>CM077308.1:64508513-65758513 GCA_039655065.1 Glossophaga mutica
GGGGCCCCTTTGGAATAACATTCAAGACTTTGAGTCGGGCCATCCATAGCTGGCTCCCCACTGCACCACTGAGCTGTCGTGGAATGAGGCTGGGAGGCAGGCATTAAGCTAGCAGCTCTGCTTCATTCCCACCCTTGTCAGCGAAACCCGATTCCTTCACCTGGTGGTAGTTTGGTTTTCCTCTCCTCTCTGATGCTTTTTCCAGCCACTGTGCATTCTTCTCTCTCTCCTGCTCCCAGCTTCATGCAGGGTCTGCACCTTCCTCCATCCCTCCTCCTCTCAGCTGCTCTTCCTGGTACTGTCACCACCGCCGCATGGCCCTCCCTGCTCTCTGCACCTCAGTGTGCTTGCCCCTGAACAAAGTGGGCTTTGCCTACTCAACATTCGGTTTGATGACACACATCCATCAGTTTGACAGTCCGCTTTCACACACACAACAAGAAGTCCTGAGCAGTGAGAGGACCGAGAACCTGCGCCCGGGAGCAGTGACCATGGCTCATGTCTGCAGCACTGGGGCCTGTCTACATTATACTTCATGCTTCTTTCTCAGCTGGTGACCCTAGGGCACACATGCTCTCCCCTCCACTTCCCCCTCTTCTATGGAGGAAATAGCCTCTATAGACTGAGCAAACAAATCAATGAATCTTCTGTTTTGCGTAGTGCTGAGTGTGCTGTCAGGGCGACACAGTTAGTCTATGCTGGGCAGACGCAGTTCCACGACTGATTCCTGAGGGAGAATATGCCTAGTTCCCCATGACCAAAAGCCAGCTGGAGACAAGGAGAAACATAAGGGGTCTTTGAGGTCCTTTTCTCTTTCTCCTTCAAAAAGTATTTCTCCTTTTCTTCAACCAAGACTAATTTTCTTATTCCAACACATGGTTTTTATAAGGCTAATTCAGCACATAAAACTAGCGTGTGTTGCCCCGTGCATGACTCCCCTCCAAACATCAGTGTATCATTGTCTTCATCTCTGTGACCCAAACCCATTTAATCCTAAATTGCTATCATCAGAAGGCCTGAACTAATGAAACTGACTTTAGGCCCAAGCTGTGGTAACACTGAAGTTGAAACAGAGTGAGGCAAGGGACACATTGCCTGAGCTACAGAGGAATTTAATGTGACATTTCCAAAGCGAGGATAACCTTTGAGCCAAGAAAGAATGTGTTTCTATTTGGGGGGTGAGGGAGGGAAGCAGAGAGGTTCTGCAAAACAGTGCTTGTGTAATAACATCAGGGCCTCCAAAAATTCTGATGAAGTTAGGATATCGTTCTCTTCATTTCCAACCTCATTCTAGCCTCCTTCCCTTTCCTTACGAAACATGGCAAAACCATGTTATGAGGGCTGGGTGTTAAGCCCATTTTCCACCTGGCATATATTTTTGTATAGGTACTGGGAAGTTGCCAGGATGTCCCCTCCAAAAGTCCAGTGTTGTGACATTGTGTCACAGTGTTGGGCTTCAGCATAATTATGTTGTGACAAATGTGAGGAAGTGCCTTCCTATCCCAAAAGGTTGATGTTTTCTTGGCCTGAGAGGATTTTTATGTAATCACAAATGTGAGTGAGTGGCATATACTTCCAGAGCTATACAGGTGAACTCAGCACATTTCTAGTCTTTCCAAGGACAAGGCATAGAAACACTATCTTTGGAATCTATAAAGCCATTCAAGGAGAAGTCCTGTGTTCTCGCCTGCAGCTCATTGTCTCATGGGCAGTTGTGGGGAGGCAGCCAAGGATGAGAAGCATGACGCCTACAGACGCCAGCATATTTTCAGAAGGCACGATAATATCACAGGGAATCCCTTCCTCTGAAGCCCTGTTCTCTAGCACAGCACTGTCAGCCAGTAATGATGGGGTTTCTTAAAATGTGGAGAGAGGTGTAATTTTATCTTCCTTTTTAATATACTCTGTTATTCAGGAAAATAAGCCAGTAGGCACCAGCATTTTGCAGCTGGTGGTGACTGACAGAGACTCCTTTCACAACGGGCCTCCCTTCTCGTTCTCTATTTTGTCGGGAAATGAGGAGGAGGAGTTCGTGTTGGACCAGCATGGGACCCTGAGGTCAGCCGTAGTCTTCCAGCACACGGAGTCTCCAGAATACGTGCTGTGTGTCCAGGTATGGCCTCGTTCCTGTCCCCGTCGGGCTGGCTTTCTCTCAGACTGGTTTCTGTGCCCGTTGGTTGGTTTCTCTTTGCTGAGCGAGTCAACATAATTCATTACCATGCAGGAAAGTTCCCCTTTTAATCTCAAATTCAATTTCACACCAATGAAAGTGGCCTCTGTGTGTGAAATTGAACAGGAAGGAAGGGAAGCATTGTAGTTCAGGAGGGACATTCCTGAGGATGTGCCAGGCAGACAGTCTCAGGGCCTAAATCTGCATTCTGAAAATTCCTGCAATTCTAATTGACCCCCAAAGACAACTAATTGGTCAAGGCTTGTTGCTTTGTACTGAGTAGTATTTGTGATATCACCCAACTTGAAGAATCTATCAGTCTTGGTCCTAATGTAATGGAGCCAAATCATGGCCTCTGCTTTTGAAGAGATCTCTGCTTGGTAAGTTTTCTCATTGAGACAGGAGAGGACCAAGTGCCCCGTTGGCAACGGCCTCCCGACATCCCTGTTCCCTCAAGGTCATTGGCTTGTGCACAGTGAAATGGGCTGAAGAGGCAGAAGTGGCAGGTGGGGAAAGGGTGTGGGTAGGGGCAAGAAACAAGAGAGCACCAAAAAGTTCCTATCTATGAATTTTGCCAGTACCAAGAATTGGGTCCCACCAGTGAAACTGAGTGACTATTTTTGTATACAATTGCCACAGAGGGAAATCTGAAGTCATTATTAATGGTGGTAATAATAACCATAATAAGTTTCATATTTGTATAGCATTTGATTGTGTACATTATTTCTTTTGATGAATTATGGCTTACTGTGCTCCATGAAACCTTCCAAATTAATGACTTTTGGCTCTGAGCACGTCAGTGAATGCTTCAGTTGCCACCCATTCCTACAACAATATTATGTAAATAATTTTATATCACAATGTAGATGCTCAAGTGCACAGGAGATTTCCAGGGCCTTCTCTCAGAAGCAGGTAGAGTTCACTGCCTGCCCTTTCTGATTGTTACAGAGCAGACTCACATCTCAGACTGTGAAAACACGAGAGAAAGCTTCCTCCTCCCAGTTTCTTTACAGTAAACGACCAAGTCCTGCGTGTTTGCCTTCCTAAGGTCCCTGTGTGCATCAGTACACTCCCGGTGCCCCCGCCCACTATACGCTACATGGCCTCATCCCCGTACCACTGCAGAGGCCTCGTGGGTGATTCCCCTGGCTTCAGCCTCATTCTCTTCTGATCCCTCCCTATACCCCTTCAAAGTAATCATTCCACTTTGATTATGTCATTCCCCTAAACCAGGGGCCCACACATTAAAACCCCTAGACTACATCATGCCCTTGGCCTGTTTTTATAAATAAAGTTTTATTGGAACACAGCTTTTCCCATTCATTTACATATGCTCAGTGGCTGCCTCTGTGCTGGAATCCTAGCTGAGTAGTTGATAGAGATCATATAACCCTCAAAGCCTAAACTACTGTCTCTTACCTTGCCCTTCACAGAAGAAGTGTGTCAACCCCTGCCCTAAACTAAAACCATCTGGGGCTTCCTAGTGCCTGAAAATGTGTGGCCTGTGGGCTAAATGCTGGCCCAGACTCTTTCAGGTTCTGAATTCAGGGTCTTTAGGCAGACATGACTCTCCAGTCCTTTTCAGGCCAAAGCCCACTAGTCTATCACCTTACACTCAGCTGCTTCGTGCTTTTCTGTCATCTTTCTGGCCTCTGAGTTTTGAGTGGGCAACCTTTGGTTTATAAAGTCCAAACTCAGTACTGTCCTTTGAGACCCTCTACCATTTGACTTCCAGTTCAACCTAATTTGCTAAACATATCGTTTTCTATATGAATTTTCCCTGTTGGCCTCTCTGGTTCCCACTGACCATCAAATAAAGATGTGGTGAGAGTAATAATAAAATTAACAACAATCACGTTAGCTGTCATGTGCTAAGTACTTCTAGGGGTCAAGCCTGTGCTAAGCACTTGCAGTTACAGTGTCTTTTAGTCCTTACTATACAAGAATCCTGTGAAATAAATACTATTTTACTCATATTAATGATACAAGAACTGTAGCTCAGAGAGGATAAGTAACTTACTCAAAGCTGGATAGTGAGTGGCAGGACCAAGATTTGAAATCAAGTCTGTGGGATACCCAAGTCCCTGCTTGTACGCCGCCTTCCACCACATACAAGCACACACCTCCCCAGGTCCACTTCAGCCCTGCCCCCTCAGACATCTGCCCCAGGGTCCAGCCCATGGGAGCCTGCCCGGTGCCGAAGCCCCACAACACCAACTGTGTTCATGTGACGTGTGTGGGTGCTCAGTCAACGTCTGTTGTCAAAGTGGCTATTCCATCGATTCTAATATAAGGAAGGAAGACAAAGGAGGTTTCATTCAGGCTACTAATTTTTTCCTTTTCTCACCATTCTTTATTCTAAACCTTAATTGTGTGTAATTTCCACTTAACATTGTTTCTTAAATATGCAGAAAGGTGCCATCTGGTCCAACCAAAAGGAAAGAATCTGAAGAGAACAAAAATTTTCTTCTGCCCTGGCCTGGTAGTGTAGTTGGTTAGAGCATCTTCCCGATATATTAACGTTTGTATGTTTGATCCCCAGTCAGGGCACATATAAGAATTAACCAATGAATGCATAAATAAGTGGAACAACAAATCAAATGTCTGTCTCTCTCCCCCCACCTGTGTCCTCACTCTCTCTAAAATCAATAAATAAAAATTAATTTTTATGTCCAAGAGGGAATGCCAGTGCTATGCAAAATTAAAACAAGGACAGCCTGTTTCAGGCAGGTTGGATCTCATAGCGCCCTCTAGCCTCCGTCACTGCTCACTCCCACTGGCTTTATCCTGTTGATACGTGTTCTTGTCTATAGCAAAGTGTGCATACAGGGAATGAAGGTGATGAATCACTCCTCTTAAATACACATCTGCAGCATGCTTCAGACTAGTGGCAAAGGATGGAAGGAGAAGTGAATGTGGTAAAAGGAGAAGACATCTTCTGAGTTTTGTTGTCTTTTTAAATGATTATGATTTTTTCTTAGTTCCTTGTCTTTCTCACTCTTGATTTTTTCAGGCAAAAGACTCAGGCAAACCCCAGCAAGTTTCTCACTCCTACATCCGCATACGGGTCATTGAGGAAAGTATTCACAAGCCCACAGCCATTCCTCTAGAAATTTTCATTGTCACCATGGAGGACGACTTTCCTGGTGGAGTCATTGGGAAGATCCATGCCACAGATCAAGACATGTATGACGTGCTCACATTTGCCCTGAAATCAGAGCAGAAAAGCTTGTTCAAAGTGAACAGTCATGATGGGAAAATCATCGCCCTGGGAGGTCTGGATAGTGGCAAGTATGTCCTGAACGTGTCAGTGAGTGATGGCCGCTTCCAGGTGCCCATTGACGTGGTTGTGCACGTGGAGCAGCTGGTGCATGAGATGCTGCAGAACACCGTCACCATACGCTTTGAGAACGTGTCTCCCGAGGACTTCGTGGGGCTGCACATGCACGGGTTCCGGCGCACCCTGCGGAACGTGGTCCTCACCCAGAAGCAGGACACCCTGCACATCATCAGCATCCAGCCCGTGGTGGGCACCAACCAGCTGGACATGCTGTTTGCGGTGGAGATGCACAGCAGTGAGTTCTACAAGCCGGCCTACCTGATCCAGAAGCTGTCCAATGCCAGGAGACATCTGGAGAACGTCATGCGCATCTCAGCCATCCTGGAGAAGAACTGCTCGGGGCTGGACTGTCAGGAGCAGCACTGTGAGCAGGGCCTGTCACTGGATTCCCACGCACTCATGACCTACAGCACGGCTCGCATCAGCTTTGTGTGTCCGCGTTTCTACAGGAACGTGCGCTGCACCTGTAACGGTGAGTGTGGCGTAGAGTGCCCTCCCACCTCACCACCTGAGATTTGAGTAGACTGGGTTACCATTCCTGGTAAGTGTGCATTTGCCCATTCTCTCACTCAACAAAATATTTACTGACTACCTACTATGTGCCTGGCAACCATCAGAGATTTTGGGGGCTATGAGGGAACAAGACAAGCTCAGCCCCCACTCCCATGGAGCCTACAGCTTATGAGCAGCATGGACAAACAAACTAGCTTGAGCATATGCAATAGTATTGTTAGGGCAAGTACCAGGTCCTTCCAGAGGACCCAATCCAGAGGGAAGGTTACCTAAAGGGAGTATCTCTAGGCTGAGATAAAGCATAAGTAAGAATTAGACATGTGAAGACAGGTAAGGGAAAGAGAGCATTCCAGGTAGATGGGTACCTGCTATGAGGAAGGCTTAAGGGCAAGAGAGGAACCTGCACTGAGGAGATTGAAAAAGATTTCCTATCACTGGAAGCAGCCGGGAGTGATGACAAATGAGACTTGTAAGCAAGCCCAGGACCACACAAGGGTTAGCCAGGATGAAGATCTTAGAAATGATCCCAGGGCTATGGGAACCATTGGCTGAGTTGAGGTGAAGAAGTGACAGGATCGGCTCCATCTTTCCCAAAGAGCATGCTGGCTGCAGAAGGGGATGGATTAGACTGGGCCAGGCCAGAGGCAGGGAAACAAGTTAGGAAGCTATTGCAGAGGGCAAGTCAGTTAGATTTGCTTCAGTGAAAAACAGGGGCCAGATGTTCGAGAGCACAGTCAGGGGATGGATTCAGCCCTCAGAGCAGCAGAGATGGAATGCTTCATGTTTGTTGATGTAACTAGAGCCACTGAACCTTGACCTTTCCTGGTCAGAGGCCATAACTACACAGAGTAACATGCCCACAGTGGTCAGTGAGAAGCATTGCTCCCTCCCTCTTTTCTTCTCTCTGACATGTGGAGCCATAAATTCACTGCTCTCTTCTAAGAAAATTGCACCCAGAGTACTTCTAGCCAATGTGAACTTGGCCCAAAGGGACTGTAGCCAGAAGAAAGGCCATTTGTAAAACATTCCCTTAGGTAATTAGGGACAGGCAGGGCCCTTGGCCTCTTCCCTTGTAGGAAGTTCCTGGTTGCAGTTTGGAAAATAAGCTCATCAGAGAAAGACCACAGAGATCACAGCTCCCTTTAAGAGACATTTTGACAGCCTCCAAGCAGCCCGGAAGAGTTCTAGCCACTTACTCTGCAGTACCCACTGAATTCTGTTTGTGTTTTCATCAGGTACAGGCAGTGATGTCTGACCTGTTGAATATGTAAATTAGTTCCGGAATAACTCAAAGCATGCACGCTAGGTGCAATGCCTTTCTGGCAGATGCCACCAACATGCAGGATTTATGAATGCCAGCTGTCTGGGTCACACCTAGATTTCTCCTGTAGGCAAACTGATTTATGCACCAAAGCTCTGCTGGGGCTTTGGTGCAGTGATTCACAGCAGGGCTCAAAAGGGATTCACCACGGGACAGGGCAGAACTATCAAGAGAAACTAAAGCAGCTAATTAGTCCTTTTGCTCTGAAAACTTGTTTCATTCAGCAAAAATCTATGGAGGCAGTAATGTCCTAGGCACTGAAGATTCAAAGTAAAAAAAATGCACAATCCCTGGCCTCAGGAGTTGGCTACTGTGAAGTCAGCTTGCAAGTACCTGTTAGCAATAAAAATGTTCTAATAAATGCTAGAGCATACAAAGGACAGGTCCCAATTGTGGGAAGAGGAAAGCTTTCTGTGACATTTGTGTACCAGAGATCACCTAGGTGCTAGGCCTTGAGGGATGAGTATGAGTTCATCGAGAAGAGACAGGTTGGGGGCAGAATTGGCAGAATTTCTTCACAGGAGGAATGTAGAGGGGTTGGATTTTGTTGGCGAGAGGGAGTCTTGCTTTGCATTTTATATGGAACACTAATATTTTAAATGCAGTAGGTTTCAAGGTGGTATCCTGGTCCAGGACTCCTGTCCTCTGGTCCTCACAGATCTTTCTACTCCCAAGAAATGCAGAATGCTGGATTGTATTGTGATTCAGCCCCCAGACAGCCCAAGAGGAAGCTTTGGTTTGAAAAGCAAACATTTCTTCAGTGGGATCTCTGTGCAGACTAGGGTCCACCTTGAAGACTCTTCTCACCTTCCAGTCACTCTTATAATTATGCTATAACATAAAACACTGGATTTTAATGGTGAAAGGAGCCCAAAAGGTCATCTGGCCCAGGCTTGTCTCAGCAGGTGATATATGATAAGTTCCATTTTATAAATGTGATAGCTCTGTGCCTTGCCCAGGGCCATGCAGCGGTGAGAATGGCCTGCTGATTGAATAAAGGTAATTTAGAGCTTCTATTGTATTATCTGCATCTTAAGAACAGAGACTTCCATTTGTTATGTGAGTCATAACCCCAGTGCTACATACTCCGGGGGAATACTCAAATACCCCATTTTTCCCAGCAGACTGATCTCCAGACTCGCCATAACCATCTCCGGATGGCAGAGGGTCTCTCAGACTACAGTGTGCATGGGGCTTCCAAGAAGTGCCCGTTGCTGAGCCCCACACAAATGTATAACAGGAGGTTCTGGGTGGAGCCTCAGATCTATACATGTAGCCTGGGTGATTCTAATGCTAGTGGTCAGAAAATCAAACTTTGAGAAATCTCACAGCAAGATAAAGCAGAAAAAATTTCCTCCAGGTTCAGGGGGCAAGCTTTTAGGTATAATAGTAATAGCTCTCTCACTTCTTATAAAGTGTCCTCTCAAATAAAAATACAGTGAAGAACTATTAAGGAAAGCATTAGGCATTTTAGTCATCTTCTCATTTATTAGAAAAGAGATATAACTGAATTCAGTGAATGTCTCCCTCAACACACACAAACACACACAGCTGGTATTGGTTTGCCCTAGAAGACTGGAAGATTCATTCAATGAACTTTCCCACCAGGTGGTGGAACAATTAGAATGATAAGGGCTGTATAGAAATATTTGTAGAGATTTGGCCTGAATAATTATCCCTCTCCAAATTTCTTTTTCTCATGGAGACTTTTTGGGCCCAATTAACATCTTTAGCCTCTTGAGTCAAAATGCCAAGTTGCTCTGAAAAAATGAGAGCAAACTTGAATTTTAGTGCCAAATTGATTCATTAAAACCCAGCCACCATCAAGCATCACGTCCGAACAGAAGTTCAAGAGATACAAAGTTTTGATGTCATGAGATCGTGCCTGGTTAACCTCAGATGCTAGGTGAACATTGGCACTTGGCTGAGAAAACCTGTCACCGACCTGAGTGAATGGGTGTGACAGACGCCCTTGAGCCCCCACAGGGGCAGGAGTGGACAGAGCACCAGGCGCAGTCCATGGGGCTGGGCTGATTGTCTGTTTTGGAGATTTTTCTTACATCTGATACAGAAATATACCAAAAAGGAGACATTTGTCCAGGAGAATGAACATGCCATGAGGCTATCAGAGTTTAAGACCATTGCGTTTATGACTGATGGTGGAAGTAGAACCCCAATTTGCCGGTTCCCGGTTCAGATATGGAACACAGAATGGAGCCCAGAGTTCCATATAAAGTGGATGGAGTGTTTGGGTGAAGCTCTGCTCCAGGCCGAGGTAACACAGCAGCAGCTATGCCTTCAACATGAGCTATGACACTGTCATAAAGGTTTGCCTGGGCAGGTAGGGGGAGCACTGAAGCCCATCGCTGAGGGTCTGAAAGAGTGCCTGGGATTAGGCAGGACATGGAAAGGCAGGGTTCCTGGCCAAAGAGCCTTAGAGCAAAAGAATGGAGGTGAGAAGCGGTACAATTCAGTGCACAGGTGAAGGCAGGGGCAGACATGACAACTAACATTTACTGAGCCATGACCAGTTACCATCCTGTTTTTCAAACATACGCATATGTAGTTGCATTTAACCCTTACAATAACCCTAAAGGGCATGTGTCATCAACTTTCTTCAAAAGCTTAGGAAACTAAAACTCAGAAATATCAAGGTTACAGAGCTGGTAAGCGGCCGAGCGAGAACTCACGCCGGCCGCCTTACCCACTCTGCCCCACTACCTCTGTCTGCATCACTCTGGCACAGCGGTTCGGCCAGCATTCGCACTCCCTGCCAGGTGCTCACTGCCTCACAAGACGGACCTGAGACGCCTCCTCCCTGACAGAGCACCAAAGTCCACCTCTTTGTAACATCACCCAACGCCATCCTTTACAGCCACGCAGAACCTGACCTGTCTGACTCCTCCTCAACAAGCTGCCGTCCAGATATCTAAAGGGTAGTTATTTTGAGCTCTTGAATCAGCTTTTCCTAGACAAATAGCAGAAGTTCCTTGAACAAATGGGAGCTATAAAGAGTTGGAGGTGGGGAACAGAGGAGACATAAAGGGGGCGCCCTCGGTCCTAAGCAGAGGAGTCCACAAAAGGCATTGGAAGCAATACAGCTGATCTTTAGGGTATTTGCCAGCAGGGAGTACATTTTAAGCAGCAGTGGAAAGGGAGGTCCAGGGATTTGGACACCCTTTCATTTGCTCACTCACTCTGCCTGGAATGGAATATTATGTGAGATCCTGGTCAGGGTGCTGGAGAGATACAACGGTGAGTGAGACGGACATGTTTCCCACCCTTATGAACGTGACCCAACACTGGGCAGGCCACAGGGAGCTCAGCTGGGCTGGATGGTGAGGAGCCAGGGCAGTCCTGGGAGGGATGGGACAGGACAGGTAAATAAGCCCACGATAGATAGGCAGCCATGGTAATGTGCTTCTAATAAGCACAATAAAGTAAAGTGAGATGATGAAGGCTTCTGTGAGGCAGTAAGATACTTAAAAATTAGCCTTGATGTTTTTTTTAAAAAAGCTGAGAAAAATCTGTGATTGCGTTTGCACTTGGGCTGGGGATTGTTATGCTAATTCTTGGAGGACAGCCAGCAGTCCTAATCCCAGCGGTTTCAAATAGCCTCTGCTATTGTCTCTGAATCTTCACCAGGTTTCTCCTGAGAACTAGAAGGTGTCCATCTTTCATTCATAACATATATGTCTCTGTAGATCCCTCCTCTCTAGCACACGAGTCTGAAAGTGCCAGGAGAGGCTGGAGGGTCTAACCCAGTGGTGATACAGCTTCTCAGCGTGTGGATCTTCCCTCACAAATTGAGCTCACACCCAAGTGCCCCAGAGAGGTTGTCATTAATGAAACTATACTTAACCTTGAGCAAAATCATCCAGAAAATAGGACTGAGCCAAGAAAACACCATCACAGATGATTCTGTGCTTCTGGGAGAACCACAAGAGACCATTTCAAAGCCAAGAGACTTTAGGAGAAGGTGTTTTAAAATTTCATGCAGGCCAGGAATGGAGGGGGAAGATTATTGATTTCCGTGGCATTTGCCAAGACATAACACCTTGGCAAAGCATGTGAATGCAAGGTGTTTACCATTTAGTTATTGGATTCTCAGTATATTGTTAACCATTAGTTATTGGATTCTCAGTCTAATTAGGCAGAGACATAAATCAAGAGTTTGAATCAGCTCATAGTGGTAGCTATAATAATCACAGCTAGATATTGATGTGTTAGCTAAAGGCATTGAGTTAATCCTGGGGGCTGTGGGAATCCTGGCGAGAGGAAGAGAGGAGTCATTATCTGTGGTGGCGAGAACCTTCTACAGCCTCCAGAGGATTACTTTTTTTCCTCCCCGCAGTTTGCAAAGCTCTGAAGCTTCTGCTGAAGTGAATTGTATGCTGTTAACTCGGTAGAGAATGACCTAAATTTCCATCTGAGCCAAACTTCAGAAGGTGGGAAACCTTCTTTTAGAGAATGGCTGCATTGTGTAGATGCTTCTCCTCGTGGGGAGACTGCAGGAAAAGAACAGCTGCAGGGTGGGAAAGCGGGTCCGTGGCCGCACGTGGCTCGTGACACTGCTTAGGAGAAAGCTCCAGGTCTTATTGTGTGCCTCTCACGCACTCAGTATTTCATAATGCCTATCAATTTACAGGTCATGAATTGGACCCAAAGAGGACAGCAAGAAAAAGATTACACTGGAGTTCAGGTCTCTGCCATGTTGCTGAGTCAGCTAGTGTCCCCACTTGGGAGACCTTGTAGTGATTTGTTTCTACTATAAGTTTTTTTTTCTTTGCAAGTTGCTTTCACATACATTAGCCCATTTAATTCTTACAACCCTATGAAGAATCATGATCCTCACTTGCCAGAAAAAGTAATTGAGACCCAGAGACTTTTTCAGAACCACGTAGTACATAAATTGAATAAGTAGTCGGGGCCAAAATCCAGGTCTGCTGCTCGTCAGTGCAGCACCATTTTCCATTACACCGCCTGCCTTCCAGAGGGGACCCAGGAACGGGGAACAGCACCTTCCCCACCTGCTTTATGTTCTGACAGTTGCTAAAAATGTCTGCTCCTTCTGGCCTGCCCTGACCTACAACAAATGGCGTCAGTTGGTTTGATGAAGTGGGACCTTTCTGCCTTCATGCTCATCCTGGCAGCAGATTGATGGGTGCCTGGAGATGCCGAGCATGTAGGTCTAGAGCTCCCACCCCCCAAGCTGTCACTGATCACAGCACAAGCTAATTAAACCTGGATTATTTAATGATAGTTAATAAGATGACTTCCTCCCAGAAGCCAACAGGAGCTGATGCTGTTGTCTCTTCACTGTTACTCGAAAGCTGGTGAGGCACTTTCTGCCACCAAAGACAGGGTGTGGAAGGCTCTCTGCAGTGGAAGGCGTGCACACGCGCCTGAAAGGGGGTGATGTAAACATGATTTCTAAAAACAAGGGACCCCTCGGCAAACGATTACAAGTACACTGGATTTTATACTGCTGGAGAAATTAAGCCTTTGGCTGGAAAGATGGTCATTATCCCCAAGAGCCCGTCTCCAGGACCCAGACCTGGGCACATCCGAAGCTGAAGGATGTGCGTCATTGTGCAGGGTTGGCATTCAAAGATCAAGTCCTTCTGTTGGCGTTGGTGGTATAGTGGTGAGCAAAGATCAAGTCCTCCTGACAACGCCTGTTTCAGAAAGAACCTCATTTCTTGTCTCAGTGCATAGGGAAGGAAGAACCAAAACACAGCATATGGGGAGGATTTAGTTTTGGGAATCCTGTTTGTCAGTAACTAGAAGTCTTGCTCTACTCGGAGCAGACTGCACTCTAGGCACGTGCTCACCCCTGCCCCATCTAGGAAGGCGCTTATGTGTACGTGGCCCTCCAGGCTCACACCTGCCTTTGTGCTTCCTTGAGCCACAGGAGAGTAGGCTGTGAGCAGAGCAAACTGACAGCTGCAGCTGGAGACCAAGTGTTTGTGGCTCCTCCCATCTCATCCAGGACTGGGGACAGAACCTGAGGATTTTTAAAGCATCAGGAGAAAAATCTCTCACCAAGAACTGACCTCTTTACCTTAAAAAAAAAAAACAAAAAAAAAAAAAAACCCTATTCTTTAAAAAAAAAGAAAAGAAAAATGACTCATCAGAGTCAATTGCTAAAATAAATAGAAATACACGTTATTATCTATCTAACATTTATTTTAGAATGCATCTGTCATAATTTTGTATTAATATATTTTTATATATACTCTAGCTAGAATTTTCACAATAGGGATTGGCTCTAACATAATTCATTAATTTGCTGCATTTAATTATATGGGTTCTGTAGTCATGACACAAGGAAAAAAGATGAAAAAGAGCTGCTGAGTTGGAACTTCACTTGTGGGTCTAGGTGGTCTCGCAATTTAACCCATTGTAAGCGATGTGGATAGTGAAGAGAAAAGCCTGTGCTAACTTCTGGGGCAGGACTGATGGTAAAAGAAAAGGCCAAAACATGAACAAAAGGGACAAGTGCCCAAGTGTATATTTATTTTGAAATACAGTGTTTGGTTTTTATTATATACACTTATAACAATTTTTTTAAAAGTGACCATAATTCCTATAGGAGAAATAGCTTTGCTATTGTGGGTCTGAAATTATCTAGCCCTCTTTTCCCTTTTGAAATGGTGGCTTTTTAACTGGATTTTTGATGATTTAAAATTTCTTAGCACTGTAGCCATTGCGTTAGAGCAGAAAAGATTATGTAACAGATAGGCTGTATATCAGAAATGTAGACATTTGTGGAAAGGCTATGTCCTTAGGCTGGTGAAAATAGGACGTGGAAAGAGGCATGTCCATGGAATGGGACACACCCAGCAACTGGTTTCTTAAAGACCTAAATTACTGTTTCTGTGTCTAACTGGAAGGAAATGTCCAGATAAAACAGAGTTAAAAGTGGTGCATTTGCTATTTATTCAAGCACATTGCCGCCTCCGTGTGACATAAGTTAGCATTGGGCTCCTTTTGCATTTTTTAGGCATATACTAACTGTCAGCATTCAGGAGCAACCTAGAAGTGTGCAGGCCATCAGAAACTGAAAGGAGGCCACTCGTGGAGACAGCAACAAGCCAGCTGTGAGAGCTGTGAACTTCCTATGAATAAATACGAACACAGGAATGCAGTTAAGCCACCAACTATGGTTGGTTCATGCCCACATTCATTCTCTCATCCTCTAAGCCCATTTAAAATGCCCCCTTCCTACGTGAGACTTCTGACATTCTCCCATGAAGCACAATTTTTCTTTCCCTGGTGCTTCCGTCGCACTCACATATCTCTACGAAAGCAGTTTCCTTATCCTGATGTAATGGTGTGTGTGCGCACTGTTGCCTGTGGGGAGGAAGAGGCAGGATCATTTCCTTCCATCTTTACTGAACAGGCCTATCGCCTCACTGGTCCTGAAAAATTATTTGTTGAAGGAATGCACCAAGAGTTATTTTAGAACTGGTTATGAAAAAAGCCCCTTGAAACAGATCATAAGGTGGTTGAACAGCTTTTTTAAGTTCCATAAATATTGATAAATATGTGACAGGAATAAAGATTTCTTGGAACAAAAATGGGAAGATGTATTTCAAGGCAATTATGCATTTTTAGAACCATTTGTAGAGATCGTTCTAAATTTTCAGTTAAAAAATCCCTTCATCTTCGAAGACTTTGTAAGCTGGACCATTGCCAAGAGTATAATTTTTGGCCAAGCTCTCAACCAGTGGAAAATAAGATTTATGAATTCTGAGTTTGCTGCTGCTACTTGTACTGTTCCTCTCAAGGATTACAGTTTTTTAAATGTTTATGTTTTGTTAGCATTAAGTTTTTTCTCGCTCCTGAACAAAATGCCTGCACGATGGGACCATATGCTTACCGGTGAGGAAATGGCTCTGATGGAGAAGAGTGTGGGAACAAACAGCCCAAGTCTCACTGGGAAGGGAAGCTGCCCATGTCCAGCCTTGTTCTGGGTTCCCAAGAAGGGGCGCTCCTGAAGGCCACTGCTAACCTAGTTGTGGGTTATTTTTAATGTCTCTTGTTCTGTAGTCCTTTTACCACTTAAACTCTCACCAGCTTGAAAGTGGCCTAATTACGTCTGAAGTACCGAGGGCCTGTGAAAAGAGCACTTCCGTTAGTGGGCCCGTGTTTGCTGTCACTGTAGTTCCAAAATGACTCACTTAGTGCCTGTGTTCTGCCTTCATTGGTTAATCTGCTTTCCAGGGTTTCCTCCGAGAGGGATTAACCTTTCATCTCATTGTGCTGTGGACATAGAACAAGTAGAAAGGAAGTCTTCCTTTGCCAAGGATGATTCTATTTTTGATAGCTGGTAGGGCACATTTACAGCCAATCGATACAATGCTATTGTAGCAGAAGGGATAGGAAAGAATGCGAGTTGTGCTCTCACAATTTAGAATTAATTTTATGATACTTTAGAAAAGTATCCCACCCCTTCTGAGAACAACAGCTGACATTTTCTAATGTCTACTCCTAGTTTTCCAGGGCAGGAGAGCGGTGTGGAAAAAAAAAAAAAATCTAAACTCAAGTGATGCATGTAAATGGCCACGGGAATGGAGGAACCCCACTCCTAGAAACACTACCAGAGCTTGTGTAGAGTGAATATTTTTCCACTGAAGTTGGACCACTCACAACCTTAGCATATTTTAGCCTCAAAGGAAGAGCCCTATTTACTCTTTACATCCAGCCAAGCTGAGTCGGGCTATGAGCTTTCAACAGATGCAGGGGTGTTTGATGGACAGCCACACCAGGTGAAGCCCATTCAGGTGCTCCTGCTTCTGGGCAGCCTCTTTGTCTCTCAGCTCTGAGCCAATAGAATCAAGCTCTTGAACCATTCCTGCACTTCCTGGAGTGCAGGGTGACTCCCTTTGTATTGATCATACATATTCTCCCTTTGTCACAGGAGGGCTGTGCCCGGGGTCCAATGATCCTTGCGTGGAGAAGCCGTGCCCAGGGGACATGCAGTGTGTTGGTTACGAAGCCAGCAGGAGACCGTTCCTCTGCCAGTGTCCTCCGGGGAAGCTCGGAGAGTGCTCAGGTGAAGAGTGGGTTGGAATGACGAGGGTCTAAATTCATATTCCTGAAGCACTTGCCCTTGAGTAAATTACACTTGCCCTAGCCCTTCCAGAAAACATGTCTGTCTGCGTGCAACATTGTCCTTCAGAGTGGACCATAGTTGACATCCACCCTCCAAGGTACTTGGCATTTATTGCAGCTGCAGCCTATGCTAAGGACACATGCAGTGACTGTGGACTCCTGATACAACAGGGAGACCACACATGTGTTTTCAGTCATGTCATGTGGATGAGGATGTGAAATTATGGAACATAGAAGGTTGTTGGTGAGGCAGAGGAGTTGGAGTATCTATGGCATGACCTTTGATGTTCAGAGGGCTGCCCAAGCCCATAGCCCCAAAACAGAGACCAACAGAAGGTAGAGCTGAGCCACTGCAGTTGGCCTTCCCTGGGGTAAGCCCTGGCTTGAGCACCAAGTAAGCAGACTCTCCGCTGGAGATGTCTTGCTAACTGCATGTTCCCCGGACGGCATGTGCTCACTCTCCTCTGTCTTTAAAGAAAGAAAGAATGAAAAGCAGTACTTATGTTATTTCAATCCAAATGACCCTCTGTTTCTGATCTTCACTCAGTTTCAGTACTTCATTTGATTTATGTATTCTCTATGATATTTTTTGTTAAAGAGTGTTGTTCATTTCTTGTACTAACAGAACCCTCTTTTTGGTAGAAGATACATGTAAAATATAGGTACACTGATACCCATTTTGGAACCCAAGAATGATTTGAGCAATGACTAGAATAGTAATTATAGTGGAAATAAAAAATGATCCTGACTAGTGTGCACAAGGCACCTTGCTGAGCATTGGGTTCTAGAAATTCAGCCTTTGCAAAGAGAAGCACTGTTCCTGAAAATAAGAGCCAAAGCTCTTTCATAGTTGGTTTCAAGAATGGGGCTGCCTGTTAAGTGAAGGGATCACCAGCGTCTTTGCTATTGAAGTCATCTGAGGCTTAGACTTGAAAGACAGTTATGCTGCCCCCACCCCAACTCACACACGGCGCACATAGCAGGCGGGTGTGCAGGGCGACAATAGAGCCAGCCCCCTAACTTCAGATGTCTCTTTCGGCCTGTCTGCCTTCTCCTTTCTATATAGAAAACTTTTGATTCTCCACAATTATCGTCCATTTGGTGTATTTCCAAACTTTCCACCTTTCACCCTAGCAACAGAGCTTTTCAACCATTCCTTTGCTTGTTAAAACATAAAGTTGGAGACAGTAAAAAAAAGAGGGAGATGCAAGGAGGACTAAAAATTCTGGGAAGAGGAGCCTTGAAATTAGTGGTCAGAGGATAGAATTGTGGCTGCACAAGACCTGAACTTCCTTTGTATCAGTTACCTCTATTAGCACCACTGCAAATGTCCCGACTTGGCTACTTGGCCTTACGATATGTGGGGGATGTGGATATTCTTTGAAAATGGCTGTGACTTTCCTTTTTTCCACATTCACTGGAGTGCCTGAGTGATGGGGGCACATGTGACGGGTTGTCCTTCAGTAGAGCTAATTTTAGAAGGTGGGAATTGGGAATTTAGTGACACTAAGAAAATTCAGGTTATAGAATGGACCAAGCTGCTCTTGTCATTAGGCAAGATTTTTTGGCATCTGACTAGTTAATAGTTTTTTTCACTTTGAAATTAGAGCGTGACCTGAAATGGAGAATCAGTTTTTAATCAAAAATGGTTTCTCTTCAATGCCTTCGTTAACTTCCCATGGTCTTTAATTAACTTGCCTGGTAGTTGTTGGGTGATTTCATGTGTCTCTGCTCATTTCTGGAAGTTAAAAGCATATGTGTCTTCTCGTTATGGTCTTTTCAGGGCACACTTCTCTCAGCTTTGCTGGAAACAGTTACATCAAATACCGGCTTTCGGAAAACAGTGAAGAAGAGGACTTTAAGCTAGCTCTGCGTTTGCGCACACTGCAAAGCAACGGGATTATAATGTACACCAGAGCGAATCCCTGCATAATTCTGAAGGTAATTAAAATGGATTATCTTATCCTGTAGTCAGTTCTCATGTTAGCATTTTGGCTCTTGGTTGGGGGCTGCTGAAATCATTTTGTCTTTTAAAGTCAGGAGACCAGAAGCAGACTTGGGGGCGAAGGGAACAGCAGCGTAACTGGGAAGTGTGCCAACACCCTGTCTCCTTTTGCACGTTCAGTCTCACAACTGGCTGTTGGCAGATCGGGGCATCTCTCTGTAGAGCGGGTTCAAGGGCCATCCTCCTTTAAGCTATAATCACTCAACAGTTCATTAGAACGTATCTCCTAATCAATTGCATGGCAAGGGTAGTCCTTTAAAAAGATTGGCTGTGTACTCTTCTATTTCTGCGGACCTCTGAAAGCAACTTCTGTTCTTGCTTGGGTTGAAGTTGGAGATCTGGGGCGTAGAGCATTCCATATGTGCCTTCGCCAAGTAGCCCAGTTTTGAAAATAATTCCCAGCCTCAGGAACCTTCCATAGGCAGCTAGATTTCCTTTAGAACAAGTCTGGCATTTGTATTCAGCTCAGAGCTTCTGGTTCCTTCATGAAAACAGGAACAGCAATAATACCAGGAGCTTTACCTGCATCATTTGATTTTTGTTATAGAATGAATACAATAGATTTGTTGTATGTGATCACCCCATTTGATGGAGAAGCTAGGGGCTCAGAGAAGTTGAGTAATATTCCTAAGACATACAGCTCGTAAGTGGCAAGGCCAGGACCTGCACTCCAGCCTCCCTCACTCCAGGCATTTTATCCCCATGATCTCCCAGCTCTCAGTGAGGCCACTGTAACTCATCGTATCAAAAATCACATTCTGGGTGTCTGTAGAACAGATCAAGTCCTCCAATATGGTTAGGAGACGGAATAAGAAGGAGAGAGACATGCCTTAATCTGATGCTGCTCTTGCCAGGGTGCCATGCCAGCCCATTTGTAAGTGTGTTCAGAGATATACAGAGTCTGTCCAGCAGGAAATGTCAAGTGGAAATGGCTGACAGTGGTTCTTTCTTAGGATTCTATCACCAGGTTCAACTGGAATCATGGTGGACCTTTCTAGCTTCTGTCCTTTGATTGTTTGATAGGTCACATACAAGTCAATTAGGTGCCCAGACTTTAACTCCAGAGGGAGGGAAATGAATGCCAGTGGCTTCCCCTATGACATGGACTTCTACTTGCCCACTCTGGTATTGTCAGGTAGTACTTAGTGGCCAAGAGTGAGTGATCAGGGAGTTGCTGTTTAAAAGTTGGCTACTTTTGTGGGGAATCCCCCACTCTCCTTACTCATTCAACTCAGAGAATTTCAGCTCTGGAAAGGAGAGTGGTGTTTTTAAGTTTTTTATTTATTGATTTTAGAGAGAGGAAAGGTAGGAGAGAGAAACATTAATTTGTTGTTCCACTTATTTATGCATTCATTGCATGATTTTTATATGTGCCCTGACTGGGGATCTAAAGCGGTGTTTTCAAAAGACTCACTCTGGAGGTGTAATTTTGGAGAATAATTAATTTATATCAAATATTCATGGTGTAAGGAAAGAAATTCAAAGACCTAAAGCCCTGTCTTTACTCTCTCCTGGCCTCAAGGCACCCTGCCTCCAGTCAGTAGATCACTTTCTAAACAGCCCTGAGTGGTGGGAGTTGGCATAATTGCTTGGAAAAAAATCTCTGCTTTCTCAGAGCTACCAGCTCCTAGGGGTTCTGCTTAGGTATCACTGATCTTCCTCTTCCCTCCTTCAAAAGAGCTGGTGGTCACAAAGCATCTTCCTGAGGAAATACTCTCTATTAGCGAATCTCTTATATTGCGTTAAATTTGAGAAGAAAAAAGTATTGGACTTGGATGGCTTGACCCTAAAATAGAGCTTGTCATTTGACACCTCACTGGCAAATGTCTAAAATGTTTAGATCCCTGAGGATGGAAAAGAAGAATTAAACCTTTCAGGCAGCTCTGGCTCCTAAGGTAGATTGTATTTCATGAAACAAGCATGTTTCTGAAAGTTGTATAAATTGACTCTCTATAAATGGAATTCTAATAAACTAGGAACAGTTACTGTTTGAAGGGACTCTCCCATTAATCCCTCTGTGGTGTGAATAATCACCCCCAATCTGTCTGTTCTCTGAGTTTCCTTTTCATATGTTGGGTTTGCCCAAAGCAGGACACAGCTGTACTGACCCATTGCAGATATTCTCCTATAGTCGCCAGGAATATCCACTTAGGGGATTTGAATCTGTTTGCTTAAGGTTTTTAGCCTTGTGCAAGATTTAATTTCATTGGCTTTAGGTACAGTATGTGGTTTATACTTTGGTTCAATGACTATGCTAAAATGCATTGTTTAAATTGCACTCTTGGTTGTTCATATTTTCCCAGTTAGAATGCATTCCCTAAAAAATACTTAAGAAAATCAGTAGGGTGGAGGGAACCCCTTGAAGACAGCTAAAGAATTACATGAAGAACTCAAGAAGTAAAAATGCTCATGGATGGGAAGCACTGCTCTCTCTAAGCAGGGCTGAAGGTGCTCACTCGTCTGTCTACTATTGACACCCTGTTTCCTTCCAAAAGAGACTCCAGGCTTACCATGAACATCCAAATGCAATAAAATCAAAGCACCATTAAGATAAAAACAAAATATTAAGAACCAATCACTGAAGTAGGGAAGGGCAGAATATCATCATTAAACATTTAGACCCAGGCTTTCTATTTCAGTTGAACACAAACCATAACTCTGAGTTTCCTGGCAGCCAAAGCAAGAATGAAAATGGTGGGACTGGTCCTGTGGCTGTGCTTGAACCTGCAATGAAAACATGTCAGACCACCAGGAGAGATTTGCCAGTCACAAGTAACTTTTTCCCTATGCCAGTTTTTTAGATCCAGTATTATGGCAAAAGCACCCATCCTTGGTTATTACTCTAGAAATAGCACATATTTTATCTTTGAGAGAAGTTACAATGATATAGTGCTTCATTTTGGTGATTCTCAAATGTGGCTGGTTACCACCCCACGGCTGAAAGGGAGATAGATGATCAGGGAATGCTCATTCAGTCACTTGGAGGGTCCAGATCTTCCTAACATAGGTCAGAAGAGTGACAGGGAAGCCTCCCACAAGATTCCAGAATTTCAATGGTCTGTATAAGAGTAACACTGAGAAGTGGGTTAACATGTTATAATAATAACATACCCAAAAGTTAAAGTATTTTCACATACATATACTTTTTACTCTCACTTTCCTGTGTGTAGATTCAGTGCCTTCTTTTCTCCCTGTGAGGAAGCTAAGGCTCAGACAGGTTCAGTGACTGGCCCCCAGTGATGGCTACTTGGTAGTGGATTTGGCCTCTGACCAGGGCAAACAGGCTGGGAGCACAAGAGTACTCATATCAAGAAGACATTTGGAGGGCTGGAACAATCATTTATTTATTCATTTATGCATTTAAAACATACTTTTGAGAACTTGCTGTGTGCCAGATAGAGATTAATGGCAGCCATGAAACTAGGTTTGTTAAAAGTCTCCTTTTCGAAGAACATGTGGTAACCACCCTTACAAGTTTTAGGATAACGGTGCCTTTCCTTTAGCCACACACCAAGGATCTGAGGCAATAAGACTCTGTCACACAATTTAAACTTTTTTACTCAAAATCCTACAAGTAGACTTCTTACAGTTCTGATATGTTGTCTCCCAAGCCCAAGCCACTGAAGATCTGAGTTAAAGCACATCACCGATTTGAAACAACCCCAAGGACCGAAATGTCTTGTAACATGAGGGCCATGCTCTCTGAATTATGCATTTCATTGGAGAAATTACCTCCTTCCCCTCACCTAGCAGATCATTTCAGATCATTGTTGTAGACTTTTCTTACAGCTTCATGCACATCCCAATTTCAACTAAAATAGCTTGCTCCCTGATTTGAGAAAGCTTTGTTCTCCTAAAAGAGAGATCCTTTAAAATTGGGTAAATCCTGTTCTGAAGACGGAGAAAAACGAAATCTGATTAGAGTATAATTTTCCAGTATGAGAGCATATGAAAGTGCTCTTTTCTCTCCCTGGCATAATAAACTCATGAACTTGCAAAAGATGAATGTTTTGCAAAGCAGCTTTCGGCATCAGCATTCTAGTTTGTCATCTAAACAGGGCTTCGAATTTTGAAGATACAAATGAATTTTATTTTCAAAAAGCCAAGGATCATGTAGGCCTCTGGTTTCCTATGCATTCAGTAGTGCTACTGCTGAAAAGTAGTGTTACTTTTTCAACAGAAAAGAAAAAATTAAACTTAGCAATGCTCGGTGTTAGTGTGGGATAATTGTGTGGTTCTTAGTTACAGAGTTTCAACATATGTGAGCACATCGGAGCCACGTCGGCTCTCCTGGGTGAATCTGTGACTTGATGGAGAGTAGGGCTGGAGGGGGAATGGACCAAGTAATATATTAATTGAATACTTCCTTTCATAAAACCTTGCATGAAGTGCACCTTCACCACCAGATTTTCCTTGACAGACAAAGGACACTACTTTGTAGCCACAGAGCAGAACAGCAGATGGACTGTGCAAAAGAAGTCACATTTGATCATTTTATTACTCACCTCAAAATATAAATATGGATATCTATCCAGGATTTGTCACTGAGCAAGTATTCTGGTATGATTTACAATATATATTCAGTCCATTTTGTTGAGCAAAAAAAAGTGACAAAGGCAACACCATAGATTTCTCATGAAAGCTCTGTGAAAAGAAAATAAATATTTGTCTCCAGTCTTCTTACATCCATACATTTGCATTACAGAGCACAGTGTGTATGTACTAACTGTATATGATGTGGTTAACCATTCTACAGTGGACAAAGTCTCCTTGCAAAATAAGCCACAGCAGCTATCTCTGCTCTGCAGATAAGGGATCCCACACCCAGAGAGGCCAACCAGGTGACTCTCTCCAGGTGACCTGGGTGATGCAGGACAACACCCCAGTCCGATTCCTCATTCCTAAATTCCTAGGGCTCTGCCTGGTTCACAGAGCTTCCTACCTCTTAGTGTGCCTGTTTATGTGGCATGAGCCTACAAAGTTTATGCAGACAGAGAGGGTACCAGGGAATCCATGGAGCCCCAGGGACAGAAATGAGCCCCTAAGAGTGAGTTGTCTGTGGAACATACTGAAGCATAGATATAGAGTCTATTTGTGAGAATGAGTGAGGCTGTGAGAATCCCTAAGGGGTCTACCTCGAGTCAAACATTTTGGAAAGACTGGTTCAGTGTATTTCTATGAATTTACGTACTCTTTACATCTCCCTAGCTGTTAGTGACCTGGAAAGTCTGCCTTCCTTTCCCTTCCTCTTCCCCGTTTGGAAACAGAGTGTACAGGAACATATTGCCAGAAGCACATTAAAAAGCGCTTTGGTGTCCTTCCCATGCAGATCATAGACGGTAAGCTGTGGTTCCAGCTGGACTGCGGCAGTGGCCCCGGACTCTTGGGCATCTCGGGCCGCGCAGTCAACGATGGGAGCTGGCACTCGGTCTTCCTGGAGCTCAACCGCAATTTCACCAGCCTGTCCCTGGATGACAGCTACGTGGAGCGGCGCAGGGCACCCCTCTATTTCCAGACCCTGAGCACCGAGAGCACCATCTACTTTGGGGCCCTGGTGCAGGCAGATAACATCCGCAGCCTGACTGACACGCGGGTCACGCAGGTGCTGAGTGGCTTCCAGGGCTGCCTGGACTCGGTGGTGCTGAATAACAATGAGCTGCCCCTGCAGAACAAGCGCAGCAGCTTCGCCGAGGTGGTGGGCCTCACCGAGCTAAAGCTGGGCTGCGTGCTGTACCCCGACGCATGTGAGCGCAGCCCCTGCCAGCACGGAGGCAGCTGCTTGGGCCTGCCCTCCGGGGGTGAGTGCTCTGCACCCTGGGCACCCTGTAAGGGTAGGGGTAGGTGGAGGGATAAGGGTGGGTGGAGGGATGGGGGTGGTAGACCTGTGGAGGGGCCTCTCTCACACCTGCATAACCACCCTAAGTGCTCACCCAGAGACCAGCATTCAGCCAAGATGCTAGCAAAGCTTCTTAATCCCCTTGGGGGGTGGGGGGTTGAGAGCTTCGCAATTAATTACAGGAGTGTCCAGTTTAGCCAATCCATTTGCAACATCCCACAAACTCTGTGGCCGCTGGAGTCTAGAGATGCTATAACATCTGCCCCTTCCCTTGCCCACCCCACACCACACACTTCCAAGCCTTGGCAGCTTGGAAGAATAGGATCCCCTTGTAAGTTTTTGCCCTGTTGTGTCACCTGCATGTCACTGCAAAATGATTGGTAGCAGTCTGAGTTATGAAGGCCATGTGACAAGAGGCGCATAACACTTTCACACATAGACATATAACTTTACCTGAAGCGAAAGGGGTGTGGTGGCTGTGAACCCCCCACCTCAGGAATAGAAATATAGTGAAGATGCTTTTAAAATGTGCGTATTAAAGATAAGTCCAGTGACACCCCTGCAAAGGAGTGCAAAGTCAAGAATAAGGAGAGGGTGATTTACATGAAATCTCTGGACGGATAAACAGTCAATGAGGATTTGATGCTTTACTCCCAATAATTTTCTCCCCAAAGATACACTGTGAAGGTGAAATAAGGAACAAACAGGGTGCCCCTCCCCTGCAAACAGGAGTGGAAGGACTTAGAGAGGGCATCTACTGTTTGAGGAAAATACCAAGATCATTGAAGTCCTAGGAGTCTGAAGATAGAAGACTCCCAACTTCACTCCCATGCATTGTGTGTTAACGCAAACTAGGTCAGGCACGCTCCTGGCTGAAGCCCTTGCCACCTCCTGCCTCTCAAACACAGATTCTACCACAGCTGCTTCCGGAGTCTCTCAGTGGCCGTGTGATTAGCAAATTTAAACCTTTCTCACAAATCACTTAGAGATGCTGCCGTGCACATTATCCTCTAATGTTCGTGAAGCCCAACTCCAAATTTAGAGTCCATTTTATTATTAGAATGTTATAAACCGTCCATGGAATGATGCACTGCCGAAACACAGACACCAAAGTTATTCAGACCTGCATATGTTACTGCCACAACGAGGGCCAAGTGCCCTGGGGGAAAATTCCTGCAGTCTCGATTTAAGAAATCTATTTGCTGTTTTTACTGTCTCAGCAGTATATGTAAATAAAGGGTTGTTATGGTGCCATAATTCCCGAACGATGGGCACTAACTATACTTCGGTGGTTCTATAAACCAGCCCATTATGACAAGTCATGGCCAGTTTTTCAGCAGGCAAAAACAATTCTGCTAGTGTGAGCCATCTACAATATATAAAAGGAGCATGTAATTAAATTGGGTTGAAATAGAACACCACTCCATGTCAAATGCTGGGTACACAGCCACAAATTGTAACATACTTTTAACATGGCAGGACATGGTTTCTGCTGGCAAAGCTGTGAGCTTCCGCCATGGGTTATCTTTAAAAATAATAATAATCACTGTATTAAGGGAAAAGGCGGTGAAATCTTGCTCTTCAGGGTGCATTGTAATTTTTTTAATTGCCTTGAGCTAAGTATTCAGTGCAGGTATGTTAATGAAATGACTATAACCCACATCACAAACAGCAATTTTCTTCTATTTTTAATCCCCTTTGGTTTAATCAGATTCCAGCACTGAGTACCCACCTGTCACAGACTTTTCGCATGACCTAAAGAGCTTGCTCTCCCCTCCCCAGGGGCCCAGCCCTGCCTACAGTGGTCAAGGTCAACTACCCTACATGCATTCATACTCCTTTTTGTCTGTCTGCTCCCCACTCCCACCAATGGTTGGGACTGGGGTTCCGCAACAGGTGGTCTTTCAAAATGATAGAGCCTCTTTCCTGTTCAAGTCTCTCCTTTGTACCTGGAGGCTTGTTTTCCTAATGCAAAGAAAGAATCTTTCTTCACTTCCATCATCACAGCTTACTTTTCTTAAACCTGCTACCTCTGTTTAATCGAGGGGGCCCAGTAGTTCTTAACTCAGCAGCCCCAGGGCATGGTCCAGATGGGGCTCTCTGGGGCTCTTATGCACAGCAGTACTGGGCCCAGGGCCAGCAAACTCCTTGATACTCACCTGGGAATTGCTTCCATCTGGAGTCAAAGGCAAGGATTCTTCTTCTGAAGTGTGAGGAGGCACCTACTTGCTTCCTGGCTTTAGGGATAAGGCCTTGGCTTCTAAGAAAAGCAGAGAGAGAATCCATTGGCTCACCCCCATTATCTGTTCACATTAGAGTAGTTTCTGTTGGTCCCTGTATCCTGTCTGCAAATCCCCTCAGTTGTGCCAAAGAGCAAGGGCCGGGGACTGCGGGGGCAGGGGCGGGGCCCTGTCCTGGGTGCCAGATGTGGGGGGGCTCCGCCCACAGAGCCCCATCCCTCTGTCATGGATGAAAATAAAACTACCAAGACATGATCTGCTTGGGGAGGAAAGATGGTCAAACTCTCAGAGGAGAATGACCCAGAGCCCCTTCCTCACTAGGCTTTTATTGGGTTCAAATACATAGGAATACAGGTATGTCAGGCAGCAAGGATCAAACAATGGTTAACATTTCAAAGAAATTTGAGGGCTTAATCTGAGTCAGTGTCTGTCAAGAAAGGGGGTTGCAAAACTTTGGGAGACATACTCATTTCCTCCTCGGACCCTTATCATTTAAATGAGTGCATTCTTAGCAAAGCAGGTTTCACAGGACTTTAGGAATTCTTTCTTATGCCCGATCACCCAGGGAACCATCCTGGCCAGCACAGGGCTGCACCGCTCACAGTCATAGTTTCAGGCTTTAAGCCAATTAGGCTCAGGAACCAGAAGACATCTCCCAGACGGAAATGAGGACTCGGGCTACGTAAGAATAGCGGTGGGGGGGGGGGGGGGAGGTGAGGGTCCATCACCCCCTCTTTGCTGCAGCCCCCAAGTCCTTCCATGAGGGCCTCCCAAGTGGTCGTGACTGGCTTAGGTTGCCCCTCCCATGAGGAGTCTTACCTGTCATTGACTGCCAACCACTGGGGCCAGAGATGGATGAGGCAGAAGCAGCGCTCCTGCCAGGGAGATAAGCTTTGTCTCCTTAGTAGGTCACAGCCTCTTGACAGAACAGACCCAGATGAAGCGGGTCTTACACAGCCCACCATGGGGTGAGGGTTACAACTCCTGAGACCAGGCTGAATCGTCAGCAACAGGGAACAACAAAAGAAAGAACCAACAATCTGGCTTTAACTCTTATCTATTAAACTATGTCGCTAATTATAAGGTTATTTAAAATAAAAATCATCTTAGTTATGAGTGATAGATTAAAAAGAACAATAAGACTGAGTCATTAATGAAAGAATATTCATGCCTTGAAGAATTCCCTCCAGTTGCCAGGGGTGTCTAATCACAAGGAGAGAGTCGTGCTTCCCCGCATCAAAGGCAAGAATGCATGCAGTATTCAAAGAGGAAAGTTGACCTGGAGAACGTGAAGTACTTAAAATGTGACTTCACGCGCTGGAGAGTGTCAATAGCAAAATTTCAAAGTTTGAACATCTAACTGTTGTTGGGACCCTGTGCTATGTGTTACTATAACTTCCCAGGAGACATATTTAGCACAATCATTCTCATGACATCTTGAGGAATGCTGGAGTATCATTGGTCGTTGGCTCTCCTGGTGACAGGCCAACTCTCAGACTATGGTCACACTAACACATTATTCTAGAACATTTGGGATTTTTAAAACAGGCAACTCACAGCAAGGAGCATTTGTTTCAGAAAAGGGAGAGTCTGATTTTAGTACATCCAACACAACCAAACTTTGGGCACGAGGGTCAAGGGAACCACGCCTGCCAGCTCGGAATGACATGGTCAGCAGGTTTGACCAGTGTTTGCAACTCTGGCTGTCCCAGGGGCAAGCCATGGGGACCCCAGGGGAGTCAGAGCCCAGAACACTGACTTGTAATAAGAGTGTAAATAGGACTCTGTAAATCAACCACAGAGGGAAGGCTTTCTTTTGATAAAGCCTTCAAATTATATGTAGTTCATAAACATGAACTCGAAATAGCAACCACTGTGGAGAAGAAACGGTCTGGTCCCATTCTGATCCCTACATTTCTAGACTCAGTGGGCAGGGAGCAGCCCAGGGAGCAGCCGCAGTCGGAATGAGGAGTCCACAGTCCTCCATGCCTTCCCCTGCTCAGCTTAAGCCCATTACGGGAAAACGGAGTTGAGGCTAAACTATAATTTGGTAAAACAAAATAGTCATTCAGACTGCTTTGCATGAGACTAGAAGCCTAAATCTTAAAATGAAAAGGTGGTACATTTTTAAATGATAAGAGCTACCGTTTGTTAGACGCTTGCTATGCACTGGGCCCTGAGATAAGGAAGCACTTACCTTGCAGGTGTTTCTGCGCCATGACACAATCCTCAGAACAATGCTCTGGGACCAGCACTATTCTTCTCCCCCTACTCCAATTTTACAGATAAAAAACAGGCCAGAGAAGTTAAGTAGCTATCACACAGCCAGTAAAGTGGGTCCGAGTGTGTAGAGTTACACAGCCTATGCCCTTAACCTGTCACTCAAGGTGTGTTCCCGGAACCAGCAGCATTGGCATCACTGGGAATGTTAAAAATGCAGCATCTCAGATCCCACCCCAAACTTACTGAATCAAAATCGGAATTTTAAGAAGATTCCTAGGTGATATACTGATTCTTCTCTCTTTCTCTTAACTGCCCTGAAACCTAAGCACACTAGTTTTTTGTGTGTATGCATATTGCACGTAGTAGTTCTCACACTCTGAGGTGCATCTGCATCACCTGAAGACCTGATTAAAATAACACTTAGCTATAGAGGAGCCTCTTGATTGTTCAGGGAAAAGGAGCATCTGCTCACCTGTGTCCATGACTGGCTGTCCGGTCAGAGCGACTTTCTGCTAGGTCACTGAACTGTGTTTGCAAATTCCCAAACTTCCTGCCAAGAACAATTTTTTGGTGAAAAGTTCGGGGGTGGGGGAAGACCCAAACATACAAGTCAGAATCTCAGAATCTGCATGGATGGAATTCACGGATGTCCATTTTTAACAAGCCTCCAAGGTACTATGCACATCTGAGTTTGACAGCCACTGATATTCGGGGATCGCAGTAAACTCTGTATTTGCAAAAATGTGAGTCAGTGAATTCCAGAAGAGCTAAGCAGTCATAGGACATTTAGGAATTGAATGTCAGATGCTCGTCCCGAATTTTTATAATTGTTTTTATATTACGATTGACCTTTGTTCACCGGACAGTCAAGGAGGAGTCCCCCTAAGCTTCCCTTCAAAGATAAAAGTAACAGTGTTGACCTACTCCCTCTAAGTTGCACAAAATGACAAGTTCTTAGATGTTACAAGTAGTTGGGCATAGAAGTGTTTTCAGCAACACAGCTATCCGTGATACTTTGGGTGATGTGTTACTGAATACATATTTTATGTCCCTAACTTGTATGGTCTGGGTAAATTCAGTCCATCGAACTTTAATTAAGTGCCTGATTTGTGCTGAGCTCTGTGTTAAATTCTGGGGTCTCATTGCTGTTTCCATGTCCAGTGGATTCAACTGTGTGGCCTCCTTCCCCTCACAGCTGGCTTACAGGGATCGAACAGAGTTCTCCCGTATGTGTTCAGCCCACCAGCCCCCTGAACACAGAGGTCAGAGAAGGAAAAAACCAGGCTCCCAGTGAATATACTGTGGACATAATTTGACTGAGATTTACAGTTTATGAGGGGGGAGGATTGCTTTTTCTTTGTGGCCTTTAAATAGTTAAACTTTTTTTTATGCTTTGGAAAAATCTCATGGTAACAGCATAAATTATATAATATTGATACTAATTCGAAAACCAGTCAGGTTATATTGCAGACACAAAAGAACATGCCAGAAGGTGAGGATTTATTGTGTGCCTAGTGTTGTTAACACATTAAATGTTTCCAGACTCTCAAAGACAATATTAGAGGTTTGACCCAACTGATATACGATATATGAAATGTGAGCCAGATTTCCTAGGGAAAAGTACAGGCCAGCCTTCAAAGGTTTTTATTTTACAAGGCCTTAGGGTATTGTGTGTACCCTGCTTGGTGAAGGAGAAAAGTCAGAGTGACTACAAGGTGAAATGGTGGGATAATGACAGAGGGCCACGATGCGTGGCCGAGCTCACCCCACTCGGGGTGAGCATCTCATGTGATAATGTGTCCTCTAGTTTTCTCAGACTAACTGAGATTCACACAGACTACAGGTTTCAATATTTTCCAACTTTCAGCCTGAAAGAGTAAAAAATTCCCACAGCTTTCAATTGTTTGCTTTATGAGCAACACAGAAATTTCAGAATCCATAGCAATTATAATAGTTACAACAATAAAGCAGCTAATGTTTGTGTGCTGTACTGTGGGTGGTGAATCCAGAAACCTTATTATCATCTATGAAATGGGTCTTAGTGGGGCTCAATTATCAGATAAAAATCGGGGGGTTCCTAGAGGTCAGGCAGCTCGGCTGTGATCACACCCAGCTGCTGAGTAACAGCCGGGACACACGCTTGCATCCAGGGCCTCACCGCCAAATCATAGCTGCCTCTCCAAATCATTTAAGTTCTCAGAGTTTCTAAATGAAATCTGTACTTCAGCAAGCGAACATAGGGGTTGATGCTGACTTCAGATCCCAAGTGCTAGTTGCACATATTTCATTATTTCCACCTTCGTGCATCAGGCAGATGTTTCCTTGTCAAGGCAGCCAAACCCGATCAGAGTGATGTTCATCTAAGCTGGCGAGCAGGGCCAAGGGTTGAGGCCATTACCTGAATGAATCAGGTTGGAAAACGACTAATAAGCCAAAGAAGAAAAATAGGAACTATCTTGATTATTTACCTACACAGCCCAAATTGACTCTATAATTGCTCAAACCATGTCTGTGTTTGCATTTAATAGGTTTTGCCCTGTTCTTCTTTGAGCAAGAAAAGGAGGGAGCATTTTACGTTCATCTGGGTGCAGATTTCAAAACCATCTGCATCCAATGAAAGTAGAAGAATTACAAACAGGAGCACAGCTTTGAGTCAAGGCTTAAAAATACACTTCTCATTCTGCCAGATTTGAGGGGAGAGAAGCTGTGGCATCGTTTTGAGGGTTTCTTTTGTGGGGAGGGTATTTTTTAATGCATATTTCAATACTTGTAGGATGACTGTCTTTTTTAAATCTGGGAACTGGTATAAAGTGGCACCTGCCACTTATTGACTGTTACTCTTAGCAAACCAACTTATTTAAGCCTCAGTTCCTTCATTTATAACTATTATAATAATCCTTACACCATAATGTTGTTATCAAGAATTAAATGAGAAAAATGCATAGGAAGTTCTTAGCATATTTTTGTACCTAATAAGCTATTGTTCTTGCTAATGATTTTCTTTTTTTATATTCTCCCCCAGCCCAGAGAAAAACATCCACTCTTCTTAACAAGACTTTGAGCCCTGGCCCAATGGCTTAATTGATAGGAGCATTGTCCAAAAAGGATGCAGGTTCAATCCTTGATCTGGGCACATGCCTAGGTTGTGGGTTCAATCCCTGGTCAGACCACCTATGGGAAGCAACTGATCAATGTTTCTCTCTCACCTCTCTCTCTCTCTCTCTCTCTCTCTCTCTCTCTCTCTCTCTCTCTCTCTCTCTCTCTCTCCCCCTCTCTCCCTCTCCCTCTCTTTAAGTTTTCTCTCTCTCCCCCCACCTATCTCTCTTTATCCCTCTTTCTCTCTAAGGTCAATAAGCATATCCTCAGGTAAGGATTAAAAAAAAAAAAACAAGACTTTGAGGTTATCCACTGAATTTTATTTTTCTTTTACATTTATAAAAATTAAAATAATGTGTGATAAAATAATGCCTGAATATCTCTTGAAATTCTGTTTCTTTTATTTGTGTTGTATATCAACATATGGCAATGCTTGGAAAGAGGAGAAACTTTATTTTGCTATTATCTTTATTATTTGATGATTATTTGGCTCCCAGAAAGGGTGTCTGATACTGTTAATCTCAGTGTGTCTCATCTGCTCCCTGGAGATTTGTGGGAAATAACTACAAGCCCCTGCCTTATTCTTAGCAAGTAATGAGTTCTGGCTCACTGACAAGTTCCAATGCCAGCACAATCTTGTAGAAAGATTTGAGACGAAAGCCTGGGTTCAAGTTCAAATTCAATCATTTACTAGCTGTACGTCCTTGAACAAGCTGCTAAACTCTCTAACACCCCATGGAGTAGGGATGTTAATAGGCCTCTTATTTTCCTTTGTAGGATTATTATTATCCTTCATAGAATATCTGAAAGTGATTTTAAACCATTAAAGCCTTCGATCACTTAATATCATTATGGCAGACTTACTGATATTATAAAAATTATTAATAATAGGGCCCATGCTGGGATAATGAGATCATAAATAACACTTTGTGAGAACAGGTTAATTTTGATCAACAAGCCTCTTTCACAGAGCCAAACAATAGATACCACTCTTTTTTCATTTAAAAAAAAAATCTGATCACTTAAAAAAAATCCAGTCACTTTTCCCTTGCATTGTGTTAACATAAAAACTCCTCCAAACTTAAGGTTTTAGAAAGCACAATTTCTTCCAAAGGGTCTCTACTTCCTTAGGCCCAAGGGTTTGAGATTATGAGAGCAGATCCTACATGGTTTGCCTTTAGATTAACAGAGAAATCCAGATGGACAGTGTGATGAACTGTGGTTGTGGAAAATATAATTCAAGATAATACTGAACAGTTCAGGACTCTGGGGCCAGACTGCTGCTGTTCAAATCCACACTAGGTTCATGGCTTTGAGTAAGTGTTCAATTTCTTAGTACCCCAGTTTCTTCATCTATAAAATGGGAATAATAATAATCCCTTTGTCATAAGCTTTTTTGGAGAATTAAATGAGATAATACATGTAAAGTGCTCAGAATTGTTTAGCACATAATAAATGTCGTATAAATGTTAGCTACCGTCATCATCATCATCTTCAAAATGGATAGCAAGTTTTCTCAGACTGAGCTCTTTAGTCATGCATGGTTTTCTCCAGCATAGGTCCAATGTCCCCATTCTGTGCTCCCACTGTGCCTTGTGCTAGTTTCCTAGTATCTTTGTGCTCATGTTGTCCATAGTTTTTCTGTCTTTGTACCCCCAGTGCCTGCCATAGTCCCTATTCCAGGAGTATGCTGGCAAGCCAGCTCTCTAAAACTAAAGGCACTGATCTGTAGCATTTACTGATTTCTGCAGTGTATATACTCCCACCATGGCTGAGGTCAGGCTACCAGTGTTTTAAAAATTGGTCTGCCACATTCCTGCATGTTACATAGTCAGCTCTCATGCCCCTGTCTGAGCTGGCTCCACTACACTGCTGCCTATTGCTTAGGCACTCAGTCAGTGAACAGGTTTAATCAGTCAGGCTGGCTGCTGCATCAGGTAGCACTAGACATCCCACAAAAGATAATGCAAATGGCAAAATGCAGAAAGAAATGTGTGGGTGTAAGATAGTGCACTAGAGGTAGTGCCTCATTTTAAATTCTGGTTTTCCAGGGCACAGAGACATCGAATCAAAGAAATCAAACCCACAACCCTTATAGAATCCAGTTTCCATGATACGATTCAAATGTTCCTTATTTCCAGACAGTTCCTCCTTACCCCTCCCTTGCCCCCTACTACTTCTGCTATAGTTTTATTTGTGCAATTGCCAGAATCATGCCAAAGATGAACTGGGGAGGGAGAAGTTGTACCTGAGCTGACCCACCTTACCTTAGGTCCCCCCTTCTTGACTTCCCTTCCTTGTCATCATTGATGTTCTTTCCAATGTCCTGTATTGCAGCTGTCCCACCCCTCCTGTTTAGATGCCTTTTTAAAGGAATCTAATTCATCCTCACAAGTTACTTTGCCTTTAAATGGCATGCCATTCTGACTAAGGAGTAGCCAGGTGACACAAAGAAGCATTTTTCCCAATCTCAGCTGCTTTCAGTAATTCCATTTAAGTGAGCAGTTTTCCAAACTGGAAAAGAATAATCCCAAATAAGCATAATTTGAAGCAAGCATAGCTCACACCACTGCTCCTGCCCATAGACTTCAGGCTGGTCATCTCTGGACACAGTTTGTATTAATAATGGTTTTTCCTTATAAGCTAGTTCCCTCAAATTTCATCAATGTTGCATTTAAGAATGTCTCTCCTGGAGCCTCTGTCTCTAGCCCTCTGTGTTTCTTGGTACCAGAGAGGCTGGGGCTACAGAGTTCCCTCCTTTTAAGAATGTAAAGAGTTCTCTCTTGCCAACTCCACCCTTGCCTCCTGAAGATGGTTTGTCTCTGTCTGAACCTGTGAACACTTTCTCATAATCATAATGTCCTCCTATACAGGAAAAGAGTTCTCTGTAACATTGGATTCAGAAAAATGCTTAGGAGGACATACACTATTTCAATCTATGAGAGATCAATCTACAAAATCCCAACAGTGGTCACTGACCACTTGGGAAGCAGAGATTAGTCCTAGAGCCCTTCAAATAAGAGTGAGAATAGTTATTTACAGTATTCATTGAGGAAGTAAATATGATGTGCTCATTGGATGCTGAGACCCACAACCGCCCTTCCTCTACCACCATCCATTCCCCTGAACATTAGAAGTCAGGCCTTTGCCCTCCCTCTGGGAAGATGATGAGAGCAATTACTGGAGAAAGTGACCCAGTCAAAGGTACTGACACAGTATCATGGCTAATTAGCCCCACTCAGGTGCTTAGAACTTTCCATCAGATTTCTAGTTTTCACCACCCTAATATGAGCTGATAAGCCAGGATTACCAGACAAGGAAGGAAATCCTCTAACTTGAAAGTTGGAATATATTAAGGTTCTCCAGAGAAACAGAACCAATAGGATGGAAGGGTGGATGGGTTTTTAAGAAATTGGCTTATAGGATTGTAGGGACTGGCAAGTCTGAAATCTATAGGGCTGGCCAGCAGCCTGGAAATTTACATAAATAGAGTTAATTTTCCAGTCTTGAATTTGAAATTCTTAAGCTGGAAACTCAGGCAAGATTTCTATGTTGCACTCTTGAGGCAGAATTCCTTCTTTTTAAGGCCTTCAATAGAATGGACAAGACCCACCCTCATTATGGAGGGTAATCTGTTTTACTTAAAGTCAATTGATCATAAATGTTAATCACATCCACAAATACTCTCACAGCGACATCTGGAGTAGTATTTGATCAACAGCTGGGTGCCATGGCCTAATCGGTCTGACAAAAAATTTACCATGACAAAGACCAAACAGAAGCAGAGGAAAGCAACTTGGAGGAAACTATGCAGGGAGAAAACTTCAAAAATTATGATTAATATCATCCTGCCCATGTGTCTCAGTTGATTGGAGTGTTGTCCCACACACCAAAAGAGTGAGGGTTTGATTCCTGTCAGAGCACATACCTAGGTTTCGGTTTGATCCTCGGTTGAGGCATGTATGGGAGGCAATTGACCGATGTTTTCTGTCTGTCTCTCTCTGTTTCTCCACTTCCTCTCTCTCTAAAGTCAATGAAAATATCCTCAGGTAAGGGTTAAAAAAAATTGTTAATATCTGCAGAGAGATAAGAGAAAATATTGCAACCATGAAATAGGAGCATGGTGCAATATGGGTTTTTTTATGTTTTTTAATGTTTTTTTTTTTAAAGAAAACCTCAGCAAGCAAATAAAGAACCCTTAGAAAATGACAATATAAATGAAAATCTCACAAAAGTTTCAAAAGTTAAGACATAAAGCGAAAACCCATAAGGATGTAGTGGATAATAAAGCAAAAACCCATAGGGATAAGAGCAAAAGATAACATTCAAGGAAGATCCAAAAGATCTGAGATTCAAACCATAAAACTTCCATAAAGACAGGACAGAGAAAACAAAGGAAAGGAAATCATCAGTGAAACGATGAAAGAAAAGTTTCCCCAGATTGTAAGAGCCCACTGAATACCCAGTACTGATTGAAATAAACCCACACTAAAGTCTATCTCAGGGAAATCTCAGAAAACTAGGGCAACATAAGATACTCCAAGCCTTCAGAAAAAGAAACCAGGTCACATATAAACTCAAGGAACCGAAACAACTTTGGATTTCTATAAAGTAACTTGGATGGAATTGCTTAGAATTCCATATACAACCTAACTATCGAAAAGATGTAAGAGTGGAATAAAGATACACCCAGCTATGCAAGGTCTCACAACATTTACCTTTTATAAACAAGCCACTTCTTGAACAGCTACTGTAGAATGTGTCCTAATCACATGAGGGTGAAACCTATGATAAACTCCTACCTGAAAACATCCTGTCTTTTACAATAATAGTGTGGTGGGGCAAGCATCTCCCTCCCCATCCTGGTCTCTGTTCTTGGAATCTTGGGTGTTCCATGGGTGCCTCTTACCATTCTCACTATCATTCATGTATGTGATTAATTAGGTGAATTTTCATGGACTAGTGGGAGATCATTATTACTTCCCATTTTTGTGAAAAGCTATGTTCCAAGTTCAAAATAGCCAATTTACTAGTCATCTTTGGAAGTCAGGATCTGCCTTCGATTTGGTTCACTGGGAATGAGAAGGGTGTACTGTAACCGAGTCCATGCACTCTGAGCATTATGAGCAGCACCTGTGGCTTATGAGGTCCTCTGTTTCCCCAGGCTATCAGTGTACATGTCTCTCACAGTTCACCGGGAGAAACTGTGAATCCGAGATCACAGCCTGCTTCCCAAACCCTTGCCGGAACGGAGGCTCCTGCGACCCCATAGGAAATACTTTCATCTGCAGTTGCAAAGCTGGGCTCACTGGAGTCACGTAAGTGAGATTGTTCAAGTGGTTATGCTGTTTCTTGCTGCTAAGGGATAAAACAGTAAACAACTAACTGGGATAAAATATTAACCTGTAGCAGGATGGGCAAATGGGTCAATATCTTTATATAAAGGGTGCTTACAAGTGCCTAAAATGTTAACAGGGATTATCTCTAGGTAATGGGGTCATGGGTAATTTATATACTTTGTAATTCTCTAAATTTTCAAATTTTTATTTAATTACTGTGTGTCCTGTAAGCAAGAAAATGATTCTTTGAAAGAAGGTCATCTCTGCCCCCTAATATTTCCAGTGTAATTCTGAGGCAGACATGCTATCCATTTCCCCAGAATTCATTAACTGGACTCTACTGCTTAGCATTTTATGATCATTCTGAGAAACTAAACCTTACCCTTCCTTTGCAACCCCCACCCCTACCAAGAAATAGGAAAATTAAAGTGTTAGACAAATGAATGGAAAGGGAATATTTTAAGTTTTTAGTAAAGTACCACTTTCACCCATCCTTGATGGCTTTTAAAAGCATACGCACTTTTAAAAGCCATCAAGATGGGTGATATATATTTAAATACATATATACACACTTTTATCATTATACATATATATATAGTCTCAAGCAAGTGATATCTTAATTACAGATCAGTCTTATATATTCATTAAAGCAAATCTTCGGAGGACTTTACCAGGAAATACTTAACCAACTTTGAATCGTTGGAGGTAATTTAAAGTAATAAAGCTGCACTTATTTTTAAATACTCTGTGTTTCTGACTAATTTCCAACTGACCTGGTTTCAATCTGTTCGAATTAGGGACATTTGACTACATTTTACAAAGCGGATTACCAGAAACATAGGTAGGTGATGGGCCCTTTAAGTGAACATAACGGAACAATTGCTGACACAAAGAAAAGTGAAAGAAAAATGGTCCATGTGCTCAAATAATTTTAAACTAAAAAATAATAAGACTGAAATGTTTGCCTTATGATTATACTCAAAGCAGGTCATGGATTGCTTTAAAGAGAAAAAAATTAATTTAATTATTTTTCACCACAATGTTTTAGTCAGTTTTTTCCCTGGTAATCTGCATTAGCTTTAGCATTTAATATAAGCATAGAATCTGGAAGATATGTAGATATGTAGGCCTCCCAAAAATTACTGTAACCACTACAGGGAAATGTCAGAACTAAAGACTTCCTACTCTTGGGAAACTCTTTATAGAAATATGTAATTTTACAGATCTTTATCTGCAGTTCTACAAAACCCCAAAACTCCAAGAATAGACAGGATTGAGGATAAATTAGTGGCAGACTAATCTGTGGCCCAAAACAGCCAAAGCCACTCGGAGGCTATGTCTAAGTCTTTATTTCTTTCATTGAGCGTGAATATCCATATGTTTTACTGGTGAAACACTGGCGTATTTGATTATGGTGCCTATGCCAGCACCAGTTCCTGGGGTGGGGATGTGTATTTTACATAATATGAAAGATATATACTATGTGCCATTTCTAAAATCGCAAAATTTTAAATTCTGAAGTGCATCTGGCCCCAGGGATTTGGAAACCAGTACCTCTTCAGCAGCATCTGTTCTTTCTCTTTCTGCTCCTTCTCTTCTCTCCCAAGACGGCCTTCCTCTTGCTCCCACCAGGAGAGGGTCAGACTGTCTGGGAACATTGGGCGGGAAAAATATCTCAGTGCATGCTGACCACTGCGGCCACCTGCTGCTCACACACACCATCACACCGTTTTCGCGGTGCTTCATGTACCCTTTAGGTGCTTTATTTTCTTTTAAAGAAGTCAGTTTTAAATCGAGCTCCAATATGCTGTTTGAAAGGGGGGTGTGTGTGTGTGTGTGTTTGGCCCTGAAGGTGTGAAGAGGACATCAACGAGTGTGAGCGGGAGGAGTGTGAGAACGGGGGCTCCTGCGTCAACGTGTTTGGCTCCTTCCTGTGTAACTGCACCCCGGGCTTCGTGGGCCAGTACTGCGGGCTGCGCCCCGTGGTGGTGCCCAACATCCAGGCCGGCCACTCCTACGTGGGGAAGGAAGAGCTCATCGGCATCGCCGTGGTCCTCTTCATCATCTTCATCTTGGTGGTCCTCTTCATTGTCTTCCGCAAGAAGGTCTTCCGCAAGAACTACTCCCGCAATAACATCACGCTGGTGCAAGACCCCGCCACGGCCGCCCTGCTCAACAAGAGCAACGGCATCCCCTTCCGGAACCTGCGGGGTGGCGGGGATGGCCGCAACGTCTACCAGGAGGTGGGGCCCCCGCAAGTGCCCGTGCGCCCCATGGCCTACACCCCGTGCTTTCAGAGCGACTCCAGGAGCAACCTGGATAAGATCGTGGACGGACTGGGCGGCGAGCACCAGGAGATGACCACCTTCCACCCGGAGTCCCCGCGCATCCTGACTGCCAGGCGGGGTGTGGTCGTGTGCAGTGTGGCCCCCAACCTCCCAGCTGTGTCGCCCTGCCGCTCTGACTGTGACTCCATCCGCAAGAATGGCTGGGATGCAGGAACTGAGAGTGAGTAGGAACTACGGCATCATTATTTATTCCTCTGTCATTCACGGGGAAGCCGCAGGTGTGTGGGGGTCACTTGAGAAGGGAATTACGGAAGGAAGAGAGAACCCGCAGGGACACAGCACACATCCTGACACGTTGTGGCATTGAGTGTTCGCATGTCAGCCCTGAAATATTGCTCTGGGTCTTATCCCTGTTTACAGATGGGGAAAATGAGGCTCAGAGAGCATCATAAGGTACCCACAATCACAAAGCTAGTAAGAGTCTTTTATTTATTTATTTTTATTTACTTATTTACTTATTTACTTATTTTAACCTTGTTTTTATTGTTGACATATTGCACGTGTTCCCATTTTCCCCTGCTTTGCCCACCTCCACCTAATCCCCAGCCCCCACCTTCCCTCTGGCCATCACCACACTGTTGTCTGTGTCCATGGGTTATGCATGTATTCTCTGTGGCTAATCCCTCCACCTTCTCTCATCTAGTCCCTCCTCCCCCCACCCCCTGACAGCTGTCAGTCTGTTCCCTAGTAAAAGCTAATAAGAGGTACTCCAATCCAGGGTTGCCAAACTCTAACACGCATGCTCGTCTCACAATACTGCATCATTAGAGCACAGTAAGCAGTGTAGCTGCCTAAGTGATACACAGAAAGCGTGCTCTGGAAGTTCAGAAGAGAGTATTTCCAGTCTTATGGACTGAAGACTTGAGAAGAGTAGAAGGACATTTGAGTTGGGTCATGGTGGGGATATAGGTCTGGAGAAAGGAGGGCCTTCCACATGATCAGACGAAAGCAAGTTGTTCTACTTGGCTGGAATGCAGAGTCCATGAAACCAGAGAGTGAACTACAGGTGGGAGAAGTGGGCTGGGCCAGATGGTGGTATTTCCCACTCCGCTGGCTTCATGCAGCGGTATTCTAGACAAAGGGAAGAGCCGCAGGTCCAAAGGCCCTGGGGCGGGAAAGACCTTCACATGTTGAAGACCATGGAGGAGATCAATGCGGTCGGAGCTTGGTGAGCATGAGGGGAGAATGGGTTCATTTTAACAGCAAGACTAGTGCATGTTTTTAAGCAGGTGAGTGCCATAATCTAAGTTACATTTTAAAAAGATGGTTCTGTTCCTTGGAGAAGAGACTAAACAGGACCAAAGAAAGAAGAAAGCAGAGAGACTAATTAGGTGGTATCCTTGACCATGCAGGTGAGAGATGGTGGTTGTTGCCCCTGCCTTAACATCAGTGGGATGAATCTAAGACAAGCTCTGTTGTCACCTATGACTTTCCATTAGGCCAAATAGCTTTCTGTTTGAGTAGCAGGGATGCCCTGGGACTGTTACGATACATGTTGGGGTAGAGGATATGGGGAGAGGCAGATTTCTAATGAAGCTAAAGAGCCCCCATAGCTGAGGAGATAATGGGTGCCTTCATGGAGGAAGGGAGTATTCCTACTGGTGTCTGTGCGCATGGGTAAAATTTGGGTAGGAAGCTATTGAAGAGGGCCTTCCAGAAGCAAGACGTATCTGCATCAGTAGAGAGGACACGTGAGGGGTGTCCGATTCTTTTTCTGGAGGCACATTTATACTTTGAACTTTCACCATAAGTATATTCTCTCAAATCATCCGTAAAGTTAGGCTTTACCAAAGCCTTGCCAATCACTGGCTAAAGGAAAGGCTCTTTTTTATTTAACAGTGAAAAAATGGGCTTTGAATGACCGGAGGAGTGGATAAAGCAGTTCGATGCACAGCTGGTGCATCACCAGTGCAGACCATTAGTCGATTCCTCTCTTGTGTTCAGGCCTAAGCCTGGTGCCCACTTCATGCTTTTCCAAGGCACATCCTCATATTTTCTGTGGTGTGGCTGTTGGAAGGCGAATTCCTCCCTGGTGTCTCTCTCTGTTTATATCAGTTGTTTATCCAACTGACGATTTTGCTGTGTTTTTAGCATCTGACAGCAGATACAGAGCCACTACCCGCTGCTGACATCACCCACAGTGGAAGGAGCAGGGATTTCTCCAGCTTCGAACAGGAACTACTTTTTCCTTAATCATAAGTCACCGTTTCTTTGTACCGTCACGTTGCGTGATGATTTGAAGCTTTTCCTAGTGATCATTTCCCTCCACCCACTTGTAATGTGACAGCTTTATTCCGGGAATCTACCTCAAGCCCATACACGCATTTTCCCCCAAAGTATTATTGGGTTTTTATTGACTACATTTCTTTCTTTGTTAAGCAAGGCATTTAGCTGGCGAGACAGTCTTTAGGTGGCTAATTCATTTTCCACCTGACAGTTTCAAGATATGGGTTGTTTTTATGGCTTCCTTTAGTCCATCAAATAAGAAACAAGAAGGCAGCCCTGGAGAGGGGGGAGTGGCTCAGTCTGCGTTTGTATCAGTATGGCTAAGAGGGAGGCAGTGTGTGGGTAAGAGCACGTCCCTACGTGCAGCTAACTGCCTCTCACCTGAGTGCAGAATACTGTCACTCCCAAAAATGGGGTGACACTGCCCTCTAGAAGGCAGCGCTGAGAATGCCACTCGATCCCCCGAGATGGAAGTTAGGAGAAATGTAATGGCATTCTTGCCTATAAAATATTTATACCCCTATTTGAGAAGTAATCTCATTTAACCTGGTGTTGACACCACATCGGTCCATGTAAATGATTTAAATGAACTCTGAATGGCAAGGAGCAACCCAGACACTTCATCCTCATTTCACTCTTCACTTAGGCTTCGCTTTGAGGAGGGAACTGCTACTTTCAGCTGTCAGCTATTTGGAAGCTCATTTACCACGGGTTAAGGGTTTTGTATCCATAATGTAAATCACTTGATTGACAGACGGACCTTTGCCCCCAGTGGCACAATCAATTCTCCATTGGGGAGCTAAATTATTTTCTCTGAGCAAATGGAAGAGCTCTGAGAAGTGAACTCTGGGGTGGCAGGGCTGCAAATACACACAAGGTAACCAGTGTCATTTCTGCTTGTTCTCTGGCTGTCCACGAAGACAAAGGAGTCGAAGACCCGGGAGAAGTGACCTGCTTTGCAGGCAGTAATAAAGGCAGCAACTCTGAAGTTCAGTCCCTGAGCTCCTTCCAGTCAGATTCTGGCGACGACAATGGTAAGAAGTCATGGATTTGATCCCCTGGGGCTTCTTCTGCCTCCTGTGCCGGCAGTCAGTGGTTGAGAAGAAGGTGATATGACCAGTTTCATTTCTTGCCCTGCTCATGGGCTCTTGTGCGTGTTCACCAGGTTTTCAGGCGGCTCCATTGTTGGGTATCGCTGCTGAAGGAGGCTCTGTTGAGCTGCAGTTGTGAGCAGGCCTAGGGATCCGGTCAGAGGCTGACAAGGTTCCCCTGGACCTCCAGCAATGCATCGTTTTCAATTTGGTTTGTGATGAAACTGCCTTATCCCAAATGATGCTCTCTAGCTAATAGTGTAGTTTATATTTTATGTCTAAATTTCACTAATGATTACCTCTTCACTCTACATCCAACCTCCATGTCATTAGAAGTAAGTTCAGAGGCAATACACCCTTCCCACAGAAGTGACATCTTCATTCATTTGAATCCCCCTTATGACCATTTGGGGTCATGGCCTTTGAAGAATCTATTGAATAGTACGGATCAGCTCCTTACAAAAATGCACACACACCCAAAATGCTGCACACAATTCCACGTGGTTCGTGGACTTCTCCCTCTTGTGAACTTATGTGAATGAAGAGGTTGCCGAACTGGACTTCCAGAGCTGAGGAACCAGCTTTGGAGGATGGGTTGTTCACCGAGGGGTAGGAGAGGGTAGCAGGAATGGTCCCGAGGCTGCAAGAGTGGTGAACCAGGAATAATTTCAAATTGTCATTCACAGAGATAGTTGGGCTTCCCCTATGTCATTTTCCCATTTATAAGCAATTGGCAAAAATTGAGTATTTGTTAATTTATGTAATCATTCAACCTATAAACCCTTGTTGAGTTTCTTCTGTGTGCTGAACCCAGTACTGGACATTGTGTACCCAGAAGCATGAAATGGAAACAACATTGTCTTTGCCCCCAGGTAAATACAGAACCAGGTGAGCTCAAAGGCCATAGCAATCCCAGAAGTAAAATAGTCCACTTTTACCACTCCCACCCTCGAATCACTTCCACCCCCAAGACAGGACACTTCTGAGAGCTGCAGAAGCCGCAGTGTACCTGACTGGCTGGGGTAACAGACCCTGTAACAGTGGATTTCTTCTGGCCATTTTCAGAAGGTCAGGGGAATGCCTCCAGCTCTTTTTACCTGGGTGCTCACACCTTCTCTCATCCCCAATCAGAAGAAAAGCTTCCACTGGTTTATTTTGTAGAGAAACAACTGAGAACAGATAGTTCCCACACTCCAGGAAGCAGCTCCGGCAGTGATGCTAGGTTAACCCTTCTCCTGGGCTCTGCCTGATCTGTGTGCCCTGAAGTCGGCCTTACATGCTTAGCATTCTGGATTGGTGCTGACTAAAGCAGGCACTGTGTGGAAGTTTCAGCAAATTGGTTTTAAACCCGATTGCCTGGCCACGAGCTGCTGGTACCAGGTGCTAAGTCAGCTCATATAGAGCACAGAAATCACCTTCCCAGATTCTAACCATTTCAGAGCCCAAAGGCTAATGTCTCTCTATGCTTTACTGATGAGAGCTGGACCTTGGGTCATTCTAGGCTTTGGGGGGTGTCAGGTGAGTGTGAAGCCATGAGTCCTCAAGTTCATCCTCCATTATGGTGTTTGGTTTGGAGCAGTGTGGCTGACCAACAAAGAATTCTCTTCAGAAATAGTGAGGTCTTCCCATAGAGTCTTTAGGAGTTACTAGCGAGGAATTAGTATGAGCCTGATGAGCCACTGCCTTCCTAGATTGATTTCACGGGGCCATGAAGTGTGAATTTATAACCCAGCCACCCTGCCCATCATGCCTTTCAGGAGGCCTGGCCCCAGATTTGCTGCCATTCCCCTTCTGTTCCCAGAATCCTGGGACCGCAGAGAAAAGTGTCCATGGGATCACTGCCTCATGGACGACTGTGGGAAGGCTCCAGGTGTTTGTGTGCTACATCTGTGTTGTGGTCATTGTTGTTAAGAAAAATTAACGTATGTTTACAATACATAACTAACCTGAAGCTGTCCTTCCCCTCCCTCCTGTCTTCTTTTCCTCTCCACAAGCATCCATAGTGACTGTCATTCAGCTTGTCAACAATGTAGTTGACACTATAGAAAATGAAGGTATTTACTTTTTTCTTCCATAGCATTTCTTTGTGTAAACACTTATCCTTTTGGAAATATTGCCTCCTTGTTACTTTGAACTAGGGGTGATTTTAATCAGCTGACAATGGGGGGAGGGAGGGGCTAGTAAAGAGGTGGTTTCAAAGGAGACCTTGGATGTTTCTCTATGTATTGGGGTGAATTTTAAAAGTTTAGAGAAAATCAAGTTTATGGGTTTTTTTTAATACGTGGGATGCTCTTTTTATAAAAGTTCTTCCAAGAGAAGAGTTTCCAATTACTTGGAATCCAGATTAATACTAAATCCATCCTTCCATTCAACATGTATTCATTGAGCACCTACTATGACCTGGGAATGCTTGAAAAATCATTCACACCTACAATATAATGAGGATTGATTTCCATCAGGCAACTTCTGTTAGTGACATAATACAATTAGAGCCTGGCATAGATGGGATTTATCCTTTTTTTTTTTTTTTTTTTTTTTTTGGACAGAGGGGAAGGGAGGGAGAAAGAGAGGGAGAGAAACATCAATGTGTAGTCAATGTGTAGTTGCCTCTTGTGCACCCCCTACAGGGTACCTGGCCAACAACACAGGCATGTGCACTGACTGGGAATCGAACTGGTGACCCTTTGATTCACAGGCCAGCACTCAACCACTGAGCCACACCAGCCAGGGCGGGATTTATCTTTTTATTACTTAAATAGCAAAGGGGAGAAATAGCAGCATGTTTTTTAAGGCATCTAAAATGTTCTCGTTTGCCCTCTTCACATAGCTTGGATTGTCAGTCTGACCTCTCACTTTGTATTTAAACAGTGTCTGTCATGGATCAAGGGCAGAACTACAACCGAGGTGACGCTGCTACGCCCCCAGCATAGCATTTTAATTATGTGTTTTCAATTGCTGAGTTTGTTCTTGCCCTGTCCCTCTCCATCCATTTATTCTGAGTTTCTGTGGTCTGAATTTTGCATGTTCCAGGTGTCTTGTGAGCTTGGTATTGGAGGTGAGCGCCCTGCACACATCCCTTCCCAGCCACACCCCTACCATGCAGCTCATCCATCTGCGTGTATACCTCCCTGCCTTCTGTGGTCCACAGTGCAGCTGACGCAGCTCTCTCTTTGCGAGCATGTCACCAGCCTGACTCTTCACTTAGTGTATGGAGAGGAAGAAAGGATGGGGGGAGAAGGTCCTAGAACTGTGTCTCCTCAGCATGCCCTCGCTGGCCATCTCTTACGGCATGGCTGAGCATAAGGCTCTGCAGCACCCAGCTACCACCTCTCAGAGCTGCCACTGCCTGTTCTCCCAGGGCCAGAGCATGGCTGGCCCCTGACCCACCCTTGTAAGGAGCATGCACATGACTTGGCTTCTTAGGGTCTCTTGGATGTTAATTGCATGCCAGGTCCCTCCTCTGCTCCTTTCCCAACCCTCCCCAACTCCAGCCTCGAGGAAATTAACCATTGTGGCTCTTTTACTCACAGCCTATCACTGGGACACCTCTGACTGGATGCCAGCGGCCCGCCTGTCGGACATAGAGGAGGTGCCCAACTTTGAGAACCAGGAGGGAGGGTCTGCACACCAGGGCAGCACACGGGAGCTGGAGAGCGATTACTACCTGGGCGGGTACGACATTGACAGCGAGTACCCACCCCCTCATGAAGAGGAGTTTTTGAGCCAGGACCAGCTGCCCCCACCCCTGCCAGAGGACTTCCCGGACCAGTATGAGACCCTGCCACCCTCCCAGCCTGTCTCACTGGCCAGCACACTGAGCCCAGACTGCAGGAGAAGACCCCAGTTCCATCCCAGCCAGTACCTCCCACCTCACTCATTCCCCAATGAAGCAGATTTGGTGGGCCCGCCTGCCACCTGTGAATTTAGTACTTTTGCTGTGAACATGAACCAGGGCACAGAGACTGCAGGCCCAGTAGACAGTGTGTCTCTATCCTTGCACAATTCCAGAGGCACCTCATCCTCCGATGTGTCAGCCAACTGTGGCTTTGACGATGCGGAAGTAGCCATGAGTGACTATGAGAGCGTGGGGGAGCACAGCCTCGCCAGCCTTCACATTCCCTTTATCGAGACTCAACACCAGACCCAAGTGTAAGAGGACGCGCCTCCAGAGCTTTGCCCTGTTTGCTACAGAAGGACACTGGCTGGGCTTGTGTCTGCATGGAGAGTAGTGCATTGAGCACGGAGGAAGTGTGTTGTCTTCCACTAGGAACTTCTTCACAAGTCACACTGCTTCAAGCCAGCTTGACTCCAGTTGGGCAGAAAGGAAAGGCTCAGAACTTGTTTCTGAGAGATGGCTGACAGCCTTTGCAGCGTGTACCTGTGTTCAGGACCAAGAACGCTCACCAACCTTTTGAAGGGGAATAAATCTCACCCCCTAGGTTACACAGTCACTCTTGTGTGGCTTTGTGCAGTATTGTGGCGCCCTGCGAAGTGTTACAGCGTCAGTCCTTGCAGTATTAGTAACTGGCGACGAGCAAAGAGGCATGTGATGTGAAGCCAACGGGGGGAAAGGGAGATACTAGTTATTGTTGTTGGAAAAGTTAGTCACTTAGGCAAAAGGAAAGAAAAAAATATTATGAAACAAACAAGAAAATGGGCTGAAGCCTTTAAAGATCAACTTTATTTTTTATTATAAGCTGCCCAATTTTCAGCTATAAAATTAGGGTTAGAAAACATGTTTAGTATACTTAGGGTTTTTTTTTTTTTTTGGTTGGTTTATTTGTGTTAAGCATCCAATATAATACAGTTGGGTTTTATGATCTTTGAGAAAGGTGTGATGAAGAGGAATAAGAGGTTATGGGGGTTCCATTTTGCGGGTTCCGTTTTGTGGGGTGGGGATGTTAATATTGTTCAAACACTAGAAAGACTGTGGTTATCTATTTCCAGTTGACAGGCCTGGCTGCAGCTACAATTATAATGCTACTGCAGAAACTGACTTTTGTTCAGAGAAGCAGGAAATAAAAAGAAAACAAATAGCACTTTGGTACTTTGTCCTCTAGAATGACGGATTCTTAGAGGTCTAAGCAGAATCCACAAATTTAGAAAAAAAAAATAAAATACAACATTTTCAAACTTTTCAGCCAAATAATCACAACTCTCAATAATGCAAATAAAATCTGAGTATTGTGCTAAATTGGTTAGCATCATCACGATAAATGCAATTCTGTTTTTTAAAAAGAAGAAAGTAGCTTAGTTCTTGTGTATGGATTACAATGGTGGGTGTGCCTGGGCCGATGCACAAACGTGTGCTTGCACTCTCAGTGAGGCTGCTCTTGAGGAACGCTCACGTGCGAGTTTTAGGCAGTGGACTCTGTTGAAAATGCTGCCTGTGAGGCAGGCCTTCCCTTCTCTCTAATCTCTGCAATGTGAGAAAAACACCAAATGCCATATTTTACTCCGGTTCAACTAACTTTATTTTGATACTGCCATTTATATTAACTTAAAGCAAAACTGTGCTTTTTTTCTTAAAAAAAAAAAAGCAGTATTTTGTTATAATTTTCCAGAACTAAACTCTTATTTGAAAAATGTGTGCTGTTTAATTAAACGCTGGGGTTCTCCTCTGACACGTAGACTTTGGCCGTCAGTTTCCAAAACTGACAAGGGAATCATTCCACTGGAAACACAGTAACTCAGTACCAGAAGCTCCAATTTGACAAGTTGAGTGACTTTCCTCTTTTGCTTCAGTCAGATTATGGTTCCATGTGCAGTGGCCATGGTGAATAAACGTATATTTGCACTATCTGCTTAATGAGCAAATCTGTGTCCACAGTTTCTGATGGCACATGGCATCGGTGTGTCAGTGCGCTGCCCTGCGTCTGTGTACCACCCACTGATCGTGTTTTTAGTTGTTCCAGTTGTGTTTAATCCACTTCTCTGTGGGAGTTAGTGTTTCCGAAGTCTGTCCTACAAGAAATTCCTTTTCATTGTCAAGCTTCCCGAGTACATGGAAACAGTTCCCATTTTTCAGCTTCTCTTCTTTTCCTATCTCTTGGTTAGACCTACTCATGGAAGCATCATCTGCACTGTGGTCTTGAAATAAATGAATTTCACTAAGGCTGCTTTTGAGGATAAAATCTTTGGTATTTTTATTTTGTAAGAAGCACATTTGCAAAATCATGGAGGAAATGATAAACTAATGGTCTAGAATAGAATCACTGCTACACTTTTGATAATGCAATGTCATAAAAACCATCAAAGTAAAACCAACAATTCATTTCTCGTCCCCAGGAAATATTAGAACAAGATTAATGCCAGTGAGTCACTATTGCTTACACAGCATCTCCTCCAGGGAGCACGCCTGATGGACACAGTAATGAAGGAATAAATAGATCCTAATGCAGTTGTGAAGCCACCCAAGAAAATCGTGCCCTCCCTTGGCTCTGACCTTTATAAAATACCTCTTTCATCAGGATACCTTCCCCTGGTGTTCTGCAGAATAGCTCTGCACCTAAATGCAAACCAAACAAGCATATGTTGTTATATTTTGATTTCTTACCCTTTAAACATTGTATCTTTTTACTTTTCGGAAAATTAGACTTCCCTGGAGATTATGAGGTTTTCAGTCAGGCCAAGATGGAACTAGGTGAGATGTCTGCTGATAAGAAGATCTGGAAGGGTCATTAAGATCCGTTTGTCCAGCCCTCTTATTTTTATAAAAGAGGAAACTTGCCCAAAGTGGGGAAAGTGCTTGCCCAAGCTCACATAGGAACTCACGTAGCTGAACATCCACGTGGCCACTATTCTTTCTGTATAACATTGCCCACCACTGAACTCCCCAGGGAATGTCATCTGCTGGACCTGCTGACTTCCCACCATTATTCCTTTGGAAAATGCTAGAGATCATGGATGCCATTTCTTTGGAAGCCTCACAATCTCATGATTTCCAGCAGCCCCACTAGGATGGGTGCAGTTACAGAATTCACACATGTCTTTGGACGTGTACCAAAATGCTGCTTTTACCAAATGAATGTTTTCTCAAATGAGGATGGAATGATAATTACAAAATGGAACTCGGACCAGTCATCAATTATAGTGAAAATTTGTTTATAATATTACTAGCTGGTCGAATTTTTGTTTTTCCTTTTTCCCCTCCTCTACCAGTTCTGATGTTTGTTCCTACCCCCTCCAGTGTGATGAACCCTGTGGAAAATGTTTAAGCCAATTAGTGTTCCCCCCCCTTTTTTTTTCTAAACGTATGTGGTACCTCCTGGAAGCCATTTTCTGCAGCCTGTTGTAAGCACTTTACTTGTGTTGTACACTTTCTGGTTAAGTCGGTAGTGGGTAGACTATCGATGGTTGTCACATGTAAGCAGAAGCACTGGGGCTGTGAAAGTAGGTGTTTGGCCCATTTCTCACACAAGCCTTTTGCTGCTGAGTTTCATTCCATGCCAACTTTCCACATGCTCATGTCCTGACCACTCCTGAAACACCATTGTAGAGGACTTAGTGATAGCAATAAGCCAAGTCCATGCATTTGAGGTTTTCCCTATCAGAGAAAGGTGCAGGGAGGGATTTATGCTGCATTCCTGGTCATTCCTTGGGACTTCCCTTAGGTAGCACTAGCACAGCCTGGAAAAAAGCAAGTAAGGTATACACACACGCACACACACACAGACACCCCATCAGCCAACTCTTACTTACTTCCCATGCCACTCCCCCACTAATGCAGTGTCTACATAATCAAAGTCAGAGGAATTGAGAAAAGAGATAACAAAATAAATCATTTCAGGTCCAGAAAACACTTTCCTGTGCGACAAATCAGGAAGATCTAGTGTTCACTTTGCAAGGGATGCCCAGATAATCATGGGCTCTCTCTCCTCGGCTGCCCTTCTGGTACTCAAATATTGATAAAGTGATTAGGCTTTTATGTTTTATGTTTTTAGCTTCAAAACATGGGACACGAAGACTTGAAAAAGCATTTCTCCTGCATCCTCATTCTGTGTGGTCTGTGAGAAGATGATTATGTGTTTTTCCTGGTTTCTGTCCTACAACACTCGACTGCACATTATTCTGGTGGAAATCCATAGTGTCTTTACGCTTCTGGTTGTATAATTCTAGGGTTCATAGTCCCCATTTGTGGGTTTGGCATCAGTTAATAGTTAGCCAGCTGGCTAAGAGATAGGAAAAGAATAAGATTTTCTTTCCTTATGTAATAATTAAAAGCAATAATTACAAGTGTGTACTATTACACAAAGGCCATAATACGTCTCTTCCAATGTTCAGGATGCACTAGAGGATCGTACTGCCGTTTGGAGCGTGTTTGGACCTGTGAGTGTATGTTGTAGTGCCCTTCCAGCAAACAAAGACCTAAGTTGCTACTATTTAACAATTTTATGAGCCCGTACTACTGCATTTCAGGAAGTGACAAATGTGTTGGGAAATGGAAGCAGTTCTTTTTAAGCACTGTACCAGAGAGATTGTCTTGTATATTTACCTGTTGCAAACAGGCTGGTTTGTAAAAGATGTACGTTTTGGTGTTTAAAATGTTTATAAAATTGTATATAATGGTTTCGATTTTCCAAGCTTTTGTAGATACTGTATTTGATGCCTATCAGGATGCTTTAATTTGGGGGGTCGAATACACTTCTAAGTCATCCATGCTGTTGGTCTGCAAACTTCTGAGGTAACTACACACACCTACAAAAAGGATTTTACATTTGAAAATGGTGTTTTTTAATCATTTCAAAATGTACTGTAAACTTTCTTTGGTTCTACTGTTTCCACTTAACTTTCTCTCTTTTCAAGGAAATGTTTTTTATTGACATTTTCTAAATGAGCGTGTTTTGCCCAGTTACTAAGTACCTGATATCTATGCCATTTCAGATTCAGAATGAAATATATCATTTCTTCATACACATGTGTAATCCCCTAACCTTGCACACGCCTCTCACACCAAACCTTATGCAAAGGGGAAAGCTAACACTTAGCGTGGATCTCATCCCTTATGGAAAGGGATTGTTTCTGCATATGTTGCTGTTGGCAGTATTACTCTGGTGTTCTTTTTCTAAAAAAAATAATAAAAGAAAAACAAAAACAACAAAAAAAAAGACAGCCAAAAACAAAAACTCAACAGTGTACAGGTTTATAACTTACAAAATTTGGTGGTTAAAACAAGTTTTCAAGTAAAAAGAAAAAAAGAAACTCACAATTGTGTTGACTCTTCTTAAGTGTTTCCTTTTATTTGCCTTCAGTTATGTTCATGTGGCACTCAGGCAATGACACTCTGCAGGGCAGGGTGGAATTTTTCAGAGACTTCTCACCTTCAGAAAGACTTCTACTGGTTCTGGTGCACACGTGCTCGAATCTCACACAGCTTCTTACTGCCACACACCCTGTGGAGTTTTTCCCTGATGAAAATGAAAACAGCGCTAGAGACTAGGACACTAGTGCCATCAAGATCCACCTCTGCAGAAATCCCTCCTCAACACAACTGCACACCTTCAAGCCAGTCTCCCCAGTACTCCTCTCCCTCTGAATGAATGAATGAATGAATGAGTGAATGAATGAATGAATGAATCAATCAATCAATCAATCAATCAATCCAGAAGTTTGAGACATGGTTAACACTTGAGTTTTCCTCCAAACAGCCTTAGAAAATTTTCTACCAAGTGAAAGTCAAATTACATACAGGAGAAGTTGTGGGAGGGACACAGTGATCCTTTGAAGAAGAAGTGACATCACAATAAGTTAGCTTGAGACCAGGGAAAACCCCAGGAGGGCGAGGGACCCTCTGCCCTGCCTTGGTGAGGGAGGGCCAGGACCTGGCTGCTGGCTATCACTAGAGTGCACCCTGCCTGGGCTGGCAGCAGAACTGTCCCTGCCCCATGCTGACCAGGATTCTAGAGCCACTTGCTAAAGAATTGCCCCTGGGCAGACACTTGGTTTTTTGAAATCCTTGCCATGCTGGCAGTTATGTGTGCTACAACCCTCCAATCACCTGTCCATCCCCACAGTGATATGTAGGTAATTGCTTAATGCCCCGATAAGAAAGGGGGAGCACCAGTTTGTTTCATTTGCTAATTTCTGTGATGTTAGCACTCGTATCCTGGCTGATTTCAAATCACCAAGGTGCCGTGAACAGCTCACAAAGTTTCTGAGTCCAACAGTGGCTCTCACAGACCAGGAGGACCCACTTTCAGTGGGCTGCCGCTAGCACCACCAAGACCATAAGCTGCTCAAGTTGCATCTTCACCATCTTTGTTTCCCAGTTTCCCAGTATAATACTGGCCCTCCTTAAATGGTTTTGATTGAAAAGTCACTAATGATGTCTCCAGCATAAACCCTTCCTCGTTTTGGTGAATTTAGTAACTGCAGTGAGAAAGATTTCAGGGGAGGCAGGGGTTGAAAATGCTAGAACTCTCCTGCCTGTCAATCCAACACCACAGTGATGTATTCATGAAAATACTCGTGTCCATGTCTTTCACATGGCCACCCTTAGCAGAAAGAGAATTCGTTTAAATTTCCATTCATCCTGCAAAAATGGTAGAGCAACCCAGAGGTGTCAATTAAGAAACAGCATTTGTACGTTGGGGAAAAGAGAAGTCTTTTTATGTCAGTCTTCATTTTCTGCTGGCTCTTTGAGGTAAAAGGGCTGGTTCTAAGCTTGGAAATAGGTCTTTGTAAAAAGATCATTTTCTTTCTCTTACTTGGGTCAGGGGTTCACAAGAGCACTCCCAGGTTCAATTCCCTAGGAAGACGCAGGCCCTGGGATACAGTTGCGCTCCTGGCTGTTGCTAACCTGGGAAGCTCATTAGGCTTTCAGTCCCTATGGTTTTGTTCAAGTTTAGTCTAATCACTCACCTCTGCTGGGGGTACCCCAGAACTCCAGACTCCCAGAAAGAATGCAGGTGTTCAGCATAAATGATACTGAAACAGTAGAAACACTTTCAAAATTCAACTTCCCAGGCACCAGCCAAGGGCCAATCTGATAAGCATGCCTTACAGAGAATAGCACTGGGCCTCTTAGTCCCTGCACAATCCATCTGGAATTTCTGCCTGAAATTTCTACCTGCGGTGGACACTTCTGTTTGCCCAAACTCTCCATAATCAATAATTTCCACTTTCTATGGACCATTCTGTATGGTCTGCATAGTACTGCTCTCCTATGTGCAAGCAAAGGATCCAACCGACATAATTCTGCCAGAACACCCTAGGTGAATGCAAGCTGGCCAATCAAACGATGCTATTCAATGCTGATGTGAGTAAAAAGTGTCATTTCCAGTAACTACTTCTGGATAACTTCTAGTTTGGGTGCATAACCTAATATTCATCTTGAAGCATTTTGGCCCATTTCTCATAATGCTTCCATTTTTGTCTTCGTTCTTTTGCTTTTAAATTCTAATTAGTTTTCAGCCAACTATGCTGCTCTGTTTTTATTTAACAAAGAATATATGAAACAACCAAAACATTTAACAATAAATGATAACTTAAAACCAAGTGGCACAAAAATTAAAACAGCCTCAAAAGCAGAACAGGAACAAGTGGCTTAGAAGTAGAAAATTCAAAAACTTTTTAAAAAAGTTTCTTTACTTGTTCTATTGCTATTTCTCCCCTCCCTCTCCTTCTCTTTCTGTTTTCTTCCTTTCTTCCTTCCTTCTTTCCTTCCTTCCTTCCTCTTTCCTTTCTTTTTTCCCAGAGAAGCACAAGATTATTACAAAAATGAGAAAACAAAGACAGGAAAAAAGTCATAAAAAACCCCTATAATTGTCTCCAAAAATGATCAGCTAATGAACACTCCCTTTGTATGTACATACACACATGTGTAGATGGGGGGTGTTATATCAATGGACCCTATTTTATATACTGTCTTGAAAGTTGCTGTTTTCCCTTGACAAGCTGTCAAGGGAAAAGATGTAAAGATATCTTTACAAGCCAATGCTATAATTAATGGCTGCATTGTTTTCCATATTGTGGTGATTCCATAATTTATGTAATTGTGCCCTTATCGATGGACTGTTTTTATGTTCGGACATTGCAGACAATGCTCCCATAAACAGGTGAGCACACGTTAGGATTTCTGAAGAATAGATTTCTAGAAGCAGAATTTGCAGGTCAAATAAGACCTGCATTTTTAAATAAGAGTATTTCTCCCATTTTAATTGCCTTCGAAATGGCTTCATCAAAGACTAACCGCACCAACAGTTCCACAGAGTATATAGCAACTACATAGCTCACTCCACCAAGTGCATGGAACTGGCCCTGTGTTCCAGAAGCCATACAGTATAGATTCTCAGGAGACCTGAGGTTGGGGACTGCTATTGCAACTTGCCTTCGCCATGAGAACTGACCTGTGAATTCTCCACTTCTATGAACATTGTCACCTGTGCTACTCTTCTCTGCCCTCCCAGGACAGGACTCACAGAGGAGGGCCAGGGGACTGGCTGGCAGAACCACCAAGAACTCATCTCTCTGAAACACTGAATGCCTGGATCTCAGGTCATACATTTGAACAGGAGGGTCCAGGGAAGACAGATTCGACCAAGAGAAACCTAAGCAAATTCTACAGAGCTTGAATGCTGGGATCCTTACAACATCAGGTGCGTCTGAATGATTGTTATTCCACAACCTTTAACCTTGAGAATATCCATCTCTGCAATGTAGAAAAGCACAAAGAAATCCTTAAAACATAAATTTCCATATGAGCTTTTGTCAGTTTGAAAGGGAAAGGGAAGATTAAAAGGAGCCGTAATGTATCACTCTAGAGGCTGTACTTTGCTTCTTAAATTGTGGTCCATGGACCAGCTATATTGATCTACCAGGGAAGAACTTGCCAGAAATACAGAAACCCAGCCCCACTGGGTCAGAATGGCCATGTTGACAAGTCCTTCAGGTGATTCGTATGCCCACGAATGTCTGGAAAGCTCTCTGGGTGTTTGACTTGGACTCTGATACATACCAGCTATGTGAATTTGGATGAGTTACTCAATCACTATGTACTTCAGCTCCCTCATCTACAAAATAAGTCAGCTCCAAGAAGACACTAATGCTATGCATGCACAGTATCTGACAAATAATAAGCACTCAAATGGGAGCCAGATATCATTTTTCCTCATTTCTATCTAAGTCCCACTGTGTAAAATGAGCCTTAATCACTTCCAGGGATCCCATCCAGTGTGGCTGCTGGAGAAACAGTTCAGTCATAATGATTAAAACTATTAATAAAAAAGAAAAATCTTTGAATTAAAGCTCAGGTGTTCTCTGGAGTCACATTGGCTGAGAACACTCTTCGGAGCATTATCCAGCAACTTACTTAAATAAACGTGTTTCGCACAGGTAGGAGGATCCAGGCTTTGGTGCTGTTGCATATCTGTATCAAGGCTCATCATCTCTACTCCAGTCATTCTCTAATGAAGCTGAGTCCCTGACCAGTTTCAGGAGCAACTTTCTGAGGCAGAGACTTTAAGTAGTATCATGTCTGTGACCCAGAAAGAAATGACATTTAACTAGGTCACAAAGGAATTTAGTGACAGGTGAGGAGATCTTGGTGTGTGTGAAGGCTAGCAGTCCAGATGCTTGTTCCAAATGGTAGGAAATTGACTCTGAGAGAAATGAGATTAAAACGACCAACAGGGCAACAACTTCAGGGACAAAACTGAAGTGCAATGATAAGACTGACTGTGTAAATAATTCATCTAGCATGGAGAAAGGCTTAGGATGGGCTCTGAGTGCAAAGGGACTCTTTCATGCCTGAGAATATAATTAATTAAGAATTCAGGATACAAGGTAATTAGAGAAACCATAACCTGGAGGCATGCTACTGAATTATTCCAATCATTTTTAACAATGAGAAAATTCAATTATCTCATCCTCTGCCATAGATTTTAAATTTGGATAATGTATAGAGCAAGGTTCATACAGTGCAGTCAGCAAATTAAATTATTTCTTTTGATTTTGATTTCCCAGTAAAAATCAAGATCAAAAGATTGAATTTAAATCATGGAAATGATTCTCAGAGTTGAAAAATATTTGAGAGAAAAATGTGAAATTGCAATTGAGTCTTGTATCTTCCTTAACACTAGTCGGCCGCAGTTGCTCCTTTGTAATTGTATGTGTGTGTGTGTGTGTGTGTGTGTGTGTGTGTGTGTGAATCTAGTTCATTATCTGCTGTTATGTACTGGGGTTAGGGGAATGAATAAATCATCCTTGTATATGATAGAGGCAAACTCCAGTTACCAAGGAATTACAACTTTCTTTGACAGGAAGAGGCTGTCATCACTTTTTAATCTCCAATTAGTACTCATAAAGTTAAAAATTAAGAACTAAATTCACTTTCTGATGTGCTGCAATCTACTGTGCTTGAATTACCTATTTTCCACATTATTTCAGTGGTGATTATTTCAATATTTCCATGTATACTTGTAATGCTTTTTTATTAATGCAGCAATTATCCAGCATGCATTTTCAAGGCTGTTAGAATGATTTTACAGCACCCGTTGCCTCATTTTGTGCCTATAAAATCCCTACTTTAATTGTGCTATCTATGAAGATTTCCCAGAGTCCCACCCAAGAGCATAGATTTGGTGTCAGAGAGGCCTGGGTTTGACTCCCTGTGTTATGGGTTGAATTGTGTTCCCTGAGACGATACATTGCAATCCTAACCCCTAGAACCTGTAAAAGTGACCTTATTTAGAAATAAGGTCATTGCAAGTTAAAATGAGGTCACACTGGGTTAGGGTAGCCCCAAGCCAATACTACTGTCTTCCTTATAAGAAGAGGAAAAGAGACACAACACACACACACACACACACACACACATACACACAAGGGAGAATGTCATGTGAAGATGAAGACAGAGATTGAAAGGACTTGTCTATAAGCCAAGGAACACCAAGGAATTGTCATCAACAGGTAGAAACCAGGAGAGGGACATGGAACAGATTTGTCTTCGGAAACTCCAGAAGGAACCAGCCCTGCTGATACCTGGATTTCAAGAACTGGTCTTAACAAACCATATCTACCTTGCAGAACTGGGGTGGTAGTCTCATGAAATGCTGCTGACAGGTGCAAACACTAGAGGTACTTGGTGCATGTGAAGATTCTAGTTTCTAATTCAAGGAGGCTTAGAGATATGAAACAAGCCCAGTATAAATAGTCAGCCCCGTGCTCCTCAGGCTAGCCTCATCCAGTTTTCCATTCTGACTGACATGCTTTGATTAACAAGCAACCACAGCAGTGTAACTAAGCTTTTTCTTTCTTTCTTTCTTTTTTTTTTTTTTTTTTTTTTTTGTTTAAAGAAGTAGACTGCCTCTAAATGTCTTTATTCTCTGTTGAGTTTAGGATTCTATTGCTCTTTGCCCCACTAAAAGAAGAGTAAGAAAAGCACTCAGTAAACATCCCCCAATTAATCCCTCCTAATCAAGCTCCCACCTGAAGAGAATGAGGCCTGGTACCCAGGCCAACTGCACATGGCCCCTCGGAACTAAACAAGCTTGTATTGGTGGGAAGAACTCACCACAATTCTACCACCCTACCAATTTCTGTTTTTGTTTTCTACTATTGCCTTACAGTCTTTGACTCATTTGCATACTTTTTTACAGTTGTAATTACAGTACTGACATCATTGTATATTCTATTTAGTCATTCTGTATAAAGAATACTTTTCTTGCTTTTACAAATTAATCATATTTAAGTTTTAATCATTTGTCTTCTTTGTATTTGAGGGCTATGCATGAATTCATGGAAGATGGAGCTTCCAAGCTAGGAGAGTTGAGGGGGGGAAGACATGAGAAGAATGCTTAACCTCATGAGGCTGGATCACAGGCCTGTCCACTGGGGTGGGAGCCAAGGATCTTGTTTCGAGAATGAGAGCCCCTGGGGATGTGGGTGCTGCCAAGAGGCCTTGGGAAACCTAGAGACCAAGCCCCAGTGCCCTGCTGGTCACAAGGAATGGGGATTTCTAAAACTTCATACCTTATTCTCCAGAGGAAATCTCTATGAGGGCTTATGAAAACTTTCTTAAAGCTACTTTGGCAGGGCAAGTGCACTCTGAAGTTTTAAGTTTATTTTGGGTGCCTGAAGGAGCTCCAAAGCATCCCCAAGTCACCCCTGCATGTCCACTTGTGTGATCACACCTTTAGCCTAAGGGCCTGCCCCAAAGAAGTACTCTCCCCTAGGGGTGTTCACTAGACCATTAAACCATACCAGGGTTATGCAGAGAAAGAGAACCACCAGGATAGCTCTATCTCTATCTCTATCTCTATCTTTCTGTCTCTGTCTCTATCTCTGTCTATCTGATGGGGTAGACTGGCAGGCAGTCTGGAGACTCAGGGAAGAGTTGCATTTCAAATCTAAAGATGGTTTGCTGACAGAACATTGCTCTGGGAGGTCATTCTTTGTTCTATTAAGGCCTTCAATTGATTAGATGAGGCTCATCCAAATTACAGAGGATAATCTGTTTTATTCACAGTTCACTAATTTAAACAGTGATCTCATTGAAATAAACATCTTTACAAAATAACTTTTGATCAAAATAATGTTTGACCAAATATCTGGGCACCCTAGCACAGCCACATAGTGTTAACCATCACCCTCCTCCAGGTCAGAAAACCACGCTCTCTTAGTCATCTCTGAATGTCCAGTGCCCCAGGCTGGGGAGGTGGTCCATGTCCTTCATACAGTTTTAACTACAAAAGGAATCTGTGCACATTTTAAATCAGAAGGTAAGTAAAGGCCTAGAGGCTCTCCCAGATAATATTTGATGCAAATCCTTCTAGCCTTTCTTCTATGTGTGTGAAGTTTACACAGAAAGGGTCCAACTGTATACACTGTTCTGAAACTTGCCCTTTTCACTTCATGGGAGTCTCTGGACATTTCCCTTGATCAGCATATTGTTTTGGCAGTTGCATATTATTCTACTATGTGGATGATGCACCCTAGTTTATTTAATAGTCCCCTTTCTGATGGACATTTGCATTGTTTCCAATTTGAATCTGTCACAGACAACACTGCAATGTATATCATTGAACATATCTTAGCAATGCTGCACAAGTATATTGTATGATGAAGATCTACTACTGAAATTGTTCAATCAAAAGGTATGCCCATTTAAAAAATTGCTACATATTGTCAAATTAATAGGTACTTAAGTAGTGTTTGTTGAATTGATTTGAAAATATCCAGAGTTCTAAGGACAGGACAGTAGAAGAAAGAGAATGGAACAGAAAGTAGAGAGATCAAGAAAGAAGCAGAGAACATTTTGGTACCAATTTGCATTTGGCTCTGCCAGTGCTGCAGACAGCCCATAGGAGCCATGGGGGTCATGCAAAAGTGACTCCCATGAGGTAAGCTCCAGAAAGACAGGGTTTTGTTTTGTCATTGATGCAACATAAGCTCTTAAAACAGAGCTTGACACAAAGAAGATATTGGATAGATATTTGTTGAAGAAATGAATGCATGAAAATCCAGAGTCATGAGAGTAAGTCCAGTAAATTATGAGAGGTATCTCGCATGTCATATACATTCAGTACATGGTAGCTGCCTCTATAATAGCAAATACTAAATTATACTGTCAGTATTAGAACAGTTCATAGACCCCAGTTCGCTGCCTCCAAATCAAGTGACTACCCATTGCCCTGTATGGGGCATCCTTGGCTAAGAAACTCTAGAAAGAGTGGGATTCAGGTTCTGTGTTTGGATTGAAACTCACACAGAGATGGTGGAATAACTGAGAGCAGCACATTTTGGACTAATCAAGGCAAGGGGACCCAAAAGACATAAGCATGGCCTCAGACTCCATTTCTCATTTAGGCTCTGGGTGTTAGCTGCGTGGAGCATGGGGGAGAGACTACAAATGTTTTCTTCTGCAGAATTTCCTCTTACAATGTACAGACCTGTTTTCCTCATGGCTTTAGAGAAAGTGGCATGAACACTGTGTAGGTTCTATCACATACACTGTAGCTGTGGCAATTACACCATTTCAGATAATTGTCTTGTAATTGCCACTGTGATTTAAAATCTAATGTTATCCTCCAATTGTTCTGATGTCTTTTCATGAATAATGCAATTGTCCCGTGAGTCCTCTGCCTGTTTCTCATTTAGATTGGCCCTGTATTTGAGTTATGCACCATTGTCTTACACACCATTGTCTCAGAGAACTAATGTGGCAGAGACAATATAGGGAATAATTAGGACTTGCTTAATTATGGGAAATGGGAATGTAAGTGGGTAAGGTATGAAGTTCTTCTCTGGAACTATTTCTACCCTCCAGTTGGCCTATAGGTAAATGGGGGCGGGGGGCAGATTTTTCTTTGAGATTATTCGTCTGCTGTGCTCTATGTTTATGCCGGACATGCTTACTGCATCCGATGTCATGTGAGTTTTCTTTTCAGAATAGAAGGAAAACAGATTTTTCCATAGGGCGACTTTTCTCAGCTGTATTATGTTGGCATCATCAAATGCACACAGCTCTGTAAACATGAGCTGGTGTGTCTCCATCAAAGGCCAAAATACTAATTGTTTATATGAATAGGCAATGGAAGCTTGGCTTTCTGTTTCTAGTATCTGGGACTTGGTTTAATAGAACAAAAAGAAATCACTTGTATTCAGACAAATGACAATAGAGTCATTTTAGAGTTTCAGTTTAGCTTCTTCCCTAGGAAGAGATTTTCTCGGTCTGGTGGAGTCTCGCTCATTTCTTTCCATGCCAGTGACATGGATGCCATCATTACCAGGCCCTCTCAGTGCTAATGAAAGTGGGAAGGCGTACCTGACCACCTAGCAGTGACTGGAATATGAGGTTCGGTCTATCATAATGTTCTCTTTTGCATTAGGGCCCAAGTGAAGTTTCTGAGACACCTCAAAGCCTGCACTGCTGGTTTAGAGGATAGCGATCCCCTGAGCACTCCATGGCCCCTCCCTACTATCACCATGAAGCCCAGACTCCCTAGCTTGGCACCAAAGCCCTGCAAAATCCTGCCCATTCTTGACAGTGCCAGTCTGTCGGCCAGCCGTATATCCTCCCAGGCCTGGCTCCCCCTTGAGCCTTTGAACATGCTTTTCTTAGAGGTCAATATTTCTAAGTTTTCTCTGATTCCTCAAGCTTTATTGTTTCCCCTTTATCCTTCCATAGCCTCCTGTGGTTCGCCCTGTCACAGCATCTCTCGTATCATAGTATAATTTCCTAGTCATTTGTCTGTCTCCCTTAGAGACAGATAGCTGGGTGGACTAAGTGTCCAGCCCAGCTCAACACACACATGTCATCAGTGAATATCTGCTAAAAGAGGGAGTGAATGACTGAATGGTAAGTGGCTCCCCATCCTCCCGGCCTCAGTCACGTGGGGTAAGCATGGTGTCCACAGTGAGTCTGCAGGTTCAAGGGCTACCTGCTATGGCCAGAATGCTGAGTGGCTGGGCCCTGTGAGCAGTGCCTGTCAGCCCAGGACATGTTCCCTTCACACAGTGCAGACAATCCCAGGGAGTAGTTTGGGAGCTACGGATCCTCCCAAATCAGCCAGAGGAGATGGACTTAACAGTTGACCGGAAGTTTTGAGAACCCTGGAATAGGACAGACAGAGGAGTACTCAGCATTCTGGGGGTCAGGGTGCTCCCATTTGGGTCAGCTCTGCAGCCAGGGACTGCTGGAACCGAGGCAACCGCGGAGTGCAGCAGGCTTTCACCTGACAGGGGAATGCAGTGACGGCCTGAATGCTTCTCCAGCCTGATCCAGAAGTGGAAGGAAACCAGCTACCAAGAAAGCAAGCCTGGATTTTTGGAAGGTAATGGGGCAGCTCAGTTAGGATCATATAACCTCTCAAGGAGGAGTGGACCCAACCACTTCATATGGAGTGTTTGAATGTGACAAGAATTTTATTCTACACAGTAAGGGTGATTGTAGAACCCTAATGGGGCCTGCACACTCTGTAGGTAGTTATTTAGCATTTGAATGAGTAATCAGACCCCCCACCCTGAGGTGCTATTACCACACACATCAGGTCAGTCTCAACCTTATTTATCTCCAGTTGGCACCAGAGTGTTATTGTTTGTCATAATGAATATTAGTAAAGGTTTTTCACTGGTGAAACCAGTACAGGTGACCTGAGTTGACTAGAACTATTGTACAGGTACCTTCCTGGATGAACAGGTGAGCTCAGTAGCCTCTACCCTTTGAAGTGGCAGCCAGGGCCTAAGGAATCCATCCAGTGCTGTTATTTCCAGGTGGTTCCGTCTGCCACAAGAAGGTTAGCTGAAGCCAGGTGCTGTCCTCTATCAGCATGCAAGATGCTCATCAGAGGCTGAAAGGAAAAATAGCTGAGACTTCATCAAATCCTACAATAGACATACGACTGTTTTATGCCTGCCGATAAAAATACGTGCGAGGGAACTCAGTCTGAGACTAGCTTCGTTGTACCAAATGGTCTCAGGGATGGGCATAGGGAGATCTAACAAGGGAGAGGTCACCAATACTCGCCAGCAAAGAACATAGTAATTGTGACTGCCCAAGATGCCTTAGATCCATTTGCAACATGATGTGAAGGGATACATGAGGAGGCTGTGGACCAGCACGCACTCTCAAGTAAAACGTCAGAGCTCTTACACAACAGTCTGCACTGCTGCGATGCCAAATTGTGGTCAGTTCTTGCACTTCTCCTTGCAGTGCTGCAAAGAAATGGTCTTGTGGTTTCTAAGGAGATGACATTGCCCCACTTACCAGCACTGTTTGCACTGGGCCTCTTACTTCACGCCACACACAAAGGCTAACTCAGAATGGATCAGAGACTTCAACGTAAGACCTGAAACCATAGAAATCCTGGAAGAAAACATAAGCAGTAACTACGAAATTGGTCGTAGTGAGATGGTTTTTAGGTGTGACACCAAGAGCCAAGGCAAAAAAAAGCAGAAATAAACACATGGGAGTACATCTCACTAAAAAGTTTCTTTCTGCACAGCAAAGAATCACTAACAAAATAAAAGGGCAACCTACTGAGTGGGAGAACATATTCAAAAAGCATATATCTGGTAAAGAGTTCATATCCAAAATATGTAAAGAACTCATACAGTTTAACAGCAAAAAAAACAAAACAAAACAAAAAAAACAAAACAAACAATCCGATTAAAAAAATAGGCAGAAGATCTAAATAGACTTTTTTTTCCTAAAGATAATATACAGATGGCCAACAGGTACATGTAAATATATTTAAATTATTAATCATCAGAGAAATGTAAACAAAACCATAAGGAGATATCACCTCAAACTTGTTAACATGGCTGTTATAAAAAAACAAACAAACAAGAAATAAATGTCAAAAAAAGGTAGAAAAAGGGAACCCTTGCGCACTATGGTAGGAATGCAAATTGATGCAACCACTAAGAAAAACAATATGAAGATTCCTCAAAAAATTAAAAATAGAACTACTATATGATCCAGCAATTCCACTTTTGGTTATTTATCCAAAAAAAAAAACCCAAAACAAACACAAATTTGATATGATACCTGCATCCTCATGTTAATTGTAGCATTATTTACATAGCCAAGAAATGGAAACAACTTGATTATCTATCAACAGATAAACTGATAAAGAAATTGTAGTACATTTATACAACAGACTATTACTCAGACATTGAAAAAAGAGAATCAAATGTTGTCCTTTGTAACAACATGGATGGACTTAGAGGGCATTACACTAAGTGAAATAAGTCTTTCAGAGAAAAACAAATACCATATGATCTCACTTCTACGTGGAATCTTTAAAAAAAAAAAAACAACATTAAGCTCATAGATACAGAGAAGAGATGGGTGGTTTCCAGAAGTGTAGGGTGGGGGGAGTGAAGGGAGGAAAGGTAAGCAAAATGGGTAAAGGGAGCCCAAAGTTACAAACTTCCCGTTATAAAATAAGTCGGTCATGGGGATGTAAGTACAGCATGGTGACTATAGTTACTAATATTGTATTGCATATCTGGAAGTTGATAACAGAGTGAATCTTAACAAAATCTCATCACAAGAAAAAAATTTCTGTAATTACCTGTGGTAAAGGGTTTTAACTACACATATTGTGGCAGTCACTTCACAGGGTGGGATGTTTTGGTCACCAACAGACCTCATATACGATGGTGATCCCGTAAAATAATCATGGAGCTGAAAATCCCTATCACCTAGTGACAGACATCGAAGTCTTTGTGACTTCGTAGCACCACCCACTCCTCGCGGGTCTGAGGTGGTGCCGGTGTAAACACACCTGCGGCAGTGCCTGCCTTACGGAAGTATAGCGCAGACAGCTGGGTCCGGTCCACAGTACTTGATGATGAAGATGAACGACTTTGTTCCTGGTTTTTGTACCTACCATACTAGGCTTTCTTTGTTATTTCATATTGTACTCTTAGTATTTTTTAACCAAAAGTTTGCTATAAAAGAGTATGCCATGTTACACTGCCAGCAGCCTCAGACTGCGTCTCTTAATTATATCATCTCTCTTGTGCTTGATTTAATCTCATGTTGTTTTGTAAAAGTGGTACAGCCTAAGTGCACAGCATTTATAAAGTCTACAGGAGTCTACAGGAGTGGACAGTAATGTTCTGGGCCTTCAAATTCACTCACCACTCACTCACTCACTGACTCAAAGGAACTTCCAGTCCTGCGAGTTCCATTCATGATAAGTGTCCTACACAGGTACACCATTTTTTAATCTTTTACATGGTATCATCACTGTACCTTTTCTATGTTTACATAGGTTTAGCTACACAAAGATTTACCATTGTGTTACAATTGAATACAGCATTCAGTACAGTAACATGCCAAACAGGTTTGTAGCCCAAGAGCAACAGGCTATGTACTACATAGCCTAGGTGTGCAGTAAGTTATGCCATCACTGTGTGTGTGAGTGCACCTATGATATTCATGCAATGACGAGATCACATAGTGAAGCATCTCTTAGAATGTACCCTCATTGTTAAGTGGCACATGACTATATACAAATATCGAATCACTAGATTGCACATCTGAAACTAATATGTCAATTATACTTCAATAAGAAAAAAGAAAAGAAAGAGTAAATTGGCATTCAAACAGACATTCTTGTATTTCAACAAACATATGTTGACATTCATTCACTACCCAACAAAAGTGTGTTGAGTATCTATCAGGGACCCAGCCACTAGGAAGTTTAGTGCCCCAGTCTTTTCAAGCAAGCCTGTGGCTGTGACTGATAGAATTATAAACCAAGTCTTCTGAGGACAAAAAGGACTAGCAGTTTTGCACAGACCCCAGGAGGGGGTGGGGAACCAACAAGCCAGCAAGTTGCATCCTACCCTTGCCACAGCTCATCAGTCCGGCTGGCTCTCAGACCCAGGCTGGAAGGCCTTCGGTGACACTGACAAGCTGGAGGTTTTCCAGAGGTTGATCCAGGTCCCATTAGGCAGATTCATGCTGACAACAGCTGGAACTTGACAGGTCTCCCAGCACGGAAGACAGGTGAGCTTGATACCTGTTATGGTGACAGCTCTGATATGTCATCCTGGTATTATTTCTAGGTTTGTGCTGGGTCTTGGATTTCCTGGGAGATTTGCATTTGAAAGGGAGCCAAGTTGATTGGCATGAACAGATGATCAGTGGAAAAAATAGGTCACAGCATGCCTGGTCTATATCTTGGACAAAAATGTCTCAGAAATGGGCAGGAAGGGACAACATTCTCAACTTGGCTGCAGAAAGGACTCCAACAGTCCTTCCAGGATTTGGCACATCTCAATTACACTTTCAATGTTTGATGCTTAATGGTTTGGTTTTTGTTTTTGTTTTTGTTTTTGTTTTTTTAAGTGATGGCAGTTGTTGTGCAGTTGATTCATTTCCTTCAAGGAGCGAGGTGTATGTGCATGTTGAGCACCTCCCAGCAGAATCTTAGGAACAGGGGATACCACTTCCATGTGTGGATCACTCCCGGCTGACCTCAGACTAGACCTCTCTCCTCTGCCCAGACCAGCATCTCTATAAGTGAGAATCTGTCCTTACCTCCCACTCTGCTCCTCTCCAGCATCCCCTCCTCACTTCAGTGCCAAGCCCAGAGTCTAGGCCACGGTAGGTGTGAACTGAAACATCAAAGTGACTTGCCCAGGCTCCCCCAGTCATCTCCCTACCCCCACCCCGACTAATCTGAGAGCCCTACTGGCTACTTCCCAGCCGTTTTATCCTATTCTTTTTTTTTTCCCCTTTTTTTTTAATTTTTATTTTCATTGTTGATCTTGTACAGTTTTCTGTCTTTTATTCTCACCCGAACCCGCCACCCCAGCCCTCCCCACCTCCCTCCCATTTCCACCCCCCCCATAGTTTTTGTCCATGTGTCCTTTATACTTGTTCCTGTAAATCCTTCCCCTTTTCCCCTGAAATTCCCTCCCCTCTCCCCTCTGGTGACTTTCAGCATGTTCCCAATTTCCATGTCTTTGGTTATATTATGCTTGTTTGTTTGTTTTGTTGATTAGGTTCCTGTTAAAGGTGAGATCATATGGTATTTATCTTTCACTGCCTGGCTTACTTTGCTTAGCATGATGCTCTCAAGTTCCATCCATGCTGTTGCATAGGGTATGAGCTCCTTCTTTCTTTCTGCTGCATAGAATTCCATTGTATAAATGTACCACAGTTTTTTGATCCATTCATTTACTGATGGGCATCTAGGTTGCTTCCAACACTTGGCTATTGTAAATTGTGCTGCTATAAACATAGGGATGCATAGTTTCTTTTGGATTGGTGTTTCAGGGTTCTTAGGATATAGTCCTAGCAATGGAATTGCTGGGTCAAAAGGAAAGAGGAGATATTACAATCGTTTTATCCTATTCTTTCTCTTGCCACCTCCTCTTTCTAGAACACCTGGAGCTCAACTACCAGCCCCCGCTCTGGTTCACTCCCAGGGCCAGAGACCCTGATGTTCTGTATCTGCAGCTGGTCCCCTAGAAGTCCTCACCTCTGAAGAAAAAGAGGCAAAGCCAAACCAGAGGTCAGCAAGAACTACAGCAGCTGTAGTCAGAACTTCTTGCCTCCTGCTTTTATAAACCCAACACTGAACCCGCCCTCTTCCTGTTCCAACCCAGTCTGAAACCTGAGCCCTTAGTGGTTAGGAATTGCCATTCTCTACCGCCTGGGCACCAGTTCTCAGGCTTCTCCCACGACTGATCAGATGTTTGGAAGAAGAGTGGGTGAGGTCTAGTAATACTCATTTAATTAAATTACTGGGAGTGTGGAGTGGTGCTAGGGAGAAACCTGGAAATTTAAAAAACACAAAAGGTGAGGTGAGGGAGAACATAGAAAATAAATTCTTCACAGTTCCAGACTTTGTGCAGGTGACTCTTGAAGACTAAGGTGCAGATTGGTGGCTAATCATTCATTATTTCAGCATTTACTGAGAAAAGCAGTGCCTAGCACAGTGAGAGGCTGAGCACCCCAGATGAGGAACTAGTCATGGCCACTCTTCCTCAAAACTGTCAGGTTCCTGGGGAGACAGCAGTTTCTGCTGAGGCTTGTCCTGTTTTGCAGTCTGTGATTACTTTGAAGGAGGTCTGTTCAGATCGCACGGAGTCTGGCTGTGGCTGTTTGGAGTTTTCTCTGAGGCCAAGTCTTCTCATCCTTCCCTGGGGAAGTCATCCACACAATTCCATAGCACATCCAGTAAATGCTCACTTTTTCCTCCCACTCTTCTCCCTAACTTGTGCTTGTGCCAGAGTGGTGGGAGGCCAGGAGTCTGGACATTCAGGGTTCTTCGTTTTCCTGAGGCCCATGTCATAGAGCATCCTGCTCATTCTTAAGCAGCCATTTTGCATCTTCACCCCTAAAGAACCATGAAGAATCAGTATCCCGTCCTTATCATGTCACCTGCAGAAGATGCTGATTTATTTAGCCAACTTATTCCACCATCATCTGGAAGAGACCACTGCTTGGCTCTGCTCTGGGAGCTGTAGATGGAAATATGAGAGATACAGCCCCTGTCTTTGAGGGGTTTGCACTCTGGTAAGGAAAACAGAAAACAAAGAAATACAGCTGACCTTTCATAACAGAGGTTTGAACTTTGCAGGTCCACTTATATGTGGATTTTTTTCAATATGTAGTGTAAATGTATTTTTTCTTTCTTATGATTTTCTTCATAATGTTCTTTTCTCTAAGTTTCTGTTATGGCAAGAATATAGTAAATCATACATATAACATATAGAATATGTTTTATTGACTGTTTATGTTATTGGCAAGGCTTCAGGTTAACAGTAAGCTATTTCTAGTTAAGTTTTTGGAAGTCAAAATTAATATGAGGCCAGGGAGAGGGGGTTGGTGCTCCTTACCTTGGCATTGCTCACAGGTCAACTGTATTTCAGTGTAATGAATGAATCATGAGGGCTTTGAGCAAGGCTTCTTCAGTATGTGAGGAGGTGAGGATAGCTTCATAGAGATGCTTTATTATACAGGTAGCAAACACAAGGCCTGTGGGTAGAATACGGACGGCCCTCCGCCTTGTTTTATCCAGCCTAGCACCTTGTTTCTACCCTGTGGCAGTGGTGAGCTCTCGCTTAACTGTTAAGGAGTAGTTACATTTTTTTTCCTTTTGTAATATTTTATTTTATTTTTATTTTTTATTTTTTTAATCAGTATTTTTTAATTGTTGATATTGTACAGTTTTCTATCTTTTACCCCGCCCCAGCCCACCACCCCAGCCCCCCACCCATCTTCCTCCCATTTCCATCCCCCATAGTTTTTGTCCATGAGTCCTTTATACTTGTTGCTCTAGGAGTAGTTACATTTATATAATCCTAAAATTACATTCGGCCCTTTGAAGGCAACCATGAGACTGATGTGGCCCCCAGTGAAAATGAGTTTGACACTCCTGCTTTATTGGGTCTTCAAGATAGTGAGCATGTCAGGGCCCACAGGGGCAGGAGGGGCACCTAGCAGAGGAATCATCTGAGCTGGCCTGCACTCAGTTTGCCTGGAGGGCAGTGAATAGGTGGGAGAGAATGGGGGCTGAAGGGATTAGGAGAAGATGATTATACTTTAACTCCTCAGAGTTTAATTTTTCTAAACTGTAAATCTAATTATGTAATCATCCTACTTAAATCTGCTGATTAGTCTTTATTGCCCTCATGGGAAAAATTACGCTGTTCATAAAGTGGTCAGAAGCCTGAAGAGGCTGAGAGCAGAGGGTACTCCTTAGGGGCCACCGCAGAAGCCCTGGATGGAGGTGATGGGGCCTCAGCCAGGTGTTGCAGTTGACATACATTTGACATCGAAGGAAAGAGGGTCAGAGAGAGAAAAGTAGCATGGGCTTTAATGGGGGCACATGCCATCAGGTCGGGGCTCATGACTCTTTCAATGTTTTCTCCCTCTACCCAAAGTCAGGGTCAAGCACTAGATGCCGCACCCTGAAGACTCTGCGATGAATTCTAAAGGGCCAGAGTTTAGACCTCTTCCTGACTCTGCAGCCCACCCAGCAGGTGTAATCGCTTCCTGCTCCGGGTCTGAAATTGCCATCATAGTCTGAGACTAGATTACCACCTTCGGTATTTTAGCCTCTGACTCTAAATCCTGCCTCTACTACTGACCAGCTACTGAACTTAGTATCTTCGAGCTTCAGTTTCTTTATCTGTAAAATGGAGGTAATACTGATATCTTGCTTAACCTGAAGATTAAATGAGATTCTCCCACCCAGTGCCTGGCACAGGGCAAGTGATCAATAACTGGTTCCTGCTATTGTGTTCCTCTCCCTGCCTTGTGTCGCCAGACTTCACCCACTGAGAGGTAAAGTGCCCGCATATAGACAAAACGATTTCCCCAAGGCCACAGAAGACAATAATGAAGAAACAGGGTGATACCTCTCAGTCTAATGGGTTTCCAGGCTGCTCTGAGCCAGAATGGCTCCCCATTAGGAATTGTTATTATGCTGCTTCCATTTAATCCATTTGCATAATATCACTGTGGTCTTGGCTGACTCTGAACTGAAAGGATAATCACAATTAGGTAAGGTTTTCTGACACTGAAATAAGCTGAAAGATAAGTGTTCTTGATAGGATGACTTCCCCTGCCTACTGTAACTGGCTGTTGCTTGGGAAACATTCCCAATATTTACACATTTGAAGGGACCTGGCAATTCACTATCACTTTATTAGAATGGTATTTATAATTCATAAATGTAAAGTCATCAGAGTTTTTGGAATGGGATGGTTAAGAATTAGAAATGAATCTACAGTAGCTGTAATGCAGACTTCAGAAAGGATGAAATAAAGTCATTTAGAACAAGCACAATGCAATGAGAAGTCACAGAGATAAATGAAGTCACATTATCAAAATGTGCGGGTTGGACAAATGCTTAGTACAAGGAGAGGTGACCCTCTCGTGAAAACCAAACTCAGAGGGTCCGTGCCTGAAGGACTAGATGATGCTGACCATGCTGCCAATGTTGGCATATGAACTAAATACATCCATCTATTAATATCCTAGATAACTGTTAACCAAAGCCCCTCAGTCTCTACAGTTAGCGAGCGGAGATTCCCACACTTCATCCAACTTTCGGGACACAGAATTCATCGCAGACGTAGACTGAGTCTGCTCAATAAAACCAGCATATTTGAGAAGAAATATACAAAATGAAACAAACTGGAGTAATGGAGAACCTTGATGATAAATGTTCAACACCTAACACTGAGAAATGAGAAGAGTCACAGTAGTTTGTTTGTGTCGGGCCATGTAAACAGGCCTAAAGCAAACAGTGATGAAGTTACTGCACTGCAGGTCTTCTGTGTCTCCGGTAGGTATCCAACTATTCTGTCTGGGGCTTGTTTAAGTGGGTGTCTTCCAGAAGTGGTTCCGTTGAAGTGGACATGTGGACGACCCCTTTTCCAATTCCTTCTAGTAACCAAGTTTCTGGTATCCAAATTTATAAAATAAACTTTTTATAAAGTTTATTTATCCAGCTAAAGAATTGTTTTCACTTACTTCAGCCCATTTTCAAGTGTGTTCATGAGTGGACAAAGCCAGCTTTCCCAGGGTTTGGTCTGTCACCTGGATAAGAAGATATCCAGTTAACAGACCTGCTGACATAGGAAATAAAATTCTATGTAGGAATGATACTGAGAGATCTGATTAATATAATTCTCATCACTGGAGAGAAGTAGGGAGGGGCTGTAGGAGGAGTCTGTGACAGCAATTGTGGGCGGTCTAGGACGGACTTGGTTGAGAAGCTGGATGCCTCCAGGGCCAATGGGAATAAAAAGAGAGCTGGCTGTCTGGCTCAGAAACAGCTCTCTGGATCCTGAGCTAGCTCTCCCTCAGGCTCTTGCTCTGGTTTGGCTTAGGCTCTCAGGCTCGTTCTCAGGTTCTTCCTCAGGGATGCCTGGGTGATCGTGCTGCAGCTGCCTGCATTTCCCAGTGGACTGTATTTTGTAAGGGAAGGAACTCCAGGCACAGCCTAGGATCAAGCTGGCCTGGCAGAGGGTGGCAGGTTCATTCTTTGAGTGTTCTAGCGGGAACAGGCTCTGAGGCAGAAGCCTGCCATTCTTACAAAATTGTGTAGTTTTTGTACATTATGTTGTTTTTAGTTTGTAAACAAACCCTATAGAACCAAGGTAACTAAAAACTAACACGGAAAAGCTGGGAGAACACAGGTGATAAAGTTTAGGCTTAATTGATAGGCTTAAGTGATGAAAGCTGTAACTTGAAAGGCTTAAGTAACTGATTTTGACTAAAGATTCCTTTCCTTTATCACCAAACCTTTGCCTCTGGAATTTTCGCCTAGAAGGCAGTGACGTCAGGACACCTAGTGCTGCTCAGTAACAGGAAGATGTTATTTTTTCACAATGGATACTTAGAGAGCATCTTGCATGATGCAGTCTTGCACCATGAACGGACCATGATACTTGCCCTCACTGAGTCAAGCATAAGATGGAAAACAAGGATGGGTTAACCCCACATGTTGGGAATCACCCTACCTGGTTTCAGAAGCTGTAACCCCCGCCCCCCGAAAGGTTAAGGCTGAGTGAGCGACCTTCAGACCATAAGCCACTAAGAGACAAAGCTTATCTCCCTGGCAGGGGAGCCACTTCTGCTCCTTTTACTTCATCCATAACTGGCCCCCAGTGCTTGGTCGGTTAGCCAATGACAGGTAAGATTCCCCAAGGGGGGAACGACCTAAGCCAGGCATGATCACGTGGAGGCCCCAAGGAAGGACTTGGGGGAATATAGCAAAAGGGGGTGATGGACCCTCAGCTATGACATAGCCTGAGTCCTCATTCTGTCTGTGAAAAGTCTCATAATCTCTTGGCTGACTTTCTTACCCTGCCTGACTTAAGCCTGAGACAATGCCTTCAGCCTGAAACAATGCTGGTGGTGGGTACCGCCCTGTGCTGGAAAGGGCGGGTTCCCTGGGGCAATCAGGTCTAACAAAGAATATGTAAAATCCTGTGAAACCTGCTTTGTTTAGAATGCTCTCAATTAAATAAGGGTCCAAGCAAGAAGTGAGTTTGTTCCTCAAAGTTTTATAGCTCTTTAGCTATCTGACCCTGACTCAAAATAGGTCCTCAGAGTTCTTTGTACATTATCCATTGTGTGATCCTTACTGCCTGACAATGATTAATGAGCCTGTATTCCTGTGCAAAATGAACCCAATAAAAGCCCATTGAGGAAAAGGCTCTTGGCCTTTCTCCTTTGAGAGACTGGCCACCTTTCCTCCCCAAGCAGATCCTGTCTTGGTAGACTTATTCTCATCCGTGGTGGCCGGCCAGGTCGGGGGGGGGGGGGGGGGGCGGCGCCTGAGGGCAGAACCCCTCCAACACCCACACCACACCATGGAGCTGGAGTGGAAGCTCTAGAGGAGACAGAGGACTTAATATTTTAGTGACTTTAGTGATTTTCTGCACAAGCAACCTTAGCTGTGGTGGAGAATAGGGGCAAAGGGAGATGGTCCTTACCTTTATGTTTCAAAATTTGACAACTTTGGGAAAAAACATCAGTGTGGGAAGTCCTAGTCAAAGCCCATTGAAATGGAAAGCAGTTCCTCTGAACTATTCAAGCATCATTCATCCAACAAATATTTCCTGAGCACTTTCTGTTGATGAGTCCTCACCTCAAAGCTATGGATGGTCACTTTATTTACAGATGGCTCAGAGAAGTAAAACAAGTTGTCTAAGCCACACAATGAGTTCATAGGCAGTGGAGCTGGAATTTTATTCAAAATGTATTCTTTTCTAAAAACAACAACCTTATCCTGGCCAGAACGCATTTCCTTTTTAGAAGTCCCCTAGGCATCATTCTTGAGCAGAACCTTCATCTGAGATGTGGAATGTGGGGCTTAGGCTAGTCTGATTCAATCTGATTTGAGTCCATAAACATTTACATGCCAAGCACTGTGCAAGAAGGATCCATACCTCTAGGAACTCTCGGGCCAGCTAGGGTTACACACTTACATCCTCACACAGCAGAGTATTGCAATACATAAGCAGTGGAGTCACAGACCCTCAATGGATCCTGCTGATTGATTTGACCACAAGTGCCTCTACCGAGCATCCATCCAAGAAAGGAAGCCCCTGGTAATATTTACATAAGCATTTTTCTCCTCCAGTGCTCTAAAGGTAGCATCTCTTTCTGCCAGGATTGCAGTTAATTTTGAGACTCCCAACCTCCACTCATTTTGGATCATAGGCCAAATAGGAGTATAAATCCAAAAGTAAGTAGATTCTGAACTTCAGAGGCAGGGTAGGGCACAGAGTGGAGACTGAAAGTGTCCAAGCTGCCCCACCTCTAGCTCCAGAATCTTCTCAAAGAAGTATCTCAGGGGAAGAACTAGAGCAAAGTATGGGCTCCTTTCCTCTGGTTTAACAGGGGTGGAGAAGAAAGCAGGATGAGGTGGCGATAAAGTTGGTGATAAGAAAAGAATGCTAAGGACACAATCACAATTAAATGTCCCAGGGGACTTCCTTTTAAAGACAGCAAGTGTTCGAGAGGTCAGTAGAAGATATCAGCATAGAACTTCCCCCTTAATCATTCATTTACTCAATCAATCATTCATTAAGGTAGCAATGGAAAAGTACATATTTGCAATTTTAATTTTTTTCATTGTGAAGCCTGTGACATGGAGAAAATCAGATTGTAGCTATCTCATATTTGTGAGCACCCTTACCTCCCTTGATTCTAGACATCTTAAATTCAGGTTCTGCCTCTTATAAATTTGTATAAATTTGAGTGAGGTTTTTTGTTTTTGTTTTTTTAATATATTTTATTGATTATGTTATTACAGTTGTCCCATTTCTCCCCCATCATTCTCCTCCACCCTGCACACCCCTTCCCACCCACATTCCCCCCTTTAGTTCATGTCCATATGTCATAAGTTCTTTAGCTTCTACATTTCCCATGCTATTCTTGCTCTCCTCCTATTTTCTACCCACCGTCTATGCTACTTATTCTCTGTACCTTTTCCCCCCTCTCCTCCTCCCACTCCTCTGTTGCTAACCCTCATGTGATCTCCATTTCTGTGGTTCTGCTTCTGTTCTAGTTGTTTGCTTTTGTTTTAGGTGTGGTTGTTAATAGCTGTGAGTTTGCTGTCTTTTCACTGTCATATTTTTTATCTTCTTTTTCTTAGATAAGTCCCTTTAACATTTCATATAATAAGGGCTTGGTGATGAGGAACTCCTTTAACTTGACCTTATCTGAGAAGCACTTTAGCTTCCCTTCCATTCTAAATGATAGCTTTGCTCTGAATTGTAGGCTCTTAGCCTGTAGAACAGGTCCAGTACTATCCCTGCCCTGGCCTTCCAAGAGTCCTTAGGGGAATGAGATAATGGGTTGGACATGAAACCATAGGTTCCATCCATGAGGGACCCACAGAGTAACTATACACAAAGTGAGTCAAGACTGAGAGCTTTAAACTTAACTCTGCAGTGCTGGCAAAAATAGATGTTATTCTCAGAGCACTGGAGAAGAAAAGTGATTATGTAAATGTTACCAGGTGCTTCCTTTGTTGGATGGATGCTCAGGGATCGTGACAGACTCATTCAGTGCTCCTTCCAAGATGCCATTCACAGTGATTTGCACAGTTCATTAAATGAAGGATGTGCTCAGATGTCTATTGTGTCCAGTTATTAGTTAATATTTAAAGCACCTTATACATCTGAATACAAGCTATCAGTCCATGAATACATCCATGTTTTATGAATACCCTGGTTTTCTTTGGAAATAATTTCACTTGATCTACTGAGAGATGGTAAGATGGTAAGAGAATAAAACAAAGTTTTCCTTCCTCTGAGACGCTCCTAACACAAGTGCACTCCCCACCTCCCCTCCCCAGACAGACATCTTTCCTATTCCAGATGTCAGTGCTCCAAAGTTGACAGCACATCAGGTGAACAACCAAAATATTATCCTGAGAAATGTCAGATTTCACTGCATAGTGTTTAAAATTTAACTGTTATTTAGCATTTACAGATAACGCACATAATTACAAATTGTTTTACAATCATTTTATAGTTGCTGTGTGAGAGATAATTAAAACAAAACCATTTTAAATGAAGCTACTCAAAGGGACAAAGCTGTTGTGCCAATAATGTGCTATATAAATGCAAATTACCAAGATTTGTATTTTAGTGAAAACTGCTTATATCGTATTTCATGAGACCAACATGTAAACATTATAATAGTTTCTGATTTATAGAGCACTTTCTCCCTAAAAGATAACCATACCCAGCCGTGCGTTATTAAACAGATCTTCCCAACAGACAGGGATGAGTAAATCCATTTATTCACTGATCCTTTTGATCAGATCGTACAACAATGCCCAGCTCCTAACAGGTCCTCAGTGTTTAACAATTGATTGACTGACCGAGTGAATGAGGTAGCGTTTTAACAAGATTCATAAACATCTTTGGCCTTCATGCAGGGAATGAGGGTTGGGTGGGGGATGGTTATAAAGTAGAAAAAGTCAAAGTTGAAATATTTGGTGAACTACTGAAGTCAAAAGACTTGGCAAGAACAGAAGGAACGAAAACAGAAGGAACATGAGCTCACATTAGTCAGGTGTGTTGAGGCTATCATATACATATAGAGGAAATCTGTATTTCTAATGCTCGAAAAATGAAACTGAAAAAGAAGAAATAATGAAGAAAATTCACTAGTAATTGGTGAGGTTAATGTTCTGGAGAAGTAACCCCAACTGAGCAATAATCTGTATTCTTAAGTGCCCGAGAAGCCAATAAAAATGTAATCTCAGGAGAACTGTGTCTTCATTAGCATGGATAAAGCAGCAGCTTCATCAGTGGTGTGAACAGAGTAATCCACGGTTTAATTCTACAGGACCCCTGTTTTACAGGAAAACACACATCTTAGATTCACCATGCATGTTTAGGGAGGAATCCTTTCTTAGAGTCACTCGTGGAGCTAATGTACTGAGAAACACAATTTGGAAAACACTGGCTGAGAGCACAGAGAATCAGAACAGCGGAGCAGTCGCTTGGTGGCCATGTTTCTCGTGAGGAAACAAATCACGCTCCTGTTTATCTTTGGCACTTAACCATTGTAAGAGATGTTTTGAAGCCTTCCTGAATCCCCAGATTTCTAAGTGCTACCTAGAGCATGCTGTTTTTAAAAAATAAAATGTTGTATAACTATATCTAGGACATTTAAATGACCCCTTCAACCTTTATTGATTTTGTGCACACGAGAACCAAGTCTTTATAGTGAAGCCATCGCTGTCATTTTTTCACACCATTAGAGCACAAAACAGTGCCCTGTCTCTGACCATTGGATCCATGTGAGCTGTGCCTGGGAGGAGCCGTGAGTCCCACACACCACACAGCCCCCTTGGCGCTGGACTGGGAGGGCAAAGGGCTCACACCTCTGACTGGGTCTGACAATAGTTGAACAAAGCAGGGGCCTGCATGTAAACTGCAAAGATTATCACTACAGTTGCCACAAAAATGACTTGCTTAACTGTAAAATAATAAGAATAAAATGAGAAAAAAGAACATTGACATTCTGACACAGTTTTGAGCACTTTCTGTGGATTGCTTCATTTCCTCCCCAAGGCAGCCCTATGAGCTGGTCACCATTACAATCCTTTTTCCCACCGAGGCTGCTGAGACACAGAATGTTGCTTTCCTGGTATAGTGCAAATGCCTTTTGCTCTTCTCAGGCCTTCGTAGTAAAAGCGGCATTTTACCTTGGCTTTTGAGAGAATGTTGCATATTTTCAATCATAATAAATAGGCTTCGACTCTAAGCAAAAGGAAGTTTAAAAGATCCCTTGAGCTTGAAACGAAGGTCACAAGGTCAACTTCTGAAACATCAATAGTCCTCTTCTCTCCAATAACTAATAGCATAGAATTGATAAAATGATTGCAGTGTACAAGTAAAGAATGATTTTTACTTTTTGAAACTGTTGAAAAAAATCGAAGGAAGAATAATAGTCAATATATGCAAAAATCAGATGCAGTTCAAATTTCAGTGTCCATAAATAAGCTCTCGCTGGAATGCAGCCTCGTCCACTCATTTACCAACATCAGGAGCTGCCTGGGGGCTGAGCCAGCAGAGCTGGATAGTTATAATAGGCCCATGATGCCTGAAATGTCTGGACTTTTATTGATAAGTTTGCTTGCTTTAGAGCTTTGTGCTTTTTAATGTTCATTCATCAAACGTTTTTGAGCGCCACCTTCTCCAGGCACCACGGAGACTGAGATCCAAAGAGGCAGGTAAACAAATGACACCAAACATACAGCATCCAGAGTGGTTTGGGAGAGAGATGAGCACACAGCTAGCGGAGTGCCAGGATGGGGCGTGGCAACAGGGGGTGAAGGGGTGGAAGGGTTCGGTAGTTTTCAGGAAAGAGGTAACAGTCCCCTGGGCTCTCGGACATAACAACCACACAGTGAGAGGTAGGGTAGACCCGCCGGCCTCACTATTTTGCAGATGAAGATACAGAAGCTCACACAGCCGGATAGTTTGCTGAAGGCCAGTTGGTAAAGCAGGGTCAGGGCAAGGCTAGAACCCACTTCCAGGCTTCCCGTGTCCAGGCCCATGTGACCTACAGAAGGAAGCTGCATGACAACAAGGGGAGAACCCCCTGGGCCACAGGTTAGGAGGACAAGCAGAGGGAAAAGGCCAGGTGACTGTCCCAAGGAGTAGATCGGATTTAGTCAGGAGACAACTAGAAGTGGAAACTTGAAGTGCTTGCTGCTACACAACAAATGTGACTTCTGAATGACCATTCAAGAGTGCAGGCCATTTTTTAATGAACTGGAAGTGTCCTGAGAACTTTGTGCTGCTATCTGCATTTTAGGAGATCTGATGCCGAAGCCTGGATTTTGTTACCTGCTTTGGAATCCTTGGGACTTTCCCAGGTCCTCCTCTGCTTTATTTCCACCACTCTGGTTTGGGACACATCCACCAAAGCCTGGAAGGAGAGTGTTGTTCTTTTAAGTTTAGTCATTTGCCAAGCATTTGTTTTGTCTTGTCTTAGTAAATGTGCTAAGTGTTTACCATGTGTCAGAAACTTTTACATTACATTGTTTCAATAAATCATGGTTATGAGTAAATGGCAACCCTGTTGAGCATACAAATATTTTATCTCACTTCATTCTTTTTTTAAGTGTATTTTTAAAAGATTTTATTTACTTATTTTTAGAGAGGGGAAGGGAGGGAGAAAGAAAGAGAGACACACACATCAATGTGTGGTTGCCTCTCGCATGGCCCCCACTGGGGACCCGGCTTGCAACCCAGGCATGTGGCCTGACTGGGAATCGAACCGGCAGCCCTGTGGTTCATAGCCTGCACTCAATCCACTGAGCTACGCCAGTCAGGGATCACTTCATTCTTGTAGCAATCCTAAGTGGAAGATCAGGATAAGAGTGGAAGAAAGAAAGAGAATTGACCTTAATTGACTGCCAGTGAAGGAATTAAGAAAGTATTTCTCATTTTTTTGCAGTTAGAAATAATGCTGCAGAGAATTACTTCAGTTTTCCTAAAACAACACTGAAATAAAAATGTTTTGTCATGCAAAAATATTTATTTAAATTGTTGATTAACATTGACACAGTTGACACTGCTGGAGACTACCCTGTGTTCCTCCAGTGGCTTCTGAATGTCCCCAGGGTAGGTCACAGATCAAGCTGATACCGAGCCGGACCTTGGTGATGGCTCCCTTCCTCCACTTCCTGCCCCCAGGGGAGAACATCAGCATCTGTTGAAAATCTGTAGCTGGGGACACAGTGCTTGGGGACTCCATAGCCTTGAGTCCCTCCTCCTTCCCCCATCCTAGTCCCCACAATCTCTAACCCTGACTTGGTTTACACTGCACCTGGGGGTCCTAGGAGCTTCACTGCTGGTGATCCTGTGGCCAGAGAGGAGGAAGGGAGTTCTCTACTTTCACTTTGGGATTTGGGCTTTTCCATTCTGACAGTGGAATTCTACCAGGTGAAAGGAGAGCATTTGCAGAAAGTCAATATTCTTGCTAATTAAAGTTCACAGCATATGAAAAATTCTAAAGTTCACAGCATGTGAAAAATTCGTCTTTGTGGAGCTTATAATTTATTTTTCCATGCATGCCTCTTGATGTTGTGATTGATAAATGAAAATTCAATAACTTTCTTTACCACAAGATGCTCTTTGTCTTATCTCTGCATTCCTATTAAGTCTACAAGAGGAGACTGAATGTTGAAATGTGACATGAGAATATTAGTCAATCCCAGGGATTGATAACTCTGGGGAGGCACAGAAGGGCTTGGGCTCCCGCATACACCCTAACGTTACATACAGAGCAGAAGCTGTCTGCGAATGGAACTCTAACTTTGCTACTTACCAGCTATGTGATCTTGAGCAAGTCATTTAAATTTTCTGAGTCTCACTTTCCTAATCTGTAAAATGATGATCATGCCAGTATTTATCTTTAGTACTAGTACCTAGGATCATGAATATTAAATGAATTAATCCATAGAAAGAGCTTGAAGCAGTGCCTGAACCTAAGCACCCAAGAGATATTAGCTATTATTGTTATTTATGCTTGTCACTGAATTATGGAAAGGGAGCATCGAAGTAATAACTGCCCTGAGGGGGAAAAAATCACCCTTCATAGACAGATTATTCACTCGGCAGTTGGATCTTCACCTTAAACAAAATGTACTCGCCGTTGAGGGTATTGATGCCCATGATCCAGGGATAAACTCTATTCATTTATTTATCCGGCTCTGGGATAGACTCCAGAGGTTGATGTAGCATGTATCTGAACATCTAACAATTATAAAAATCAAGGTAGCAAATCATTACATAAAACGCTTTATCCTACTTTGACAAATTCACTCTCAAGGTGAACTGGAAAGCCAGGTTTGAATTTAGAATTCTTGGAATTCTCAAAGTTCTGTGCCCAGATGTGGCAGTCAGTGCAAGGATTGTGGGGCCCGGCCCTGCCTATGGCCTGGCACCTCCTTCCCCGCCCCAGTTCAATTCTGCACCCGTATCCTTGCACACTTGCGTGTGGGTGCTCTAGCTTCTGTGTCCCAGCTGTATGTACAGTCATCGACCACTCTGTGAACACGCCTCAGGACTAGGGTGCTCACCTGATGGCATCATTCACATGTGCGAGGATATAGCCAGGTGAGACCTGCATACAGGCATGGAAGTGTATCTTGGGCCTTTGGGGTAGATGACTGCAGGGTGCTGGGCCTCTAGGAAGAGCATATAACCTCGGACAGAAAATTCCCTTCAGCCCTGTAGGTTCCTTACCCCATGGGAAGCATTGCCTCTGGAGGAGGAGAGGGGCAGGAGGCAGGCCCCGGTCTCTGTGTTGGTGGCAGTACCACTCTGTGCCTGCTCTGCCCCTGACACTACAGATAGCATCGGGAGAAGACAGACAGAGTATGAAACATATAATATGAACAAACACTGAATAGCTACGTAAGCAAATAATTTACTCCCATTTTGGCAATGCTGTGAAAGAGGAATTCCAAGGTATTGTGAGCATGTGAAGACAGGTCCCTGACCTCATCTTAGGTTTGGGGAAGGTTGTCCTTGGAAAGCTACCTGAACTGAGACCTAGAGGATACGGAAGGAAAAGAGGACATGAGAGAGTCTTCTAGGAAGAAGCAGCATTATGTGCAAAGGCCCTGAAGTGGGAAGAATCCACGAGAAGGTTAACATGTCTGGAGTGCACGGAAAGATGGAGAGGGTATGGGAAAGGACTGGAGATGAGATACAGGAAGGGGTGAGATACTTCAGGATGTGATAAGAATTTTGTTTTGTAAGGTTTTATCTAGGAACAATGGGAAGGCATTTAAGGACTTTAAACTGGGTTATGATCTGATGAAATCTGCATTTTAAAAGTTCTGTTTGCCTGCAGCTTAGTATGCATTAATTGTGAGAAAATCAGGTGAAGAAGGGAGCTCAGAGAAGATGCATGGGTGGGCCTGTCAGTGAGTAGAAGGCAATGGGAGCTGTGGAGGAGATGCGGTCACCTAAGTGGCATGTCATTACAGGGCTCTCACTAGAGAGAAAGGCCAGGGTTGGCTGAGCCCTGGGGAGATTCAGTGTCAGACTCCATGACTTCTCAGCCCTCCACCACCAGCACCCTGGTCTCGGCTGCCATCATCCCCATTCCCCATAAGGCAGTCGGAGTGGTCAGAACACATGTCAGATCACGTCTCTCCTTGGCACAAAACCCTCCACCAGCCCCCGGCTCACTCAGAAGGAAAGCCATAGTCTTTATGGTGGACTGCAAGGATCCCCACAACTCAGCAACCATACTCCCCCATCCATCCACCCCTCCTGCCTGGACGGTGGGCACGTCTCTGTAAGTGGTAAGTCCCTAATGCCTGGAGGCAGCTGCACTGGGTGGAGAGCATATCAGCGCTGCAGTCACACTGGCTCAGCTCTTACAAACTCACCTTGTTGTCAACTCCTCATCCTCTCGTTCTGCATCAGGACATTTGTATCGGATGCTCCCTCTGCCTGGAGCTCCCTGTGGCATGACTTGGCTCCGTAGTTCATGACATCTTCTCTGTGAAGTGACACCTGTATAATCTCCACTCACACCCAGCACTCTCCATCCACTTTTCCACTTTGTGAGGACAGAAGTGTTTACCATTTTATTTTTTACTGCTATTTCCCAACATCCAGGGATGCCTTGCACATACCTGGTCTTCAGTAAAAATCTTTGGAATGAGAGAAATAAATGACAAGTTTAAAAAGTCAGGTAGGATGACAATAAGTTTACACAAAATGCTAAGATGTATCAGCCATTTAAGAAAAATGATACCCAGTACCAGATATTTTTAAAAATAAGTGAGAGATCAGCTTCTATTGAAGATGAAGTGAAATAAAGACTGAACTTTTGCATTCCTGTATTGACTAGCTGGTAAGCCTCATGAGGACAAAGATCTTTGCTATTTGTTTCCAGTGTATTCCCAGCACCTGCAGAGTGTCTGCAGCAACGTTGGCCTTGTATTTGCCAACAGACTGACATAGAGCTCATGCATTGCTGATCTTGGCAATGGTGGTGTTGATGGTGTAATGAGGGTGGGAGATCAACTGAGGGACTTGTGGCAAGTTGGGGGGAACGTAGGGAGTGCCACGAGTCTGGACAACGCCGGAGAAAACGGACTGCAAAGGGGAAGAGGGAGATAAAGGAAATATCTGGAGGGAGGTGTGACATCAAGGAAGGTTTTCATTGTTCTTTTTTAATTAATTAATTTTCATATGCAACATTCTTAATTAGAAGAACTTTAAATTTTATTTTTCAGTTACAGTTGACATTCAGTATTAGTTTGCATCAGTTTCAGGTATACAGCACAGTGGTTAGAGAATCATATACTTCACAAAGTGGTACCCACTTGGCATCATACATGAATGTGCAAATGCTGAGTAGAGAAAGCTCTGTGGGAGACTTATGGGAGAGCAAGGAAAATCAGTGATGTGTAAATTCCTTCAGAAAGCCCAGTGGTGTGGCATCCAGACACTGCACTAGTAAAGACCCCCTTCTCCAAGGGCAGGCAAGGAGACGGAGGGGGCGGTACAATGCAGGTACGTCTGTGGAGGTTACTCACGTTGCCCCTATGGCATCTGTGTTCTCTGTGTATTAAGTAGGAGGAAGGTCATGGGTTGGGAGAGAGCAGGTGGAGAAGGGGAGGTTTGGAGCCTTGCAGGGAAGGGAGAAGACTTGACACTTTGGACACAGAATGACATAGGGTGGGTACAGAAGCTTCAATAGGTTGGGGAGCATGTTCGGCGGGGCCTGGATGAGAAAGTCTCTGCTTATTGAATAGAATAGATCAAAACAAACATAGGAGTGTGGATCAGTGGTCCACATTCTACGGTACTCAATTTCCTTATTTGTTTGGAGAAAAGAATCCATGATCCCTTTCCACTTTTACCTGTTATAACTCTGTTGGAACCATGTAGATATCAGAATGGTGATGCTGGTTTCCTAAAGCATCTTAAGGTAGCTGAAAAGTTGCCAAGTCCCAGAGAGAAATTCCATTAGATATAGGGCTTTTGTCTATTCTATAACCTCTCCAGGAAACTAGAGTACATTATTTCATTAACTAGAAGTGAGTAGCCTGAGAATCGTTGCTATTAGTATTTGGGATATTGCATGAGCATTGCCCTTTATGGGCCCACCCCAGGGATCTGAGGCTTCCACCGGAAGCCCTGGGCAGCCTCTACTCCTAGGAAGCCCTGTTTGGTTATAGTGAAAACACTACTGGATCTTAAATCATAACCTGGGTTCAGCTCTTCATCTTCCACTTGGGAAGGGAATCATGCTGATGGAAGGGAACCACTCTGAGCCTCTGCTTTCACACCTGAACAGGACAACAATATGGCCAGCTGATCACACATGGATACCTCCTGGAATTTTTAACATTCTGTGAGTCAGCCACTATAGTGAGCATGTTTTATGTTAACTCAGTTTATTCTCAGAACTTTCTAAGAAGGTACCATTTTTATCTTGTTTTGAGGAAACTGAGACACAAAGATGTTAGGTAATTTGCCCAAGGCCACCCAGCTCGTTAGAGCTGAGCCAATTTGACTGCAGACTGGCCTGTTCACCACCCACTGCAGCTGCCTTCAGGCACCGGGAGACTTCCCACTTACGAAAGAATGCCCAGCTTATAGGCACATTTTGTTTAATGATCCCCAAAGCCTGTGATGTTGTTATCACAACTCTTTCAGGGAGGAGGCTGTGGATACTCGCAAAGGTTAAGTCACTTGCTCATGAGCGCAAAGCCACTCTGTGGCAGAGCTGGGCATCAGCCGAGGTTCATGGCTTCCAAAGTCTGCTCTCTTTCTGCCACATCAAGGCACTATATCAAAACAAGGTAACACGTAAAAATGCTTGGTAACCTGTGAAACACTGTACCAACAATAGGATTACCATTCTCAGTGGTTCTGGCTCTCTCCAGAGCTCAGAGCTTCACATTGCTTTTACAGACAAGATAACTGTGTCTCAGAGCAGTCAGCTAACTTGCTGATATCACACAGACAGGAAATAGGAGGGCGGGGATTGGCATCAGCGGAGCCCGGCCCCAGGTAGCCACACGTTCTCTGTGCCCTTCACCCTTGGGCCCAGGGGTGCTCTGCGTAAAGATGGTTCATTCTTCTACAAGGTTGATTGTATTCAGAGATTTAGGTAAACTATCATTTTTATGTTAGGCATTAGTGACATATGAGTGTATCGGAATGCTGCATCCCATGAGTTTTTAAAATAAAACATGAGACTTCAAAACAATTGTGCTTTTGCCACTGCAGTTTAGGACAAGCCCCTTAGTCCCTTGGTCAGCTAGGTAGTCCTCTTGGCCAGTACTGGTATTCCGGAAGTTTGAGAAGCTCCTCCTATATCCTGCTCCAAACTAACTAAAGACAAGATGTAGAGAAAACAGAGGTATATGTATCTTCTCCCTGTTTTTGTACTGGTGGAGGTAATGGTTGCTTAGATGTGAATAAAACTGCTCCAAACACGAGGTGAGAGGCGGAGGTGTCTTAGCGTTGGGCGTTGCTTCTGCCCCCTGTAGACACTGTTTTGCATAATGTAAGTGGAGGCTCTAGGTTGTTGATGAGCGGGGCTTCCTTCCTGCCTGATTTCACTGCGTGTACTTCCCCTTCTCTACCACTTGGGGTCACAAGTGCCCACAATACTGTACCATCTCTAATTTAGAAAGCCAAATTCTTTTTCATGAACGAAAGCTGTGTCTTGGTGAAACAAGGTAGTTCTGCCCTGTCGTTGATGAGAGATTACAGGGGTTAGAGGTGGGGGACATTGGTGGAGGATGGGGCGTGGGGAAAATAAGGAGGCAGAGCTTGGAGTCACGGTGCAGAAAGCTGCCTCCTCCCTGCTGGTGACCCCTCGAGGTGGGCTTACGTGACTGCTAAAGTAAGTGTCTGGCAGTGGGAAGAGCTGCTCTGTGTTAACCACATCTCCTTCGCTTCCGGGCTAAACAGCCTTCCTATGTGCTGCTAATGGGCAGCCAGGGTGAAGAACTGGCTTAGGGTAAGGTTGTATTTTAGAAAAGAATCAACTTAATGAAAAACATCGACTGAAGCTTGGGAAACAGTTAATTTTATTGGATCTTTCTCTTCCACTAGGCTGGGAACCTCAGTATTCTCATACTTTGTATACCGTCAACTGGTGGTCATTGGCACCTATTTATCAACAGGAGTCCTTAATTTGGGGTGCAGCAAAGAGGGAAATTTTATTCTGTGCAAAGGGCTCAACTGTGATACACCAGGGCTGTGAGAACAGCATGCTGGTGGAACAGCCCAGCAGTGTTACAGATCAGTTATGAAGCAGCATGGCTGTGAAATAGCCTGGCTGTTAGGAGGTCCTGGGGCGAGGCAGCCCCAGGGCCAGGCCCCTCTCCTGCTAGACAGTTTGGCCCTGTACCGAGCCAGTCTGCTGTACCCCGTGCTGGTCTGCTCCGGTGAGATATCTCTGTCGTTTCAGCTCCAGCACGGGAACACAGTCTTCAGTCGTAGGTGGAAGAGGGAAGCTGTTTTATATAGACAATAGTCCCTGCCTCTAGGCCCTGACTGATCTGTCCTTATGTGAATGAGGACTCCAAATCCTCATAGTTTGGTCCAAAAGGCACTGTCCTGACTGGTCAGAATGGAGCTGCTCTGATTAGTCGGTGGTGAAGATGCTGATGGGGATATAGCTGCACAGTCTTGGTTGGATAGGGATGGTCTCAGTCACATTGGTCGAAATAGGATTTCAGGAACTCATTTAGGAGGGCTGCCAAAGGTGGTGGAAACACTTCAGTGCAGGAGACAAGCAGCTTACTGCTCCCTGAAGTGTGGTTTGCATGAGAAGCTCCTGGGTAGAAATGACTGCTAGGCTCTGCTTTTGAAAATTTGAGCCCAATTAGCCACCAGGAGCTCTTTTTAGTAGGTACCTTCTTTCTTAGGTCCATAATTCCCAGGGCCTGGTGAAGCTCCTAGGCCATGGTAGACTTGCAGTAAGTACTAGAAGGAAGTAGTGAGGGACTGAGCAAGGACAGAGAAAGGAAGAGAAGAACAGATGGAAGGTATATGTGGCAGATGACACCCATCTGCTGGTATCCATGCCCCTATGTAAACCCTTCCCTTCTAATAAATCCAATATTACAAAAGTGATATCAGTATCACCTCCAAGACTAGGTTACAAAAAGGCTGTAACTCTGACTTGAGCACCCTTTCTTGCTCTCAGACTCTAGCTTTGAGGGATGCTGCCAAGTCTGAGCTATTCATTGGGAACATGAGCTCAAAGGCGAGAACACAGGGCGTGGATAGGCACAGCCAATGAGATCGCATCACAGGGAAGTGGGCTGGGGCTTAGGTAGCAGCGAAGGTCAGGCAGTTGTGGGTTGTTGGAAAGAGCACTGGAGGTTTATTTTTCTCCTTATACACATGGATTTTATATACAGATAATACACTATCTTTGAAAGGATGTAATAACCCAAAGAGCTCTGCACCCTGGTGGCATTTGCTCCAAAGTTGGCATTTGCTTTGAATATCTTAAGGCTAATGAAGCCTTGGAGTCCTGAACTCAGGTGCTTGCAGTAGCCAGGCAGGCACAATGGCTAAGTGAATCAGCTTGGGTTGGGCTTGAGGAATAGCTCGTCCTCATGGGCAGCTGCCATGCAGCCCAGGCCATGGAGGCCAGGCTGGGAGGAAGGCCAGGGATGTCAGAGCCACTGATTTTTTTTTAAAAATTAATTTATAAGTCCTCACCCGAGAATATGTTTTATTGATTTTTTTTAGAGACAGAGGAAGGAAGAGAAAGAGTGAGAGAGAAACATTGATCAGTTGCCTCCCGCATGCACCCTGACAGAGATTGAACCTGCGACCTGGGTATGTGCCCTGGCCATGGATGGAACCCACAACCTTTTAGTGTACAGATGATGCTCCAACCAACCGAACCTCCCAGCCAGGGCCACAGCTGCTGATTTTTTTAAAAAGTGAGATAGACCCTGGATATTTGAAAATGTTGGCTCAGAATTTCTTTATATTTCCAAAAGGATCATAGCTACCAACAGCAGATTTCTGGATGGCTATGGTAAATTCATTTTTAAAGCATTAAGGATAAAGTTCCAGTGACTAGTTTGAGGTATGGTGTGAGAATATTTGAGGGCATCCGTCAAAACCTCTGGTTGGTCCTGCATGGTGGGTAGTACATAGCACCCAGGAACCTGGTTTCCAACTGCATGCCTCTTCTGGTGAGCCCACACCCACAGGCAATAATGATGCAGTGATGCTTACCCATAACCCACGTCCTTCCCTGAGCAAAGACCCCTGCCCTCTAAGAAAAATGTGCCACAGCTACAGTCTTGCCTAAGTTCTTCCTCCTCAACTTGAGGGAAATAAATCTTTTTTAAAATTATATTTTATTGATTGTGTTATTACAGTTGTCCCAATTTTCCTCCCTTTGTCTCATTCCACCCAACAATGCACAATCCCTCAAGCAATCCCCACACCATTGTTGATGTCCTTTGGTCATGCATATCAGTTCTTTGGCTACTCCATTTCCTATAAGTACTGTCCTTTACATCCCCATGGCTATTCTGTAACTACCTATTCGTACTTCTTAATCCCCTCACCTCTTCACCTATTCCTGGACAATTGCCTCCCATCTGGCAACCATCAAAATGCTCTCCATATCCATCATTCTGTCTCTGTTCTTCTTGTTTGCTTAGTTTGTGGATTTTTTTTTAGATTCACTTGTTGATAGATATGTATTTCTGCCATTTTATTGTTCATAGTTTTGATCTTCTGTATCTTAAATAAGTCCCTTTAACATTTTATATAATAAGGGCTTGGTGACAATGAACTCCTTTAGTTTTTTCTTGTCTGTGAAGCTCTTTATCTGCCCTTCAGTTCTAAATGATAGCTTTGCTGGGTAGAGCAGTCTTGGCTATAGGACCCTGCTTTTCTTTGAATATTTCTTGCCACTCCCTTCTAGCCTGCAAAGTTTCTTTTGAGAAATCAGCTGACAGTCTTATGGGAATTCCCCTGTAGGTAACTGAGTACATTTCTCTTGCTGCTTTTAAGATTCCTTTTTATCTTTGACCTTTGACATTTTAATTATGATGTCTTGGAGTGGGCCTCTTTGCATCCATCTTGTTAGGGACTCTGTGCTTCCCAGACTTGAATGTCCATTACCTTCCCCAAATTAGGGAAGTTTTCTTTCATTACTTTTTCAAATAGATTTTCAATTTCTTGCTCTTTTCTTCTCCTTCTGACACCCCTATGATGTGAATGTTGGAATGCTTAAAGTTGTCCCATCGGCTGCTTACACTATCTTCATTTTTTGGTATCCTTTTCTTCTTGTTGTTCTGATTGTTTCTTTTTCCTTCCTTATGTTTAAAATCATTGTTTTGGTTCTTAGCTTCATTCACTCTACTGTTGTTACCCTGTAAATTGTTTTATTTCAATTAATGAATCCCTCACTTCTGACTGAATCTTTTTCATGTTGCTGAGGTCCCCACTAAATTCCTTAGGCATCCTTACAACCAGTGTTTTAAACTCTGCATCTGACAGATTGCTCATCTCCATTTTGTTTAGTTCTTTTTCTGGAGTTTTGATCTGCTTTTTTTCACTTGGGCCATGTTTCTTTTCTCTTCATTTTGGCAGCCTCCCTTTGTTTGTTTCTCTGTTTTCGGTAGAGAACATAGGCTCTGTGTCTTGGTAGTGTGGCCTAATGTAATTGGTGTCCTGTAGGGTTCAGTGTCACAGCCTTTCCTGTCACCCAAGCTGGGTACTTAAAGTGCTCCCTTTGTGTGTGCTGAATACACCCTCCTCTTGTGGTTGAGCCTTGATTGCTGTTAGCAGATCAATGGCAAGGATTTACCCAGGCCTGTCAGCTGTGAGAACTGGCTGTGACCACTGACCACCAATCTCCACCCTCTGTGGAGGATCAGATTTGCAGGGGCAGTGTGGCGGTGCTCCAACGTGGTCTGTAGCTATCCACTGCGTGCACAGGCTCTCGGGTTTCCCAGGTGGTGCAGGCCAGGGTCAGCCCCCACCTGTTTTTTTTTTTTTTTTGCCTGGGACCACCCTGCCTGGGCTGTAAAGCAATCTGAGGTGGTTGTTACTTTTGCTGGACTTGGAGATTCCCAGGTGAAGCAAAGCCTGAATCTAGGCTGGCTGCTACTAGTGCCATACCTGGGGCCACTTAGCAAGAGGTATAGGGGCTGGGGCTCACTGAGGTGCTGTTGCTTGTTTGAGAGCATTTAGGAAATTATAAAGCATGACCCAAGATCAGCCATTCATATGGAAAAGTCTCTGTTAACAGCTTGGGTGGGCTTATAACTTGGGTGGGACAGAGTTTCAGGTCATCTCCATGGCAATGCAACCAGTGTTAGCCAGGTTGATGGATTCTCAGATACAGCACCTGCCTGTAGGCTCTGTGGCTCTTTGAGGGGAATGTTCAGAAAAGGCACAATGGCCTTTCTATCTGGGAGAAAGCTGTCCCCCAGCTCTCACCTTGATAGTAGGCCCTTCATTGTTATGCCACTGATGCCTTTCGAGCTGCAACCCAGGTGCTGGAGCTCAGAGGGAGTGAGTCTGCATCGTAGGTGAGTCCGTGTGTGGGTTCTTTAGGAGGAACTGGTTAGGACTCCAGAAATTCCTTCCACTGACTCAGACCCCACAGGTTTTTGCAGCCAGAAATTATGAGGACTTATCTTGCTATCACTGGAACCCTGGGTTATGGGACCTGGTGTGGGCCTGGGACTCCTTGCTCCCGAGATATCCCTACTGAAATTTGATTCACCACACGTGAGTGTGGGATCCACCCATTCTGCATCTCCGCCCATCCTACCAGTCTAGATGGATGTGGTTTCTTCAATTCTGTAGTCGTCAGACTTCCATTCAACTCAATTTCTGAAGGTTCTGAGCGATGGTTGTTTTATAATTTAGTTGTAACATTGATGTGGTTGTTAAAGGAGGTGATGCTGCCATCTTAACAAGTAGTCTATCCTTTTTTAAAAAAAAATCCTCACCAGTGGATATGTTCATTAATCTTAGAAAGTAATAGGAAGGGAGAGAAAGAGAGAGAAACATTGATTGGTTGCCTCCCATATGCACTGTGACCAGGGATCAAACTCTAAAACTAGGTATTTGCCCTGACAAGGGATCGAACCTACAACCTATCAGTGTGTGGAATGATGCTGCAACAGAGCCACCCAACCAGAGTGGAAATAAATCCTTTCTATGAGTCTTCCACACTCAGATGTGTAGGAATTAAAGTGGGAAAAACTAGAGGCAAGTCTGGTTCCAGCCTCTCCTTCCAGTGTTCCCACTTTGTTCAGTCTCTTTCAACACTAAGGAGGGAGCAATGAGGAAGAGCTATACGAGGGGACAGAGCCATGAGAGATGTTCCAGAGACTTTCTACTCTACAGGAAAAGATTTCCATTCATTCAAGGAGCATTTTTAAACAGTTTCTGCATGTTTGACACCATGTCAGGCACTAATAAGGCTAAAAAAGGAAAAAGATGGCACAGTCCGTCCTCAAACTGTTCTGGTGTATTGAAGGAGAGAGTGTACATTTATTAGAAACCAGTAGGGAGCCAAGTGGGTTCTAAAATAAAGGTGAAGTAGACTGTAGAGAGATGTCAGCATAAACACGAATGAAATCAATGTTCCTCCAAGGATACTCGGGGAGTAATTTCCATAGCCCTAACATCATCCCTCCACTGTAGCCTCAGGATTCTCTGTATTACCCAGGGAGCATCACTTTTGCTGGAAAAGGAGCTACATAGTTTTAACTACCACATTTTCTAAAACAAAAAATCTAGTTATATGGTAAAACAACGAAATCTTTCTCCCTATTTCTTAAAATTATTTACATGAAAAAATTTACAAAAGCATACAAATTAGATCACATATGATTATCCAATTAACAAACTGTCTTTATTGAAAAAAGATACAATTAGGCGTACTGGAAGTAATGTCATTTGCTGCTCTGTCAATGCCTTCCCTGTTCCCCCTTGATGTGACTGCCAAAAGTTGGTTGATTCTCTTTGAAAAACAGGGCCTAAGATGGGTGATTTAAAGGATTATAAACCAATCTTTGGACTAAATTGGCTGATCTGAGCTAAACTGGCCACAAGCCACATCAGGCCAGGCATGCCAAATCCCCAGTTTTTCACGAGAAGCCAGATGTTAATATTTCTAAGTGAGATCTTCATATACCCATTTGTTGACTTCTAATTAAAATATTTAGAAAGTGCCTTATGAGCCATAAGTTTGTGGTCAAGCAAAACTTACTTTACTCCCTGAAGAAATGGACCTTGTTCTTCAGTAAGTTGCCTTATTCCTGGATGGCTAATACATACTAACTTGGGCATGTAATGAGAATATCTGTGGTATATAATGGGTACTTAACATATGTTCAACATTGTTCTCTCTTTCCCATTATATGACAATATTGTGGGATAGAAAAAAAATCAATCATAGGTTCTCCTATCTTTGTTACTAATTTCTAAGAATGGTGAATTTCCTTCCTTCAGCTAAAGAAGGAGAGTGGGCAACAAAAGAAACACTGAGGTGTTCTGCTAATGAGGATGATGGGTAAAGGGGTTATTAGAGGGCAACATTTCTCTGCTCAAGAGTGGACTGAAGACAGAGAATCTAGAGAGGAAGAGAAAGGCTGGGGCAAAAGAAATAAAAGCAGAAGAGAGAGATTAAGAACAGTTGCTAAAGGGTAAGCAACTTTAGGAAAAGAGGGAGCAGCTTAAAAGGATCTTAAAATATTTTGCCATGAGACCTGTACACAATCTCCTGCTTTGGATACTCAAGACATTAAAAAAAAAAAAAAACCTACAGTGCTCTTCAATGTGTTTGTAGTCACATCTATGTTGCTTTGAGGTGAGAAGGAGACAACTAGGCTAGGTTACCTTGGACTGTGCCACAGTGAGTGATAAGGACTACAAGTGACAAAGGTGTGCTGCATTTTACCAACCAAGAACGGGAGACACATATAAGGCATCTGATAACAGAATGAGGTATTTGACTATAATTGAATGGCATGAAGAATCTAGGCCCTCAGATTTGCTGTTATAGTCAGAAGAGTAGGCCCATCGAGAAAGGAAGAGGTAAGGGCAAAGCATACAGGATGTGAGGGTATGTCTGGTGCATCCTGAGGGTGGAGGGGCGGGCTGAGCAAAGACTTTATGCTGAGACTATACCTCCTTTTCATGTTAGAAGGAGCCCTAGGTCATCATCAGCTATAGTTTAGCTTTAATCTGGTCAAGGCTGCAAGCTCACTACCTCACACTCACTCAGAGAACTACAGGTTCTTACCTGTCAGAGAACTACAGGTAAGACCCTTAACATCATGCCTTTACAGACCAGACTGTTACACATAGTAGCTCCAAGGTTTGTATTTCAGAGACATTTTTATGCATGCACTGGGCATTTGTAACTTCTCTGGTTGTACTTTCTCGTGCCTGTAGAAGTGGGCCTGCACCTCCTCATTCCCGGCCAAGATGTCTGACTTGGAAGACAATTTCATGTACGATGATGAGAGGACTATGGCCTGGAATACTCTGAAGGTAGTAACTCTGAGCAAAATGTGGATTTGGAAACTCACTACTATAATTCCAAAGCGTTAAAGCACAGGTGGCATACACAAGGCTCGCGGGCTGAATCCAGTCCTCCACCTTGTTTTATCCAGCCCGACACCTTGTTTCTACCCAGCAGCAGTGCTGAGCTCCTTGTCCCTAGTTAGGGAGTAGTTACATTTATACAGTCCTAAAATTACATTCAGCCCTTTGATGGCAACTGCAAAGCTGGTATGGCTCTCAGCGAAAATGAGTTTGACACCCCTGCATTGAAAGAAGATGATCCAAAAGCAGAATTAAGCAATTTCCAGAAGATTTTGGCACTTCACGGTGAAAAGGGAGAATGAGGATTTAAAGCACTGAAACAAATGATTAAGATTAATTTCAAGTTGACAAACCTTCCAGAAATGATGAACAGATACAAACAACCATTGACCTACATTCAGAGTGCAGTCACAAGAAATTATTCTAAAAAATCCATTAATTTAATTATTGATTATGTCTCCACTTCTAAACAGATGGATTTATTGCAGGAATTCTGGAAAACAACATTGGAAACTTTTAAAGATGCTAAGAATGATGGAGTGTGGCCTAAGATAAACACAAAGCTTGGAAAATCGTATTTAGAACCAGAAGAATATGGAAAGCTCCATCACATTTTATGCCAGTTACATCAGTCCTCCCAGACTGATGATGGAAAAGATGACTTGAAAAAGGGTATACAGTTATTAAAAATTTATACTTTGGAAATTCAAGGGTACGTGGCACAGAAGAACAACAAACAACTTAGAGCACTCTGTGAACAGTCACTTCATATCCCGCCTATCATCCCTCACCCACTGACCAGGGGCGACGTCAGAGGGTGTGGTAGTCATATGCACTCGAGAGAACGTGAGTTCAAAAAGGCACACACTGATTTCTTTGAAGCCTTCAAGAATTATGATGAATGAGGAAGTTCGTGGTAATTTGGTCTTACCAAATATGCTAATGAAATTGGGAATAAATCTATTTGACTTACAGAAGGCCACATGGTAAAAAATGATTTATTATGAAACACAATGATGAAGTTAGTAAGTGCCTATCAGAATAATGACATCATTAAATTTGAAAAGATTCTGAAAACAAATCATGGCCACAACATGGGTAATTCTTTTATAAGGGAACACACCAAAGAGCTTTTGCAAAACATCAGAACATGAGTGCTCAGAAAATTAATTAAACCTTACATGAGCAGCTTTTATTTCTAAGGAGGCAAGCATCCGTGTGGAGAGCTTGCTGGTGCAGTGCATGTTGGACAGCACTACTGCTGGCTGAACTGATCAAGTAACCAGCTCCTTGAACTGGAACATCGGAAGAGGGGTGGTGCCCAACACACTGCACTAGGTAAGTGGGCCAAACACTAAATTCTCTCAGCCAGGCTGTGGTCAGTAAACTGGCTTAACAGAGAACAAGCTTTTACAGACATCCTTAAGGCAACAGTGCAGAGATACAATTCTTAAAAGAACTGGGAATGGAAAAACTATTGTCAGTTGGCGTGTCCTGAAAATTATGAAAGTTATGGCAGAAGTACTTTTTATGATCAAGTGGTTTGTGTGTGCTGCTACATTTATCCCAACAAAAAACAGCTTAAATCTCCAGAAGAAAACCGCAATGGCATGGCATTTATGCTGTATTGACATCTTGTCCTAAACATAAAACAGCATAGTAATAGTAATTCGTCACAGGCAATATGACCGAGAGAAGGCTTTTGTCATGATTTTATTTATTCATTCATTTTTTAGAGAGAAAAAGGAAGGGAGCGGGAAGAGAGAGAAACATCTCTCCGTTGTTCCACTTATTCACACATTCATTGGTTGATAGGAATGTGCCTGATGGGAGATCAAACCTACAACTTTGGCATATCAGGATGACACGCAAACCAACTTGAGCAACCTGGCCAGGGCAACTGTCATGATTTAATTTAATTTCATTTAAAAAATTTGATTGATTGATTGCTTTGTTGTTTTTTTAGAGAGAGAGAGAGAAACATCAATTTGTTGTCCCATTTATTTATGCATTCATTGGTTGCTTCTCGTATGTGCCCTGACTGGGAATCAAACCCACAACCTTGGTGTATCACAATGATGCTCTAACCAACTGAGCCACCTGGCCAGGATGCCATGATTTTAAATACACTAACACACTATGGTTGGTTAAATTTAAACATGTTTTACCTGCAGAAATTTTCTCACAAACAACCTGCAATAGCTTGAAATGCATACTTTTTTTAACACTTGTTTGTCTCATGTGTAAATTAAAATGTTTGCTGCATTTTGCAAAATATCAGTTCTCAAAAAAATGTGTCCTTATATTTCTGTATCTGCAGTGTAGTAAAGGTTTAGATAAGACCCCGTAATTATAGTGGCATACTGTCACTTAGGTTTCAAGAAGCAAAATAAACAGAGAAGCTCAGAAACTGTTAAAAAAAGAGGAAGAAGGATAAAGAAAGAAAGAAATAGAAGAAAAGAATATGTGTCCAGGCATTCAATGCAGGAGCTAGCTAGCCTATTCTGAGTCAGTTGTCTGTACAAGGCAGAACACGGCAAACTCCCAAGGTGGGGAGATGTTTTGGAACCTAGGGAGGGCCAGAGATCTCAGCGTTCTCTCGAGACTGCGAGAGTGCAGGTGGAGCAGAGGTGTCCGAGGTCTGTTCGTGCTCCTGGCTTCCCCACCACCTGGGTACGCCAGCTTAATCTCCTGGAAACTCAGTGTAAAGGAGAACATTTCTGGCTCTGTATGTGAGAATTAAATGACATATAAATGTGAAAGCCCTTGAAAATGTAACAATAATAGCTAACATTTACTTAATGTATGAACCAGGCATTACATCACTTCATTTGATCCTCATGACATGTTAGTGAGATAAGCATTATTATCCCTACTTTACCACATGAAAACACTAAAACACAGAGAGGTTAAACAGCTTGTCTAAGGTCACACAGCTAGGAGTCTGGGTCTAGGTTTAACTACCACACTATGTATTTCGGAGATATTATTAACCAGGGAGACAAGCATGGTGAAGAGGCTTTAGAATCAGACAAACATGAGCCTGCCAGTCTTAGCTCTATGGCCTTCAGGAAATTAGTTAATGTCTCTGTGCCTCAGTTTCCTCACCTATAAAATATGGATAATGTATTTGTCTACTTCAGAGACTTCCTGTTAGGTAATATATAGGAAGTGGTAACACATTACCTGAATATGCCCAAGAAACAACTATTATTATTGGCTGTAGCCCCAGCCGAGGAATACGGGGACAGAAAGAAAAGAAAGGAGTATAGGAGTAGAGGGTCACAGTGAGAGGTCTGGGGATGTAAAGGACCCCACGAGAGGACCAACATTGTTTTGCTTTCTCTAATGATGAAGGTAGGTCTTGGGTGCCAGAAGGATCCCGTGTGCAGAAATGAAGGCAGGGACCTACAGGGATGATGGGTGTGTATTGGGTGAAACAATGAGCAGTGAATTCTGAGGAATTTCAGCCAAGTGCTCATCCACTCTCATGATGTCCCCAGGCACTAAATAAAGAATTCAGTCTCCTCTTAGGACAAACCATTTTCCAGATCAAATCATCTGTTCTCTAAGGAGAGCTCAAAGGGAGGTCACTATCCGAGCTCTGCCTTCTGCCTGATAGTGCTGGTCGATGACAGACCTTTACAAACAAGCTGGGTTTCTATGTTTAATCCGTATCTTCTTTAGGGACTCTTGAGGCTCATTTGGGATTGGTGGCTTTGGGGGCAAAAGACATTCCCCACAGGACATTATCGAGGGCTGCTTCTCCAAGCATAGAAGCAGACTCAAATCTCTGCAATGAAGACTGGAGGCAATGAAGACTTCAACTTAGGCTTGGTTTGGGGCATAAACCAGGCCGGACCTGGCCAATTAACTTGGCTGGGGAAAAAAGTAGTTCTAGTTAAGCAACCACAAGGAGAACCTAGATTGAGTCATTCGTGTTTAAAATTCTGCCTCAGGTTGAGTGTTCCACACACCGACCTTGGAGGCAAAGGTGCAGCATTATCAACTGTGGCCCTTTTGGGGTGTTGACAGCCAGTCTCTGGGGAAGAGGCCTGGTCTGCTAACAGCATCTCTGTGGGCCTTGGGTATTCTGCCATAATAAAAAAGCATGCCCCTAAGAGACAGCAGGTGTTCACACATTCCATCCAGCTGAGGCTCCAAGTCTGTACGTCAGCACTCACTGCCCCAGGAGATAAAGTCCACATGGACTTCTGGACAGTACAGCTCTTGCCAGGGCTTTGCTTCCTTAATAGCTCTTCCTTTACCTGATTTCCTTATGTTGGGTCCCCTTATCCCCAGGTCTTAAAAATAAGCATTAAGACTTTAAAATAAATTTTCTTCTGTAGAAGTCAAAGCCATCACACCACTGGTGCAGCCCTTTCACTTGGATATTTCTGCTTATGATCTTCAGCTATAATTTGTCTTTGCTAGGAAAGTATACTGTTCTAGTAAATTAAAAACTATAGACAAAAATCTTCCAATGAAGCAAACATTAAACAATTGTAATTATATAAATTTTTTTTGCTAACTAGTCCATCCTGGACAGTGTGTGGTGATAGAGATACACTGACCTGGTATTCAGTGGGTTCCCTGGGAAGGGTCAGCCCCTCCTGCTTGAACACTGAGCTGTTAGTTGATGTTGAAATATGAAATAACCAGGACTGAAGTTCTCACTCTCACATTTCCTCCGAAGGGAAAGAAAAAGTCAGCAAAGGCAAAGATCATGCGCCCAGCAGTGGTGGTCATTTGCTGCTCTGACCCTGCCTGTCCTGGCTTGGCTCAGGGATCACTCCGCGGGGCTCTGCCATGGCCATGTGCTGGGTGACTTAAGGAAGACTGCCCCAAAGGTGAGGCTTCTGTTGTTTCATTTTGTTTTTACTCTTTTCTTGTGTAATATTCTTCTTTGCAGACTATTCTTCAGTTCAAGGAAAGATTAGGGCAGCTTCATGATGCTAGGCACTGGCATATCTTCTAAGTAATCTACAAAAACCATCTCTTTCAAAACTGACAGGACCATTTTCTCAGATGATTTAACATGCCCAGCATTGATGAGCTTCCTTATCTCCCCTCTTGTGGGGGAGAAGAGTCCAGAGGTTTTGATATTCCCCAGTGGGAGAGCAAAACTGCGCCAGGTTTTGGATTCAGCCTAGGTTCCTATCCTAGACTTGAGGCCCACTAGCTGGGCAACCTTAGGCAGATATCTTAACCTCTCTGAATCTCAGTTTCTTCACAGTACACAGTAATCATACCATCTCATAGAGATGTGAGGATTAAATGAGAGAATCCAAATATCCCATATGTCTAGCACAGAGTAAATATTCAGTATGAGCTATGGCTGCTAATATGACCATTGAGAGTATTATTAAAAGGGCAAGTGGTTGTTTCAGCCATGCTGGAAGCTGGTTACCAAAAGAAAATTTTGATTATATTGTTCGTACATTTCATACCGCAGGAATAAAAGCCATCATGCATTCATTAAAGGACATGGATTCTGTTAGACAACTGGAAAACAGACTCCTCTTGGCCAATCACCAGCCACCAACCTTGGCAAGTTACTTATTTCTAAGAATCTGTTCCCTTCCTTTCCAGCTAGACAACCATACCTACTTCTCAGGCCCCACAGAACTCTTGAGAGGAGACACCAGACAGCATGCGTAAAGATAGTTTGGAAAAGGTTTCAAGCACTATCCAGAGTGAAGAGTATTATTACTGGGATGTAGGAAGCTGAGCTTCTGTGAGCATATTTGGATTTGAGTTTGAACTTGAAAGCAGGTATGAGAAACACCAGCCCTGCTCATTTTTGTAATCCTAGAACACTCTGGAGCTATTCAAAATGTTGATTTGTTTTGTTAAGAAACTAGTTAAAAATCTTGAACCTCGCTCCTTTGTCTCTCTACCTTCCCTTCCCTTCTTCGGAGTTTGAGTTTTCTTCTCATTACTTTTATTTTGCTGTTGCAGCCACTACTGGTTTCATGTATTATGAAAGGAATCATCTTAGGTTAGGAGTCCGCCAGCCTGGAACACTGGAGGCAATCGCCACCCTTCTACACTTGGACCTTCACATGGGAATCGCCTTCTGCTGTAGGCATCCTCTCTGCATTGGAAGGGAGGACTGCAGAAGTGGGGCAGGTACAGGTGTCTGAATAACCCCTCAGCAGATTCCACTGCACTTGGAATTAAGTCCAGAGTTTTTGAGGCTTGCATGGACCAGTTCCTGTCCATTTCTCTAGGCCAGTCTTTCGCCTCTTTGCCCTGACCTTACTTCTTCGGAGATGTCTTCTCAGTTCCTTGAATGTAACACCCTCTCTCTTAAATCTGAGCACTGCTCTCCATCACCTCAGGGGTCATAGTTCCAACCTCCTCACCATCGTGACTCCTCTCTTTGGATTTGCTGTAGTTTGTCATGTTGGTAGCATGGAGGATTCTGTGTGCCTGAAAAAGTTTCTCCTTTTTCTGCCTCCTGGATTGGGACTCCTGTTGGTATTAGATTAGTGGCAGCAACCTCTTGTTGACAATATCAGGAGTGCAATTACTAGATTGCACAGTAAGAGTGTGTTTGTTTAGTTTTGTAAGAAACTGCCAAATTGTCTTCCAAAGTGGCTGCATCATTTCCCTACCTTTTTAAGGCACGGCCTGGCCAGCTGTGCCAAGACACAACATTGACTTCTTAGGTAGAGAGTACCCCAACTCTTAGTGCCCGCAGGTCTTGAGATACACTGTTGTGGATATGGCATGGTGTACACCGCCACATCCTAGGGCAACACAGGACAAACGCCTGTTTCATGCTCAATTAATCAAACATGTGTTGTTAGTGTGTCTGAACTATGGCAATTTATACTGTATTCAACTCATTCATTGCTATGAGGGCTGTTGAAAGCCAAAGAAGTGCCATTACATGTTTGATATATGTGTGTGTGTGTGTGTGTTAAGGAAAGTTTGGCTGTCTCTTGTTCCAGCTGTAACTCTTCTGCCAACTAGCTGGTCATTTCATCTTGTCACTGGAGATTTTCCTCTTGAATCACAGGTTTTCTATTTTGTCATTTTTTACAAAATCTCATCTCCGTAATATCCACCCCCTGACTTCTCAGGTCTATGAGCTTCTCATTTTCAAAAAGCTTTCCCTGACCTTCCTCCAGCACCCCATTCCCACCAATCACCCCATTCCCACCAGTCACATTGCAGCCCATCAATAGAATCTGTGCCCCTCAGAAACCTCGGTTTCAACAAGCCACTCTCTAAAATACCACAACCTGTTTTTTCAGATTTGCTCACCACAGTTCTTTGAATTCAATCCCTGTGATCCCTGTAATTCCTTGATCCAACATCTTTTTCCTGGTCTATCAGCCTCCTTATATTTTCTCATCACCCCTCATTTAATGTAAATCAATCTTCCCATCATGCCCTTGAACTTCCTTATGCTATTTACTCTTGGCTGGCAAACCCCAAGCCTCACTGAAGGTCACTCTGCCTTCTCTGTGCCTGTCCAGAGCAGCTCCAAGTTGCTCATTAACAACCCTCTATGTGGCTGGCTGGCACAGGGGTGTCCAACCTATAGCCTATGGGCCTCATGCAGTCCAAGGTGGCTTTGAATGCGGCCCGACACAATATCATACATTTACTTAAATCATTATGAGATTTTTTTTGAGATTACATGTCACAAAGTTTTAATGTGTGGCCCAGGACAACTCTTCTTCTTCCAGTGTGGCACAGAGATGACAAAACGTTGGATTCCACTGTGGCCTCAATCTTAAACTACGGGGACACTTACGCTCCTGACATACCTGTCATGCTTTCCTATGTAATGCTCCCATTTTCTTAAACGACATTCCATACCTTCTTCTGTTTGCACACATCCCACACTCTCTCCCCCTGAATCCTGGCTAATGAGGGAGACTCAGACTTCCCAAGAATATAGCAACCGGAAAGGAACTCCCTCATCTTCCCACACCAATCAAGGAGCACTGCTGAACCAGCACCTGGCTTCTGCTTCCTTTCCACTCTTGAGGAGAAAGCCTCTCTCCAACAACAACAATATCCCTTCCTGGATGAGCTCATCTCTCAGGGAGTTTGTTCCCTTAATTATCATCGTCTGCATCATCACCTCATTAGAGTCCCTCCCTTAACACTGCATTCTTCCTTTTAAAAAAAAATTTAAAGCAACTTTTTTTATTGATTGATTTGAGTGAGAAAGAGAAAGAGAAAGAGAAACATCTGTTAGTTGTTCCACTTATTGATGCACTCACTGGTTGCTTCTTGTATGTGCCCTGACAGGGGAGCGAACCAGCAACCTTGGGGTATGGGGACAGCACTGGAGATACCCGGCCAGGGCTCATTCTTCCTTTTTGTTTTCGTGTTTGGGGTTGGGAGTGAGAGTATAATTTATATTAAAACACACATACAAATAACATTCCAGAATTTAATTTGTACTCTGTTCCAGTCAGTCTTCACCACCAAAGGCAAACATTGTCCTTACTTCTATCAGTTTAGATTAATGTTTCCTGTTTTGGACTTCATATAAATGAAATTATACGGTATGTACTCTTTTGTATCTTGCTTCTTTTGTTCAATAGAATAGTTGGAGATGAATCCATGTTGGTGTGAATATCAGTAGTTCTTATTGCTGAGCGGTACTCCATTGTAGGAGAATGCCACTCGTCTGTGGATGGACACTTGGGCTGCTTCCAGGGTTAGGCTTCTACAAAAGACTGCTCTGGGTATTCTTGCACAGATATTTTTATGGGCATGTGTTTTACTTATTTGGTATGCATTTCATTGTTGATCACAGGATGGTTTAACCCTATTAAAAAAAAAAAACACTACCAAACAGCTCTTAACAGTGGCTGTACCATTTTGCATTCCAATGAAAGCAATATGTGAGACTTCCAGGAGCTTCACCTCCTCGCCAAATTTGGGATTATTGGCCTTTTATATTTTAGTAATTCTAGCGATACAAGAAGTGCTTAGCACAGTGCTTGGCATAACCTTAGACCCAAAGAGGTTAGTTATTGTTATTATCAGAGTAAATGCTCAAACATTTTAAATAAAGGGCATCTAAGTTTCTTCTTTCCTATATACCTTCTCATCTTTTTGTTCTGACCCCTCTAAAACCTATAGTAACCCCAAGTATTGACCTTGCACCTATTAAAGTATTATTAAGTTTAAATAGATGTTCATAAATTTATCAAAGTATTGTCTCAGCTTTACAAGGAGACATCACCAATGTCTCCCATGATGAACAGAAAGTGCTCCATAAACAGCGCAGGTTCACCTTTCTCCTGTAGCTGCCAACAGTGTAACTTTCTCCCTTACTTTGCTCTGGGATCTGTCCCCACACCTTGGGGATTACTTCTCCTTGGAGCTGCGCGGCCCTGTGGCACCTCGAACTTTGCCCTTCTGACAACAGCAGGTCTGGACCACCAGCACCTTATTTAGTCCGCAAACCCGAGTGTCCCTGCCTGAGCACAGCTTCTCTGGGGGCGAGGGGAGTCCGTGGGCGTGGCCGTGCGCTCCAGAACTGAAGTCTGACGAGACGAGAAACATGCTGGTCTTTGGGGGAAAGAGCAAGCAGCTCCCTGTTGCACTGGCTCTTGACCGAGCTGCCGAGAGACCCACTCCTATTGGCAACGCCTGCACCCGAAGCTCTCCTCCTGTTCCTATGTTTTCCTCCGCTCCCTGCCCAGAATTGCTTAATTACCACCTTTAGCTTTCTTCCCATTTCCATCCTCGCTCGCCGCTGCGTCAGGGAAGCGGGCAGCCGGAGTGCACCTCAGTGCAATGCACGCCTCGCGTCAAAGAAGGGGGCTGCGTGGTGGCTGGAGCACAGCGCAAGAGAGTCTAAGGTGCCTCAGAAGGGATCTTTTGCCAACTGCTGTGAGGCTGGCGGGGGTGAGCTGCATGCACCCATGAGGGGTATCCTCGCCCTCTCTGGGTGGCAACCGTTCTGTCCACCATGCTCTTCGTCACCACCGTGGTGAACGTCCTGAGCAACCTCTCTGCGCTGGTCACCCTCTCGGAGCTCAGGAACCGCGAGCTCCGGAACTGCTCAGGTGAGCTCCACACCTGCTTCTGGGCTCAGGCGGACCCCTAGCATCTGGTCTTGACCCTGACCTCGCATTCCGCTGCCCTGTCCCTCCTTAGTCCCGGGTTCCCCTATTGTATCTCTGTAACCTAGTCCCCAAGTTTGCTCTTGAACTCAAAATTTAGGGTGAGTTTGCTGCCTCCGACGCCATCCCACCTCCCCCACGCGCCTCATGTGTCTCTTAACCCCGTTTCCTGCGGTTGCTGAGCGCGCACTTGGCGCCTCACTGCCAGCCTGGATTGGGGAAAGTTTTTCTTGCACACTTTTTGGGCAGGGAGCAATATCTGTAGGAACCCACGAGGCTGGATAATGTATCTCCCTTGGCGTTCCAAATTATGCAGGTCCAGATGAGGCCCCTCTCTGGCCACAGAAATCTCAGGATCTTTAATAGTTCTCACTCTCCCCTCAAGCACTGTGACTTTACTCAGTAGGTGGTTAGAAAGTGTTTGCTGAGACAATGAATAAATGAATGGAAGCACCCTGGTGGGGTTCCTGTCAGGAAGTTATCCCCAGGTCGTTTGAAGATCCCATTCCAACCCAGAGTGCAAAGGCGCAAAGGCAGGGATCTGCAGGTCCTGCCAGCTAGAGTGCTTTGAGATGGCTTTTTCTTGTTTGCTTGTTTGTTTTTTGTTTTATCCCCCCTGAGAACAGGGCATTCGTGGGATTAATTGAGGATTAAAACAATGACTTGGCTAAAATAGTGCTGCAATCCTGAAGATATTTTCTCCTGTTCAGTCCATGCTTGTTTCTATTTCCACATACTCAGGTCTGCGAGGGAACAAAACCGGAGTGGGGCGGAGGGTCATTGGAGTGTGCTGACCATTTCTGCTTGGGAAGAAGTTCCATGACAAATCCAATCTGTCAATTTGTAATTTTCCAGTTTGGGTTTTAGAGGCAATTTATATATTGACGTGAATTAAAATGAAAAGGTAACAACAGAAAGCCAACTGCATAGCTTAAACATGCTTTTCTAAGGAACTGGACCATTCAAAATGGTGATTTTTTAGTAAATGGGCCTGTGTTTATATTTCATGTGACCCTCTGACTCTAGGATTTTTATCTGAAGAACAACTCCCTGCCCCCGCAAAGTGAGCTTCTATCCATACTAGGGAAAACAACGTTATTACTCAGTCACTTCAGTAGTAGTGGCTAGTATTATCTGGAATATTTTGAAGATATTACTGTGTCCTTTGTGTAAAAACCTGTGTATTAGGAAAAAGCTGTTTATGATTAGAAAACTATTGAATATTACCGATCATATCATCTATTTGCAGCAGCCATGAAACAGGGTGCAGCCAAGAGGGGAGCCCCAAGAAGGGATTTGCCATGGGGCCCAGAGCTCAGGGTGTCCAGGAAATATTAGAGGGACATATAAAATGTCCCCCCCACCCCCCACAGGTGAGAGTTGGGGGAAGGGACACATGGAGCAGGGACAAGCAGAGCTGTTGTGCGCAGCCACAGCTTTGCGGCTAATCCATGGCATGGTAATTTAACGTATCTATAGCCTTTGGCTGGTGGCTTAGATGTGTTAAATAGCTGTGACCATGCTCTGAGCCAGGGGGTTGGAAGGGACTCCCCCCAAGATGTGACTGGGGGAAGACCCCCAAGTTACAGCACCTGCGTGGGAGCTTGGAGAAGATTGGCTCCTGGACATGGGGACACACCTGCCCAAACTCACAATGGCAGCCGAGCAAACTTGGAAGAATACAGGAATGCTGGCAGGTGTAACTGATTGTAGGAGGAGTCGGAAATGGGGCTGCAGAGGAGGATTGGCACGAGGATTTAAACTGAGACGCAGCAGCCATTGAAGGGAGATCCACATGGTTTCACCAGAGTCAGGACCCCCCGCAGCCCTGTGAGGGAGAACCACCACTCAGCTTTCCCCGAGTGTCGACCCCCTCCCCGCAACTTAGGTGAAGGGGGAGCCACTTGGCTTTGGCAGAGTGGAGTCCCTCTTGCAGCTTTGGTGAAGAGGGAGAGCCACGAGGTTTTGCCAGAGTGGGGACCCCTTCCCTGCAACTCTGATAGAAGAGGACCACATGGCTTTGGGGTGCTCCCTTTGGTCGTGTGGCCTGGGAAGCAAGAGAGACTTTACCTGGAAGAAGGGGGAACAAACTCTTGACAGTAGGCTGTGAGAAGGTGCCACATGGCTTGGGATTAATTAGAGATCCTGTCTGGACAGACACAGCTGACGGTGTCAGGAGCCAGGATCCCGGATGTTTGCTTCTTTTCCTGAGTTACACCCTAAATTAGCGCAGGAGGGAGAAAGAAAGCACTGTGGGCATCTGTGGGTATCCTAAAAGGACTTTGATATTTTAATGAAGACGTTAGGTTGGTACTTCAACTCTGTGTAGCTTTAAATAAACATTTCCTTTCCTTTTCACAAATCTCTGACTTCGAGAGACATCTTTCATAAGGCAGTGGACATAAGGAGCCTTGGCCCCTGGCCTCTGTGTTCTGTAACAGCCACACATTCATTTCCTGCACGGAGAGGCAGGGGGAGGGAGGACGGTGCCCCCCAGCATCTGACACTGGCCCCTTCTCTGCCTCACTAATCGGGTGTTTGGAGAAGGCCTGGTGGGCTGTAACCCCCTGCCCAGTAATTTGGGCTGCCTACCATAAGAGAGGTGGCTGAGGGCAGGAGGCGGACAAGTGTCCCTGCCACACTGCTGGCCTTTCCTGTGCTCCCAGCTGGGTTCACGGAAACCTTACTGATTTGAGAGCTTGGCAGGAGCAGGTCAGGTGCATGTTAAATTGCTGGCCCATCCTCTTTTCTGTCCTTCCTACCTCCTGTCGAATCTGCTACAGCTCAGCACCAGGAAAAAAAAAAACAAAAAAACACTATATCTAAATGACATTGTTTCCTGACGCACTGGTGACTGCCCTAGTCATGTAATTTTACGAGTTTTTATGTGACTCTTGGCTTTATTAATGATAGTAATGAAAAATCATAGTACTGACTTTAAATAATGTTGGCAGAGTGAGATTTCAAGAAATGCTTAAAAATTGAAATTTGAGCAGTTAGCACTCATTCCACTATTAATCAGGTCTTCTCCTACTGAAGTGTTTGGATTTTCTTTAAGGAACACTTACCTCAGGCCTTTCTGTAGTTAAGTCTCTTCCTTTACTCTTTGGTATTAAGAAGATAGGACTGACAACGAGAGCATGTTTCCAATAACCAAGGCACACAGTCAGTCAGTCGTATTAAGGTTATAGCTCCTTTCTTAGCAGATGGCGGTATTCCTTACTTGCCTGGTACAAACCAGTGTCTCTGTGGGGCAGCCCCTCGTCTTTTAGAACCGGGATGCTCCTGCCGGCAGGGGGCGTGGTGAGAGTAACTGCCCTTTCTCCGTGACGCCCTGTGCGCCGCTTCTGCTGCTGCGTGTGTTCGGATGACTTTTCCAGAGATGGCCTCTTTTCTTGTAGCCAGCACACACACATGTGTGCACATACACCCAGGGGTCTCCCGTGTTTACAAGAAAAAGAATCTTCTCTGGATTTTATATCTCTTTCTAATTTCCTTCCTTCTTGGCCAGGCACCTTAGTACGACAGTTTGTATCCTCTGACCGCCTCGTGGCTTTCCAGTTCCTCCTCCGTGCTCTGGGGCCTGGCCTCCTCAGTCCACGCCCCTCTGTCTGTGCACGACACTGAGGGCCACTCTCTCGTTGGGGCCTTTCATTCCCTTGGTTTACCTGGTACTAGTTGTTTTTTTTAATCCTCACCCAAGGATATATCCATTGATTTTAGAGAGAGAGGACAAGGAGGATGAGTGAGAGAGAGACATAGATATGAGCGAGAAACATTGATTGGTTGCCTCCCATACGTGCCCTGCCTGGGGATAGAACCTGCAACCTTTTGCTGTATGGATCAACGCTCCACCCATCTGAGCTAGTCAGGGTGACCTGGTGCTAGTTTTTGAATCTCCTTCCTCTCTTCTTCCCCCAGACACCCGATCCCTGGAAGTTATTCTTTGTTCCTTCATTCTCCAAATCCTCATGATTTTGGCCTAAGAATATTTCTCAAATTTCTCCTTCCTTGTCTTCTCTACTCTTACTGCAATTTCACCCTTATTATCTCTTGAACGAACTGTGTCTGTCGTCCCCAGATGGCTCTCCCTGCTCCCTCCTCCAGTGGCTGCTCCCACTGCCACCGTCACCCCTGCCTTCATTGACTGCCCTCATCCGCAGACCAAGGCTCAACTTGGGAGCAGTGGGCTGCCACCACTCCCACTCGGCTGTGCTCTCTGATGCACTACCTTCCTCTTGGGGTACAACCTGCCTCTTCTGTGCTAGAGAATATCCCCTTCAAATCCCTTCCTCAGGTTCCCTAAGGGGGTGTTGACGTTTCTAACACTAACACTGTGGAAGGTGAAATTACTGTTTCTCTCCTCCAGCTTCCACGTCCTCTCCTGTTACAGCCCTCACTTCACTGTTTTGTTTTTAGTGTTTTTCCCTCCTCACTGGAATGTGAACTCATTGAAAGCTGACACTTTTATTCCATTTCTGTCCACAGAGCCAGGTACATAGTAAACCCTGAATGCAGGTATGTTGAAAGAAATAGAAAATGGATAAGATACCAGGAAAGCAGTGGGACCAATGAAATTTAATTTTGCTTCATGAAGTGGCGTAGGCCTGTTACAGTACTCAGAACTGCTCATGAAATTAGCACAGTGCTCATGGAACTGAACTGCCTTCATAGCTCAAGGTACACCTCATTCTGGTTCTTGAAAGCTGACGAGCACCCTCTGCGTGAAGGCGTGCCTGCTCCCTAATTGCTGCCATGTGGCCAGCAGGCTCCAGCCACACCGTGGCTCCCTAAAACTGTGTCCCAGTGACCCCTTAGAGAATTGGCCCTTTAAGATGCTCATAAATTGTGAGCTTGCTACCATTACCTGCACTATCTAGATGGTCACCCACACAGAAGAGAACTGAGAGAAATGTGTCCTTACTGTAATGTCAAGATAATCTCCATTAGCAGAGGAGAAAGCCCAACAGCATCAGTTATTCCTGGTCCACAAACAAAGTGATCCTAACTTCTCAGGCAACAGCCAGGAACCATGGTCAGACAATGGATTCTTTCTTATTTTTATTTTTAAATTAATTAATTTATTGGTTGATTTGAGAGAGAGAAACATCAATTTGTTGTTCACTTATTTATGCATTCATTGGTTGATTCTTGGATGTGCCCTGACTGAGGATTGAACCCACAACCTTGTCATATTAGGACAATGCTCTAACCAAATGAGCTAACTGGCCAGGGCCTAACAATAGATTCTTAATGCTACAACTGGGTTAAAGAGGCTATCAGGAAGATGATGTTAGTGAGTGGACACATGGCCATTTCTAGGACATTTTGGTGATTTTTAAGGAGGAAAGATATAAAAAATTTGACAGTGGAGACCTGACCAGTGTGACTCCGTTGGTTAGGCATTATACTGCGAAGTTCTCCAGTTCGATTCCCAGTCAGGACACGTGCCTGGGTTCAGGTTCAGTCCCTGGTCTGGGCACGTGTGCAACCAATTGATGTTTCTCTCCCTCTCTTTCTCCTGCACTTCCCATGTCTCTAAAAAATAAATAAATAAAATCTTTTAAAAAATGACAATGGATTTACTGAGGAAAACGTGGAGGACTTGGTTGCTGAACACACAAGTCCTCGTCTCCTCCGTTCACTCTGTCCTGCAGATGCCCAGCGATGCCATCTCTTCTTTGGGACAGGTAAGTGTGCTGCAGGCTTCCTGATGGGAGTGTTCAGCCTGGCAGGCATCTTTTTTTTTAAGTTATATTTTATTGATCATGTTATAACAGTTGTCCTGATTTTTCCCCTTTGCCCCCCCCCCACTCAGCATCCTCCACTCCCTAAGGCAGTCCCCCAACCATTGCTCATGACCGTGGGTCATGCATCTAAGTTTTTTGAGTGCTCCATTTCCTATACAGTATTTTACATCCCCATGGCTATTCTGTAACTACTATTCTGTACATCTTAATCCCCTCACCTCTTCACCCATTCCCCTCACACCCCTTTCCATCTGGCAACCATCAAAGCGCTCTCTGTATCCATAATTCTGTCTCAGTTCTTCTTGTTTGCTTAGTTTGCTTTTTAGATTCAGTTGTTGATAGATATGTATTTTTGCCATTTTATTGTTCATAGTTTTGATCTTCTTTTTCTTAAATAAATTCCTTAACCTTATGTTTCAGTTCTGAATACCTCATTATCTCTTCACCAAGCAAAAATAAACACATTTTTTTTTTTTTTACAGTTTCAGATTTTAATTGACATATACACATGGGTCATTAATGTCACATATGAATATCACATAACTGAAAATTAAGCAATTTTACAAATTGATGAATTTTAGTCTTCATTATAATTGTTGCTGTGTCCATGATTTTTCTTTTTTTTTTTTTTCTTTTGCTTAAAGGGTGCTGTGGTTTTATTTTTCTTTCTTTCTTTTTTTTTTATCAGTATTTTTTAATTGTTGATATTGTACAGTTTTCTGTCTTTTACCCCGCCCCAGCCCACCACCCCAGCCCTCCCCACCTTCCTCCCATTTCCACCCCCCCATAGTTTTTGTCCATGAGTCCTTTATACTTGTTGCTCTAAACCGTTCCCCGTTTCCCCTGAAATTCCCTCCCCTCCCACTCTGGACACTGTCAGACTGTTCTCAAATTCAGTGTCTTTGTTTATATTATGCTTGTTTGTTTGTTTTGTTGATTAGCTTCCTGTTAAAGGTGAGATCATATGGTATTTGTCTTTCACTGCCTGGCTTATTTCGCTTAGCATGATACTCTCCAATTCCTTCCATGCTGTCGCAAAGGGTAGGAGCTCCTTCTTTCTTTCTGCTGCATAGAATTCCATTGTGTAAATGTAGCACAGTTTTTTGATCCATTCATTAACTGATGGGCACCTAGGTTGCTTCCAGCACTTGGCTATTGTAAATTGTGCTGCTATGAACATAGGGGTGCATAGATTCTTTTGGATTGGTGTTTCAGGATTCTTAGGATATAATCCAAGCAGTGGAATTGCTGGGTCAAAAGGTATGTCCATTTTTAGTTTTTTTAGAAAATTCCATACTGTTTTCCATAGTGGTTGTACCAATCTGCAATCCCACCAACAGTGCACTAGGGTCCCCTTTTCTCCACAACCTCTCCAACACTTGCTGTTTGTTGCTTTGTTTATGAAGGCCATTCTGACTGGTGTCAAGTGGTATCTCATTGTAGTTTTAATTTGCATCTCTCTGATAGCTAGAGATATCGAGCATCTTTTCATGTGTCTCTGGATCCTCTGTATGTCCTCCTTGGAGAAGTGTCTGTTCAAATCCTTTGCCCATTTTTTAATTGGGTTGCTTGTCTTCTTAGAGTAGAGTCTTGTAAGTTCTTTATATATTTTGGAGATTAATCCCTTGTCTGAGGTATCATTTCCAAATATGTTTTCCCATACAGTTGGTTCTCTTTTTATTTTAATACTGTTTTCTTTAGCTGTGCAGAAGCTTTTTATTTTGATGAGATCCCATTTGTTTATTCTTTCCTTTATGTCCCTTGCTCTAGGGGACGTATCAGTGAAAATATTGCTGCGTGAAATATCTGAGATTTTCCTGCCTATATTATCCTCTAGAATTTTAATGGTGTCATGGCTTATATTTAAATCTTTTATCCACCTTGAATTTATTTTTGTGTATGGTGTAAGTTGGTGCTCGAGTTTCATTTTTTTGCATGTAGCTGTCCAGTTCTCCCAGCACCACTTATTGAAGAGGCTATTTTTGCTCCATTTTATGTTGCTGCCCCCTTTGTCGAATATTAATTGACTGTAGAGACTTGGGTTTATTTCTGGGCTCTCTGTTCTATTCCACTGGTCCACGTGTCTGTTCTTGTGCCAGTACCAGGCTGTTTTGATTACAGTGGCTTTGTAATACAGTTTGGTATCAGGTATTGTGATCCCTCCTACTTTGCTCTTCTTTCTCAAAATTGCTGCTGCTATCCAGGGTCGTTTATGATTCCATATAAATTTTTGAAGTGTTTGTTCTATGTCTGTGAAATATGCCATTGGAACTTTAATAGGTATTGCATTGAATCTGTAAATTGCTTTGGGTAATATGGACATTTTGATAATATTAATTCTTCCGATCCATGAACATGGTAAATGCTTCCATTTGTTTGTGTCTTCCTTGATTTCATTCTTCAGTGTTGTGTAGTTTTCTGCATACAGGTCTTTTACCTCCTTGGTTAGGTTTATTCCTAGGTATTTTATTTTTCTTTTTGCTATATCGAATGGGATTTTTTTCTTGATTTCTGCTTCTGCTGTTTCACTGTTGGTATACAAAAATGCCTTTGATTTTTGGATATTGACTTTGTATCCAGCTATTTGGCCAAATTCATTTATTACGTCGAGCAGCTTTTTGGCCGAGTCTATAGGATTTTCTATGTACACTATCATGTCATCTGCAAACAATGATAGTTTTGTTTCCTCCTTTCCAATTTGGATGCCTTTTATTTCCTTTTCTTGTCTAATTGCTGTGGCTAAGACTTCCAATACTATATTGAATAGAAGTGGTGAAAGTGGACAGCCTTGTCTTGTTCCTGATCTTAGTGGGAAAGATTTCAGTTTTTGCCCATTGAGTATGATGTTGGCTGTAGGTCTCTCATATATGGCTTTTATTATGTTGAGGAATGCTCCCTCTATTCCCACTTTGCTGAGTGTTTTTATCATAAATGGGTGTTGTACTTTATCAAAAGCTTTTTCTGCATCTATTGATATGATCATGTGATTTTTGTCTTTGCTTTTGTTTATGTGATGTATTACATTTATTGATTTGCGAATGTTGAACCATCCTTGCATCCCTGGGATGAATCCCACTTGGTCATGGTGTATGATCTTTTTAATGTATTGTTGGATGCGGTTTGCCAATATTTTGTTGAGGATTTTAGCGTCTACATTCATCAGTGATATTGGCCTGAAGTTTTCTTTCTTTGTTATGTCTTTATCTGGTTTTGGGATTAGGATGATGCTGGCTTCATAAAAAGAGTTTGGGAGTCTTCCATCATTTTGGATTTTTTGGAATAGTCTGTGTAGGATAGGGGTTAGCTCTTCCTTAAATGTTTTGTAGAATTCTCCTGTGAAGCCATCTGGTCCAGGGCTTTTGTGTGCCGGGAGTGTTTTGATTACTGATTCAATTTCACCAGCTGTTATCGGTCTGTTCAGGCTTTCTGTTTCTTTTTCATTGAGTTTTGGAAGGTTATATTTTTCTAGAAACTTGTCCATTTCACCTAGGTTTTCAAATTTCTTGGCATACAGTTCTTCATAGTAATTTCTTACAATCCTTTGTATTTCTGTGGTGTCAGTCGTAATCTCTCCTCTTTCATTTCTGATTGTGTTTATTTGAGTCCTCTCTCTTTTTTTCTTGATGAGCCTGCTTAAAGGCTTGTCGATTTTGTTTATCTTTTCAAAGAACCAGCTCCTGGATTCATTGATCCTTAGGATTGTGCTTTTAGTCTCTATGTCATTTAATTCTGCTCTGATCTTGGTTATTTCCTTCCTTCTACTTGCCCTGGGCTGTCTTTGTTGTTGTTCCTCAAGTTCTTGTAGGCGTAGGGTTAAGTCATTTGTTAGAAATGTTTCTGTCTTCTTTAGGTAGGCCTGTATTGCTATGAACTTCCCTCTAAGGACTGCCTTCATTGTGTCCCATAAGTTTTGGGTTGTTGTGAGTTCATTTTCATTTGTTTCCAGAAACTTTTTGATTTCCTCCTTAATTTCATTCTTTACCCATTCATTGTTTGATAGCATGCTATTCAATCTCCATGATTTTGATGATTTGGGGATTTTCCCCATCAAGTCGGTTTCTAGTTTTAGTCCCTTGTGGTCAGAGAAAATGCTTGGTATGATATCAATTTTCTTGAATTTGTTGAGGCTTGTTTTGTGTCCTATCATGTGGTCTATCTTTGAAAATGTTCCATGTGCGTTTGAAAAAAATGTGTATTTAGTTTCTTTGGGATGGAGGGCCCTATATATATCAGCTAAGTCCAATTCGTCTAGAGTATTGTTCAATGCCACAATATCTTTGTTGATAATTTGTTTGGAAGATCTGTCCATTTTTGACAGTGGGGTGTTAAAATCTCCTACTATAATTGTGTTGCTGTCAATATCTTTCTTGAAGTCCTCTAAGATTTTCTTGATGTATTTAGGTGCTCCTATATTGGGTGCATATATATTTACAATGTTTATGTCTTCTTGGTGGATTCTTCCCTTGAGTATTATGAAGTGACCTTCTGGGTCTCTCTTTATAGCTCTTCTTTTGAAGTCTATTTTGTCTGATATGAGTATTGCTACCCCGGCCTTTTTTTCCTGTCCATTTGCTTGGAAAATTTGTTTCCAGCCTTTCACTTTAAGTCTGTGTAGGTCTTTTGTCCTGAGGTGGGTCTCTTGTAGGCAGCATATGTGTGGGTCATGCTTTCTTATCCAGTCAGCTACTCTATGTCTTTTGATTGGAGCATTTAATCCATTTACATTTAAGGTTACTATTGATAGGTACTGATTCATTGTCATTTTCGTATCTGTGTTCCTCACTCTCTCTTTTCCTTTCTTTCCTTAAAGCAGTCCCTTTAGTATCTCTTGTAGTACTGGTTTGGTAGAGGTGTATTCTTTTAGACTTCTTTTGTCTGGGAAGCTCCTTATTTGGCCTTCTATCTTGATTGAAAGCCTTGCTGGATAAAGTAGTCTTGGTTGTAGGCCTTTGGTTCTCATTACTTGGAATATTTCTTGCCATTGTCTTCTGGCTTGGAGCGTTTCCATTGAGAAGTCAGTTGCTAACCTTATCGGGGCTCCCTTGTATGTTACTTCCTTTTTCTCCCTTGCTGCCTTTAAGATTCTCTCTTTGTCTTGGAAGTTTGCCATTTTAATGATGATGTGTCTTGAAGTGGGCCTGTTTGGGTTCCTCTTGATAGGGACTCTCTGTGTTTCCTGGATTTGTGTGACTTTTTCTCTCACCAAATTAGGGAAGTTTTCCATCATTACTTTTTCAATTAGGTTTTCTATCCCTTGCTCTTCTTCTTCTCCTTCTGGTATTCCTATTATACGGATATTATTACGTTTCATGTTGTCTTGCATTTCTCTTAAACCCTCTTCATTCTTTCTGAGCCTCTTTTCCTTTTCTTGCTCTATCTGGGTGTTTTTTTCTACTTTGTCCTCCAACTCACTGATCCGATCTTCTGCTTCATCGATTCTGCTTTTCATTCCTTCTACTGTGTTCTTCAGCTCAGAAATTGTATTCTTCATTTCCTCTTGGCCCTTTTTGATAGTTTCTATTTCCTTTTTCATGTTGATATAGTTTGCACTGAGTTCATCGTAGCTTCCCTGTAGTTTCTGGTAGCTCATTGAGAGCTCATGGAGCTTCCTGACAACCATTTCTTTGAACTCCTTATCTGATAGTTGAGTTGCCTCTGTTTCATTTAGCATTCTTTCTGGGGCTTCCACCTTTTCTTTCATTTGGGGATTGTTTCTTTGTCTTCTCATTGTTGGTGAGACTCTTCTTGTAAACCTCTGCTTCTTAAGTTGATCTGTTCTGGCTACCTGCTTTTATGGTGTGAACTTCTGTGGTGGAATACCCCTGGATCACAGATGTGAGCTCCAGGTCTTCCAGAGTCCCCTTCTCTAGTTGCAGGGTCGCCTCTGGCCGCAGGGCTGCTTCCAACCCGGTCGCAGAGCCGCCTCCGGTCGCGCGGCCGCCTCCGGTCGGTTGCAGAGCCGCCTCCGGTCGCGCGGCCGCCTCCGGTCGTTTGCGGCGCCGCCTCCGGTCGCGCGGCCGCCTCCGGTCGGTTGCGGAGGCCCCTCCGGTCGCCGGGCCGCCTCCGGTCGTTTGCGGAGCCGCCTCCGGTCGTGCGGCCGCCTCCGGTCGGTTGCGGAGCTGCCTCCGGTCGCCGGGTCGCCTCTGTCCCGTCTCAGGGCCACCTCCGGTTGCTTGGCTGCCACGTCTAGTTTTCCAATGTCTGCTACGGATTTTGATCTCCTATTTTCATATATACTGTGGTATTGTTGGCTATCTGCTCTGTTCCTCTGTAGATCAGTTAGGTTTTTCTCCCATGTGCAGGAGGAAGGACAATCTGCGTCCTCCTACCATGCCGCCATCTTGAACTCAAAAATAAACACATTTTAAATCTTAGAATTACATCATTAGCCAAATAATCATGAAAGCTCATACTCCTCTTTCATTCCTATATGTAGCTCTCAATAGCCCAGGGATATGAAGTCTTGCATGTTTGATTGCCTTTTGTTTTTCTCTCCAGAAAGTTAGGTTCTGTATTTAGCATTACAAAACTCAAAAGATATTGATACTGCTTTTAACTCTTACCATTTTCAATATTTATTGCTGAAAGAGTAAAAGGTAGAGAGTTGGGAGGTAAAGTCCAAAGCCTCAGTTCTTAAAGAGTTCATACCCTAGAGGCGACATCTTCCTTCTCCATCATCCTCATCTCTCCACTGCCTTCTCCCAGTTTATCTCACTGAAATCCTAGTCCGGCACTCTGAACTTCTTTCTTATTCTTCCTATGCAACTAATAATAATATAAAAACAATTATCATAATAGCTAAAATAGCTATGTGCTTATTATATGCCAGATATAAGTCTCTCTCATATAAAAGAAAGAGGGAGGGGGAAAAAAAAAACTCTGAACAATACCCAATCAAAGGACATACCTTCTAAGTCCACTCCATTTCTCTCCTTCCCATGAAGGCAGACCTGATCGAGAGAGCAACCTACAGCACAAAAGTTTATTCTCCAACATTCAACAGAATTTGCCCTTGCTGCTATCACGGTTGATCTCCTAACTGCCAGTTTTCTGTTTGTTCTCACTTTTGGAGATATCCAAGAAACTCTGTACTATTGCCCTTAGTCCACTTGACATTTCTTTTTGCTGTTTTCCTCCTGTTTCTCTTGTTCTTTCTCACTTTTTCTCTGTGTGGCTATAAACAATTCACATTATCTGAGTGTTGAATTTTTGATCTATAAAATGGAAATTATATTATCAACATTAAGGGATTCTGGTGAGAAACATTCGAGTGGATTTATGTAAATACACATTATGAACTTTAAGAGGCTATACCAAATTGTTGTTTGTTATTATTAAGTGTAACTAAGGTGATAAAGTGCTGCCATAAGTGTCACCAAGTGATCTCTTTTGATGATTATGGCAGCCTGTTTTGTAATGAACATAGTTATTTTTTAAATGAATGCTTATGTTCTTATATATTTTCTTCTTTTAAGTGGTTGAAATATTACTGATCTTATTTTTATTTACATTATTAGCTTGCATAGCAATTCTTTTCTCCTTTAATTAAAGTGATGTTCGATTTCAACTGAGCCTTTATACAATTCATCCACAACTTCTAGGATTTTTAAAATTATATTTTATGGAGTATGCTATTATACTTCTCCCAATTTCCCCACTTTGTCTCCCTCCACCCAACACCTGCCATTAATTCAGGCAATCCCCACACCGTTGTTCATGTCCATGTGTCATGCCTATAAGTTCTTTGGCTACTCCATTTCCTATACTGTTCTTTACATTGCCCTGGCTATTCTGTAACTACCTATTTGTATTTCTTTATCACCTCACCTCTTCACCCATTCCCCAACACCTACTTCCCACCTGGCAACCATCAAAGTGCTCTCCGTACCCATGATTCTGTCTCTGTTCTTGTTTGCTTCACTTTTTTTTTTAGATTCAATTGTCGATAGATATGTATTTCTGCCATTTTATTGTTCATAGTTTTGATCTTCTTTTTCTTAAATAAGTCCCTTTAACATTTCATGTAATAAGGGCTTGGTGATGATGAATTCTAACTTGATCTTATCTGGGAAACACTTTATCTGCCCTTCCATTCTAAATGAAAGCTTTGCTGAATAGAGGAGCAATCTTGGATGTAGGTCCTTGCCTGTCATGACTTGGAATTCTTCTTTCTAGCCCCTTCTTGCCTGTAAGGTCTCTTTTGAGAAATCAGCTGACAGTCTGATGGGAACTCCTTTTGTAGGAGAAATACAAATAGATATATAAATACAAATATAAATAAGGGGACAGTCGTCCCCTTATCTTTTGCTGCTTCTAGAATTCTCTCCTTCATTTTAATCTTGGGTAATGTAATTATGATGTGCCTTGGTGTGTTCCTCCTTGCTGCTTTTAAGATTCTCTCTTTATCTTCAACCTTTGACATTTTAATTATGATGTATCTTGGGCTGGGTGTCTTTGCACACATCTTGCTTGGCATTCTGTGCTTCCTGGACTTGCATGTCTATTTCCTTCACCAAATTAGGGAAGTTTTCTTTCATTACTTTTTCAAATAGATTTCCAACTTCTCTTTTTCTTCTTCTGGCACCCCCATGATGCCAATGTTGGAACCCTTCAATTTGTCCCATAGGCTGTTAACACTGTCCTTTTTTTTTTGTCCACTGGGTGCCTAGGCTCTGGGGTTTCTTCTTGGTGCAGGCTAAGGTCTGCCCCCACTTGTGTTTTGCCCAGGGCTACCCTGCCTGGGCTATAAAGCAATCTGAGATGGCTGCTACTTGTGTTGGACTTAGACATTCTCAGGTGAAGCAAAGCTGTGAATCTCAGTTGGCTACTGCTAGTGCAGCACCTGGGACCACTTAGCAAGAGGTATAGGGGCTGGGGCTAACTGATTCTGGCTGTTGATTGTTTGAGAGAATTTAGGAAGTTGTGAAGCATGAGCCAAGACCAGTCATTGGTTCGGAAAAGTCTCTGTTAACAGCTTGGGTGCGTTTATAACTTGGGTGGTATAACCTCAGCGATCTCCATGGTGGGGCAGACTTGGTTAGCCAGGTTGATGGAGTCTCAGATATGGCACCCACCTGCAGGCTCTGTGGCTGTATGGGGAGAGGGTTCAGAAAAGGGACATGGCCCTTCTGTCTAGGAGAACGCTGTCCTTCAGCTCTCACCTGGATAGTAGACCCTTTACTTCCTCTCTGTATGTCACTGATACCTTTCAAGCTGATAACCTGTTGCTGGAGCTCAGAGGTAGTGAGTCTGAGTAGGTGAGTCCATGTGTGGGTTCTTTAGGAGGAAGTGCTTGGGACTCCAGAAGTTTCTTCCACTGACTCAGTCCCTACTGGTTTTTGCAGCCAGAAGTTATGGGGACTTATCTTCCTGGTACTGGAACCCTGGGCTGGGGCACCGGTTGTGGGGCTGGAACTCCTTGATCCTGAGATATCCCTCCCTAATTTTCACCCAGGACACATGGGTGTGTCTGTGTCTCCACCCCGCCTACCAGTCTACATGGATGTGGTTTCTTTAATTCCATTTTTGTCAGACTTCCATTCAACTCAAGTTCTGATGGTTAATTTAGTTGTAATTTTGATGTGGTTGTGCAAGGAGGTGAGCTGTGTTTATCTATGCTGCCATCTTGACCAGAAGTCTAGGATTTTCATAAATAATGTGATTTTAGAGGAAAACAATCCTTGCTCTCAAAGAATTTGGTAATTGAATTAGGAGATTACATTAATATAAAAGATTTGTTTTACTATTTGTAAGGAAATCAAGTGTTTAATAAATGATCTGTTCACAATGATTTCAAATGCCTATCCCTAGAAAATAATAAAAATGCCTCACATTCAATTGGAGATTATTATAATTCCTTATGCCTTCTCCCATACAAGATCCTATTTGAGAGATCCTATTTCTGGGATGAAGGCAGCCTCTTGCAGGGTCTTGGTGATTTTGTCCAGTTTCTTGAATTGTCTTGCCCAAGCAGTCCTGTCCCCTGACACTGTCCCCAGCCCCACGCCACTGTTCCTGCCATCTCATGCTTTCTTCCCAGCTCTCACCACACAGATGGGTCACTGTTGCTGTGTCTGCTCCCCCGCAGCATGTGTCATCTCAGTGGCAGTGTCCATGTCTTTCATCCATCACTGCCTTCCCCAAGCAGGGTAGGGGCTCAACAAATGCATTATGTGCTTGAACAGATAGAAGACAGAAGAAAACCCTCAAGGTGCAGGAAGTTTAATCCTGTTAGAAATAATAGACCATCTGTTGACTTTGCTAACAAAATTCTCACTTCACCATGTTTTTATTTAACTGTGTCCTCTATGGGATCCTGAGCTTTGTAAGGGGATGGGGTATTTTGTCTAGCTTACCACTCTCTCTGAGCCCCTGCATAGGCAGAGCCCCAGTACCTAGTAGACACTTAGCAATATTTGTTGAGTAAATTACTCAATGACTGTGTATTTGTACATTGCCTATTTTAGCTCAGTGATGAGGGACAGTTTAAATTCAGCAAACCTCTCATGGGCATACAGTGTGGCCACAGGGAAGAGAGCAGGGGATTAGAGGTAGCTTTGTCTTCCAGAATTCTACTATAAGATGAAGACTAGGTAGCTCCACACTCATTGGCTCTTTCCAAGATTACCAGGTTCTCATTAGGAAATAAATTTCCCAGAAAGAAGGAGAGAAGAGGCAAGGAGGGAGGGAGGGGATTGTAATGGCTGGTATGTGAAAGGCTGTGATTTGTGTATGAACATGGAAGAGAATTACATTCAGTGACCAAAACTCTGTTGTCTGTCTCTACTAACATGCCCTGCCTGATGGAGGAAAGTAGAAATAAGGTACATCAGGATTCCTGATATGAATATTCATTAGAAGCCTGTGCACGAGGTGATGAGCAGTGCTGTGTGCATCCTGGTTGATTTCTCACCTGTCTGGGGAAGAAATGGATAGACAACTGGATCTTTCCTTGGCTGTCATCCAAATAGGGCCTGGCTTCTTACAGATGGGAGAAAAATGAAAGTTTTATCTACCAAATTTTAACTGGTGTCAAGAAAGCCAGAAGATTGTATGACTATAGCAGGAACTGGTTGAGTTCAGCCTTTCAAGAACAGCCAGAGTAACAGAGAAGATTAATTGAATCACTTTCCACGTGGAGCTGAATGTGTTCTCCCACTATTTACCAGCTGTTTGCCAGCCTCTGGGGCATTATCAGGGGATGAGCCACATTAAAATGACAGAGCTTGACTGGCTTTGCTGGGGAAACAGCTGGACAAGCTGCCACAGACTCCGGCAGCTCTTGACTTCCTCCCCGTGTTCTTGCAAGTGCCAAAAGCTTCTTTGCCGCTTAGCAGGCCTGGCAGACACCAACGTTCCTTTGTTGGAAGGAAGTGGTTTTCCTCATAGAAACAGCCATGTGGAATGTGTGTGAGGAGACAAGGGAGGCTTTCAAAAGACAAGGAGGGAACCCATGAAGGAATCATCACTGAGAAAAAAGTTCACTAACTTGCCTGATCAAGTTCACAGGGCCAGAAAATGGCTGAACTGAGGTTGCCCCTGGTCACTCCAACTCCCAGCGCCACCTTCAAATGTCAAAAGGACATTTAAAATTCAACTGAAAACAAGAACTTCGAGAGAGCAAGTCCCTCACTCTTTGGGGACCAAGTGAGGTCTGAGCAGGGGAGTCAGAGACAGAAAGCTACCAGTGGAGACAGCGAAGAAAGCTGGAAATTAAGTGGAGAAGCAGGAGACCCCTCTCCACCTCAAGCAGATGTACATTTCTTGCCTTGCTGTACCAACCAGGAAGAACATGAAGGAACTTTATCCCATTAAATAAATAGATTCCCCAAAAGAGTTGACTGGAAGGAATCCAGCAGGTCAGTCTGAGGCCAAAGTATCCTTTACCCTCAACCTCTGTTTGAATGTCTCAAGAGACAGGGAAGCTCACCCTACAAACCCTCTAATTGTCCAAGTGATCTCTTTCGATTCAGTTACCTCCTGTCTCCTTTGGGCCCTAGCCTAGCTCTGGACTTCGAAGTAGTTAGGTCCTGAGAACTTCCAGGGAGCTAACAAACTTCTACTCTGTTGGTTCTGAGTGGGGTTGACCCCAAACCTCTGAGGCCAAAATAGACACTTTAGGAAGGCTGCTTGTGGGTCTTCCACTTCCCAAGGACACGGAGCACCTCCCACAGAGGCTCCCTTGAGGTGGGGTGAGAATGTGTGTCGGTCCAGGGAGGGCTGAAGACGGCCCTTTCTCTACGTTGTGGGGTCATAACTGCAAGTCTGGAGTCTACCTCACCTAAAGGTCTGACTCTGGAACTCGCAGCTGGGTGGCTCTGAGCCTCCCTTTACCTGAACCCTCTGGAAGCCAGACAACAGCCTGGCCTCTCTGGTTACTGTGCCTTAGGGGCTCTATCCATACGCCTGACCCTTGGACCCCTGGGCTGGTCACTTCAGCCTCTGGCATGCAGAACAGATGCATGGTGGCAGTGGATTATCAGCATCCTTGCCTCTTTGGAGAGTCCCTCCTGCGAATCCATTCCATCTGCCCTCTGTGTCGGCCACTCTAAGGCTGGCAGCCGGCATTTACTGTGTGGCAAGTGGCCAACAGACTTGAAGCACCATATTCAGCACCCACTGTGTCCTTGAGGGCCTCTTCTGGTGGGAAGGTTATCTTTTGGACACACAGTAGGAGCTCAGAAAGTACAGCACCTGGTGAATAAAACAAATGGCATTAGCAATGGAGCTGCACATGCCTTGAACTTCATGTTGCCCAAACTTTCAGGTTTTTGGTGCTTTATTCATGAGTCAGTGTTGGTTTTAGAATGTAGACACTTTGGATTATGTCCTATCTCCCCCCTAGGACGCTGGCCCAGAACATGCCTAAAGCATGTTGATGGATCATTGCTTGGTTTTCTGAGGCTCTTCCTGGAGGGCTGAGCTTGGTGATCCTGGAGAATGTCCTGTTCAGAGGAGGCAGACCATTCAGGAAGCTGGGGAATATGCATGCAAAGCTGGGAGGCCTGCAGCGGCTGTGAGATGGGAGCACCCACAGCACCATCACCCCCACTCCACAGGCCTGGGCTCTGAGCCATCATGCCACATGTCTGCCCATGTGACAACGTGGCTGCATTCAGGCCCCAAGCAAGAATGTGCGTGTGTAGTGCACTTGTGGTATGTGTACATGTACAGTGTGATGTGTACACATATACAGACCATACATTGTGTGATGTGGTGGCATGTACAGTGTACATGTGCTGATGTGTGTGTGGGCATGTGCATGTATGTATGTGTAGGGAAGGTCGGGGAGAGAGTGTAGATGGCTTGCCCTCTGTACCAGCCTCAACTCGTACGCATCTGGGTGCTGATGCTCCAGGCTGGTAGGAAGGCCAAGTCAGAGAGCAGGCTGCAGCTGAGGCCCAGCATATCCAGAACTTTCTAACCATGTTCCTGGTGTTTGTGATCTTCACCATCTTCTGGGCCCCACTGAACGGCATCAGCCTTACGATGGCCATCAACCCAAAAGAAATAGCTCCTCAGCTGCCAGAAGGGCTCTTTATCAAGAACTACTTCCTGGCTTACTTTGACAGCTGTCTGCATGCATCGTCTATGGACTTCTGAACCAGAACTTCTGCAGGGAGTCGGCAAGCCACCCACACTCTCCCACTGACCTTCCCTACACATACCTACATGCACCCCCCCACCTCACCATCATATGTACTTTGTACACGCCACCACAGCACACTATGTGTGATCTGTATATACGTACACGTCACACCGTATGTGTACACGTGCTGCAAGTGCATACACATGCACAGTCTTCAGGTGCCTGGAACACAAAGTCTGCCTGGTTCCTTTCCTGGTACCACCAAGTTCAAGCTGTGTGACTTAAAGCAAGTCCCCAAACCTCTGCATTTTTAAGTTACTCACCTTAAAATGTGGGATCATGTCAGTGCTTTCTAGGATTTGTTGAGATAATTCAGATGAAGAGCTGAGGACAAGGCCTGACACATGGCTAACACTCAGTAATCATTAATTTTTACTGTTATTCTAACTACATAAAATGAAAGCAAACCTTGAAGAAAAAAAGAAATCACACACTCACATACACACACAAAGAAATGAAAGAAAAGAGAAAGGGGAAGATGGGAGTGGAAATGGAGAAGGGCAACTCCACCCAGATTTCTTTCTCACAGCTAGTTTATTTATGGGCTTCCTGTCTGTAGACATCTCAGGTCTTCATTTGGCACCAACAGATTTATCTCTCTTCCTCAAATCCACGAATATTAACCGAGGGCCAGGTCTGGCAGGAGCAACAAAAACCACGTCGTCTGACCTCTGGGAGGCCATGGTGTGTTAACAAATAACATCAACTGACATGCATCAGATGTTGGCTTTGTATCAGGCACTGGGTGAGCATTATTTCATTTAATCCTAATAAAATTCTTTGAGAATATATTATTATTCCTATTTTTAGTAAGAAACTGAAACTCAAAATGAAAGGATTTGCTAGTTCATAGAGCTGTTGAATTCAAAGTTAGATGTGGAGCTCAAGTCGGTCTGGTAGCAGCACCCACTTTGGCCACCTTCCCCCTCTACACACACCTGAGAAAGTGTGGCAGCAGCAAGGTGGCGTAGGGTAAGTACCCCAAAAGTATAGATGCCTGGGAGGTCCAAAGAGAGGGAGAAGGTACCTGAGCCAGCAGCTGCTTCCCAGAGGGAAGAGCCCGGATGCCGATTCTCAGCACTCTGCTGATGCTCTCCCTTAGCTTGTAACATGAGGAATCAAGCCAGGTGCCACACTCAGTTATCTTGTCACCCGGGAGCTTGTTAAACACCAGCAAATCCCCTTTCCATGAGAAAGGTTTCCATTGTGGAAATCTGGGGAAGGCCCTAGGAATTCGATGCAGCCCCTGGAGGTCCTGGACCAAACTGTTGGGAAGGTAGATGTTCCAGCCCTGGGTGCCAGCTGAATGTGGAGAGTCCTGCTCAGGGAGGCCTCCCAGTTCAAAGCTCAACCTGAGAGACACAGAACATTACCAAGCAAACAGCAGCTCTGCCACCCGGTGTCTTGACACATGGCCCAACAATTAGTGTTGAAGGAAACAGGTTTTTATTAACAGGGTTCCAACTAGGAGTGCTGAGAGCACTCCTCCTTGGAGCCCTCATCTCCCAAGAGACCCAGAGCCTCCCTTGCTTCCCCAAAGGCTATAAGCCATAACCGTGCCCAGAAGCCCCCCCATATCCTTATCTGTCCATTATTCAGTCACACCGACAGATCTCCTTTCTCTCTGGAATGTGCACTTTTTGAAAAACCTCAAACTGACAGATTATAATCAGATCTGAAGTGCACTCCCAGAGCATCAGTGCCGTTTCTTTCCTGGTAGGAAGGTGTAAGCTCAGAGATCAATAAGCCACCTGACATGCTCTTGGACCAGGTCAAAATGTCATGATAGGTGACCTTACCCTGAAGCAAGGTCAACCAAAGCAGTCTGCCACTGACCATCAGGTGGCCAGTGTGCACAGCCAAATGACAGGCTAGGGATGAGAGAGGGATGGTGGCACTGGTTTGCCACGTGCCAGGTCAGCTGCCACACTTGGACTCTTCTGTGAACTGCCACCCCTGTGTCAGCACTGTGCACAGGGTTTGGCAGGGAGAGGGGAGTGCAGGCAGGAGTCACACATGGTTTCTGCCATCCATTATGCAGTCGTGTGTGACTGCTCAAAATACTGTGGGTATCGTGCAAAGCCCCATTGTGCAAGTGTTGGAGAGTGTACCTATTCGTTTGACAGGCACACCAACACTGGTAGCAGTTTAGATTACCACCAGGCAAAAGGGTTTTGTTTTTTTTTCCTTCTAAATATCTTCACCTTTGCTTCCTCATTCAATCAGACTATCTCTGAGGGGGCTCTTGTTTTCCAGGAAGCCTCTAATCACAGTAGTTGCTCTTTAATTGCTATAGTAGCATCACACTTTTCTAATTGCATATGAAAGTTAAAAAATAAAAACTTATTAATGTTTGACCAAGTTGCAGTTTCCAAATCAGGTTCTTTACCACCATCACCTCTCAGACTGAGCCTGCACACTGCTGTGGGTGATGGATGCTTTCTAATGGAGGCTTTCCTTAGGCAGGGAAATTCATCTTGATGTGGGGCGTGAACATCCTCTGTCCTCATGCTTCTTTGCTTTTCTTAATATAGATTGTGAATCACATTATGTTCTTCTTCATCCTGCGAAGAGAAGGATGAAGTCCACTCCTGGAATGGCATGACCACTAGGTGTGCATGGAGAGAGGCACTGTGCACCCACACCCAGAATCATTCACATGAACAAAGCTCCCCTCACTCCACCCCCAGGAGGAGAAAGCAGGTGGGACCTACACTGTGTTTGCAAAGATGCCCGCAGGGTGAAGCTTTCTGAGAGAAGTGTAGAGTTACAGCCTGCAGTGAGCCCTACAGCCTTGCAAAACATTTGCCGTTTCTCCTCAGCTGCAATAGCAGGTTTAAGTAGGATAAGCAAAGACTTTGGAAATGAAAGAGGAAACTGTTCACGACCATGTAAATACAATAGGTGCAAAGCAGACCATCCTGTGTACAGTGGGACTTGTGGTTTCCCCAGATTTAAGGAAAATATAATGATACAAAAGAAAGCTGCAATACAACTTTGAGATGACAGCTCCGACAGAACCAGAAACAGTTAATGATAGTTTTTGGCTATGTGAAGTCAAACACTTATGAGAAAAGAAAACGAAGAATTCAACTCATCAGTGGTTTAAGCCGAAATACTTTTCTAAATGCCTTACCCCTCCCCACCCCAGGAGACAATGTAATTGTGTCTGTAGAGAGCTCAGATGACCCAGAGAAAGTACTCATCAGTGTGAGCCAAGGTGGAGGGGTGTGGCTTCAGTAGCAGCAGCAGCATTACTGGTGCTACTGCTGCCAGTAGTGGTGTTAGTAGAAGCAGCATTGCTGTGATGGGGAGGAGAGCTGTGAGTGGAAGGCTCTTCCTGGGGCCACAGCTGGCCTACATGAGCGACCTGGTCGCTTGAGGAGGAAGCAGCAGTGTGACGATGCGGCAGATTGGTACAGAATTGATATAGAGTTGCTGCGTCCCTTTGAAACTTGGATTTGTGGATTCAGCCTCCAAGACAGCATGATATGGGGGTCAAACAGATCAGAAATTACGTGCTGACCTGTCACTTACTAGCAATGAGAACCTAGCTTCCTTGTGTAAATTCTTTGAGCATCCAGGCCCTTTTTCTGTGAAATGTGGGGGATAATAGCGACCTCTTGTGGTCACAGGGAAGATTGAACGATTGTGCATAGTCAAGTGCTGGGCACCAGGCCTGGCACAAAGTCATTGTCCCATCCCTAGAACTTCATCTATAACGAAGGAGAAACTGATAGGCAAGACTGAGGGAAAACTCATGTGCCTTGTTCACACTCTTTCTTAAAACTAGGTGTTTGTTTGTTTGTTTTTAATACACTGAATGCACAGCTTAGAAAGCCACTTTTAAAGATGACAAAATCTAAAGCACTCTAAACCTTAAGGATCACACCTTGCATTTCTAATTGAGTCTTTATCACAGAGGTCGATAGAGTGTGCCTGTGTAAGTCACACCCTTCCTCTTAACTTGGAGGCCACCCTCACGTCCCACCCACAGCGCCCTCCTCCCAGGTCTGCAGACCTCAGGGCAAGGTACGAAGGCACCACAGGTGTTCATGGACACACAGGACATGCAGGGATTGGAATGAGTGGGAAGGGCCAGGACCTAGCAGAAGGCTAACTTGTAAGTGTTCCAGAGCTGCGTGATTGGGGTGGGAGGCGGTGACAGGGCCCGAGTTACACGCTGGCAAGGCTAAGCTGAGAGCAGCATGTAGAATGGAGGGAAAGGAGAGACACCAGAGGTGGGGGGGACCAATTGGAAGACTTTAATTCTAGGAAAAGTACAGCGAAAACTTTATCTGGGTGGCAGCAATGTGAAGACACAGCAAGTGGCCAAAGCAGCAACTCTGCAGTGATAAAGTCTACAGATTTTGAATAGGTTTTTACAACTTACTTATTTATTGTGCTATCTGGCAGTTGTGGCTTAGAACAGCCCACCCTTCAGGCGCCTTCTCCTGTTATCTTCTAATTCATTCTAAGCACTAACCTGAAAATCGGGACGACCTGCAACCTCATACCTTACCCATGAAACAGAGAACTGAGACCACCTATGTCAACAAAACTTCATCATCTTGTTTCGTGAAAAAAAATTTGTCCTGAAAGATAAGGTTTTATACTAATATATAATTTCACTGTGTGTTTTAGGAAATCCTTATAAACTGATTGGTTCAGGCAGAGTTTATCTCAGCAAACAGCTCTGCTACAAGAACAACAGAAATGCTTCACCTGGGCAAACGGCTTCTTAGCAGAAAGCAGTTTACTTCTCAAGGTGGGCTAATCCTAAACAATCACGTCACGGAACTCGCCCAATCCCAGCTACTTACCCACAGGGACTCCCCTTCAACTACTTAAATCTAGACCCCCAAACCTTACAAACACCCTCCCTGACTCCCCTTTCTGGGACACTAAGACTGTTAATGTGGTGTTTTCCCTTACACGCGGGCCTGGTAAATGCAGCTTGGTTTGACCAAGAGGCTTTCTGGGGGTCTCTGCAGAGCTGCCAAGCATCAGGTCAAACCTGACAACTTGAGATCCACAACCACACATGGTCCTTCTGCTGGAGGAACCTTGCGCCCGCTCTCAGAGACCATGGTCTTGTGTGGTCACGCCTGTTGTCCTCACTCGGTGAGGACATTCCCTTCTCTGAACAGCTTCCCCCGCCCACACACCCCGCTCTCTCACTCTTGGTGCTCCCTTCCTTTGCTCGTGTTAGAGCTGTGCGTGGATCTGTGTCATTGCTGTTTGCAGTGCCACCTGCATGCACATGACCAGGGAAAAACAAGCTTCTTCCAAAGGTGGTTTTAAAGACTCCCAAAGCATTTAAGGAGAACAAGTCAAAGGGAATATAAAATCCTTGGGTTTTTTCCCCCTAACAGAAAGTTCTAAATATAACATCTCTGTTATAATTTAGAATTGTGCTTGGCTTTTACAAAATAGACTTCTCCCGGCTCTTTTCCAAGTGCTTGGTGATTACTTTTTTAGTTTCTTTGTTTTCTTACACACACTGGAAACCCACATGGAAAAGCACATCAGCCTAGGTATCCTGGGAGGACCCTTCCCTGTTGTTGCCGCTCTCATCATTCTCTCTTGGTTTTTGTACATTTGGTTTGGTATTTTGGGATAGTTGTCCGCTTCCTTCTCTCATATAAATCCTACTAGAAGCATGGCCCTGGCACTGTGCTGGGGGTTTTATGCATGTCATGGGGATCCCTGAGGTTGGAGCTCACGTTCGGATGTGCTGCCGAGGAAAAGCAGGCCACAGCGCCCCACCTCCTTCTAGACACAGCCCTGATATCGCACAGGTACCCTGTTTCTAACCAAAGGTTAGGCATAAGTGGACAAAGATTGATGGATTGCCGGAGTTGTCATGAGGGAAGCAGGATAGCATTGGGGAGGTGACAGAAACCTTCACAGAAAAGTCAGCGAATATGAGTAAAGTGAGGCACAGCGGGACAGGCTCAGCAGGAACGCCTGAGTGCCGGTGATGGGATGGAGAGGAGCTGATCCTAGACCTTCTTGGCCTCATCACGGCAACAGGCTGTGGGTGTCTTAAGACTTGAGCAAGGTTACATAAGTCTAAACAAGCATGCTCGAAGCTCTTTACCTCGTCACATTTTACTTTACTGTCACAGTTTGCCCTCTCTGTTCACCCTCCATCCCGTCCTCCTCTATGCTGTCACCATAACAACCACATCTTATGACAAATGGCAGAGCCTTTAGCAGGAAAGGTAGAAGAAGTGAACCTGCCCAATGCCTCTCCATTTGATTTAGCCTCCAATTTCAGGACCTTGAGATGGATGACACTTCCTGTGAATCACTGGAAACTTTATTCCACGTGTGAGGATCAGATGAGGAGTGGTTCTTTGACCCTCCCCAAATGACTAACCAATCAACTTGACATGAAATGAAAAGGAAGTATAAATTTGGGTAAAGACAAAGGTGCAAATTTCTGAGACAAAAGAAAGCACACATGTTCTTTTTCGGTTCACAAGGAAATGCAGCGGCTTACATCCTGGTGGAGTGGTGGGGAAGACCTATTTTCCAAACATATTAGCTTCCAGACCTCTGCTGCCTAAGTGGGCAACACGCCTCCAACCATGTGATGGGAGCCTCCTTCAAGACTACTTGAAGAGAACTGCCTGCCTCATCAGCTGTTCCTATCCCAAAGCCAGTCGGTGTTCTGAACTGGACAGACCTAAAGTCATGGTTTAGACCTCAGAAAGATGAATGTCCCCTCTCAAAATTTCAGTCAGGGAGATAAGGGTGGATGGAATTTATAACATAGCCTAGGATTAAGTCTCTCTTATTTTAATGACTCAGAAAAGTCTTCCTAAGACTTTATTTGTAGGCAACTTTTATTGCCCAGTTTTCTGTTTATGTACATACTCTGTTGCCTGGTGTACCCCATTACCAATAAAAATCTCTTACTTATTTTTTCTCTTCAAATAACGAATTGTTCTCAATGAAGCTTGACGAAAACCAGTATGGCTCCTGAACCTGTCGCAGGCTGCATGAGCCCCTGGCTCTCGTCACCTCTCTCTGAGTAGACACTGTCACAGCAGCCTGGTTGTTACAACCCCATACTTTTCTCTGTGGCCCTGGTACCACTTTCCCCTGATCTCTTTTCCATACTCCAACCAAAGTTATTTTTCCAAAATGTAAAAATGATCATTTCACCTTCCTGCAATTTAAATCATCCATGCATCTTTTCACATTTGTGGAGTTCAAAAGCCCTTCATGATTCTTTTCTTTGCTTGTCTCTCCAACTCCCATCAACAGCTGTTCCATGCAGCCTTTTCTCTATCCTCCGGCTCCTGGAAGCCCTCCGGCTGCAGCCTGTGCCCCTGTCCGTGCTGGCTCTGCTGGATGGCCTGTGTGCCTTGTTCCACCTCGTGAGATCGTATTTATCCTGCTGGACTCAGCTCTGTATCTGCTCCTCTTCCCGAGCTCACGTATTCCCACTGTGGGTCACCACTCTATCCTATCTTTATCATGCCTTTTAACCCCAAAGCTTGTTGACATTTTTTTGTGTCCCCTAATGAGGCTATAAATTGTTTGGCAGCAAGGTCTGTTTCTTAGCTATTTTTGTTCTTTCTGTGCTTAATATAGTATATGTAATGTATAGGAAGTGTGCAACAAATCTAAACTGAATGAATGAATGAACAGACAACTCCCGAGGATCTTTAACAGGCTATAGGGAATGGAATCTGAAGAGTTAAACTTTTAAATTGTCCTGAAGTTTCAGATTCACATAGTCAGTCACTTTTTCTTCCACTCTGCAGAAGCTAATATAGATCCCAAAGGACCCACGTTCAAGAAAGTCATTTGATTTCCTCTTCTAAAATTTTTCACAGAACACCAAGGTTGTATTCATTGGTATTGTATGACTATAAATTAAGGTCAACTATTCTCTTAATATACCATGAGTCATTTAATCCCAGTCTCACCTAAAGCACACTGCAGTGACATGTAAACAGATCAGCAGAACAGAAACACGTCCAAGGAGACATATGCACCTATGGAATGGAATATACAAAAACTGTTATGACAAGTCAGTGACAAAAGAACAGAGTATTTAGTAAATTGCAGTTGGCTCTCTTCATGCTGGAGGATGTGGAGTAAAAGCCCTTACATCATACAAAATATGAATTGAAGGACTAAACATATAAAACAAAACTATGAAAGTACTAGAGAAAATGAAGGAGAATATTTTTATAATTTGGGTGTGTGGAAGGCCTTTCCAAATCCAGAAACTTTAAAGGAAATGGTTGACAGATTTGACTACTTAAAAATTTAAAACACTACTTGGTGAAACAGTTTATGAATAAAGTTTTAAAAGGCAAATAAGAGATGGAGAGAAAATATTTGCAATGTATTTCAAAAAGTAATGATATCTAAATTATGATTGATAAAAAACTTACAATATAAAAAGGTTTTTAAAAAGGTCAAATAGACATAATGCATAGGAGAGAGAGAGATAACTAGTAAGCCTTTGAAAATATACTCAACTGAATGTCAAAGAAATGCCAATTAATGTAATATCATTTTTCATTCACCAGATTGGGAAACTGGTAAAAGATGGAAGATAGTGTTAGCAAGGACATGAGAATTGTCATTCACTATTATAGAGAAATGCAAATTTTAATAAAATAGGTTTTTAGTGGTCACCAAAATTTTATATGTATATATCTAGCAATTTAACTTGTGGAAATACCTGCTTTGCATTTTTTAATATACCTTTTTGCTTTAAAATCTGTCTTGTCTGATATGAGTATTGTTATGCCTTCTTTCTTTTTGTTGCTATTTGCACGGAATGCCTTTTGCCATCCCTTCACTTTCTGTTTGTGTCTTTCCATTTGAAGTGAGTCCGCTGTGAGCAGCATACAGATGGGCCATGCTTTTTAGCTCATTCAGCCACCCAATGTCTTTTTATTGGAGCATTTAATTCATTTACATTTAAAGTAATTATTGACAGTATGTACTTGGTGCCATGTTGTTAATTGTTTTCTGGTTGTTTTTATAGTTCTCTGTTCCTTCTCTTGATCTCATCCCTTGCAGTTTGCTATTTTGCTTTAGTGTTTTTTTTGTTGTTGTTGGTGGTGGTGGTGATGGTGTTGTTCCTTTATCTTTTGCTTTGAATATCTTTTATAGATATTCAAAGAAACCAAGTTTCTGGTTTGTAGTTACTATGAGGCTTATGTATATCATTTTATATCTGTAACAGTCTATTTTAAGCCTATAGGTATTTAAATTTGAATATATTCTATAAAGACTGAGTTTTACCCCCTCCATGTTTTGTTGTTAATGTCTTATTTTAGATATTTGTGTTGTGTATCTTCTAACTAGTTATTATGCTTTGATTTGGGTTTAATACTTTTTTCTTTGACCCTTTAAATACCTGATTCGCTGTATTTATTAAATATTTGGCTTTACCTATGATATTTTTTCCTTTCTCCTATTTTCTGGTTATGGCTTTTTCTTTTCCACTTAAAAAAGACCCTTTCACATTCCTAGCAAAGCTGGTTTAATGGTGATGAACTTCTTTAGTTTTCGTTTGTCTGGAAAACACTGCCTCTCCTTACATTCTGTATGATGACCTTGCTGGGTGAGTCACCCTGGATGGCAGGTCCCTCTCTTTCAGCACTTTAAAGACGTCCTGCCACTTCCTTCTGGCCTGCGCAGTCGCAGCTGAGAAAGTAGCTGATAGCCTCATGGTTTCCATGGAATGTAACTCATTTTCCTGCTGCTCCTTTCAAGATTATACCTTTATTTTTAAATATTGCCACTTTAATTATAATATGTCTTGCTGTGGGTTTCTTTGGGTTCATCTTTAGGAGTCTCTGTGCTTCTTGGACCTTGTTGTCTGTTTCCTTCATCAGATTAAGAAAGTTTTTAGCCATTATTTTTTCAAATATACTTTCTGCCCCTTTCTCTCTCTCTTCTCCTCCTGGAATTCCTATCGTGTAAATGTTTGAGTGCTTGATGTCATCCCAGAGGTCCCTTAAACTATCCTCACTTAAATTTTTTTTCCCTTTTGCTATCCTGGTGGGTTGATTTCCACTAGTCTATATTCCAGGTGGTCGATCTGTTCTGTATTACCTAGTCTGCTGTTCATTCCTTCTAATATACAGGGTCCAGCAGAAGTAAGGCTTGCCGAGTGTGGTTGTTGGGGTAATAATGTAGATGTAATAATTTATAGTTTTAATTTGAATGTTTCACCTAAAACGTCATCTGATGTACTTGAGTGTAATATTGTTATGTTACAGAGTTGCATGCTTATGATTTTGTGATAAAAGATTTTGTAATGAAAAAGGGGCATTATTTTTCTCAGACTCTGTATTTTTCATTGTAACTATTGTATCCTTCAGATCTATTTGGTTCTTTATACTTTCTAACTTTGTGGAAGTTCTCCCTAAGTTCCTCCATTCCACTTTCAAGTTTGTTGCGCATCCTTATGACCATTTTTTGAATTCTTTATTAGGAAAATTATTTACCTCCATTTCTATAATAATTTTTTCTGGGGATTTTCTTGTTCCTTCATTTGAAAGATATTCTTCCGTCTTTTCATTTGGGGGGGGGCATCTATGTTTCTTCATATCAATTAGACAGTCTTGAGAAAGCAGCCTCTGTGTAGGGTGATGTGCCAGGTGGTTTTGGCAGACAGGTGGAGCTGAGCAGGTGCCTAAGGCATCTGGGCACTGGCCTAGCATGACAGCAGTTCCAGGTAGGGAGGCGAGGTGCCTGTAATAATGTCCTATTGATTCTACTCGCTCCCTTTATTTGGGCCACAATGGAATCTAGTGATGTGTCTGAGTGTGCACTGCAGGGACCTGCAGCCAGAGCACCTGGATAGAACCCCTGCCCACACCTGGGAGTTGGAAGGGGATAGAAACAATGGTGTTCCCTGACCTTTTTGACCCTGAAGAATTCCTGTAGTCTACCACAGAGCTCCCTGGCTCTGGGCAGGCACTGAAGATGCCTCGGGTACTGGCTTACTAAGTCTGATAAGCTTTTATTAGGAAGGCCAGATGTGTGTGGTTCCGGCTAACACCCTTCATTTGGAGGAAAAGTCTCCTGGCAATGTAGCAGTGAGTGTGGTGAGGTGATCTTGCAGGTACACCAAAGCCCACCCCTCCTCCTCCCTGCCCCCAGTAAAGCCCCTACCAGCCCTCTCCAAATGGAGGGGAACATAAACAATGGTGCTCCTCAACTCCTCTTAGGGAGTAGCTCCCACAGCTCCCAGAGGGCTCCCCTGGCCTTGCAGCCTTCACTATTCAGTCTGTTGCTTGAGTTCATTGTTCAGAAGCTGTTCATTCAGCCCTCGGTTGTCTCACGGGGGTAATTGCTCTCTCTCTACCTGTGTATTGGAGTTTGCTCATGGGAAGGGGTGAGTTTGGGGTCCTCCTACACTGCTGCCACCGTCTTGACCCTCTCCAACCGTGGAAATATTTGTACCATTTGGTGTTAGAATGTGTGTCACCTCATTATTTGCAGTGCTGAAAACTGGATTCAGTTTAAGTATATTTCAACAGAATCATGGTTAAATAGAAAGCAGTACAAATAAATTATGGAATACTCTGTAGGCATTGGTAAACATAGGGTAGATTTTTAAACTAACACGAATGTATCTATCACATAGGGTTAAATGTAAAACCACAGACATAAGACAATTGTTCATAGATTGTGTATGTTATGGTATAAGTGCGTTTATTATTTTTTAAAAGTATTTTTATTGATTATGCTATTACAGTTTTCCCAATTTTTCCCCCTTTATCCCCCTTCCACCCTGCCCCCCAAACCCTCCAGCATTCCACCTCCCCTTAGTTCATGTCCATGGATAGTACATGTAAGTTCTTTTGTTACAGAGCAGACATACAGACAGGCATATGTCTCTCACACGCAGGGCCAAAGGGCCCCGGGGATCACAGTATACTATTACTGAAAGGACCCCCTACTGGGCTCGATCAACCGTCACCACATGGAAAGACATCTCTCAATGACAGAGATTTGTGAAAAGGAAAGGAAATGTTTATTTAAAGCTATACATACTTAAAGTAGTGACCTAACATCTTCATTAAAATATCAAAGTCCTTCAGGATACCCACAGATGCCCACAGTGCTTCCCTCTCCCCCTGCCCTAATTCAGGGTACTGTAACTCAGGAAAAGAAGCAAACATCCGGGATCCTGGCTCCTGACACCGTCAGCTGTGTCACTGTCCAGGCAGGATCTCTAATTCCAAGCCATGTGGCACCTTCTCACAGCCTGCTGGCAAGAGTCCTTTCCCCCTTCTTCCAGGCAAAGTCTCTCCTGCTTCCCAGGCCATGCAGCCAAAGGGATCATCCCAAAACTGCGTGGTCCTCTTCTACCAAAGTTGCAGGGAAGGGGGACCCACCTTGGCAAAACCTTGTGACTCTCTCTCCACCAAAGCTGCGGGGGTCCTGACTCTGGTGAAACCACATAGATCCTCCTGCCAATGGCTGCCAAGTCTCAGATTAAATCCTCATGCCAATCCTCCTCTGCAGCCCCATTTCCGACTCCTCCTACAATCAGTTATACCTGCCAGTGCTCCTGTATCATTCCAAGTTTATTGGGCTGCCATTGTAAGTCTGGGCAGGTGTGTCCCCATGTCCGGGAGCCAATCTTCTCCAAGCTCCCACGCAGGTGCTGTAAGTTGGGAGCCCTCTCCCAGTCACATCTTGGGGGGAGTCCCTTCCAACCCCCTGGCTCAGAGCATGGCCACAGCTATTTAACACATCTAAGCCACCAGCCAAAGGCTATAGATACGTTAAATGGCCATGCCATGGATTAGCTGCAGCTCTGCATGTCCCTGCTCCACATGTCCCTTCCCCCAACTCTCACCTGTGGGGGAAGGGGCGAGGACATCTTATATGTCCCTCTAATATTTCCTGGACACCCTGGGCTCTGGGCCCCATTCCAAATCTCTATTTTTGGAGCCCCCCTCTTGGCTGCACCGTGTATCACTTTGAGTCTTCTGTTTCCTATACCATTTTATCTCCCCTCATCTATTTATTTTATGCCTATTAATTATGCTTCTTCTTCCCTGTACCTTTCCCCGCTATTCTTCCCTCCCCCCCCCCACTGAACTCCCTCTGTGTGATATCCATTTTTCTGATTCTATTCCTGTTCTATTTGCTTAGTTTTTATTTTCATTGTTTTTCTTTTCTTTTAGGTTCATTTGTTGATAGTTATGAGTTTGTCATTTTATTGTTAATATTTTTTATCTTCTTTTTTCTTAGATAAGTCCCTTTAATGTTTCATAGAGTAAGGGTTTGGTGATGATGAATTCCTTTAACTTGACCTTACCTGGGAAGCACTTTATCTGCCCTTCCATTCTAAATGAAAGCTTTGCTGGATAGAGTATCTTGGATGTAGGTCCTTGCTTTTCATGACTTCAAATACTTCTTTCCAGCCCTTTCTTGCCTGTAAGATTTCTTTTGAGAAATCAGCTGATAGCCTTATGGGAAGTCCTTTGTAAGTAACTGTCTCCTTTTCTCTTGCTGCTCTTAGGATTTTCTCTTTGTCTTTAATCTGGGGTAACTTAATGATGATGTGCCTTGGTGTGTTCCTCTCTGGGTCCAACTTCTTTGGGACTCTCTGGGCTTCCTGGGCTTCCTGGAAGTCTGTTTCCTTCGCCACACTGGGGAAGTTTTCCTTCATTATTTGTTCAAGTAAGTTTTCAGTTTCTTGCTGTTGCTCTTCTCCTTCTGGCACCCCTACAATTCGGATATTGGAACATTTCAGGTTGTCCCAGAGAGTCCTCAGCCTCTCTTCATTTTTTTGGATTCTTGTTTCTTTGTTCTGATCCAGTTGGATGTTTATTTCTTCTTTGTTCCAAATCATTGCTTTGAGTCCTCGTTTCCTTTCTGTCAGTTTTGGTTCCCTGAATATTTTGCTTTATTTCATTTTGGGTATCTTTCATTTGTCCTTTCATTTTTCAACCAAGCTCAATCAGTTCTGTGAGCATTTTGATTACCAGGGCTTTAAATTCCCCATCAGTTAGGTTGGCAATGTCCTCATCACTTAGTTCTGAGGTTTTGCTGTGTTCTTTCATTTGGGCCATATTTCTTTGTCTTGGTGCAATGGTCTGGTTATTCTGGTTGATTTTTTCCTTAATTCCTTGGTTGTTAGAGTTCCATGCAGTTTGATTTTCTGGTGCTTCAGGTTGTTTATTGATTTTTAATTGGTTGTTATCTTTCTTTTGGTTGTGAGAGGAAGTGAAGGGTTTCCTATGCCTCCATCTCGGCTGGAACTAAGTGTGTTTATTTTTAATCTCTCCCTCCCTCTCTCAGCATGTTTTATTTTGGGAAATAACAATTAAAGATAAAAAAACAATTTTTACATATATCAAATAGCTGGACTTTTGTCATCTCTCATGAGATCACTGAGCAAGGATGGCTTATCCACAGCAAAACGATCAGGTAGAGAAGGGTCTGGATAGAGTCAGGTCTCCTAGTGCTAATGAGGGGATGGAGTTGCACCAACAGGATTGGGAAAAGCATGTCCAACACTTTGGACCAGGTTGGGGGGACAATGGTGAGAAGTAGTAGGTTGAAGCAAGCAGCCAGTGTCCCTGGTCCTTTATACAGAATATCCTTATACAGAATATTCACAGAATATCCTTATCCCCAGGTGGCTGGCTAGGAAAGTAGGCTGGAATGTGGTTGGCAGCAGGAATCTGAGGCCTAGCCAAAATCCTCAGTGCAGGGGATGGGCCTCAGCCCTTAGAGTGAAGCAGAGTGAGATGGCAAGCATAAGAGAGATCCTTCTGACAAAGCCACAGCTATGGACCCATAAAGGAAAAAAAAGACCCCAGTTTTGGGACAGTGGTAAGGTATCTCTTCCCTTATAACATGACCACTGACCAGTGTACGGGGCTGGGCCAAGTTCACATTGGAAGGTCAAGTGTTCTGAGCTCTGGATAAGAAGGTTATAAGAGGGGGACACAGGAAGGTGTCGGTGCTGTTCAGGGTAACTGGGACGGTGCTACAGACCTTGGCCTCTGGTTGGCTCTTCAAAGCTGGACAGATAGAATGTGTTTGGTCTAGGCTGTGGAGGAAAAACAGGAATCCGCAACACAATTTAAAGAAATATTAGAAATAGTACTGACTTAAAGTGAAGGCTTTAGAATTTCTGATAAATATTTCTCATAATAGACTTCTTATTTTGAGGGTCATTAGGAACTGAGACACTGGTCATGGTTACACACACCTCCACATTAGGTCTAAGTCCATCCATCTTGATGGTTCTCTTTCCTGAACTTTCCAGAAGCCAATATCTACTCGTACTTGATGGAGTAGCATGCAAAAGGAGGAGACACAAGTGCTGTCATAGATTTATGACCTCCTTTTTCACTCACGACAGATTTCAGAATACTATATTTTTTGTCAGATGCATGAGACTAGATTAAATGTTGAACTACATGACAGATGAAGCTGTTATTAATTAATGTCAGTCCTCATATGAATTTCTTGTGATGAGAAACAATGAGATTAAGGTAAATAGATACGATACATCATCATTCCTCTTCATTTAACCTAGCTGAGAGGTGGGTAGGAGAAAGAAACACTCATATACAAGAAAAAATGAGCAGAGTTGTCAATAAATTCACATTCATTTTCTTTTCAAAGTAGTCAAGAGTTGTTGCCATGATCCTAAAATTTATACTTAGTGTACAAACTAGGTCCATGTTTTCATTTAAAAGAAGTCTGGCTTGCTCTGTCTGACAATAATATAACCCTTCATTTTAGCAAGGCAAATTTGCAAGGAAAATTTTCAATGGCTGAAATATCATAGCTATGACATCTTTCTAGTTAAGTTGTGGATGAAATAAGAGCTCCCTTGGAGCCTGGCACATATGACAGAATTTTTCCAATTTTGCTCACATACATTCAGAAGTCAAAGCCAGGCCATACTCAGAAAGTGTGGGGTCACTTCTGATCATCAATTCCACAACCCATCCCTAGTCACCATTTTCCTTTTCTCTGCAAGGGGTAGGTACTCAGTGGCAAAGCAGAGAAGGGTCCTGGCCTACAGGTGTTTCACTGTGGCAGGTTACCACCCAAGCATGTCAGAGAAGAGAAATTTTGTCACCAAATATAATCAAGGTATTTTAAAAATTCATTAAACAAGCAACTATCTGCTAGGTCTGGTGTTGTGTGCTGGGGACACCAATGTGAATAAGTCAGGATTTCTGTCTTGAAGAAACTAATAGTCAGGGAGCTGCCCTGGCCGAATGGCTCAGTTTGTTGGAGCATCATCTCCGTACATCAAAATGTTGCAGGTTCAATTACCTGATCAGGCCGCATACCTAGGTTGAGGGTTCAGTCCCCAGTCAGGGCACCTATATACTATGCGAGGCAACCGATTGATATTTTTCTCTCACATAGATGTCTCCCTATCTGTCTGTCTGTCTGTCTCTCCCTTCTTCTCTCTAAAATCAATAAGCATATCCCCAGGTGAGGATTCAAAAAAGTCAGGGAGAGAGATACCTAAGCAAGTATTGTGGAAGGTGAATACAAGTGAAAGGACCAAGTGCTGTGGGAGTATTTCATAGGCTTGTGGGAACTGTAGCTGTCCTCCCAGAGAGAATGGCCTTTGGTCAGTACAGAGTGGATAGAAAATCACCTATGTGAAGCAGAGGAAGTGCAAAAGCAAAGGCATGAAGACCTGAAATGCATAGTCTGATTTTTCCTATCAGATTGTCAGTGATTAAAAATGAATGTGAGCTGTGTGGGCAATGGTATTGGAAACAAGCCCTCTCAGGGGTTACTGGTTGGAATGTTAGTTGGTATGAGCCCTGTAGGAATAATGATCAAATCTCTCATGATTACAAATGCACTGACATGTAATCTAGCAATTCTGCTTTTAGGAAGGTGTCCTGGAAATAAACCCATTCTTGTGCAAAAGTACTAGGTTGATTATTGCAGCATAGTTTGTCAGAGGAAAAGAATTGGAAACAACTTAAGAAAGGGACCAGGCTAATAAACCACAGCATAGTCCTACACCATGGTGCCATTAAAGAAAGAGAAGCTCTTCATAACTGAAATGAAAGGATCTCCAAGGTACATAAGAAGAAAAAGCAAAAGGTGTAGAGCAGCAGGTACGGATGACTACTATTTGTGTAAGTAGAATGGATCTTGATTTTATTTTCTTTAGATATATACCCTCAGTAACTTTAATGTGTACAGTTTGTTTGGAGAATCTTCTGTGGCTGGAATTTAGGGTGTATATAAATGTGTTCAGTGGGAAGTGAGCTCAAAAGTTTGCAGGTTGAGGGCTTTTTAGCCCAACCTAAGAGAAGCATACTGGTGTGGTGCTATGGTGTTCCGAGCACCAGCTTTGGCAGCAGAGATGTAGCTTTAGAATTGCACCTGACACTTCCTGGCTGCCTATTGCCTTGAGCAAGCTCTTAATGTCCCTCAGCCCACCAGGTGAGGTAGCTTGTGGGACAGTGTCTATCTCAGTCCCAGGCACAGTAGGCTCTCAGTAAATTCTTCTCCCTCCCTCCTTCGTTTTCCTTTCTTCTTTCCATTGTGTCCTGGGCTGCTCAGTTCTTGCATTTATATGTATGAATCAGACATAGAAAAATGCCCAAGCAGGTCATTCTCCATTGACCTGGCTTAAGAGAAGGGAATTTAACTCCATGGTGCCCGGGGCTTTCCCACATCCTTTCCTATGGTAGGAAAGGGAGTTAAAAAATGAGACACATTATTTTAATTATTTGGTTCACCGGAAGACATATTACCATTATTTCATGCAACTTAGAGAGAGGTCTCATGAATCAATACGACACAGAGAAAACAAATTGAAAATGGAATTGAATGTGAGAGGATAAGTCTGAACACAGAAGTGCACTAAGAGTAGCTCAAGCAATTCCATCTATCGTGGCTCTCACCATTAGGAAAATATCATTACTTCCTTCCTGGAGTGACAAAGTGGTTGAGCAGGGCTCAAGATGTCATGTGAGCAGTTTATCTTCATGGCAGAGAAAGGAAGGATTTGGTGTGGAATTTGTTGTGCTATCTAATGAACCACAGAGACTGGAGATTTGGACTGTCAGGATATGATGGCAGGTCCCAAGGACAGCAGGGACAGAAGCACCTAAAACTGCCCTGAGAGAGAAAATGGGAGGGGGTGAGTTTCCAGGGAGTTACTCTTTGTTTTTGGTGACTGTTACTGTTTGGGTTTCTGTGTTTTTATAGATTAGAAAGTACCCTTTATTTCTGGTTTCTTTCATTTCATGTTTATTTTTTATTTATTCAACACATATTTACTATTATTTGTTTAACAGTGTGAATGGCAATAAGAATACAAAGGAAAAATGTCTTTTTTCTTTTTTTTAATTTTTATTTATTGATTTTTAGAGAGAAGGGGAGAGAGAAAAAAACATCAATTTGTTGTTTGACTTATGCATTTGTTGGTTGATACTTATAGGTACCCTGACCAGGAATTGAACCTGCAATCTTGGAGTATCAGATTGATGCTCTAACCAACTGAATTACTCAGCCAGGGCCAAAAAAAAAAAACAGTTTCTGTCCTCGGTGAATTCACTCCTTAGTGTGCCTCTTCACCTTCTCTCTACTGAATTCTTCAGTTCAGAATGCCTATAAATATCAACATAAACATACACAGCTGGCTGCTACTACATGATTAATAATATAAAAGCACAATAAAGCTTTTAAAATTTTTCTTCGGATAAATCAGCCCAGAAGCTGACATGTGATGTTTTGATGCTTCATCAAGAGAGACCGTCAAGAAAGTAACAGTGAATCAAAGACTTAGTGTACCTGCTGTACTCCCTCAAGTAAGTGGACAAACTTAGCTTGACCAATAGCAAAAGTTGACATTATGCACCCCTGATGTAATACAATGGGAAAAACACATGATCTGCATCTAGTTAAGAGAGAACAGTCAGACAAATCCAGAACCTGTGGTATCCTGTAAAACAACTAGCCTGGCCTTTCCAAAAATGTCAGTGTCGTGCATGCTAGTTTTCTTCCAAGGTGGCCCCCCAGTGGTCCTAGCCTCCTGGTGCTCCTGCCCTTGTGCAGTCCCCTCTAACACTGAATAGGCTGACCTGTGTAAATAATGGAGTATTGCAAAGTTTACTTCCTATGGCTAGGTCATAAAAGACACTGTGGCTTTCTCTTTATACCCTCTTGGATTAGTCAATCTGGAGGAAGCTAATTGCCAGGTTGTGAGAAAGATCTATAGATCCCTATAGAGAGGTCCCTGTAGTGAGGAACTGAGACCTCCTGTCACCAGCCAGAATCATCTTGTCAGCCATGTGTGTGTGAGCCACCTGAAAGTGATCCCCCAGCCTCAAATGGGCCTTCAGATGACTGCATCCTCAAGCGACTTATGGACTGCAAACTCTGACAGACCCCACACCAGAACTGCACAACTAAGCCATTCTCGAATTCCTCACCCACAGAAACTGCGAGTTAATAAATATTTAGAGTTTTCTTGAAGCACTAAGTTTTGGCAAATTTTTTTTACTAATTTATTATATGGCAATAGATAACTAAGACATCATGAAAGAAAATAAAAGACAAAAGGATTATTCTAGATTGAATACAACTAAAAGAACATGGCAACCAAAGGTAATGCATAAACTTTCAATGGATCCTGGAAATGTTGGGGACAAGTAATAAGATATTTGGAGGACAAGTGCACAAATTTGGGGTACATTTTTAATCAATGCTAAAATTTTGGGGTGCAATAATTGTGTGGTTAAGTGGGTTAATGACTTTGTTCTTAGGACATGCAAGCTGGAGTAGAAGGGTAAAATTTCATAATGTTTATAGTGTTTAATACTTCCCACTATAAATTTGTAAAGAAAAATAATGCAAATTTGGAAAAAGTACTGCTTAGAGTATATTCTTTTGATTTTTCTATACATTTGAATATTTTCAAAATAAAAATTCACAGGAAATGTGCATATAACTACAGCCAGGCATTAGCTTATAAGAATTTATCCCATTAATATAATTAAAGATAAGTACAAGTATTTAACTACAAAAATTTTATCATCTTTTTTATGTAGTCAAAGCACAATTTCATATGGGTATTTTAGTGCTGTTCTTTATATTTTTAGATCTATTTTAAATGTGTCCCCAAAATTAAAAATTAAATTGTCAACTAATTATTCAATCAATAGAAGAATCAAGTTGCATCAATGCTATGGAATATTGTTCCACCATCAAAAATGATGTTGAAGCCCTGGCTGGTGTGGCTCAGTGGATTGAGCGCTAACCTGTGAACCAAAGGGATGCTGGTTCGATTGCTGGTCAGGGCACATGCCTGGGTTGTGGACCCTGTTAGGTCCCCAATGGGGGGCTGCAAGAGGCAACAACACATTGGTGTTTCTCTCCTCTTTCTCCCTCCCTTCCCATCTAAAATAAATAAATAAAATCTTTTAAAAAATGCTGTTGTAGACTAATAGTTATTAATATTTTTTGAAATCTATTGTCAAGTGAATAAAAAGCACACACCAAATCAGCATGGATGGCTTAATCTTATTTACAGAAAATATATGTATAGGAAAATACACAAAAGGTTAATTCCACAAGAGATTTCATCAATGGACCATCTTCAGGTCATAGCGATCATTCTTATCACTTGTCTGCATTTTCTAATTTTCATTATTGAAAATACACTGACTTTGTTATAAGAAAAAATGTTACTCTTGATATAAAAAGATGAATATGTTGATTTATTTTAGTATCACATACTTGTACAAAATTGACTAGTACCCTCACAAGAAAAATCTGGTTAACCTTCTTCATGCAGAGGAGTGAAGTGGAGAAATTAAGTGAATCTAGGTGAGGTTAGAAAGAGAGATCCACAGTTTCTTCAACAATTTAACATACATGTGACTCCTGACCAACCAATGAGTAGAACTTCTTCTCCATAATTAATCTGGAGAGTCCAATCCAATGATGACCCTTCAGTCCTTCCTGTGCCCTTGCCCCAGGTGCCACTGTGTCTCAAAGGCCTCCCTCTGGGAGTCCCTATTGGAGCTGCTCTCTCAAACTCTCTGTAGCTGCTACCAGAAGGTCCTCATTCTGTTGTCCGCTCTCTTGGACCGCTGTAATTCCTGGCTCATGCAGGCAGGAGGGAGGTTCCTCCTGGTCTTACCCAGTGCCCTTGTGAGTACCACTGGCCTTCACTGCTATTCCTACCCCCTTTCTCAGAAAAGAGAAAAAGTCACACTGTCCTCACAGCTGATGTACATACCTGGATGTCTCCAGCTATTTCCAGCCTCTTAGCCCAGGATCCAAGACAAGAAGGACTCTGAATCACAGCCTTCTAGTCCTCATGCAGAGATACACCCAGGGAGGGTAGGAACAAAGGCACCCGAGCATTATAACAGCGTCCCTCACTTTACCAACTCCTTGGGAACTTGCCTTTCAATTCTAGATTGTAGCCTAAGGTTCCTGCCCTGAGAGTCCATGCAGGTTCCTTGAGGTAAACAGTCTGATCTCATGTGTGCAGTCAGGGCTTTAGAGTTGTCAAAATGCCTTCACATACACGCTCACATTGGATATCGCAAGTACTGTGAGTTCAGGCATTCCCATTTGAAAGAGGAGGCACTGGGCTCAACAAGTAAGTGGCAGAGATGGGCCTCTCTGCTCAAAGGAGGCTGGTAGTGGAGGGAGACAGGCTTTCCAGGTGGACCTGGCTTTGTCTTTTATTAACAGCAAGGCATTGGGCAAGTTATTTAATTTTCCTGAGTCTTGTAGTTTTCTTCCAAGTAGAGTGGAAATAAAAGTATTTAGCTACTTAGGTTGTGATGAAGATTAAGTACCATAGTAGGAAATAGTAGGTTCTCGATAAATTTTAGTGTTTTTTCCTCTTAGTCCAGAGTTCTTCTGGCTACACTACATAGTTTCTCTTAATAGAAACATTCCAGCCCCTTCAAGTCTGGGGAATAACATTCATTTTTTTTATGAGATAGGTTAATGACAGAAAAATTTATAGTTGTGAAATGTAGCCACAGTTTAAGTTGCCAAGACTGGCTCCTGAATTCTGGTGTGAGCATATGCTACTTCATGCAGAAGTCACTGGGAAGCCTGGGGGACAGCTGTGTGGACCATCAGTCAGCTGAGCAGCCAAGCTGTGAGATGTCAAGCAAAGAGGCAAGGCTGACTTTGAGGCAGGTTCAGACTTATCATCCATCAGGCAACATTGAAAGTGAGCAGCAATACAACTGTTTTTCTATCCTATTCAAGACCTGGGAACACCTGTTAACGTGACCATTAAATCGCTGTGCATTTGCATAAGTTATTTCTCAAAGAATTCAGAGAGACCGCCTGCTCTGCACTTGGGAATTCTGGGGGGATGTGAGGAGGCCTTCAAGTTGAGTTGGTTATGGAATAAGCAGGGGATCCGGAGTGCCTTGTGAGTTGACAGATCCACTGAGGTTTCCCCTTCCTCCTTTCCTGGGTGGTGAGGGCCTGGGGGAGGCTGCTTGTGGGGCCTGCAATGACCCAGCCTGGGTTCCACTTGACTGTGGGATTGGTGTGGGGTTGAGCGGTAATCTTCTAAATGCAGCATTCTGTGAGTTTCTGCATCAGAGCCGAGGGAAGAGTCTAAGATACAGATCAAGTGAGAGTAGATGAGGAGTTAAAAAGCAAGCATATGGGAAATTTCAGAGAACTGACTTGTGATGTCACAGGGGATGGAGGAAAGATGAATTCAGGGACAAGCGGTAACTTTTTAAGGAATGTCTATGGCCTCCTTTGTGATTGAACCATGACCAGTTAAGAGGACCAACAAGAGAGAACCTCATTCATGTTTATGTTCCTAACGTGGTGCCTGAAACATGGTGGCTGCTCCCCAAATACTGCTGACTGAATGGGCTAGTTTAGTGGGGCCCTAGTGTTGTTTAGTTTAGTGGGGCAACTTTATGTTTTGCCTCAGACCTGGTGAAAAGGGTGACAATGAAAAAATTCCTGTTTCTTCCAGCCTCTTCAGGCAGAATTAAATAAATTGAAGAGCTTATTTTTATTATTTTCTTGAATTGGGAGCTGTAGTTAATCAGTCCAGGTAAGACAATAACCCAAAATATCTCCGGTTCTTACCAAGGAAAAGTTCTACCTCTTAATTTATTCTAAGGAGGGCCAGTGATTTCCTGAGATGCACTCAAAGCAGTAAAGAGGTGGATTTAAGGGGAACAGAATGAGACAGATGCACCTTAGCAAATGCTTTCCAGCAGCTGCACTGGATCTACGGACCACTAGGGTAAGATCTGTGTGCTTCAGCACCAGAACGTTGCCATGCAGACTGCTAGGAGACAATAACCACCAGCTCATGCCCTTGGGGACATGCAAGGTCACACAACTAACATATTGGAGTTTGCTTTTAGTTAAGAACTCCTGGTTTCCTCACAGGATCTGCTTTGACTAAAATGGGTACACAAAGGGAAGCTGTCAGAGTCCAGTGCAGTCAGGTTTGTAGAGAGAGCCAGTCCCATAGCTTCTCCTCCCCTAAACTTCTGCAGTCTATTTTTGTGTATTTATTTCTGTTTTAACCAAATTCAAAATCATAAAATAAAATTATCCCATGTTATTTTATTAGCTTCAATTCCTCTCTTCAGCCTGCCTAATCTTTTCTGATCCTAATTATGCAATCAAATATATTCACCATTTATTATCTACTCCATGCCAGGTGCTCTGTAGATTGACTTTAATTTTCACAACAAGCCTGGAGGTATTATTAATGTTCCCATTTTATAGGCAATAAAAATAAAGCTCAGCTCTAGCTCATCCAATATGAAATGAATGTGGGAAAATGTAGATAGAACTTGAAGGTAGTACTTTTTCATACCAAGCCCATGACTTGTCCAGATTATGATGTACTTTATTAGAACTTCTTTAAAGTTTATTTTATTGATGATGCTATTAAAGTTATCCCAATTTTCCCCCGTTGTCCCCCTCCACCTGGTATGCCCATTCCCTCCAGTATTCCCCCTGTTCATGTCCATGGGTCGTGCATATAAGTTCTTTGGTCTCCCCATTTCCTATACTGTTCTTAACATGCCCCTGCCTATTTTGTTTGCACCTACCAGTTATGCTTCTTAATCTCTGTGCCTTTTCCACCATTCTCCCCCTTCACCTTTCCCACTGATAACCCTCCAAATGATCTTTATATCTATGATTCTGTTCCTGTTCCAGTTGCTTAGTTTGTTTTTGTTTTTTTTTTAGATTCAGTTGTCAATAGTTGTGAGTTTGTTGTCATTTTAATGTCCATAATTTTGACCTTCTTTTTCTTAAACAAGTCCCTTTGATGTTTCATATTATAAGGTCTTGATGATGATGAACTTCTTTAGTTTTAACTTGCCTAAGATGCACTTTAGCTGACCTTCCATTCTAAACGATAGCTTTGCTGGATAGAGTAATCTTGGTTATAAGTCCTTGCTTTTCATCACTTTGAATACTTCTTGCCAGTCCCTTCTTGCCTGCAAAGTTTCTTTTGAGAAAGCAACTGATAGTCTTATGAGAACTCCTTTGTAATTCCCTGCTTTTCTCTTGTTGCTTTTTAGATTCTCTTTTTATTTTTAACTTTTGACATTTTAACCGTGATGTGTCTTGGTGTGTTCCTCTTTGGGTTCAACTTGTTTGGGACTCTCTGTGCTTCCTGAACTTGTATGTCTATTTCCTTTGCCAAATGAGGGAAGTTTTCTTTCATTATTTTCTCAAATAAGTTTTCAATTCCTTGCTCTTTCTTTTCTCTTTCTGGAATCCCTACGATTTGGATGTTGGCACTTTTAGAGATGTCCCAGAGTCTTCTTATTCTCTCCTCCTTTTTTTGAATTATTGTTTCTTCATTCTGTTCTGGTCAATTGTTTATTTCTTCCATATGTTCCAAATCATTGATTTGAACCCTGGCTTCCTTCCCTTCACTTTTGGTGTCCTGTGGATTTTTTTTTTCACTTAGCATAGCTTTCATTTTTTCCCTTATAGTTTTGCCATACTCAGTGAGTTCTCTGAGCATCCTTATCACCAGTATTTTGAGTTCTGCATCTGATAAGTTGGCTATCTCCATTTCATTTAGTTCTTTTTCTGGATTTTGTTCTATTATTTCATTTAAGCTATATTTCTTTGTCTTCTGAATTTGGCAGGCTCCCTGTGTTTGTTTCTGCGTATTAGTAGAGCTGCTTTGACTCCCTGTCTTAGCACACCTGTTAAGTTGTCTGGGGCAGAGACTTAGGTATTCACCAGGGAGGGGCAACCTGCTTCAGTGCTTTGTGCCTCTGTATATGGGGGAGAGGTAGGACGGGGACAATGCCACTGTCTGGCTGCTGGAGGCTTGCTCAGCACTTGCCCACTTCCAGTTACTTCACCCACTTCCTTTATGTGACTGACACCCCTCTAGCTGTTGCCCTGGTATTGGTTCCCAGAGTGTATATTGTAGGACTGTGTAGAGCCTTTAAATGTACTCTCCTGAGAGACTGGCAGTTTATTCTGCTGTCTCAATCTCCACTGATTTTTATAGCCAGAAGTGAAGAGACTTTATTTCCCATGCTGGAACCCTGGGCTGCATAGTCTTGCCTGGGGCTTAGATCACTTGCTCCCCAGGTATCCTTCCTAATTTTTATCCACCTCATGTGAATATAGGAATGCCAATTCTGGAGGCCACTGCTGCTGCTTTGCCACCAGCACACCACGTCCTCTCTGCCCTGGCTCCCCATCTCACCCCTCCTATCCGTCTGAATGAATATGGCTTCTTTTTTTTTTTTTTAAAGATTTTTTTTCTTGTAGATTTTATTTATTTATCTTTAGAGGGGAAGGGAAGGAGAGAGGGAGAGAAACATCAATGTGCGGTTGCCTCTTGTATGTCCCCTGACGGGAACTGGCCTGGCAACCCAGGCATGTACCCTGACTGGGAATCGAACCGCGATCTTTCGGTTCGCAGGCCCGCGCTCAATCCACTGATCTACACCAGCCAGAGCTTGAATATGGCTTCTTTAAGTCCTTGGTTTTTGGATTTCCATACAGTTCAATTTTGTGGAAGTTCTGGGTGTTTTTTGTTTTGAGGTTAGTTGTTATCCTTCTTATGGCTGTGCAATGAGGTGAAGCATGTCTACCTACCCCTCCATCTTGACCACGGGTCTGCATTAGAACTTTGATGAGGCTACTCTTTAGGTCTTTATCCAAGTCACTGATGAAGACTTGGAGTCATTGAGCCTTAGGCTAGGGCCTGGGCCCATGCATAAGTGCTGCCATCCAGAAGCTTCCTGTGATTCACCTTGGCTTAAAGGCAAGCAGTCTGAATCTGCCTGGTGCTTTGCTGTAAGCACAGATGTGTTCATGCTGACCAGAAAGGAATCGTGGCATTTCAGAAGGTACAAATAACAGACGTGCCTATGCCCGTTACCTTCCTTATCTATTGGTCCAAGCTAACCCTTTATTAAAGAAGGAAATTAGATTATTCCACCAGGACTTGTAACTTAAAGAAACCATGCTAAAATCTAGTCATGGTTTCCTCTTCCAGGTTTATATCCCCTGCCTTCCTTTCTCTTCCTGCTGCCCTTATCTTTTTTTTTTTTTTTTTTACCAAGGACTTGAAGTACCTTACATACATACAATATAATGGTAAATCACAGATATGTGCTATTAAGCAAGACCAAAAAGTTGAAGTCGGTATAGAAAGATTGATCAGGGACGGAAAATAGAATCCAATAATGCAGACTATAGAGTTTTTCATAGTTGATGTGTTTCAGCCTAAAGCTGTTTCCTGCCAGTTTAGAAAAAATTTGAAGCAGTACATTATGTAATTTTTATCAAAAAGAAAAAAAAGTTCATGTTGGGCACCCAGCAGAAAAAAAAAAACAACTTTGTCTGCTATTTAGTTCTACAGGAAAAGCTTTACAGTCTGTTTTAAGAAGAGCACTAAAAGCATATTTATATGTTCACATTCAACCCTTTCCAGAACCTTACTTAGAACTGACTGCATCCTTACCTGTTGCAGGCTTGCAAAATGCATCTCTTCTTTAGGATGAAAAATTGAATTAATTCATATCTGATGTCTAATACTTTCTTTTAAATTATATTTTATTGATCATGCTCTTACAGTTGTCCCAATTTTTTCCCCCTTGCCCCCTCCACTCAGCACTGCTCACTCCCTGGCAATCCCTACACCACTGTTCATGTCCGTGGGTCGTGGGTCTAAGTTCTATGGCTACTCTATTTCCTATACTGTATACAGTATATCTCAGGAAAGCACTGGCCCTGTATATTTTGGCTGTGGCCCCTTAGCCAAAGGTATGGGGGACTGGTGACTCACTGAGGCTGGCTGTTGCTTGTTTGAGAGGATTTAGGAAGTTGTGAAGCATGAGGCAAGACCAGCCAGTCGTATGGAAAAGCAGCTTGGGAAGACCTGTAAGTTGGGTATGGCAGAGTATCTGGAGGGGAACATCATGGCAGGACAAACAGTTTTTTCCAGGTTGATGGAGTCTTACATATGGTATCAGCTTGGGTCTGTGGGGGAAAGGTCTAGAAAAAGGACAATGGCCTCTGCTTGCCTCAATGCCATACTGTAGGAGACCGTTCTGCATGACGTGGGCCCAGCTCCCACTCAGAAATGCACAGAACCCACACCCATGGATAGGTTCTCCATGGGGAATCAGGCCTGCACTGTGCCTAGGCAGCTTTGAGTCTTGCTTTTGCTAAAAACTCCCCAGTATGGAGTATAACCGGTTCAACCACTTTTCCCTTTTCATTTGCATATCCTTCCATGATGTCATTAGCAGCATCATCTCCTTTGTTTTCTGTAAAAGGTAACCCCCTAAAGAGAACCTGTGCATAGTAAATGAGGACTATAATGTAATGTGGGTAGAAACCCAATAAAGGCCAGTCACAGCAAGGGCCAAGGCTTTTGTCCTCTTGAGAGAAAAGCTATGCTGTCCCTTTTCCTCCACCGGACTTGGTAGTCTGTGTGAATGTCTCACTTCATCCATAAGGACACGGACACTGCAGGCCAGTGTCTGCATCACCATACACTTCACTGTTTCCCTGTATACCACTGGTGCCTTTCAAGCTGCTACTCCAATGCTGAAGCTCAGAGGGAGTAAGTCTGAGAAGGTGAGTCAGTGTGTGTGTTCTTTAAGAGGAACCACTTGGAGCTCCAGCAGTATTTCCACCGACTCAATCTCCACTGGCTTTTGCAGCCGAAAGTTGTGGGAACTTATCTTCCTGGCATTGGAACCCTGGGCTGGGGGGCCTGGTGTTGGGCTGGGACTCCTTGCTCCTGAGATATCCCTCCCAAATTTTTATCCACCACACATGGGTGAGGGACTAGCCCATTCCACATCTGCACCCCTCCTACTAGCCTGAATGGATGTGGTTTCTTTATTTCTGTAGTTGTCAGACCTCATTCAACCCAATTTCTGACATTTCTGAGTGATGATTGTTCTGTATTTTAGTTGTAATTTTGATGTGGTTGTTTGAAGAAGTGAGCCATTTCTGCCTATGCTGCCATATTGACCAGAAGTCTTATTTGTATTATTTTTTAGGTTGGACAATGTGAACTGATGCTACAGAGAAAACCCAGCACCTCTGCTGATTAAGATGCAATAACATAACCAAGAAGCCCTGAGGTCAGAGCAGGGTTACAGGAGTGTGTCTTGTGTGTTCTTGCTGACCCTGATTGCTTTGTCACGCCACCTGGCACAAGCAAGTGCCAGCCCAAGGCAGGGACACTTCCAGCACTGCCCAACTGTACGACCAATTCCATTGTCTGTCCTGAGGAAACACTGAGGCATGGAAAGATGTGCAGCTTTCCAAACATGCTTGTCCAGTGAATCTGGGGCACTAAAGATGATCCTGCTGTTGAATGAGTACAGCTGCTAATTAAGGGAAAGCCTGGCTTATTCTATAAAAGGAAAGGGAGTTTTTATGCCTCCTGCTTTCCTTCTTTTAAAACACACTGAAATCAATTTCTTAGTCTCTTAGCATGGAGAAGGTATGAGTGTGGGGAAAGGGTGAAAATTCACCAACAAGGAAACACAAAATAAACAAACCACCACCAGTCGGTTTGTCACTGACAGATTGTAGTCTTCTTGATCTTGACATTGATGGAACTCCTGTCAGGAGATACATGTCTGTAGAGAGTGGAAGACTGGCGGTAGCAGTCTATTGTTGCCCCAACACTGGTTGTTTAAAAATAAATAACCATCCTGTTATTTAGTTGGAAAAAAATGAATATATTTTTACATTCTGGCTAAAAGACAATCCTGCCAAAGTTAGAATAAGAAATGAACATCTAAAAACCACCAGAATACAGACATGTTTTAGGATATGGAATAGTGATATTCTGAAGTGTTATTGCTATTTTACTTTAAAACAGATCATGCAGTCATTTGGAAAGCTATTATTTAGGCAAGTGTCTAAAGAAGTAAAAAAGAAATTTACCATTTGCTTTATAAAAATGAGCTTGAAGAGGCTAAAGTTTGCAATAATTTGAATATAAAAAACTAGTTAATCACAAAATGCCAAGTAAATAAAAACCCACAAGCCACAGTGAGCCTCAAAAAAGGGGAATGGGATAAGTTAAAGCTCTTCTTTACAAAATATAGTGAATAATACAAAAGAAATATGGAATTGGAGAATCAGTGGTTCCCAGCATCCATTATAATAGTTGACTCAGCCAGGCATTAGCAATGGTAGCTAAAATCAGCAGCTAAAACTTGGCTGGGGAATAGGACATTGACATGGTGCCAAAGTATCAGCCCACAGATTTCCAACTAACATAAATGTGAAAATATAGCTTTGTAATATTAGAAGGAAGCTGATAATCACCCCCTGATTTATCAAGGGATAAAACTTACCTCACTAATCATGAGACACCATAACATCCTCCTGATGTGATGTTATGTGAAATATACAATATTGTTTATGAAGTATTCTTGCCAAAAATGCTCGTTCTGAATCCAGTCAAGCTCATAACTATACTATCCAGTACTAGGCATATGTGGCTATTAAGTAGTTGAAATGAGGCTAGGCCTAATTGAGATGTAATGTAAAATACTGAATTTTGAAGATTTCATATGAGATAAAAGAGTATAAAGTATCTTGTGTTGATAACATGCTAAAATTATAATTTACTTACATACATTATGTTAAATAAAACAGTATTAAAATTATTTTTACCTTTTTATTTTACTTTTTAAAGGAGTAGCCAGTTGTGTAATTAGACAAATTATTAAAATTAAATAGTGATTTTAACATGTTCATTGAATGAAGTATATAAAAAATAATTGTTTTTCTATGGGTTAGCAATGAACAATTGGAAAATGTAAATACTGTTTACAATAGCATCAAAACCCACCGGTCAGCCACCCTTAAGGGACCTTTATTGAGTTGTCACTTAATGATAGTGATCGTATATGCCGAGGTCTGTTCAGGCACTGCAGTTCGGGGGGAAAGGACAGTCTCTCAGAGAGCGTGGACACCACGACAACTTGGATGAATCTCACAAACTCTGTTGAGTGAAACAAGCCATGCTAAAGAATACACCCAAGTGCACACAATATACTTCCGGTGAGATGAGGTTCAAGAACAGGTGGAATTAATAATTAGAGAAGTCAGAATAATAGGAGCTCTTGCAGGGGTTGGGAGGATCAACTAGGGAAAGGACAATAGCATTTTATAGAGTGCTGAAAATGTTTTATATCATGATCCAGATGGTTCTTGTATGAGTATTTACATGTAGAGTAATTCAGTAAGCTGTACAGCTAAGACTGCTGCATTTTACTCTACTATTTACACCTCAATTATACTTTTTATTTAAAAACAATAAAAATGTACATAGTGAGGTTGGTGCCTACTAGAAGAAATTTTGCAAATATAGAAACATTTAAAATTTTTAATAACATTTATTTATTTATTTATTTATTATTTTTATTGTATTTTCCCATTACCATTTATCCCTCCTATACCCTCTTCCATCACCACCCACTTCCTCCCCACCGGACCCCACGATCACCACACTGCTGTCTGTGTCCATGAGTCCATTTTCTTTTTCGGTCGATCCCTCCACCCCCAACCACCCCCTACCCCCGGAGCTGTCAGCCTGCCCTCTCTGAGTCTGTCTGTATTTTGCTTATTAGTTTAGTTTGTCCATTAGATTCCACACATGAATGTAATCATATGGTATTTGTCGTTCTCTGACTAGCCTATTTCATTTAGCATAATGTTCTCCAGGTCCATCCATACTGTTGCAAAGGATAAAATTCTCTCTTCTTTTTTACAGCCCAGTAGTATTCCATTGTGCAAATGTCTCATAGCCATTTTATCCACTCATTTACTGATGGACACTTGGGAAATGTAGAAATATTTTAAGAATTGCCTTCGTTTTGCCATGATGGTTTAAAAACATAATTCTTTCATGTCAGAAAAAATAACCTGTTTTTAAAACAAACTTATACCTCATGGCCATTTAACTGAGGTCTTTCCTGAAGAGAGAGAGGGAGCAAGAGAGAGCTCACACAAACAGCTTTTGTCTTAAAGATCATGTTTTTATTGTGGCCTACAAGTTATGGCAAGTAACTGCTGATAGACTTTTGGGCACCCATTTTTCCTTATATCTTGCTAGCAGAGCCTCAATTGTGCTTAGTGTCCACCAGCTCTATACCTGACTTCTGGGAACGGAACCTTATCCCAGGCCCCAGGTAAATCCGGATTCAGCGAATTATGATAATTCCCATTCCCTTAGCAGGACTGGTATAGTGCGAGCCTGTGACACACTTCCCTTCCATCACAGAGTGATTTGGGGTGTGTGTGTTTGTGTGTGTGTTTGTGTGTGCGTGTGTGTGTGTGTGTGTGTGTGTGTGTTGGAGAGGTGCTTCTGGGAAGGATATCTCATTCTTAAGAAGGAGATACCAGAGAGAAGTTCCTTTCTGTTTCTGAAGTGAGAGCAGCTTAGAGCTGTCAACAGCACCTCAATGAGAACCAATCCCGAAAGAAAGCCTATGTTGATAATGAGGAATGAAAGGCCTCTGCACCTTGTATCACACTAAAGTCGTGTCATGCCTCCTGTTCTACCTCTGGACTTCTGCTAAACTGACTGAGGGTCTTTTGTTACTTGCAGCCAAAGACAAGCTAGTTGAAACTGAGATGCCTACCTACCTCCCTAGATTAGTTACTCTCAATCACCATCATTAGTTCCCAGCCAAAGTAGCCATTTAAAATTTCTCAAACTTATTTTTCTCTCTCACCTCAGGACCTTTGCATGTACTTTGTCCTTTGTCTGAAATATTCCGCACCCTCCTTCACCCCTGTTACTACTCAGCACCTACTTATCCTTCAGATATCAGCCCAGACATCATTTCCTCAGAGAAAGACTCCTCGGATTAGGTCAGACTGCTTTTACCCTCCTTCCTCACACCACCCACAGTCCTTCATACCCCTTATCATGACCAAATTTTGAGACAGGATATTGTATTTCAAAACATTTGAGCTTTCTTCAGGCTGTCGTTGTGCATATATAAGACTGTGTCTGCCAGGTGAACCAGGAAGTGTCCAGCAAGATTACATACTTTTCATATTTTACCTGTTTCCTCTCCCCAAAATTGTTCCAGTTCTTCCTAAGTGTCAAGGTAAGTTCTGTCAGAGCCTTTACAGACACTAAGACAGTCCCCTCTTGTGCACATGATACTGTTACAGGAATCGCTATGTCATGGAGTATGTTTTGATTGCATGTGAACATGAATTCTTTATAGCTTTGAGCCATTTTACCAGGATTATACCAGGCCTGTCCATCTTCCTGGAGGTCCACACCGGACCTCTGCCAAGAGGACAGCTGGGCCACCACTTGGTGGGATTAGCCATCTAAATGTTTGCTGATTCAAGGCCATAAGTCCAAGGATGGAGCTGGGGCTTTGACAGAGCCTGGAGTCAGGACCCTAAGAGGGGCTCCGTAGGTAAAAGGACAGCTCCATGAGTCACCCAAAACAGGACATTTTTCTATCTTTTCAGCTGGCTACCTCAATTCCATAATATTCATCTGCATTCTATTTCAGCTACCTCCTCTTAGACCACACCTCTTGAAATTTTCCCTCTTTCTTATCTCAGCCTACATTAGCTTCCCAATGGAATGCAACTTCTGACCGTCATACTCTTGTACTCTCCTCCCTCAAAATACTCCTCGGCCTCCAAGGGAACCCTCAGTCCTCAACCAGCCACTCTCTCCCCATGAAACCGTTCCCCTCTGACGGGCAGACCTCTTCTTCTGCCTTCTCAGCTTCTCACGCCTATGACACGTGTGGATTATTATGCAGACTGCAGATGTGACTTATTGAGAGAGTGATTTGCTGACTTAAAAATATATAAAATACACATAAAGATACATAATACTTATAGATGAATAGTGATGGTTGTACGACAGTATAAATGCACTTAATATTGCTGAACTATACACTTCAAATGATTAAGACAGCAAATTGTTACATGCATTTTACCACAGTGTTAAAAATTGAGGAAAAATAGCATATAACAGAACTAAATGGTAAACTAGAAGAGAGAAAACATTTATAAATCATGTGTCTTCTTAGAATGCTTCTGGATACAAGTAGATAAAACCAAACCTAATGTGGCTTTAAAAGTAGAGATAAAAATAAAACCAAAACTAAGCACAAAAACAAATGCACTGGTCATTCTTTCTTAAAACAGTTAAGCCAGTTTTATGCACAGAAAGGTTTAAGATGTGGCTTCAGGTAGCTAGGTACCTGGAAAAGGACTACAGCCTGGGAAATGGGATGCTGAGATGTGGAGGACTTGATTCAAAGGACTAGCCGGCACTTGCAGGTTCACCAGCTCTGCAGGAATTACCTTTTGTGCAAAAGCAAAGATGGAAAAAGCAACTTTGGCTAGATAGCTACATTCCAGTCTTTGAAGTGTCTGGAGACACTGAGTTAGGAGGAACATCAGCATATGTATTCTAAGGTTTGTCCTTGGAGAAAAACACTGTATGGGCAGATTATATTAATTTCCTTATTGGTACCCAAAGCCTGCATTTCAGTCACATGTTTAAAACAAAGGAAGTCTGGCTATGTTCACAAATGTGGGAAGTGTTCTTGCCTCTGGAACTTCAGAGTCCATTATTAAAATGATAAATTCTCCACCAAGAAAGGTGAAATGACACTCTGGATCATGTTAAGAAATGTCTTTTCTGAATAATGCATAACACAAATTTGTTTACTTCCAATGTCACTATGGAAACTGTTTTCTTCTTCCTAGATTTAAGTGCTATTTGGTCTCTGGGAAGCCTTTGCCTTGCACTCCTTATGGTACTTTTAATTCGATACTTTCTTGGATCCTGGTATTCCCTGGAGGAATCAGCCTTTCTAACAAAAACTCCCCAGGAACCCAAACAGACAGGGAGACAGAAAATCTGAATTCCATTCCTGGTTCTGCCCCAGATCCAGCTCCCTCTCTGCCGCTCTCTGGGCTCACTGTCTCTGCTGTAGAACAGTTGTGATAATGCTAACTCAGCCAAGCTTGAAAGCTGTTGATGTGAAGTATGAGATGCAAGACAAATATAAGGTATTTCAATGTTCCTAAAGCACTGCACACTGCCCCACAGGTGATGAATGCCTGGGAAAGGCCTTACATGGAACAAAGATACTGGTGTTCTCAGCTCCTTTTCTGCTCTGTGTGAAAGGGTCCAGCCCCCACTGCTGCTGCCATTGGGTCCAATTAAAGCCCTGCGAAGGTAAGCATGAGAAGCCCACTTGTGTGGCAGACACTGGGGGGTTACATAGTTCATGTCTTCAAAGAGCATGTAGTTTAGCTGAGGCAAGAAGATAAACGTGTAAACAGTTTGTGGAAAGCAGAATACAGTTACTATCTTTGCTGGTGTGTTAGTTTGCTAAGGATGCTATAACAAAGTATCACAGACTGGGGGGTGGGGGAATACCAGAAACAGGAAGTTACGCTCTCATAATTCTGGAGCAGAGAGGTCTGAGATCAAAGTGTCGGGCTGGTGACTTCTGAGGCCTCTCTCATTGGTTTGTAGATGGTTCTCTTCTCCCTGTATCTTCACATGGCCAGTCCTCTGTATTCATCTGTGTCCTAACCTCCTCTTCCTTTAATGACACATGTCCATTGGATTGGAGCCCTCCCATGTGACCGCATTTTAATTTAGGTACCTCTTTAAAGACCCTGTCTCCAAATATAATCCTATTCTGAGGTACTGGGGATTAGGACTTCAACATATGAATTCTGGTGGGTCCATAATTTACTCTGTAACACCTGGTTTCTAAATGTTGGAATTTCTCAGTTTCCTTTCCTTTTTCCTTCTCCATCTTTCATCTTTCTGGGAATGATTTCTTCCTTTTCTGTGACTCTGAATACCATTTATGCTGATGACACCCATAGCTATGCCCTCAGCCTTGGCTCCACTCTCAGCTCTGGAATCCATGTGAAGATTGTCTGATTGCTTCTCCCCCCTTAGATATCTAACAGGCATCTGAAGCCTAGCATATCTAAAACCCAGCCGCTATCCTCTGCCTCACCTCCCCATTTTCGTTCATCATTATAAATGGTACCACTTGACCCCCAAGTCAGTACTCTCTTGGTGGAAGTGATTACACCTGAAACTGTGTTTTTATTTCCCTGTGTGCTTTTTGCCTGAATCCCTGAGCTAGAATTTCTGGTGCATAGTAGGCTCTCAATAAACATTTGCTTGAATGAATTGTCAGAATAGTTACGAACACAGTAAATGCATACACAGGGAGATTTCTGTGGGTTAGAGAAGTGACGGTAGGGTCCACGCACAGGTGTGCTGGAGCTGGCTCAAACCAACTCACAAGACACTATTGTCAAGTGTTCAGTTGTTAAATGTGGCCATTATTAAAAAGTGAATTAAATACATTACAATAGAACTATGTGAAAAATAAAGGTTATAAGTAATCCACTCATCATTTCTTAATTACTTCACAATCTTACTATCATGTTTCTGAGATTATTTGATTGTATTGCATCTGATCTAGAAATATTTCGTCATGGTGGGCCACTGCTCATCTCTTCCCAGCTCTGCATTCAGTGACACCACATTGGTAGAGTGAAATTGGCCATAATGGGAGTATTTACTCCATGGAATTCTGTAAATGCTACAAATCTGTTTATTTGTTTGTGTTTTGGGAGAAGTGGCTGTAACATATTTATTATCACCCCATAGTTTCTTTGAAGAATGATGAGGAACCATTACGCAGGGAGGGGAGGAGGATTCTAGGCAGTATCCAGAGCACAAGGATGGGTTCAAAAGAAGGAATGGTACTTACATTTGGAATCAGAGACTCATGTCTGAAGCGTGTGTGTGTGTGTGTGTGTGTGTGTTGTATCTGAGGGAAGATGGGGAATAGAATCACTGGGATTAGGTCCAGGATACAAAGATAAGTGGTTTGAATTTTATTCTGTAAGTAATGGAGCTCCATTGAAAATTTTTAGCAGCCCTGCCATGTGAGGAAAGTACATAGTAAATGCTCAGTGAACACCTGAGGAATGGAACAGAAAGGAGTACTTTCAGTAGAGCACACACTGTTAGCCATAGTTCTTTATATGATTTCCCAAGTCTGTAAAAATATTGTCACAATCATTCTGAACAGGTGTGCTGAAGATGCTCACTAGGGAGAAAAATTAGTGTTTCAGCTGAAACTTCTCTGGATTTTTTCCAAGTTGAAGCAAATTAAACAGAGACTGAATTAAGAGTTTGTCTTCCATGAACATAGAAAAAAACACAAGTCAGATTGTGGAGTGAAGATGATCCATTTGATGAAAGTGCAACATGAATAGCTGTATCCACAGGACAAAAGTCACCATGACTTTTATTGCCAATAAATCTGTGAATATACCCTCTCGACTGATCTGAAAAACTGAGCAAATGTAGTTTCATTTTGCTCACACAAAGGTGTGTTTCTTTCCACATCTAAAGCTCATTATTAGCAGCTAGAAGTAACTAGAGGGCTAATTAAAGCAGAGTGATGAGGTAGATAAGCCCTAGTGATACGACACTCACTGATATCCAATCCATGCTGCTCTTTGTGGCTCACCTGTAGTTGGGGGAAGAGTGTGTGCTCTGCTAGATACAAAGGGGTCTGGCCATTTTAATAGAAAAAAACATCACAATTATGTACATAAAAAGAAAATCTTGGAAGAGGATGATAAACTTGCTTGTTGAATAGTAAATCCAACAATGTGAACGGTCTGGACCCTAATGGCCCATCTTCCCTTCTTGATAGTGAAATAGTTATATATGAAAACATAAAAAGGAAAAGGGAGAACGAGGAGACCTTAAAATGCCATGAGTGAAAGTGTAAAAGGAAAAGGAAAGCATAAGGCTTCCATAAGCAGCGTAAATCCCTTTGTCCAGAAGGACATGTTCAATCTCAAAATAATGAGAAACTGAGAAATCTTCCTCATTGTTTCTACATAATCCCATTTGGCGATATTACCATGGCCTGGTAAGAAATAATTCTATTGCAAATATTATTTTTCCATGAATGAGAAGTCTGGTAGGGAAAATTCAAAGTCCAAAATAAATATTCATATATACTCTTATACAAAGCCTGCCAGGCACTTTGACAATGATGATGACAGAATATCTTATTGAAACTGCCAAGGAAATGCCTACAATATGACCTAAATACAGAAACCTGGCTGTTGTAAAACTCATTCAAACCCAGTCATCACATTAGAAGTAGAGAACCCTTAGTGATGGAATAGCAACTAACATCTCACTTGAGTTTACCAAAATATACCCAATAATTAATCTGCTATAGGGTGTTTTGAGTTTTCAAGTTTTTTTGAGAACTTGGTGGACTATGTTGAAGAGCAGAGACAGCCCTGATATCAGTCAATGTAACACACCTAGCATAACTCAGAAGATCTGATGGATTAGAGTTCTACCATCTCCCTCTCAGCCACAGGCAGGCCTTGGGTCTAACCCCACTCCCTGCCTCTTGCTTGGCCCCACATTTCCCCATCGCTCTAGTGAAAGCTTTGTCACATCCCAGTCTGGCCATGTAACTGCTCTTTGGTTGCTCTGCATTTCCTGAAGATGAGAGCCACCTGGCACACAGGGCTCCCTCAGGCCTGGCCCTCCTCTCAGATCATCTTCTCATGTCTGCCCTGCAGTATCTTATGCCGAGCCAGAGCTGAACTATGGCAATCTGAAGTTTTGGGGGGAAAAAAACAAAACAAACAAACAAAAAAACCTCTGCTTTTTGTTCTTCTTGAGCCTTAGCACATCTCATACTCTGTTTATGGTCTTCTCCCTCACTTTTCCCCATGCAAACTCCCACTCTTACTACAGGCTCAGCTCATGTAACATATCTTGAAGCTTTTTCTCATTCTACTCTGCCCAGTATGCATTCTCAAACACCTATTGCCCCCTCTCTCTGTTTTTCTTCCTCTCTCTCCTCATTTCTTCTGTCTCAACCTCTAGACCATGGGAGACTTGAGATCATTCACCTTTCAACAAATTTTTGTTGAGTTTCCTCTATGAGCCAGGAAAGATTCTAGGTGCTAAAGACACAGCCAGAAATTTACAGTCAAAGTAAATCAGTTCTTATCCTTATGGAATCTTCACTGTAGCAGGAAAAAGAAGATTAAAAAAAAAAACTAGTGTTTTTAACATTAGTAAGGATGATCAGGAGATTTTAGATTTTGAAAAGAAAAAAGCAAGATAGAACTCTAGAAATGTATACCCTGAACTAACCAAGCAAGTGTTTGTCCATTCTCCTACATTTCAGTGTGAGGAAAACTGAAGCAAAGAGATGCCCATGGACTTGTTCAAGGAACATCGCAGGTTAGATCCTCAACCTCTTTCTTCTAAAACATGAGCACTTCCAGGCAACTCATTTATGGCACAGATTTGAAAGTGATCAAGGTCTTTTGCCTCCAGATTTATTGAAATTTCATAGATGAATGACATTGTATAAGTTTAAGGTGTGCCACCTGTTGATAGGCTACACTTATTATTGCAAAATCATCACCACCATAGTGTTAGCAAACACCTTCTCATGTTGCATTGTTACCATTTCTTTTTTTGTGATGATTACATTTAAGATCTACTTTCTTAAGAAATTTCAAATATATAATACAGGATAATCAAAAATAATCACCACCCTGCACATTACATTTCCAGAAGTTATTCATTGTATAACTGGAGTGTGTACCCTTTGACCAACATCTCCCCACCACCCGCCCTTCCCAGGCCTCTGGCAATCACCATTCTAGTCTCTGTTTCTATGAGTTTGGTTTTTTAGATTCCGCATATAGTTGACATCATTTGGTATTTGTCTTTCTCTGTCTGACTTATTTCACTGAACACATGCCCACAAGGTCCATCCATGTTGTTTCAAATGGCAGGATTGCATTGTTCCTCTTGGTTGAATTATATTCCATCATAAACATGGATGGTGTCTTCTTTATCCATTTATTCACTGGCAGATGATTAGGCTGTTTCCAGATTGTAACTTTTCTGAATAATACTGCAATATTACTCATGAACAATACTGATCATGAGAATATGGAGCAAAGTAACTCAAAATGGATTAAACACATGATGTGAGATCTGAAATAATAAAACTGAAAGAGCACATAAAAGATAAGCTCCTCAATATGGGTCTTGGCAATGATTTCTTTGGTAATGACACTAAGAGAAAAGGCATTGAAAGAAAAATAAACAATAGGACTAACACGGTGTCTTTTTATAATAACTGTGTAAGGTCATTTGCACAAGGTGAAAGATGGGATCCAAAGCCAAGCATTCTACCAAGCAGTGATTTAGCCAGAATGGTTGGCTTCCTGTGAAAGCCAGTGTTCTGAGAAGTCACAAATTGACTGTGAAGGTGTAGGTTTATTTCTGGTCTCTCTCTTCTGTTCCATTGATCTATGTGCCTGTTTTTATACCAGTACCATGCTGTTTTGATTACAACATCTTTATACTATAGCTTGACACTAGGTATCATGATTCCTCCAAGTGTGTTCTTCTTTCTCAGGATCGCTGTTGCTATGTCGGGCCTTTGTGGTTCCATATAAATTTTTGAAATATTTATTCTAGTTCTGTGAAATACATCATTGGAATCTTGATACGAATCCATAAATTGCTTTGGGCAATGTGAACATTTTAGCGATGCTAATTCTTCCCATCCATGAACATGGTATGTGTGTCCACTTATTTGTATCTTCTTCAATTTCTTTTGTGTCTTATAATTTTCTGAGTACAGGTTCCATTTCTGGGAATATATCTAAAGAAACTCAAGACACTAATTTGAAAGAACATAAGCACCCCTATATTCATTGCAGCATTATTTACAATAGCTAAGATATGGAAGTGGCCCAAGTGTCCATCAGTAGATGAATGGATAACACAACTTTTGGGCATTTACACAGTGGAATATTACTCACCACAAAAAAGAAGAAAATTTTACTTTTTGTGACAATATGGATGGACCTGGAGAAATTTATGCTGAGATAAGCCAGTCAGAGAAAGACAAATGCCATACGATTTCACTCATATGTGAGGTCTAATGAACAACTAACAAGAAAAATAGAGACTCACAGAGAGCAGGATGACAGCTGTTGGGGAGAAGGTCAGAGGGTGGAGGGATTGAGCAAACAGGAAAAGGACTCATGGGCATGGACCAAAGTGTGGTAATTGCAGGGGCAGGGTGTATAAAAGGGCTAAGTGGTAATGGAAACACTGCAATAAAAACTTTGAAAAGTCATCAAATTTCTAAAGGAGAAATTATTTTTTAGAAGGCAGGGCTCTGGAAAGGTAATCAAATTTTCTGTGCCTCCCCCATCATCTGGAATCTGTCTGACTGTGGTGCCAATTCTGTGAAATGCTGAGTTGGACAGACAGGTAAGGGCAGGATACATCATGCAGGAACATTTTCTCCCGCATAACGATGACATGTGGCTGTATGAGATCTCTGTGGGAAAAGCAGCCTGAGTGGAGACTCACATTTGGCATTCCTTTCAGGGTCAGTGATGTACACTGTCTCTGTGAGGGTTTGGATGTGTAATTTACTGATAAAGGCAGAGAAGGAGTCTAGGTTCCACCTCCAGGCCTTTGCCTTGTCATTCCCCTGCCTGGAATGCCCTTTCACTCCACGTTGTTCAGCCAAATCCACCCATCTTTCCGCACCTTTTTTCTCCGAAGTGTGCCAGACAACTCCTGTCTTCACTGAGCTCTCCTCTTTCTGGATTATTATTCCTTCACAATTCTTAGAACAAACTTTTTGGGTTTTATTTAAACCAGGGTTTCCTAACCTCAGCACGATTGAAGTTTAGGCCAGATAATTACTTGTTTTCCTGTATGTTACAGAGTGTTAAGCAGCATCTTTGGCCTCTATGCACTAGATGCGAGAACATGGCCCCCAAGTCAGGACAATCAAAAACATTTCCAGGCATCGCTGAATGTCCCTTGAGAGACAAAAGTATCGCCCTGAGATAAGAAGCATTGATTTACACCCTCATGCATTTATTAACAGCTACAGCAGCAACTGTGCATTTGGAATTTATGTATGAGGTACTTTGCCAAGCACCTTACAGAGACTGTCACTGTGGATCCTCAGATAAGAAGTGTCAGATAAAGAACACCAGCTCCATTTTATGTACAGGAAAACTGAGGCTAAGCAAGTTGCCAAAAGTTTAAGGAACTTTCACAGAGTTAGCAAGTAGCGGAGCTGAGTGCAAAACCATCATTCTGACTCCAGAGCAGGTTCCTGTAGCCACCATCCACATGGCTGGCCTCCCTTCCTGCCAGTGTCCCCCAGCCACTTGTCTCCCTTTCCCTGGTCATGGCCATTCTTCCCAGGGGCATCAACTTCTCCAATATTCAGGGAGCCAGACATGTACCACCAGTCAGCAGGTGCCCTTTCTCCGAGGTGGAGATCTCAGGTCCTTGGGGCCCTTCTGCCATGCACAGAAATGCCAGGACCAGCTGAGAAGTTACCACCCATGCTGAGATCTAAGTTACAGCTCTTCAAGCTTCTGAATTTTAATAGTCACAACCTCTTCCCCCTGTTCTCCTAGCCCAGGGTGGGAGTGGCTTCCTGCATTTGCTACGTCTGTGATATCTTAGTTCTCTATCCAACTTATTAGTTACCTATTTTGTTGACAATTCTTGATATTTAGCTAACAATCTTTTATGTTAAATTCTCCATGTTATAAAATAACTGCCATGGTTTCTGTGTCTGTCTAGACCCTGACCAATACAGATGCTCCCTAGTACTTATCAAGGATCATTGCTAAATACCCCCATAGGCCAAAGGCAGAACTGAACATATTTATTGTATATAACTCAGGCAACTGTCATACATATTCAGAGGTCTGAATGTGCCTCCTGGGAATGGTGGTGTTTATCCAGAATGTTAACATCCTTTGTTTAAGATGAAATCATGGAGTGCAATAAAATAGAGACTATAGTGCAAGCAATGTTAGGGATGATTCAGCAGCCAAATTTATCCTAATTTTCTTGCGGGGCCTCTAAACATGCAGGCAATAGGCTAAAATAGTACACTGGAGAAGGCAAGAGAATCTGTATAAATTTTTTATTTTCATAAGGTTAATTTAATATAGCAATAAGGTACTGGTAGAAAATTAAATTGAAATATGAGAATTTCCTTGGTGATCATTGGATCAGCACTGGGGAATTTCAAGAAGAAAAGTCAATGGGAAAACAGAGTTTAGGCTGATAAATCCCACTGGTCAATTTTGATTAACAAATGCTTTTTGCCCCAAGTGATAAGATGTGAACATTAATGAGTGTTAGTCATGGAAAAAGCACACTTCATGCTTATCTCCCCAGCGTGGTAGTTTAATATCTTTTCCAGGAACTGTGCTGATGAGAACATTCTGCCTCCAAAATGTCTGAAGGCTTCAATCACAGAGTTTGTATAATAATTCCCAACTCAATTTAAAAGGCTAACCTTATACTCAAGCATCATAAATTATTCTGAGCATTTCTCTGTGAGCTGCTCCCCAAGGTTTCCACAAGCTCCCTGTAGAACTAAGAACCAGGTGCAGGAGAACCTGGGGCTCACCCAGAGAGCCAGCTTCCTGCCAGGTAGCCCTGGCTCCTGTGACTTGAGCCCCAGGGTCCCTGCAGCCTTGGCAGACATTGCATCCCTATCAGGGGCCCTTTCCTGCTCCAAGAACTACTCAGACTCCCACAGAAACCCCGATTCTCTGAAAGATGACAACTGCTCTGCAGATTAGCCAAGGTTTCATCACAAGTCTTCTTAATGCTCCCATCTTTCCCCTTTTCTTTAGAGTGTGACATCTACTAGATTTCAACATCTAGAACTTTACAATTCTCAGCAAATGACTGGGGTTCTATGCTAAGAACTTTGGGAAGTCTGTGCTCACTTGAAATTCCTGCACAGAAACTCATAGTGTTTATTAACTAAGCAGATAAAAACTATGGTCCAGTGGAGAGAACCTGGGATTCTTATATTAATTTTATTATCGGTTAGCTCTGGAAACATAAATGATTATCCTAATCTGCTACTATTATCTCAGTTGTAAAGTGGGAAAAATGATATCTTAAAAATCCTGCTCTCCTTTTTAAAGAAAGGGCTGATTCTAGAACTAGGGCAGGAAACCAGATGAGCCTGCAGCATTTAGTAGTGCCAAAAAAATGAATGGAATAAAAAACAAACACCAACCTGCACTGATAGGGTTATAGCAAAGGGATCTAGGAGCCAACTGAAAGAATTTCCAATGACCAAAGCTGGAACAATTTGAGCAATAAAATAAAAAAAGAAGAAGGAGGGAGGATGGCAGTAAGAAAGGGGGGAGCAGGTCCACTTCCCCCTGCACACGGGTGGAAAACCTAGCCAATCTTCTGAGGAATGGAGTGCACAGCCAATGGTATCTCAGCATACATGAAGACTGGAGGCCAAAATTGTAGAGGACATTGAAAAATCAGATGGCGAGGAGAGTACTTTGGGACAATAAGGTCCCCAGGACCAGTGCAGCAACCAGGGCAGCTGCAGCCCCAGGCCTGCAACCGCAAGGTCTGCTGCGAGATTCTTGTGAGAGAGCCAGGTCAAGGCTCCCTCCCCTGCCAAACAAGGTTTGAGCAGCACCAGATGAACCTAGATGCTTGAGGCCACTGGGGGGAATAAGGATGAAGTGGCAGACACAGGGGGGCTGTGTGTACCCACTGAAACTGTGGATGCAGGCTGGGAAGAGTTGGGCCATGATGGACCCTGACCTGGACAGTCCCTGGTCTGGTTGGAGAGGTGGGCTGTGTGGGAGGCCAGGGCCTTGTATGGAGAGGCAGGCTTAAGCAGGAGGAATTTTTCAAAAAGGAAAAAAAAAAAATAGAGACTCAGCAGCTGTTTGGGGAATTTTCCCCAGGGAAGCCACCCCGTCTCCCCACCGCTGGGCCTGAGCAGCCTCCAGCAGCCTCAGCCATGGGCCCACCTCTGCTGCCAGGACTGCACCTGAGCCCCTAATCCTGAACCCAGCAGGGGAAGGTGCCCAGCCATACCCGTGACCCCAGCGGTGTACCACCGACCCAGCCTCCCCCCACCCACCTGGCTGCTGACACTGCAGTGGCTGTGCTCACTGACACCTGAAACCACAGGGATGGTGGGCACCCAAACCAGGGGCCCAGCACCAGTCCCACTCCAGCATGGAAGCTGAACACCCACAGTCCTGAGGGCAGAACACGCTTGACCCCACCACCCCAGCCTCCATGGTTCCTGCAGTGGACGTGGGGCACTCATACCTGAGGCGCGCAGGACAGTGCACACCCGAACCCCCAGCCCAGCAGCAGTCCATCCTGCTCCAGCAGAGGAGGCCAAGCACTCAGGTCCACAGCCCTGGGGACAGTGCATGCCCAAACCCACAGTCCAGAGGCTACTGGGCCCACCCCAGTAGCAGAGGCCAAGCACTCACGGCTGCAGCCCCCTGGATGGAGTGTGTCTGACCCAGCCATCCAGAGGCACCTCTCTCCCAACCCCACCAATCCCCCCTCAGCCTGTTGCAGCCAGAAAGACCAGCAAAACTGGTTTGGCTTGTTTAAAGACAGCAGGAGGCTTTCTTTCTTTCTTTTCTTTTTTGTTTTTTTACTTCTTTCTTCCTTTCTTTCTTTAATTCCTTCTTCCTTCCTTCCTTTTTTAAATTTTTTTATTTTTTAAATTCTTTCTTCCTTTCTTCTTTCTTTTTTTTATTCCTTCTTCCTTTCTTTCTTTCAATTAAAATAAAAGGCCAAATAAGAAGCTTCCTGGACAATAGAAGCTTCAAAGAATATACCTCCTCCAAACCAGCTCTACAAGATATGATAAATGGTTTACTTTAAGAACAAGAAGAAAAACAGTGAGAGAGAGAATCACAGGTACAAAAAAAAGTCAATAAATAAGTACCTATCAATAATAACATTAAATGTAAATGGATTAAATGCCCTAATCAAAAGGTATAGAATAGCAGAATGGATAAGAAAGCATAACCCATACATACATTGCCTACAGGAGACCCACCTCAGGACAAAAGACCTACACAGACTGAAAGTAAAGAGCTGAAAACAAAAATTCCAGGCAAATGGACAGGAAAAAAAAGCCAGGGTAGCAATACTCACAGCAGATAAAATAGGCTTCAGAAAAAGGGCCACTAAAAGAGACCCAGAAGGTCACAGATTCCATCAAAAAGACATAAACATTGTAAATATATATGCACCCAACATAGGAGCACCCAAATATATAAAGAAAATCTTGGAGAACTTCAAGAAAGATATTGACAGCAACACATTAATAGTAGGGGATTTTAACACCCCACTGTCAAAAATGGATAGATCTTCCAAACAAAATATCAACAAAGATATTGTGGCATTGAACAATGTCTTAGATCAAATGAATTTAACTAATATATAAACAATCTTTCATCCCAAAGAAACAGAATACACGTTCTTTTCAAATGCACACGGAACAGTTTCAAAGATAGACCACATGATAGGACACAAAAAAAGCCTCAACAAATTCAAGAAAATTGAAACCATATCAAGAATTTTCTGCAACCACAAGAGACTGAAACTAGAAACCAACATCAAGGAAAAAACTCAAAAACACTCAAAATCATGGAGATTGAATAGCATGCTATTAAACAATGACTGGGTCAAGAATGAGATTAAGAAAGAAATCAAAAATTTTCTGGAAACAAATGCAAATGAAGTCACAACAATCCAAAACTTATGGGACACAGTGAAGGCAGTCCTGAGAGGGAAGTTCATCGTGATACAGGCCTACCTAAAAAAGATAGAAACATTTCAAATAAACAACCTAAACCTACACCTACAAGGACTTGAGGAACAACAAAGAAAGCCCAGAGGAAGTAGAAGGAAGGAAATAACCAAGATCAGAGCAGAATTAAATGACTTAGAGACTGAAAACACAATTCTAAGGATCAAAAAATCCAGGAACTGGTTCTTTGAAAAGATAAACAAAATTGACAAGCCTTTAAGCAGACTCATCAAGAAAAAAAGAGAGAGGAGCCAAATAAACACCATCAGAAATGAAAGAGGAGAGATTACAACTGATACCACAGAAATAAAAAGGATTGTAAGAAATTACTACGAAGAACTGTATGCCAAGAAATTTGAAAACCAAGGAGAAATCGACCAATTTCTATAAAAATATAATCTTCCAAAACTGAATGAAGAAGCAGAAAGCCTGAACAGACCAATAATAGCCGATGAAATTGAAGCAGTAATCAGAAAGCTTCCGACACACAAAAGCCTTGGACCAGATGGTTTCACAGGAGAATTTTACAAAGCATTTAAGAAAGAGCTTACCCCTATCCTTCACGAATTATTCCAAAAAATTCAAGAAGGCAGAAGACTCCCAAACTCTTTGTATGAAGCCAGCACCATCCTAATCCCAAAACCAGATAAAGACATAACAAAGAAAAAAACTTCTGCCAGTATCACTGATAAACATAGACACTAAAATCCTCAACAAAATATTGGCAAACCACATAAAGCAATATGTTAAAGAGATCATACCCCTTGACCAAGTGGGATTCACCCCAGGGATGCAAGGATGGTACAATATTCACAAATCAATAAACGTGAAACATCACATAAACAAAAGACAAAAATCACATGAGCATATCAATACATGCGGAAAAAGCATTTGATAAGGTACAGCACCTATTTATGATAAAAACACTCAGCAAAGTGGGAATAGAGGGAGCATTCCTCAACATAATAAAGGCCATATATGAAAGACTTACAGCCAACATCACACTCAATGGGCAAAAACTTAGAGCTTTCCCACTAAGATCAGGAACAAGACAAGGATGCCCACTTTCACCACTCCTATTCAACATAGTATTGGAAGTCTTAGCCACAGCAATCAGACAAGAAAAAGAAATAAAAGGCATCCACATTGGAAAGGAGGAAGCAAAACTGTCATTGTTTGTAGATGACATGATAGTGTACATAGAAAATCCTATAGACTCCACAAAACAACTACTTGACCTAATAAGTGAATTTGGCAAAACAGCAAGATACAAAGTCAATATTCAGAAATCAAAAGCATTTTTGTACACCAACAATGAAACAGCAGAAACAGAAATCAGGAAAAAAATCCCATTTGATATAGCAAAAAGAAAAATAAAGTACCTAGGAATAAACCTAACCAAGAAGGTAAAAGACCTGTACTCAGAAAACTACACAATATTGAAGAAAGAAATTAAGGAAGACACAAACAAATGGAAGCATATAACAAGTTCATGGATTGGAAGAATTAAAATCATCAAAATGTCCACACTACCCAAAGCAATTTATAGATTCAATGCAATCCCTATTAAAGTGCCAATGACATATTAAGCAGATATAGAACAAACAATAGAACAAATATTTCAAAAAAGTATGTGGAACCATAAGCAACCCCAAATAGCTGTAACAATTTTGAGAAAGAAGAATAAAGTAGGAGGGATCACAGTACCTGACATCAAACTGCATTACAAGGCCACTGTAATCAAAACAGCCTGGTACTGGCATGAGAATAGACACATAGATCAATGGAACAGAATAGAGAGCCCAGAAACAAACCTACGTCTCTATGGTCAATTAATATTTGACAAAGGAGGCACAAGCATAAAATGGAGTAAAAATAGCCTCTTCAACAAATAGTGTTGGGAGATCTGGACAGCTACATGCAAAAATATGAAACTTGATCACCAACTTACACCATACACAAAAATAAATTTAAGGTGGATAAAAGACTTAAATATAAGTCGTGAGACCTTAAAAGCCCTAGAGGAAAATGTTGATAGGAAAATCTCAGACATGCTATGCAGCAACATCTTCACTGATACATCCCCTAAAGCAAGGGACATAAAGGAAAGAATAAACAAATGGGACCTCATCAAATTAAAAAGCTTCTGCATGGATAAAGAAAACAGCATTAAAATGAAAAGAGAACCAACTGTATGGGAAAACATATTTGCCAATGATACCTCAGACAAGGGTTTCATCTCCAGAATACATAAAGGACTTACATCACTCCAGGAAGACACAAAACCCAATTAAAAAATGGGAAAAAAACTTGAACAGACCCTTCTCCAAGGAGGACATACAGAGAGCCCATAGACATATGAAAAGATGCTCAGCATCACTAGCCATCAGAGAGGTGCAAATAAAAACCACGAGATACCACTTCACACTGGTCAGAATAGTCATCATAAACAAATCAATAAACAAGTGTTGGAGAGGATGTGGAGAAAAAGGAACTCTACTGCACTGTTGGTGGGAATGCAGACTGGTACAGCCACTGTGGAAAACAGTATGGAATTTCTTCAAAAAACTAAAAATGGGACTGCCTTTTGACCCCATAATTCCACTGCTGGGATTAAATCCCAAGAACTTTGAAAAACCAATCCAAAAGAACCTATGCACCCTGATGTTCATAGCAGCACAATTTACAATAGCCAAGTGCTGGAAGCAACCTAAGTACCCATTGGTAAATGAGTGGATCAAAAAACCATGGTACATTTACACAATGGAATACTATGAAGCAGAGATAAAGAAAAAGCTTCCACCCTTTGCAACAACATGGTGGGAACTGGAGAGCATTATGCTAAGTGAAATAAGTCAGGCACTGAGGGACAAATACCATATGATCTCATCTTTAACTGGAACATAATCAACAAAAGAAAAAGCAAGCAAAATATAACCAGACACATAGAAATTAAGAACAATTTGACAATAACCAGAGGGGAAGTGGAAGGAGATAATGAGGGGAATGGTTTTCAGGAACTACTATTAGAGACACATGGACAAAACTTGGGGAAGGATCAAAGCAAGCCGGGGGAGGTGGGTTTGGCTCAGGTAGCAGCGGAGTGGTTGGGGGAAAACGCAGACAGCTGTAATTAAACAACAATAAAATAATTATTTTTAAAAAAGAAAAAAACAAAAAATATAACCAGAGTCATTGAAATTAAGAACAATCTAACAATAGCCAGAGGAGAGGGGGGAGGGGACAGTGGGAAGAAGGGTTTTTAGGAACTGCTATAAAGGACACATGGACAAAACCAAGGGGGAGGGTGGAAGCAAGGGAGGGAGGTGGGTGTGGAGGGGGTGAAGGGGACGGGTGGGGAGAAAATACGAACAACTGTAATTGAACAACAATAAAATAATTTAAATTTTAAAAAAGAAGTATTGGCTTATAATGCAAAGTATAAAATAAATATCTTGACTTTTACTACTTCAAATGTTTTATCTCCTCCATTCTCTCCATTTTCCCCTTGGCATAAAATTAGATTATCAGACCTTCCAATTCCGTGTTTCTTATTATTTCACTGCTTTATTTGAATATTCTATTTCTTCTGAATATCTGAGCTGGGAAAATATGTTAGATCTATTTCCATTCCTATATTTCTTTTATCATCTACCTCTAACTGGCATAACTCATTAAATGACTGTTTAATTTTAATTTCCATATTTTCATTTCTAATAGTTCTAATAGATTCCTTTTATAATCTGACCTTTTATAAATTTAGACACTTTTGATAGTCTATGACTTGGTTTTTAATTCTGTGCTTAGTGTTTTTAAATATTTAAAAGATATTCATGATTCTGACAATTACAGAACCTCAAGTGCTTGGACATCCAATGTGACAGAAAGATACAGGTGAAGTACAGAATATTTGAACATCCATGCACCCTTATCCTCTCCAAGTATATGGGCTTTACATTTAGTGGATTCCAAATCTCATTTCCTTTTTTTATTACTGTTGCTGTATAAAACAAGGTTCATTGGAAATGTACATTTTGTTAAAGTGTTTCTGAACTAATATTTGGACGTGTTTCTATGGGAGGAAAGAACATCCTAATTATTTGCTCTCTATATCACAAGCAATTAAATTAACCATGAGTCTTAATAAACATGGTCATGTATTAGTACTTAATTTAGATGATCCCATTGCTGTCCTGAGACAAAATTAGCATCTTCTTACTGAGGAAGAAGGGGAAATGGAGGAAGGGGAAAGCCAGCAGTATAACCTCCTCTAAAGAAAAAAAAGATTAAATATTACTACTTTATCTGTTTAAAAAGCAACTAAACCAGATCTCAAACAAATTATTATTGGGTTAACTTTCCATTTTTATCATTGTTTTTTTCTTATTGTTCTGGTTTGAATGAAACTAATGAAATGCTGATGATACACTGTTTTCAAAATGACAACGATCCTAACAAGTGAGAGATGAATGTGTCTCAATCTGTCTGTGGTGAAGGGCCAGCTCTGTCATTGTCCCAGGACATCAAGGGCTGAGATGGGGTCCTATGTGCACAGTACCAGCTCCCTCCACAAGCAGCTCAGCACTGAGTTTCAACAGCACCTATATGTCATCTCAGTGTCTGATTGATATTGTCCTGGATTGTGAGCAAACAGCTCACAGACACACAGCTCAGAGACCACACTTTGAACAGAACCTGGAGTCAGGCAGACCCTCTCCTGTCATAGCTATAGTCCTGGGTAGAGTCATAATATGACATTGAGACACCTCCCCATCGGCCACATTGTACTTCTTTCTATGCCCAGGTTCCCTAAAAACCACCTGAGGCAGGCAAACGCTTCTGATGGTGGGAGATTTAGCATCCAAGGTGGGATCCCACAGGACACTGGGAACCGCAGTGGATGGACTATAAAGCTCCTGAGGTGTAAGTTTCAGAACCCCTCATCTGAATACACCTGCTGAATAAATATGTACTTCCATACCTAAGCTTTATTAATACTATTTAAAATAATTTTTAAACTACAGTTGACATACTATTGTACTACTTTCAGGTATATGACATAATCATTAGACATTTATATAATTTACAAAGTGATCACCTCCATGAAACTATTGAATAGTATCCATCTGACACCATACACAGTTATTACAATATTATTGACTAAATTCCCTATGCCATATTTTACATAACCATGAGGACATTGCAACAACAAATTTATGCTTCTGACCCCTGCTTGCAGAGAAGCAGGAGCTCAGACTCAAGGCCACACCCCCATACTAGAAGCACTGGGAGCTCTCCAAGCCACCCAACTTCAGGCTGTGGTGGCCCTGCTGCAGGGGACAAAGCCAGAGAACAAGGGTCCCACTGGGCTTGGGGTCTGGCACAGCGCTCACACTCACCCTAGGCTCCTGAGCCCAGGAGGAGGAAAAGGAAGAGGCCCTGGCTTCTGTGCCTTCCACCAATGACAATAACCTACTGATAGAGCGTTCTGGCAGTGAGGAAGAAGAGCTGACACTTACCATGGAGTGGAAGACAGGGTGAGGGGGACAGGTAGGCATCAGCATCACTGGCTGCAAGGGCTCCACCCCCTTAAACGGCGACTATTAAAGCACAGTTATCTCTCAGGTGTGCCAGGAGGGCTTCTGCAGACTGGGCTGGAGTGCCAGTTGTCCAACGTCCTGGCCTTGCAGAATGTCAAGCACCACCAGGTGGAAGAGGTGCTGCAGGGGCAGGCACTGAGCAAAAGCGGCCACAGTGGGAGTCAGCACAACATGGTCACCATCAGGCCTCTGAGGCTCCAGGATGACTACAGCCCTGAGGGGCGGAAGTTTGGTGGCTTCGCCTGCCCCTGCCTCAGCTAGAGTTCGGGAAGCATCTAAGGTTCCTCGAGGGTCCTCTGGGCACACCCCTCCCCCCAAGCCTTGGAAGCACACTCCTTCCACGTGCCCATCCCCCGCCCCCCAACTGGGAGTTCCGAGTGTATCCTAGCAACAGGCCCAACAGTTGGCTCTTGGCTTTCAACACTGTTGTTGGCTATTGAAGGAGCTTGCTGCGATTTGGCTATTTGTTCGAGGACACACCTCACCGAAGCGCCCAGTGGGCACTTACCTGGGCAGACTCTGCCCCCATCCCCAACCCTGGGTACCGGGGGACCAGCGTGGTGCTCAGGTCGCCCACCAGTTGGTCCCCCAGCGGCACCCAGTTGTCCATTCTCCTCTATGCTGTCCTAGTCATCTGCGGATTTGGCAGTCGTGGCCTGTTGTAGCATTCCTGAGACTGTCTTGGAGGATCCCCCAGGCCGTGTGCCTTTTCCTGGGGGTCCTTACCTCCTTCTGCAGGCGTTGCTATCAGAGGGCCTGTGGACAAAGGAGAGTGATGCCTGAACAGGAGAAGGACCCCAGAGTCCTAGAGAGGGAGGCCCATCAGGAAAGGGGCCCAGAAGACCCATGCCACCGAAAACCCCCGGCCTCTGCGAGGAGTTCCTGCTACAAAAGGAACGCAATCATCAGCTCCTACAGCTCCACTCGAGGCTTCCCGCCAGTGGAGAGGAGGAGGCAGCCCGCCACTTGCCACACCGGGCTGTCCCAGAGGCTCACAAAGACAGTGAGCCAGCAGGGCCCTCAGGCTCCCTCCTCCAGTTGCCCGTTATCTCAGAGGAAGAGCCAGCCTGACAGCGGCCCAGGTGACACCCGCAGTCAGAGACCATCCTCCAGGAACCGCTCACCTTCCTGTGACAGACCCCGAAAGCGGAAGTTTTCTCTGCTGCCACGTAGGCGAGGGAACCCTCTCAGGCTGCCACCAGCGCCTGAGCTGGGTTACAGAGTCACGCCTGAAGACATCGATGCGGAGAAAAAGGCACTTTGGCAGCGCATCAGCAGTGCCCTGTGGGGTGACCCGGAGGCCATGTCGGGCTGCGGCGCTCCAGAGCCTCCGCGGTCTTCCCTGCAGCCTGCCTCAGGGACTGTTCCCGTGGATACTCCTAGCACCCCTTTGTCCACCAGCCTGCCAGTCACCTCTGCAGGCAGTGCCGGCCCCTCAGCCTGCACATCCACAGGCCTGGCTCCCAAGCCTGCTTCCGACACGGATGTCACCCCAATGGACACGACCCCAGTGGACACGACCACTATGGACACGACCCCTATGGACACGACGCCACCTACCCACGCTCTCTTCTCGGGAGCTCCCGCGGACTCCAGAGGTGGAAAACAGGCGGCTGCGGCCCCAGCCCAGGCCCCAATCTCTACTCCAGGCCAGCCGGCCCTGGGCAGCACCACACAGGCCACCGTGGGCACACAGGCCAGCACACAGGCCAACACCGGGCCAGCCGTTGCTGCTCTCGGTCCCTCTGGCACAGCCACTCAGGGCTTTGGGGGAAGCGTGGGCCGGAGCTCCCGGAAGCGTTTTAGCCAGGGCACCCTCGTAGCGACCATAGGCCCCAACCCTCAGAACAACCCTGTGCTTGGGGGAACCACTGCCCCCATGTTAACTCCCATCCTAGGAGGTACACCCAAGCACAGCGCCCACCCTCCCAGCGGAGGGCTCGGCACCACCAGCAACATGGCATCCAGTGGGGTGTCCATCCCAGTCTCCGCCCCCGGCCACCCTGCCACTGCTATGGGCACCTCGAGAGCGGGTAGGACCACCAGCCTACCAATCACTTGGGCAGTCAGTGCGGGCCTGTCAACGAGCAAGTCCTCAGGCTTGGCTCCCAATCCTGCCTCCCACACAGATGTCACTCCCATGGACACCACCCCACCTAAGTAGCTTCCTCTGGGGGCCTCCTCTCTGTCCCTAGCAGGAAAAACCTTGCAGTTGGGGCCCCACCATCGCTTTGCCAGAAAACCTTTGGGTCATCAACCGAGGTTTTACTGAAGAACGAACTTTCTTTGAGCCCCAGTGCAGGGCCTTTTTTCTGCGAGGCGTTGGCAAAGAAAATCGTGAAACCCAAGTCAGCGTCACAGCACAGGCTTCGTTCCGTGGCCAGAGACTGGCGAAGAAGGGGCTGAAACTCTCAAATCTACTTCTCCTTTCGCTGGGGTCCAAGAGGTTGTACTGTCTATGAAAGGAGGTTGGAGATGAAGGGGTGGTCCAGGCAAATCTGAAGGAGGAATCTTCGTCTCTTTCCAGACCGAAGGAAGCTGGCAACTGCAGAAACGAAGGGAGACAGAGAGAATGGGTAAGGATCTGGAGCAGTGGGGTGGCCTGCTCTCTCCTCGCACATTACCTAACACACCTGTGACTTGAAGAGACCCAGCAGGATGGCATCGTCTCACAGGTGCTGATGCCAAAGCTGCCGCCTGTGTTTGGTGGCTGGGCCAGGGCCCTGCTCCCCCAGCTCCCCCTCAGCGGGCAGACCCCTCCCCTCTTTAGCGCTGCACAGGTACTTCTGCCTGAGCTGCAGAGCCCCCCAGGGAAGCAGGGGCACAGTTACCTGTTTAGAACTGATATTATAGAAGAACTGAGAATAGTTTATTAAGATTTGGTCATGTTTAAATCAATAGTGTGTTACTTTTAATTGTTTACTTGTATTCCATTGTATGGCTATATGCCAGTTTGTTTATTCACATTCCATGAAAGATCTGATGATTTTCAAAATGTTTTTTATGCAAACTATTCCAATAGGTGAACACTGGTATTTCATTTGGGGCATTAATTTGTGGTTTCTGAATTACTAATGAGAGTTTTCTCATATGCTTATTACCATCCATTACCACCCATTTTCTTTGGGGCAGAATCTTCAGATCTCTATCTCACTTAAAAAATGCAGTCATTTGGCTTTTCTTAATTTAAAAGTTTTTCACATTCTGGGTACATCAAAAGTGTGAGTCCTCTGATTTGTCATTTTTCATCTTTGCTTTGGCTATTTTTGGGTTCCTTGCAATTCCGTGTGAATTTCATAACCAGCTTTTCTATTTATGTAAAAAGGCTGATGAAATTGGATTGAAATTGCATTGAATATATACTCTTTGAGACAGTATTGACATCTCAATCATTTGTCTTCTAATCCATGAACACAAGATGTCATTCTCTTTATTTAGATATTTTAAATTTCTTTTATCCATTCTTTATAGTTTTCAATGTACAAGTCTAAGTTTATTTCTGAATATTTGGTTCTTTTAGGTGCTATTGAGAATGGAATTGAGCTTTAATTTTCCTCATGGATGTATAGGAGTATAGGGACACCACTGCTTTTTCTATGTTGATCTTTGTCCTGCAAATTTGCTCAGTGTGTATGTTGTTACCACTAGTAAATTTATGGAGGATCCTTTGGGAGACTACATATATGTATATATGGAATCATGCCACCTGTGATGTAGTTTACTTCTTCCTTTCAGATTTAGATGCCTTTTTATTTCTTTTTCTTGTCTAATTGCTCTGGCTGGAAATTTAGTATAGTATTGAATAGCAGTGATGAAAATGGGCATCCTTGTTTTGTTCCTGATCCCAGTGGGAAATATTTCAGCCTTTCAACATTGATTACATGGTTATCTGTGGGGTTTTCATCAATTCCTTTTACTACATTGAGGAAGTTCCAGTCTATTCATGTTTTTCTGTGTTTTCATCATGAAAGAATGTTAGATTTTGTTAAATGCCTTTTCTGTATTTATTGTGGTAATCAATAATTAAGTTCATTTCATTAATATCTATTATATAGAATGATCTTCTGGTATTGACCACTGCTTGCATTCATGGGATAAATCTTACTTGCTCATGGCATATAATCCTTTTTCTATGCTTCAGAATGAGTTTGTAAGTATTTTGTTGAGAAGTTTTTCATCTATATTCATAAAGAGTATTGGATATTGTAATTTTCCTGTGGGGTCTTTATCTGGTCTTGGAATAAGAGAAATGCCGGTCTCATCAAATGAGTAAGAAGTGTCCCCTTCTATTCTGTTTTGGAAGAGTTTGAGAAATATTGGAGTTAATTCTTTGTCTGTGTTTGTCAGTGTTCTTCAACTCTTTTTCTTTCTTTTTTTTTAATCCTCACTTGATGATTTTTTTTATTGCTTTTTAGAGAGAAAGAGGAAGGTGGAAAGAGAGACGCATTGATTGGCGGACATCCTGTATATGCCGTGACTGGGGTATGAACCCACAACCTAAGTATGTGCTCTGACCCGGGATCATCCCTTTCAGTTAAGGGATGACCATCCAACCAACTGAGCCACACCAGTCAGGGCTCAAGTCTTAGTTTTCATGTAAGTGTTTACCGCTCCATATTGTTTTCAGCACTGCTTTTCCTGCATCCCATAAGTTTTGATACACTGTTTCTTCAGTTTCCTTGGTCTCTAAGCTCTTCCAGCATATTTAAGACAGTTGTTGGAAGTCTTTGACTATATTACCTGAACTTGCTCAGAAGTGTTTTAGTCAGTATATTTATTCCTATGAATGGGCAATACTTTCCTAATTTCTTTCCTAATTTGCTGATGCCTTGTGATATTCTTCTTGAAAATGGAATGTTTGACTATTATACTGTACCTGTGGAAATCAGATTTTCCCCTTGTGCAAGGTTTGACTTTTTTTTTGTGACCGTTGGAGGCTATAGTAGTCCATCTGTTTCATGAGTTTACTCAACTGTTTTAACAGAGGATGTATTTCTTGCTATGTCTGGTCACTGAAGACTTCCTTAACCTATGTTCAGGGAGTGTTTTGACAGACATTTCCTTGAATACCAGGAGGCAGAAAAATAGAGAGCAAACCTTTTAAAGTCTTTGCAGACTGGCTATGTTCGGACTCTCCCTCAGCACTTAGCCAGGCTTGCGCTGTTCCTAGGGACTAGCCCAACGTGAAAGCTTGTGTCTGCAAAGGTAATTTTTGAGCAAGCTCTTACCTTGGATATTTATGTGGCCTTCTAAATTCCCCAAATATATGGGTGATTTTGAGTGCTCTAATTTCCCAAGAAAGCTCTCTCCCCAACTTTTCCTCCCAGGCATTAGGCAATCTGTCTTCTGCCTCAACAATAATCTTTTGCTCCAAGCAACTCTGGGTTGTGAGCCACCTTAATGGTTTCATGCAGTCTGTAGCTTTCAAGATTTCATGTAGCTCTCATATAGATTTAGAACAGACATACACAAGAATTAGGGAATGAGGTCTGCTGTATTGTCTCCAGACCTGACAACTAGTATGCCACATTCGAAATTGGGGAATGCAGACTTCATGACTCTGGCCAAGCTGGGGAGGGGGTGGCTATAATCACCACAAAGCTTTTCTACAGTTTTTAAGTTGTTTTGTTGTTGTTGTTGTTGTTGTTGTTGTTGTTTTGTAAATTAAATGATTGCTTGATTGAGGTAAACTTTGACCATTTACAGAGTTCTAACAGTACTACTGACAGTGCTTATTACTGTTTGATATACATGATTTTCATTTTACACTATTCTTAGAGAGCTTTTCATGGCAGGCTGCAGAGCTTCTGCATTCTTTATTAAAATTTTTTAAATTTATTTTTCAATTACAGTTCACATACTATACTATATTGGTTTCGCATAGTACAATATAGTCATTAGACATTTATGTATCACATGAAATGATCGCCCTGATCCATCTAGTACCTATCTGACACCATATACAGCTATTACAATATGATTGACTGTATTCCCTGTGCTGTACCTTACATCCTCATGTCTATTTTCATAAGTGGCAATCTGTACTTCCTCATCCCTTTCTCCTTGTGCACCCGTTCTTCTATTCCCACCTCTATCTGTTAGAAGAAGGTCTGGTGACCTTCAGTTTTTTCAGAGTTTGTTTCTGTTGGTGGGGTTGTAAATTGATGCAGCTAATGGAAGACAGTATGGGGTTCCTAAAAAAAATTGAAAGTAGAACTACCATATGATAAAATAATTCCACTTCTGGATATTGATCTATAAAGTTCAAAAAAAGATTTATGCATCCCTATGTTCCTTGCAGCCTTATTTACAATAGCCAAGAAATGGGAGCGACCTAAGTATCCATCAACACTTGTTTGGATTAAGGAGGCATGGGATACACACACATACACACACACACACACACACACACAGGAACATTACTCAGCTGTAAAAAAGAAAGAAAATTTGCCATTTGTGGCAACATGGGTAAACCTAAAAGATATTATGCCAAAGTCAGACAGAGAAAGAAAAATGCATGATTTCACTTACATGTGGAATCCAAATACAAATGAACAATCAAAAGAGAAACAAACTCATAGTTCTGCTTGTTTATCCAAGTTTCTGTCAGGGGAGAAGAGCTGCCATTTTGCTGATGCCACTTCTCTTTTTCTGGTTTAAGGAACTGGATAGGAAAGTGACTTCTATGTCAAGCCATATCAGAATAAGAGCTGCTGAATTAAAATGCTATGTGAATGAGTTTATGTCAAAGTAGTTTCCTAGAACTTAATTGTTTTTTTCCTACATCAGGCCTTCCCATCGTGCTGATGTATCATTACGTAGCTTCTCCCTAGTAAACTGAGTTTGCAGCACAGCAGTAACTTACTGTAAGGATGTTACTAAGGTAACACTTTCTGAAGTAACTTACTTTAGAAAATTGCCTTCATGTTATTGTTGGCACACTTACACCCCTTATGGATGATCCAGTTTCTCACTGGAGTCCCGAGCCTGTTGGAGAGGATTCCTCCTGTCTCTTTGCTACTGTGTGCAGCACTGATGCAGATGCCCTGAGAGAGGAGATCCCCTGAAATAGCAGGGGGCCCTGGACTTCCTGGGGAGGGCTTTGGTCAGCTTCTCTGTAGATGCCACCTCCTCCTCAGATCCAGCCAACCCATTGCTCAGACAGGGCAGTCCAGGTCACTGAGACTGTGTGATTGGGGTAGTCGCACTTCACGGACTCTGACTTTGCTGTCACCAGCTGGTCCAGGTCCTCCCCTCCTCAAACGACTTCTCTCTCTCTCTGTAGGCCTCTGCAAGTACTCCTGTGGCCCCCCTCTTGGAGCTTCTTCTGTCCTGCTTGAGTTGCTGCTTTATCTCCTCCATGGCTGTGTTATTCCACTCCCCCTCGCACTGTGGAAGCTGGTCAGATACACCACAGCATAGCTTTTCCTCGTGGGAGCTGAGCACGAAACAAGGTGGTCCCCTTCTTGCTTCTTCTTGCTGCCACCCTAAACTGGGAGGCCTGCCCAGGTTCCCACTCATGCAAGATGAGGGCTGCAATGGATTTTTGTTCACTTATCTTGCCACTTTACTATATTGTTTTATCGTTTCTGACAGTTCTTTGTTGGGGTCTCTACAGTTTCGACATAAAGAATCATATCATGTACAAAGAGTGACAAGTGTACTTTTCCATTCCCAGTGTGGATGCCTTTTATTTCTGTCTCTTGCCTCACTGCTCTGACTAGGACTTCCAGTAGTACTGTGTTGAATACTAGTGGTGAGAGTGGATGTCCCTGTCTTGTCCTTGAGCTTAGAGGAAAAGATTTTATCTTTTCACCATTTATTGGATATTTGCTGAGGGTTTGTCATATAGGCTTTTATAAGGTTGTGTGAGCTCCTTGCTACCCATTTTATTGAGTGTTTTCATAATAAATGGATGTTGTATCCTGTCAGGTGCTTTTTCTGCACCTATTGATATGACCATATAATTTTATCCTTTATTTTGTTAATTAATTTGGAATATCACAGAGAGTTATTTGCATATGTTGGAACCATCCTTGTACCCCAGGAATGAACCCCACTCGATCAGTGTTGTATTCAATGTTATCTTTTTAATGTATCGTGTTTCATTTACTGGTATTTTGCATCCTTATTCATCAGAGATATGGGTCTGTAGTTGTCTTTTTTTGTGTATTACTCTTCCCAAGTTTTGGTAGTAGGTTATGTTTAACTCATAGAATGTGTTAGGAAATGTTGCCTCTTCTTCAGATTTTTGGAAGAGTTGGATAAAGGCAGGTAACCAGTCTTCTTTGAGTGCTTGGTGTAATTCACTAGTGAAGCCATCTGGTCTTGGACTTTTAACGTTTGAGGAAGTTCTTAACCATTGTTTCAGTTTCCTCACTGTTGATGGGTCTATTTGGGTTTTCCAGTTCTTTATGATTCAGTCCAGGGAAGTTATATATTTCTAGGAACTTACCCATTTCTTCTATGTTATTGAATTTGGTGACATAGAGCCTTTCATAGTATCCTTGTATTATCCTTTACATTCTTGTGGTGTCTGTGTTAACTTTTTTCTCATTTCTGATTTTGCTTGAGTCTTTTCTCTCTTTTCATTAGTGAGCATTGCCAGAGATTTTTCAATTTTATTAATCTCTTCAAAGAACCAGCTGTTTGGTGCCTTAATTTTTTGTGTAGTCTTTTTGTTCTCTATATCATTTAATTGTGCTCTAACTTTTATTCTTTATTTTTTGTCCCAATCCTCACCTGAGGGAATGCCTATTGATTCAAGAGACAGAGGAAGATGCAGGGAGAGGGAGAAACATCAACGTGAGAGAGGCATTGACTAGTTGCCTCCCTTTTGTGCCTTTTCTACGGATCGTACCCACAACCGAGGTATGTACCTGTTGGGAACTGCCCTGCCTTGTTTCAGGAGTTATAAACGCCCCCATGGCTAAGGCTGAGTGAGCAACCTTTGGACCATAAGCCACTAAAGAGACAAAGCTTATCTCCCTGGCAGGAGTGCCGCTTCTGCTTCATCCATATCTGGCACCCAATGCTTAGTCAGTTAGCCAATGACGGGTAAGATTCCCTCAAGGGAGGGGTCACCTAAGACAGTCACGATCAAGTGGAAGGCCCTCAAGGATGGACTGGGGGTGGGGGGGCACAACAAAAGGGGGTGATGGGCCCTCGCCCCCCAGCTATCCTAACATAGCCTGAGTCCTCAATCCATCTGGGAGAAGTTTCCTTATCTCTTGGCTTCCTGGCTCTGCTCCACTTAAGCCTGAAACAATGACAGAGGGCGGTGCAGGTCTGTGCTGGCTAGGGCGGTTTCCCAGGTGAACGAGCAAAAGAAAGAATTCTTAAAGTCCTGTGAAACCTGCTTTGCTAAGAGTGTTCTCATTTAAATGATAAGGGTCCGAGCAGGAAATGAGTTTGTCTCCCAGTTTTGTAACCCCTTAGCTGACAGACCCTGACTCAGATTAAGCCCTCAGAGTTCTTTGAAATGTTATCTGTTGTTTGATCCTTGCTACCTGACATTGATTGATGAGCTTTACCTATATTCCTGTGTATTATGAACCTAATAAAAGCCATTGAGGAAGGGGTTCTTGGCCCTTCTCTTTTGAGAGATTGGCTACCTCTCCTCCCCAAGCAGATTCTGCCTTGGTAGTCTTACTCTCAACCGTGGCGTACAGGCAGGGTTCTGTGGGCAGAGCCCCCCCTCCCCCCGCCCCCGCATGTACCCTGACTGGGAATCAAACTGATGACCCTTTGCTGTACAGGACACTACTCTTACCCACTCGGCCAGTGGTCCTCTACTTGTTGTTATATTTCTTTTATTTTACTGACTTTGGGCTCCTGTTGGTTTCCTTTTTGTAGTTCTTTAAGACACTGTATTAGGTTATTTACTTGGGATTTTTTGTTTCTTAATGGAAGCCTACCTATAATGATATAAGCTTCTCTCTTACTACCACTTCCTCTGCACCCCCAAAGTTTGATATGATCTCACTTCTAAGAGGAATCTAATGAACAAAATAAAGTAACAACCAAAACAGAACCAGAGACATGGAAACAGGGAACAGACCGACAGCTGCCAAAGGAAAGGGGGGAGGGAGAGTGGTGGAGAGAAGGGGAGGGGGTTAGTCAAAGAACACGTCTGAGCGACCCATGGGCACAGGTAACTGTGTGGGGATGGGCTGTTGGGTGGTGGGGTGGGCTGGGGGAGGAGGGAAACAGGAAAAACTGGGGACAACTGAAGTAAAGGAAACAAAAATTAAAAATAAACAGGCCTATTGTGGCCATTTTCAAAAAAAATGATTTTAAATCAAAGTTTCAATGTGATATATTGCCATTCTCTTTTGTTTTTAGATATATTTTGACCTCCCCTTTTATTTCTTCTTTGACCCAGCTGGATTTTAGTAGCTTTTTGTTTACTCTCCAAATATTTGTAGTGTTTTCCACTTCCTCTCTCAGTTGATTTCTAATTTCAAACATTCTGGTTAGAGGATATGCTTGGTATCACTTAATATTTTTGAAGTGCTCATGATTTAAAACCTTTTCAAAAGATTTTATATCGGCTTTTTGGTCATATAAATTTAATATGTAAGTATATTGTAAAGTGCTGTCTCCATTACAGTTTAATGTTTTCAAAACTGCTCCTAGATAACCCACGAGATGGCACAGCGGTGATGCTCGCCGTCAGCCGGTGGCCGTTATCCAGGATGGTGTCCACTCACACTGAAAAAAGGGAAGTTGTAGGTACACTCCTTGGCTGAGTGACTGAGCTCTGAGTGTTTTGTTTGAGTGGTCATTTCATAGTATTTTCAAAATCAGTAAAAGTTTGTCATTTGGGACATTGGGGAAATGTGAGAAGCTAGCTAAGTAATATTTCTATTTACTTCAAGTATCCCAAAGCCACACTTTTTCATATTTTTCATTCTTAGATATTCATATATGTATATGTGTATATTTATGTATATAAATATATATAATGCACAAATTTATATATATGAAGAAAATTTGTGCCTCCACATGACACTACAGACCTTCAGAGGCAACATCAGCCAGCTTCATGTCTGTGTAGAGTGCCAATATTTTCATTGCCTTCATTGAAAATTTAAACTTTACACACAAAATTCTATTATGGAAAAGGAACGTAAATGTAGGTTTCTATCAGATTAAGTGGTTTATCTTTTCTGATGTCTCTAAGTCTCACTGCCTTCACTCACATGCCCCACGTGCATCTCACACTCAACTTCCTGAAGGGAAATTTTCTCTTCGTTCCCTTCCCCCAGCCTGCTTCTCTGTTGTGTTCTCTTCATGAATGGCACACAGTTGCCCAAGCCAGACATCCCCCTCACACTCTCATCTCATTACAAATCCTGCCAATTCTGTGTTAAATAACTTCATCCCCAGCATCCTCACTGCTCTACATCTGTGTGGTTCAGCCATATCGAACTTCTTTCAGAAAGTTCTCCCCAAGTTCTTTCTCGTTGCAGCATCTCAGGTAGTATCACTGTTGCCTGGAACACTGTCCTTTCCTCCTCTCCTGCTGGACCCCTTCTCTTCTTCCAGATCTTACTTTTTCTCTGAAACTTATTCCTCTAAGATATTTTAAACTTTTCTTCTGATAGCATTTATTACATTGTATTAAGAGTCTCTCAGGCCAGTTAGTGAGTTCTAGGTGGTCCAAATAGTCTGTCTTATTCGTTGTTGTATAAGGTACCTAGAACATAGAAGATCCTTGATAAGTACTTATTGAATCAATGCATTAGTCTTCTTCAGAAAGAAAATATAAATCACAATTAATTTCCTAGTTTTATTAAGTACAATAGTTTCTTTTAAAAGAAAAAGAATGCCATTACATTCCATTTATTATACAAATTTATTAAGAACCAACTTCGTGCTCGGTACTGCCCACTGGACCCTTCCATAGAGCAGAGGGAGACAGGCACACACACAGAAGGAAGAACGGGCTTCACCAAGTGCACCTGGGACTGAGAGGCAGCATCTTTGTCAGAGCCAGAGCACTTCTCCCCGTGTTGCCTGGGCAAAAAGTCACAGAGAAGGATGCTTTCTGTTCTGGACTATCTGAGGAGACAAAAGAGGTGATGAATGAATACCGCTCCTTGAGTTTGGGGTTTTGGAAGTGTGCCTTGTTACTGTGGGCTGAATTTTAACATGATTCTTTGAAGTGATGTGGCTGCAACGTGCTGTATTTAATTTGCCTGATGTGTATATCTCCCTGTAATAATTCACATTTAGGGTAGCACTTAGCTTAAATCCGTGTCAGGAACTCTGAGTACTAGTCCTAACTGTACCAGTAACATTGTTACCTTCGCTAAATCATGTGTCCTTTTGAAGCTTTAGTTTATTTCATCTACAAAATGATGGGAAAGAAGTTATTTTCCAGGTTACTTTTAGTTGCATTACTTCTCTTTTTAACTTTTCTCTTTACTTTCAGCTCATAAATGTAACTATGGACCTGTTTTATGTACCTTTATTATAAGATACAAGTTTCTTTTGCCCATTGGAAAACAGTATTGATTAGGTGCTTTGTCACCAACAGGGATTTATTCAGGAAAAACGAAGGGTTGCGACTCAGTGCACGCAGACACGGCAGCCCACTTGCACACACAGCACAGCGTGGAGAGCTGTTTATGGGAGGGAAAAGGGGGTGACGGGAGGGGGTCGTTACCACCCTAGAGCTTTACTGTGAGCATAGAGACCTCCCCGTAGGGTTCTCACAGTGACTAGAGTGTGAGAACTCCTCCCACAGGCCTCCTGACCAATCGTGTTTGTGTAAAGTCTCAGTCATCATCTTCATCACTTTACTGTGTGTCAGCCCTCAAAATCCATGGTGCTGTGTAGTCATACTGTGCTGTGGCCGGGTTTATTTTTCTTGTTTCTGATAAATTATTTTACAATATAGTATCTTTGCTCCTGTTATTTCTCAGTGGATTTTTAACAGTGAATGCAGGAATTGCCAAAGTGAGTCAGTCGTCTGACTGATCTGTACTGCTCCAATGTTGACCAGAACTTGGAATAAACACGGCAGTGGGCCTCTAACTTCAGTAGGTAAAAAGTGATGTCTGAAGAGTGTATACTGTGGTTGTGGCAGTAGTTCATAGAGAGTGGGAGGGACAGGTGGGAGAAAAGTGGAAATTTGTTTAACCTAAATGCATTTACATCCTAAAAATTAATTCCTTACTACTCTCCTCATACCATTCCACTCCACTCTTAGAAAAAGAAGTGTTAGGCCTTCCAGTGTTTTGCTTCTGATTGGAGAGTTACTGGTTCACCTTATTGTTTTGTAATAGATTCTCTTCTGAGAAAGGCCATTAGAGGCTTTAACTATAGCTGGAAGCATCTTTTTTCTTGGTGTTGGGAGGCAGGTTTATCTTTGAATCATTTGTTTCAGATTTATCTTTGAGGTAGAATGGTGTTACGATTGGTAGGCCTTGGAGAAGATAAAAATTCTGAATACTACTAAAGAAGATTCTCAAGGGAGTATTAATGAGACATAGAATAAAGGGTAGGAACCTGAGTTTAAGTCCAAGCCTGATACTTAGAAGATTTGTGATCTCTGAACTTCAAGTGCCTCAGAACAGCTACAATTAAATGTTGACTATGTGATACACCATTTATTCATCAACCTTATAAGCATTATTTTCTCATTGCAGCCACTCTCTGAGGTGTATATTGTTCCCAGGTTTTACAAATAAGGAAACTGAGACTTAAGCAATTAAGTTGCTGAAGATCATACAGTTTGTAGTAGGTGATCCTGCTGGGTTTTATTTTTGATCCAGCTGGATTTGAACCTAGGTGAATCATACTCGAAACCAGCGCTCTTAGCCATTACCATGTCACATCTCTCCAGTGTTAGTTTTGAAAAAGGTAACATCTAGGGTCCTTTCTATTCTGGCCTTTTGTTACCACAGTGAAAGGTTTTCATTAAATAACTCAACCTAGATGAAAAAACTAAGGAGAAAATTAGAACCGCAAATAGGAAGAACATGTAACTGTGTCTTACAAGAAACAATATTTTCATGAAATTGGCCATTTAAAACAAAAGTGTTTTAAAAGCGTGTTACTACTTACTCAATGCAGCCTATTTCTAGCTGACAATTCATGGATCCCTTGGTGGAGGGGATGTATGAGCCTTGAGTTTATGAGGGATGATAGTCCACAGCTTTTATCAGCGTTTTTAAGGCATGTGTGATCCAAAAGGAGTGACAGATAGGGCTCTTCAGCCCTGTTTTCTCAGTTGTTTACAGTTACAGTCGGCCCTTCGTGTCCACAGGTTCCACATCAGCAGGTTCCACATTAGCATATTCAGCCAACTGCAGGTCAGAAATATTCGAAAAAAGAAATTTTTCCTGTTGCTGACATGCAATGTGTGATAGTTAGACATATGATTGTTGCATCTGTACTGAACACCTACAGACTTTCTGGCAGCCCTTAAGACAGTTGTTTATGGGAATACACTTGATCTTTCCATCAAGGCCAAATTCATTTCAAAAGCAAATAAAGTACGATTTCACGTTTCTGTATATTATTACTCTTGTAGCTCTAAATAACTTTAGGGCAGAATGAAATAGAATGTTTCAAAAGAAGGAGCGTATTTGGAAGATAAGCTCAAATGTACCTTCCTTGTATTTCCCACCAGCAGCTGCTTTTTCAGCAAATTGTTTCTGATCATTTCTCCGTTCATTTATCTATAAAACTAGCTGATTACAGATCGTGCAAGTCAGCCTTTGCTATTCACTTGCATCCAACCACCCAACTAGTAGTGCGAGGACTCAGTACTCCCGCCCCTTTCAACCTTCCTATTTCTCCCCCTTAGTTCCTTAGTTTAACTGACTTTGGAAATACTTACCCCACTAAGTAAGGTGTAACATGAAAACCATAATATAATTGTCTCTAATTTTTTTCTTTTTTAAAAGTACATTTTATGCTATTACACTCGTCCCATTTTTTCCCTTTATCCACCTCCACCCTGCACCCCCCTCCCACCCCCATTTCCCTCCTTACTTCATGTCCATGGGTCATACATGTAAGATCTTTGTCATCTCCATTTCCTATACCATTCTTAACCTCCCCTTGTCTACTTTGTACCTATCAATTATGCTTCTTACTCCCAGTACCTTTTCCCCCATCCTCCCCTCTCACCCTCCCAACTGACAACGCTCCACGTGATCTCCCTTTCTGTGATTCTGTTCCTGTTCCAGTTGTTTGCTTATTTGTCTGTTTTTGTTTTTTAGGTTCAGTTGATAGTTATGAGTTTGTTGTCATTTTAGTGTTCATAGTTTTTATCTTCTTTTTCTGAGATAAGTCCCTTTAACATTTCACATAATAAGGGCTTGGTGATGATGAACTCCTTTAACTTGACCTTGTCTGAGAGGCACTTTATCCACCCTTCCATTCTAAATGATAGCTTTGCTGGATAGAGTAATCTTGGATGTAGGTCTTTGCCTTTCTAAATTTTGAATACTTCTTTCCAGCCTCTCCTTGCCTGTAAGTTTTAAGAAATCAGTTGATAGTCTTATTGGAACTCCTTTGTAGGTAACTGTCTCCTTTTTTCTTGCTGATTTTCATGTTCCCCCATTATCTTTAATCGTGGGTAATTTAATTATGATGAGTCTTGGTGTATTCCTCCTTGGGTCTAATTTCTTTGGTACTCTCTGAGCTTCCTGGATTTCCTGGAAGTCTATTTCCTTCACCAGATTAGGGATGTTTTCCTTCATTATTTTTTCGAATATGTTTTCAATTTCATGCTCTTCCTTTTCTCCTTCTGGCATCCCTATGATTAGGGTGTTGGAGCATTGAAATTTGTCCCTGAGTTTCCTAAGCCTCTTCTTATTTTTCTGAATTCTTGTTTCTTCATTGTGTTCCAGTTGGATGTTTATTTCTTCCTTCTGTTCCAAATTGTTTATTTGAGTTCTGGTTTTCTTCCCTTCACTGTTGGTTCCCTGTATATTTTTCTTTATTTCACTTTGCATAGGCTTCACTTCTTCCTCTACTTTGTGCTGTACTCAGTCATTTCTGTGAGCATCATGATTACCAGTGTTTTGAACTCTGCATCTGATAGGTTGGCTATCTCCTCATCACTTAGTTTTTTTTTCCTGAAATTTTGATCTATTCTTTCATTTGTACCATGTTTCTTTGTCTCTGGGCACCTGTCACATTGTACGAGGCAGAGCCTTAGGTATTCATCAAGGTGGGGCAGAGTCTTAGGTACTCACCCAGGTGGGGCAACCCACTTTGCTGAGTTGTGGCACTGTATGTGGAGGAGGGGTCCAAGGGTGAACAATGTTGCTTGCTTGGTTTCTGCCCCTCTTTCAGTCACATCCCTGCTACCCACAAGCAAATTGGGCCCTTCTAGTGCTGATTCACAGGGGAGTGGGTTTGTGTATGTTCTAGGACCCCATGTGTCCCTCTGACAAAGTCTCTTGTGAGGCTGGGAGTTTCTCCTGACACCACAACTCCTACAGGACTTTACAGCCAAAGGATTGAGGCTTTAGTTTCCTGCTGTGGAACCCTGGGTTCTGCAGTCTGTCTCGCTCCCCAGTTGTTCCTCCCAGCTTTTCCACACACAATATGGGACTGCCTGGTTGCCACCTTGCTGTGAGTCCTCTCTGCCTTGGCTGCCCTTCTCCACCCCTCCTACTGGTCTGGATGAATGTTTCTTCTTTAACTCCTTGGTTGTCAGACTTCCATACAGTTTGATTTTCTGGTAGTTTTGGTTATTTTTGTTTTTAAATTGGTGGTTGTTTTTCTTTTGGTTGTGCGAGAAGGCCAAGTGTATCTATCTACGCCTCCATCTTGACCAGAAGTCACATTCTCATCTCTAAATGGTATACAGCCTTTGTTTTTACACAATTCTTTACAAACATAAGCTGTCCATATCAGAGTTATTTAGAAAAGTCAAGAAAATACTGTATTTCATATAATTTAGCTGGTACATAAATAAGTTAATCATGAATGTAGGGATTTCTTTGACCTGAGTGATTTAGATGCCTTTCATACCTATAAGTATAATATAATGGAATGTTTTGTTTTTCTTTTTTTAAAACAGTGGCATTGGCTGGAGATTATGATGGAAAAAGCAATGATATGCATAGCCCATCGACACAGATAATAGTGTGGTGAAGGCCTGGGGAGGGGGAGTGAGGGCTGGGTAGAGGGGGCGAAGTGGGGGGATGGGAGACATCTGTAACAGTGTCAACAATACAAACAGAGAGAAATGGAAAAATAAACGCATTTCTCTCATTAGCATAGTTCTCAGATATTCAGTACCAGAGAATGAAAACAAAATACAAAATCATCAGAAATTGAAAACAAACAGGCTCTCCTGAAAAATGCCAGAGAGGAAGTGGGCCTTATTAGGGAACAGAACATTCAGACCAGTGACAGGTAACTAGGTGTCTACAAGTGACAAGATGTACAGATACGCAGTGCCTGTACGTATACAGATACACAGAGCCCAGAGCATGAATTTATGCCTTGGTTCTAAGCTTATTGTGGAGTATATGGATGTTAGCTTCTTGTTTTGCTTTTTCGATTTGTTGGTATCATAGGTGAGAAGTGAAAGGTTTTGAAATTAAATGCAAAACAGTTACCTATTTTGATATAATTAAAATGTTTATTCAAGACTGCTTTTGGTCTGTTTATTTTAGTGTAAGTAGAGAATAAAGTTAACTAAATGCTTTAGGTAGAGTCTACCTTATCTTTGGTTGCCTGGAATAGCTTTTTAATTGCACAAACTTATTTTTTAAGGATTTTATTTACTTTTGGAGAGAGAGGAAGAGAAGGAGAGGGAGAGAAACATCGATGTGACAGAGAAACACCCATTGGTTGGCTCCCAAACATGCCCCCAATGGGGACTGAACCTGCAAGTGAAGCACGTGCCCTGACGGGGAATCGAATCGGAGACTTTTCACTTTTCCGGACGAAGCCCAACCCACTGAGCAAAACCAGTTGGTCAGTGCTGCACACACTTATTTTAAGACAAAAAGTAAAAAAAAAAGAAAAAAATAAAAAGAAAAGAAAAGAAAAAAGAAACAAGAAAAGAAAAAGTGTGTTTGTTTTTTATAATCTTTAGAATTTTGCTTTTTCTGATTTTTGTATTCATGTTGTATATCATGTATCATTCTGTAGTTCGTAAAAATCTGATGGTTTTTGTGATTTCCTTTAATTATTCACTGGAAGATACACAGTAAATGTTCAGTGAGACCTGGAGCTGGATGGACGGTCTTTGTGCACTGAACGAGGATTGTAAACGGTTCCTATGGAAAGAGGTTGAAAATCACATCAATGCCTGCTGAGTGAAGAAGGGCATGATGTGTGGATATTTCATCTGTGTTCCCCCTGGCATGAAAATTCTGGGGTTTCTGAAGCCAATGACATGATGAAGGCAAGTTGTCTATTTCAACCCAGTATCCCGCCCTGTGCTTTAAAAGCTTTGACATCGATCCATCAGTGTCATGGATTACGTATACTTCTTTGTATCCCTAGCACTTGGTTCAGTGCTCATAGGACACGTAGGGTCAAGTACACATAGTTATTCCCAATTAGCTCCAATAATGCAGTTTTATACAGAGATGAGAGAATTTAGGTCAGTGTTTTCCTATTTCTGTGCAGTTGCCACAGGAAAGTACCCAGAATGCTGGACTGGGGGATTCGAAAAGCAGTTCGAATGATGTGATCACGGGCAGGGTTTCTCCTGCTGCTTTGTGCTTTTCTGGATTTTTCTAGTGAATTACTTTTGTAAATGAAAAAAAATATTTTTCTGCTCTGGAAAATATTGTATTCATTCTTAATAAAATCTAACCCAATAATTGAAACCATCAGTCATTTTAGTTAAATTGTACTTACACTATTCCTGAGCTGACAAAGAGCTCCAGAGTTCAAAGGTTTGCAAGTAAGCATCAAGGCAGCAGTATTTTATAAGTTTTTACTTAAAAATCTTAGACTTTATTGATGACACCTAACATTAAAGTTATGTGAATTGTACATATAAGGGCAATCAATTTGAAGCTAAAAAGTAAAATGGCCCCCTGGATGAAAAGAATGATAAGACTCATAACAGGTCTAACCAATCTCTGCTATTAGTGCACAGTCCTGTTACCTTCAGCATAAAGGGGATAATAAGTATTTCATTTTTTTAAGCACCAACTTCCCAGGAGTCAAGATCACTGTGGTCCTCAGATCCACATTTGTCCTCCTGGGAAGTCACTGGAATAGAAGCAGGTCAAGTATATCAGTTCTCAATAGTTTAATTTAGGATCAAATACTACGATTTACCAGTGAATCGATCTAAACTACCAATCAGAAAGACTTTCAAATCAAATAAGATAAATGACAAGGAAAAAAATGTATTAGTGATGTTTTATTAACAACCACTAGGTGGTTGTGTTATTTGAAGAGCATTACTTTAGATAATTTTTTGTTTCGATTTGAGACTTTTTGAAATGTATTGTTTACTAGTTTTGTATTTTTTAATGATGGAGAGATGGAATGAAGATTTCACCATATAAAGTTTTGCCCTTTATGTACCAATTGGTGGCTAGAATGGGCAGCAAGATGAGGGAGGTCTAGGAATTCATGGAGTCCTCAAAAATGTAAGTCAACCTGAAAATCAAACTAACAGTTGCCTTTCTTTTATATTAATATCATCATACACTACATCAAGTATATACTGCTGTTCCATTCTAGGGAATGGAAATACAAAAAAAATTCATTCCTATTTGTGATGCTGTGTAAGGGCAGGAAGGAAGGTTTCCTTCTGTCTCCTCTCACTGCACGTTAGTCACTTAATTTCTCTCTTGTCTTCCTCACGGACCTCGGCCTCTCTCACACCCGCCTCACCCGCTGTGGTATCTGGCACAGGGACACATATCGTAATGTTACAGAAAATGAAAAGGGGTGTGGGTTTTCTACTTTTTTCCCATAAAACTAATAGTTCTTCGTTTTCTGTCAGCTCATCTCTAGAATTTCAACGGCTCGCCCCCGTCACACTTTGTTTGTTTTATTGGCCTTAGCAAAAGCAGACAAAGACGGATCTTTGAGCAAACCAGAGGCAGCAGTAAGGAATCAACGACTAAAAATGCACCTAAACAAAGCTGTCAGCTTGATGAGGTATTTGGATTAAACATACATAACACTTTGAATTCTGATATTCATATCTTCCCAGCATGCTTTTTCTTAGGTCTCAGGAATTCTGAGAATGTGTATTGTGACTTTATTCAGTTTGTAAATCCTTTGTTGTTATGATTCCACCTAAAAATTGGTCAAAATCTCTGAATATTTGTCAAAGCATAGGAGGTACCAATAGTATTTCACATTTTTTATCACAGTAATGAGCAACTAACAAATAAATTTAAAAGGCACCCGTGCCATTTACTCTCAAGATTATTGTACCTTTTATGTATTTCCTTCCAAAGGGGAGTTTGGTCTGGACCCGAGGGTTCCAGTCCTCGCATTGTCTACATGTGTGCACACATTCTTATTTTTCTTTTGTTATTACAACTGGAAGGTTGAAGTGTCGTTGGGTATTTTCTTATGCATTGTTTTTTGTTTTGTTTTTCATTAATAGGATCGAATTGAAGCAGCAAACAAAATAATACATACTATTAGAAGTAGGAGACCTCAGATAGGAGTGTTGAGCATACTTTCTGATGCTTTATTATTATTATATCAAGAAATATGTGTTTAAAGAATGAATGTTCACCTCTTGCTATGTTCTTCTCTGTAGGGGTATGTTAATTATAGAGCCTAATATATCAGTCTCTTTAAAGTCACAAACAATGCTGTAATTACAGATATGAAAGTCCTGATGATTACCATTCACATGTGATCCAAAACTTAATTTTTATCTAATACCTTCAATACCCTCCACTTTTTCACTTAATATCTTTTGGTGGGACTGATAATAGGTGACTGCACTGGGTAACCTGTTGCAGAGAATTGCAGAGAAGCAAGTCCTTTAACTGAATAACTGAAAGTTTTTAAGGTCAACATGTTTTTTTTTAATTTTAAAGACTTTTATTTATTTGTAGAGAGAGGGGAAGGGAGGGAGAAAGAGAAGGAGAGAAACATCAATGTGTGGTTGCCTCTCGCACACCCGATACTGGGGACCTGGCCTGCAACCCAGCATGTGCCCTGACTGGGAATCAAACTGGCGACCCTTTGGTTCACAGGCTTGCACTCAGTCCATTGAGCCACACCGGCCAGGGCTAGGGTCAAAGGTTTTTAAAAATGGTGTTAGTTATTCACCATGTCCTAGGAGTTAAAAATGAAAAGGCTTCCATTTCCTCCATGGAATGCCTTGCCTGTAATCCATCACTCTTCTTGCTGTGCCTATTCAAATAACTACTAGCTGCTATAAATTTTGGCTTCACTTATAATTTTATAAGTGAATATGCATTCACTTATAAGTATCTCTCTCCCCAGACTTTAATAATGATATTCCTTTTTCTGCTCTCATTGAAATATTGTTACTTCAAAATGAGACTTTTCATTGTGTTCCTCTAAGCAAACAAAAAATATCATCACGTCCTTTAGTCACTTTTAATAGTAATATGGCAGGAGTATATTATGTAATTATTAATGTAATACTTTTTTAAAAAAAGTAATTATTTTAATGTGCTCAACCTGGCCCCTCAGGTGGAACGTGCTCTAATCACCAGTGTGGCGGGGCAGGGGGGCGGGTAACCTGCAATCACACCTTAAGCCGTGTTACCCACTGCGTGCTCCCACCCTGAGCTGCACCGTGTCCCGAGCCCCTGGGTCTTCACTTCTAAATCAGGGCCTAAACCACGGGTCAGCCACAGGTCAGTTCTGTGACATCTGCTGAACGGTGCTTTACCTTCAGTGCTGTTCCTCAATTTTTAGGAAATGTTCTTCAATGTTTTCCTATCAGATGCCTTGATTAGCATCTTAACTCATTCCAGTTTGGCCTGTATCTGGGCTTTCTAATAGGAAAACATAGATAGATGCCTAAACTGAAAAAAGACATAAAACATCACCCTGATGCACTCAACCAATTGATTTCACCTCTGACCCAGTTTGGATCAGTGGCAGAGGCTGTCTGGTACCATGTACCGGAAAGGTTTATAAGATCACAACTGGTCTGAGCAGGCCTCCATGCCATGATCTATTAGGAATGTCTGTAACGGAAGAAAAGGTAGAAAGCAAAGGTCTATGTGATGCAAAAGTCACTTCAATTGGTCCCAAATGAAAAATCCAAATGGAAAATCCAACTGGAAAATCCAAATGTCCTTGCAAAATTAAAACCTGCCCACTTATTTTCTTTGCTTAAGGTAGAGAGCAAGTTAATGTAGTTGAGGCCAGTCACCCACGTTGATAATATGAACATGAGTTTAGGAATCATCCTCTTCATTCTCTGGACATAATTTAGTTCTCAACCTCTGTCCATCAACTCAAATGTCTTTGGAAACACAGTAAAGGAATGAAAAATTGTTTCCAACTACTTTTGAATTGAACATAGAGGATAAACCAGACATTTTCTTGGTCAGAAAGGAATCTCATTATCTCTAGGATCACCTAACGGATGGCAGCCCAAGAAAGACAAAGAAGAGCGTTTTTCAAACTGCTGATTGAGGGGCCCGTGTCCATCTCAACAAGGTCCAAGAGCCTCTTGTTTACCTCACAGCACATCAAGGAGACCATAAAACAACATGCCAACCAGAAAAGGTATCAAGGAAGCAGACTCCTTCCTGACATAAGAGAAAAGGGATTTATACAGGAACTTGCTAAAAATAACTCCCAGTGGTAACGGGCTGCATTACATCAGACACTTCTTAATTATCACAGATGACGCAGCCTGGGACACTGGTAAGTGAAAAAAAGGAAAAGCAGCAATCATTTCCATTTAGCACTGGGGTGCAGTGCACAGGCTTGAAAGTTTCCCACAGACCTGGGTCCCAGTCCAGTTTGGACCACTTCCGGCTGCATGACCTCAGGCAAGTCATTTCGCCTCTGAGAGCCTCAGATTCCTTACCTCAAACATGAGAAGAGTAGCACACCTTCCCCCTAGTGTATATTGTGATCACTACATGCAATAAAGAACACATAGCACCCAGCAGAGCACATGCCGCACAGGAAGCCCTCTATCCACGTGAGTTTGCTTACTGTTTTTGAGGTGACAATGAGAGCATATTTTTATTTTCCAATGAGTGTTATGCAGATAACTATTTAAGTGAGTCAGGATTTGCATATTAAACTGGAGAGATGTAGTGGGGAAAGCTGCTAGACAAGAAATCTAATTCCTCAATCTGTACTCACTCACCGTTCCGCCTCGGGAATTTTACCCCGCTTCTCTGAGATGCAGTGGGCACAGGGTCTAAGACATGACCACGGGTTTTGAGTCCCAGCTGTGCCTGTGTGACTGAGCCTTGGTTTCCTGGTCTGTAAAATGGGGATGATGATAACAACACCAACTTCCCAGTGAAAATGAACAAAATAAGCACTCAAAAGTGTGAGCGATGTTAATTCTTATCTTTTTAAACAATGATTTCTATAATCATAACTTTATATTTTAAATTAAAGTAGAAATTTTGAATATATTTAAAATACATGTATCTCAGATTTTACCTTGCTTCAAGGAGCCTGTGGCAGCAGCAGGGTGGAATGAAACCAAATGGCAGTGAGCAATTTGCCCCCGACACGCCCCTGTGGGGCACGGACAGAGCAGCCAGGGTGGCCTCCGACACCCAGCCACTCCCTCTCAAACATCCCATTCTCCTCTGTGCTCCAAAAGCAACCAAGATCACTCAAAAAGTTTTAAAAATATGTCTGTTTCTCAGTGCTCTGTAGTTCAAATTCTAAGAAAAAGCAAACCCCTTATATCAGCATTAATTAAACTGCCAGCTAGTAACAGTCCCATTATTTGATCAAATAAATCCAACTCCTATCTGTCCAACAGGAGTCCTTGAGCCACATAAACCCAGGCTGCAGTCTACGGGATTTTAAGGAACTGTTCGGAGCTTCTGGAGTCTTTCTTCTTCCCACCCACCTTGCAGTGTTGAGAAGGTATTCTCTGAGAGTTAATGGGAGAAATAGCTTCCCTTAACACTTTCCCCATCTGTCTTAATTTTTTTAATTATACTTTTATTAAACCCTTAAGGAAAATGGACTTGCAGAGTTCTCATTAAATAGGGAACTATGAAGTGCATGAAACAGCGAGATGAGTTTTTTTAAAGCTACCCTCACAATTTGCCTTAATGAATTCTCCTTCTGCTGCAGTTGTTATAGAGTGTGCAAATAAATAGAGCATTTTTTGAATGTTGGATGGGCAGATGGATATTTAAGCAGCCAATAATAGTTCTTGCAGCTTCCAATTGGGATTTTTCTTCCTAGTAAGTCAAAGTATTTGGTGCATTATGGCACAGTCTTTTCTCCCTGGAGATTGTCTTAATGCACCTGATAAATAAATATGTACTTCCATACCTAGATTTTATTAGTAACTTTTTAAATAATTTTTTAAATTTTAATTATAGTTGACATATTATACTATTATATTAGTTTCAGGTGTACAAAACAGTGTTAGACATTTATATAACTTACAAAGTGCTCACCTAAATAAATCTAGTATGCATCTGACACCATCCACAGTTATCACTGTAGGGGATATTATTGACTATATTCCCTATTATGTACTTTATATCCCCAAGACTATTTTGTAAATATCAATTTGTCTTCTTACTCTCCTCCACCTTTTCAATGTATCCTCACAACCCCCCTCCAATCTGATCTCTGTATCTATTAGTCTGTTTCTGTTCTATTTATTTTATTGTATAAATTCCACATATAAGTGAAATCATCTAGCATTTGTTTGTTTCTGTCTCACTTATTTCACTCAGTACAATACCCTCTAGGTCCATTCATGTTGTTGCAGATGCCAAGATTTCGTATCATTTTTATAGCTGAGACATATTGCATTGTATATATGAACCACCTCTTTATCCATTCATCTCTTGACATACACTGAGGTTGCTTTTATATCTTTGTTATTGTAAATAATGTTGAAGTAAATATGTGTTTGCATATGTCTTTTCTCATTAATACTCTGGGTTTCTTCGTATAAATACCCAGAAGTGAAATTGCTGGGTACTTCTTTGTCTCTTGTTATAGCCTTTGCTTTAAAGTCTATTTCGTCTGGTGTAAGTATTGATACCACAGCATTTTCTTCTTTCCATTTTCATGAAATATCCTTTTCCATATTTTTTACTTTCAGTCTATGTGTGTCTTTCAATCTAAAGTGAATCTCTTATAGACAGCACATGTGGGGGTCTTGTTTTGTTACCCATACAGCCACTGTATGTCTTTTGATTGCAGCATTTAAACCATTAGCATTTAAAACAATTGTTGATTCATAGGTATTTATTGACATTTTATTATTCCCATTTTTGATCTTTTCTTCTTCTTAAAGACAACTCTAATATTTCTTCTACTATTGGTTTGGTGGTAATGAACTCTTAGCTTCTTCTTGTCTTGAAAGCTTTTTATCTGCCCATCAATTCTAAATAACTTTACTGGATAGAGTAATCTTGGTTGCAGATCCTTACTTTTAATCACTTTGAATTTTTATGCCAGTCCCTTCTGGCTTGCAAAGTTTCTGTTGAGCAATCAGGTGACAGTCTTATAGGAGGTCCCTTGTAGGAAACTAACTGCTTTTCTCTTGCTGCTTTTGAGATTCTCTCTTTGTCTTTAACCTTTGACATTTTAATTATGATGTGAGTTGGTGTGAGCCCCTTTGGATTTAGGATTCTCTGCACTTTCTGGACTTATGTGTCTATTTCTTTCACCCAGTTAGGGAAATTTTCTATCATTTTTTTTAATAGGTTTTCAATTTTTGTTCTCTCTCTTCTCCTTCCAGCACCCCCATGATGTGAATGTTAGCATCCTTGAAGTTGTCTGAAACTCTCCAAACTATCCTCATTTTGGGAGGACATTTTTTTGCTGTTCTTATTGAGGTTTTCTATTTCCTTATCATCCAAATTGTTCATTTCATGCTTTGCTTCGTCTACTCTACTGTTGGTTCCCTGTAATGTACCCATCATTTCAGTTACCATATTCTTCATTCCCGACTGGTTCTTTTTTATGTTTTCTATCTCCATTTTTATGTTTCTTACTTCTTTGTTGAAGTTCTCAGTGAGATCATTGAGTATCCTTATAACCAGTGTTTTAAACTTTGGTAGGTTGCTTGTCTCTATTTTGTTTAATTTTTTTCTGCATTTTTGTTCTGTGCTTTCACTTGGGACATGTTTCTTTGTCTGCTCATTTTGGCTGCATTTTGGTCTGTGTTTGTTCCTATGTATTACATAGAGCTGCTACATCTCCCAGTTTTGGTACAGTGGCCTTATGTAATAGGTGACCTTGTAGGGTCCAGTGGCACAGCCTCCCTGGTCTCCCAAACTGGGCACTCCACATGTGCCCCTGCCCCATATGTGTTGTGCATATTGTCCTGTTGTAGTTGAGCCTTGATTGCTGCTGGCACATCAATAGGAAGGGTTGACCGTCAGGTGGATCAGTTGTGAGGGTCAGTTGTGACCACAGCTGAGGAGCTACTATGCAGGGGCTGACCCCACAAACCAGGACTTACTTTTGCAGGACTCTGGTGCCCAGTGAGTCCACCCCTTAAGTGTGTCTCCCCCAAAGGTGGTTGGGTGGTGGTCCAGTGTGGTATGAATGTGGCCATTGGGTGCACTGGCTTTGGGGTCCCCAGGAGGTATAGGCCAAAATCAACTGCCACCTGTGTCCTGCCTGAAGCCGCAAGGCATGAGCTAAAAAGTGATCTTCAGATGACTGCTACTTGTGCTGGTCTTGGATGTGCCCAAGAGAGGCCAAGTTGCAAACTGAGACCAGCTACTGCTAGTGCCAGACCTGGGGCCACTTAGCAAGAAATATGGTGCATGCCAAGACCAGATGCTGCTTGTTTGGTGTTTGTGAACTTTTGAGAGATATTAGAAAAGTCAGAAGCATAATCCAAGACAAGCTTTTTGTATGGAAAAACCACTGGAAACAGCTTGTGTGGGTCAGGCAGTATCCTAATGAATCACCAGGGTGGGGCAAACATTGTTAACCAGGCTGATAAAGACTCAGATATCATGCCCATCTGCCAGCTCTGTTGGGGAGGGCTCAGCAAAGGAATAATGGCCTCTGCCAGCACTTCTGGGAGGAAGTTTGCCTTTCTGCCCTCAACTCAAAGCCAGACAATTCCGTTGTTCCTTATATGTCTCTGGTGCCTTTTGAGCTGCTGCCCCAGCGCTGGAGCTCAGAGCCAGTGAGCCTGAGTAAGTTCATGTGCATGTCCTTTAAGGAAGACACTTGAGACTCCAGAAGCCCTCATACTCACACAGCCAAAATCCCCACTTGTTTCTACAGCCAGAAGTTATGGGGACTTTTCCTCCCAGCACTGAAACACTAGGCTGGGCAGTCTGTTGTGGGGGGACTAAGACTCCTTGCTCCTCAGCAGGAATTTCTGCAGTCCCAACATTCCTCCCAATTTTTAACTGCCACACATAGGTTTAGGACCAGCTCATTTCAAGTGTCCACCCCTCTTACAAGTCTGACCTTTCTTTCTTCTTTATATTCTTAGCTATAGGACTTTTTTTCAGCTAGATTTCAGGTAGTTCTCAATGATGGCTGTTCTGTAATTTCGTTGCAATTTTGATGTAGTTGTGGGAGAATGCAAGTACAGCATTTACCTATCTATCTTGACTGAAAACCTTAAGTTTTTTAAGTCATTGAAATAGTATAGGCTTAAGTCCCCCAAAACATGATCTGACCCTGCTGGGGACTTAGACCAAAGTTCACCAAGCTAGGAGGTCTGCTAGGTGAACCTGCACATATCCTGCAATTCCACAGGTGGTGATGTGCTACCTGTACTCCGTCTGCCTTCCTAAGGAAGGCAGGTGTTCCTAAGGAAGTTTTAGGTGTGTGACCAGAGATCCCTGGAGTGGAACCTTAGCGATACCATCTACTTGCTAACCTTGGATGAGCTCCTCTACTTCTCAGAGCCTCAGTTTCTTCATCTGTACAATGGGACAGGAACAGCATGCATAAAAGTTTACCAAAGGTTCCAATTAATGGGCTCAGTGCCGAGATGGATATTTAACAGAGGCAGTATGTAGTGATTTAGCATTTGACTTCTGGAAAAAGAACACTCAGGTTCAAAAAATAGCCCTGCCACTGATCAGCTGACTGATTTTACAAGTTTTATAACATCTCCCAGCCTTGATTTTCTTGGCTGTGGTCACCTTGAAGATTAATAAAATGATGCATGAAAAGGAGTTGCAAACCACCTGGGGTAGAATGAAAGCTCATCAATGGCAAGTATAATTTTGCAAACACAGGTGATGGCTTCGTTCTAAAGCCTGTAGGGTAGATATTTGAGGGCCAAGATTAGGGCTGAATGATCAATCCCATTATCCTGGAGGTGAGTTATACCAACAGGCCACTCAGGGCTTAAGCCCACAACCCCAGGTTTGGGGACAGACAGAGCCCACCTATCCCCCATAAAGACCACCTAACATAGGCTACCAAACCTGTTTCCTTAGCAGATCTCTGGCAGCCATGTGCACCAGTTCTCAATTCATTTCCAAATCACTCCCCCTATCCCCCTGGGGGCTGATAGATAAGGACAAGCAACAACCTATAACTCTGTGACAGAATGTTTACTACCAGCCCCCTAGGCAATGATTATTCTGAGGTAGTTTTGAACCTCCAGACTATGATGCAATGTCTCATATATTAAACTGCAGCAAATAGTGCATGACAGTCTTAGAAGGAAAACTTGTATTTCACAGATTACTGGAGAAGGAGCGCATAGGGGAATATTGGTTTTGAGGGATGGCAAGCACACAGGATTCAAACTCTTGTACCCAGTCTTATAGAACAAACAGAGAACTAAGCTTTGAGTCTACATGGCCAAGGGCAATGCCCATTTTATACCTTGGACTGCCCTGGGAGAGACACTGTTATTCATACTACTGAGGCTCTAAGACCCACCCACAGCTGCCTCCAGAAATTGGATGAATTTTTTTCCTCTCTCACTGTCATTAGAAAACTTTTTTATAAATCTCTCTTTCATGTAGAAGTTTCCTACAGGTTAGACATATAGACCAATGGAACAAAATAAGGAGTCTAGTAATCAACTCACACATATATAATCACCTGACTTATAACAAAGACTCACTGGAAAGCACAGGGGAAAGGACTTGATTTCAAATCCTAGTCAACTGGATATCTATGTGGAAAAAAGTAATCCTGAATTTTACCTCAACTATACACAAAAATCAATTCCAGATAGATTTTACAGCTAAGTATGAAAGATAAAATAATAAAACATTTAGGCTGAATATAGGAGAATGTCTTCATAACCTTGGGAGTAGGCAAAGATTTGTTAAGTAGGTTAAAAAGAGTGCTAACCAAAGGGAAACACTGATAAATTGGACTACAACGAAAGTTATTGATATTAATAAAAAGATACTGTAACCAGAAAAGACACTGGTGTTCGGGCTGCCTGTCACTACCAAATCCTATACGCAATGACAGTGATTGAAAAAGCGCTTATGAGTGCTTTATTCAGATGGCCCGAGATCTGAGAAGATGGCGGGTTCATACCCTAACAAACCATCTTCCCTTTTCTTTCCTGGCCAGAATTTTTATAAGGGAGGTGGGGGAAGACAAACAAGGTGCGGTGAGGGCTTTGAAATTCAGGGAGGATTAGGTGAGCGAAGCTGCAGTATTTGTTTTCTAGGCAATGCTGTTCCCAAGGGGAGGGGCAAGGTCTGTCTTCTGGTTGATACAAAGGCTGGGATGCCTCCATCTAGTCCCCACGTGGTAATCTCCAGCCAGAGTGCCAGGAGGCCGGCTGTTTCCCAGGAGCCAGGATGGGCCTTATCTGCAGTTTCTGAAACAAAAGCTTTAACATACGCATTATTTGCTAGGCTTAATAACTTTTTCTTTAAGCTAAAATTTTCCAGGTCTTGAGTCCCCTATCAATAACATATTATGTACATTATGGTAATGTGTTATAAAACATGGAAAAAATACATAAAGTACAAAAGGAAGAAATGGAAAGTAGAGATTAAGAGGCTAACGCTTCCTTCCCACACTCCTGCACATACAGCGCCTGTTCCTGTGCCCTTTCCCAAGCCGTAGGCCTGTGCATAGAAGAGCTGTGTCTTACCTGAAGAATTGCCCGTGGCCAAGGGAGCTGCCTCACTGGGAAGTTGACCCCCCTGAGCACCCCAGTGTCGGGTGGCTGACAGGGGTGTACAAAAAGTCAGCTTCCTGCAGTGCAAGCCACCTTCTCTCCCTCCCAGGTGGAGCAGGCTGAAGCTAGTCTCCAGCTGAGGCCACATCCTGGCTTAGCTATTGTTCTCTACTCCGTTGTGTTTTTCTTCCTTTCCTAGCTTTCCCCTTAATAAGTCACTTGCACCCAAACTTTGCCTCAGGCTCTGCTTCCAGGGAACCTGAACGTCCTGTCCATAAGACAGGATGGGACGTTATGAAACATGACCAGAAATATAACTCCCAAACAGACACAGTAGAAAAGAAACAGAAACGGAAGTCCATATACCTTCTTTGCACACCCAGGAGGATCATCCTGCAAAGCCCCCGGTTGGTGGATGCCCCACTTCTATACCGCTGCTACAGGTACGCTGAGCCTTGGCAGGATCTGAAGCAGAGGAGAGGCTGGGTCAGATGTGTGATTAGAAAACATGTTCTGGTTGCCCAGTAGAGAATGGAATGGAATGGGGGCCAGGCTGGATGCAGGCAGAGCTGTGAGGAGGCAGTTAAGGGCATCTAAGCAAGAGACAGTAGCAACCTTGACTGGTGGGGAAGAGGAATAGTGGAGAGAAATGGTCAGTGGGGAAAGAATTAGGCAGTAGGATCTCCCTGCACGTGACAACTGAGGGACTGTCTGTCAGGGAACAGGGCAGAGGGAAGGAGAGGAGGGGTCCTCATTGCATTGTGTGAGCAGTGGGTGGACTGTGCTGGGTTCTCTGAGACAGGAAACTTGAGAAAGAGCGGGCAATTGGGGAAAAGAAGAGTTACATGTTGGACACCCACCTGTCTCCACCACTGAGCCCTGTTCCCTGTCTGCAGGGAACTAGTGCAGACAAGGCCCCCATGCATTCTCACCATGGGGGTAAATACAGGGCACAGAGCACAAAGCGCATTCAAGAAGGCTGCAAGATCGGATTCCGTTTATTTTCTCAGCCATTTGTTAAGCGTTACTGTAGACAAAGCTCCCTGCTAGTCCTGAGGCAGACACAGAATGAAGACACCGTGGGGTTCACCTCGGGAAACTAACAGTCCTGATGAGGAGACACACACACTCAGGAAGGGCTCCAGTGTACCTCACTACGAACTCTGCGGATTTGGGAGCCAGGCCTGTGGGGGTCCATCCTGGTCCTAAATTTAATTGTTGGCTTACCTTGTGTATGTTATTTAATCCCTCTGAGCCTGTTTCCTTACCTGTAAAATGAGGATGAAATTATGGTTACCTCCCTCATGGGCTATTGTGAAAATTTAATAATAATAATAATAATAATAATAATAAATAGCAATACCAGCATTTCGAGCCTTGAAAATTCCAGCCCTTTGTATCTGGCACAAAGTAGATGCTTAATAAGTATTTGTTGAATTAATTGAGCTGTTGCTATTAATTGAGATTGCATGTGCTAGATGCCGGGGAAATTGATGCTCAGTAACTTATGTTATTTTCATGATTCGTTTTTACTATTGAGTCTTTTTGGCAACTCTACTGCTTTACTGTTTTTGTTTTTGTTTTTAAGAAGAAAAACATTCTGGAACTTTAAGTTTGTCATTCAAGGTGACACTGGTCGTAAATGACAGAACAGGATCCAAACCCAGGATTCAGTCTGAGTCTAGAACTTGCTTCCTTAGCCCAGAGATTATTAATAATTTGATGTATGTAAACCAGGGAGCCCAGTTCAAGGCATGCAATCTGCGCTCACGCAGCTCCTGAAGCCTCTCCAAGCCTGGCTTGGACACCTGGACTCTTTCCTGTAATTGATAGGGATTCTTCCCAGGGGGATTGGACCAGAGGTCTACATGGTCAGAACTTTCTTCCGGTCCCCACTGCCCATCCCCCACCTGAAGGAAAATACATCTGTGAGCAAGGCCTTGAGAACAGCACCAGTATAGAAAAAAACATGAATGTTCTCCAATTTACTTCTTAAACAATTTCCCAAATTTGGTGTTTCACCAATAATTCAAATTATTTTCCAACATCCCTGAGGGCCCTCAGGGACTAACGCACTGCAGCGCTGGAGAACTGCGGGGCTCCAGCACCATGGCACGTGTTCGAATTAAAAGCACGCTGGGTATGAAGAACCTGAACCCAGAGTGAAAAAAGAAAAACGGAGTGTTAGTTCCAGCTTTTTCCACCAGCGTGCCAGCAGCTAGAGAGCTGCTGAGGCCATTGTCTTAATTACAGAGTTTCTTGCTCCCTGGAAGATAAAGCCATTTCAGGCTGGAAACTGCAGGAAGACATGCTTCTGAAGCAGCAAGCATGGGGTTTGGTTGGTTGGGATTCATCTATTGTTACATAACTTCTGTAGTTTTCTCATGTGCATGGGAAGAGGAGGAGTTCTTTTCCTTCGAAAATGGGGAGGAGCTGAGGGCTTTTCAGGTTACCAGTGGCCGGGGTTCCCACTCATGAACTGCTGGTAAGATTCCAGAAGTCTGCAGACTCCCTGAAATGACAGGAAAACCAGTGTGTGCGTGCGCACATGCTCATGCATGTAAACATTTCTCTGGGAGAAAGGCCATGGCTTTAATTAGATTGTCAGAGGGGCTGGTTCATATTTTGTCAACTGTTGGGAGCTTCAATATGTGGAATCTTAATGCAAAAGGCAAGAGGAGTTCACCAGATAAGAGTGGAAAAGTTGATTTGGGATGAGGTTGAAACAGAAAAGGAGGTTTAAGAAACATTCGCATGGACTATGAGTCCCCTTTGCAGGCATTACAGTAAGTGAACGTGAGTCATTCTGAAACCATTGCCGGGGTTGTTCGACCGCGTTCCTTTGATCTCAACAGTTCCCTGGACCGAGCCCCGTGGACCCTGCGTTGCAGCCTTACACAGAGACTTCTCTCCAGGTCTCACCTCTTCCATCAGATGCTCACCTCCTAGAAGGAAGGACTCTGGCTAATGACACACCATCTCCTCCTCCAGCTCCCAAACTGATGCTTGAAATACGTGCTGAGGAACAATTGTGCCTGTTTTCAGGAGTTCTTGGTCAAAAGAGCAAGGTAGATGGGAATCGAACTGGTATCTCATCATGTAGTAATGAGGTTTTCTTGGGCAAGTTACCTACACATCCCAACCTCAGTTTCCCACCTGAAAAGTGGGGTGAGTGTCCCTTGTTTATATGGTTGTTGGATGACCAGATGAGTAGGAAATTTCACGTGCTTAACAATGTTCCCACCACATACCAGGCATGCAGCCGATCATGATTATTACTCCAAAAACCCATTCATTTGAAAGACTGACCCTACTCAACTGTTTAAAAAATCATTTAGTGTCAGCAGTATAAATCTCAAATGGCCACTAACTTTAATGTTATTTTCTCGAGTAAAGATGTGATGAGAGCCTTCTATGTGCATTCTGTGTGGGGCTGTGACGATGCGGTTCTGGCCTTCACAGATTTCATGGGGGTGAAAGGAAGCATCGGCAGACTTCACAAGCTCAGTGGGTGGTTGCAAAGAGGAAGAGGTAGATGCCATGAGCGCTCACCTGGACAGAGAAGGCTTTCCAGATGAAAAGGCATGAGAGAAGGGGGTCTAAAAAGAGAGTTGGAGAGTTAGCTGAAGAAAGAGACTGGAAGAGGACTGTAGGTGAGGGAATGCCACGTGAGAAACTCAGGCCAGGACCAGTTTGGTGAAGGGTCCCAGTGCGGCTGGAGTGGGATGAAACCGGAGACCCTGCAGGATGCCCTGGGCTGGGGTCTCCCACTGCAGCGTGTCCCACCTGTTCTCCACATCGCCATTCTTGGAGCTCTCTTTTCCATTCTCCCCGCGGCACTCGGAGGGCTCATTGAAAAGTACAACTTGGGTCCTGCTTTTCTTCTTTATGGCTCCCTCCTGCCAGCTGGATAAAATCTATGTTCCTTTTCTTCCCTAAAATGCTCTGCTGACCTCATCAATGAGTTCATGCCGCACCAGGCTCTGGTCTGTTTCACCTCTCATTGTGCGTCAGCCTCAGCGCCTCCTTTCTCTTCCTCATCTGGACCGGGCTCATTCCCACCCCAGGGCCTTTGCACCTGCTCCTCCCTGGGCCAGGTATGCCCTTCCTCCAGGTCCTGGCCTGGCTGCCTCCCTCCCTCCATTCATACCTCAGCTCTGTGTCCTATCGTCAGACAGGTCTTCTCCAGTTTCTCTACAAAGATCCCACCATTGTTCTCTGCCACGTCACCCTATGTGTCCTTCACGCACTTATTTTCTTGCTTATTTCTTTTATATTTATATTATAATTCAATCTCAATGAGAGCTGGGGCTTTCTTTAATTCAGCTTGGTGGTTCTTCAACCTCACAGTGAGTGCGTCACCTGTAGCAGAGGCTCAGGTAAGTGTCACTTCGCATGCCTTTCCCTGCTTTGCTTCTTCCAACAAAGAACTCACTTCCACTTTTATTCCATCTACACTGAGGACTCACCCTGGATGTAGTCACCCCTCGATGACAACAACTGCACACCTACACAGTGCTGGGTCCTGCTGGTGAGCATCCAACGTCATGAATACAAGCTCGGGCTCTGGGGCAGCCTGTAGTGGATTTGAATTCGAGATCTGTCTGAGCCCAGGTGGATCTGTCCCCCTCTCTGAGCCCCAGCTGTTCTACAAAGGGATGGGAAGGAAAAGATGAGGATTCAAAGCACTCTGCAGAGATGGAGAGCGTTAAAGGGCAAGCCACTCAGTCAGGGGGTGCCGAAACACCCTCAGACTAGATGGGGAACATGGTGCCGTTACTTCGGGTTTGCACACACTAGGAGCTGGCAAAACATACTCTCAAGCAACAAAATACATAAGAAACAAAAACACAAGTTTAAAAAACTCTGGTCTGTTGAGGATTTTTGCACATCACTGGTGTGTAGCCCAGAGCCCTTGCTTGGAAATGAGATGTATCTCTTGATCCAAATGTTCTTCCCTTCAATATGTCACCTAAGAAGCTGCAAACTAAAAGTGAAGTGAGATAATGGAATACAGAAGAGGAAGGACCATTTCTCCCAGTGTCCTCAGGTCATTGATTCTGTGTTGGCCCAGGGTGTGAATGAGTAGATATGACTCTCTCTCTCCATGCCACTGTGTTTGGGTGAAGTATCTAATCCTGAGTTTGAAAAACAAAAACACTGCCATTTTGTTCGTGGAAACCTGGTTTTCCTGACCCCCAATAATGTTTGATGAAGAAATGATATAAAGGGTGCTGACTCCGAGTCTGCCCGGGGAGTCCACAGGGCTCGGGGAGGCTGCGTCCGGCACCCTGAAGGTCTGAATGGCTGAGCTACTACTGCTATTTTGGTGGTGGTGGCGGTGGCTATTTAATTGGTAGACGCCCCCCCGCACCCCACCCCCCACCGCCTCAGGCGCTGAGTCAATCTCTTGGTTCAGAAGAAATAAATCGTACATCCAGAGGTGTAATTTTTCCAGTCCATGGGGCCCAGTGGGCAGAGACAGAGCAGAGGCAGGCAGGCAGCTCCCTGAAGCCACACCCATCACGCTCTCAGGACGGATGGAAGCACCGGGCTGCCTGGAGCAGGCCTTCCCGTAGCACGCGGAGCAGGACCTGCTTCTCCCAGCTCTGCGGTCACTGCGCGTCTCCAGCAGCATCGGGGCAGCCACAGCACTTGCCCCCATCACCAGGGAACACTTGATTTCAACCCAGAAAATCCCTGACTAATCATAAGGTCCAGGAATTAGAGATTCTGATTAATTGAATTTTCCAGTCCATTAAGCGCTAATCAGATCATTTGCATTTTAACTCCTCTGGCTGGTAATTTTTTTCAGTAAGCTCCCTCATATTCTGAACCCTGGCTCTGTCACTGAAGAGCTTTGTAGCCTCGGGCAAGTTACTGAATGTCTTACTTCCCTATTACCTCATCACAAAGCACCTAAAATTTAGTGGCTTAAAATAACATACCATATCTCCGTTTCTCTGAGTTCAGGCCTGCAGGCAGAGCTTATCTGAGGCTTCTTCATGCTACACCAAGGCGTCTGTGGGCTGTTTTCTGCAGCTCTGCATCTCCTTCGGAGCCCAAAGAGCTGGCAGAATCCAGTTCCCCACAGTCGCGGCTGAGGTTCCCACTGCCTGGGTGGCTGCCAGCTGGGCCACTCTCCGTTCCTGCGGGATGTCTGCCGTTCTCTGCTCTGTGACCCTCTCACAGCATGTTAACATTAACTTGCTTAGGGTTCACCATTCCCCTCTGAAGTATATGCAGTTCTTATTCCTGCTTAACAGATGAGGAAACTGAGGCTTAATGAAGTGTTTTGGTTGGTATAAGGATATCCATCTAGCAAGTGGGAGAGCCTAGAACAAAATCAAGTTAGTCTGGCTTCAAAGCCTATGTGTATAACCACTACAAAATGCTGCCTACTCTTTTCCATATCTTGTTAAAAACTAGTCAAACCCTGGCCAGCGTGGATCAGTTGGTTGGAGTGTCATCCCATAAACCCAAAGTTCACCAGTTTGGTTCAATTCTGGGTCAGGGCACATACCTAGGTTGTGGGTTAAATCCCCAGTTGGGGCTCATATGAGAGGCAACTGATTAATGTTTCTCATATCAATGCTTTCTCCCTCTCTCTATGCCCTCCACCCCCTTTCTCTAAAATCAATAAGCATACCCTTGGGTGAGGATTAAAAAATTTAGTTGAGCTTTATTTTGTCATTTTATTTTGGAGTATATTTCTTGCACACTGGATAGAGAGGTTCTTGGGAAACGGAGCCATGTTTTAGTCATATGTGTCCTAGGTACACAGATAAGTCCTAGCACATTATGGGGAACTAATACATGTTTGCCAAATGGATGGATGAGAAAGCTGAGTGATCAGTGGGTGGGTGGGTGGCTGGATGGGTGACTGGGTAGAAGATGATAAATGGATGGTGGTTAGTGGGTGAGTGAATAAATGGCTAGAGGGTGGAGGAAAAAAATGGGTAAGTAGGTGGATGACTGGGATGGTGGGTTTGGGTGGGTAGGTGATGGGTGAATGGATGACGGATAGATAGATGGACAACTGGGGCTAGTGGATGGGTGGCTTTGAAGGGGGATAGATATGTGGAGAAGTAAGTGAATGAAGAATGGAATGCGTATTGGGCGTCCTATGGAATGGAAGGTGGGCGGAGGGATGGGTGTGGAGATGGGCCGGTGGCGAATGGGGGTGGGTGTGCAATAAGTGGGCAGAAACAGAAATACCTTCTCTCCCTTCTAACAGACATAGCTTCCTAGACATTCTCTACTTTTCCTCTGCAACCATCTTCTAATGTATGTATCACTCATCTACAAGGTTAAGGCTGGCCTAAGTTCATCATTGAATTGATCCCCTTAAAAGTATATTCAAATTTAAGAAATCACAAATTGCAGGATATCACAGGGTTTGGCAGGTACCTATACGTCAAGAATGGAGTGAGCTGCATGGCTGCTTAATAGATGGATGGCACCAGACCACCAACAGGCTGATCCTAGGAGAAACCCCCCACCCGGTGCAGCCCAGAGGCCCAGAAGGCTGAGGAATGCTCCCGCTTCTACCTGCCTGGAAATGAGAGAGATTTTGCTTTTTCAAGAGCAGATGGGATCTCACCGACGGAACTGTGCACAGCCCTCCCAAGTCCAGGGCATGGGCAGCCAGGTCCTGTGGCATCTGCTAGAGCATTCTGTGCCACCCCAGCTCCTTTCCAGAGTCACCGTCTTTACGCTGACATCATTTAGGAAGTGTGCAATTACAATAATAGTTTAATGAGCATTAACAAAGGACTGTGCTAAGAGCATTTATGTGTGTTTCATTTAATCCTTAATGTGACCCAGAACCTGGTGCTGATATGACCTCCGCTGGTTCAGGAATCAGGTGAAGTCTTCTGCTCACAGTCACCCAGCCGCTAAGGGGGCAGGTTGGGCTTCACAAGCACTTTGATCTAACTTCCAACCCTTGCTCTGCACTTCTGTGCCAAACTGCTCCTTCCCCAGAAGCAGGAGACCTGGCTCTCTTGACAAGAAACTTGGAGAGGACAGGATAGAGCTGGAACTTTGGGGATAGTATGTTAGAACGCATGGTTTTGCTAAAGACATTGGGAGACAACAGACTAAAAAAAAAAAAAAAAAAAAAATTCCCTGAATCTCCCTCTGAACCATAATAATCTTGGGGACACCTCTTGTTTGGCTGATGGATCAGGGTAGGGAAAACAATCTGGAATAATTGTCAGATTGTTTAAGATTTCCTACTGCATAACTCCACTGAGCTTCAGATCCCAAAGGCTGTTCCCAGTCACTGGGCAGAACAAGAGAAATCCAAGGAGACTAAGGAAAGAATTGAGAAGAAAATGACCAAAGGGCTATAGGTAGATGGGGCTCATTCTACAAAGCCCTTACTTAGCACAGTACTTTGTTAATTTAAGAGCTCTCATACCCTCCTTCTTAATTGTGCTGGAACCTTCCCATGCATCTGTCCACAGCTGTTCTCCATCTTCTCCAACATGCACTTTGCCAGCGGTCCAATCTTTAATGGCTCTGTCAGCGGATCCCTTGCTCTCTGCTTCTAGCTGAGTTCGGTCCAGGGGAGGTACCAGCAGGAGATACAAGGAAGGGAAGAGGGTATCGGTGAGCCATCTCTTCCTCTCTACTGAGGTCGCAAGTCCTATCAGGCAGCGCAGTCCAGTAACTGTACCTCCTTGTGCCCCTCCTAATCCAGAGGTGGGCATGAGCCAGTTTTTCCCATTAGGAGCAACCTCAAAATCTCAGTGGCTATAGGAGCAAACATTTGGTTTTCTGCTCACGGGTCCAGTGCCATAGGTCACCTTTGGCACTGCTGGGGCCCGCTGATCTTGATCCAGACTGCCAGTTGGGTCCACAGCTGCTCCATAAATTGCCACCTTCCGACTCCTGCAGCACATTCTTCTCATGGGGAATGGCAGACACATAAGAAGGTGAGCAAAACCAGGCAAGTTCATGTCTAGCCTCAGCTCATAGCACCTTCTGCTTCATATTCTATTGATCTAAGCAAGTCACATGGTCAAGCCTAAGCAATGGTGTGGGCTTCATTCTTTCTATTTTCCTGGGAGCCACCGCAAGACCGCATGGCTTAGGAGGAGAGGCGTGAAACCATCTTCCTGGTGATGCACAGGTGCCAGTGGCTCCTCCCCGGCACGGCCCCGTCTGCCTTGCAGCGCTACCCCGTGGGGGTTTTGTGATGCCCTAGCCACGCATTTGTAAGTAGTGCATGGCATGTGTAATTTTAACAGCTATTGTGTGATTTAAACATGTTTTTAGTGTCATAATTTTTCTTAAACTCTCCTCAGTTTGCCCAGTTCGAGGATGCCATCGGTTTCCCGGAGAACACATCTAACTCATCGTGCAACCGTGTCGGTGTTCACCGAGAGCCGCCTCGATGCCCAGCTGGGGTGGATCAGCAGCAGGTGGACAAAAACAACGCCCTCGTCTTGCTAAACTCACACTCTCTGTGCACGGTGCCAATTTATCCTCACCTGCATGATCTAGTTTAATGATCACACCTATGTAGACAGGGGTTTCTATTATTGGTCCAATGTAAGGAAACTAGGTAAGGCTCAGAGTGGTCAAGCAACTTACCCCAAAGTTATTCTGAGATCTTGGAGGTGAGAGAGGCCAGATTTGACCCCAGGTGCACCTGACTACAGAGCCTCTTAATGACTGAACTTGAGAACTCTGCTCGATAGAAAAACAAGTGTTTCACAAATAGGTTCTGTTCATCTTCATCTGAGCAATAGTTTCAGAATGGAGTCCTATTTCCCATAGTACCTCAGGTAGGAAATCTCACAGTGGAAATACAAATCCAGTTCTACTCATCTCCAGAACTTGTTCTCGTTCTAACACAGCTCACTGCCAATCAACTCTACTCTCTACACGGGACTCTGTCCCAAGCAGGGCCCAGTGGGAACCCCGGCCAGCTCTGACCACTGCCCCACTGAACAGAGGCCAGCCTCCTCCACTGCTTCCCCTCCCTCCTCATAGCCTAGCCCCTCTCCAGGCCCCTGCAAGCATTCCACTCCCATGCCAACCGCTTTCAGGGCCATCTGTCACCCACGCTTTAAAGCCCACTCGATGCAGAGCAAATCTGTACTGACTTCAGAATTACGCTCTACTTGGTCACCCCGAGATGACCATCTTTCGACTGTACCAGGGGTCTGACCCTGTTTATCATCCCGGGAAACCCAAAGGCAGGGTGGCCCAAGGCCTATGTGGAAAGGAACTATTAATTCATCCGAGAACCACCTGCAAAAATACATACCACATAACTCAGAGCTGGCCCTGGTCTTTGTCTGATAGGTCAGCGTCTAGTGGCTCACCGTGACCATCAAGTTAAGTATGAGGACTGACCTTGAACAATTTGCGTGAATAGTAATAATAAGAACAATGACATAATAATATTCACTGGCCACATTGCATGCATTATTTAATTCTGAAGCCTCACAGTAGTCCTGCCACTTGCCAGCTATCGGATTCTGGGCAAGTATTTAGCTCCTCTGTACCTCTGTTTTCTCATCTGTAAAACAAGGGATAACATTAACACCTCCCTTATCATGTTGAGTGAAAGGTTAAATGAGGTAATTTATATAAATTCCTAGTATTAGAAGCTAGATATATGCTTACCCTCATTATTCATGAAGGAACAGAAGCCCAGAGAGGTTAAGAGACTTGCTGAAGGTTACACAGCTAACACAGGGTCATGTCTGGATCCCGGCGCACTGTTTTTAAAATGTTTAATTGCCAGTATTGAAAAATGAAGCCGATTTCTTGTTTCCCTTGAACATTTGAAAACACAGGCAGCATTGGGCCTGCACCTCTTCCCACCACACTGTACTGCTCACCACAGCTGCTCTCTCAGTCTAGCCAACCCAGCAGTGCCAAAGCCCACCCACAGATTCTTGAGTAAACCCCCCCAAATTCTGGGGTTTTGAGGTTGTCTGGAATGTCTTGGATCAAGTGCCTGAGTGCCTTGGGTCAGATGATGCTAACAAGCAGCTGCCCCTGTTTCTTGGGGTCTGTGCTCCTGTTTAACCGCAGTCCCCACCACTCCCTATTGTCCTGCACTTGACCCATTTCTCTCATTCACCATGCCTGTCTGGCCTCTGAGATTGTGGGGTAGATTATCACAGTCAAGTCTCATATCAAATCCCTGAGCTGTATACTATTACATTCTCAGTTTACAGATGCAGAAACAAGTTCGAGGAGACAGTGACTTGCCCAAGGTCACATAGTCAGCAAGTGTCAGAACAGGGTTTCAAACACAACTCTACCTACTCCCAGAGCCAATCTTCTTTGTCTTTTGCTGAGGTTCCATTCCAAGCTCACAGGCTAATTGAAAATCTGCAAGCAAAGACAAGAAAGGAAAATCAGTGTCAATCTCTCACACTGGAGAAGAAGTATGAAAAGAGAGAGTGCCTGAGGCTCTGTCTCACAGACTCTCCTGCAAAGACTTTTCTGAGGAGGAAGGGCTATTTCCGGCTGATGGCTCCAACAGCGCAGCACCCTTATCAGTGAGAGCTCAGAACTTAACATTTGTCTCTGTTTTGTGACCATCATAAAAAGTCTTCTACATTCAGTTTGTTATTTCCTTTTCATTCTTTTTTTAATTGTTATTCAAGCACAGTTGTCTCCATTTACCCCCATTACCTCCCCCACCCCATCCACCCCCACCTCCTACCCTCAATCCCACCCACCTTTGGTTTCTCCCATGGGTCCTATTGTTTCTTTTTCATTCTTCAGACCTGCCGGAAAGCAAGAGGCAGGGAGGGCTGTGGCTGACAGCGACCCCACACCCAACCCCCACCCAGTGGGTGACAGTGCCAAGGCCCCACTGTCCTGTCAGCCCAGTGAAGAGCTCCCCCACCCCAAATAAAGCAGCCCCCATGGTTGGGAGGCCAGGGACAGAGATTACATTTTCTCTCCTCTTCTAGAGCTTGACAGCCTGGAGAGAAGCTTCCACGGAATAAACTTCATTCTCAGGAAGACAGAAAGTCCGCAGCTTTGAATGATTCCATGAGCCCTGGCGGGGTTGCTCGGTTGGTTGGAGTGTTGTCACGCACACCAAAAGTTTGCAGGTCTGATCCTTGGTCAGGGCAGCACATACCTAGATTGTGGGTTGGATCTCAGGTCAGGGTGCCTACAGGAGGCAAACTATCAATGTTTCCCGTTTACATCGATGTCTCTCTCTCTCACTCTAAAATCAATAAAGATATCCTCGGGTGAGGATTTTTTTTTTTTAATTATGCCGTGAACATGGCTTTCCTCCCTGCTTCTGCCTCAGCCTCCAGCCTGTGGGTGCGTCTGAAATGCCTCTGAAGCAGCAGCCTGTCTGTACTGATGGAGACCACCAGGTGGCGCTGTTGTCTAGCGAATGACACAGGTGATAACGACAGTAGCCTCTGTGGGTATGCAGTGAGCTAAGGGCTTTTTACAGGTTAAATCATTTAATCCTCACAATGCCAAGAAGGAGGAAGTGAGGAGCGGAGAGGTGAAGTTGCTTACCCAAGGCCACGCAGGATGTACTGGAGACAAAATTCAGATCCATACACCAGTAGCAGTTTTCTGTAGCAAAATCTCGGTGTAAAGACACCAACTGTCCCTGCCTGGGAGGGACCACGATTATTATCTTCTGATATTATGTCTTCACTATTTTTGAGGTGTTAAGGTGGGCTTTCTTTTATGAAATTATAAGACAATGGATAAGTGTATGTTGTTTGCCCTTCATCAAAATGTAAAATGTTTGCTCTCTCATGCCCTTCTCTCCCCGCCACACCCTGCCAATCTCCAGGCCCAGAAATCCAAGATCCGGACCACGTCTCCTGAAGCCCAACTACCGCGCTGAGCTAAGAGGAAATTTGAAATGCTGCTGATCCAACGAGAATTGTGCTGGTGACTTTACAACCCTGGTATTGTTTTTCCTCACTCAAAAATAAATCTCAAAGATATAATCAATACTCACCACTCATTATTTATTCTGATAAGTACTTATGGAACATCTGCTAGGGTTGGTGGTAGTGCTGGAAATACAAGGTCAAATGAAAGAGGCACAGTCATTCCCTTAAGAAACTGATGGAGGAGAGAACGCATCAGGCACACGCGCCCATGAATCTGTGCTATGAAGGTCAAGTACCCAAGTGCTGCAAGGGATGGTCTGTTATGCAGACTGTGAGGTCAGGGAAGGCTTCCCCAAGGAGGCCACTCATGACCCAAGATCTAAGGGATGAAAGGGCATCATTTGGTAGCATAGAAGCCAGGAGGGAGGAGCATGAGCAAAGGCCCTGTGGCTCAAGGGAGAGCGATGGGCATGAGGTCAGCAAGAAAGCTGGAGAGGCCGGAGCAGAGTGACTGAGAGAACTTGGCATAAGATTCGGGTGAGAAGTAGACAGAGGCCAGGCCTCGTCTTGCGGGGCTTTGCAGGGACTTGCTCTTTATCCCAAAGCTTTAGTCCCGATACTTTAAGTAAGAACTGATTCTTTTTCATTCCAGATGGCCTTCCTCTTACCAGGACCTTGAATAATTTGGCTCCTGGTTCAAATATTGGTCTTAGTCAATGGGCCTGTCTAGTTGGCACCATCCAGTGGACTGGTATGTGGAGCACTGGGGAATTGCTGGAGGATTTTCAGCCGCTGGCATTGGAGGAGAGGATGCTGGCATCATCTTTGATTTGAAAGATCCTTGGCTGCTGTGTGGGTAAGAGGCCAGAGGGGCTTCAGCAGGTCGGGGAGACAGAGGAGGAGTCCATTGGATGTGCCAGTTAAGACAGTCACATAAACTAGGACCAATAATTGAACCAGACTTTGAATTCCCAAACACTGTTGAAAGAGGGATTGCAAACGTGAGGGCATTCGCTAGCATGAGGGAAGGAATACACAGCTCAGTCTGGGAGGGAGATGGATGGCGGGAAGGCTTCCTGGTGGGAGAGACACCCAAACTGAATATTAACAACAGTGAAGGACTGGCCAGGATAACAATTGGGGAAGGGATAGAAGGAGGTCGTTTCAGCATGAGGGGTGATGGAGTCATGCAGAATGTGTGTGGGGTGCTTGGGGTGCCATCGGCACTTTGGTGTTGCTGTAACGTGCAGGGGGAGGCAGTGGGTGAGGCCTGCCAGGGAACCACATTAAGGAGCTCCGTCTTTGTACAGCTCGGGTTGGGGAAGAGGAGGAGATTTAAGGCAGGAGAGTGCCAAGATCAGATTTGTTAGTGCCTGTTCTGTGCCCGTGTGCAGGCCTGCTAGTGCCCGAGCTACAACGACACATGGCAGTCACAGGCTCATCATCTGCAGGTGCTTGCTTCCACGCTGTCTGGCTTTTTCGTTTACTTCTTGTTCTGCTCTAGACCTGCCCAACCTTGGTCCATGCCGTTCCCCTCCGCTCAGTGCATGCTGGGTGGTCGGTGTCTAGTCCATGTTCTTCAGCCCACACAAAGATCCAGGATGGAGGGTACAACAAAATTACTCCCGAATTCCTTAGCAGTGTTAACGTATTAGCTTTAGTTCAAGAAGCATTCTGCCATCTGGTACCAGATGGTCCTGGGCTTCACAGCACCAAAAACTGGGAAGGCCAAAAGACCCAATTCCCTCGTACACTTTAGGACTTCAAATCTGTCTTTATAAGGAAACTGAGTCAAACCTGTCCTTCAAAAACTGATGAAGCTTTCCCACGAGACCTTTCCCTCAGGTCTGTGGGCCCCTTGAAAGGTGGCCACCGTCAACTTGTACGCAAAACTTTGCGAACTTGTGTGCACCTATTTTTAAAAATCACTCTAAACCTTTTGCATAAAAACTCCACTGAAATTAATTTCACAAAGTGGCCACATTTCTTTCATCTAGTAAGTATTCCATAGGGCTCTTCACCGCATTTCTCTCTCTGTAGGGCCAGTCGTATCCCCACCCAGGGCTTGTTTCTATCTTTGTGCTCCTTCTGTTGCTTGCCAAGCGCGGAGCTACGGCTACAGAGGCTGTTACCTGCCCCATCTCTCTCTCTACTTCTCCCGCAGCCCTCCCGTGACTATTCACTTAAAAACAGTAAACCCATCTCCTTTCCAAACACCATGGCTCCCTTCTTCCTATCCCCTTGTCTTGTTTCAAAAGCATATTTTTACAGAACTGCAATTAAAATGAATTGTATTTAAATTTTCCAAATTACTAATCTTACATATAAGATTAGTATAATTAGTATAAGACTAATATAATTAATGTAATCTTCACTGTAGTCGAGGTGAAGATACCCCAAGTTAGGATTTCCTTGTGGTTGAACATTGAGGTTGTTCCCAGTTTTTTTCGCTACTAAGACCTACTGTTGCCAAGGACCTTGAGGCACAGAGTCTTTTTCTCCTGGAATGTTGTTTGCTAGGTTCACAAGAGCAGAATTATTGATATAAAATGGTATGAAGTGTACTAAAACATGATTGATGCACGGTCTTGACCTTAAGAAAGTGGTAAATTAAATCATGAATGCAGCATTTGCTGACTGCTCATTTTGCATTTACTGTGGAAAGTTCAGGTCATGGTTTTGACTGTGTCCTTTCATTTGTAATCAGCTTCGGCTCTCAGAGGCACAGAGTGTCAGCCTCCAAGGCTGATGAGCGCACGACAGAGAGTTAACCACAAAGACATTGAAATGCTATGAGAATGTTACGTATTCTAATGCCATTTGCAGCTTACAATATGTGTCTTTTAACCATGAGACAGGTTTATTTTAAAAGGCACTTGCAAGCAAAATAATTATATTTTATTGAAAATTCAGAAGTTTCAGAAGTTTTCATATTAAGAAAAATAAGTTAAAAGAAGTGAGTCAAGTACAATGACATTTAGTTTTCATTCAAACTAACAAAATCACTTTACAAAACAAAAATCCACAGTTTAATTTCTTTATGGTATAAACATGTATTTTCCTGTTTATTATCAGAATAACCTCTAATGGAATAATTTTCAGAGTGATCTTTCAACATATCTTTCTGCACCCAGTTTAAACGGTACATCGGTACTATCTAATCCACAGAATTACTGGTGTGTGTGCACATGGGTGCATACGAACTAGCTACTTTCAAAAGTATCACCTCGTTTATCATAGGGCAATATACAGTATTTCTAATCATTTCTTAAGCATGTTTCCTTACCTCCCTGGTGGAAACCAATCAAGAAAGGTGGTTAGCCTCCTGGGCACCAGAGGTATAAACTAGATTAACCCTAATTCTGTCAGAGTATTAACCATTCCATATGCCATTTCATGTCAGGAAGTATCTTGCTATACCTTTAAAATCAAAGTCCCTCAGATTTTCTTACGAAGGGGAAGTTAGCTGAGCCACAAAGATAAAAACAGACTCACTTTTTAAAAAACTCATTTTATATTATCAATGGTGTCTATTTTTATCCAATTATTTTATTCACAACAGAAAATATTCACTGAGCCACTGATGTTCAGTAATTTTACTTATTATTTCCATGCTGTCTACTCTGCATCATCTCCCTTTTAAAGACATTGAAATCAAGACCTACTGTGGGTATAGAGCATCCCAGGAAACACATGCAGTATTTGGAGGCTGTCCTGACTGACATCCACCGCGACAGGGGCCACAGGTAAGCTACAGTGAGAGCGGTGCTCTGCTTCAGCCAGGAATGGTACTGTCGTAGAACTTGAGTATTTCAGTTGATGGTTTAGAGTACTCTGCAGCTAGAGAGCTTTCCTGTACCTATTATGAGACTACTGAATGAAATTAGGCTGTTAGGAAATTTACAACTTGCTCATTGCGTAAGATGCTCACGAACTGCTGGGTGTGTCCTGGGTGAGAGGCAGAAATGGTGTCAATAAAGGAGAATCCACCGAGGACAAGAGTCCAAACATAACGTGCACTTGCTAATACAGTGCTTCTTTCATTTGGTAACACCACACAAACTGGTCTTTAGCCAAGAAAAAATCCTGGTTCTTATTTGTGGAGTAATGTCTAAAAACCAGTGTTTTGGTAAGTCAACTTTAAAACTCGTGAAACCCTTTTGAATGTAAGGGAACAGCGCAAACTGACTTAGAACCGAGCTCATCAGAGGTAAGTAAAGCTCTTTTCTCTCCCTCACTCCAGCAGCGGAAACAGCTCTCAGGCACCTGAGCAGCTTTCAGAGAAGAGGGGACTTCCAGGGGCGGCAGGTGAAACGCTGAAGTCATTTTAGCGACAAATGTATCGGAGCAGGGATACCAAACACAAATCTGGCAGGTGCAATCACTCTCATTTTTCCAGGCCCTAATAAAATAGCAAAATCTGCTCTAACAAAATATCTTCTCCAAAAATCTTCAGAAAATGTTAGGATTCATTAAAACTAAATTTTCAGAGGAAAAATACTGCCCACTGAACCTTTTTTTTTTTTTAACAAATAAAACTCATCATCAAAATCCTTAAATTAGTGCATTAATACTTTACATCTAAAGAGGGTTTCCTGTTAAGAACTAGAACTACTCTCTCCCTTTCAATGCCTCCTCTTTTCTGTATTTCAATTTTTCTCTTGTACCCAGAGTATCGATAATTTAGTGACTTCCAAGCGCTGGGCGCCACTGCAGCACTCACTGCGTAAGGAAGCCTGGTTACTGACGCATTCAACGCTTATTCGTGCTGAATTTAAATTTTATCTATTACTATGATAAACTAATAGAAATTTTATTGAATTAGATGAATTCATTAGGAAAATAAACAGGTAAACATATAAAAATAAAATTTCACATACAGACTAGAAATATCATTTAAAGACAGCTGACAACTCTTAATTGTGCTATTAAATAACAGTTTTCGATCATTTTATACCACCAAACATTTTTTTCACACATTCTTGTTGAGTTTGAAGGAGCCCGAGGCACCAGTGCCCTTGGTCAGCACCAGGGGCACTTGCTCACCAGGTTCAAGGTCCAGCTGGATTTGGCTGTTGTTCTTGTCCATGTCCTGGCTGGTGCAGCCACCAGTGCCTTCTTGAGCACAGCCAGCGACAGGCCACTGTGCTCCTTGGAGGTGGCTACAGCCTTGGTGATGAGCTGGGACAGCCTACAGGCTTCTTGGCCCTTCTTCTTCTTCACTGGGGCCTTTTCCTGGCAGGGGCGAGGGGGTGGGGTGGGGGCAGGGTGCGGTGTGCACAGTGATGAACTAGCGCTTGGGAGCAAGCAGCGAAGCGCCAAAATACTATTCAACATTAAAAAAATGACTTATTCTTAGATTCAAAACTGTATTAGTTTCAATGATGGTTACTTTTCCTGTTAACTTCTTTCATATTTTTTCAATATGACTGAAGGCTCAACATAATAGATTTGAAATAAAAGTATCACAAAAAAGTATTGGTAATATTCAATATGAATGCCTTGAAAAGGTTTTCATTCGTATGAATTTATGTCCAAAATAAAAGCTTCTGACATTTCTTTAGGATTTTATTTGATGCTTCATTCATGATGTAAGCAAAAAATATTTGACTAAGTTAACATTTACATATAAAAATAAAGAATATATACACTGCAGTGATCTTAGTGTCTTGTACTTACAGATTGGAATGCCACCAGCCTGATTAAAAAGTTCAACATGTTTTAAAGTATGAATTTTTTTAAAAGCAGGATTCTTTATTTTGGCTAATAACTGGGTATAAAGAATATGGGACAGAAGTATGTCTCTGGAAGAAACTGACAGTATCTCAGTATTTAGTAGGCAAAAGTTTAACATTGTTTTTTCCTAAGCACGAATCTCTATGGGGTTTACTCTGCCCATTCAGATCAGTAACAGGGGAGCCACAGGACCGGAAACAGCAGAAACCCTGTGTTTTGTCAGCTATGTCCTGCCATTAAGAAGGATGGTTCCCACAAAACCTAGAAAAGGAAGAAATAGTAAGAGCTCCAACACGAAGAGGATAGCTGGGCACCTTCTACCAGCCAGCAGTTAAACCGGCACGTGGTTTCTACCTTGTTACAAAGATCATGCCCCCCCCCCCCGCCGGGAGGTGCATACTGCTGTAGTGAGGGCCTGGTAGGGTTCTGACTTTCTGCTCCGGTCACACATGCCATTCACAGATCACAGCCTTCAGAGTAGTCAAAATACAAAGGGACTCACCACTAAAGTTGAACCAAACATACTTTATTCTTTTCCTAGATGTGATGTAAAAAGTATTTTTAAAAATCCTGGACTGGGAATCAAAAGATCACTTCTCTTGATCTCAAGGCTGAGTCATCTTGCCCAGGCCCCTTGGTTTTCAGTATGAAGATCAACTACCATTACAGAATAGTATAAAAATAATTCCAGTTTCATGGATTTCTGATGCTAACACGGTAAATGAGAGTTTTCTATACTTCCTGGGGCTAAGTATTTGGCTCCGTAATAAAAGCGTAATCAAGATATTTTTACATTATAAATAAAATGTGCTTTGACATTCACTAGGATGGTTCAAGTGAATTAAGGATTCACTAAGAATTAAAATTAGGACTTTAATTCTTTTATTGGTGAAATCCTGCTCTCTCCTCAGCTGGGGGCAAAATAGTAGCATGGGGATAAAGGGTCTCAGTTAAATTATTTCTGACTGAATAAAAAATAGAAGCCATTTTACTCATTAATTATTCAACATTTTAATTTGTTCAATTTTCCAAACTGAATTAAGAAACACCTATTGCTAAAACCATGAATCTGCCATAGTCTACCACTACTAATAAAGAATTACAATTTGCTGCCAAAATATCTATTTGTGCCAAAAGAAAACAGTTTTCAAATTCTATAAATATGGATTTATATTTAAGTCTATGGCAACATATTCTACCAGTCCTTATTTCAGTCATTTTCAGAACTGAGATGAAAGTAGAAGCCTCATAATTCCATGTCGTCAACTATTTCAAACCAGATGTAAAGCACGTTGCATTCAAATTCAGAGGGGGGCTTTGTGAAGTGCCGGGCATAACTCTGGGAGTCGGGTAGACGATTTCCTCAACGGTGACGTAGGTCCCTAACAAGAAACCAGCGACCCCAGTGAAGGCGATGGAAACGTTTTTCAGGACCATCCACACACTGCAGTGGTCCCGAGAAAACGTGAGGATCTGCACCAGCGGCGGCAGGATCAGGGCCAGGGTGCTGCTGCTCACAGCGCCGACGAAGGAAATCACAAGGTCTAAGCGAGGGATCAGAATGGCCCCAGCACCTGGAAAGTGAAAACACACGTTTTTATTTAAGCATCTGACACTTACATCAACACTAAATATGGGCATTTTCAACACTTAAAGTCAACTGGTGCAAACAGGCATTACTAAACTGCTGCTTGTGGGAGAATCCGTCGTATTTTGCTGTGAGCTAAAAATGAAAGCAAAGAAACAAAATGGTGACATTTCTTGGGCTTTGACTTGTCAATAGAGTTTATTCTATAAAAATATTTTAATTTTTTGCTGTGAGATTCTTGGCGAAGAAGTTTGGATAGTTTATTTCCAAAGCATTTTCATTGCTCTGCCATTCAGCTCATGGTAGATGAGGTGGTGTGATATGAATAAATCATGAAAGAAATGAGAGACAGGAGAGCTACTCCTTATACCAGAATTTCAATTAACCAAATAGAAGGGACAATAGAAATGTAAAATCATTATTAAACAACATTACAGTAATAATTGCTGCAGAGAAAGTCACTAAAGAAAGCTAAAAATCAGTGGGCAAAAACTATGTAAGAACAGAATGTTTCGAAAGTCTCAAAGCCTCCCACTAAAGACACTTAATTTTAAAGGGGAAGAGGGCTTCTTTACAGTGGAGAAATCTCTCAAACGCCCTCAACCAAGCGATCAAAGTTAACGTCACCACTCATAAGACATGTTGATACCTGTCATGTGACACATTAAGAAGTGCAAGGCGTCCCCAGCAGAATTCTTGTTAAAAATGTTTCATTTCAACCTAATCAAAAGAAAGCATCATACAAATCTAAATTGAAGGAAATTCCACAAAACTTCTGACACTTCAGAAGTGTCAAGGTGAAGAAAGACAAAGAAGAAAACCGTCCAGACTAGAGGAAACTAAGTAGACATGACAACAAAATCAAGCGGGATGTTACGTTGGTTCCCGGATCAGAAAAGGATATTAGTGAGAAAACTGGCAAACTAAGAATAAAGTCTATAGATGAGATAGTGTTGTTGCATCAACATTAATTTCCTGGCTTTAATAACTGTAGGAGGCGGGTCCAAGATGGCAGTGAAAGAGGCCATGTGGCTTGGCCCCTCCCGTGAACAGCTTCTGTAAAACAGAGAGAGGGAGGGGGAGAGAGAGGGAGGGGAAGAGAGAGGGAGGGAGAGAGAGAGGGAGTGGGGGAGAGAGAGAGAGACCAACCACACAGAGAAGATTAAGGAACTGTGGGAGTCCACCAGAAATCTGAGGGAACCCGTCAGGAATGGAGGAGCTGGTGACACCACTGTTTACACGCCCCAGCCCAGGTAACAGGATGGTCCAATGGGAGCCCTACCAGGTGCTTTGCCTGCCCGGTGGGGCTGCAGTAGCCCACCCCCAGCTGCCCCACCTGGTGCTAGCTCCAGCAGGAAACAAGAGTGAGCCACTGAGGTGTGCACAGGGCCCCCCACATCTGGAGCTATAATCAGCAGGCCCCACAGGGTGCTGAGGCTCCCCCTCCCCAGGCCACTGCTGCACATACCCCCTGATTTGCCCCACTGGGAGCAAAAACAGAACACTAGGAGCCCTAGCTCAAGCGTGCCGGGCAGCTCTGCCACCCTTGTGCAGGAACTAGGTGCTGCAGTGGTCGTGTCTGCAGGGCAGTCTAGCTCTGGCCAGGCTCTCTCAGCAGTCAGTGAGAATGACAGGGTGCACAGCGAAAAGTCACTACCTCCAGTAAGGGGGAGCGGGCGGCCACACTTCAGGCGTAATTACATCAGGATCCCAGCTCAGACCAGCAGCAGTGCAGCAAGACAACAGGGCCGCCACAGGCCCCACACCAGGCTGTCCCACCTGGATCACAAGCAGGATCAGCAGGGCTCCACAGCCCAACCTACAGGGCTGCCCCACCTGGCACAGCAGGAAAGCCCACACACACCTGGCTATACCAACTTCTGGCCAAGCAACATTTCTGTTAGTGATCTAAACATCAGAGCAGTGGAAAGCACCCAACGGAAACAGAAAAATAAAACTGGGAATGCCTGGGGTCTCTGGCACAACATCTAGGACTCCAACATCTGCATTAAAGGGATTTCAGAAAGAGGAGAGAAAGAGGCAGCAAGTATATTTGAAGAACTAATGGCTGAAAACTTTCCTAATCTGGGGAAGGAAACAGATATCAAGGTCCAGGAAGGACAGAGTTCTAAACGAGATGAATCCAAAGAAACCCACACCAAATCGTATTGTAATTAAAATAGCAAAACTTAAGGATACAGAAACGATCCGTAAGGCAGCAAGAAGGAAACAAGAAGTCACACACGAGGGAAATCCCATAAGGCTATACCGGCTGATTTCTCAGCAGCAACGTTACAGACCAGAAGAGAGTGACAGGAAATAGTTAAAGGGCTGATAACCCTGCAGGGTTATCATTCAGAATCCAAGGAGAGAGAAAGTACTTCCCAGACAAGCAAACTGTAAAGGAGTTCACCACGACTAAACTGGCTTTACAGGTTATAAAATATTGTAACTTGTAAAATATTATAATATTTTATAATATAAAATATATTGCTTTATAAAATATTAAGGGTTCTTCTAATATATTTTATAATATTAAGGGGTCTTCTATATATTTTATAATATAAAATATACTGCCTTATAAAATATTAAGGGGTCTTCTTTATGCAGAAAGGACTATACAACTTGAAAGAAGAACATACAGGAAAGAACAAAAGCCACTGGTAAAGGCAGATATATAATAAACAGCAAAACCATCACTTAAAGAGCTAAAAGGTTAAAAGACAAAACTAGCAAAATGAACTAAAAGAAATAGAGAATACACAAAACAAAAAGATATAAAACATGACATTAATAACAAAGTGTGGAGGGGGAGTAAAACTGTATTGCTTTTAGAATGCATTTGAACTTACATGTGATCTTAAAATAGACTGCTACAGATGCAGTTGACTATATGGTAACCACACACCAAAAACCTACAAAAAATACACCAAATATAAAGAGAAAGAAATGCAAACAAAACACTAAAGAAAACCAGCATTACCAAAAGGAAAGAGATCAAGAGAAGTAGAAAAGAACAAAAAACAACCAAAAACAATTAACCAAATGGCAATAAGCAAATACCTATCAATAACTACTTTAAATGGAAATGTTCCCATCAGAGACACGGCAGCGTGGCAGAATGGATGAAAGAAAGACCCATCTGCCTGCTGCCTGTCAGAGAGTCGCTTCACCTCAAAAGGCACACTGAATGTGAAGGGATGAAAAAGATACTCCATGCAAACAAAAGGAAAGAAAGCTGGGGGAGCAATACTCTGCCAGAAAAAATAGACTCTGAAACAAAGAATCTAAAAAGAGAGAAAGGATACTACATAATGACAAAGGGCTCTATCTAAGAAGAGTATATAACAATTGTAAATACTTACAAACACCACTTAGGAGCACTCAAGTACCTAAAACAAATACTAATGAACATAAAGCCAGAAATTAACAGTAATAAAATAATAGCTGGGGACTTTAATACGCCACTCACCTTAATGGACAGATCGTCCAGACACAAAATTACAAGGGAATGATGGTCTTAATTGTCACATTAGACTACAGGGACTTAACAGACATTTTTTGAACATTTCATCCCCAAACTGCAGAATACCCATTTTTCTCCAGTGCACATAAAACATTTTCCAGGACAGACCACGTATTAGGCCACAACACAAGCCTCAATAAATTTGAGAAGACCGAAATCACATCAAGCAACTTTTCTGACCAAAATGGTATAACACCAGAAATCAAATACAGAAAGAAAACTGGATAAAACACAAATACATGGAGATTAAATAACATGCTAATAAACAATCAATGGGTCAAAGAGAAAATCAAACAGGAAATCAAAAACTACTTGGAGACAAAATGAAAACACAGCTTTCTAAAATTTATGGAATACAGCAAAAGCAATTTTAAAAGGGAAGTTCACAGCTATATACGACTACCTCAAGAAGCAGGAAAATTCCCAAATAAATAGTCTGCCTTCACAGCTAAAGGAACTAGAAAGAGAAAACAAAGAAAACGCAAAGTAAATAAAGGAATAACATAAATCAGAGCGGAAATAAATGAAATACAGACCAAGAAAATATAGAAAAGACCAATGAAACTCAGAGCTAGTTCTTTGAAAGGGTAAATAAAATTGACAAATCTCTAGCCTGACTTATCAAGAAAAAAAGAAAGCCCAAATAAAATCAGCAATGAAAGAGAATGCCAACAGATAACTCAGAAATACAAAGGATTACTAAAGAATACTATGAACAATTATATGTGAACATTTAAATGGATAAATTTCTAGGAACACGGAAGAAATGGATAAATTTCTAGAAACACACAAACTTCCAAGACTACACCAGAAGAACAGAAAATAGGAATAGACCCATTACTAGCAATGAAATTGAAGTTGTAATTTAAAAACAAACCTCTCAACAAACAAAAGCCCAGGACCAGACAGCCTCACAGGCGAATTCTACCAAACATTTAAAGAATAATTAATATCTATCCTTCCCAAACCATTCAAAAAATTAAAGTGGAAGAACTGCTTCCAAACTCATTCTATGAGGCAGCTTTACCATGATACCAAAATCAGACAAAGACCCTACAAAAAAAGAGAATTACAGATGAATAGCCCTGATGAACACAGATGCGAAAATTCTCAATAATACTAGGAAAACAAATTCAAAAATACATTAAAAGGATTATACACCATGATGAAGTGGAATTTATACCAGGGATGAAAGCATGGTTCAACATCCCCCAAACAATTGCTGTGATACAGCACATCAACAAAACCAAGAATAAAAATCGCATGCTCATCTCCACAGATGCAGGAAAAGTATACGACAAAATTCAACATGATAAATACCCTCAACAAAACAGGTATAAAAGGAACATGATGAAGGCTATGTATAAGCCGAGAGCTAAAATTATACTAAATGGTGAAAAGGTGAAAGCTTTTCCTCTAAGATCAAGAAAAAGACAAGGATGCTCACTCTCACCATATTATTCAACATAGCATTGAAAGTCCGGGCCACCATCATCAGAAAAGATAAAGAAACAAAATGCATCCAAATTGTAAAGGAAGACGTGAAACTGTCACTATTTGCAGATAACATGATATTATATACAGAAAACCACAAAGAATCTACCGGAAAACTATTTAATAGAGTAAATGAATTCAGTATAGTAGCAGAATACAAAATTAATTTATACAAATCTACTGCATTCCTATATACTAATAACAATCAAAAGAAAAATTAAGGAAAAACATTTATAGTTGCATCAAAAATAAAATATCAATGAATAAATTTAACCAAGGTGAAAGACCTATACTCTGAAAACTGTAAGACACTGAAGAAAGAAACTGAAGACAAAACAAATAAATGGAAATATATGCTATATTCATGTACTGGAAGGCTTAATATCATTAAAATGACTGCACTACCCAAAGCAATTACAGAGTCAATGCAACCCCTATCAGAATACCCAATGACATTCTTCTCAGAAATAGAATAACACTAAAATTTATATGGAATCACAAACACACACACACACACACACACACACACACACACACAAATAGCTAAAGCAATCTTGAGAAAGAAGAACAAAGGTGAAGATATTACACTACCGGGTGTGAACTTATACTACAAAATTATAATAATCAAAATGGTATGGTACTGGCACAAGGACCAACACATAAATGAATGGAATGAAAGAGAGAGCCCAGAAATAAACCCTCGCTTATGTGGTCAATCTACAAGAAAGAGGGCAAGAATCTACAATGGAGAGTCTTCAACAAGTGGTGTTGGGAATACTGGACTACTCTACTACACCATATGCAAGAATAAAACTCAAAATGGATTAAGGACGTAAATGTTAAGACCTAAAACCATAAACCTCCCAGAAGAAAAGATAGGTAGTAAACTATGTGATATCAAGCTTAGTAATATATTTTTGGATATGTCTCCTCAAGCATGGGAAAGCAGAGCAAATATAAACAAATGGGACTTCATCAAACTAAAAAGCTTCTGCACAGCAAAGGAAACCAACAAAACAAAAAGACAAACCACTCACTGAATGAGAGAATGTATTCGCAAATGATGTATCCTATAAAAGGTTGATATCCAAAACATGTAAGGAACTCATACAACTCACTAACAAAAATTTAAAAATTCTCCAATCAAAACATGGGCAGAGAACCTGAAGAGACATTTTTCCAAAGAAGACATACAGATGGCCAGACATATGAAAAAAATGCTCAACATCACTAATCATCAGGGAAATGCAAAAGAAGATCATAATGAGCTATCACCTCCCAGGAGTTAGAATGGGTATTACCAAAAAGTCAACACAACAAGTGCTGGCAAGGATGTGGAGAAAAAGGAAACCCTTGTGCACTGCTGGTGGGACCAGAAATTGGAGCAGCCACTATGGAAAACAGTAAGGAGATTACCCAAAAAACTAAAATAGAACTAACACACAACCCAGCAATTCCACTTCTGGTTATTTATCCTAAAAACAAAAAAACAAAAAAACATTAATTTGAAAAGATATATGCTCCACTGTGTTCACTGCAGCATTATTTACAATAGTCAATATATGGAAGTAACTGAGGTGTCCATCGATAGATGAATGGATAATGAAGAGGAAACAATGGAATCCACAATGGAATACTACACATGAATAAAAAAGAATGAAATCCTGCTACTTGCAACAACAGTGATGGACCTAGAGGGTATCATGCTAAGTAAAACAAGGCAGAGAGATAAAGACAAATGCCACCTATGATTTCACTTATATGTGGAATTTTTAAAAAGTCAAAACAGAACAAAAACAGAAACAAAGAACAAACTGGAGGTTGCCAGAGGGGTAGGAGGTGGAGAGATGGGTGAAAAAGGTGAAGGGGAATATAATCAGTAACAGTGTGATAAATTTGCATGGTGACGGCTGGTTACTGGACAGTTGCTTAGCACTTTGTAAGATATATAAATGTCGAATCACTATGTTATACACCTGAACTAATATATTTTATGCCAACTATAATAAAAAAATAATTGCTTTGAAAATAAGTTTTACCTACTTTAACTAGCTTTGCTTTTTCTTCAATCTAAATGTAATACACCCAAATCTTTACACCTAGGCATAAGCTCCACCCCAAGCTGCCCAATGCAATTTATAGAGCTGTCCAGAATTTCTAGCTCTACCATCCTCGAACCTTGAATGGGCCAACATGGCTACAAATATCTTCCACAGAATTTACAAGGCAGCTTATTCCCACAGAACACCAGTAATCTGGTCCCTGGTATCATTCTAAGCAATCCCATTAGTTAGTTCAGTGTTGAGGTTATCCTTCTATTTGTAGTTATAATAATGGTAACAATAACTTCTAGCTACTTAAATATTTTTAAGCTCCACAAAAATCCCATGAGAAAGTCTTATCTTTACTTACAGTTGAGGAAAGAGGAGCACAAAGATGGTATGCAACTTCCCTGAAGACACCGGCAAGTAAGGGTGGGCCTGAGTGTGAACCCTCAGGTCAGTGTGACTGCCAAAACCCACTCTGTCTACTCTCCCAAACTCAAACTCCCTTTCATAAGTCTCCATTACTAATGCTTGTGGAGGCATTTTCTAATGTGAAATCTGTCACACATCATACACGAGGTGTGTCCAGAAAGTAGCCAGCCATGTACTATGAAAAAGAGACATTTATTGAAGATACAAGAAACACCGTACATAAGACAATGATGCCTCAGTCACCTTCAGAATAGGCACCTTGAAACCTCACACAGTTCTCCCAGTGTCTCTTCCACTGTTCAAAACACTCTGCAAAATCCTTTTTTTGGAATCAATGTCAGCTGCCCCATCATATTTTTCTGAATTTCATTGACGGTCTGAAGTCTCTTCCCTTTAAAGCTGATTTTACTTTTGGGAAAAGCCAGAAATTGTAGGGTGCCAAATGTGGGCTGTAGCAGGGCTGAGTCACCTGGGTGATTTGATGTTTCAACAAAAAGCTTTGTAGGAGATACAATGCACGAGCCGGCGCACTGTCGTGATGAAGCTGCAAATCACCAGTTGCCCGTAGCTGTGGCCATTTTCATTGTATTGCAGCTCTCAACCAACAAAGAACACTGAGGTAGTACTCCTTATTAATTGTTTGGGCTGGAAGGGCATGCTCACGATGGACAACACCTTCCCAGTCAAAAAAGACAGTTAACATGGTCTTGATCTTGCTGCGATTTTGCTGTCCTTTATGACGACCTTCTTAAGGCATGAAGAACCAGATGACTTCCATTGGGACAATTGGACCTTGTTTCCAGATCACAGCCATAGACCTACGATTCATCTCCAGTTATGACCTCCTTGAGGAAGTCCGGTTCACTGGTAGCAGTTTGAACTATGTCATTAGCAACTACAACACGATGTTCCTTCTGCTCTGGTAGCAGAAGCTACAGAATGAATTCTGCCACATGTTTCATGCTAAGATCCTGTGTCAAAATCTTGGACACCACAGATTTTGGAATCTCCGGATCAGCTAATTCTCGTACTGTCAGTTGCTGATCTTTGTTGATTGCAGCCCATACACATTCAACATTCTCAGGTGTTCTGCCTGTTGCAGGCCTTCCAGAATGTAGATCCCTTTCCACAGGTTCTCAGCCATCTTTGAAGCTTTGTGCCACACTTTTATCTGCTCTGCATTCATTGCATCGTCCCTAAAAACCTTGTGAATCATCTCAACAGTTTCTGTGGAAGAGTGCTCAAGCTTAACGCAAAATTTGATGCAGATTCGTTGCTCTACTTGCTCAGTCATTTTCAATGTGACAACCACACAGTACACACACACACTCAACAGCACCTACTGCCCCCACTGACTAGTACAGTGAAGTCATCATTGTTCGTGCATGTGCATTCCAGTCCATCCTCCTTGGCCCCCAGGTTATATCAATGTTACGCAAACCATTCTGATTATATTAACAATGACTGTAGTTTTTCTGGACAGACCTTTATACACTCCAAATACTATGTAAAATAAGCACTGAAATTATTAAAGACAAAAACAAAACCCATTACCAAAAGTAGTCATGGAGAGTTAAACTGAAATATACAAAAGTTAGCAGGAAAAAAACCCCAAGAAAAACCAGAACCAAAGTAAAATGTATATCAGCTATGTAAGGGGTCCCTTGGGCATCTGATTTAAATATACTTATACAGGGTCCAGCACAAATAATACCCCTTTTTATTACAAAATCATAAGCATGTAATTTTGTAACATAACAATATCACACTGAAACACACCATATGACATTTTAGGTGAAAATGTTCAAGTTAAAACTGTAAATTATTACACCCCTATTATTACCCTACCAACCACACTCAATCAGGTGTTGCTTCTGCCAGACTCTATTTTAACCATCACTGATTTCATTTCAAAATAATACTTCAAGTAGTTCTTTTAAGTGTGATAGTAACCAGTTGTGTTTTTCTTACATAATAGTAGAATAATAAAATTTTAAATCAACATATATCCCAGCTAGGTGAATAAAATTGTTCAAAAATATTTTAAAATATACTTTAAATTGCTTCAGTATACAAAATTTAATAATAAAAATTATTATGATATAAATATGTAGTGATACTTACAAGTAATAATAACCAAGATGGACCTTATCAGAAATTCACAGATTTGCTTCCATTTAGCCTGAACTTTGGATGTGATCACAGGGATAATGATCTCTGCTGGGACGTAAAACTGAATGGAATACGTCACAAAGATGCCAAAGGAATATAGAATTTTCACTGATTGATATAACCTGTGTAAAAATTTCAAAATTTAGTCATTCCTCTTTTTCCAGCTTTATTGAGGTGTAAGTTAAAAATAAAACTATAATATATTTAAAGTTTACAATGTAATCATTTAAGATGCACGATACCATGCAACATTTGTCTTTCTCTGTCTGGCTCATTTCACTCAGCACAGTGCCTTTACACTGTTATCTTAATATGAATCTAGCTTTCTTCCTTTTTATTTTTAGTGTTGTTTAAGATAAACAACAAATCCAACACAAGCTAAGGCCAGTATATTACTAATTAAATGCTTATTTACTTAAAAAAGCCAGCTGATTCCTAAATCTCTAGACATTAGAGGAACAATTCATTTTGATAAGCCTAGAAAGCAGAGGCATGCAACGGTTTGTGAAATACTGTTGGGAAGATTTCATTTTAGGCCCAGCCAATGTTCTGAAAGTTAGGCTGAGCCCCATAGAGAGTTAATGTTTTTTTCAACTTTCTTTTTAAAACCTGAGCATACTGTGTATCTTTGATATCTCACTCATTTATAAAGAAAAACTTCATATGGAACTCTGAGTTACACAGTTCTCCTTGCTTACAAAAAGGTGGTTTAAGTATGGCACTGGTTGCAGAAATGTCATCATTCCTGTCTACAAAGTGGGCATCTAAATGGTTTCAACTCACCAACTTCCCTAGATCATACAGGAATTGAACCTGTTTTAAAGTTGCACTAATAAGGGAAACAAACTTGGGTTAGGTGGTTTTGTCCAAGTAAACTTATCTTTCTTTGATGCCCAGTGCTTCAAAAGAGTGCAGCAATTTTCAGTTTTATAAATATCTTTAGACTTCTATATCGTAGAGAGCCTCTGGTCAAAACTCAGGATGCATGTCTTAATAAAGACTTTGAACACATTATAAGTACACCCTATATACTATTTCATCTAGCATACAGTTCTAATATCAAAAAGAATACTAAGACACCACATTATTTAATTCATTTATAATGTGTCCTGTGTTATGAAAGGATTGGGGTACATACAAGATGAAAGCTGCCCAGTAAAACAGTGGGGGACATAGTGACAGGTCATGTCATTTCATCAGGAACCCAGCAAGGGTAAGTGTGAAACTTTTTGTTAAAGTGTCCATATTAAAAGAATCCATGTTTTACTTTTCTACTTTACTCAGTTTTAGAACATCCTATAATTTTTAATCATTTTTCAAAATCTCACAAGGATCTGTAAAATGAGAGATGGTCTCCTCTGAAGATTATAAAAAATATTCTAGACTATACAAGTAAAGAAATCAGTAAAAAATTCCTATGTTTAAACTATAAATCCAAGAATTTACCTTTATCATCAAATACTGGCAAACTTATTATCTATAAAATACTCAAACCAGAATTAAGAAACTTGTATCTACCTACCACACATCTTGAGGAAGATTCAGAGTTATGCTGCCTTTGATTTCATCCTGAAAACACATGTACCCTAAGGTAGCTAACGTTACATACAAAGTTGTAACAATTCCCATGCCAATATTCAGTGCTTGGGGAAAGCGTTTTGATTCTTTCATTTGATTTTCAAGTGGAAGGACCTAAGAAGAGAATGCAAATAATACAAACAATTTAAAACAATCTAAAACAATCTAGTATCTTGTGTTATATATGGACAGATTAATCTTTCTATAGTTTATAAGCAAATATTTTTCTTTTTAAACACTTTTAATTATTGAGAATTTCTCTATGTGTTATACACATATTTTTATTCTACAGATTTTTAAATTCCTAAAAAAATTAAAATCAGCTCTTAGCAAGCAAACCTGGTTTTTTTAAAATTAATTTGAACACTTTCCCTTGTTGTTAACATTTTATACAACCAAAGCACATTTGTTACAATTAATAACCAACACTGGTACATTACTATTAAACTCCAAACTCTGTCTGGATTTCACCAGTTTTTCCACTAATGTCCTTTTTCCCATCAGGAATTCCACGGTGCATTCTGTCGTCGTCTCCTTCGTCTCCTCTGGTCTGTGAGAGCTCCTCCATCTTTACTTACTCTTCACCACCTTGACGGTTCTCAGATCCTGGCTAGGTATTTGGCATACTGTCCCTCCATTTGGGACATTTATCTGATGTTTTTCTCATGACTACACAGGGATTATAGGTTTTAGAAAAGGATACCCCAGAAGCGAAGGGCCCTTCTCCTCACACCTGTAATCAATGCGATTTATCACAAGTGATGTTAATTTCAATCACCTGGATGAGACAGTGTCAGCCAGGTTTCTCTGCTTTTAAAGTTCTTTTCTTCCCCTCATCCTACTCTGTTCTTTGGAAGTCAGCCCACACTCCGGGGACATGAGGGGATTAAACTACACCTCCTGGAGGGGAGATTTACACAAATTATTTAGAAATCCCCCTTACTGGATTAAATTATGTACCTCTTTAATCATTTATTCACATTAGTATGGATTCATTTTTTTACTCATACATTGAGTAAAAGTCCCAAACCCTGCTATTGACTTTGTTACTCAGACTGTTCCAGCTTTGGTCATTCTATCAGGTTGGCTCCTGCGTCCCTCTGACCTGACTCCATTCTTTTATTTTTTGAGCACTTCCATACTTTCTGGCACTACAAAATGCTCCAGACTAATCTTGAATTTCTTTACTTCAGCACAGAATCAGCCATTTCTCCAGAGAACTTTGGTTCTTTTGTTGGCAATGGTATTTAGCAATCAAGATCTGGGTGCTCAGTGTGCTTATTGCTACCGGGGTATCACGGCCTCTAGGGCCTCTCGGCAGACAGCACTAGAAAACAGATGTATGTATAGTACTCATGTATACACAGCTCTGTAACTGTTTCTGTATCTGTCCACCTGTATCTATTGTCTGTTAGTGAGATGAATAAACTATTTTCATTGTGTAAAAAAGTAAAGGAAAAGAAAAAAGACCAACTGAAAAGTTAGGCAAATCTTCAGAGATTTTGGCTATATGATTTGACCATATTATAAAACGCACTAGTAATAACTCTAATTTTTATTTCCACTTTTCAGGTAAGTCAGAACCATATGTAGTATTAACTGGTTGATAAAAAAGAGAGAATAGAGAACAAGTTGGATGCTCTGGGTATAATCTAGACCTGAAATAAGGGGCCACGATCAAGAATGGTGCCAGTGAAGCCACAAAAGGGGAAAGGGGAGGAAATTAACACTTACATGGGCTCCCACTGTGTCCAGCAGCACTGCTGGTGCTTTACATACAATCTCATTTATGGAACAGATTTGGGGAAACAGGACAGAAGAATCAACATGCCTTAATTATTGAATGGAATGAGAAAACCAGTGACAGAGTGAAAAGAATTACTCCAGCCCTGACTGGTATGGCTCAGTGGATTGAGCATCAGTCTGTGAACCAAAAGGTTGACGGTTCGATTCCCAGTGAGGGCACATGCCTGGGTTGCAGGCCAGGTCCCCAACAAGGGGCACATGAGAGGCAACTGGACATTGATATTTCTCTCCCTCTCTTTCTCCCTCCCTTCCCCTCTCTCTAAAAATAAATAAATAAATTCTTTAAAAAAAAGAATTCTCCAATGTTTCAACCTTAAGCAAGTAAAAAACTAAAGTAGAGAAGTAAGGAAGTAAAGCTGGTTTTGCATAAGAAAGTATGTGTCAGACTCTGGAGCTGTTCAATTTCAGATGTCAGAGAAACAACACTAAACTGGAAAAGCCATTCACTAAAGCTTAGTAGGTAAAGACAGAAATGAACATCTAAATGAAATATGTGTGTAACCGTGATAAATGGACCTGTAAGAACTTGTGAGAATTCTTGAACAGAGAATTCAGAGTAAAAGGGTATAAAATTGTTTTTTAGATATATTTTGTCATGGCTCATATAAGTAGATGTTTAGAAGTGGTTTTGCTCTCATAATAAACCCTAGGACTATGAAACAAGCTATGAAGTAGACAGCATATCTTATTTTCCAAACATCTACACATCCCGGGCTTTAAAGTAACTGGAAACATCGTGAATGAAAATACAGTTAAATCTTGGTTCTTAAACAATTCTGGTTCTCAACCAAGCTGTCACAGAAAAAATCCCTCAGTTGTCTAACAAAAACTTCAGGTCTCGATTCTCTACCTGGCAACCCCTTCATGCTGACACCTGTATGATCAGTCACTCGTCTCTCAGGGGACAAAGGAGATTCGGTTTCCAAACAAATTGCTTCTTGAACAATTTTCCAGAACAAATTAACAATGTTCCACAGAATTTTAAGACCTTAAAATTCTCAGGATGCTGTATCTCTTGGTATTAGCATAACACTATTTTTCAAAACAAATGACATGCACAAATCGAAAGGGAAAATATATATTTGACTCTTCTTAGGAAATAGTAACATCATAACACTTTTAATTCACTTCGAATCGTCCAGTCTATACAATATGATGTTTGGGATTTGTCTGGATATTACTCGCTGTGGGAGAGGAGATGGAATATAGATAATACAGTGGCTGTGAGCTCATGGTTTTTGAAGCTAGGTGATGTTTACATAAAAGTTCATCAAAATATTTTCTAAATTTTGTGTTTTGAAATTTTCCACAATAAAATGTTACAAATCATCTCATCTAATGTCCTTATGTTACACTTGAAGATAAAGAGAATTAGAGCATTTAAGTGATGTATCTACACTAAACTCGGTTAGTAGAAGAACTGAACTACACTTCAGGTCTGTCATACCAAAATGCAAACCATACTCTAGAAATAAAGTTAACAGAAACAAAAAAGAAAAACATACATTTTTAATGTAGCTTAACTACATAAATCTTTGTTTTGACTTAAGATTTTAAAAAATAATAAAAGCTAAATCCTTACCACTCCTATGCCTTCAAAAGCAAACACAGCAGTACCAAAAAAAAGTGGATACTTTTTCCAACCAGCTACTACTGGAAGGTTGTGGGGATCTGGCATATTCTGGAGAAAGAAAGAAAAAAATAAGGTAAGTTACATCTGTACTTATTTCAAAGAATTTTAAATGAAAAAGCAAAATCATACACTTCCGAGCTTCACAACAGCAAGTACATATTATAAAAAGAAATAATTCTTTCAACAAACACTTTAAGCATCCTATGTTAAATGTAGCCAAGCTGTTAGGATTTCATGGCCAAAAGCAGTTGGTTTCCTCATGCCCACACATTCCATCTGAGCTAAATGATCCTCATTACCTGTTTCCACCTGCAAGTCCCAGGCTGTTCACACTGGGTATGGCTCCTGCCACAATAGGAAATACATAAGCATAATCAAGGGCTGAGATGAGGGCCATTTAATCAGTTATTAACCACGGTGGACAGTGTTCAACAAAATTCATTCTCCACACTGTATTTTCATTGTTTTCAGTCCCTGCGATACCTGGTTCCTCACTTCAGACTTTCTACCTCACAGCTCTGTGCTGCTCCCTAGTACAGGTCTCCCCGTTTTCAGTGTTTCAGTTTTTGACCTGACAGTTGGCATTTAACCTTATCACTTGTGCATATGCCCTGAGTCTGGCTTCGATTACTTGGGCCTGACTCATAGCCTTGTTCCAACTCTTGCTGTCTGGAAACTCACATGAACTGCACATCTTGTGCAAGATCTCTGGCTCCACAATGGCCACTTCTTCCAGCTACTCCCAGTGTGGTCCCTACTCTCCTCATCATCCTGTGTTCTCTGCCTTATCTGATTGAAAGTGGAATTCAAGGCCAAGATGAGAGGATGAACTAAGAACCTAATGTGAAAGCACACAGATAATTTGGGAAAGAGAGAGGTCTAGAACATTGGAAACTGAGGTAGAAGTGTGTGATCAATGATGACACATGACTAAAAACATAAGCTAGGGTCAGAATAAAAAGGGTATTAGAGTGTTTGGATCATGTGATAACACTAAACTGTTGAAATTCAAGGCGCACAACCATTTCCTCCATTTAAGGAACCTCTTCATTTGCTCCACTAATTCTTACTTCTGCAGCCAATGGACCATGAATTCTGGAAAGCCTTGAGATATTCCTACCTGTCCCTGTCCACTCTTACATGATATAAGAAAGAATCTACAAGTTGTGGAATCCAGAGATGGGGGAAGAACTGAAACATGCATCCATCCTAAGAGTCTTTAATGAATAGTTATTTGGAGATTTTAGAACAACTACCTCAGCAGCAATATATAAGATGCACTGGATCAGGGAAGATTAGAACAGGGAGCCTCAACCTGTTTTGAGCCACTGGCCCTTCTGCAAGATGAAAGCTTTACAGCTCTCAGTAGAAAGCACATATATGTCCAGAGAAACACTAAATCTTGCACCTTATTTTAAGGAGTTTTCCGTTCCCCTGAATCCCATCCGCAGATTCCTTTAAGGAAAGTAGGTTGAGAATGCCCAGGCTATAAACAATGAAATCGGTTGAGGTTATTACATACTTCAGGTAAAGAGGTTACGGTGCAGTGCAGTGGCAGTGGACCACAGTGGACCACAGTGGTGGCACCAAATAAAGGTCCAAAAGTGAAAGAAAACTATCAAATTACATCTATACTCCCATCTTCTGTGACTGGTTCAAATCATAACAGAATAAAGAAAACACTAATAAGTTTCGTTTCACGTTAGGCAGTGTGTACCACAGCATGACCCTAAATCCTACAACAGCTCTAACAGGGTCAGTACTGCTGTCTTCTGAAGCAGTGCCACAGAACCCACAAGCATGTTCACCAAGATCCATCAGCAGATCTGACTCCAAGGCCTGCACTTTAAACCTCTACGTCATTTGCCTTCCCAGTAAGCAGTGCCCTCCCAAAGGAAAGTGAAGTGTACTAATTATCTGCTCTGTGCTACCTATGAAATAGGGGGTCTTCCCATGTCATTGCTTTTACCTCCCAAGCAAACAAAGAAACTTTGTTTAAGAAACATACTTATTAAGAAACATATGACAGTAAAAACTTGTTATACTTACCCTAACGACATACTGATAAATTATCACAAGGCTGACAGCCATGGAAATGTTAGCAAGGAATGAGAGCACAAACAGATTCTTCAGCTCACGAATGAAGACCAAGAGAATTATAAATGGAAGAAAGCAAAGCATATATATCCTTAGGTCAATACTTCTTCTCTCACATGGGTTTGATGAACTGGTACTATTCAAAACAAACACTTTGCTCTCCAGGAAGCCTTCGTGAACCTACATAGGATTATTAAGAGAATCGGAAAGAGGAAGAGGGGAAATTTCCATCAACTTAAAATCATACAAATGATATACAAAGAAACTTATGATGTATATACTCAATGATAAAGTCCTTTACAATATTTACATTTTTCAAGATACTCTAGCTTCATATATATATATATATATATATATATATATGATTTAAGGATAATTAAAATAGGATCACTTTCTTTGCAAAATATCTTCCTTTATCACACTGTGAACAGATAGCTCACTAGAAAATTATGAGGGTAGTTTTACTAATTTATTTTGAAGCTTTGTGACTAACATGACACTTCATGATCCCTGCAAAGCCTCAATCTGCTTCTGAGGTAATGAAAGGAGGAAGCGTGCTTGTCCAGAATGGCCACTAGTACGCACTTCAAGTTATTTTTTCAGAGTAGAAAGCTCTAAATATCTCTTAGAAATGTATGGTAGGCAAAATAAGATTTAGAAACCATAGCTTTAAAATTGTTGTATAAATCACTTATACATTATCATTGTATCAGTAAGTATGTATTAAGAATCCGATAAATTCATGCATGGTCATATGTTAGACAGTAGATAAAATTTTGCTAGAGCAAAAGGACTTCTATAAAATAAATCAACTTTACCTTAAAATTTATTCAGACAAATTTTGCTAGAGCAAAAAACTTATATAAATCAACTTTACCTTAAAATTTACTCAGCCACTTCTATAAACCAATATTCAATTTTCAAAATAAACACAAGGATTTATTTACAGGATCCATATATTAAAAATTATATATGATTCAATTAACCACATACCCAGTTTACTAAAATAGAAGTGAAATGACAGAGAACTTTAAAAACGATCTCAAAACTCACAGCAGAGGCAGACCACTCCGCAATTTAAACACCAGTGGAAACCCACGTGTCCCCAGCACTGTACTCTCATTTGAACACAATGACATCGTCAAGTCTCTGGACACATAAATTCTTAAGAACCAGACCCTAGAGTAATAATAGCAAGTATCTTTTGAGTACTTTCTACGTATGTTGTACCTGTACAACATCTCATTCAAATCTCAAATGGGTGGTAGTATTAATTTCAATTTATAATTGAGGAAACAGGTTTAAGGAGTGTAAAGAAAACTTGCATAATATCGAGTCAGTAAGTGGCGCTTCTGAAATTCACACCTAGGCTTGAGACTCCAGAATCCATCTAACCTGCAGCCGCTACAAGTTAACCTGACCAAAAAACTGCCACCCTGAAGCGGGGCAGGGGGCTGCTCAAGTAACCACTGGCCTTCACTCCAACATCTCAAAATATAGTCAGTGTGAACAGGCCAACAAATCAGAAGTTTGGAACGAAATTCTCATATGGTCAACAATTTAAGTGCTTCCTTTAATTACACTTAAAATCCATGATACACAACACTTAGTGCAACTGAAAATGCACACCTCATGTTCAACTGCAGGGAATATATCTACTAGTTTCAAGTTACATAGGCAATTCATTACTAATACTGGACTAACAAACTTTCTGGTTGCACCATGCACCATTTAAGAAATGCATAACTCACATTTATCTTGTAACTAGCCATCAAAAACTTTATATAATACAATTTTCTATAATTTGAAACAGAAGCTGAATTGGTAATTCACATTACTTGGCCCTTGAGAAGATATTTTATTTGTTGACTCAATTTTCTCAGTAACCTAATTATTTGGAGCCGAATACTTCTGCATTAAAGAAGTAACTACCATAATTGGATTAGATACTGATCCATATTAAGTTCTAACAAGGATAGCTGGCTAGCAAGAGAAAAGCAGTTATAGTTATAAAAAGGGCTATTTGAATCATTAGGTGCTTGGGAATCTGAAATTAATTCTATCGCAAATATCTCATAATAATTTAGTATTCTTTGGCAGAACAATGGTTATAAAAATTTTCAGGATTAAAAAATAAAATAAAAATGTAGATACATACCCAGAGCAAGATTCAGGTAAACATTTGAGTCCTTTGGTGCCCTCTAGAGACAGAGATTGGCTATCTAATAGGACTTCCTATGATCTCACATGTTTACCAAAATGCAAAACACTGAAATAAATATTATAGAATAAAATTACTAAATTCAGTTTTTTTCCACTTAGAGCTCAAAGTTACTAAACACCACTACTTATTAACTTTTCAAGTATTTGGTAATTTAATGGTTAAAATTCCCAAAACAGACTATGTGTTTCGGCAAAGCTACAATCAGAATCAAAGTCATAGTAGCCTACATTTGTATGCTGCTTCACATTTGACAGTGTTTCACAAACCTTTTGTGAGCTGAGCCTTATAATAAGTTTATAAGGAACAAGGGAGATTCTGTTACTATTCCCATTTTACAAACAGGGAAACTGAGGCTTGAGCAGAGATAACGGTCTTGCCCAAAGTGTGAGTTAAAACTGAGAGAGTCAGGATTTGAATTCAGATCTTCTGACTCTAAAGCCCATACCAAGTCTTTGGTATCGCTACTTTTTTTTCCTAATGTAATATCCCTTCCCCACTCTTCAGGCCCGTATGTACTACTTCATCTGTCTGTAATTTTCTCAAGTATCTTAGAGTAAGAACAGAGAGGAGCTGTAACCACAATGGGCTAAGTCATCAAAGCACTACAGCTCTGTCACCCTGCCGATTGTCCGCCGTGGCTTAATGAGACCAAAAACAGCCATATGCCAGCTACAGAGCAGGAGGCTCACACAACTGTACAACAAAACCCTTAATTCTTTAATTTAATAAAATACCACACCTTCAATTTTGTGTAGATTATCTTGCAGTTTTTATCTGTATTAACAGTAGTGATTGGTAAGGTCCAATCAGCCCATGTGTCTACTACTGGAGAATGCTATCAAACACAGGAGAATGCCTCTGTGGAGAGTGAGAATCTCTGATGGCGCAGTTTCAGTGCCACCTATCTGCTCTGCCGAGGTGACAGGTTCGTTGTTCCTTCCAACTTTTCTCAAGTCTCAGTGAATGTCTTTTTTCCCTGTTACTCTTTATGCCTCAAAAGGACTTTCATCTTTCTATCTATAACAGGCATTCTCTTTACCTCCAAGTCACTTTTTCTACCTGGTATTCTAGTATATGTGCAAATGAGTTAAATTCTTCTACTTAACTTTGGAAACAACTGATAATAATTTATAAGAGAAAGTCACCAATCCTGAGCTTACATTTATTTTATGTACTTCATATACTCTTTATGCCACACACACATATGTACACACGACTAAGAGCTGACAATGTTCTGTCCGACAGTGGCCAACAAATACACTGGGTGGCAGCTGTGTCAGAGACCTGGACCCACGACTCAGGTCACACTGCTCGTGCACTGTGAGACTCAGTTTCCTCATTCATAAGATGAGCACAGTCCTGACATTACAGAGTGGTTGTAAAGATTAAATGATATATGTCACAGCTTGTAAATATAAGATGATAAGGCATTATTAGCTTTATTTATTATTCATAAATTCAAATCAAGCTTGTCGATCGCTCTCTCAGGAGATGATAAAGAGACAACAGTCCACCACCAGGTTGCACGGCCCTGGCAAGGCATCGCTGGTGCTGCATGGGAACAGCTGGTAAGACGGGAAGTCTTGCCAGTTCTCACTCTCACCCGAGTCAGTAGTCCTAGGAAAGTGCAACTTGTGGAATTAGATAATTGCAAAATTAAAAGCACATCATCTATAATAAGTAATGCTAATGAAAGCATCAACTCTCTTATTCATAAAAGGGGATTTGACTCTGTGAGCCTTCCAACATTGGAAATCTAAGCTAGTGGCTTTAAAGCACACTATGGCCCACAGACCAAATCTGGCCTACTTTTGCGAATACAATCTTACTGGAATACAGCCATATATATTTGTTTATGCATTGCTGTCTATTGCTGAGTTGAAACAGAGACGATATGGCCTACAACACTGAAAATACTTATCTGGCCTTTTACAGAAAAAGTTTGCCAATTCTTATCTAAATATAAAATGAAACGTTCTTTATACTTAGTAAAGTGAGTCAAATATAGGACTTATATGTATACATAGGGGTTCTTTAGAAAACATTCACATCATAATTTTTCATTAAAATACCTACTAGACAAGTACTATAGATTATTACTATGTATAACGCCTACCACTGCACCATGCACACGTGGATAATTAACCAGTGTTACTAATTAAAATAACTAAAGAGCAAGGTGTAATGTAGGCATAATAAAGGCAAACTACCAGTGAAAGCACATAAAGAAATGTGCTTTGACCTTGTTTTGATAGGGGAGCTTTTTTATTTCAGTGCTTTGCATATTTGTTCAAATTGACAGTCTCTGCTAAGACCGTGACCACTTCCTCTCAAGGCAAACAATTCAACATGGGGAGAATTACAGAACACTGTACATTTCTAGATGTAGCATCTTTTTAGATAATAGCAATAATTACTGGAGTTTAGTAATGTCCACTTTTGTACTTCACTTTTTAGGCTGCTGGCTAAAGTTTTACATATGTCTTTATAAAACATGAATGTAAAAAGTATGCTCCCAAATATCTGTATCTAGATTTTGAGTAGCTAAGAATCAGGAAATTATATCTTGGTCTGATCTGGAAGAACAAGCATTATTCATATAATGACAAGAAAAATAAGATCAACAATAATAACAGAAATCCAACTTGCAAAAAGGAAAATCTACAAAGGAACATGATTAAGGGAAGAAACGCATGTGCATATTTATTTCTAACCATGGCTTACTCAGAGGAAATACAATGTTATGACTATGGCATTGGAAGAAAATGACTTCAGTAACAGGAGAAAAATACTTACTTGTTTCACATTTTCAGCTAAGAAGACAATATAAACACTACAGAAGCCCAGTTGTGTTATCACCAGAAAAAAGTCAACCACACTCCTGAAAAGAGATGCCCTCAAATGAGTATTAATAAGAGCTGCTGAAATGTCAATCTGTATTTTCTCTTTCTAACTACTTTAAAACATTTATAGTAATGTACATTCTTTCCACTTCCTTAAAGTAAGAAACAGACTTAAAATATTTATTTTCTACAAATATCATACACTTCTGATCAGTATGTCAGTACAGTTATGATTGAGCAAAAGAATGTTCCATTAAGTTAAAAGGCCAAAATTTTCCTATTACTTATTTCTGAAATTCAACAGTTTATGAGTATCTGCTTATGAAATGATTTAATAAGAACATTCCTTCTTTTAGATTAAGTGCATCTCTCCTACTTCTCAAGATCTTTTCCAGGTCAACCCAGTGTATCTCCCAGTCCTCCCAGCTTCATGTCATTTGCACATACAATGAGCATACTCTCTACGACCAAATCACTAATAAGAATATGGAATGGGGGGTAAGAGGGGCATGGCCCTAAATCGTACCATCAGAGACCTCTTTAGCTCTTTTTTTTTTTAATGACACACTGTAGATAGTTCCAGATATATAAAATAGTGTATGGGAATGGGGAAGGGATATCACCAGTCAAGTTAGCATTATTTGGGCATGGTGGTTAATCAAGTTACAAATTTGCCTGCATGTCAACATACAGCCCATACTTCTCAATTTTGTTCTGGGAACAATGGGTGACTATAATAGCATGCACCTATTCATTCATTATAGCCTCTTGTTTGACCATCAATGTCAAGCTGTCAAATAATCTGGTCCACAAATCTACAGACCTTCCTTCTGCCATTTGAAACTAGAGGAGCCCTTGCCTGTATCTTCATTCCTCCCGTATCTCTACAGTTCTCCATGGTTCCTCAGGGATCTGATTTGTAAGTAACCTTGGTGCCCTGAAATTAATACAAGTTTCTTCTCTCTGATGAATTACATTTAAGTACTCCCTAAACATCTCTTTATGCACCCCGGACTTTAGTATCCCAGCAATAATCATTCCAGCCCCTGCCATGTGAACACCATTTTTCTTGATAGAAAAAACAGACAGGGCTGCCTCTAGACTGGAGCAGAAGGAAGATGAAGATACAGTTCTGGGAGCAGAGCCCTAGGGCATGGGACTGTTTTCTTCCTTTTCCTACTTGGCATACCAAGAACTCTGAGAAGCTTATAAACAAACCTAAACTCCTGGAAATCCTAGACAGGCCATATTTCACCATAAACTACTCTATTAACACTGATCTTTTTCTCCTTTTAATTTTCACCGCACATATCATTTGTACCATAGTCAGCACTTTGTTGATTGCCTGTGCTTATTTTTCTGGGCCTATATTCATCTGACTTTGATTAGCCTTGCCCACCAGTGACAAAGTTACATTTAAACAATGAGAGCATGCTGAAATACATGCTTCAGATGTCTTAATAAGCATGTAGCTAAACAGCATAATTTTATTTGAAATAATATTTTAACTTTTTTCTTGTTCTTTTCCTTTATTTAAAAAATCACTGAACATGCTTATACCACAGGTCAGCCCAGTGCTTTATAAATACCATTTTATTTAAACTATGGTAGTAAGCCTGTGAAGCAAGTATTATGAATTCATCTGATAATAAGGTAACTCAAACAAGATGATAATTTGACCCAGGTCAAAAACTGAAAAACAGTGGAGTTGTGATCTGAACCCAAGTTTGTCTAACTCTGAAGATTAAATGTATTCCCCAAACTTTATCATACTTCTACTTAGTATCTTGTCAGATTATATTACTTAAAATTGAAGTAATTTCAATAACCAGGTATTAGTAATACAGGAAGGCCTTACCGTCCCCATGCTGATTGCTTCTGAAGACAACTCCAAGGACTTACTTCCATAGCAAAACTCACAGTGTCACTATAACCTAATGTTGACTTTTTAAACCTGTAATGTAATAACATACATGTACATGAAAAAAATTAAGTTGGTTCATAAATCCTCCCCTTGAAAAGACATCATATAAAGGGGAAATAATGAACACAGGGCTATGCTCTGACAGAGGAGTTTTTGAAATTTCAAGAACTGCGTACTCCTAAAATATGTCTCATGAAATTTAAATATTTTATATCTGTCGTATTCCCAATATATTAGTTTTATCTACTGTGAAAGTTTATATATTTGTAGAATTCATATGACAATATTTGCACTTCACTGATTTAAACATTTCAATTACCTAAAAACATCAACTACATTGTTCATGCCTGAATTATTTCATTATTAAAATAGCATTATGTAATATATCTATAGAAGGCTTTACAATATATTTTCGCATATATATCTTATTTAATCCTTAAAGTAGCCCCAAGAGGCATGTATTAATTCTCCTGTCCTCTCTCCCACTTTTTTAAGTATACAGTTATTTAAAGATCATAATTGACTTGCCCAAAGTTTTAAGAACATTTGAAACAACAACAAAGAGTTAAAATTTGAGTATTAGTTTAGTAGATCAAACAATAATTATTTAAAAGTTGGCCCATTATCCAGTAGAAGCATGTGTGGCACAAAGATAAAGAAAAAATATTATTTTATAGACTAACTACCAATCCACATATCGCCAAAGAACACTGAAGTCATTATACCCCAAACTGAACTGCTAACGAATTCAGAGCCTTACACTCTAACTAACAGCAGTACTGCCTCCTTCATTTCGCCATACATCTTTCCTGATTTTTTTCACTTACACTAAATAAACCATTGTATTCCACTAATAAGACTATATTTTCAAAGAAGTAAATATATCTAACCAGATTTCACTAATAAGGCTATATTTTCAAAGAAGTAAATACGCCCATGTAGCTCAGTGGAAGTCCCAATACACCAAGGTTATGGGTTTGATCCCTGGTCAGGGCACATAGAAGAATCAACCAATGAACGGACACATAAGAACAACATCAAATTGATGTCTCTTTTTCCCCTTCCTCTCTCTCTTTAAAACCAATTTTAAAAAAAAACACAGATTTTGACTAGATTTTAATCATATGCAATGCTACCTTTTTCCAAATTATCTTAAACTTGTCTATATAACAAATTACAGGAAATACAACTGATAGTTGCAAAGCAGAGTAAAAATAAAAGACTACCCAATGCTTTCAATAACTACACAGCTTCAAAATAAATAGACTTAACAAATCCACATTTACCTCTGACATAGAAAGTGACTGCAACGTACCAAAATGTGCATACAGTGAACAGAAATAATTCCTATAAACACAAGGCTGATTGGTCCAAGCTGTAGGGGAAAAAAAATAAGGTTTAAATATTTAAGTTTCACAAAAATTAAGTTGCCTTATAAGCAATGAAACAATAAACTACTCACTTGCAGTAAATAAATATTTGTTGGGCAAAATGGTTAAACAGTTATTTGCATAAGGGAAAGCTAATAAACTGGATATGGAAAGAATTTCAGTAACACTTAACCACATACGATTCCATCTTATCAACCTGGCTATCTAAACCTATGAATACACAGTATACATTTGCAACAAACGACATCCCATTTAACATGAGACGGCAGGTCTATCACTACCAGTGCCCCCCACAGTAACCATATGCAACTACGAATCGTTATCTAAATGACTAAAAAAGCACTGTATCAATCTGGGACTATGGGCAATCCACTTCTATAGACTGCCTGGTGAACACTTACTATGTATGAGAAACAGCCAAGAAAATAATTATCTGAAAAAGTTGTGCATAACAAATTTCAAGTATTTATTACTATAATTAAAGTTATTCCTGGATTATTGAGACATAGAAAAAATACTGCCAAAGCATATTTTATAATCAGATTTTTTATGTTTGCCTAACTTAGGATGGACAAAGTCAAATGCAGAGAAAGATAATTAAAACTGTTTTTAGAAAACTCATCATTTAAAAAAAATTAAGTATAATCTCATTACTTCGTAAGTGAATTCTCCCCTATCTAGAGTCTCTATAATTACAATAATTAGTCCTAATAATACTTTAAATATTTGTTTTCAAAAGATATTATTCCTTTCTTTAACTATTGTTCTTTAAACCTGAAAACTATGTATTTTATTCTGAATCTAAAAAACTATAAATTTCACTAATACGAATGATCTGCTCTATAAATGTATTTGCTGATATGAGCACCCTGCTTAAATCCGAGAATGCAAGAATAAGATATAAACATACCTGAAAAAAATCAAATTCTATTTTATGATCTGTCAAATAATATATATTAATTAAGTAGGAAAAAAGTAATTAATTGTCACATTTGTTAGGTACTATTATCATAGTTCACATAACTTTATCAATAGAATGGCTAAAGTGATTACTAATTGTCATCTGACCATGTTCTAGTTGACAAGGCCACGTGACAAGCTGCAGTGATTTCTGCTGTACATCAAGACTGATAACTATCTTAACCAGAGAGTCTTACCACTACGCCCGCATTCTTTATTGCCAGTGGGAGTCCTAAAAGGCCAGTTCCAATATTTCCTTTAAGAAGATGCATAAGAGTTTGTAAAAATCTGAAAAGTAAAAGTTGTAAGATTTAAACATTTTAGAACAAAAGCTATTAAAATCACACCATCATGATTTTAGCATTGGGAGGTAATTGAAAATTAATCTAGGCAAGGAATCATCTCCATCCAACTGGACAGCAAATGGGCCAGAAGTTATTATTTGGTTCAAGTTCCATCTTTGCCACTTAAAACTAAATCGCAGAGGGTTACTATGGAGATTATATGAGATATTTAAGTAAAATTATTTTGAACATATTAGAATCATAAAGAAAAAGTAATTTGCTCATAAGATTCTTTGCTGTTGTAATATTCAGGACAGTGTTGAAGATTATAGCTAGGAAGTAGATTTATCGACATTGTCTATGTAATCACAGTATTAAACGTATTTGATCTGTGATCTGTGATCAACATAAGGAGAAGTTAATTAAACAAAAAACATGTAAGTTTTGAAACACTGTGTGCCATCAGGTAAGATAAATACTAATTAACTTTTAGACTGTGAACTCCCTAAGGGTCTTCACCGAATAAAAGTTTCCAAGAGGCATTTGAAGGAGGTCTCTTGACCACGAAAAAAAATAAATTAAACTAGGAAGAATAGCACAAGTTTCAAACTTATGAAATAAAAATGTTTGTTTAAAATTTTTTAGTTTATACTATTATTTTCTTAACAATTACGATGTTACTTTGCTTAAGCATTAAATTACCATTGGAATAGGGACTTAAATCTATTAATGATGATAAAATAATGAAAAAGGTTTAAAAAAAGTTCCACTGCATGAAGGGTTTACTACCTACTTCCCGTCATCTAATTCCCAACCATTTCAGAAGCAACATCTCTTAAAATTTCTATTCCTCTCAGTGAGATCTCCCTTCAAGGTCCACAGCATTTGAAATATATCATTGTTGTAGTAAGTCCCATACACTGCTCTGTAATTTAGATGTATTTCTTTTTTCCCAAATAGCCTATAAATGCCTTGAGAGCAGGGACTATATCTTTCATCTATGTCTCCTGTAGTACCTAGTAAAGTGCCACGCCAGTACAAGGTGATCACACAATATATACTGAATGAAAAGAAAAGGAGACATATAAACCATAACACTTACGAAATACCCTCCTGATCCTCAAGCTGGTAATGCTTCTGAACAGGTAGGAGTTCATGCTCATGTTCTTCATCTGATGTCCCATCAAAATTCTGCTCATTTATTAAAGGCCTCATTACATCCATATCTTTAAAGAGAAAAGACAAAGCACTTCACTATTATTTTAAAAGCCTGGCTAAAGCTAGTATAAATTAATTTTTTTAAGTAGAACATAGCACTGGCACTCATCTTTACTATTTCTATCCTAAATTAATTCACATTAACACCCTGAGTTTTAGTATTCTTAAAAAGAAACAACTAGATTTATTTGCTGGATATTTTGTTTGGACTAAGCAGTACAAAGTGAAAAGCATTAAGTGTTCAATGCAAAACTTTGTTTTGTCTACATGAGGTTTACACTAAATGATCACAGAATTATGGGATGAGAAATGTGAAGAAATAATCAAGTGAATTTTCATCTCATTAGCTTCAAACCATACTATATATTGAACATATAAGTAACAATCGTACTTTTAAATAATGATCTAGTTGGAAATAAATGATTGACATATAACATTTTAAAACTTTTTATTTTGGAGTAATTTTAAATTTACTTTAATTTTCAAGAGTAGTACAAAAGCCCTGACCAGTGTGGCTCAGTTGGGTGGGGGCCCTCCCACAAAGCTAAAGACTACCTCTTCCATCCCGGGCCAGGGCAGATCCCGGCTCAGGGCACGTGCCTGGGCTGCAGGCTCAGCCCCCAACAGACTGATGTCCTCTCCCTTTCTCCCTCCCTTCCCCCTTCTCTAAAACTAAATAAATAAAAATCTTTTAAAAAATATTATCACAATTTATTAAAAAAGAATAGATACCCTTTACAGACTCACCTATTTTTAACATTTTGCCACATTTGCTTTTTCTCTCTCTGAATATCACTTTTATAAACTATCTGAGAGGTTACATATGTATACCATGCCACTTTACCATATGCTTTCCCTAATAACAAAAATATTTTCTTGAATATTCACATTACAGTCACCAAATTCAGGTAGTTTAATACTGATGCACCACTTTTATTTCATCTACATTCCATATTCCAATTTCTCAATCGTGCCAATGAAGTTCTCTTAATATGTTTTTCTGTGCAGGATCATGTATTGCATTTAGTTAAGTTATTACATGGGTCACTTTTGCCATTATGGCTTTTATGATATCATGCCCTCAATCCTTTTTTTCTTACTTAATCTTTTACTGTCTAGTTTGTCAGTTTTTTTTAATTTAAAATGTCATTAGTCATTAATATGGTAAACACTGTCCTCTATTAAAAAACAATGACATTTGTCTTTCAGTCTGCCAAGCATAGCTAAAAATTCATGTGTTTATTTTACATCATATGTTGACATGATATAGGATTCAGGATGCTAAAATCAATTTAATAGGCATTAAATAATTTCACACATACACACAATCTTGAATAAGTGGTTAAAATTATAGATGAACATTAATGTGGGCCCATGGATATTCAATGTGAACTTAACAGAAGATATGTTTGCATTGATTTCTGGTAATTAACTTGCTTTCTGTGAATCTTTAATCACTGAATTCCAAATGTTCCAGCTCCTACAGAAAAGACTTTCTCTTTTTGAATTTTCTCAACTGTATTATTTTCCCTGTTTTCCAGTTGCTGCTTGTTCTTTCAGTTGTTCAACTACTTTCAGTTTCTTCTTTAGGTTTTTGATTTTTTTTTTTTTTTTGGGCCATCTCAGGAACTCCAGAAGTTGACTGAGAGAGAGTATTTTGTGCTGTGCTCTGTGGGGCCAGAGTAGGTGCCAAATCTGGATTTGTCACTTCTTGCTTCCTGCTTTGCAGCTTTCTTAACCTTATCTCAACTTTAAATTTTAAGGGCTATTTCTGATAATGGTTTACCATTTCATGATTATGGTTTCATATTCTGAAGTGGTTCCTCATGCAGTTTGAAATTGGTGATTGGTTCATTTCTTAAAGCTGGGGGTGTACAGCAATTCCACTGCTAGGACTATATCCTAAGAACCCTGAAACACCAATCCAAAAGGACCTATGCACCCCAATGTTCACAGCAGCACAATTTACAATAGCCAAGTGTTGGAATCAACCTAGGTGTCCATCAGTAAATGAATGGATCAAAAAACTATAGTACATTTACACAATGGAATTCTATGCAGCAGAAAGAAAGAAGGAGCTTCTGCCCTTTGCAACAGCATGGATGGAACTGGAAAGCATTATGCTAAGCAAAATAAGCCAGGCGGTGAAAGACAAATACCATATGATCTCACCTTTAACAGGAACCTAATCACCAAAACAAACAAACAAGGAAAATATAACCAAAGACGCTGAAATTGAGAACAGGCTGACAGTCACCAGAAGGGAGAGGGGAGGGGATTTCAGGGGAAAAGGGGAAGGGTTTACAGGAACAAGTATAAAGGACACATGGACAAAAACAAGGGAGGGGGAAAACAGGAGGGAGGTGGGGAGGGCTGGGGGATGGGATGGGTTGGGATGGGAGTAAAAGGCAGAAAACTGTACTTGAACAACAATTAAATTTTTTTTTTTAAAGCTGGGGATCTATAAGCTGTCAATAAACTTTAGGTTCTTTATTGGGTATGTCACTTAGAACTGCAGGGTAAGTTACTGCTTTTGCTGGAAATATTCCTTCAGAAAATGGGTGCCAAGAAACTGGCCATAATTCCACGTGATGGAACACCATACTTGCGCAAGACAGAGCCAGTATAGCGCCAGCTCTTGTAGGCATATGAACACACGTAGCCTGGGAGCACACGTGGCTGTTAAAATACTCTCACCATCTGGGAACCAAGTACAATATGGAGAATGAGAGGCCACTAGTTTAGAAATAAGTTTGTAGCTTTTACATTCCACACGTTCATTTGTCACCTCAGGTTTCCAAATCCAGCCAGGACTAATATACGTCCATGAAAGGCTATAGCAGGCCACACTATGGGGACCAGTTCCAAAGTCAAACACAGGATCACACTTCAAGTTAAAAATTGCCACTCTGGCAGGCATAAATCATAAACAGCACAAAACTCAGCAGAACTAGAATTCCAAAGTACATCACAAACGGGGCCATTTTTTGGTAACTGCCCTACAGCACGTCTCCGTTTGTTGCAATGTAGTGCAGCATTTATGACTCATAGCGGGAAGTTCCTGTCTTGCCAGTAACACCTGCACCAGCCATTACCAACACAGCAGACTTTTTATTCCACAGCACCGTAACCTTATCCGCCTCTTTTGGCTGAAGCTGCACGAGTCCATTAGAGTTGGAGTACTGATAGAGTCTAAAAAACGAAGCTGCACCCTTACTTCCTAGAACACAGACAGCCACCTAGTGTGATTGAGGATCCAGCTGATCAATAATTTTTTGAAAATACAATTTATTTGCAATTTTACTGTTGTTTTCAAAGAGGAGACCTTCAACGTTAACATTTCGGGCACAGTTTCACCTTCTCACCAAGATGGACACCGATTTTGCATATTTTTCCAGATGAAAGACTTCAAATATGCCCCAGTTTCCACACCATGAAGGTGGGAATCCCAGCTTTGCCGTCTCTGAAAGCAGTGTAAGGCTGCCACATCGCCAGGGAGGACTCAAGGCCAACTGCCTCTGGGAGACTGAGGAGGTGCAGAAGTCCCTTGTTAGTGACACTGATAATGTTGATTTTGTTCTCCACTGCCCCAGGCAAACAAGGTCCTATCCTTACTAAAGCCAGACTTTGCCATTTTTTCCCAATCTCTCATGGAAATACTGTGCTCTCTGTGAAATGTGGTGTCCTTTCCCAGGTGCAGTCCTTTTTATACTGTCAGGAGTGGTGTGAATGGTGCTGTCTTGTCCTGGAAAGAGCATGTCAGTTTTAAACGGCATCTGTTACCTACACAATTACTGGTCTTATTCTACTTTTGCCATTCTGTCTCTTAGTCTCTGTTTTTAGCTGTATTCTTTCCACTTTGGCAATATATATGATGCTTTACATACTGTTGTCCCAGTCACATCCCCACACATATCTGAGACTTATACATACAATCAATATATTAAATGTTTGCTATCAGTCCTCTGCCAAAGTTTGCTCAGTCATCCCTTGGTTGGAAGAAGTTCATTCTTCTGCAGTGCCTCAGAATGACCTGCAGGGCTTGCTAAAACATAGATCAATGTACTCCACCACAAAGCTTCTAATGCAGCAGCTCTGGGGTGGACCTGAGAAAATACGCATTTCTAATGAGTGCCCAGGTGAGGCTGATGCTGCTGGCCTATGGACCACACTTTGGGAAGCACTGCTCTAGCACTGGGTTGGCCTGAAAGTTCATCTGGTTTTTCCTGTTAAAATGGCTCCAGTAGCACGTAGTTGTCTTTAATGCCCTTTGAAACAATTTTGTTAGGTTGTATTGTGACAGCTGTCATACCAGAGTGCCTTTAAAAAAAATCTTATCAAAATTGGTGAATTTTTGTGTGGCCATTTTATTATTGAAGATGAAAGAAAATACACATTTCCAGCATATTATGCTTTGTTATTTCAAAGGTAAAAATTCAACTGAAATGCAAAAATAATTTGTGCAGTGTGTGGACAAGGTGCTATGACTGATTGAATGTGTCAAAAGTGGTTTGCAAAGTTTCGTGCTCGAGATTTACCACTGTGACGTGGTCACTGGCAAGCAGTGTCCGCTGTGTTGCAGATGAGATACAAAAAAAATTCACAAGGACTACCAAGTCCTGTAGAGGAAAAGGGGTGGCACGGCCACTCTTTCAAGGGAAGAGCACCTCGGAGTGCCTTGGCCACTCTCTCAGGAGGAGAGCGCCCTGACCCTTACCTTGACAAGCTTTTATTGCTTTTCTGGGCATGTTCCATGATGGTCCGCACTTACTATGCACCTGTTCCCTTTAGCTGGTTACCTTTTACAGACAACAAAGGAGATAATGCCACTAATCACATCACAGAAGAAGGATATTTGCGAAGGGAAAAGTGGTTGAACTGGTTACACTGGTCCTTGGAAGGTTTAGCATAGAATTTAGGAAGTTACTTTAAAGATAGGCAGTAAACATTTGCTGCCTCAATCAGGGTGAGGGAGTTTTAGCAAAAAGCAAGTCTCAAAGCGGCCTAGGTACAATGCAGGCCTAATTCCCCATAGGAGAACCTATCTGTGGGCGTGGGTCCTATCTGGGCCCACGCCACGCAGAACCGTCTCCTATACCATTGGACAATGCTCCATGGTCAGGCAGACCAGTTGATGTTGATAATAATCAAGACAGTAACTGAGAACGATCTATGTTATACCATGTAGGAGACAGCTGACATACTCAAAATACCCAAATCAATAACGTTATTGGTGAAAATGAAAAATGTGTCTTTTATTTTATGAAAAAAACCATATGGACTTTTGGCCAACCCAACAGATCCCTCAGGAAGGGTTTAAGCGCACAGTAGTCTGAGTCTTTGCAAGTTTTAAACCATTTTCCTATGACCCTGATGTGAAGGGCAACACACGATATATTACCTTCGGCTCACACTTTCTATTCTTGAGTTTCTTGAAAATGCTGCTCCACTCTTTCTTTGCTTTGCCTGCTACTCTTGGGAAGTCTGATGCCGGACTAATCTTCTCAGTCACTACAATTTGTTCTTTTTGCTTGAGGTCCTGAAGATTTTATCTTCCAGTTGAGTGTGCTGAGTCAATTTTCCCAGAGATACATTTGTTGCGGACTGTTCAGCCTGGTTTCAGGAGTTGTAACCCTCACCCCATGGTGGGCTGTGTAAGAGCCCTAGGGACCCACTTCATCTGGGTCTGTTCTGTCACAAGGACATGACCTACTAAGGAGACAAAGCTTATCTCCCTGGCAGGAGTACTGCTTCTGCCTCATCCATCTCTGGCCCTAATACTTGGTTGGCAGTCAATGACGGGTAAGACTCCTCATGGGAGGGGCAACCTAAGCCAGATGCGACCATTTGGGAGGCCTCATGGAAGGACTCGGGGGGGCTGCAGCAAAGAGGATGTGATGGACCCTCGCCCCCCGGCTATTCTGACATAGCCCGAGTCCTCATTTCCGTCTGGGAGATGTCTCCTGCTTCCTAATTGGCTTAAAGCCTGAAACTATGAGGGCAAGCGGTGCAGCCCTGTACCGGCCAGGACGGCTCCCTGGGTGATCAGGCGTAAGAAAGAATTCCTAAAGTCCTGTGACACCTGCTTTGCTAAGAGTCCTCTCATTTAAATGATAAGGGTCCGAGGAGGAAATGAGTATGTCTCCCAAAGTTTGGCAACCCCCTTTCCTGACAAACACTGGCTCGGATTAAGCCCTCAGATTTCTTTGACATGTTAAACTTGTATTCCGGTGTATTGGAACCCAATAAAAGCCCAGTGAGGAAGGGGCTCTGGGTCATTCTCCTCTGAGAGTTTGACCCCTTTCCTCCCCAAGCAGTCATGTCTTGGTAGTTTTTATTTTCATCCATGACGGAGGGATGGGGCTCTGCGGGCGGAGCCCCCCCACATCTGGCGCCCAGGACAGGGGCCCCCGCATACACTGGGCCTATCTGGCATGTAAATTTAGATTTCTCTCTTATTTATGGAAATTTTTCTTGGATTATAGCTTTAAATATTTGTTTAATTCAAATATTTTGGTTTTCTTCTTTAGAGATTACGTGTTGGGTGGTCTTTGCCTGTCTCCCATTTCAACCACTTTCTCTCTGGCCCTTTTGATGTCTTTCTTACCTCATTTAAATCCTTTGAAATCCCATGACTCTATTAAATTTTCATTTTAATATATTCTCCCTTGGACACCTTGTAATTTATTCTTTATTTATGATTCTATTTATTTATTCATTTATTTATCTATTTCTTTCTTTATTTATCTATTGCTGGGCATTTTGTGGACAGAGTTCCTAGTTTGAGATTGTTCTGTTCTGTCAATATAGTGAAGTTAGTTTATTTAATGAATGGTATTTACTTACTACTTGGCAACAGAATAACTGGCATGTCTCCTGGTCCTCTTTCATTTCTGCGGACCCTTCGGTTTCCCCTAACGACTTTTTTCTTTCTCATCACTTCCATGTTTCTGAGGGCCATCTTCAACTGCTCTTTTTATCTCTTCCCCCCGAAGCAATGTTTCACCACGGCTGCCCTGTCGATGCCTTCCCTATACTTGGCTGTGAATTACAACTTCCAGACATGACCTCTGTTTAGACTTGAACACTTTAGTTTAGACACTCTCTTTCTGAAGGAGATGTTCACTGTGCCTTTTCCAAGGCCCTGCTCCCTTCTCCTCTTTTCCACAGAGATTCTGAAGCCCCACCTCCTCATTCTTCCTGCTTGCAGCAGCAACAGAACTATCCTTGAAATCTGCTATTTTTCTACATATAGGTAATTTGAATTTTCCTTGGTCTCCTGGTAATGCTAAAAGAATACTTTCATAAATGGGTTTACTTGTGCTACTTGTTGAATTAACAGGTTTGGGGAGAGGCTATATGTTGAGACAAGAATTTAGGCCACCATTAACCCAGTGCTAACTTGAAGTCAGCACAACTGTTTTTCCTAAAAGTAAAGTTATGCTTTAAGATATTGGAAGACGCTTTAAGCTTTATAATATATTTTTGTAATACATTTTGAAATTAGGATATGTGATCAGTTTTGTTCTTTTTCAAGATGGTTTTGGCTATCTGAGCCTAATACTAGCATAAGGACAGACATACAGACCAATGGAACACAACAGAGAGCCCAGAAATAAATCGATGCATATATGGTCAACTGATCTTCGACAAGGGTGCCAAAAACACACAATGGAGAAAAAGTAGTATCTTTAACAGATGGTGCTGGGAAAATTATACAGACATATGCAAAAGGATGAAATTGGAGCTTTATCTTATCAACAAAAATCAACGTAAAATGCATCAAAGACTTCAATGTAAAACTTGAAACTGTAAAACTCCTTCAAGAAATCACAGGGGGAAACGTTCAGACAGCGGTTTTGGCAATAATTTCAAATCTATGACACCAAAAAGGCATTGGCAACAAAAACAAAATGAGTAAGTGGGATTACATCAAATTAAAAAGCTTATGCACAGCAAAAAACAAACAAAAAAAAAAACTCCCCACAATCAACAGATTGAAAAGGGAATTTACAAGGAGGGACCAAAGCTGTCTTCTAGAGAGCAGATCCCTTGTAGTACAGGCTCCACCCACTAAGTGAGTGTTCTAGGAACCTGTCTAGATGAGTGTACTAGCTGGCGTTGTTGTGAGAGGCTGTGTTCAGCTTCGGTGAATCTTTTTTTGAAGATTCTTTCAACACGTTTGCCCATTTCACGATGGGTGATTTATGAGTGCCCCTGCCCACAATGGCCTAAGTGTTCAGCAGTTTTTGACCAAAAACAGCATGACCCCCGTGCCCCACCCTCCCGATTCACCCCATCTCACTCAACTTTTTTTTGTTTCCCCACACGAAAAGTCCTCAAAGGGAAATGTTTTGCCAGAAGCACTAAAAGGCATCAAAATCAACAAGCTTAAAAACTGTTCTGAGCTGTGTAAAGAACATCTTGATAGGTGCATTGCATCAAATAGAGAGTATTCTGAAGGTGACTGAAGTTTAAATATGTAAGAATAAACACACAACTTTTTATAAACAAATTTGGTTTTTTGGGGTCCCCACTCATATGGTCATCTTTTGTTTTGACAGATCCTACATCCTGTTCTGTTATCCTCTATACGAAGTATGTAATTTTGTCAAACCATTGTATTAGTTTGCTAGAGCTTTTATAACAAAATACTACAAAGTGGGTAGCTTGAAAAACAGAAATTTATTATCTCACAGTCCTGGAGGCTAGAACTCAAAAATCAAGGTGTTAACAGGGCTGGTTCCTTCTAAAGGATAAGGACATCCTTCTAAAGGAGAAGGATCTGCCCCTGGCTTGCAGATGGCTGCCTTCAAGTTCACAGGTCATTCTCCCTTTCTCTTGCTTCTGGTTTTTCCATTTACTGTTTGCTCCCGAATCATACTCTGTTCTCCTATTCCCTCTTCTTTCCTTCCAACTTTATCTAACCACTATATTTCCTGCTCAACCTTCTGCCTTCCTTAACCCCAAGTTGAGCTTAACTCTCTCTCCCAGGTGTTCCCATAGCACCATATAACCTCCCTATTATAGTGCTTAACATATGGTATCGTAATGGTCCATTTTACGTATACGTATTCTCTAACTGACAGGGAAGATGTCTGACTTGTCTACTAGTGTGTCTTCAGTACCTGAAACGAATGAATAAATAAATGCATGAAGGAAAAAGCAGCATGTTAAGGAAGAAATATGATTTCAATTTTTAAATCATATAATCTGAGATTACACTGAATGAGCAGTTAGAAACAAGTTTGGAGAGGACAAAAGAATTCTGGGCTAAAGATAAAGCTTTGAGAACTACATCAGAATGTGGGTAATTGAATAACTGGGGCCAAAAAGCAAGATGAGGTCCCTCAGAGACTGCATGGAGAAAAGCAGAGCTGAAGATGTATCTTGAGTTCAAGAAAAAAGCTGGCAAAGATAACAGAAACGGAATGATAAAGCCTTCACTGAGTTTGGTACAATAGACATCTGAAATTGTAAGGAACAGATTCAAGTTTTCAAACCAGTCTTGTTGAGAACATAATCCCTTTCCTAAGAGTTTCCAGCTCAGGTCTCGGAAGGCCACACCCATCACCATGCCCTTCCCTTGGCTGTTTCACACCGTCCTGTCACTGTTACCTCTGACTTTTTACCTCCTGCTACTCTTCCCCTGCTCATTCATCTGAGTGCTCACTGCCGGTCAGAGAGGTAGGAGGTAAAAAATTAGGGCTCACCTTCTCTCCTGCAACCTCTCCACTGTAGAAAACCAGAAAGATGTGTATATGAAAGTGGTCAGGAGAATGTTATGAATTGAATGTTTCTGTCCCCCAAAATTCATACATTGAAATGCAATGTGACAGCTAGGGCCTGTGAGAGATAATTGGGTTTAGATGAAGTTTAGAGGGCTCCTATCTGGAACCGACTCAGCTGGCATTTGATCTAGGACTTCCCACCTTCAGAACTGTGAGTGATCAAGGTTTGTTGTATAAGCCACCCAATTTATGGTAAATTTATGTTAAAGCAGCCTGAGCGGACTAAGGCATAGGAGCTGCTTTTCCTGGTACAACAGATCCTGATAACTGACCTTTCATTTGCTAGTGAGAAGGCTGACAAGGACTAAGATGGCCTTTACGCACATCAGGACTGCAGGGAGAGCACACTACAGGAGCTGGTGCAGGGGCACACTTTCTCCCACAAATTGTACTGGTTTCTGGCCCTTCTCAAGAGCCTCTGCTAACATACTGTCACTGCCTCTTAGCAGTATCTGCTGACAAGAGCCCATCATTACAAAAGGTCTGTGCCTCCTGATTCAATGTATTCAATGAAAGAATGTAATACAGTTTCACAAGTACTAAGGGAGTCACAATATATGTCAGGTACTTTATGCTGGGAATAAACCAATTACTGAAACTAACAAAAATTCCTGCCCTCATGGAGCTCAAATTCTAGTGGGGGAAGGAGACAACAAATAAGATAAGTAAAACAGAGACCATGTTAGTGGTAAATGCTAAGTAGAAAAATAGGGATTGGGAGGGTGAGCCTGTAATTTTAGACAGGAGAGAGCCAAAGGAGGCTCCACGGAGAAAGTGGGACTTCGAAGACCGGAAGGCAGGCTGACAGTGAACACTGTAGCTCTCTCGGTGGAGAGCGATCTGGCAGTGGGAACAACAAAGGCAAGGCTCTAACCATGTAGAGAGTCTGGTGTGTTTAAACAGGAGGGAGGCCGGAGTAGCTAGAGAGGACTGTGCGAGGGGAGAGCAGTAGGAGAGGAGATCAGACAAGCACGAAGGACAGACGGGAGGACACCCTTGCAGACCACAGCAAGAGGCATGAAAGCCACCAGAACCGTGCTGACCAACAGAAATATAATGTGAGCCACAAACGTAATTTTAAAAATTTCAATAACCACATTTTTTAAAATGGAAAAAGCAACAAATTTAATACCATACTTTGCCGTGCATAATGCACTGTTTTTTTGCCCAAATTTTTGAGGGGGAAAAAAGGGTGTGCATTATACATGGGTAGAATGATTACGTACCATGGGTATAATAATGGGTATAATGGTCCCAAGTATAATGCACACACAAATGTGGGTGCCCATTACGCACAACAAAATACGGGGTAATACACCGTATTAACCCAATGTAACTAAAATAGTATCATTGCAGTATGTAACTAACATAAAAGGCTAACAAGATATTTTACATTCTATTTCTCATACTGTGTCTTAGAAATCGGTGTGTATTTTACACTTATAGCTTATTTTAATTTGGACACACCATATTTCAAATGCACGGATGGCGGAAGGCTACTGTAGTAGACAACACCATGGCAGAGAATTCTGTGCAGAGTGACATGATCTGGTTTCCATTTTAATCAGGGTATTTCTGGGCCTACCTCTGCATGGGTAAAATGAGAGTAGTAACTTCTACCTCATGGGGGTTTTATGATAATGAAATGAGATAATGTATAATAAACATGGAGCCTAGCCCCTGGCATAGAGTAAAGTAATAAATAGCTACTGGTTTTCTTCCCTTTTTTACATAATAATAGTATTAGAAGAAAATTATGCTACACAGAATTTTAAAATGTAAATCTTTGACAAATTAATTTACTAATACTAATTAATAATTCTGAGCACTTATGAACTATAAACTGTGGTATAAGACTAAGTATACAAAGATAAGCAAACTATGTTACGCCAGGCTGAAGGAAACAGGGACTAGCAGAGGAGACAATAACTTAAAAACCTAACATGGTAAAAACGCCAACAGTTAAACCATATGAAATAAAATCATAAAGTAATTAAAAATTACAAAATCCAATTTATATTATACATAAAGTCTATTATTTTCTAATGTCTTGCTGTAATTTTTGGCCAAGTGCTGAAAGAATTGAGAAACTCTGGAAAATGCTATGTGATCACTATAAGTAAGAATTAATAATACTTGATAAAACAAAACACTATAAAGCAATGAACATCAAACTACCTAGACCTAATTATTTACATTTATAAATGGAAAACTTATAAACAAGCACTGCTTCAGTCAATATTATACATTATACACATATGTATACATTAATACCGCATACAATCAGAACATTCGTTAGTCAGGCAGTGCCTGTATGCCATCTTATATAGCTTGAACAATTATTTCACTCCCAATTTCCTAACCTACCATCAACCTAAATTTCCAGTTTTAATCAGAAGAAACAAAAATCATATTAATTTAGCAGTATGTATTGAAGCCTTAAAAATATTTATCCTTTGCACTTAGTAATTTCACTTACAACAAGCCAGTATATGGAGAAAAAAATTTCTGCATAAGGACATTAATTGAAACATTATTTATGTTAAAAATTTGGAAACAACCTAGATGTGCAACAATCAGGAAATTGCTAAATTAACTACACAGTGCACCCACTTTATAAAGTATTGCAATGACATTAAGTTATGGTTTTGAAGCCTGAGTAAAACAGGAAAAAGTATATCACAAGCTGAATAGGAAAAAGTTGAAAAATCACAGTGTAGGTGCAATAATGTTTTTGTTTTATTTTTGAAGACTACTTTTGCTCAATACAGAATTCCAGCCAGCAGTTGTTTTACTTTCTTCTTTTTTTTATTATTTAGAAGTGGGGCAGGGAGGAAGAAAGAAAGAGGAACATCAATGTGAGAGGCAACAACCTCTTGTACTCACCCTGACCAGGGACTGAACCTGCAACCTAGACAGGTGCCCTGACCAGGAATCGAACCATTGGCTTTGAGGGACAATGCCGAAACTGAGCCACACCAGTCAGGGTTGTTTTCAGCATTTTGAAATGCTGGCTCATTCTTGTCTTATGGTGTCCATGCAATAAGGTTTTAAAAAATTAAGTAAAAATGAAAGAAAGAAAATATATCAAAATGTCTGTCTCTGAAAAATGTAAAAAGGAAGAAGAAAGTAATAAATCTGCATTACTTTTACAACAGCAAAATACAGGGACTCATTTACTCATATTTTGGCAATGGACAAACTAAAAGAAAGTAAGGGGAGGGGATTACAGGGAAAAAGGGTGAAGGGTTTGCAGGAACAATTGTGAAGGACACATGGGCAATAACAAGGGTGGGTGGAAATGGGAGGGAGGTGGGGATGGCTAGGGTGGTGGGAGGGGTGGGAGGGAAAGGCAGAAAACTGTACTTAACAATAAAAAAAGTTAAAATAAGCAAAAACATTTAAAAATAAAAATGTAATATTGCCACCTAAATCTATAAACTGGTATCAATAAAAGATGAGAACAGTAACTATTTTATTCATTTCTGAGGTAGAGAAAATATGTACAACAAGAAACCTTTCAGAGGCCCCCACAGCCTACAAAATGAAATGCAGACATTATGCTACTTATAAAATAATTTTCAAAATTCTTTTTTAAATGAAATATTTGGTCAGTGTGGAAAATCAGGAAGTATATAGATAAGCAACATTTTGTAATTAAAATTACCTCACACCTCCCCCCAAAGAAATGACCACTGGTAACACTTTAGAGAACAAACAAACCCACTCCCATAGGTTCCCATTTAGTCCCATGGCTTTACATACTATTTATATGCTGATGACTTCTGAGTCTGTATCTCCAGACCAGAACCTCACACTCACTACAGACATAATCCAATTGCATACTCGACATCTGCACTTTCATGTCTAACAGACACCTCAAACTTAACATTTCCCCACAGAACTTCCTCATCACCACCCAATGGCTCCTCCTGTGACTTTATCCATCTTTGCTGGTTATCTACTGCTCTGCAACAATTTATGGCTGTTGTCAGAAAGCCTCAGTTCCATATAACACAGACCCTCCCTGATGGCTGCTTACAACATGGTAGCTGGCCCAAGTGAGTGAATCCAAAAGACAGACAGCAAAGGCACAATGCCAACCAGGATCTAACTGTGAAGTCACACATTTTCACTTCTACCATAATCTATTCTGTAGGAGCAAGTTACTAAATTCAGCCCACAACTCAAAGGGACAGAAACTAAGTTCCTCCTCACAGAGAGAGAAACATCAAAGAATATTGTAAAACCACTATAACATCTCAGTTGACTGAAATCCTTTGTCTCTCATCCAATCTGTTAGAAAATCATTCTGGTTCTACTTTCCAAATATATCCAGAGTCCTGCTACTTCTCTCTCTCCCACACCACTGTGAAGGACATGAAAACCTCTTTCTTGAACTACTGAAATACCTTCTGCTTATACTTTTGCCCATTACAGTCTATCCTTCACACAGCACCCAGCGCAATCCCTTCAGGATTTAAGTCAGATCATATCAATCCTCCGCTGAAACCCTGCTTGGCTCCCCACTCTCTCAGAGTAAAAGCCAAAGTCTTTACATGACCTTCAAGATCCTACATAACCTGGCCTCCTCACTACCTTAATCCTTCTGCTTCAGCTACCTTGGCCTCCATATTTCTGTCTTTACTCTAGGTGTTCTTTCTGCCTGGAATGCTCTTTCCCCAGATACCCACTTGACTAACTGCCTCACCTCTTCCACATCTTTGCTCAAATCTCATCTTTTCAATAAGGTCTGTCTTGACCACTTTATAAAATTTTATAAACTACTCCGCCCCCACCCCCATTCCCGATTCCCCTTACTTGGCTCCTCCTTTTTTCCTATAGCACTTTCTACCTAATGTACTATATAACTAACTTATTATTGTCTGCTTCCTGTTAATAGAATGCAAGCTCCATGAGAGCAGGAATTGTGATCTGTATTGTTCATGAAAGTATCCCACATGCCTAAAACAGTGCCTGGCACATAGCAGCAGCTCAATAAATGTGTTGAATTAATGAACAGACATAACTGTTTTCAAAATTAAAATAATCTGGAACCTTGTTTTCAGTTAATAAAAATGTACCTGGTGAATATCTTTCCCATATTACTTTTAATGGCTACCATTGCCCTACTACGACTTACCTTAACAATTTTCTTTAACTGAACACTCAGAGTTACCAGTTTTTTCTCTACTGTAAGTGATATAATGAACGTCTCCTGATGTAAGTATTTGTTACACAACTCATTTCCTTGGGAAATGTTTACAGAAGTAGAATTGGTGGATCAAAGGATGTGTGCATTGTTAAGAATACATCATACCGCTCTCATCAGCAATGCACGAGAATGCACATTCTCCCACATCCTCACCTAGATGGGTTCTTAATGAATTAAAACAGCTGAATAATGTTGTAGAATTGTGCACCTGAAACCTGTAAAATTTTGTTAACCAGTGTCACCCCAATAAATTCAATAAAAAGGGAAAAAAGAAAAAAAAGTCAGATAAACCTGGATTCATTATCTGGGTTCTGCCAATAATGAGCTTAAATTATTGTATCTATGAAATGGGGATACTGTAGCCCCTACCTCCCTCACCCCACTATTGTGAGGATTAAAGGAGACAATGTACACGTAAAGCACTTACTTAGTACACTGTGACCCACAGTAAACATTCGATAAAATGCTGTTATTTCTACCGTTATTATGACCTAGAAGAAATCAAAGTGACCGGCACATTATTACAAGAATGCCAACCAATTAGTTACTATAATAAAGTATTTCTTCAAAGTTCAACTTTTTAAAGCGTTTAACATCAAATTAAAAATATTCCTAAATATAATGCAAATAACTGGAGGAAACGATATTACTGATCCTTACTTTTGTTTTCCTTTTGACAGCAGGAAACCATAATAATGGTTTACCTTCCCTGGCTTGCCTTTGATGTGTACACACAGCGCACCCCCCCCAACACCCCCCCACACCCCCCCACCCCCGCCAAAACAGACACTAAGAAAGTAAAGAGTAGCGAAGCGGCTCCTCCAACTGGATCAGTAACCAAGGGAACACAGTAAATTCCTAATCAAGGCCTTCCGTGGGCTAGCTATGTATACTTCCAAGTAAAACAATAAATTACTATAGAAGGAAGTGTCTATTCTCTCTTCAGCCTGATAAAAATGCAAAAATAAGTGCTTCCCAAGACTCCCGACTACAGGTGTTTGGCGATCCGACCTTATCTTTATATTCTCCCACCAGATGTAAAACTGCTAATCCTTGAACGTATGTAACTAAAACTGCTAATGCGGAGCTGGATTTTTCTTTGCCCTTCCCCTATATAAGTACCTCCTCAATAACTAAAGTTAGAGCACTATCTAGCTTTCTTGGAAGTCTGCTCTCCGGCAATATTCCCAGATCGGCCGAAATAAAAATCTCTTTTCTTAAATCTTCGAGGGTTCAAGCCCTCTCTTCGTTGATCACACACATCCACACACGCCCATTTTAACGCCCTTTGTAGGTCCGGATATCCAAGTCAGCCACCTCGCAAACCACAGCTCATCCCAAATGTCGCTGGGAGGTTTGCCTTGCTGCGTTTTAAATTTAAACCCGTGCCAGATCCACAATACCAAGAGCCTTGCCAAATAAATAAACAGAAAACGGCTTCTCTCCCGGTCCAGGGACTAGCAACCTGAACCCGGATGCGGCCCGGACACGCGCGTGGGGCAGGGTCAGCGGCGGCCCGCGCTCCCGCACTCACCTTCCCGGCCAAGGCCAAGTGCAGGCCGGGAGCCCCCGGAGCATCCCTCGGACGCGCACCCGCACCACGTCGGCCAGCGCCCCGGCCCACGCGCAGCACCCACCTAGCTCCTCTTGCCCCACCGACTCGACCGCCGCCGGCGCCGCCGCTTCCATCTCTCGGGGGTCTCCAGGACGCCGCTGCCCGGTGGCGCGCTCACTGGCTTCTGCGTGACCGGCGTCAGGGCCAAGCCTCCGCAGCCCAGCGGACCTACGCCCAGCGCCCGCCTCTGGCTCCGACCCACCCCGCCTACGCACGAGGAGCATGCGCAGTGGGGCGGCCAGTCCCCGCCCAGGCGCCGGGGCTCGGGGGCCCCTCCCGGGGTTCGGAGGCTGCAGTCTGGGGAAAGCCGTAAGGTAGTACACCCGAATGAGAGTGTGTATCCCGCCTTTCTCCAGGGTGGAGAAAGGCGGGATAACGGGACAGCAGGGGCGTTTTGAGACAACTGGAAACTGGGAGAGAAGGGTGTATTTAAAAATGACCACGAACTAAAATTTGAGGAGCCCATGTATTTGCAAGGCTTTAGCATTCCATAAGACACCTTGGAGAATACAAAGGAGGAAGGGATTTGCCCCTATCTCTGTTGGAGTTCTGACTACTCCTTGTTTACTGGTCTCCCTATTACCCAGATTTAGAGATATAGGGTGCACTCGGGTAAAATTTAATGCAGCTAAATGATTTCACTTTAAGGATTTTTCAATGCCTTTTAAAGATATTTGACGTTAACCACAGCTGAAAGGAAATCAAGGTTACAAGTAACTATATTGATGGGATGTCAAATACTCTTAAGCACTATACATTCCTTGTCTTATTTAATTCTGATGAGAAACCTGTGAGATAACTATCCATTCTATAGATGAGGGAATTGAGGCATACAGAGCTAAGTAACTTGTCCAAGAATAGTAAACTCCTAAGTCGCAAAGATGGAATACTCTGCAGCCGGAGCTGGGGCTCTCCCATGGGTGCCAATAAATATTTGCTGCATCAATGGATGAAGCATGCTTTCAATAGGAAGGAAAATTATTTTAATTTTGACATTGCTTTCATTTTTTCAATTCATGGTTCTTTAAAATGTCAGGACACCAGACATTTTTTCTTTCTGTCTGTTCCATTTCAGTGGGGGTCTTCTTAGAAAAATTGTGGGGTTTGGGGGGGTCTAATTTCTAGGATCACTGATGTAACTACATGGTGCTGGTATTAAGTATTTTTAAATTCTGAGATTAAAAAGGTGCATGATTACATGATATCTGAATATTTTCTCCCGTTGCATCCTTTGTAGATTTTACTAGTGGTAATGATGGTTTGGCAAAACACTTTGTTTTCCTTTAGGTCAACCCCAGTCACTCACACACAAGTATAAACCCCAAAGACAGGTTTTATTTAAAATTCTCCTGACACATAACAAAGATGTTGCGGAGAAAACTGTATCAGGGATTATAACTAGAGAAATAGTTCCTAAACTGTGTTTGGGTGGGGCATCTGGTTAGAGATCAGTGGGAGAGAGGACAGGTGTCAGGTAACTGCCCATAAAACCACCCATTGTCATGAGTACACTGGAGACAGTGTTTTGAAAGAGTGACATTATCCTTTGAGTGTTAAAACGGATCTTTTTTCTTTATTTATTTTCATTGTTGTTCTTGTACAGTTTGCTGTCTTCTACTCCCATCCCGATTTTACATTTTGTCTGGTTTCAGGTGTGAACATTATTATCAAGTTCTCTTAAAAAAAAAAAAAAAAAAAAAACAGAGCAAAAGTCACTGTCCTGCCACCTCAGGATTCGGAAAAGCAGATCTGGCAGTATGGAAGGGAAAAAGGTCTGATCTGCAAATGGCATCCTGTGTATAACTTTTGACTCCCCCCAAAACTTGACTTCTAACAGCCTATGTTGACTGGAAGCCTTACCAATAAAATAAACAGTTGATTAACGCATATTTTATATGTTATATGTATTGTATACTGTATTCTTAGAATAAAGTAAGCTAGAGAAATAAAGATTTTGTCAAGAAAAGCATAAGAAAGAGGAAATGCATTTACAGTACTGTCCTGTATGTGTTGATATTGTAAGTTTGTCATCTGCTTACAAGATGAATCATTTTTGTCAGTATCTACATAAATATTGTCTTTTATAAAACACTGTAGATGTTACACATATTATTAACACTAGACATCAAAAATGAAAATATAATGTGATAGAGAAACCCATATTCATTCACAGGTATAATGATTCATGCACTGATAACAAAAAAGCAGCAACATGATCACTTTATGTTCACCTAGCCTGTACACTAATGAAGAAATCATTATATAACTTCTATGCATACAGTGTCTCAGTCACATCCATTTACAGTATTGGAAATATTGTTACTTTTTAAAAATATCAGTTATCTATAATGCTAAGATAAGCTGATACTCAGTTTCTCTAATTAAGAGAGAGAGAGAGACATAGAAGGGGGCAAGTGTACTGTGCAGTATTGTAATTCTTTGAAAGCAAAGTTATAAAGTAATTTAAAAATTAACACATTATTAATTTTATATGAAATACCACTCACCTTATACCTATGTAAGGCTAGGCTACGCACTTCCATACATGTCTTGCCCACAGTGAATACTTAAGCAATGACGATGGCATAAAAATGTCTCATGCAGTTATTAGATTTTCACCCAAAGATACGCACCATACACAACAGATGGGCTTGGTAACTGTGCTGCGTTATGATGATACACTATTTGTTCAGTGAAACGGGATTATTATAAAGGTCTTTCATCCTCTTCATCTTCATGTTGAGTGGGCTGAGAAGGAGGAGGAGGTAGGTGGTGTGTTGGTCTTGCTGTCTCAGAGGGTGGCAGAGGCTGAGGAAAAGGTGGAAGAGGAAGTGGAGGCAGGTACACTCAGTGTAACTTTATGGAAATACATTATAATTTCTGTCTGACTTTTTTGCTTTTTTATTTCTCTGAAAATATTTCTATACGGTACTAATCCTTCTTCTACAAGCAGCAAACATCTGTAGTGTCAGTGCCGTATCGCAGAAGGGTCCGTGTTGTGAAAGAAATTGAAAGCAATCTTAAATAATCAGAGCCCTTCTACCAGATTGTCTAATGTCCATTTGTTTTCGGGCTCTGCTTCTTCTGTGTCTTCCTCACCATCTGGCCTGGTTCAGAAGGACTTAACTCCATCAAGTTGTCTTCTGTTAATTCTTCTGCTGTAGTGTCTGTTAGCTCTTGAATTTCTCCGAGATCCATATCCTGAAAACCGCTTATGCCCCACCTTTTTTTTTTTTTTATCATATCCACAATCTCTTCTGTGAATTCTTGGGTTGACTCTATCATGAACCTTGTGAAGTCATGTACAACACACAGACACAGTTTTCTCCAGCAGGGATTTACTGTTTCAGGCTTGATGGCTTTTGTGCCTTTTCCTATATAGCAACAACGGCATCTCCAGGGCTGTAATTCTTCCAAACTTTCATTATGTTCTCTCTATCAAGGTTTTCTTTTGTGCCATTGACAATCCTTACTAACAAATATCCTTGGTGGCATTTTTTCCGCAGAATAAGACAATTTCCTCTGCGTCTTTTTGTCTTCGATGATTTTGTTCATGGCATGCTGGGAATGTGGGAATAGCGTGTGGGAACTGGCATGATGGCTCTTGGTCAGCACAAGCAGCTTCTCCTGGTATCTTGACAGTTTTTAAGTCACATCTCTTTTTAAAGTCATCAAACCATTCTTTGCTGGCATTAAATTCTCCAGCTTTAGCTCCTTCACCTTCCTTTTGCTTTAAGATAGCATATAATGACTTTGCTTTTCCTTGAATCATATTAGGGGTATAAAAACATGTTTTTCTTATAGCAATCCTGCACCTACACAAAAGCTGCATTTTTCCATACAGATAAAAAGGTATTTTGCAAAAGGTTTTGCAAGGTTTTCACATCTGGAGTAGTTGTGGTGACAGCTTCATGAATTTCCTTTTGTTGTTGTTGTTGTTATAATGGTCCTACATTATAAATAAATCCTATACTGGATTCACTTATCTTGAAATGGTAGGTAACTGCAGCTGCAGACCTGAGTCTACAGCACACATCAAGCAATTCAACTTGTAATATCAGGACTTTTCTCTGCTTCTCTGGGACACTTCATACCATTACTTGTCCTTCGTATGGATCCCATGGTGTCAGACAAGGTTTACGATATTGCACTAAACATGATGAAAAATGCCCAAGAACCATAAGAGATCACTTTTTGCTACCAAATGCAATTTACGGGAGCGATGGACTGCTCATGTGGAGATGATTAGCATCACTTGGCATTTTAGTGGGATACCTGCAACACAGAACTCACCTCGATAGCAACGGGAGCTAGCTTCAAAATGATTACAATAGTACAGTATATGGTACAGTAAATTCCATGCAGTTGTGATTTTATACTGTATCTTTACATTTGATTTCTCTCAACTGCAGATGGCACCATGTATGATCTGTGCGTGGATAAGTTTTGATACATTTTAAGGCTTTATAAGAGGTTTATGTATATTTTATGGTAGTAAATGATAAAATAGACTAGTATGTACATAGATTTTATGCATTCATGGAATACCTAACTTTTTCTTAATTTTGTTATATTTCTACACTGCAGTTCATCTGTGAGATTTTTCAAATTATCACAGTTATCAAAAAAATTTTCTCATATATTTACTGAAAAAATATGCAAGTAAATGGACCTGTGCAGTTCAACACAATGTTGTCTAAGGGTCAACTGTACTATCCATGTGCCAGGGAAGATACTATGCCCCTGATAACACTCTCCAGTCGACTTCCGTTTTCCCCTCCAGATACACTTTCCCTCCTTTTCCATCTTACTCTGGGCCCCAGAAGGCCGTCCTGTACAGGGTGTCTCAGGGGGTTCCCTGAGCTCTGGCTTCCAGTTAGGTTTGATGATTGGAGGTAGTGGAAGAGATCATAGCATCTTGGTGAAATGGGTCAGGAGCTCATTCCTCTGGCGCCCTCCTCGCTGCAGGTTGGCTGTATTCCTCTATGACAGCCACAGCTTCTGCCAGGCCGCCCTCTCTCAGGTCTTTAAACATTCCTTCCCGTTGCCTGTCCGAGCCCAGAGGCAGGAATGCTCTTCCTCCCTACTGCCTGCCTAGGGCACTGCCTCATCCCCTTTTGTTTTTACTAAAAACACACCCATGTCATTTTAAGTAGCTCTTCTACCTGACCCCCTCCATTAGCACCTTCTTTGAGTGTGTATGCTGTTTCCTAGTGAGACCCTTATAAATATACATACATAATTTAATTTATTTCTCAACAAACCTTCAACTATTATCTCCAGTTTACAAGTGAAGAAACTGAAATCGAGAGATGTTAGCAGTTTGCTCAAAATCCAATAGTCAAGTCAAGATTCAACCCTGTCTCCAGAAACATTTATTCAGGCGATGGGAAATGGCATCCTTCTCCCAGAAAGTTCTTAAAATTGGAACTCTATGGGCTTTCCTTACCACCTCAATAACTTTGTAGGGAATGGTTATAGGTATGGGCCAATAATTGCCAGGTAACAGGATGACAGTTACTGAAGCAGCTGTTGCCTTGACTTGGGCCAAAAACCCAGACCTCTGAGCAAAATAATAATAATAATAATAATAATAATAATAATAATAAAAGCATGCTGGGTAGAATGGCACATATAGGTAGCAAGTGAGGGTTCCCTGTCGTATGTTGCTCACTCTGTCTGTCCATCAGCCTCTTCCCCTTCCTTCAGGGTTGTTAAATTGGAAACAGAACTTAACCGCAACCATCCTCTGATCTTCCCTTCACCTTCTTCAGTCCTTCTTCAGTCCCTACTGAGGATATACTGTTCTAGAACTAGACCATCGGGTAGTAAATTATCCTGGAAAAATTGTCCATGGAGGATCCATTTCTCTGTTATTTGGCAGGAGGTCAGGAATTGGGATTAAAAATGGGGTGAAATGATAAGAGCCAGGTTAGCCCAGTTTAGTCCCCTTAGCTAGATTCTTGCTTTTCACCTTTTCTTTTGTAGTCATGACGAAAAATGAAGAAAATACGAGTTCTTACCTCACAATGGTCTAATTAACTTTGTTAAAGTAGTATAGTAACAAATATAATAGCAAGGAAATCTAACTTCCACTGAGTCAGGCCTCACGCTAAGCGCGGTAAGGGTTACTTGTCTGTCTTGCACAATAACCCTATGAAATAGGTATTGTATCACCCCCATTTTTCAGTTGCAAATCACTGAAGCTTAGAGAGCCTAAGCAAATTTCCTGAAGTCCCACAGCTGGAAACCAAGTTCAATTGCAACTCTAGGGCATGTGCTCTAAGCCACTGTGCCTCACAGCCACATGAAGACCAAGCTCTTGGTTGGCAGGCTGTGGGTACCATTCCAAGCTAGTGCTGTGATTTAGTCACTAGAGTTTTGCACATGTCTGTGTATTCATTCTCATACTGCTAATGAAAGATTAGAAAGATCATCATAAAATCAGGTAACCAAGCTTCACTACCGGGGCTTAATTCTTACATGAATGCCCCTACTACCACATTCAACATCGTCTTCTGAAAATACTACTCTTTAAAGGGCAACAGAGAAAGCAACCTAGGGCAAGTGCTAGGAAGCCCACATTTCATGTGGCATTTATTCCTCTTGGTATTTAACATAAATAGAAAAAAGGCTTAATGCTTGTACTTAAATAAATCCCAAGTGTAATTCCAAAGGCTCAAAAAGAAAAGAAGTGCTTTCAAAGATGTGCTTTTTGCCATTTTAAGCATTATGTGTTGTTTAAACATTAACCTACAAGGAAATTATTTAACTTGTGTCGCCTTTGAAGGAACCTATTGTTATGCAGAGTACAAAAGTCTGGGTTTTCTGTGCACATCGAGAATTCGTGATCCTCACATGTAAATTAGTAAATCCTCTCCCTTTCATTTTAACGTTAAAGCCTAGCTTGGGATTTGATTTGACAGGCTGTACCTGTCAGCTTTTGTATAGCTTACTTTTCATCACAGTTCAAAGGGAGCATGTGAAAGACTTACTTATGGTAAGTAGGCCGTCTGAGGCATATGTCATGCATGAAGAATCTTAAAATTCCTACTGCTTGGAACACTTTCCATGGTGATTCAAGACGCCTGCTCACAAGTTAATAACATGGTTAAGTACTATCAGCCACATTGGAAAAAAATAGAACCAGACTTCCCTCGGGAAATTGACCTAAGAGTTGCTAATCCCCACTGGACCTCATTAGAGAAAATAAACACAAACATATAAACTGCTTTTTGGTGATAAAAAGAAGTGACACGGACATGAGAAAGCTTCAACTCAGGAGGCAGGAGACGTCCCAGTTAGAGGGTTGCGTTCTAGCTCATGTCCTCAGAAGTGGTTAAGACAAGTAGTCCCTGGAAAAAGGAAATGCCACCAACCTGTTTCCTTTAAGGCCAGGCTGCTTCAACTCAGGAGGCAGGAGACGTCCCAGTTAGAGGGTTGCGTTCTAGCTCATGTCCTCAGAAGTGGTTAAGACAAGTAGTCCCTGGAAAAAGGAAATGCCACCAACCTGTTTCCTTTAAGGCCAGGCTGGTGGCCAATCACATTAAGCTCCACTGAAACGGCACCATTTCTGTCCGTTTTGTTTTGCAGTGCAGTGATAAGAACACATAATCGTTCATTGTTTGATTTTTCCCTCACAAAAATAGCTAAGCACTTTCCCCTAATTTTCTCAATAGACGGCATCCATTTTATAATAAATTAGGTCAGTGATTGATTTCTAAAGATGAGCTATTGCATTGTCAGAAAAGTGAGAAATTGACCCAGGAATCGTTCATTTTGCTTAATATGTTTCCTAATTTATCTTCTGGTCAGCTCTTTGGACCTCCATTAGTTGTGTCAAAAGAATCTTTACCATCCAACGAGTTTGACCTTATCTTCATGGTGCTCATGCAAGTAGGACCCTTTAAGAAAATTTTTAAAAATGTTATTTATATCACAACATTCAGATTTTCAAAAAATACAGCTCTTAATTATATCTTTGTTTTCATGTCAATTACCAAAACTTAATTCTGAAACATAGAGCTTCATGGGTAAAATTTGCTGGACTGGGCCTAGCACACTAGGGCTGGGGCCAAAATACAGGTTCTGTTCATGGGGGGTTAGCTTTTCCACTTAGGAGGGTGCCTCCTGGAGTCGACTGTAAGTTACAGCCTCATGCTATACCAAACAGTGCCTCTCAATTGCTGTGCATGTTCCACAGCTTAATTTCTTTAGGTGTGTTCTGGAATAAATGAAGCCTCTATCCCAAGTTGGGCTGAATTCCAGTTTGTTACAACTGGTCAAAGAATTAAAAAAACAAAAACAAAAAACCAAGGCTGCTCTCTTACATATCATATTCTAAAGCAGCAGAAGAGCACAGAGTAGTACCCCCTTATCCATGAAGAATAAGCTCCAAGAGCCCAGATACATACTATAAAACTACAGGTATATACTATATATACCATTTTCCTCTACACAAACAAACACGCTCAGAAAAGGAGTGAATCTCAGAATCCCATAGTCAGTAAGAACCAGGGCCCCAACTCTGAGCTGATAGATTTCAAAGCTTCTATTCATTCTCTCGTTTCCACTGCATACTTTAGGCTTCTGGCAGGCTCCTGTGTGCTAAAATATTGACCCTGTACCCCTATGCCTCTAAGAAGTCAGATGTGTTTTCCAGATTATGATAGGTTTGTTTTTTGCTAATATGTTCAGAAATTATGGGAAAACCTAGGTAATTTTTGCTAGAGTAAATAGCTCTTTCATTCAGAACCAAACAAAGATGGCTCTACATAAAAATAAGCTTTTCAAAATCAACAAGTCCTTGATGGAGCAGGGACAACAATATATGGCTGCTATATCCCAATCAACTTGGGAAGACAAAAACAGTCCACGTAAAAGAACAATTATTGATACACAGCTATGTATGCCAAGGGTTACCTGGACTGAACAACTTCTCAAAGCTGCAAGGATTAAAATAGGTAGAAATACCTTCTAGTTGGGTTAGTGATGTATTTCCCCTTAAACCTCAAAATCTGTAGTAAAGAAGGCTATCGCAGTTCTGAGGATGGAGAAAGCAATGGGATTTGAAGGACACTGAGCATACTTACAAAGGAATTCATCTCTCAGTGAGCCTTGAAGGGAAGGTCAGGATTTGGAGGAGTCCTGGCATGTCCACTTGACTGGAGAGTCCAGAAGACATTGGATGCAGTCAGAGTGACTCCCAAGTTCAGGTATCAGCCTCAGTGTTTGGCAGAGTAGATGCCTACCCACTGTCACTGGGTGGTGTTTACCCAAGAGGCCTGACTTTCCTGAACTGACCCAGTATCTGACTTGCTAACTGGGGAGCCTGTTCTTGCATTATGTTAGGGATGTATTGAATCAACCCGTTAGCTTTTGTTCAGTCCCGCAGGATTATTCAGACACAGTCAGAGTTTTTTAGCACTTGCTCTCAGGATTTACACCTTATCTTTTCTTTCAGTGCTTATCTGCTGTTGAAAGATGTGGCTGTCACTGACTCCCTTTCCAACAGGATGACCTGCTCTGATAGCTACAGTTCCAGTTTGCCTGGCATAGTCCCAATTTACTCTGTTGTTTCCAGTGTCCCAGTTTAAACAGAACATGGCCACCCTATACACACCTTCCAACATGGGAGCATGTGCCCAGAAAGCCACTTTTGCCCCTTCCCTGGCCAGCAAGGATCTGTATTTCTAGTACTGTTCACTGGGACATAATTCGATGGGCAAATACCCTCATTATGAATTTGGGTAAGTGGGAACTATAAAATTTTGAATATGATATAGTCTCTAACCAAGACAGAATTTACCAGCAAAGCTGCTCTTCGCCAGGAGAGGTAAGACAGATGCAAAAATAACTGTAGAGCAAAGCAGAACCTGACAAGTACCCTAAAGGGAGCAGAGACAAAGGGCAATGAAAACACAGAGGAGGGAGAGAGAAGCTCTGATTGGAGGGATGGTGCAGATTCATGGGAATAGAATGCATTATTTATCATTATCATAATGACATTAGCTAGTATTTGTGGAAGGCTTATTATGACTCAAGAACCAGTCTCAGTACTTAAAATGTATTTTCATCTAAATTAGTGTCGTTTAAGCTCACTCTTGGAGAAAAGGCGTAATTGAGAGAAATAGAAATGGAGAAGAAAGGTAGCAAGAAAAGACAAACAACAGGCATGATGCCAGGAGGCGTTCAGGAAACACTAAATACTATAATCCATGTTGGCCAGACTTCGGGATATGTGAGGAATGAAGGGAGATGAAGTGCAAAGCAACAGTCGGTGCCTTAAATGTTGCTGTGAGAAATCTGAGACTTGCTGATGAGGCACTGAGGTGTCATCACAGCAACGACTTAACCACGGGTCTACTTCAGGATCCCTTGAGGAGCTTTCTCAAAATACACACACCCAGGCCCCACTCGCTGAGACTGAGGTATTTGTAGTCCAGCAATCTGCACCTTTTCAAAACTCCTCGTCGATTCAGCTGGACTTCCCAGGGTGAGAACTACTCCTAGGAAGGTTTCTTATCTGGAAAGTGTGGTGAGTAGATCTGAGTTTTAGGAGGATTTAAGCAGCAATGTAGAGGATCATCCAGGTGGGACACAGCCTGACTTCAGAGGGCTGAGAGAGTAAGCCCCTGCAACAGCAAGTGAAATGTCAGCAGGCCCGATGGGAGGTGGCAGTGGGCACGTTCTGCTGAGGTGAACAAAACCACAGAGCTAGAATCAGTAGGAATGTGCATTGACCAGATGGGAAGAGGGGATTAGAAATGATGCTGACATGTAAGCCCGTGCTAGGGGGATGGTGCTGTTCCTGGTAGAGACAGGAAAAACAGGAAAAGGATTCTATTTTAAGTCTGAGTATGGTTTTAAACTCATTGCATTTGAGATGACAATAGATGATATTATGTGGAGATGGGCACCAGACAATCAGAAATGTACGTCTAGAACTTGGACTCCATTTGGAGTCATTTGAATTGAGGTGACGGGGTTTCTGGCTCATTCAAAATTTGTTGAATACATGAAAATGTAAGAAAAGATTCCCAAGCATAAAATTTGGGGAAGCTTCCCACTAAGGGGTAGGGGAAAGGAGAGGAGTAGCAGTGGAAACAAGAAGATGGTACAGGAGAAGAAGCCACAAGAGTGAAAAGTTATCAGAAATACAGAGAAGAGGATTTTCAGCAAGGAAGCTTTCTTCAGCATCCAATACTTATAAATTGTGAAAGAAGGTAAGAATGTGAATTGCCTAAGAGTGGGTGTAGGGAATAGAGGCAGAATGTGGCTAGCTTAAACAGAAAAGGAAGTGACAGAGAGTTCCCCAAGGATTCTGGAAGAGCTCCCAGACAGTCATTGGGAGAGATTAACGAGAAAGGCTCTGCAAGAGAAGGAACCAGGGGAGAGCTGGTGTCCTTCTAGGAATTCACAAACCTTGCTCTAGGCGACACAGCCTTGAATGCAACTTTGCTCCAGTGAATTCTGGGCCTCTCAATCCAGTCTCCAAATCCCAGCCCAGGTTGTGTCTGTCTCCTTCCCTGGGACAGTCAGCTTTGGCCAAGGGAGCAGTGTCAGCAAAGCCAGGAGGTCACCCCAGCTGGAGTCTAGCTCATGGAACCTAGCACTGATCATAAAAACTCCAATATTCCGATAGACATTTCTCATTGAAAATTAATCAGTTGATCCCCTATCAGGGCAGACATTGCTAATTGCCTATGCAATTTCTTCATTTTGTTTTATTTTTGAAACTTACTTTTGCTACAAAATGCATTTATTTCCATCCAGATAAAATTCTCCAACTGCATATATGGATATATATCATAAGGTCCTTCTTTGATGAATGTCCTGTTTACAGTGGCCATTTCTAATTATTAAAATGCATACCAAACAAAACATCTCCATCTCCTACAATACAATGTAAATGAACCGCTAGTATATAAGCCATAAGCCTGGTTGTTTACATGAGTGCCCTGCGATTCTTCACCGAGGAGCCTGGAGCGGTAATGACGCCTAGCCCCACAACGAGATTCCACGAGTAGCAGGCAGCAAGCACCTCTAGTTCATCTGCTGATTGTGTGGATAGTTGCTGTTGTGTCAGGAAGTCCTGTGTGATAAAAGAGTTAAATGCAGACAAAGAAGTGTGACATATGCAACGTGGAGAGGCATTTCACAGAATGCAAGCACCATCCAGGTAAATTAATGGACGGTGGAATGAAAGCTTAGTGAACGCTAATCTGTTTATACTATCCCACTGGGCACTCAATCAATATTAAGGTAAGAATAAGGGAATAAACAGGAATGTTGCCTTGGTCCCCAACATCTCCCTTCAAGATAGGGCCTTGGTTATGAATATTTTGCATACCATTTTCTATTTAGAAAGCCGTTTATCTCTTTATCTTTAGATTCTTCATTAGCATTCAATGACTTCTTGCACACTGTCACCATTGGTCCATGTCTGGCCCTCTTTCATTCATTTTATTATACTATTGACAAGAATAAAAATAATAAAAACCTAAAATTAAAAAAAAGAAATACAATGGTTTGTATACCCCTCCTGTAAGTTTGATTAATGAATGGAACTAATCCTTAGAGATAAGCTTTCTCTTCACAGATCAATAAAATTAGGCTTTTGATCCATGTGGGTAAATTGAGGCCACAATGCCACCTTGGAAGGCCTGTGACAGATCAATAGTGGCCTTATCCTGGCAGACATGCTCCTATCATCATTGCTTGTTTTCTGCTATAGCCACTGTAGACCTGAACGCTTATCTTCCCACACAGCCTGTTTGGATCAATGAAAAATACTGGCGGAACAAACACAACTTCCACAACATTTAGTCATAGTAAAAAAATCCATTTCTTAGTTTTCAGTCTTTTGCTTATATGCCAGGGGATATTAGTCAATCATTTCTGAGGTGCAAGAACTAAAAATAGCTACCATATAGTAAGCACATTACTTTGTATCATCTCAACAAATCTCACCATGACTTGCCCAGCACCCAGTGAGAATAAGCTTCTGGTACCTCAGCCATGGCCACAGCCTACGTCTTCAACTCCTCGAGTTTACCATGCTGCGACCTCTATTTCACTGTGCCCCTGATCTTGGCTCCTCACCTTTCGTCCCAGGCAGTGCCACAGTGCAGGGCTCCAGGTCTGACTCCGATCCCTCTGAATACCCTCAGCCACGTTTGCCCCTGCCCATCAGAGCAGTCTCGCAATGACTTACCTGGATCCAGGCTGGGACACAGGTGGGCAGCCACTGTCCTGGCTGCAGCCCATGAAGCCAGTATCCCCTCCACACTTGGCCCAACCTCTCTAGAGGGCAATCCGACCCCTCACTTTGGCACCTCTTCCTGTTGATCTCACACCTCAGGTGGGGCTAACCACCTCCACACTCTCCCGTGGGGATCAGAGTACCAGGGTTATCATTATTAATATGATGATGGTGATGATGATGATGATGATGATGATGATATCCGTTCAACCAGCAGGTATTTAATTATTTTCTTTGAATGCAAGTTTAGTCTTCCTGGGAAGGAAGCCTGACCAGTCACACAAAAACAGAAAAGGAACCAAATAGCACCAAAATCTAGAGTGACCGACTTGTCCTGATTTTCCCAGGACTTTCTTGATTTTAGCATTGAAACGTCCCTCATCCCTGAAACCCCTCAGTCCTGGGCAGCTGAGCCAGCTAGTCACCCCACCACCTCTAAAGAAGAGAGCACTGTGATGGCAGAAGATCATCAGACAGCCTCGGAATGAACACTTTCATTCATTCAAAAGTCTTTTCTAAGGAGACCTTTTTCCAATTCTATTGAAAGATAAAAAATAATAACAATTATTAACCACATCTGCACTAATACAGTTACCGAGTGATCACGACAGTCTAGGCAATGTGGTAAGTTAACGCAGCACTGCTGTGAAATCACTATCACTGTTCCGTTTTCAGACTTAAAAAAAGTGAATTTCAGAACAGTCCACAGGGTCCCACCCTCAGGCCTAACCCCTGGTGTGTTTAATTCCAAAGCTCATGCACTTAATGATTTGTGGGGTTAATATTTTATGTTACGTAAAAAGAGAAAGAGGCGAAAGGGTTGCCTGTCTGAGTCACGTTAAGGTCAGGTTCTGGTGCCATTTATCTGGACAAAAGTGGAAACTTTAAAAACAACTGACAATTTATTTTGGTAACTGTAGACTAGAAGGATACTCCCTTCCCACAAATTCTTACCCTCAATCAATAGCCCACATCATTTTTTGAGGGAAGAATACTAGAGGTATTCTACTACAGTCAGGGAGAAGACGAGCATCTTACCACGGCTATTATTCACTTTCATCCTAGAAGTTAATAAATATTGAAAAAGTGTCAACATAATTATTATTCGTTGCAAACCATGGCTGTCTACCCAGAAAAGCAAAGAAAATCAGATGAAAAATGGCTAGCACTAATAAAAGACTTTACATATATATCCAGAAGAATGTGCTTCAACAACATTAACCACTGGAAATTTCTAGTCGGAGATAATGGGGGAGTTTTATTTTTTTCTTCTCTTTGTGTTACAGATGACATGCTAGGGGTTAAAGAAAGACCAAAAGAATTATCCTGAGAAGTGACTCTTTTCAGCGATAACCTACCTGTCGTGCTACTGAGCTCAGGTCTGATTTGAAGGAAAGGAACCTGGGGATCCAGGGCAGCAACTGTCAACAGGGAGGCCAGGAGCTCCGGGGTCTAGACAGACAGTGGAGTTGGCCCTTGTGTGTTCAAGGGCCCTGGAGACAGACTGCTGTCTGCAGAAGAGGCCCCCGGGGGAGAAGCTGGTGGCAGCTTTGGGTCTGTAAGACACTGGACACCTGAGCCCACCGGAACTCAGAGGTCGAAACTGATCTGATACCCTACAGGAGCTGTGCTGGGGAAGTGAAGCGCTGAGGAATGCCATCTAGAGTGACCATTTCATGATGAACTTGGAAACTTATTTGAAACTGGAACAGGACTCTTTTAATAATGACACTTGGTGGCAACTGAGACTGTCCTGGGTCAACCAGCACACATGCTCACGATTGTGCCAGTGCCAGGGGCAGCCTCGCATTTGCTCACCTGGATGCCACTCTGCAGTGGCTGCTCCTCCTTGTGGTTCCAGCTGGCATTGTGGGACAAGATTCCCGGTGACTGTAAGAGTCTCAGCTTCTCTCGGACATGTTGTTTGCTAACTCTTGGGTTGCTATGAGACTCGGAGACTGGGGCTTGGGCTCCATATTGCAGGGAAGAACTGCGTCATATGTATTCATATATACACACACACACACACACATATGTATACATATAAGTACGCATGTGTAAGTGCATATATGTATGTATATTTATATAGGTACATTATGCACTTATTTATTTATACAGGGGATATACTTTCTTGTATTTTTAAACTTTAAGGCTTCAGGTTTGGTCAGGGCACATACAAGAATCAACAAATGAAGGCATGAATAAGTGGAACAACAAATTTCTCTCTCTCCCCCCATTTCCTCTCTCTAAAATTAATTTTGGAAAAATTAAAACTACGCAGGTAGCTTTATAGCAGCCAGCTAGAATGGCTCTCTGGTTTCCATGTTACACTCTGATAGTAAAAGCAAGAGCAGGCCTACCTGTGCATCAGAATGTTCCAGAACAGCCCTGCCATTTTTTCACTTCTCCGTTCTTGCTAAGCTCAAGACTAAGGCAGGCACGCAGAGGCCGGGGGAGAGAGTCAAACGCCATCCACTAGCTCTAATTTGGACTTCCTGCTGATCGGTAAGGCTTTGTGCCCCGAGGAGCCAAACTCACCCTGCCAGGCTTTTCAGGCTCAGCCCCTAACAAAAGATTCCATGGGCCACCCAGAAACAGACAGGCCCAAAATGAGTGAAGCACAAATAGGAGATCCAATCAAGATTTGACATGAGTCTAAGGAAAAAAAAATTTTTTAAAGAAGGTAAATACTCTGAGAAACAGCAGTCATAACTGAACATGGTTTATGGAACCCTGTAGAGGGTTCTTGACTGAACCGTATAATGCTTAACCAAACTCCTCCTCTCCTCGGCAGGTAGCTCAGCTGCGAGCACATATTTGTGTTGCTAACATTATGGTTACAGGAGCGGGACCCTCGGTCCCCGTGAAGCTGCTAGGAAGTGGGGTAGTCTCAGGTACTCTGCAGACTTGTAACAGTGCCCGGCAGAGAATGAATGCTTAATACATTAGCTCTTTTTTATTATTGTTCTCATCTCTACAAACTCAGGTGACTTAGAGTTCCCAAAACTGAAATCCATTTTTGTAAATCTGGAGTTTAGCTATCTCAAGGGAGCAACCATGACATCTCAAGGCCAAATATCAGAGTTTTCACAGTAATTTCTCTCTCTAGCCCAGCAGGATCTTCTTTCAGAAGCTTCGAACTGTTCAACGAAAACGGTGATTAAGATAATACTCCGGGCTCTGCTGTCACCTAGTGGACAATTAGTGAATACAAGCTGCTCTCAGTAACACCTCAGCGTGGTTGCTGTTGGCTGGTCCCCTTTGACTTGCATTGCACACATCCCATCACAGTTCCAAACCCTGACCACGCAGTCCCTGTCTGTGCTGATGCGACCTGTTTTCATCTTTCTCCAAAACAGCACCAAGCACGTGATCCTGCGTGAGCTGCTTTGTCATAAACCAGTGACGCCTAGAGAACATGCTTGGCAATTGCCAGGTCTCCTGGTCTCTGGAACACATGGTAAGTAAGCCTTTGACAAATAACTGCTGGATAAATCTTTGTCAAAATAATTAATTATAAAAAGGCCAAAACAAACAAGCAAATAAACCCACACAAAACTAAGAATGAAAAACAAAAGCTACCTAATCACATTTCCCTTTAGAGTTTGTCAGATATGTTCATATATTATCATTTATTCTCAGAAGAAAACTATGAAATAGAGTGCTTTTTTAATTTTAAATGGGGATATTGCTTCTTGAGAAGCAATCAGTCAGCACACAGTCAGGAGGTCAAACAGAAAAAAAACCTCATTCCAGATTCTGAGCTCTACCCACATTTCCTTTGGAGGATGCTGTGGGTGGCTCATCAAGGAGATACCAGGAAGTGGGGAACAGCCTCACTTGGATTTGAGGGAAAAGGGGAGAAGCCTGTATGGGAGTAAGCTAAGCTCCCCACAGGCACTGGTGGGAAAAGATATCCACCCCCACTCAGGGCTGGCCCCAGCCCTGTCCACATCCCCTGCCTGCTGGTTGGTTCTTCTGGGCTCTTGCTAGCTGAAGCAGCTCCCTTTTCGGCTTCTCCAGCCTTCCTCTGTCCATGGACCAATCCCTTTCAACTTTAGAAATCAAAACAAAACCCCACTTCCTAACTGTCGCTGTGCATTCTGGAGTACTGCTCTCCTGCCCTTTGGAATGGGCTTCATTAGAGGAGGCAACTCAGCACACGTCACTCCCACAATTTCGCTAATGCACCACAGCAAGGTTTTAACACCGACCCCACTCCCCTCCCCCAGACATTGTTGCTGCCCAGGTCGTCACAGATCGCCTCCTTGCCAAAAATGGTGGACTCTTTGGATGTCTGCTTTACTCCTCAGGGCATTTCATACTGTTGAGTTTGGCCTCCTTACTGAAATTCTGTCTTTCCTGACTCCTGAGACATGGCTCCCCTGGGTCCTCCTTCATGGGTGCCATTTCTTAGTCTCCCTCGTGGGTGACACTCTCAGCTTCCAAGCTCCCTCAAGGCAACTCTCAAGGAAGTGACACCACTGGACACTTAATCCGTGTCTTAGCCTAGACCTCCCCTCTGAGCCCCTGTCCCCTGGACCTCCCTGAACACATCCAACATACTGAATGCAAACGGTACCCATCACCTTCTGTCCACCTGCTGCTCAAACCAGGGAAGTGAAAGTTATCAACAGAAAAAGGTGACAGTAAAAAGAAGAAAGAGTGGGAGACTCCTGGGTGTCAAGGGAGAAAATAATTTTTATGTCATCTGGCTGGAGGAAGAGCACCCAAAACTTAAAATATTTTCTCACTTTTTTAATTTTGCAAGTTTCAAACTTACAAAAAACTTGCAAAATCACAATGGTGAACACTCATATCTCAGTCACTGAGATTCACCAATGGCTAATACTTTGCCACATTTGCTTTATGCAACCCCTTTTATAACTATTTTATTGGTGTTAACGTTATTGAGAAATTACTTGATAACAAGTTGCAGACGACATGACTATCTACTCCTAAACACTTCACCATCTATCTTTTCAAAACAGGGATATTCTTTTATGTGGACCAATGATCATTTAGAAAATTCAATGATGATGGAACGCTATTATGCGATATGCAGTTCATAGACAAATTTTAACAATTGTCCCAATAATATCCCTTATAGCAGCAATATGGGTTTTTTCCCTAATTGAGCACCCAGGAGACAATGATGCCTTGCCTCTAGTTGCCATGGCTCTTTAATGTCCTTTAATCTAGAATGTTTCCCCAGCATTCCTTTGTCTCTTCTGACACTGATATTTTTGAAAAGTACAGACCAGCTGCTTTGTGGCTTGTCCTTGAATTTGAATTAAGATAATAATCAACCTGGGCAAAGAGAGAAGCGGGGCAGGTCTGGAGGTCTCCTTTCCAGCCTACAAATGGAAAAAGAAAGTGACAAAATTTTTCTGTGTCCCCAGTCATGTCATGAAAATACAATTGTTTTCCTACCCGTCCTACCACTTTTAAGGGGAAACTTTGTGCCCTTCTTTGCAGCACAGCTGGTCACTGCCTGAGCAAAGGGGGGCCGTGGGGATGGGAGGAATTACTTTATAAAGGAGCCTGCATTGCTCGCGCTGCTTTGTCTCCAGACTGAAGCTGAGAAGCAGAGCGAGCTTCTGTGTCCTGTCCAATCCCGGCGCTACCTGGATTGCCCTCACAGTGGCAGTATAGCCTCAGTTAGCGAATGTTTATCACCTGGCTGCACAGAGTGGGCATTGCTTAGCTAGGCGGCAGCATCCAGCCTGAGCCCTTTGCAGATGAACGCCAGCATTTCTGCCACATAGTGCAATTAGGACATCAGTCATTCATTCACTCACTTACTCATTCATTCATTTCATTTTTTCCTCACTGAGCAGCCATGGATCAAAAGCCTACTGTTTGTAGGAGCTCTGCAAGAAGTGCTGGGGATACAAAGATTTAAAATTTTTTTTTTTTACATCATGCTGCAAGACCTCCAGGAGCTTAATGTGATTGAGAGATTTGAAAATAGCACATGTTATGTAACCAGTAAGTGTGCAGCTTAGTAGTGGTGACAGGGAAGTGCTATGTGATACAGGACAGAATCCTTCAGATCTCACATTGAATGAGGCTTCTTTGGCAATACCTGCCTTCGCCCCTAGATGAGGTTGTGCACCCCCGCCCGCCCGTTCTCTGCATCTCAGATCCCTGTACTTCTCCTACTGTAACACCCAATGCATTGCACTATTGTTTCTTATTTAATTGTCTATCTTTCCTGAGAGATGTAACAAGCTACTCAAACACAGCAGTTGTTTCTGTTCTATTTCTTACCACATCCCCAACACCTATCATGAAGCCAGGGTCGAAGTAGGTACTTCACAAATTCTTATCAACCAGAGTCCAGCCCAAGTATAATTGTTCCACGACAACTCAAGTGGAAGAACCATCACGTGTCTTCATATTTATAAACCAAATCAAATCTCGGCTTCCCAAGATAACCAACAAGTCCAATATTCTTTTGTTACTATTTTTGCATACTTCATGCTTTATGTTTTAAATTATATTTTGTTGCTTGTACTATTACAATTATCCCAATTTTTCACCCTTTGCTCCCCTCCACCCAGCCACCCCACTCCCTCAGGCAATCCCCACACCATTGTCCATGTCCATGGGTCATGCATACATGTTCTTGGCTTCTCTATTCCCTATGCTGTACTTTACACCCCATGACTATTCTGTAACTACCTATTTGTATTTCTTAATCCCTTCACCTTTTTAGCCCACCCCCTGGCCCTCCTCCTATCTGGAAACCATCAAAATATTCTTTGTACGTATGATTTTGTTGTTATTTTGCTTGTTCATTTTTGTTTTTTAGATTCAATTGTTGATAGGTATGTATTTACTGCCATTTTATTGTTCATAGTTTTGATCTCCTTGTTCTTAAAGGAGACCCTTTAACATTTCATATAAGACTGGTTTGGTGGTGGTGAACCTCCTTTCACTTTTTCTTGTCTGGGAAGCTCTTTATCTGTCCTTGGATTCTAAATGAAAGTTTTTCTGGGTAATCTTGGTTATAGGTCCTTGATTTTCATTAATTTGAATATTCCTTGCAAATCCTTTCTAGCCCGCAAAGTTTCTATTGAGAAATCAGCTGACAGTTTTATGGGAGTTCCCATGTAGGTAACTAACTCTTTTCTCTTGCTGCTTTTAAGATTCTCTCTTTATCTTTAACCTTTGGCATTTTAAGTATAATGTGTCTTGGTGTGGGCCTCTTTGGATTCATCTTGTTTGGGACTCTCTGAAGTTCCTGGACTTGTATGTCTGTTTCCTTTATCAAGTTAGGGAAGTTTTCTGTCATTATTTTTTCAAATAGGTTTCTAATTTCTTGCTCTCTCTCTTCTCTTTCTAGCACCACCATTATGCAAATGTTGGTACACTTGACATTGTCCCAGAGGCTCCTTAAACTATTTGCATTTTTTTATTCTTTTTTTCTTCTTGCTGTTCTGATTGGGTGTTTCTTGATTCTTTATATACAAAATTGCTGATTTGATTCTCAGCTTCATTGACTCTACTATTGATTCTCTTTGATTTGTTCTTTATTTCAATTAGTGTATCTGTCATTTCTGACTGGATATTTTTTATGCTATTGAGGTTCTAAGTTCATTGAGCATCCTTGTAGCCAGTGTTTTGAACTCTGCATCTAATAGCTTTCTTTTTCTCTATTTTGCTTAGCTCTTTTTCTAGAGTTTTGTTCTGTTCTTTCATTTGGGCTGTGTTTCTTTGTCTTCTCATTTTGGCAACTTTCCTATATTTGTTTCTATGTATTAGGTAGAGCTGCTATATCCTACGGGCTTAGTAGAGTGACCAAATGTAGTAGGTGTCCTGCAGGGTCCAGTGGCACAGCTTCACTATTACCCAAGCTGGATAATTACCCAAGATGCATCTATCATATAAGCTATATATACCCTTCTGTTGTAGTTTGAGCCTCGATTGCTGTTGGCACATCCCATGGCAGCCACAAACTATGTTCTGTTCAGGGTTACACAGCATAAGCTACGAAGTAATCTGCAGATGGCTGCTATTTGTGCTGGGCTTGGAGGTGCCCGGATGAGGCCAAGCTGTGAACCAATGCTGGCTGCTGTTAGTACTGGGCCTGGGACAACTAAATGAGAAGTACAAGGCTTGCTGACATAAGATTCTGCTTGTTTGAGATAATTTAGAAAAATCTGAAGCATGGACCAAGACAAGCCATTTCTATGGAAAACACTGGAAACAGCTTGGGTGGGCCTGAAAGCTGGGTGGGGCAGAGCCTCAGGGAATCACAAGAGTGGGGCAAACAGTGAAATAGTGTGAACCGCATTGATGGAGTCTCAGATATAGCACCCTGTCTGCTGTATGTGTGTGGGGAGGGCTCAGAAAAGGGACAGTGCGGGCTCTGCTAGCACTTCTTCCTGGGAGAAAGCTACCCCCCAGTTTTTGCTCTGATGCTGGACAATTCAGTTCCTCCCTATATGTCTCTGATGCTTTTCAATCTGCTGTCTCCATGCTGGAACTCAGAGGTAGTGAGTCTGAGTGAGTCTGAGTGAGTCCTTTAAGGGGAACTACCAGGAAGTCAAGCAGTTTCTGCCCTCCACAGCCTCAATCCTTGCTGATTTTTACAGCCAGAAGTTATGGGGATTTATCTTCCTGGCACTGGAACCCTGGGCTGGAAGACCTGGTGTGGGGCTAGGATGCCTGTCTCCTGAGATATCCCTCCTGATTTTTATCTGCCACACATGGATGCGGGAACCAGCCCATTCCACCCCGCTACCAATCTCAATGTGGTTTCTTCTTTAGTTCTGTAGTTGTAGGGCTTCCATTCAGCTTGATTTCTGATGGTTCTGAATGATGGTTCTTCTATAGTTTAGTGTAATTTTGGCGTGTTTGTGCAAGAAGGCAAGCCATGTTTGCCTATGCCACCATCTTGACTGGAAGTCCTTCTTTCGTAATTTTTAAAATTTTCTTCTACCTCCTGATTTATAGCCAAATTCCAGAGTTTTGATGATTGTGTAGTGGAGGGAAAGGGAGGTGAAAGGCCTCTGGCCCATACCCCTGCCTTCTGTGTTGTCCATAGTGGCTGTGGAGCTCTGGTTACCAGTCGGGCTTGATGTTCTGGGTAGGTTATAGCTATACTTCCCATAGCCTTATCACTCTGATTCTTGCCAGCAGCATCTCCTCCCTAATTCCTGCCCCTCTCTAATTCTGCTTACAAGTTGTGCTCAGGTGCAAGGTGAGTCCCAGAACACACATACACTTCATGCTTCCCAACCTCTGACAAGTCACTTCTAAGGCAGGGCAACTCCGCACTGCCCCCCCCCCCCAACACACACCACTTGGGTAATCATCCTAAGCAACTTGGTGACAGCCTGCACTATCATCTTGGGAAGGGGAAAGATATTCTCCAAACTAATATTGATGAGTTTACAGTTTCAAAAAAAGATGAGATATCAATTAATTCTCAACAACACTCCCTGTGTATGAAATCATTCTCCGAGTGAGTATGTATTTTTATAGAGCACTTTTTAGTAAGGACATTTCATATTTCTGTCTTAAAGTCATTGAACTTTTGTAACTCAAAAAGTAGCTTCTTTTGATCTCAGAAAAGAATGCCTATTTCCTTATGAAGATTAATGGAGGTGTGTTTGAATGCACTTTGGGAACTAAAAGTACTATACAAATGTAAAATATTGTTGATATTAACTAATGATTTTTGTATTTTACAGCCAGAGGAGAGATGACATGATAAATGACTTCTTTGATGTGCTTTCCAATTCTCCCATAATAGGTTTTTTTTTTTTTTGCTAAAAACTGTCCTTCAGCTATCCATTATTCTAGAATGATCTGTCCTCCCTTAAAAACATCTATGCATCAGTGTTGACTTCTTTTTCTTTCTTTTGTACTGGTTTCTAATCCAAACTTCAGACTCTGAGATGCTCAACCTGAAATCACGTTGAGGGGAATAGATAGAGGGATTTTAAAAACTCTAAAGTTCTACAATTTATCAAAAGTTCTATATGCTAATAATAGTAAATACTTGATTTCTCCTCTGTACATTCATTCACACATTCATTTGAATAGCATTTATTTAGCACTTACTCTGTGTAAGATACCATTCTAAGCATTTCTTATGTTTATAACTGTCTACAAATATACCTACTCAATATTCTGGTAACACCTGAGATTTAACATACTGATTTAGCTCACAGTCCTCTCCCCACTGCACAATCCCCAGCACTGTAAATTCTTCCAGGGCACCACTCACTAGCTACCTCATGCTTTTCTCTGCTTTATCTCAGTGTCCTTGGATGCCTGTGCTAATGTGCCTCCACTTCTATATCAAGGTTCTTGACTGACACACAGTTTACTGGGTTTATATTGGTTGTTAGAGGAGAACATTCAGAAATTCTGAGATAAAACAGTGAGAAACAGAGCATGCAGATGCAGAGCAACAGAATAAAAAGCCAGTGAGGCATAAAATAGAAGTGTTGATTTCATGAAGCATGACCTGTTTTTTCTCTAACTGTAGAAATATCCATCTTGACTTGGCTAAGTGCAGAGTTAAATCTGGGACAAATATTTAAGGTTAATGTGCACTTTGACATTATGAGTGTAGAGGGCTGGCTTAATTTTGAAAAAAGGTGGCCACCGATGTACATGCCTGTTACGTTCTCTCCCAGGTCATTCCTCACTTCTGTTTTTTCTGGAAACTGACTTGTTCCCCCTTTTCTTGAACTTGCGACCCTCAATTCACAACTGTGGTGTGAATGGTCATATTTATAATGTGACCCTGTTTTCTAGTTATAGCTTTCATATACAGGAATGGTATCTGATGTGGGCATTTTAGAACTAGGAGTGGGAGGGAGAGAACAGCCTTCATGCCTTCCTATAAAATCCCAAAGCAGTGGGCAGTTGTATTCCAGCATGAGGATTGTGAAAGCAAAACATGATGCAGACAGAGTAGCAGCTACAACTAACTATGTTGAGTCCCCGCCACGGGACAGGCATGGCACCACACTTTGACTCCTCACGTGCATTTTATAGATGAGGGCCCTGAGGCAGAAGTTCAGGAACCTGACCAAGCTGAAACAGAAGTGAGTGGATCGGGGATTATCAACCCAAATATTCTGACCCTGAAGCCCTGTGTAACCACTCTGCTATGTCACTTCTCATGCTATCTAGGTCTCGAGCCCAACGATTTTCTGCCTCCTTTTTCATCATCTGATTGTGACCTCAGTTTGGGAATTGTCTGCCTTCTTCCAGCCTTGGTTTTCCTCATTCGGAGAACAATTTAATAATAATTCTTCTTCTCCTTCTCCTTCTCCTTCTCCTTCTCCTTCTCCTGCTTCTGCTTCTGCTTCTGCTTCTGCTTCTCCTCCTCCTCCTTCTCTCTCTCTCTCTCTCTCTCTCTCTCTCTCACACACACACACACACACTCTCTCTCTCTCTCTCTCTCTCTCTCTCTCTCTCTCTCTCTCTGGTCAGCTACTCAAGGAAACAACCTCCTAGCCCAGTGTGACCTCAAGAACCACCTTGTAAGGAGCAGCATTCCTGCACAAGCAGGGCCAAAACAAAACGTTGACAATGAAGCTAATAGGCAGCTTTTATTAAGAAAACCCTTTTAGTTAAAGACTGTACACAAATCATAAGTGGGTAGTTCAAGGTATTACCACAAAATGAACATAACTATGAAACCAGGTTAAGATTCACCATATTACCAGTACCCAGAAGTCCCCCTGATGCCATCCTCCAACACTGCCCCTTTCTCCTGCCCTGGAGTGAACCACCTCAAAACTCTACATTAGCTTTGTACAACTTTGAACTTTATATAAATGGAATCATATTTTATGCATTCCTACGTGTCTGACTTCCTTTGCTCATTATTAGCTTGTGAGATTCGTTCCTATTGTTTGGTGTAGTTATGATTTGGACACTTTCATGGCTGTATAGCATTCCATCACATCTATATACTTATCCATTCTACTGCTGATAGACATTTGGGTTCTTTCCAGTTTTCGGCTACTACAAATAGTGCTACTATGAACATTATTAGTGAACAAGTGGGAAATTTGTGTTGGGTATATGCCTGAGGGTATAAAAAGAGGACTTTTAGCCCAGAGAGCAGGGATTTAGATAGACAGGGATGATGCATAGGACATACATGACAATGAGATAATAGGAAAACTATTTTATGTCCAATAGGAATATCTTTAGACCATATCTCCTAGAGATACTCTTTTTCCACTTAAAGTAAGGGAAGCCTATAAGAGTCCTCTCCTTGGAAAACAGGATCTTGTGCAGAGGTGCTCCTGAGCAGAGAGCATTTTTATTCAGAGTCCCCCTTTGAGGGACACTAAGCCTTCCACGATGTGGGTTTCTACCATAGTGGAAAGGAATAGAACCAGGGAGTGGAAGTATATATGATGAAATGCGTGCATTTACAGTACAAAAGTCTGACATTTCAGCCATTGCAGGCACAAAGTCTGAGAACTCTCAAATTCAAACCGATGGATGATAGAAAAGCAGTTCATCCAAAACGGGCTGTCACTGACTGGGATAGAGTGATGCCTGGAGGGGAACTTGGAGGTGCAAACTGTCACTGCACGATGAGAGCAAATGGAGAAACTCCAGACCGGACTCACCACAGGCAGGATGCTAGGCACTAGGGCAGCCACCTGGTCTCACCCACCAGAATCTGAGCGCCACAGGGGGAGCAGTTAAGAAAACAAAGGTGAGAGATGGGGAGAGCAGTGCACCAGAGGTAGTGTGTGACACCTGGATGAAGCTGTGCCTGGACCAGGTGCATCCTGACCTCCCAGTTTCATGAGAAATCAGCTTGAGCAAGGTTTTCTGATGCTCGCATCCAAAAGGATCTTCACTAACATAGGAGATATGTTACTTGTTAAAGTCATAGTAAAAATTTGACTCAGAGTTCATGTTCTTACCTTCTATGCTACCCTGCATGAAGGGGCAGATTTGGAGATGAACTTGATAGAATAGAAGATCAAATTTAATAAGAAAAATAAAACAGACTTGAGAACCAGAGCAATGTCCAGTGCTTAGGATGAAACCTATGCAAACAATGGCTGCTAGAGAAACAGAAGGGACGATATCTCAAAAGAAATAAATTGGAGTTGGTCCCTTCTAGGTATTCTGTGCAAAGACATTGGTTTGCGTCAGATCCTTTTTATCTGGTGGGCAAGATCTGTGTCCTTTTAATTCATTTGTGTGAAGTCCTCAGCATATTGACCAGCCTAGAGGCATTACTGTGACGAGGTGATAAAGCACTGATTCTCAACCTGGGTACCACAGACCAGTGCAGGGAGGATTTAGAAATATTGCCTGGGATCCACAAACCAATAGATATAGTGTCTGTCTAGACATAGGTATCAATAAAGCTTTGTGAATGAATGAATGATGAATGAATGAATGAATGTTCACATAGAACTTTACCAATGAAATATTTGGCTCAGACAGATACATTTTACTGTTATATAAATAGATAAAGATGTTGTGATTAATAACATAATAAAATAAAAATTTACTAAAAGGCTGTATTGATTTAATAAAAGCTTTCCCCCCCATTAATAGATCTTCAAGTAATAGATACTAAAATATCTAATTCCCGGAGTTTGACATGAGCTCTGAAAATAGTTCTAGAGTTAAATGTACTGTATTCCTCCCTCACTCCTACAATCTTTCCTTCTCTCCACGACTTTTTAAAAATGGAATTTAAAAAATCCAAATTTCAAATGTTTCTCGTATAAAATCAGGAGCTCTGCCATGACGAGGCCTGAATTTCCACTTGGCAGCACCTGACCGGGGTGGAGAGGCCGTGCCCGGCTTGGCTGGGCCCTGCAAGCCACAGCTGGCCAGAGCCACGCTGTGCTCCGCTCCTTCCTTACTCAGAAGCCCAGCGTCTGAGGCTTTGTGTGTTGTTTTCTCAACTGCGTCTCTCCTTTGTTTGACCTGCTGGACTCTTGATCCATCTCACTTTGCATCTCCTGGTCTAAATTAGTAAATTAGTAAATGAAACTGTAGCCAGACATTGGACATCCACAACCCCTCATTTAGGTGGCATCTTGCCATTTTACATCCTCTCCCCTTCCAGTTTCCTCTCTCAAAAACTAAAATTCAGAGCTCCTTTTACACAGATTTCAGTGGCATGAACATTTTGGCTGTTGGGAAGCCCACATACTGTGGTTCACCCAGAGATCTGCACCTTCTAGAGATACCCTCATTGCCTTTTCATGAATTTCAGGAATTCATACTATCCTTTGCACGAGTCAAAGGAGCTGTATGGGCTTGACAGGTATCTTCCCAAAGTAAAGGAAACTGAGAGAGTAATCTGTTTACTCTCTTTACTCAGCAATCTGTTTACAAAGTAACCTTTGATGTTTACATCATGTGATCTTTACTTAGAACATTATCATTTTAGGTATTTCTGTTAAACAAAATTTGACTTTGACTCCCTGCTTATTCCTTAACCATTAATAAATCAGAAAAGTGAGGTTCAGCTTTGTAAATGTCACTATTGTAGAATTGAGAAAATATTGCTTAAGCCTCCGTCTGGGTATACTGTTGAACAAGGGAGCCAATCACCACAAAACTGTCCTCTGACCCCTGGCTTTGAACTGTGTACGCATGCTGTGGAATAGTGTTCTTTCTTTTTTCTCTGCACTTATATATTCAATTTGCATCATATTATTATAGGCTGCTTTAAGTACATGATTGGGTCGATCTATTATTTTCTAGTTAATGCCAGTTGCTTCTTCATCTGTGCATGTTTTACCTCCCTCATGTTGCCAGTGGCTACTTAGTAGGGAGTGCAGTTCTAGCCCACCGGTTCCACTCAGGTCTGTGTAAAAGACTGAAATGGAGAGAACCTTGAGGGAAGGTCACTGGTAGGACACTATTGCAACAGGCTGGGCTTGCGGGATCATAATGCTTAGGCCAGACTTAAAGCAGAGGGAATGAAAAGAAAGGCATATATCCATTACCTGATTGAAGGGCAATCAACTTAAAAAAAAAAAAAAATCCTTGAAAGCTAGAAGCCAAGAGGAACCAGCCATGAAAGAGCTTCAGCCAAAGTTTGTCATCTCAGCACCAGAGCCTCCCAGAAATTGAGCTGAGACCTCTGTTGCAACTGTTTCACAGTCAACTTCCCCTATTTTTCAATCTTGTTTTCCTCCCTCCCTGACAGCTGTTATAACTGAGGGTCCTCCCAATAAACCACAGGCACATAAATCTTTACCTAAGAGTCTCTTTCCAGGGAAACCCATCCGATGACAGATAAGAAATTTAAGGGTTCTCTCTATAGCTTAGGCAGGCTGATGTAAATCAAAAGTTTGATCACAGCCTAATAATTATGTTACACTAAATCAAGCTGGATTTAATGGATGCTCTATGGCCTTATCAATTTCCTACTCATGTGGTTAGAACGTGGAGAGTTCCCTACAGGGTGACAGACTAGCTTTGTGCTCCAGTGACTATGGGGAATGTAGTGTGAACAGGAAGAGGTTTGAGAGATGTGACGGAGATCAGGGTCCAAAGGGTGTGGTCTAAGGATGATTGTGAAATATCAAGGAACTTCTTTTTTTTAAGCTTGTCCCACGGACATGCTTATTGATTTTAGAGAGAGGGAGAGGAAGGGAGGGAGAGAGAGAAAAACATCAGTGTGAGAGGGAAACATTGATCGGCTGCCTCCCTTAAGCACCCTGATTGGGGATTGAACCTGCAACCTAGGTGTGAGCCTTGACAGGGAATAGAACCCACAACCTTTTGGTGTATGGGACAACACTCCAACCAACTGAGTCACTCGGCTGGCATGAAATATCAAGGAACTTTTATTAGCCAACCACTCTCAACCAAGAAGGAAGGGTAAACTTTTAATTGTTTCTCCAAATGAAACATAGCCTTTTTGGAGAAAAAAACCCTCTAAGTCCTATACTTCATGTTGTTTGATAATTATGTTAGTTTACCACTTTTGAACCAGACTTGGCTGAACATCATATCTTTTCAAGGAATTTCAACATAAAGAACTCTAACTCACACAAACACATTCCCATGACCCAGTAGTCCCATCTTTGGTAAAAGTCCCAATAAACCCTTTTACATATAAAAGAAAAGAGGAACTGTTCACAGCATTAAAACTTTAAAGCAGTCCAAATATCCATTAAGAGAAAGAATGTATGAATATTCATATAATGGGATGTTATCATATTCAGCAACAGAATATAGCAGTTAAAATGAACTTCAGTGAAATAGAAAAACATGGTTGAATCTAGCAATAAAACTTGCAATGAAAAAAGTTAAAGCCAAAAGATTACATAGAGTATGATCCAATTTTAATAACAAAACTCTAAAATAAAATGGTTATTTTGTAAGAATATATATAATAAAACATGAAATTCAGGGTGAAGTTTTCCTAAGAAGGGGATGTCAGGGGGTGTTTGATTATTGTCAAAGATCTAGCTTTTATTTTGGTGGTGGGTCCATAGTGTTTGTTATATTAAGTAATTTGATAGCCATACATAGATCACTGATGGGAGTGTATCATGAACCAAAGATTGTGATTAATAAAATTCTAGTCCTGAAAGGGAAAAAAGTAAAACCAAAAGATAAGCATACTTGATTTGTACCTTCAATGTTACTACACCTTTCAGTATTACCTAATTACATACCCCTGGTAAGTATTCTAAATGGACTCACTTGGCTCATTCTGCCCCCTTTTAAGATGCAGAGGCCAGAAAGCAAAGAATTGTGCTTCTCAGACTTCCTTGCAGCTAGAGCTTCATAAAGTAAGTGAAATCAAATAAGACCTTGACTTTGTTAGAACTAAGCCACATGGAACGAGGGGAAAGATGTCACATCGTTTGGCTGGAATGGACAGCAGCATTGGCAGAGAGGCGGTGTGTCCAGGAGCAGGCAGCTGGGATGTCAGCCCCCTGAATCTGCAGCCTCCTGACCATTGCAGAGGCAAGTGCTCCACTGACCAGCCCCACTGCTTGGTCTTGGACACTGATCTTGGAAGTTCAGGCTAGACGGAAATTCTTTGCCTCCCAATGGTACAGTAACACCCTTTAATAAAGTCTTTTCCCTTAAAGTTGCTGAATAGATTCTGTTCTTCAAAACTGAACCCTGGCTGATACAATATCAATAACAGAACTTTTTCCTCTTTCTCTATTAGTAAGATAATATCAAAAGAAAAACAACTATCATTGACTAGACATTTTTCACTTGAAGTTTTCTTCCTATAAAGAAAGACAGTAAGTTCTCCTATTCTTCAATTTAAATAGGAATTACACATATGAATATAACATAAAAGGCTTTTTGTATCTCAGAGTTCATCTTTTTTGAGATAGACAATATATGTCCTGGTAATACCAAATTGCTATACCAATCATACTTATTTATAGTGAAATAATATTGTGCTTATTGAATATTAAAATTCTATATAGGTAGAGTGATGTGTGACAGTATCACACTGATAATTAAATAAAGTTCAACTTGCCATTAAAGTCACAGCTACTAGATGTCCCTAATATGTAATCATTACTGAAGAAGGTTTACTACAGTCACAGAGTGACAGGAGTATATGTGATGCGGATACTCACTCAGATAGGTCACTTATCCAGCAAAAAAGGACCCAGCAGGGTATCTGTTCATCTTTAAACAATGGCTTAGTCTTCAAGCAGGAGTCCTGCCTCATTAGGCAATATGGCTCTTCACTGAGGGATGCCTGGATTACACACAGTTCCTGCAAATGGCATTTTCTGGGGAAGAGCCTTCTGTTTCCCATGTGTTGAATACGTAGCAAAATGACAATCAAGAACACAAGAAAGTATAATAACATAATTATAGTAAGACCACTACTTTCTACGAGGCTCTTTTCTTGCTGTGATTGCTTTATTGTTGTTGTTGTTATTTTACTGAGATCGTAATCAAGTCATATTAAAACTATATGGTGGAAGATATTTTGTTAGCTTCCCCAACAGCTTGCAGATGGGCCAGCCATACATACCACAGAGGATGAGGGGCATGCAGGAGTGTAGGGGAAGAGAAAGGGGCAAGATTAGCTACAGCATATTGGACACATAATGAACACCTGACTAGAAGATGCTCCAGCAGAGAATTTGAACTGAGATCCACAAAAATCCATTATCAGTGATAGATCTGATGCTAAGTTGGGGTGGGGGACTGTTGGGCCATGTATGAAAAGATAAGCATGTAAAAGAACTTCGTGGAGAAAAAGAGCCACAGTGAAACAAACGGGAATAGAGAAGTGCAGACATAAAAAGGCTACGCAGCCTTGATTTCCATTCTGCTGAGAGAATATATTCTATTCTGAATGATACTTCAAAACCATGCACATAAAAAAATAAACAAACCCACAAGAGCCATGCATAAACACACATCACACAACCTTCACAAGGCTTCTGCTCACTGACCAATCACCATGTTGAATGGATAATTATGGGCCAGGGTCTCACGATGACTTTCATGGACCATAGCAGCTTTTGCCTTCGTAGGTCCCTTCTTCCTTAAATTGTGTATTATGACTGCATTGGTATTAAGGCAAATGTAATCTAGGTTGGATTCATTTTTATATATTTCATTTTATTATTATAGTCATTTTTCTTCTGCTTTTAAACAAAATCAAAAATAAGATACTTTCACATATCTTGGAAGTATCAGCATAAGAATGTACCTAATGGATAAGTCAGTGCTAAGAATTTGTAGTACCTTTGAGGATTAGGTATAGGGACTTCCATAGAGTATAAATTACAATTTCAATCCTACCAATCCTTTTAAGAGCACTTCAGTTTTTCTTTTAAGGTGGACTTTAAATCCTTCAGGTACATTGTTAAAAAAAGATGCATGACTTGTGACTGGCCAGTAGCTCTGTTGGTTAGAGCATCCTTCTGACACGCCAAGCTTGTGGGTTTGACACCCAATAAGGACACCAGGACACATAGAATAATCAACTAATAAATTCGTAAATAAATGGGACATCTAATCAATCAATCAATCTCTCTCTCCCTCACTTCCCCTCTCCTGCTCTCTGAAATCAATAAATAATTTTGTTTTTAAAATGCATGACACATGTTTGTCAGAAGATACTTCTTATTCCGAGTACATCTGCAATTTGGTTGTAGGTTAAGTGATTGTCATTTCCATCCTAGGAACTGGTGCATTTCCTTCCCCACCTCACTTGAGAAAGTAAGTCACCCTAAGGACATATTAGCTTTCCAAAATGGGGCGGAGTGTCCTGAGAGCATCGGCTGAGAAGTATTTAGAGAAGAGATGGGGAATTCATCAGAGGAGAGTGTAAAAAAGACATAGTGCAAAGCTCGTAAGGAAAACAAAATATATATGACCAATGTCTTTCAGATTTGATAAACTTTAATGAAGTGACTTGGCCCTTTATCTGTCATCCTACAAGAAGCCCAGGCTCCTGTGAGTCCCATCCCGGGGCCTGAAATAAAGCAAATGAAGGCCAGTTAGCACTATTCATAACATGGACGGAGAGTAAGTACAATATTACTGTTTTTTTAGGAATCCTGTACATTAATAAAATAATCATAATTTTATTTGTTTGAGAATAATTTTAAAAGTTGATTTTAAGTTAGGTTGAGTAGTATAACTTCCCTTTCTTAGTCCTCAATAGATAAAGTAAGATATAAAGCAGTTTCTTAATATTAGGGGGCAGGTCACAGAGCCCTTTGAGAACTTGAAAAAAAATTGAGAGACTTTTCCCTTTAAAAAAAAGAACATACAGTTCTCCTGAAGCTCGCCTATGCGTCACTCATTTAAAAAATCTTAACACAGAGAAAAGAAATAATTTAATTAATGATGCAATAAGTACATATGTAGAATTCCACAACTATGAAAATTAGAATACTGCACTTTTCCTTTCCATTTGTTCGCAGGATTATTTACAGAAGTTAAGCATGTAGTAAGCCACAAACAAAATCACAATAAATTCCAAAAATAAACAGAAAATTGCCACCAATAGTTAGCGGTCAACATACAAAGGAGGTAGAACGTATTAACACAAGTATGAACAAAAATTATCTAACTCCCTAAAAATGTTAAAACTCTGTCCAAGAAACTTAGATCAAAGGAGAATCAAACTCTAATTCCAGACCATGTAGAAAATAGCAGAAAGAGCACCACACAGCAAACATCTGTGGTGCAGCCTATGTCGTACTCACAAGTAAATGTTCATTTTTAAGGTCTTCATTATTAAATAATAATAAATGGAAATAGATTAACACTCAACCCAAGAAATTAGAAAAACAGAACAGCAAAACAAACTTAGGGAAAACATAGGAATGAAATTAATAAAGATTTCAAAATAAATTGATGAATCTTCAAAAATTGGTAGAATTACTATTTAAATTTACAAAATATATGTGTATTCAGTAAACTGCTTTGGCTATTTTCATCCTTACTCTGTTTCTGAATATTTGGCTTTTTCTTGTTTCTGTTAGTATTGAGTGGGATTATGCCTTAAGATTTGAAGCTAATAAAAATATGAACTAATATTTGTAAGCACTTTAGTGGTTTATGAAATAATTTTATATACATTATCTCATGTACTATTACTCTGGTGGGTAGGGATAGGAATTACTGTTACTCTCATTTTGCAGGTGAGGAAATTGACAGTGAGAGAAACTAACAGATTACTGTATTGAATATTTCTTTAAATTTCATTTGGGATTATCTAACCTTGGAGAGTGAGGAAAGGTAAAACAAGGGTCAGTCTATGTTTTGAAATTTTCCTCTTCCTAACATTGTTTTGTGTATTTCCTCTGGAAGGAGGAATAAATGCATGCTATCATGCTGAGAATTCAGAGAGTATGTTGGACTTAAAACTCTATTAAGAACCACAAGTCAGCCAAATGAATAGTGTGCTTCATTATTAACCTTGTCTTCCTAAACAGATACAAACAGCCAAAAAAAAGTTGGACCTTTGCTCTTCCGGTTGGGTGGGAAGAAAAAATAAACCAATGAGAACTATGTGTCTACTTGTGACATTGCAGAGATTCGAGAGGGATTAACAGTGAGAAGTCACCCTGGATCCAGTGAACAATATCTGGGGAGGTGCAGCAGGAAAAGCGTTCCACAGAAGCTGAGCAGTTGTTACCTTCACACCCTCCTTGTTCAGGGCATACCCTGAGACACAGGCTTGCCTACTTCTGCAGCTCTTGTGTACAGGGATAGTAGAGTTCAACTAGTCTTGGAGAAATCATTACATCCATTTCCATTCATCTCAAAAATAAAAATGCAGTTGTGTGCCATTTGGCAAATTGTCCTATTTTCTATTTATTTATTTTTGTATATGACCAAAATTACAATAACATCCCTCCCCCCCTTTTTTTAAGTGTCTTGTCTACAGAGTACTTAATTTGGTGACAGCATAGGGATTGGTAGGCAAAATTTTTTAAAGTTTCCTAAAAATGACTTGCGCTCTACCAGAAGACTGCCAAAGATTATGATATTACCAAAAAATGTTCTGATCCTGAATCTCACATCATTTCCACCTTTCTCCTGTCCCACTATGTGAATAATTGTATCTCAGACTCAAAGCCAGTCTTACTGTGCTTCTCAGAGTCCCTGTTTCCTGCTATTGCCCTCAAATTTCTCATCACTGATGATACATAAAAGATACTGAAAAGGTTTTCTGTTCCCTAAATACTATCCTCATATTTCCTAAATTGCCAACTTAGAGTCATTTACATGAGGCAAATGGAATATAATTTTTGACTCTTGAAGCAATAAAAACATTTATAATGGAAAAGACAGATAAGATGAAAAACAAAAATAAACAAATATTTGATGAAAACAATAAAATTAAGATAAAGGAAAGCAGAGAAATAATGTGAAAATACTTTTAATAAAATAATAGACAAAGAATAAGGTCTGCTCTTAGTCAGACTGGATAGTTAATATGGTAATCAAATTATTATAGTTTTTAAGGCAATATGCTCATATATATTAAGATCCATCACAAACGCATCATAACCACTAACACTAATATAAACCCTATAACACCATAGCACAGAGAAGTGAAGGAACCTGCCCCAAATCACACAGCCAAGAAGCAGAGCAACTGAGATTTGATCCCAGGTGGTCTGGCTCCAGAGCCTGTGCTCAGCACCTATACATTATGTGCCTCTGATAGTCTTTGATGTAAGAATACTACTCCTAGGCATTTACTCCAGGAAACATATTCAAAACTTTAAAAAAATCAAATGCACAAAAATGTTTGCAGCAGCATATTTGAAACAAAAATCTAGTAATAACCTAGATTGAAAAGACACCCAGAAGTATCAATGACCACTACAATTTATTGAGCACATATCCTTATGCACCAGACACTGTCTCTACTTAATCCCCATAGCAGAATGAGCTTCCCCATGTTATCAATGAAAAAATAGGGGCTTAGGGATAAGTTAGGGACTTCGGGCCAAGATAGAGGCATAAGCAGATACTCTTTGCTTCCTCTCACAATCAAAAGAAGGACAACAACCAATTTAAAAATAAAAAACAACCAGAACTGACAGAAAATCCAACTGTATGGAAGTTCCACAACCAAGGAGTTAAAGAAGAAACATTCCTTCAGACTGGTAGGAGGGGTGAAGACAGGCAGCAGGGGTGGAGAGGTCAGCGTGGCAGGGCAGCAGCTGGAGGACTGGGCGGTCCCACATTTGTGTGTGGATAACCAGGAAGAACTAGGGAGTGAGACAGCCACACAACCCACGGTTCCATCCCAGGGAAATAAAGCCTCAAAACCTCTGGCTATAAAAACTTGTGGGGGTTGAGGCAGCGGGAAAAACTCTCAGCCTCACAGGAGAGTTCACTGGAGAGACCCACAGGGTCCTAGAATGTACACAAACCCACCCACCTGGGAATCAGCACCAGAAGGGTCCAATTTGCTTGCATGTGGAGGGAGAAGTGACTGAAAGACACCGAGAACCAAGCAAGTGGCACTGTTCCCTCTCCAACCCCTCCTCCACATACAGTGCCACAATACAGCCATGTGGGTTGCCCTGCCCTGGCAAATACCTAAGGCTCTGCCCCTTATAACCTAATAGGCCTACCAAGACAAAAATATATGGCTCAAATGAAAGAACAGATCAAATTTCCAAAAATAGAACTGAGCGATGAAGAGATAGCCAACCTATAAGATGAAGAGTTCAAAACACTGGTAATCAGGATGCTCACAGAAATGTTTGAGTATGGTTACAAAATGGAGGAAAAAGTGAAGGCTATGCAAAGTGAAATGAAGAAAAAATGTGCAGGGAACCAATAGTGAGGGGAAGGAAACTGGGACTCAAATCAACGATTTGGAACAGAAGGAAGAATTAAACGTTCAACCAGAACAGAATGAAGAGACACGAATTCAAAAAAATGAGGAGAGGCTTAGGAACCTCCGGGACAACTTTAAACATCCCAACATCCAAATCACAGGGGTGCCAGAAGGAGAAGAGGAAGAGCAAGAAATTGAAAACTTATTTGAAAAAATAATGAAGGAAAACTTCCCCAATTTGGCAAAGGAAATAAACTTTCATGAAGTCCAAGATGCTCGGAGTCCCAAAGAAAGTGGACCCAAGGAGGAACACACCAAGATACATCATAATTCCATTACCCAAGATTAAAGATAAGGGGAGAATCTTAAAAGCAGCAAGAGAAAAGGAGACAGTTACCTACAAAGGAGTTCCCATCAGACTGTCAGCTGATTTCTCAAAAGAAACCTTACAGGCAAGAGGGGCTGGAAAGATATATTCAAAGTCATGTAAGGCAAGGACCTACATCCAAGATTATTCTATCCAGAAAAGCTATCATTTAGAATGGAAGGGCAGATAAAGTGCTTCCCAGATAAGATCAAGTTAAAGGAGTTTATCACCACCAAGTCCTTATTATATGAAATGTCAAAGGGACTAATCTAAGAAAAAGAAGGCCAAGAATATGAATAGTAAAATGACAACAAACTTGCAACTGTCAACAACTGAACCTGAAATAAAACAAAAACAAACTAAGCAAACAACTAGAACAGGAATATAATCACAGAAATGGAGATCACACAGACGGTTATCAGTGGAAAGGGGTGAAGGGATGCTGGAGGAAAAGGTACAGGGAATAAGAAGCATAAATGGTAGGTACAAAATAGACAAGGGGAGGTTAAGAATAGTATGGGAAATGGGGAAGACAAAGAACTTATATGCATGATCCATGGACATGAACTAAGGAGGGTAGAATGTGGGTGCAAGGTGGGGTGCAGGGCAGAGGGGAATAAAGGAGGAAAATGGGACAACTGTAATAGCATAACCAATGAAATATTTTAAAAATAGAGGCTCAGGGAGATTAACCATCAAGTTCATAGAGCCAGTAAGTGACAGAGCAATGATTCAAATGCAGGCTGGCTAATTCTAAATTCCCTGCTTTTGACCTCCACTTTGTCTTGCCTCTAAGAGCACTAATGAGTGCTTGCCTCTTTCCCAACCTGGCGCTGGAATTAACTAACTAAAACTACCTTAAACAGCTCATCCAGGCAGGCAGGGCCTTGAAAGGCACAATTAGTGGGGCCCTACAGGTCCCTGCTCCCTGGAGTCAAAGCCACAGGCTTTCCTACACTGTTTTTGAAATGAGATACACTGTCAGCAGGTGTGAAGGGCAATGGCTGCAGTGCAAGTCCCCAGGGGTGGGGGCTGGTGGGGGCAAGGAGGGGACAGGTGTAGAGAGGGCTGGGCTAAATGCAGTACTCTAGGAGTGAAGACAAGGACGTCTTCCTTTCTGAGCCTAAAGGACAGCCATGTCTTCCCAATCCCTGTGCCATTCTGGATCTGGGGGGGACATGGGACATGGAATTGCCAGATCTAGCAATTAAAACCCAGGATGCCCAACCAAATTTGAATTTCAGATAAACAACAAATAATTGCATGTCCCTGGCAACCCGAAGTGGGTGCATGTTTTTATTTTGTAAGGCTCGGACTGCCACTTTGAAAAGAGCATCGGCACCCGTGACAACCGCTCGGCACTGTTCAGTCTTCGAGCTTTGCTTCCTCACCAGAGGGCTGGGCTGGTGTCTTGGTCTTTGACTGCGCTTCCGTGCTGAGTGTACAATAAGCATTTGCTGAATTCATCTCAACCCTAAATGTCTGTTGAAATGAACAAATGCTAGAGGAATTTACAATTCACAATTTTAATGTAGAATATTTAGAAATAGACAATCTATTATTTCAATCTCTCTCTGAAAAGTGATCTCTTCTGTGAAGACTTCCCAGATAACCATCTGTATAAATCAGAGTTCTCCAGAGAAAAGGATGTAACTGTATATACGAGAGAGAAAGAGATTTATTGTAAGGAATTGTCTCACACAATTGTGGAGTCTGACAAGTCCCAAGATCTAAAGTTGGCAAGCTGGAGACCCAGGGGAGCATTGATTCCATCTGAGCCAGTAGCCTGGAGCCTGGGGGGAAAAGTCAGTGTTCCAGCTCAAAGGCAGTCAATCAGGAAGAATTCCCTCTTTGCGGGAGAAGGTCAACCTTTTTGTTCTACCTGGGCCTCTATTTGATTGGATGGGGCTCACCCACATTAGGGAGGTCAATCTGATTTACTTAATCTATCAACTTAAATGTTAAGCTTATTAAAAAATACCCTCACAGAAACATCCAAAATAACGTGTGACCAAATATTTGGGCAACCTGTGACTCAGTGAAGTTGACACATAAGATTAGTCATCACACCACCCCTGGCAGAGCTAGATCCCCTACTGGCTCAGGTAACACTGAAGGACAGGCGTATTTAAGGAAAGGTCCAAGGCATTCGTTTAAGCACTTTAAAGTTATTATTAGCACTTTAAGTGTTAGGTGTTCTTATTGCTCTGTTATAAGGGCCTTCTAGCCTTTGTGAGCCTTTACGCCTGTCCCTGTGAGGGCTGCATGTCTGTCCCAGCTCCCTGTGAGTTCCTTCAGAATGGAATCTTAGTGCCTGGCACAGAGTAAGAGCTTGTGTTGCCCCCCTTCAAGGCCAGGCAGATTCACAGTATTCATGCAGATGGAAGAATATTCATGGAGCCGATGGGATGTCTGGCACGCCTTTACTCACGGGTGGGCGAGCCATGCACGCTGCAAGCTGCGTGTCTATCTGCATGTCTTGTGTTGTGGCCCCTGCTCCTCAGCGTGGCCCCCATCATGGCACCTGTTCCCTTGTGTCTCTCTCCCATCATCGCTGCCCCCAGCAAGGGAGTCCTGACCTGTTTAAGTACTAGAGGGGAACAAAGCTGGAAAACTGCCAGAACATTACATAACATAACATAATTCTGTGCATGCGAGCTCACTTCATGTTATGGGAACAGTTTATCGGACCCAGTCCCAAGGCTATGAGAACACTGCTTATCAGGCCCCTCCAAGACTATGGGAACACTGCTTCCCTTAGCTACCCAGACGCCTCGGTGAGGAAGTCAGACTGCCTCCACTTACCCTACAGAGCTCAACTAGGGCTGGTCTATTTATGTATTTACTTATTTATTTTTAAAAAAGTCCATCCTGTCCTCTGAGCATTGTTTTTATATATAAGATGCATTTGGTTCAGGTATTCTCAATTAGAAATTACCAGTGTGTTCTGAACATGAGGGGGAGACAAGCAGCCCTGGGGGACCTGCTGTAGCCCTGAGTGGCAGGGAGAGTCGTGACCTGGTGAGTGCAGCCTGCCCAGGCTACTGCCACACCCTGCTGTTGGGCCAACGTTCATCATCACCACGGAGATGCCTCCTCTGAGTGATCCGTTCCAGCCCCTTCTGAGAGCCCCATGCGAAGATACACTCATTCTGAGGGGGCTCCCCGTGGGGTGATTTAGACTTTTGCTTCCTTTTGTTAGGTAGCAGCTAGGAATGAGCCCCCAAAGGGGAAATAAAGTCAGGCCCCTCGCCATTACAATTTAACAAAGAACTTAATACAGAAGGCTACAAGTAAAAAGAAGATACGTCTCACCAATTAGCAGTCCTGAGTTCGGTTTGATAAGATGGCCGGGTGTCCTGAGCATCACAGGCAAAATAGCACAGGAGGAGGGGAGAGTCCTGGAGACCGTGCTGAGAAAAGGGGCTTCTGTAACAATCTCACTAAGACTGCCGGTGTTCTGAGTGTCACAAGTGGGAATTGCACAGGAGGAGGAGGGGGGCCTAGGCTGGGTCAGGAGGCCTCTGTAACACTTCCACTAAGACAAAGAGCCTTTACTAACTGAGAAGGAAAGCCTTTGTAGCTGTACGTTGTTCCCAAAATTTACAAGGGGGAGAAGGAGAATAGCTTTGGAATAGCTCAGGTATATAACTCCTGAACCCCAATAATTGGCATTCTTAGACTAGCTAAGAACCCACGTGTAGCCTTGGCTCAAGTGTATAGAACGAACTTACTAACAAACTTAGTAGCAACTTTATTTCCTCTATATGTGGGGCGTTTAGAGTAGCAGGGTGCCCACTCGCAGCTTCGGGTTTGTATGTGTTTCACAAACTTACTATCTCATTTCCACCCTATGTGTTGTCTCTCACTTGGATTATTGTCTTGCGAACAAGACAGGAACCGAAGTTGGGGAGAGGGGTCCCCTGACTCGGGTCACTCTCTCTCCTCTGCATAACACTTTCCCCACAAATCTCCATTCCTGGCCATCAACGGGCTTGAATGCCAATCAGCAATCACACACCAGAGCAATGTCTGTAGTGCGGCCCATGGACCACCTGAGTTGGAAAGATTCAAGTGCTTGTTGAAAATGCAGACTCACAAGCCTAAATCTGAATATATAATAACAGAATCTCTGAGGTAAAAAACCCTCCATTTTCACAGGCTCTCAAATGATTCTTATATCCAGTAAGGTTTGAGATCCATAGCTTTAGTGTTCAAAATGTTTTCTTCTATGTAGGGGTGGCAAAAGTAGGTTTACAGCTGTTTATATGTAAAATAATACAACAATTAATGAATAATAATACAAGAATAAACTGTTTGGCCTACTCACGACTGTAGATCTGCCTTTGCCCACCCTCTCTGTATTATCCCTTTTAAAACTCTCCTCAGCACTGCTATTAGCCTTGTTCTCACTGGCCTCTGTTTGCAGACTAAGAAATAGAAACATTGTATCAATTTCCTAAAGCTGCTTTAAGAAATCACTGGCACACCTAGTGGATTAAAACAACACAATTTACTCTCTTTACAATTTTGGAGGCCAGGAGTCTAAAGCAAGGTGTGGACAGGGCTGGCTGCTCCTGGAGGCTCCAGGAGAGTCTGTTCCTGCCTCTCCCGGCTTCTAGAGACCAGCTGGGCTGCGGCTGCATCGCTGCAGACTCTGCTGTTTTCTTCACATTTCCTTCTCCCACTCCATTTTCAGGCCTCCCTCTTCCAAGGATTCCTGTAATTACATTGGGCATATCTGATAAATCTCCCCCTCCCAGATCCTAATGTTACAGAGCACACACACACAGGGCCAAGGGGGGTACGATATACTATTACCGAAATTACCCCCGCCAGGTTCGTTATGTCCACCACCAGAGAAAAGACATCTCTCAATGCCAGAATTTGTGAAAAGGAAAGAAAATGTTTATTTAAAGCTATACAGACTTAAAGTAGTGACCTACTGTCTTCATTAAAATATCAAAGTCCTGACTTCCGGCCAAGATGGAGGCATAGGCGGACACACTGTGCCTCCTCTCACAACCAAAATTAAGGACAACAAATATTTAGAAACAAGAAAACAACCAGAACTTATAGGAAATTGAACTGTACGGAAGTCCAACAACCATTCATCCAGACCGGTAAGAGGGGCGGAGTCTCGGCAGGAGAAAGTGGAGGTGCGAACCCGGGAACGCAAGCAGCAGCAGCTGGCAGTTCCCAGGTGCATGGGCGGTGGCTGGAGGACCCCGGGCACAGTGGGGCAACTGTGCAGACCCAGTGAGGATGCACAAGGCGACTGGCTGACCAGGGGGGTCCCACATTTGCGCACGCAGACGGTCCAGGCAGAGGGGAAGTGGCGGAAGGGACTGAATCCAGGAGAGAGCGGAGCAAGCGCCATTGTTCCCTCTCAGACCCCGCTCCCACATACAGCATCACAACCCAGCGACTGGGCTGCCCCACACTGGGGAGCGCCTGAGGCTCCACCCCTTACTGCGTAACAGCACGCACTCACGTGCGCAGATAATCCAGGTGAAGGGGAAGCAGCGGAAGCGACCGGAGTCCAGAAGAGAGCGGAACAGGCGCCATTCTTTCGTCTCGGACCCCGCCCCCACCTATAGCGTCACAACCCAGCGACTGGGCTGCCCCCCGCGAGGAACACCTAAAGCTCCACCCCTCATACGTAATAGCTGCGACCAGACTAAAACCAAACCAAAACAAAACAAAAAAACCCGCCAAAAATGGCTCAAACCGGAGAAAAAATGAAAACCCCGGAGTCAATTCCTCTAAGCAACGAAGAGATAGCCAACCTATCAGATGCACAGTTCAAAGCACTGGTCATCAGGATGCTCACAGAATTGGTTGATTTTGCTCATAAATTAGATGAGAAAATGCAGGCTACAATACGTGAAATGAAGGAAGACGCATGAGGAACCGATAGAGATGGAAGGAAAACTGGGACTCAAATCAATGGAGTGGACCAGAAGGAAGAAATTAACAACCAAAGAGAAAACGAGGAAGAAACAAGAATTCAAAAAAATGAGGAGAGGCTTAGGAACCTCCGGGACATCATTAAATGTCCCAACATCCGAATTATAGGGGTCCCAGAAGGGGAAGAAGAGCAACAAGTAGAAAACTTATTTGAACAAATAATAAAGGAGAACTTCCCCAATATGGCAAAGGAAATAGACTACCAGGACATCCAGGAAGCTCAGAGAGTCCCAAAGAAGTTGGGCCCAAGGAGGAACACATCAAGGCACATCGTAATTACATTAGCCAAGATTCAAATGAAGGAGAGAATTCTAGAAGCAGCAAGGGATAAGGGAACAGTCACCTACAAAGGAGTTCCCATCAGACTGTCAGCTGATTTCTCAAAAGAGACCTTACAGGCAAGAAGGGGCTGGAAAGAAATATTTGAAATCTTGAAAAGCAAGGACCTACATCCAAAATTGCTCTTTCTAGCAAAGATGTCATTTAGAATGAAAGGACAGATAAAGCGCTTCTCAGATAAGGTCAACTTCAAGGAGTTCATCATCACCAAGCTCTTATTATATGAAATGTTAAAGGGACTTATCTAAGAAAAAGAAGATCAAAAATATGACAGCGAAAAGACAGCAAACTCACAGCTATTAAGAACCACACCAAAAACAAAAGCAAACTAAGCAAACAGCTAGAACAGGAACAGAACCACAGAAATGGAGATCATATGGAGGGTTAGCAACAGGGGTGTGGGAGGAGGGGGGGGCGGAAGGTACAGAGAATGAGTAGCATAGATAGTGGGTAGAAAATAGACAGGGGGAGGGCAAGAATAGTATGGGAAATGTAGAAGCTAAAGAACTTATGACACAAGGACATGAACTAAAGGGGGGAATGTGGGTGGGAGAGGGTGTGCAGGGTGGGGGAGAAACGGGACAACTGTAATAGCATAATCAATAAAATATATTAAAAAAATATCAAAGTCCTTTAGGATACCCACAGACACACACATACACACGCACACGCACACGCGCACGCGCACACACAGTCCTTCCTTCTCCCTCTGCCCTAAACTGAGGTACCTTATCTCAGGAAAAGAAGTAGAAGTCTGTGATTCAGGCTCCCAGCAGCTTCGTGGTCCTCTCGTCACCAAGGCTGAGGGCAGGTCTCCACTCTGCCAAAGCCGAGTGGCAGTGCTCTGCTAACGCTGCATTGTGATTCTCCCTCACACGGCTGCGGGAGTCCCCACTCTGGCAAAGCTGCATGGTTCTCTCTCTCCAATGGCTGTCGTGTCTGGGTTTAAATCCCCATGCCAATCTTCCTCTGTACCCCCATTTCCGACTCCTCCTACAATCAGTTACACTTGCCAGCATTCCTGTATTCTTCCCAGTTTACTGGGCTGCCATCGTGAGTCTGGGCAGGTGTGACCCTATGTCATGGAGCCAATCTTTTCCAAGCTCTCACACTGGCACTGTAACCTGGGGGACCTGCCCCCCAGTTACATCTTGTGGGTAGTCCCTTTCCATCCCCCGTGCTCAGAGCATGGTCACAGCTATTTAACATATCTATGCAACCAGTTAAAGGTTATAGATATGTTAAATGACCATGCCATGGATTAGCTGCAAAGCTGTTGCTGTACAAAACAGCTCTGCATGTTCCTGCTTCATGTGTCCCTTCCCCCAACTCACACCGGTTGTGGGGGAGGGGTGAGGACACCTTATATGTCCCTCTAATATTTCCTAGACACCTCGAGTTCTGGACCCCATTCCAAATCCCTATTTGGGGCCCCTCTCTTGGCTGCACCCTTTATCAATAATGTAATCACATCTGCATACAAGGAATCACATTTGTCGTACAAGGCAGCATTCTCAGGTCCCAGGGGTTAGGAGGCAGACATCTTTGGGGGGGCATTACTCAGCCTACCACAGGCACTAAATGACTTGCTGAGATCTGTACCTGGTGAATGCCAGAGCAAGGTTGCAAACCGAAGACTTTTGTTTTCAAATTGAAATTACCACATAAAACTTGGTTTTCTACTGACTCATTTTTGAGCACGGATTGCTCAGGTTGGCTTCAAGTGGGAACTTAAGTTGATTGGAGGCCTGACAGGACAACATGGAGTCCAGGGTAAGGCTATGCCCAGGTGGAATGCCACAGTGAGAATCCTGGGCTTCCATGAGGTGCTTTGCAGAGGGCATATGGAAGGATGGAAGGGGCTGGAGAACCACCAAAAACTTTAGCTAACTTGGAACAGGGCTCAGAAGCGATGCCACCAGCTTGTGGAACTTTTGCATTTACTAGAGATGAGCCCTCTTCCAACTACAAATTGGAGAACTTAGAATACCCAGGACTATGCAAGAGGGCTTACAGTCTTTCTGTTTCCAGACCAGCAGCACCAGCTGTACCTGGTTGGAATGCAGAACCTCAGGCCCCACCCCAGACCAAGTAAATCAGAATTCACTTTTTAACAAGATTCCCAGGTGACCTGCATGCACATTAAATTTTAAGAAGCATTGCCCTGGCTGGTGTGGCTCAGTGGATTGAGCACAGGCCTGCGAACCAAAGGGCCGTTGGTTCGTAGTCCCAGTCAGGGCACATGCCTGGATTGCAGGCCAAGTTCCCCAGTGTGGGGCACGCAAGAGGCAACCACACATTGATATTTCTCTCCCTCTCTTTCTCCCTCCTTTCCCCTCTGTCTATAAATAAATAAAATTTAAAAAAAAACAAACAAGAAAAACTTGCTTTTATCACAGCCTATTTGCCTCATGCATATGAGTGAACGTGTTGATGCATTTCAGGCTCAGGGCATCATTTTGATTTGAAATTGGTCATTCTTAAAGGGGTGCTGTAAACTCTACACAGGCTGACTGATGTAAAACAGAAGAAAGTTCTGAGTCAAAATGCCCTCAAGGTTATCTGCTGTAGGATTCAGATAGATATTGGGTTCATTAAAAGAAACAATTCCAAGCCAGAAAGGACACGAGTGAAGGACTTCCTTTGAACATAGCTTTTGTTCGATTTGAGAAATCTGGAAGACATCCAAGTATGATCTTAAAGCTATAGACATGCAATGCTGAAAGCCACTGCTGGGTCAGAATAAACATGCATACATACACACACACACACTCATATATTACCTGAATATAATATAAGAATGTATGTCATCCAGAGATTGGCACATAATAGAAGAAAAGACATAAAATATGAGAAGTCATTATGAAGCTCTATTCACTTATTTTTAGAAAATCAACTACTTAATGAATTACAAATTCATTAAACTAGAAATGAATTATGTTCTGATTTGGTTAAGCCAGAGATAAATACATTTATTCATTCAAGTGAGCAAACATTTGTTGAATCCCTCTTCTGTGTCAGGTATAGTGAATATAAAGATAAGCAAGAAACAGTATTTGCTCCCAAGAAATTCACAGGAAAAACACACTTTTTTTAAGGTGCAACACAGATTAGTAAGTACAGGGTAACAAGACACAACCTGTGACAGAAGCAAAGAGGAAGAAGTATCAATGTTGGTGAGTAAATTAGAAGTAATGGAAAATAGAAAAAGCAGAAAGGAGAACGTAAAAAGCTTACATAGCCCCACCACAGGATCTCTCTCTCCATTAAAATTTCGCCACATGCCCTTTGGGACAGCTCCTCACGCTCCTATATCCACCTTGCATTAACTTCCGATTTACAGGTCGAGCCATCTGGAATGGCTCCTTTAAAAATTATTGACCATCGGCAACTTCAGATGTTTCAGACTAGCACTTTCAAACATCTGGGGATAACTTACAATAGTAAAACATACTAAAGAGTTCACTTTTTTAAAAAAACGAGAATGAAAAGCACTTGAAACACCGGATACGTGAATGGTCCCAGGCAGCTGAGATCCATTAGTTACTGGCTTTACACTTGACACTGTGTCTGTGAGTTTCCTGGCAGCTAAGAAAGGCAGAAAACCTATTTTGCTATTAAAATTCTCTTTGTAATTAAAGGAAGCATATGTTCTTCACCTGGAAAAATGAACTTTTCCTCCCAATGAAACAAAAGGAACTTATTATTTTAAATGATGCCCTTTATATGACTCTCTCCATTAGAGCAAAAACTATAATACTAAATCTTTACTCAATGGTAATTTAAGCCTAATTTAAGGCTGGAAGAGAATTTCAAGAAGCTGAAGGTCTGGAAAAGTAATAAGTCTCTCAGACTTAGTCTTGGAAACTGCTTCAAGTCAGCTTTCAGCAGGTCTCAATTCATGGTCAGATTAGTTCCTAAATTCTCTTCAAGGGCTGGTAATCTATGTCATCAATTAAACAGTGTTCCATGTGGCTCTTTAATTAAGTGCCAGGAATGTTGTCAGAGTTAACTTTCTGAGATGACGGTTTATTTAGGAACCTGATTCCTGCCCAAGTAAAACATCATTTCCGTGGTAGTTAGGTTCACTCAGGGAGAAAGAGCCAGAGAGGAAATGTCACATCATCAAGCCCAATGAGGGCTGGAATGTTGAATATCCTTCAGGGTCATTCGGTGTGTCCAGCATTTCTGTGACCCTGCTGTTAGTCCTAGTGACGTAGCCATCACCTCACCCTTCCTGGTTGCTGCTAATGCCCATTCTCCTGAGTCTCTTCTCTCCATCTTTACTTTCATATTCCTGTGCTTCCATCCTCTCTCTCTATAGGTGTCACATTCAACATACCCTTCCAAGGGAGACGATTTGATTGGATTATAGCCATGCAACATGGAGCACCTTAGTAAGTGAATAAGGTGACCATGTAGGCTATGGGTTCAAAGTAAGGGCTCTAGAGTCAGGCGGAAAGGAAGACCCTGGGTTCAAGCCCCAGCAACTCCACTTACTAGCCTGTGACATGTGACCAGCTACAAAGCCTCTGTGATTGTGTGAGATGGTCATGAGATACATGGTCAACCTTGGGTGATTAGCTAAAGCTTTTCGCATCCTGTCAGGGCATCTCTGTAACTGTATGTGTATTATTACTAACATGTGTTTGGTGATATTCCTGCCAACCTCATAGAGCTGTTGTGAAGATTAAATAAAACAATCAAGTAAAGATAAGTGCTCATTAAATATTTGGATTTTATTACCACATTCAACTTTCAACAATTACTTTTGACCCCAATTTCTGGTTCAGTGAATTTTGGCCGGGTAACAGGATTGCATAACAGTAACCCTGGTAACTTTTTATACAAGGAACCACCTTTTCTCCTAAAAGGACAATGAACATGGCATGTGCTTAGCGGTTTGTACATTGTTCAGGAAGATCCCATTTCTGCATGAAATGGGATGCATTTAGCATCATACACCTGGAAGAAATGGTTTGAGCTTTAACTAATTAAAGATATTGTTACAAACTGTCCTCTTTGACCATGAAAGAAAAGAACCACTAAAATAGCATCCTGAGAGACTTCCGGGATTTACCTACTTTTCTTTCCTGATCATTTCCTAGATATAAATCTTGATGCACCGCTAGCTTGGGAGCTTCAGAATAGAAAACCTGTGTTTTAATTTCTTTTTTATTTCCCCAAATTCCTGGGCAAATAAATAAGAGACTCTCAAAAAGTACTTATGCCCTATCTTGTTGAAGACAAACATTTACTCAGTGGTAAATGGAAACAACCTGCATTTTTTCTTTTCTTTTCTTTACAACTTTCAAGGTAGGACTGAAGGAGAAACTCTCTCGGAGCCCTTTGGATGCGCTGTGCTCTCCTCACTACACCTATCACGGTGGTGCAGCAACTCTCTATGGCCGTTTGGAAAACAAGAAGGGCCCAGGTCATTGCCATTTGGGACAGTTTTCTGCGTTATTTGTAAGACAATTAAAAGATATATATATATTAATTAATGGAGGAAATATGAAAAATAATTTTAATAGTCAGTTTACAGTATTTTTATAGTTTAAGTTTTCTCAAAATTATAAAAGGGAAAAGAAAAACGATAGTAAAATAAACACACTAAGTCTCAGTGTCCTGCAGATGGTGCGGTGTGGCAATGAGATACACGTGCTTAAATTCTATGATCTTTGATAACTTCTCTGAATCTTGTCAGCATCTCTGCAACTATATATGTGTTATTTGTAAACAATGTTTTGAGGTCCAGCCCTGACTCCCAGCTGAGTGCAATCATTTTACCAGTTGCTATGTGTGTAGTGTCTACTGGAAGATGCTCAGAATTTGAAGGTCCTTAGAAAACTTGCCCAGCCCCCCATTCTCCCACACAGCTTTCTTTTCCCTCCAGTCCTCACCCTACCAACATCTGCTTTTAGTATGCCATGAATATCGGTCAACATTTTTTACAATTAGCAAAGTGATCTAAAATTTCTAAATCAAATCTATAATCTGATCCCTCCTTGTATTCCAAACAGTGTGCAATTCTGAGGGCCTCTGCTCCTACAGGAACATCTTCTGGGAGGCCTCCAAGCTCCTATAAGAAATCTTAACCCACTTTACCTCCCACACCAGAAATCTTGGAGTCCACTTTCTTCTACTCCTTCTCCTTTCTGCCTCTCATTATCAACCTGACATTAACTTTTGTCTATTTTTTCTTTAAAGTATTGATCTTTTAAAATTTTTTTTATTTATTTATTTTTAGAGAGGGGAAGGGAGGGAGAAAGAGAGGGAGAGAAACATCAATGTGTGGTTGTCTCTCACGTGGCCCCCACTAGGGGCCTGGCCTGCAACCCAGGCATGTGCCCTGACTGGGAATCGAACCGGTGACCCTTTGGTTCGCAGCCCGCGCTCAATCCACTGAGCTATGCCAGCCAGGGCTAAAGTATTGATTTTTATCTTTTGAGTAATAGACCCTTATGGAATTTCTTGATGGGTAATAGGCACTTTACAGTATAATTGTTGCTTTGTTATCTCAAGAGGTTTAAGTAACTTGTCTATGTTTTGAAAGCTAGTGACAGCAATGATATTTGACCCCAGATTATCTAACTCCATTGTTATTGATCCTAAAACACTCGGCTATATTGCCCACACAGAGGTTAGTTAGTGAAACCTATAAAACTCACTGTCCATAGAAAAGAACATGAAGTCTAAATTTGAGGGTTCAAAAAGCCTGAAGTTTATTCTTGTATCCCCACCTGGATCCATGGTCCGCAGATTAAGAAATTTTGCTTTAAAGTATTTCTTGGTTCTACTTTTTTTCTGTTTCCATTGCTATCACCCAGGCCCAGGCCCAGGACCCTTGAACATTTGCCCTTTTCAGCCTATCTGCTGCCAACATAATCGCCCTGAGCATCCCTTCCATCGTACGGTGCCGCTGTTGAGTCATCCCCAGCCATGATGGAGGCAAATCTTTGCACATTGTAATCATTTACTTAACAATTTATAATTTTTAGATGCTATTCTCTCCACTGCAAAATCCATTTTATCCCAAAGCAGGGATAATATCTCTTTTATTTACCACAATATAGCAATTCTTAAGCACACAATAAACATTTGTTGCTTGACTGGATTTTTGAATGCTCTCCTACATGATGAGTGAGAATACAAATTGCAGGAAAATTTGCCTGTGTATTTATATGCATAGAAAAACTGCTGGGAAACACACAAAAATGTTAACAGTAGATATCTCTAAGAAGTGAGATTATAGAGGGGGTTTATTTTCTGGGTCATCAAAATAAAAACCCAGCTCCCATGTTTTCCCTTAAACGTATATTTTCTTCCTTCGTTCTCCCCTCCCTTGGTTTGTCTTTTCAAAGGTCCTTCCATATCTGGTCCCATTTCACTGGATCTTCCTCTGTTCTCTCATTAGAAAGATCTCCTCCGGTTAATTGACCCAACCAGCCATGCAAACAATATTCATTGAGAGCTCATGACTTGCCTGGCACTGTGGAGTGGGGAAACAGACACGCAAACAACTCCTTGAGCTCCAGTGTGGCTAGTGCTGCCTCACACACACACACACACACGAAAGCTGGGGCTGTGCGAAGCACGAGTCACTGACTTGTGTCCAGGTGCCAAAGGAGTAGGGAATGATCCAGAAGAGGAAAGCATATTTGAACTGAACCTTGTAAAGGGATTTAGCCAGGAAGAAAAGGAGACAAAAGAAACTCTGGACTGAGTAAGGAGACCATGAATAATTTCATGAGGCTTGTAATTTCATAGGAAATACATGTGTGTACTTCACATGTGAAATACCGTGTGCCGGGATCACAGGAGTCTGTGGGCAGGACTGGCTGTCCAAACCCAGACATTTCGGCTCCTGCATCCTCCAGTGAGTCTTTCCGGATGCTCTTGGTATGCTGTGGGCTTCCAGGGGTATTCAACCTTTTGGCATCTCTGGGCCACACTGGAACAAGAAGAGTTGCTTTGGGCCACACATTAAATACATTGCTACATGTAATCGCAAAAAAAAAAAAAAAAAAAAAATCTCATAATGTTTTAAGTAAATTTATGATTTTGTGTTGGGCAGCATCCGTAGCCATCCTGAGCTGCATGCAGCCAGTGGACTGCAGGCTGGACACCCCTGTAAGAACTTTCACCCACTTATTTGGCACTTGATTCAAGCTTCTTTTATTATTTACTTATATTTTCCCACCTGGTTTGCATCCTTCTTAAGAGCAAGAATATGGCTTACGTTTGTTTCTCCAGTGTCGACTTCAGACTAATTAATGTACTCTTTGATGCATAGTAAGTTCTTAAAACTCATTGCTGATAGATAGACAGGTAGTCTTTTAGCTTCTCTGTTTTCAGTTACAAGGCTCTCTGAAGAGCCACACAAAATGGTTAATCCTAAAGGTGACTGACTGGAGCAATTTGGTAAACCCTTAGGGTAAGTACTGATGTGCAATCACCCCAAACTATCTTTCGAATATTCTCTCATAGTAGAAATGGCAGGCTCACCACTGGTGCAGAACCAGAGTTTCTATAAGTAAGGCCTGCTATGGTCCCATCAGACCTTTCAATAATGACTAAAGAGCTTGCAGTGTTTACAAAACTCCTGAGATCACTAAAGTCTGAAGTAATCTCTCATGCCTCATTAATCTCCAGTGTTTGAAGTAATCGCTAATGTGTAATAAATCTCTAGTCTCTGAAGGTTTAAACCACACAGATGTGTTTTTCAGATGAATAATGACAGACAGGATTTTGCCATTCAGTCATCCAGCCCACACTTAGGGAAATCTACCACGTTCAAAGCACTAAACTGGGTGCTTTCTCTGTTCCATGCTCTAGCTGCTCTGTCTCCGTGAAAAATGGCCTATCTTACCCACAAAAAAACCCTGAAAGTTCTCTGAATGCAAGTTCAAGGATTTTTTAGTAATTAAATATATCAGAAGAACTTTACCCATTGGTGTAAGGATAAAGACTTGGAGACTCTTTCCTTTCTTCTTTCCTCTTTTCCTTTCCCACATTCTCTTCCCTTCTTTCCATCCTTGCTCCTTCCCTCCCTGTCTTCCTTCCATCAGTAAATGTTTATCAAGAGCCTATAACATACCAGATACTATACTGAAGCTAGAGAAATAATGATAAAAAAGAGATACAAAATATACAAATTTCCAGTTATAAAATAAATAATTGTGGGACTGTAAAGTACAGCATGTTGACTAGTTAATGATAATATGTTACATCTTGGAAAATTGCCAAGAGAGTACATCTTAAATGTTCTCATCACAAGAAAAAAAAATCATAACCATGTATAGTGACAGATGTTAACTAGACTTTTGGTGATCATTTTTCAATATGTACATGTATATAAATATCAATTCATCATGTTTTACATCTGAAACCTATATAATGAAATATATATGCCAATTATGCCTCAATTAAAAAAAAGAGAGACACACACAATTTCTGCCCACATGGAGCAGAAATAGCTTGTGCATGGAAGGCAGAGTCACCTAGAACCTTGCATTTTACCATCCTTGACTAATTACTCATTTTATTGCAGGCATTAATGTGATCCAGATATTTTGAGTGAATTATATTATGTTCATTATGTTAAAGTGTGTCTGTTATTTGGATGATCACAAGTGTTTAGAACAGGGGGTATGGAATTAAAAGGCTTGAAATCTACCTTGCCTTGCATTAGGTATGTAACTTGAAAAAATCATGTCCTTCCTTGTGCCTCAGCTTTCTTATCTATAAAATTGGAAGAGTGTTGAATGAATAATTTGGGGGAGTTTGGGAAGATCCTGTGAGATACGAGGACAGACCCAAAAAACAGAATTTATTTATTAAAAATTGTGTATTTATTCTTACACTTAAACTTCAGTCACCTTCAAAGTCCTCTCTACTTGATGTAATACAACTACTGAGACTTTTTCCACTGCTCACAACAGTTGTTGATGCCTTTTAGTTCTTCTGCCATTTTTTGTTTCACTTCTTCCACATCAGTAAAACATTTCCCCTGGAGGACTTTTTTCATCCAGGAAACAAAAGAAAAGATCGCTTGGGATGAGATCAGGTGAATGGGGAGGGTGGGGCACAGGGGTCATGACATTTTTGATAAAAAAAGTTTTGAACACTCAGCATGGTATGGGCAGGTGTGGTCACAAATCACCCATCATGAAATAGGCAAACACGTTGAAAGGGCCTTCAGAAAAATTCACTGAAGTCAAATACAGCCTCTCACAACAATGCCAGCTGGTACACTGATACAGATAGATTCGTAGAACACTCACCCAGTGGGGAAAGCCAGTACTACAAGGAGCTTGCCCTCTGGAAGATTATTCCAGTTTTTTTTTTTTTTTGGGGGGGGGCAATCCCCTCATAACTCTCTGTGCCTTTGCACATGCCTTTCTCTCTCCATAAATTGTCTTTCCCATTTCCCCATTTTATTTGCCTTACGAACTCCTGCTTTTCTTTGAAACACTGGCTTAAGTAAGCATCACTTCACGTAAGAAGTTTCTTCTTCTATCCCTGATGGTACTGAGAACTCTCCCCTCTCAGCCATCGTTGTGCCCATCCAGGCTTCTACATTTGCAATAGCCACATGACATCACTGTGCAGAAAGGCAGAGCCTATGTCTTATTCACATGTTCTGTATCTAGCATAGCACTTGGCCCATAACAAGTGCTCAAAAATCTGCTGAATAAATGAATACAAATATGTTGGGAAAATGCTTCATAAATTCCAAAGTATTAAACAAAAGTAAGATATTAGTATCATCATTGCACTTCTCATTCAAGAGGGACTCAATTCAATTTTACAAAATATAAAACTGATTTTGGCCTAATTCTAATATGTAACTGTGGTGGACATTACGCTGCTCACTCATATATCAGTTCCCGTCTCCCTCTGAACTTACAGGTTAACTGGACTTCCTTGAAGGCAGGAATAAACATGTGATTTGTCTTAGCCAATGAAATGCATGGCATGGTCCCTGCCATGGGGAAGCATTTTGTTGTCCATGTTTGACTGTCCAGCTCACTCTTCCCTACACCGGTAATCACGGAAGGGCATGTTGACACTGACATTGAATCAGCTCAGCATGGTAACCTTGCATCACGTGGAGAACAGCTGTCTGCAGAGGCAGATGGGCCAAAACAGGACTGGCATGACTGAGCAATAATGCGTATTCTATTAATCCTCTAAGATTTTTCCCATTTTTATTACCACAGCATAATCTAATTTACCTGTTTGATAAAGTCACCAACTAACTTCTGGGAAACAAAATATGTCAATTTTCTGGGAACATAAAAATGATAATAATCAAAACCAAAAAGCATGAAGAAAAAAACTTGTCTAAAAAGCATACAACTGAGACTCAAACCCTAATACCAGAAATCTGGTTTACAGGGGTGTTAAACCTCTCTTAAATTGAGTCTCCTCAAAATTGAGAGAAATTTCTCTTCTAGTCAGCATGGAAACAGGGACCAAATCTCATACTTGTACCAGAAGGAAATTATAAATAAGGCATTTGGCATAACATGTTTTAAAGAAATGTGCTTCAGATCTTCTACCAACATGACCACTGCTAACATAGTTCATCGCTGTACCCCATGTATATACTTCACAACACATGTATGTATGTGCATCATTTAGAAGCATACAGCTTAGTGAGTTTTGCAAATTTCTCTACCTATGTTAGCACCACCCCAGTCAAGAGAGAGAATTTCCATCCCCCCCAAATTTCCTCATGCCCCTTTGCAGTAAAGCCCCCAGTCCCAACCCCAGGCTGCCACTAATCTGCTTTCTATCACTCTCGGTTAGTTCGGCCTTTGGTAGACTTTTACACAAATGGAACCAGACAAGATATACTGGCTTCTTTCATGTAGTATAATTTATGTCTGAGTTTGAACTGTACATAAACAGAATCATAATGTATGTTATGATTTTTTTGTGTCTTGCATTTTTGTTCAACATTATGTTTGTAAAATTCATCTACAAATTTCCATGTACCCTATAATTCAATTCATTTTTATTGCTGTATATACACCATTGTATGACTATAGCATAATTCATTTATTCATTCTGTTATTAATAGACTTTCAGGATGTTCTATAGTTCCACTGCTGCTATGAATTGATTTGGTAAGGTTTTATGTCCAACTAGCTTGCTAATCATTTTTATTAATAAAAACCCCCTCTGTAGATTCTTTTGGATATTCAGTGCATATATTCATATTATCTGTGAATAATGACAATTTTTAATCCTTAAAAAGCTCTATATTTTTATTCACTTTGTTTATTTGTTTATTTGTTTAACTGCTCTCCCAGGACCTCTAGTACAAAGTATTGACAGCAGCACCCTGGTACTGTTCCTGATTTTAAGGAAAAGCTTTTTAATCGTTGGGTATAATTATTAAGTATGATGTTTACTGAAGATTTTTGTGGTTATTCATTATCAGAATATTCTTTACAAATATAAAATTCTGTTTTAATCTCTGAAGTTTTAGGAGGAAAAATCATAAATTATGCAAATCTACTAATAGTTTCAACATGATTGAGAAAAGAATTTTATCATATGTTTTTTCACATCTATTGAGATGATCATATAAAGTGATATTCTATAATGTTAGATTAGTATTCTATTCTTAAACCAATCTTCCATTCTTGATATAAACCAATTTGGTAATAATAATTTATCAATTATATATTTTGCTTATTTTTGTTTACATCCAACTTCATGAATAAATTGGACTCTAATTCTCTTTTTTTTATTCCCTCCTTGTCAGGTTTTGGTTTCACAGTTTTGCTAATCTCATAGAACCATAGGGGAGTGTGCCTCCTTTTAATATTTCAATCTCATGTAAGATTAGACTTATTTTTTTTTCCTTCAACATTTGGTAGAACTTATCAGTGAAATCGTCTGGGCCAGCAATTATCTTTGTGGGAAACTTTTGATCACACATCTAAATTTAAGTTTTTAAATTTTATTCCATTTTGAGTAAGTTGGTATCATATTTTTCTAGAAATTTCCTCATTTTTCTAAATTTTAAAATATATTGAAGTTTTTCATAAAAATTCCTATATTAACATTTAATAGCTATAACATTTTGCAGTGTTCTATATACTTTGGTTAGATCTATTTGTTCATTATATTCCACAAATTTTCTGTATTCTTGTTTTTTCTGTTTTTTTTATTTATTTGTTTATTTATTGAGATAAGTGGATTACAATTGTCTGCTCTGATTGTAGTTGCATGTATTCTCTGAGTGTTCCAATTTAAGCTTTATTTTTTTTTTTGGAGGATATGTTTGTTGATCAGCCATACACTTTTATAATTGTTAGATATTCTGGAAAACTGAATATATTTATCAATATGAAATTACCCTCTATCTTTAGTAGTTGTTTTGCTATAAAGATAATTTTTTCTCATATTAATGTAGCTGTACCAACCTTCTTTAGCAGATAATTTTTCAAGGTACAGATTTTCCCAAATGTCTGCCTTAGGCTTTATTTAGATTGTACCCTGAAAATAGTAGCCTGAATATCTTTGCCTTTCAGTACATTCTTTTGTGCATTTATAATTAATACAACTACTGATATATTTAGATTTAAAAATGTTATTTCTCATTTCTAATGTATATTCCCTATTTAATGCTTCTTTTTTCTTTCCTTCCTTTCTTATATCTGTTGATCGATAGAATACTTTTATTATTTTATTTTTCTCCTACTAGTTTTCAATTTTTATAGTTTGTTTCTATTCTGTTCCTGGTTAACCTAGAACTGTGTTCTCCACTACAGTAGCCACTGGTCATGTGTGGCTATTTATATTTTAATTAACTAGAATTAAATAAAATTAAAAATTTAGTACAGTAGCCACATTTCAAGTGCTTTAAAGTTATATGCATCTAGTGGTTACTATAGTGGTCAGTATAATGGAACATTTGTATCCTCTCAGAAAGTTCTGTTGGAGAGAGTTGCCTTAAAACTGCAATATACACACAATATACATATACATCAAAGTCTAAAGTCAATCAATACCTTTACTTACCTCCTAGATAATTCAAGGATTTTAGAACATTTTAACTTAACTAAACATATCTCTGTTTGTATGTTGTGGCTGCTTCATATGTTAATTCATTTAAAAATCTCACTAGGCCACATTATTATAGTTGTATACTGTTTATATATTTTTACATATGCCCATATTTTTCACTTTATTTATTCTTCATCCTTCTATGGTAGTGATAAATTCTGTTTTTGTTTGTTTGCAAATATCTTTTCTTAAAGATTTTTATTTTATTTATTCTTAGACAGAGGGGAAGGGAGGGAGGGAGAGAGGGAGAGAATCATCAATGTGTGGTTGCCTCTTGTGCACACCCAACGGGGAACCTGGTCTGCAACCCAGGTACGTGCCTGACTGGGAATCAAACTGGTGGCTCTTTGGTTCACAGGCCGGTACTCAATCCACTGAGCTATACCAGCCAGGGCTACTTGCAAATGTCTTTATTTTATCCTTATTCTTATTTTTTAATCCTCATCCAAGGATATGTTTATTGATTTTAGAGAGAGAGGAAGGGAAGGTGAAAGAGAGGGAAATGTTGATGTGAAAGAGAACCTCCTATACATGCCCTGACCAGGAATCAAACCTGCAACCTAGGTATGCACCCTGACCAGGGATGAACCTGCAGACTTTTGGTGTATGGGACAATACTCCAACAAAGTTAGCCACCTGACCAGCTACCCTTATTTATAAAAGATTTTTTTAGTGTTCTAGGTTGTCAGTCAGTGAATTAACAAAAGAAATATTTTGCTAACTTTCTGTCATTCTTCAGACATGGTTCAACAAAATTTGTGTTTTTAAAATACTGTGACTTCACACACATACATCCATAGGATTTGAACACCACCACAACTTTTATGCCATATGAAAAACTTAGCCACGCAAAGCCACAACACAGGAGGAAGCTTGACAGAGGAGAAACAGGACAGGAAAGAGACAGCAATCTTTTCTGCTCACAGTCAAAATATCTTTTGCAAACTTCACAAAAACACAATAACATTGTCAAAGAATGAAACCACCACTCAACATTTGAAAGAAAGCACTCACACACACACAAACATGAGCTGAATTTATTGCCTGCTATAATCAGGTACAGCCTCTCCTAGTGGAGCAGAGACAGTTGATGGATAGGGGGTCCTGGGAAGGGTGGAGTTCCAGTATTGGTGATTTTCAGGGGACAAGTGGACCGACATCATCTTTAAAAGCTGTTACTGGGCGAGTCTTGTTAATTGGCTGACATTCAGAGGAATGTTCACTGGTGTGAGTCTCTGACTGGCTCACCTCCAGAAGTGAGTGGCTGACACTGTTTGGCCAACATTCAAAAGGGTATTCATTGAAACCAGTTGTCCTGGATCGATTGAATAAGGGTTTAAAACCAGTTCTCATAGCATCTTGCTACTAAGGCCACAGAAAAACAAAGCTTTCCTTAGAAGTATGGAAACCTTTCTTTATTCTCAATTTTAAACATTTCCAAGGTCCCCGCTGGGTTTTAGAAGACATTGATACAAATGAGGAGCTTTAAAGCTTAAGTTTCATTAACTTTATGGTAAATCTATTTCAAAGGCCAGGATGACAACTATTTCACCTTTACCCCAAGAATGTAGCCCTTCAGGTCCATGTTTATGTGGGGGCGGGGGCGGGCATCCTTCAGTTTCCTTAGCTCAATAGAAGACTTTTAATTCAACCCCCATTGGAATGCAAGGCAAACAAAACCAAGGCCCATTTATAAAACAGTGCTGTAACAACTGGACACTCACATAAAGAAAATGAATTTAGACACAGACCTTATACTCCTCACAAAAATTAACCCAGAATGGATCACAGATAGATGTTAATGTAAAATGCGAAACTATAGAACTCCTGAAAGATAACAGAAAACCTAGATGACCTTGGGTATAGAAATACCTTTTCAGATAAAACACCAAAAACATAATTCATAAAAGAAATAATTGATAAGCTGAACTTCATTAAAATTAAAAACTTCTTCTTTGTGAAAGGCAATATCAAGAGTAGTAGAAGACAAGCCACGGACTGGGGGAAAATATTTGCAAAAGGCAATCTAATAGAGGACTGTTCCCCAAACTATACAAAGGCCTCTTAGAATTCAACAATAAGAAAATGACCAACCAATTTGAAAATGGGCAAAACATCTTAAAAGATATGTAGATGATATACAGAAGATATAAATGACAAATAAGTATGTGAAGGGGTGCTCCATGAATGTCCCGCACCTACTAGACTGAAATCTGGAACACAGACAACACTAAATGTTGGCAAGGACATGGAGCAGCAGGAACTCTCACTCATTGACACAGGCACTGGCCCGCAGTGTCTGTGGCGTTATGGATGAGATACGAGACAAATTCACATGGACTACCGAGTCCTGTGGAGGAAAAGGGATGGCACGGCCACTCTCTCAAGAGGAGAGTGCCCAGACCCTTGCCTTGACAGGTTTTTCTTGGGTTTCAATTTACACAGGAATACAGGTAAAGTTCATTAATCATTGTCAGGCAGTAAGGATCAAACAATAGATAGCATACAAAGAACTCTGAGGGCCTATTCTGAGTCAGGGTCTGTTAGCTAAAGGGCTACAAAACTTTGGGAAACAAACTCATTTCCTGCTCAGACCCTTATCTTTTAATTGAGAGCATTCTTAGCAAAGCAGGTTTCACACGATTTTACATATTCTTTCTTAGGCCTGATCACCCTCGGAACCCTTTCCAGCACAGAGCTGCACCACCCTCTGTTATTGTTTCAGGCTTAAGTCAGGCAGAGTAAGCAAGGCAGCCAAGAGATTAGGAGACTTCTCCCACACAGAATGAGGACTCAGGCTATGTCAAAGCTGAGGATCCATCACCCCCTTTTGCTATAGCCCCTAAGTCCTTCTCTGGGGCCTCCTCATGATCATGCCTGGCTTAGGTCGTTCCCCCCTTGGGGAATCTTACCCATTATTGGCTAACCGATCAAGCATTGGGGGCCAGCTATGGATGAAGTAAAAGGAGCAGAAGTGGTGCTCCTGCCAGGGAGATAAGCTTTGTCTCCTTAGTGGCTTATAGTCTGAAGGTCGCTCACTCAGCCTTAGCCATGGCGGGGTTACAGTTCCTGAAACCAGGCAGGGCAGTTCCCAACAACTCATTGCTGATAGAAACTGAAAATGGTACAGCCACTTTGGAAGGATATTTGGAAGGCTATTGGAAGTTTCTTACTAAACGTACTTGCACCATGTAGCCCCGCAATCACATTCCTGGCATTTACCCAAATGAGTCAAAAACTCACATCCATACAAAAACCAGCACATGGATGTCAATAGCAGCTTGATTCATAATTACTGAAATTGGAAGCAGCCAAAATGTCCTTTGGTAGGTGAATGGATAAATAAACTTAGATTCATCCAGACATAAAATATTTTTCAGTACAAAAAGAAAAAGAAAAAGAACTATCGAGCCATGAGAAGACAAAGAGAAAGCTTAAATGTGTATTACTAAGCGAGAGAGCCAATCTGAGAAAGCGACATACTACGTGCTTCCTACTATATGACAGTCTAGAGAAGATAAAACTACAGCATGAAACAAAAGGTTTGCAATTGTGCGTACGAGAAACATGGAGTTGATTCCTGTGTTATTTGTTATTGTATTAATTCCCGTACAAATAACTGTAAACCTACTCTTGCCCCACACTGTGCAGAAACAATGAAAAGATCAGTGGTTGCCAGGGTTGGGGTGGCAGGGAGTGAGGGTGGTAGAGAAATGAATAGGCACAGCACAGAGGATTTTTAGGGCAATGAAAATACAATATATGAAGAAGATCCCCCAAAAACAAAATTTATTTATAAAAATGTGTATTTATTCATATCTTGAAACTTCAGTCACCTTCAAAGTACTCTCCACTTGATGCAATACACCTATGGAGACTTTTTTTGCACTGCTCAAAACAGCTTTTTAACTCATCGATTTTGATACCTTTTAGTGCTTTTGCCATTTTTTTGTTTCACCTCTTGCACATTGACAAAACATTTCCCTTTGAGGACTTTTATCATCCGGGAAAAAAAATAGTCGCTTGAAGCATGACCTGGTGAATATGGAGGGTGGGTCATGTGGGTCATGCCATTCTTGGCCAAAAACTGCTGAACACTCAGCGCAGTGTGGGCAGGTGAGCTCGTCAATCAGCCATCATGAAATGGGCAAATACCTTGGGTCTTCCAAAAAATTCACTGAAGCTGAATGCAGCCTCTCACAACAACACCAGCTGGTACACTGATACAGATGAGTTTCTAGAACACTCACCTAGTCGGAGAAGCCTGTACTACAAGGGTCCTGACCTCCAGAAGATAATTCTGTTTATTTTCGGGGTGGTCCCAGCTCATATGATATTATAATGATAAGTATATCTCATTATATATTTGTCCAAACCCATAGAATATACAACATAAGAGTAAACCATAAGGCAAACTATGGACTTTGGGTGACTATGACGTGTAAATGTAGGTTCATCATTGATTAAAAAAAAAAAAGAAAAGAAAGAAAGCACCATTCTGGTGAGGTACGTTGATAATGGGGGAGGCTATGCATGTACGGGAGTAGGGGGCATACAAGAAATATCTGTACCTTCCAGTTCACAATATTATTGTAAACTTAAAAGTACTCTAAAAATAAAATCTTAAAATTAAAAAAAAGAGTTCTGGAAATGGATGTTGGTGATGGTTATTCAACAATATGAATATTCTTAATACCACTGAACTGTATATTTAAAAACAATTAAGATGGTAAATTTTATATTATTCGTATTTTACCACAATTTTTAAATATCTACGGGTGGGTGGGGGAGAGCCAACCCTAATAGTCTAGGAGACTATTACCAGAAATGGAAGAATTTAAGTAATACCTAGTTGCTTATTTGGCAAGCAGTCACTAAGCACTTATTATGGACTTATTATGCAGGTGTTGTACGACGTACCGGAGTTTCAACAGCAAATATTAGGTCAGCCCGTGCCTGCAAAGGGTGACAGGCCAGGGCTCTAGTGCAGGGTGCGGACACTGTCGCAGAGCAAGCGGCTTGGAACAGAAGAGGAGCACCGACCCTGGTTCCTAGGTTCTAGGCTTCCTGCTAATCATTTACACACATTATCTCATTTAATTCCCTCAACAACTCTAAGAGTTTGGAATTAATATTCCCACTTTACAAAGAATGACTTTAAATCTCAAATTTAATGAGCCTGAGATGGCACAGCTGCTAACTGGTGGCGCTGAAAGGCAAAGGCTGAGTCTGCTCCTCCAAAGCCCACGCCCACTACACAGATGGGCTCCCAGAGCAGCTCTGTGGGCCAAGCTGCCGCAGGCAGAGCTTCACCATGAATAAAGGAAAGAAAAAAAAATAAAAACAATATAGTGAATTTTATAATAAAAAAACTGTACTCCATTAATAGGCAGCCCTATATACTATAATTTGCCCTCTTCGACAGTTTGGTGCTAAATGTTGTTTACTTTTATGAACTGACGGGGATAATAGGTGGTAGCTGTCACTCTCTTTTAGGATCCCAATATCTAAACCCAATTCCTAAGTCTGGAAAATTCTGCACTTGATAAATCTTGGTGGTAAGCAAGCCTGTCTCCAACCCTGGAAGCTCAAGTTCCCACCTTTCAAGGATATGAGCCCCTGAGCCCCACTCCACTAACCAGAAGTGCACCCTAGACTATGAATCAGAAAGCAGCATTAAGAAGAAGCAAGGATGGCCCAGAAGCCATTGGGAGAATGAATGGTGGCCATGGCAATGGCCGTGTCTGGTTCCCAGGGCAACGTGTCAGGGGAGCCATCCAGCAGCAGTGTTGGTGATGCTAGCAGTTAACCTAGCACAGTCACTAAGCATAACTTTGTATTATTTAGTTGTTAACATGACCAAAGTTACAAGACTAACTCTTGTAACAAGTCTATCTTTTTAGCAAACAAACCAGATTGACTATGTGTCTATGTAATTGCTTCCTCAGTGATTGTGAAATATTTGATCCAGTTAACGATATGGATCAGCTCCTCTTTTTAAAAGATTAAAACAGCATGTAATGAATTAACTAATTAGTTTATTGATTCATTATATTTACTTGCTGAGTACAGCTGTACGTTTCCACCAAGCAAGGTGCCTGGCACGCACAAAAGAGACAAAGCTTATGATCTCAATTACAAACCTTTCTTTCCATCTCCCCTGCAACCCCCATTAGCAGCCAACCGCTGTGACGTCCTATCTATGCTTTTGTAATTGCTCTCCGGACACTTCCTTTTCTTTGAATCTTGCTTTTCTGCAATTCAGTTTGCAATGAAGAACCACGGCATTTTTAAAAAACATTAATTTGGTCATTTTACTGCTCCGCCATAAATCCTTCAAAAATTGTCCAATATCTTTAACTTTAAATCCAAAGGTTTATTTATTTATTTATATGTTTTTATTGTTGACACTATTACAGATTTCCCTCCTTTTCCCATCCTTCCCTTAGCCCCCACCCCTGCTGGCCTTCACCACGTTGCTGTCTGTGTCCACGAGCTATGCATATAATACTAGCATAGATGTTCTTTAGCCAATCCCTTCCAGTCCCCACCCCCACCTGTTAATCCAAAATTGGTAACCTGGAAGCCTCCACATGATCTGCCTATATTTCTAATTTTCTCTCACTGCTGCAACCGGCCCCATGCCACAATGCCCCAAACATATTGTCCTCTCAGTATCTAAAATGCTTTGATCTCTTTCCTGACTCAAGGCCTTTAAATATATGATTCCTCCTTCCTGGAACGTTTTTCCTCCTACTGTGCTCCTGGCTAAGCCCTACTTAATGCTTTCTGCTTTAGATTTCACTTCCTCAGAGACACCTTCTCTGACCACCCAACTTAAGGTAGACCCTGGATTTACCCTCTTAACACATCTGAAAACTTACTTTCATAGCTCTTATTACATCCTGTAATTCTATATTTACATGTTTGTTTACTTGCTTAATGTCTGTCTCCTCCATGCTAGTTGGTAAGCTTTAAGGAGACAGGAACCATGTCTGTCTTATCATTCACCACCTAGCACCCAGCAAAGCATCTTCTACGGGTTCCTTAAACATTATGGATGAATGAATGAACAAATTTGCAAACAAATCCAAGGCTTATACAATTGCATGTGAAAATGGTGTTTTGGTTGCAAATCGCAGAAAAGAGGGAACTCAGAGGGGCCCAGAGAGCCAAGCAAAGGAAAGCTCCTAGCGGAGGTAGCCCTTCAAGGGGGACTGCAAAGGACAGGTAAGGTGTGAACAGACTCTGATGAGACCTGTGGGGAGACGCTTCATTGCTCAAGTAAAGAGCAGGGTCAGGGGGGAGGTAGCCACTTAGCAGGAGACAGTGAGTGGTTACACCTGGGTGTCATCTGGATCTATAGTGGACTCCTGTATGTCAGTGAGTAGTTGGCTCCCAAATGTACAGGGAGGCTGTAAGGCAATTTCCTTATAATCCTATCTCCTGAGTAAACACGCTCATGCAGTGTAACTACTCAGGATACAGAGCTCCCGGGCGTGTGATGCAGGCACTGTGGCAGATAGTGCAGGCTGGCTCCCTGGATTCCATGACACTCCATGACAAGGGTGTGTTCGCTGCATGCCTGAGCCCAGACAGCTAAGGCTGCATTCTCAGACTCCCTTCAGCGTGAGGTCTGCACCTGATTTAGATTCCGTTTGGGCAGATACCCCCATGCTGGATTCAGGAGGAAGCGAACATCATACGCAAGAGGCCACACTCTGTTGCTGCTTTTTGCAAGCACAGTCGTCAAGATACTGTGTGTGTGTGCGTGCGTGTGTGTGTGTGTGTGTGTGTGTGTGTGTGTGTGTGTGTGTGTGTGTGTATGTTTGGAGGCAGCTGTAGCAGAGGCCCCAGAGTCCGGTCACAATCTTCCCAGTTGCCGAAAGGTATGACGCAGAGGACCCCTTATGCTCATGCAGATCATGGCCAAAGTACAGTGGTTCCAGGATGAAAACTTCTGAAAAGCCTGTGATTTTGGGGTCTCTTTTAACTAATACAAAGTTCAAAAGTCACTACAGAGTGCAAAGACAGTGTCAGTTCTATTACTGAAAATGCTCTTTAAACTTCATTTCAACTTAAAATCTTCTCCTTTCCCTCAATGAATCAGGGCCTGCTATAGACTGGCCTCTTGCAGGGGGTAAAGGATACAGTCTTTCTTTCTGCCCCCACTGTCCTGCATGCAGCTTGCTTCCCAAGTTATGATTCCTGTGGGAGTGGAGATCAGAGAGGCTGGAAAGGAAAGGCGAGAGCTTTCATCTGACAGGTAGTGTGGTAAGATGACTTCACACTTTCTGGGTCTGGCAGATATTTACTGTATTTTTCTGACTATAAGACACACTTTTTTTTTCCTCCAAATTTGGGGGGAAAATGCAGCAGTGACCCTGCTCCACTGCTGCCCTTCCCCACCCCCCACCGCCCCACCACAGCAAGCCAGGTAAGCTACATTCGGACTATGAGATGCACCCCCTTTCCTCCCAAATTTGGGGGGCATATCTTATAGTCCAAAAATACAGTAATTTTTACTTACTTTGGGGAGGGATTCTGTAGAGACCTCAGTATCCAGTAGTCAGTCTTGCATCTGTAGTTTCTCTGATCTGGGCAAATCCATGTTATTTGTGTACTTCCTTCTACAAACTTTTTGGAAGGGGTGATTCTCCTCACCTTCCTTTCTGTTGAGATCTCATTGTTCCTCCCATGATTCTAATGGAAAAGATCTAAGATGGTATTCCTAATGACTCTCAATTTCACCCATATAGCCCACACCCTGGCCACAGGGAACATTCACACATTTATTGTCCCCAAAACTCCGTGAATGCAGATCCATCATAGCGTAGCAGCACCCTCTTCACTCTGCCACGAAAACAGCCCGCCAGCCCATCTCCAGATTCTAGATTTCAGGGACAAGAGTCAAGTCACATCCATGCTGATTCTCTAGCTGTAGGGGAAACAGCAGGCTCCCCAGATGATTCCTTTGCAGCCCCTCTTACTCAGCTTATACTGAGAGTAGACACCCTGGCTGTTAGGATACGGGCTCAAGACTCACAGAGCACCAGTGTCTCTTTCTTTTAAATCTCTCACACGAAATCCTCTCTCCATTGCTACCCTCTACCATTTTCAGTCCTTGCTGGAGTGGCACATCTAATCAGTTCCCTGATACTTCTGCCACCTGTTTTGAAATATCTGCGGGGTAATCTGTTCCATGACCCACTGATCATGTTGTTGCACCAGCTGATAACATGCATATCTTTTTGCACCAGCATTCATCTCTCTCCACCTCTAAGAGGTGTTCCTAAGAGCACATTGCTCCTTTTTGGGTATCCATCTAACCTCTAGGTCCTTGCATGGATCCTGACTAATATAACCCAATCACAGCACTTTTATTCTTCTTACCAATGATTGAATCAGGACTCAAAGCTTGAGTTAATCAGAAAATATTCTCCTGGTCTATTATTGGCTCAGGATGAGCATATGACCTAAATGAGCCCAGTTGTACCAAAGGGTGAGAGGCTTCCTCTCTATTTCACCCACTTGGTCTGAGACAAAAATGTGTGTCATCCTAGTTGCTGCTGGCAGTCTTCTCATGGTCATGAGGAAGGGGCATCCTGAGGACAATACCAAGCCATTGGAGAGGGCAAACCTGAGACTGGAGACATTACCATGGTATGGCTAAGATGGCTCTACCTTTAGACTTCTTGCTGTAAAAGAAAGTAAATTTCATTATTTTAGCCAAGTTAAGTCAAAGTTGCTGTTGTTGGCAAGCAAAAGCTAGTGATCTTCCATACATTCCCTGTGTCAGTTTGTGAGTCCTGAACCATTCACTGTGGAAGTGGAAACATTAGGTGATGGAAAGCAAATGGAAACATGGAGTGATGGAAAGTATTAATTGACATAGCGTGGATCACTTGTTTCTTCCATGGAATGGGGTGATTTTCCAGGAGTCAAATACTCCTCCATACTTGGGGGGCAATAAGATAAAATGAATACAGAAGAGGCAAACACCCCATTAAGACTATAGGCAAATTTTATTTGTTTTTTACCCTTACCCAAGGACATGCTTATTGATTTCAGAGAGAGGAGAAGGAAGGAAGAGAAGGATTGGTTGCCTCTGGAATGAGCCCCAACTGGGGAGCAAAACTAAAACCTAGCCGTATGCCCTGATTGGTCATTGAACCCATGACATTTTGGTTTATAGGAAGATGCTTCAACCAACTGAATCACACCGGCCAGGGCAGCAAATGCTTTTTAAAGGAACTTGCTGCAGTTTTAACATCCCAATGGCTTGGGCACTGTTAACAGCACCTGAACAATTAATGTTATTCAAGATAATTGCTTCACGTACATTACAGAAGTCCACTATCCTTGATTATTTCCTCCCCAGTGAAATACTTAAGTTTTATTAATTTATGAGGCTAGTAGGTATTTTGAAAAACAACTACAAATGTATTTTATAGAAAGATACCACCAGATCAACACATGAATGTATGACTTTCATTTTAAATTAACTGTCTTTATGAGTAGCTGCTGTTTTCAGCCAAGTTTCTAGTTAACCATTTTTTTATTCTATTAGAGAATTTAATTCTATCTCTTTATGAGTATTTTAATATATTCAGTGTGAAGAAATATGATCGTGCTATAGCAATACTACTTTGCTTCTAGGTACCTACAACAACAATGATGAAAATAGACAGAAATAAGACTGAGGATGGCATCATCTGCGTGATGGGTGGAGAAATGATCAATAATCTCTTGTATCTTCCTTCTCCACCACTTTCATTCAGGCTTTCATTATCTGGCTGGATTACCGCAAAGCAGTAAAGTAAAATCTTTTTAAGTGCGTGTCTTCCCCCCTTTCAGACTAGACTTTACACTGTCTCCAGATAAATCTTGTAGGCACACAGTTCTCATCACATCACTGTCTCACTCAAGAGCCTTCAAGGACCTTCCTCTGCTGACCAAAGTCCATGGCGTTCAGAGCCATGGTGTTCAAGGGCCTTATAATGTGACACAAATGCACTTTTCAAGCTTTTCCCCAGTCTTTCCCTATGTGTGCTCCATAACTTGATCAACTGGCTTGTTTGCTATTCCCCAAATATCTCTCATCCTCCCACTTCTTGGAGTCTCAGCTGCAAAGTTTTTCCTGTGATGACTGTTGTCTTCTGTCTCTTCAGGCTGCTATAACAAAAATGCCATAGGCTGAGTGGCTTAAACAACATTTACTTCTCACAGTTCTGGAGTCTGAGAAATTCAAGATCAAGATTCTGGCAGATTTAGTGTCTGGCAAGGGCTTGTTTTTTGGTTCATAGATGGCTGTCTTCTTGTTGTGCCCTCATATGGATAGCACTTGGACAGGGATGCATGAGCAGGGGAATGTCCAGTGTGAGGGCCCCCACTCAGGAGGAGAAGAGCACAAGGAAAATCCAAGGGAAGAGTAAGGTTAGAGAGGAGGCTTCCGTGATAGGTCATATGTGTCTGGGTCAAAGAGCTACAAAGGGCAATCGTAGCTTGGGGTCTTATAACCAAAAACTCTATCTTATCAATGACCAGCAGATATAGGGTTAAGTTTCACAGGGCATGCAAAGCAGGTAGTCTCCAAACGGATAAAAAATATGCTTGCTTAGGATATTTTTTAAATAACCGGATGTGTCAAGTTTTAAGTTGATGCTGGTAGGCTTTTGAACTAATAGATCTCAACCTTCAGTAAAGTAATAAAGAACCTAGGGGTCAATACCAGAAACCATCTTAGGCTCATTCATATAACACAATGGGTGGGAACTAGCAGTCAGTGCTACAGCAGCCATTTACAAACTGCATTAAGTATTAAACATGCACAACATAGGAGACACTCCAGCAACGAACAAGACAATCTTCAGAATTACCAACTAGGAAAGAACAAAACTGATTTGACTGCTGATGGCAGTACTTGGGAATGGAGGGTGGGGAGGCACTTGTTGGCTCAAATAACAATGTATGAAGTCAGCCTTCCTATTCTACTGTGTTTTTATTTAGAGGTAAAATCATCATTCATCCTTCCCCTTTTCTCCCAAATAAATACATAGGAACACTAATCGGTGCCCAAGATGAATGTTGGCCATGATGACGGGGAACAGAGGCCTCCAGTGTTGTAACCACATGAACGGTGCCCTTTCCTGGCTACTAGGTGGGTTGTTCTCATGCAAGTACTTCCCTCCCAAATGGAAGAGGCAAAAATCTCTGGTAAAATGTGTTATTCTTACATGGGGCACTGTACCACTGGAATTGTTTATGTAATCCCAATTACAGTGTCCCACAATTTATATTGTTCCCCTCAGAACCCATCTCCTTTGTTTTAATATAGGAAGCACCTACAACTTGGATTCATTTTCTACAGTCCAGAGTTAATAAATATCCCTCAATTACTTATTCATACGTAAATCCAAAAGCACAGAAATTCTTTACAAAGTGAGAGCTCAGCATATTACGAATTCACAAGTCCCTTAAGAAGTTTCTGGGAAATGAGTCATGATATAAGATTTTAATTACTGCTTAATACTCCCTGAGTTCTTTCCTAAGTTAATTCAAATAGGTAGTTTTAATCATGTGACCCTTGATATCTATGTTTTTGTTCAACAAATACTTGTTGAATACCTGCCATGAGCTTGGCACTGGGCCGGGAAATGGGGACACGGCAGGGACCAGGCTCAGTGTGACTGTTGCCCTAATGGTGTGGGGACTGACACAGTGTCCTGGAGCTGTCCCCCGCCCCAGTTGAAGATTCTGACGACGAAAAACAAAAATAAGTAGTTTTACTCTTTTATTTTCTGCTGGTCTGGGCTCTTCTGAGGCTGAAACTGATTGACTTCAGTTACGAATCCTGCTGGAGAGGAAAGTGCTTTTTTAAGGGGAATTGATAGCTATGTAAGCATATCGCTGGTCTGAGGACTTGAGCTGGGCTCCAGTTTGCTTCAGCAAGGTTCCCGATCAGCCTCAAGGAGGCACATTCATGGAATCCCACATTGTGACTTATCAAAATATTCATTTGACCCTGAAAACGTTCTTCTTAGTGCTATACAGCTAGAAGACAAATAAAGTATTTGAACAAAATGTTTGCATCAGTGACTTCAAATTGACAAAAACCCTGTGGGTTGTCTAGGCTGAGAAACCTCTCGAAGACTCAGTCTGTTTGGTGCCTACAGGTTTTGGTTTTCCTCTGTGCATACAGATGACAAGCTGCATGTTAATTAAAAAAACTGACATCTTTCAGTTTACTCTTTCCTCAGTACTTGGATTATCCCTCTTTCTCCCGCAATGCCCACCTCCACTCCTGCCGTTACCAAAGACATGTAAGTGAAAGGTTTCACAGTTTTTACAGGAGTAATTTTGAGGGCAAGTGCTGTTCTTCTCATGAACCACTTTACAGCAAAGTCAAACTGTGTGCCCTGTTATGTTAAATTTTGATCTTTTTAATGTAAGAAAATATCATTTTGGTAAAGGTTAATGCCTCCTTAATATTTATACACTTGAATCATATTAAAAATGCATTTTTGGAATTCTAAAATCTTGAATTAATATCACAAGGTGAAAAGACTATGTGGCACCGTTTGTAATTCACTAGCACCCAATGTAGAATGCTCTATCAAGTCTGGCAAGCCCGTGAGTCTTGTCCCAGTCTAGTCTCCAGCACTTCAAGGTTTTGACACGGATGCCCGGAGACAACTCCAAGTGATTCTTGCAGATCAGAAAGAAATTAACTTTCCAGCAACCTGCTAGGGATAATATAGTACCCTGAGAAACATGCTTATCTAACAGCCATACAGCATATGTTTGTCTAGTTTCGAGCAGATTTTGAACACCAGGCTGCCATAATGTGAATGAACGGTGACGTGATTCTGGTACATCGGGGACCGCATCTGCTGCACCACACCCGGCACACGTCGTCCTCGCATAGCGAGCCTGCAGATAACTAACAGTCCCCACAACTCCTTTTGAAATAGTGCTTGTATAACTCCACTTGTATTGTCAAGGGGTCCTGGGAACAAATGAAAACCTAACAGTGTCATAGGTGCCATAGGTTTGTCCTTTGATGATGCTAAAACCCTCCAGCACATTTACTTTAATGACCTGATCTCCCGGGAATCTGAAAACCAGTCTCTGACTGACAGACGTACACAATGTCCAAAATGGTAATTTAATGGCTACATTTATTTTGGCGCTCACCTCAAATGCTTAAATCTTAGCTCTTAAAAATTTCCAAATCTCCGAAATCTTTTGGCATCATAGAATATTTGGTTCCCCTGAGTTTGAAAACTTCTGTAAGGAGCATAGCAAAGGAGTTTATGTTTTAAAATATTTATAGGAGTGTTTCTGATTTTATTATCATTAAAGAGAAAGCTGAATCATCTGCATTTTAGAATTAAGTCTACTTCACAGTTATTGTTAATCTCTGTGACCGAGCTACTTAGAACTGTAGGGCAATATTGTTGACTCGTGGTGTAGTGTGTGCACATAAGAGTGTGTGCATGTGCACACACACATACAGATCTTTCTGGAACTCAGCACATACACAATTGGGTGCATGAATGTGGTCTGTCTTTGGGATCACTATTGCCTGTGCAAATGAAGTTGTTCTTGCTTCCCCCCTTTGAGCAATGACAGACTGCTTTGCTCCCAGCCTCGTCCCTGCCATGATGCTTCATCTCAGGGATGGCTAATTTCTTCCTAATACCCATTTTCCCCCTCTATAGTAATACAATGCTGGGTGTTAGCTGGATACATTGCTGCCCACCCAGATACACATATTTCAGGCTTCCTTGAAGCTAGGTGTGGGGAAATAACCTCATTTTAGACAATAAGACATAAATAGAACCTCCTCAGACGAACTCTATCAACTGCTTCCTGGAACACTAGCTCGATGGCTTGGTATCCAGCAGCCACCTCGTGCAACACTGAGTGGGGTTCACACTGTGACCTGTAAAGAGCCTAGCAGTCTGGCCACTGGGGGACCTCACCAGTCCCAGGCTGCCTATCTTCAGCTATTTTATGTAAGAAAGAAATAAAACTCTATCCTATTCAAGACATTGTTTTCCCTGATGTTGAATGTGCAAACTGAAGCCTAACTGATAAAAGTGTCCTGGACATTTCTCTCACACATGCCCTAGATGCCATCTCTCCCCTGCTCTGAGCCCTGCGATCCAGGCATGTGTTGTGCTCCAGAGTCACTTCTTGATTGTCTACTTTCCTCGACACATGATGCCTGCTAAAATCTGAGGACTGCCCTTCTGTTCAGCCTCACGTCCGCCATTCCTCCTAACCTCCAAACTCCATGTTCAGCAACATTGCCAGGCTTCCTCACACTTCGGGTTCATAGTTCTTCTGTTTAAAAGTCTCCCTGTGTTCAGCAACTTGAGAAACTCAACTCAACTCAAATGTTCTCCCCTCTCCTTAAAATCTTCCATGGCTCCCCCATACAGAGCAAACTCATGTGTCCTTTCTCTTACATGTCCCTGCACAGGGTTAATTAACTGCATTGAAAAATTGTGTATGTCTGTCTCCATATTACACTATCAGCTTCTGAAAAGCAAGAACTCAGATATTTCTTTTTTTCTTTGCTTCTTTCTTTTTTAATATATTTTATTGATTATGCTATTACAGTTGTCCCATTTTCCCCTTTCACTGCCCTCTACCTTCCATACCCTCTCCCACCCACATTCCACCCCTTTAGTTCATGTCCATGTGTCATACTTAAAAGTTCTTTAGCTTCTACATTTCCCACACTATTCTTACCCTCCCCCTGTCTATTTTCTACCCACCGTCTATGCTACTTATTCTCTGTACCTTTTCCCCTCTCTCCTCCTCCCACCCCCGTGTTGCTAACCCTCCATGTGATCTCCATTTCTGTGGTTCTGTTCTTGTTCTAGCGGTTTGCTTAGTTTGCTTTTGTTTTAGGTGTGGTTGTTAATAACTGTGAGTTTGCTGTCTTTTTACTGTTTATATTTTTTATCTTCTTTTTTTTAGATAAGTCACTTTAACATTTCATATAACAGGGCTTGGTGATGATGAACTCCTTGAACTGGACCTTATCTGAGAAGTGCTTTATCTGCCCTTCCGTTCTAAATGAAAGCTTTGCTGGATAGAGCAATCTTGGATGTAGGTCCTTGCCTTTCTTGACTTGGAATACTTCTTTCCAGCCCCTTCTTACCTCTAAGGTCTCTTTTGAGAAATCAGCTGAAAGTCTGATGGGATCTCCTTTCTAAGTGACTGTCCCCTTTTCTCTAGCTGCTTCTAGAATTCTCTCCTTCATTTTAATCTTGGCTAATGTAATTACAATGTGTCTTGGTGTGTTCCTCCTTGGGTCCAACTTCTTTGGGACTCTCTGAGCTTCCTGGACTTCCTGGAAGTCTATTTCCTTTGCCAGATTGGGAAAGTTCTCTTTTATTATTTGTTCAAATAAGTTTTCCACCTGTTGCTCTTCTTCTTCCCCTTCTGGTACCTCTATAATTTAGACGTTGGGATATTAAAAGATGTCCTGGAGGTTTCTAAGCCTCTCTTCATTTTTTAAAATTCTTGTTTCTTCCTTGTTTTCTGTTTGGTTGTTTCTTCCTCCTGGGCCACTTCATTGATTTGAGTTCCAGTTTTCCTCCCATCACTATTGGTTCCCTGTACATTTTCCTCTATTTCACTTAGTGTAGCCTTCATTTTTTCATCTAATTTGTGACCAAATTCACCCAATTCCATGAGCATCTTGATCACCAGGGCTTTGAACTGTGCATCTGATAGGTTGGCTATCTCTTCGTTGCTTAGTTGTATTTTTTCTGGAGCTTTGATCTGTTCTTTCATTTGGGCTTTCTTTCTTTCTTTTCTTTTTTTTGACATGCCTGTTATGTAGTGAGGGGCGGAGCCTCAGATGTTCACCAGGGCGGGGCAATCCAGTAGCTGGGTTTTAATGCTGTATGTGGGGCAGGGGTCCGAGAGGGAACAATGGCGCTTGCTCTACTCTCTGCCGGATTTCAGTCACTTCCACTGCTTTCCCCAAGCAAAGTGGGCCCTTCTGGTGCTGATTCCCAGGTGGGTGGGTTTGTATCCATTCTAGGACCCTGTGGGTCTCTCCAACGAACTCTCCTGTGAGGCTGGGAGACTCTCCTGGCAACTAAACACCTCCTGGAGGTGTTTTCAATTGGTGTTTTGAGGCTTTATTTACCCAAGCTGGGACCCTGGGTTGGATAGTCTGTCTCACTACCCAGTTTCACCTGGTTTATCTCTGCACAAATGTGGGACCACCCAATTCTGCAAGCCACCGTGCACGCCAAGCCCCTCCACAATCCACCGCCTCACTGGATCCACCCACTGCCACCTTGCATGCCTGGGGTCCACCAGCCATCACCTGTGCACCCGGAGTCCACCAGATGCTGCTTTGAATGCCCAGGGTCTGCCAGCCACCACTTTTTTTTTTTTCCCCCCAACACCTCTCAGCCCAGCTACCTGACTCTGCCCCTCCTACCAGTCTGGATGAATGTGTCTACTTTAACTTCTTGGTTGTCGGACTTCTATACAGTTCAATTTTCTGTAAGTACTGGTTGTTGTTTTGTTTCTAAATTTTTGTTGTCCTTATTTTGGTTGTGGGAGGAGGCACAGTGTGTCTACCTACACCTCCATCTTGGCTGGAAGTCAAGAGCTCAGATATTTCTTACTTGTATATCTTTAACAAGCACATCAGAGTCTCTCAATGTACATATGCTAAGTGGAAAAAATGAATGAATGAATGAATGATGCAGCTAGGGACCCATTCCACTAGGAAGCACTCTCCCTACTTTAAATAACTAACTTCAACTCCTAGTTGCCTAGGTGACAAAAAGCCTCAATGATTCTTTAAACCATACTAGAACTTTATAGCATACTGTTTTAATTTTTGTTTTATTTTCGTCTTAAATCTTTGTAGAGTAAAAAATAGCAGAGGTATAAATAAGTATTCTATATTTAGTTTTAACAGTGGCTATCGTGTATTTAATCCCATCTTACAGTGGCAACTTGGACTTGCCAAGCACTGTGCTAAGTGCTTCACATGCTTCATTTTATTTAATTTTTGCCTTAACCGTATGAGGTAAGTATTGTGTTCTGACTCTTTCAGTTGTAAGTAATAGGACCTCAAGTCAATATAGTTTAAACAAAGGAAATTTATTGGCTCATGAGCCAAAATATTTGAGGGTAGTTGTTCGGCTGGATCTAGGGCTCAAACAATGCTGTTAGGGTGCTATCCCTAACCCTACCTCTAACTGTCCTTGACCCTAGCCCTACCTCTAACTCTATCCTTATTCCTAGTCCTACCTCAATTCCATCCCCATCCCTATCTCTAACCATACTCCCATTCCTCTCCATAACCCTATTCCTGTCCCCATCTCTATCTCTATCCTCACTTCTAGCTCAATCGCCATCTTTATCCCTATCCTATCATAACCTCTATCTCTCCAAAAGTCTCCTCATCAGACTCAAACTTATATTCTACCCCCTTAGTAACTCAAACAGAAAGGAAGCATCTTCCCCATAGCTCTGGGAATAAAATCTCAGAGAGCTGTCTGGCTGCCTTGTGTCATATGCTTATCCATGAAGTTGAACTTGATTAGGGAGAAGGGTAATGTGGTTGACCAGGCCCAGGTCATGCCCAACCAGTGAATAGAGCAGACTGTTTTCAGTCCCTACCTGAACTAGTCACATGGAAGGAGTGTCCCTACAGGAAAGAGGGGTTCCAAGAGAAGGTGAAAAAAATATCAGGCAGGCAAAAATGGAATTTTTCTAACACAGATGTGCTCTCTCCTTACAGATGAGGAAACTGAGCTTAGAGAGATTATTTCATTTTCCCAAGAACACACAAGAGGTAAGCCATGGAGCTGTGATTCAAATCCCCTTCTGTTTATCCCTAGAGTCTATGTTTGCTAATCACTCTGCTCAACTATGTTCCTTTCTAAAGTACTAAAATGTAAACACTACACCTTCAATATTTAACTGATGATGAACCAGAAATAAAGAAAAAATAATTAATTTGCCCAAATTTGTTAGGCAGGGCTAAGGCTATGATCTGAATTGCCACCCAATATCCTACCCAACCAAGTTATGTCACCTTACCAAAAAAGTACACTATTCTTCTTCATACAGTGTCCATAAACAAACAAACAAACAAAAAAAACAAATAAAAACATCTGAGTCACTTCATATCTTTAGGAATTTTATTGTTTCGCTTTTTTTTTTTTTGAAGCTTTATTCTTGTCATAGATAGTTTCTACTGAGATATTTTCTAAATGATCCTCAGCTTTTCAATACCTTTGCCTGACCACATATCATCATAGCAACCTTAAACCACTCAAGTGGATTTGTAGGTCCACTGCACTTGTCTTGGAATTGGTCTTAACACTGGTTATGCCTTTTTTTGTGTGTGTGTGTGTCCCTAAGAGAATATAGACTACCCCACCTACATATTTTCTATGTTTAACCACTCATCCATAGAAATCCTGAAAGAATAAAGCTTGGCACATCAATATTAAGGGATCTGAATGCAAGAAAGGATCTTAGAGATCATTAAACCCAATCATCTCACTTTACAGATGAGAGAGATGAGATTCAGAGGGTAAGTGGCTTGCTCAAAGTCACTCCACTGGCTTTACAGAATCTGGGGCCCTTGACAGATTTTCTGATGCTTTGTTTAACATTGTACCATTACCCACATTGGCCCATATCTCATTTACCATGCACCATTAGGTCTTCCTCTCCAGGGACCTGAGTTACAACGTCCTCTGAGACTTTGTGGGCCAGAAAATTTAAGCTATAAGCTTTTGTCCTTGCACACTAGGCATGTGGTTAATATAAAGATGAGGCAGAGACAATCAAATTCCAAGGAATATAAAAATGCCATTGAAAAATGCCAGGAGATTTTAGCAGCTGCTGTGCTTGATAGATTTAAGTATGCTCTTTGAATTTGTACAGAAACTCATTTTCATTATAGAACAAATAATACCACTGCTGTAGTAATATAAATGGGGAAAAAATGTAAACTATGATAAAAGAGTGACAAAAAGTCCTTGCAAATGACTGTTAAAAGTTGTCCAGATAAATGTAGTACTCTATTTCTATCACAAAGCATTTCTTTTCTCTTCCTTTTAATAATCCCTTTATGAAGCTATTCAAACCTCATTAAATTGTCATGTTGTCATGGTATCCTCATCTCCAAATGTGAATTAACTATATGCTGACTTCAAGGAACATGATTTTCTTATTAAAGTGTTATACCAATATCACTAGGGAAGTTATTTGTGTTACTTTGAAAATTCTCAAGGACTTCTGGTCAAGATGGTGGTACAGGTAAACATTGCTTGCCTCCTCAAACAATACCATCAAAATTGCAACTAAAATATAGAACACCCATCACTCGGAACTGTCAGAAATCGAGTTGAATGGAAGTCTGACAACCATGGAATTAAAGAAACCACACCCATGCAGACTTCTAGCAGGAGCAGAGATGTGGAACAGGCTGGTCCCACATGCATGTGCGGTGGACAAAAATCTGAGAGAGTATCTTGGGAGTAGGAGTCCCAGCCCCACACCAGGCCCCCAGCCCATGGTTCCAGTGCCAGGAAAATAAGTCCCTACAACTGCTGGCTAGAAAAACCAGTGGGGACTGAGTTGGTAGAAGAAACTCATACAGTCCCAAGCAGTTCCTCTTAAAGAACCCACACAAAAACATATTCAGCTCACTCTTTCTGAGCTCTAGCACTAGGGCAGCAGCATGAAAGGCACCAGTGGCACACAGGGAGAAACTGAAGTGTCTGGCATCAAGGCAAGAGCTGGGGGACAACATTTTCCCAGACAGAAATTCAGGCAGAAGCCCTTTTCTCAACTCTCCCTCCCCCCGCCCCCCTTCCCCGGCACAGAGCCACAGAACAGGCAGGCTGGTGCCATATCTGAAGTTCCATCAGACTGGCTGACACTGTTTGCCCTACCCTGGAGATTCCCCAGAGGAGACTCCATCACACCAAACTTACATGCTTACCCAAGCTGCTTTTTCATATGAATGACTGGTCTTGGATCATTCTTCTCAACTTCCTAAATCCTCTCAAACAAGCAGCAGCTGGCCTCAGTGAACCTCCAATCCCTATACTGCTTGCTAAGTGGCCCCAGGCCTGGCACTAGCAGCAGCCAGTCTAGATTCACAGCTTGGCTTTACCTGGGAATCTCCAAGCCCATCACAAGTAGCAGCCATCTCAGACTGCTTTATATAGTTCAAGCAGGGTGGCTCTGAGCCAAACATAGGTAAGGGCTGACCTTGGCCTGCACCACCCAGAAAACTCCAGAGCCTGGTGCATCCGGGGGACAGCTACAGACCGCATCAGAGCGCCACCACCCTGCCCCTGCACAGCTGATCCTCCATGGAGGGCAGATAAAGTGCTTCCCAGATAAGATCAAGTTCAAGGAGTTCATCATCACCAAGCCCTTATTATATGAAATGTTAAAGGGACTTATCTAAGAAAAAGAAGATAAAAAATATGAATAGTAAAATGACAACAAACTGACAGCTATTAACAACTGAACCTTAAAAAAAAAAACAACAAGCTAAGCAAATAAGTAGAACAGGAACAGAATCACAGAAATGGATATCACATGGAGAGTTATCAGTGGGGGAGTGGGACAGGGAGAGAGGGGGAAAAGGTACAGAGAATAAGTAGCATAAATGGTAAGTAGAAAATAGACAGGGGAGGTTAAGAATAGTATAAGAAATGTAGAAGCCAAAGAACTTACACGTATGAGCCATGGACTTGAACGAAAGCGGGGGAATGAGGGTGGGAGGGGGTATGCAGGGTAGAGGGGAATAAAGGGATGAAAATTGGACAACTAGTAGCATAATCAATAAGATATATATTTTTTGAAGCCCAATAGAAAGACTTATAACGAAAAAGTAATTCCCTGATCAACCTCTTCCACTCCTGAATATTTTGTTAGTATTTTTTCAATTTACATTTTTTGTTGAATTTATTGAAGTGACATTAGTTAATTATATAGGTTTCAGGTGTATAATTCTACAGTCCATCATCTGTATATTGTATTGTGTGACACCTTGCCAAGTCAAGTCTCCTTTCATCATCATTTATATCCCCTTTACACTTTTTTACAACCCGCACCTTACTTTCCCTCTTGTAATCATAATACTGCTGTCCATGCCTATTAGTTTTATTTTATTTTATTTATTTTTTGCTTAATCTCTTCACCTTTATCACCCAACCCTCTCCCCTTAACAACTGTCAGTCTGTTCTCTGTACCTATGTCTGTTTCTATTTTGATTATTACTTTATATTGTTCATTAGATTCCACATATAGGTGAAATCATATGATACTTGGCATATTTCACAGAACTAGAACAAATATCCCCAAAATTTGTGTGAAACCACAAAAGACCCAGAATAGCCACAGCAGTCTTGAGAAATAAGAACAAAGTTGGAAAGAATCACACTACCCATTACCAAACTATACCACAAGGCCACTGTAATCAAAACAGTTTGCATTAAAAACAGACATATATATCAGTCCAACAGAATGAGGCCCCAGAAATAAACCCAAGCCTTTATAGTCAATTAATAATGGACAAAGAAGCAAAGAACATACAACGTGGTAAAGATATTCAGTAAATGGCATTGGGAAAATTGGACAATTACATACCAAAAAAAGAAAAAGAAAGAAACTAGACTACCTTCTTATGCCATACACAAGAATGAACCCAAAATAGATTAATGACTTACATATTCGACTCAAAACCATAAAAATACTAGAAGGAAACACAGGTAGGAACATGTCAGACACTTCTTGCAGTAACATTTTTTCTGATATGTTACATCTGGCAAGGGAAACAAAAGAAAAACTAAACAAATAAGACAAATATATCTTGACTGAAAGCACCTGAGAGACAGAATCACCGAGGTATGCCACAAGCAAATTCTTGATCCATAAAACCTTTTAAGATAATAAATGTTTGGTTTTTTTTGAACAACCAATTTTGGGGATAATTTGCTACACAGCAGTACATGACTAATGTATTATGTTGTTCTCCCTGTTCCTTTTTTGCAGTTATAAACAATGCTTCAACCAGCCTTTTTGTATGTATGTCTTTATGTTCTGAACATATTATTTCTATAGGATAAATTCTTAAAATTGGAATTTCTGGCTATGCATATTTTGAACTTAGATATTTTCAAATTACCTCTCCCAAATAATGTTACAATTAATGTTCTCCCAAATGGTGGATAAGAGTGTCTATGTATTTTTACCAATTTGAAGTGTCCCAATTTTTCTAAATCCTATGAAAGTACCTGATATTTTTATTAATTTGTAGTCCTTATCTTTTGGTGAGGGTGGGCAACTTTTTTGTTTATGGTTTCAGAAAAGCACCTTCTTTATTTCAGATAAAATATTCTTTGCATTCTCCTATGCCTTGGTCTTTCCTCTACAATGCCTAGCATATAGTTCATAGAACATAAATGTGGAGTTTTTTGAATGAATGAATAATGGAATAAATGAAATTCAAATATATATAAAGTCTTTATTTAACCCCACAAGATTGACTTTTTTTGCCATGTGTGACATATTTTTTATTTTTATTGTGTACACTATTACAAATGTCCCCATTTCCCCCCTTTGCCCACCTCCACCCAGCCCTCATCCCCCATCCCACAGGCCATCACCACACTGTTGTCTGTGTCCATAGGTCACGCACACTTGCTCTTTGGCTGATCCCTTCACCTTCTTTAATCCAGTCCTATCCTCCCCATTCCCCTCTGATAGTTGTCAGTCTGTTCCATGTATCCATGCCTCTGTTCTATTTTGTTATTTTGTTTCTCAGTTTATTTTGTTCATTAGATTTCACATATAAGCAAGGGCATATGGTATTTGTATTTCACTGACTGGCTTATTTCATTTAGCATAGTAATCTCCAGGTCCATCCATGCTGTTGCAAATGGTAAGAATTCCTTCTGTTTTACTGTTGCGTAGTATTCCACTGTGTAAATGTACCACAGCTTCTTAATCCACTCATCTACTGATGGACATTTGTGCTGTTTCCAGATCTTGGCTACTGTAAATAACACTAGTATGAACATAGGGGTGCTTATATTCTTTGGAATTAGTGTTTTGGGATTCTTAGGCTATATTCCCAGAAGTGGGCTTGACTATTAATTGTGGGGGAAAATCCTGAGCAACCAATGAACTCAATTATCTTCTCTCTCCCTCTTTATCACTACCTAATTATCATTCAAGTGTTCTATGTCTGAGCTCTTTATATTATAACTCTTCAGGCTAATCTGTTTCTGAAAGTGGCCATATATTTTTTTCTGTCTGATATTGTCAACATAGCATGATAATTTGGTAACAAATAATAATTACAGTGGTAATACTAGTAACAACAACATAATGATGTTAATTCCAACTATTATTGTGTACTTACTATATGATAAGTGCATTATATACTGACTTAATACTTGCTACAGCCTTGTAAGTATTGTTATTTCCCACTATAGAAAAGAGGAAACCAATATTTAATAGGATTAAATAAGTTAGCTACAGTCATATAGTTATTAAACAGTAGAGTTGGGATTCAAACTCTATTCAAAGCTCATATTCTTTCTATAATGCTCTACTGACTTTCTTGGATATAAATCATTTATATAGCTGATTTTTCATATCATACACTCAAAAAAAAAGGAGGGTTCAAGAAAAGAATTCCACGGTTTAAAATAATGAACATTGAAGTTCTGTGTTTTTCCTGCCTGGAAATGATTGCCTAGTACTATTGATTTTTTTCCATAAGAATGAACATTTTCCTTTCCTTCATGATTTACAGTCTTAATTCAGTGATCAATGAGTAAGTGACTTATACCCAATTAAAGTGAGAAAATGCAACGAAAACGTTTAACTATGAAAACAAAACAAAACAAAAAAAGAAAATGTGGTTCCCTCTCACAATGATTATCAGTCTCTACCATCTAAGGATTTATGTCAAGCTGAGAAAATACTCTCAGTCAGTTCAGAAATAGGAGTGCATAATGAATTTTAATGCAACACCAGGATAATGGGATTGATGCCTTCCTCACAAGGTAATTTAAAAGCTTTCAGAGATAATGTGGATTTCTGGATGTTGAGGTCACCATAGACTGAAGGTGAGTATATTTTTCAGGTGACATCCCGAATTGTTCCATCAGTATAATGTAAATTTATTTTGAAGAGACAATAACTTCCTTAAATTGTCAAAAGTTGTTTCCTAACAAGCCTATACAACATCATCACACTGTAGAATGCAACCATCAGGGCGTTAACTGCAACGTAAGGAGGACACTGTGAACTTGAGTTCATGGTACACATTTCACTGCTGCCTTTTCTGAGACATATCTAAGAGTTTTCATAATTTGAGTCCAAGGAAAGAAAAAGGAAACAAATGTTTTCTTTTGGGCATAACAACTCATTCAGTGGCACCAATGCCAGTGTTAGAATGCTTTCCACCAGGAACAGAAAGAGGCGTAATGGTGTTAACAAGATGAGTGGTCCTGCAACACAGACCTGAGTAATGAGGGTCCCGCAAGTCAGTTTTCTCACCCTGTGTGTGGTTCCGCACAGTCATCGAAGGGTGACATCAAAATGGATAAAACACTGGTATCTCTCTAAAACAGGTGCACTGAAGTCTCTCATGGTGATAACAGAATGTTTATTCATTAATATTTGTTTAAAGTACTTTTTCATATATCTCCAGCTCAGTTTTTATTCAGCCACTTGCACATTAAGCATTGTTTACAGGACGATCAGAAAATATGACACTCAGAGATGCACAGGAACTAATTCTCGAATCACAGAAATCATTTCAATAAAATTAAACATCAACAAAGTAACAATAACAGAATTTCCTCATATAAAATCCTGTGTTACAAATATGTTTTTAAAGCCATATTCTCTTATTTTGTACAGAGCGATATTGTGTCAGCTTTTCAGTAACATCACAATGTATAGCAGGTGGGAGTCCGATCTGGAAGCATTATTTATTTAACCCAGTCATAATTTCACCCTTTTTCTTTCCAAAAGTATAAGCCAAGGAACTTAAAAGACATTTATATATAATGAAATACAAAAAGGTTTTAAATAATATAGAAAGGAGTCCCATTTCTGATGGCTAGTTTGATTAGACCCTGAACAACACTCATTAAACAAAATATAAATATTTTCTGAGTTGGAATGAATGGAACCAATAGATTTCAAAACCCAGTGAAAGCAAGAACGCTAACGAGGTGCTGAATGCTAAAAGTAGCTTTTCCCTCGGTGTTTCTGTTCAGACCACGATGGCTACCTGCAGATGGGAACAGGGTGGAAAACCCAAGACCAGCCCAGGGGAGGATTCCGAGGAAGACTTCTGCGTAAAACTGGGATCCCCAGAGGCTATCCTCACTATAAGAGGAAGTGAGGCACACACAGTGAGCCTTATGGTATGCACATTTTTAAAAAATTACTTAGGTTTGGAGGATCCCAGGATGGCAGGCAGATTGTGACAAAAGAATCTAAGTGTATTACAAATATATGAAATAACCTTATTTGAATAAGATGGGGAGAAGAGGAGCTGACCTAAATAACTTTGGAAATGAATAGAATCTGTACAACAGGTTATATTAACTATACATAAGAGCTGTATCCAAACTGATAAAGTCATTTCCCAGAGGGCACAGGTTAATAATTCTAATACTGCAGTACCTATACACTGCAATTGGATAATTAAGTAAATTAGATAGTAGATAGTGGGATGTTGTGGACCATTCAGCCTGGTTTCAGGAGTTGTAACCCTCACCCCATGGTGGACTGTGTAAGAGCCAAGGGACCCACTTCATCTGGGTCTGTTCTGTGAAGAGGACGTGACCTACAAAGGAGACAAAGCTTATCTCCCTGGCAGGAGCACTGCTTCTGCCTCATCCATCTCTGGCCCCAATGCTTGGTTGGTAGTCAATGACGGGTGAGACTCCTCATGAGAGGGGCAACATAAGCCAGACACAACCACTTGGGAGGCCTCATGGAAGGACTTGGGGGGCTGCAGCAAAGAGGATGTGATGGACCCTCGCACCGCCCGCCCCGGCTATTCTGACATAGCCCGAGTCCTCATTTCCATCTGGGAGATGTCTTCTGCTTCCTAATCGACTTAAAGCCTGAAACTATGAGGGCAAGCAGTGCAGCCTGTGCCGGCCAGGACGGCTTCCTGGGTGATCGGGCATAAGAAAGAATTCCTAAAGTCCTGTGAAACCTGCTTTGCTAAGAGTGCTCTCATTTAAATTATAAGGGTCCCAGGAGGAAATGAGTATGTCTCCCAAAGTTCGGCAACCCCCTTTCCTGACAGACACTGACTCAGATTAAGCCCTCAGATTGCTTTGAAATGTTAACCATTGTTTGATCCTTGCCACCTCACATACCTGTATTCCTGTGTATTTGAACCCAATAAAAGCCCAGTGAGGAAGGCGCTCTGGGTCATTCTCCTCTGAGAGTTTGACCATCTTTCCTCCCCAAGCAGATCATGTCTTGGTAGTTTTTATTTTCATCCGTGACGGAGGGATGGGGCTCTGTGGGCGGAGCCCCCCTACATCTGGCATCCAGGACAGGGGCCCCCGCAGTGGGAACCAGGTTTTACTGTTGGAGTAGGAGTTTACAAGGGAAGGAAGCTAGAATAATCTATGTGCATAATAGCTTAGAGGTGGAGATTACAGTGGGAACTCATATTTAGCCTAATCAAGAGATGAATGAGTTAGTGTAGACACATATTTCCTTGCTTTGTAAACTAGGAGGCTCTAAAATCAATGACAAACAGTAGCAGTGAACACACTTAATATTCAGATCTTGTTTCCTAATTGATTTCTAAATAAAAGCTATTTGGAGAAATAGCTGATTCTAGGACTAAAGCAAAAATTATACATGTACAAGATGAGTCTGGGACATCTTATAATGCCAAAAAATAATAAAGTGCTCAAAAAAATCTAAACTAAACTAAAATCTACTATTATGAGGGTATGGATGGTAAAGTGAAATAGGAGTTAACTGGAAGAGCTCCCAATGGCCAAAGCTGGAACAATTTGAGAAGCAAAATCAAGTAGCTTTCAATTATAATTCAAAGTAATAAATGTCCGTGAATCCATACTGATGTAAATAAATGGGAGGGAAGAGATAAATTTCCCATGCAAAAGAATTCCAAATAATTTATATAGATACTCTACCCTTAAAATGGTGATGGAGCATAACTCCCCAATCCCTGTGTGTGGGCTGCACATAATGACTTCCATCGGAAGAGAACAGGATGGAAAGGGAAGGGGGAGAAACTTCACAGTGGAGAGACCTGACCAGCTCTCTCTCAACCAGGGGACCAAGTCATAAGCCACGTTGGTAGGATGTACCCTTGATAGACTATGACAAAAGTAGGAGTTTATTTCTGTCATCTTCTTCCCTCAAACCCATAATCAGTCTAATCATGAGAAAAACACCAAATTCTAACTGAGGAACGTTCTACAAATGATCTGACCAGCACCTCTCAAAAGTGTCAAGATCATCAAAAACAACAAAATTCTTAGAAGTGTCACAGCCAAGATATGGCTAAGAAGACATGATAACTAAATGTAATGTGTATACTGAATGAGATCCTGCAACAACAACAACAACAACAACAACAACAACAACAACAACAACAGGTAAGGAAACCTGAATAAAGAACAGACTTCAGTTACTAACAATGTGTCAGCATAGCTTTATTAATTGTGATGAGTGGACCATACCAATAATGTAAGATGTTGATAATAAGGGCTATGAGATGTAGGGTATATAGGAACTCTCTATATTATCCTCACAATTTTTCTATAAATCTAAAACTGTTCTTAAAAAAAAGCTTGTTTTTTTAAGTCATAAAAATGAAATAGCAAGAAAAGATGCCCATCTTGATTTTGGCACTGGGTGAAGGAAAATCCTTTCCCTGGAAATTTGTACCATAAGCTGTCCCTAACATTTGTTTTTCATTTGTTCATATTACCTGCACTGTCTGAAAACAATATCCTGTGAAGAATTTAATGTAAAGTGGTTTGGGGTTGGTCCTGCCCTGAGGCAACTCTCAAAAGCAAATGTGAATGTTCTCTGGAAGATGTCAACCTCAATCCTATATATTGGAAATATATAGGAAATATATTGGAAATAACATTACCCCCCAAAATTATCGCATAGGCAAAAACGGTAAAATACAAGAAAATAAGACAACATGACATGAGTAAGAAATAGTGGCAATAAATCCCAAACATTTCAGAGATTGGAACTACAAAACACAAAAACGACTATGATAAATATGTTTAAAAATTAAAAGAAAAGCTTGAACGTTTTGGCAGAGAAATGGAAATTATAAAAAAATGACAAAGATGATTTGCAAAATAGCCATATTTTTAAAAAATTTCAAATTGACCCCTGGCTGGCGTAGCTCAGTGGATTGAGCTCGGGCTGCGAATCAAAGGGTCGCAGGTTCGATTCCCAGTCAGGGCACATGCCTGGGTTGCAGGCCAGGCCCCTAGTGGGGGCCACGTGAGAGGCAACCACACACTGATGTTTCTCTCCCTCTCTTTCTCCCTCTCTTCCCCTCTCTAAAAATAAATAAATAAAATCTTTAAAAAAAAAAAAATTTCAAATTGAGCAAATAGTTCTTGAGTACCCACTCTATGCTGGGGCACATACTACTTTCATACGTATCATCTATTTTTATTTCCTTAACAACAAATAATTCTATTAAATAACACTAATGTTGTAAAACTTTAATATTAAAATATTTTCATTATTTCATTATTTTGTCTTTCCCTACACTCTGGAATTTTTCTTTTGACCTGTTTTCCAGGTCACAAATTCTCTCCACACCTGTATCAAGTCTACTGTTACACATATTTGTTGTGTTCTTTATTTTGAGTTTTAGTAACTTTTAGTTTTAAAATTTCCACTGTTTTTTTTTTCAAATATGCTAGGTTATTTTTTATATTTGGTGCTCCTTGCAGAATTTTTCAATCTTGGGTTTTATTGCTTTAAACATACTAGCCGTATTTTTTTTAATCTTTGATCCAATATCAGAAACTTCTGTGGTCTGTTCCTGCTGTTTTTCCTCATTCCTCAGTCAAATATATGCTTAATACGCTTTTTCTTGGTTATATCTTCTGTATAACAAAAAATATATATTTTTTCAGAAATAATCAGAATAATCATTTATATATCAGAAATAATCATTTCTGATTATATCTTATATTTTATTCAGACTTTGCTGAGTCCTCCAGCTCCTGTTCAGGACTGAGCTCTCACCAGTGCCCTGGTCACACTCGTCCCCTACTTCCCACCCAGGGATTTTCTGCTCTCTTCATTAATTTCATCTCAAAAGATCTAATAATAGGCACATCTCAGGGTAAAGTCCTCTTTGACATTACTGCAGGAATGAGGATCTAGGCAGGCCTTTGCATTTTAAGCCTTAATTTTCATCCTGAAGTGAAAGCCTTCATTTCTATTAAATCGAAGGGGAGGTGGGGAGGGTCTACTCTATATTTAATCTTCTTAAAATCTGTCACCATATGTATTCTCTTACATACTTAGGCTTTGAAAGCCCTGCCCACACCCATCCTTTCTTGTGAAAATGTAGCTTTAAATACATCTATAGTTACCTGTGCAAGATTCTGACTGCCAAAGAAACCTACTCAGCATTAAATTTGAGAGTTCGAAGAGCATTGGACTTGGAGTGAGATGATCTAGGTTCTTAGCTGCACTTGAAGTAGATGTGTCATCTTTGACAAATCCTTTATTCTCTCTAACCATTAAGTTCCCAATCTGCTAAAAGGAGCTATAACACCGGTTACTCTAGAGTCACATGGTACTTCTAAGCATCTAAGGAGCTAATGAACATGAAAGTACTTACCAACGGTAAGTGTGAATGATGTTGGGCATCCTGAAACGTCATTAAATTTCGTTCTTAGTTCCATTTTCTTTACTTCAGGTCAGAATAAATACATTGACCCATTCAATTTGGACAAGAATAAAGAGTAAGACTAAAGTTTTCAGAATAATTGAAAGTTTCAAGTGAAGGTAAAATGATTACTCTCTTCAGTCATAATATGAGATCTGTGAAACACTTATTAAAACTAATAACCTGAGTGGCTTTTACACAATTCATCTATAAAACTCAATTTGTCAAGAAATAGCAAAATTTTTTTGCAGCTCAGGTGAAACCTGAATGGAGGGATAGGTGCTGGTTTTGAATTGACGTCATATTGAAGCAACACACTTAATGGTGTGAATGTGTAGTGTAAATGAGAGATTTTAGAAATTAGAAATTAATTGATTGTATATGTATTGAGAGGAAATTTTGTTCCTAAAATAGATGTGAGACTGTTTTCCAAATACTATACAAAATTCCAATGCTTAAAAATATCACTCAATATATGTAATACATGCAAATACGCGCACATGTACACATTCTTTCCCATCGTTTCTTTGAAATCAGGACTGTGAGGCAGCTTCTGTCATCAATTATTCTTGGAATTTGATGAAAAATGGAAAGAATTTAGAATCAGTCACTCTGGGTTCCATCCCACTAAGGAGCGATTTCCTTCTCCCTAAAAGGGAGGCAAGACTGCTTCACCTAAGGCGCCTGACTCGCAGACCTGTTCTGAGGACCCAGTGTGCTGTATGGGAAAGACAGGTACATCTGTGCGGGAAAAGAAAAGTACAGTTTTGCTGCTATTGCGACCCGAGTAGCTGTACACTGAACGATGCAGTTAAAAGGAATCCAGCTCTTCCCAACTGGAAGGCACTTTGGGGAATAGAAAGGCAGCTCTCTTTACTCCAAGTCTATTTTTTTATATACCATTTCAAATGTAGGTGAGAGGAAGGAGAGTCAGGGGTGTTTTAGAAACCCCCCACTGTTCACATTTTGTTTGTTATTTCGTTCGTTCATTCAGCAAATATTTCTGGGACCCTTGCTGGGTGCGGGACACCGTGTTAGGCGTGGGAGCCACAAATAGAGAAGGACTCCGAATGTGGCCTCTGGGAGCTCTTCGTCCAGCCTAGCGAGCAGACACTACACTTAGAACTGAGGGACAGTGACACCACGCTCCCGGAGGTGAAGTTCCCGCAGCAGGGGAGCAACTGCAGGACGGCTCCCGCCACAGCCTCCCGCCGGTCTACCCAACCCCCACCTCACGGCACCCGGCGTCCGAGTCCCCATGGCAACCAATAGCGGAAGGCTGCTAGGCGCCAGGCACCGAGGGTGAAGCGGGAACCGCCGAGGCCCCGCGGCAGTGAGGCCCAGGCGGCGGGAGAGCGGCAACCAGCGGTGGGGCCCCTGGGGCGGGCGGGCTGAGGGTGACCCCGGCGTCCCTGTTCTCTGGGCATCAGACCTCTCCAAGGAGTGCGGTTCTGTGCAGTGCAGGTAATTCGCTTTGGCTTCCACTGTCCCGCCTCTTTCCCATACCCTAGCCCCATCGATCAGACTTGCCCTGGAGGGGCGGGTGACCCCAGCTAGCCCGCTACCCCTTGGTGGCTGGCCTTGAACCCTTCGCGAATCAAAGCAGGAGGCTGGGGCACGCGGAGGAGGGTGGAGAGAGCCCGGGATGCCAGGATGGTCCTTGCAGAATCCACAGCAGAGGTTCTAGCTGTGTCGCGTTGGACAAATCCCCTAGCTTCGCTGTGCCTCAGTTTCCCTGATGTTTAAGTGAGGAATTGAGAACCTAGGAAATAATTTATTCATCTGTGCATTGTTCCACATCCCTGCTCCTTGCCCCTCTTCAACACACACTATTCCAGGGTCTCTTTCAGATCCTTTGATTTCAGAGGGACAGGAGCGCAGGGGTTGGTCACCTTCCTCCTCTTTCTAGCATCTCGAATGCTATTTAATTGACTTTTATTTGTTAATTCAGAGGAGTTGAATTCCTTCTCAATACTTTGTCCAATCATTCTCACAACTGCTTTTCCATTAAAACTTTGTTGCTAGGAAAAGGGTTTTTTGTTTGTTTGTTTGTTTATTTTACTTAGGCAAATACTAACACCCCTGTTTTGTCAAAAGGGTGAGCAGGTGCCCACAGAGCCTTTAAGGAATTGTAAGATTTCTATTTTTAGAAAATTCTTAGACTTTCTGTCCTTAATCTCTAACAAAACCCAGATAGAACCAAGAAAATAATTTACTCAAATAAAGGCAACCCTTTAGAGGATCCACAAAACAGAAAAGTTTGAGAGCATTTAGCTGGAACTTCTCTTGAATAGGAATTCTATTTTACTTATCTCATGTACCTGGCACCAAGCTGCTCTTCTGTATACTGTGAGTGAATGCTCCAGCGAGTAAGTACCACATAGATCTATCTACCCATCGCTAAGTCAATGTCGTAAATGCATGGGGAGATACATGCGCATGCGCACACATGTCAAAGTTTCTACGTTTTTGTAGAACCAAAAGCTGCTTCACTCAGAAAAACTCTTACCAAATGGTTTGGCAGAAGCAAAATTTTCTGGTTTTATAGGTTAATTAATATTAGCATTTTAGGAATCTAGACCATTTTCCCCCTTACAGGTCAAGAAATATAAACCAGATGCAGCAGTTTTTCAACATGGAAAACCAAGTCCATAATACAGCTGGGTAAGTGATAAAAAAAAATTCTATTTAATAAATTGGTATTTAACTGTGCTCAAAACTCACTGATGATGTATGAATTTTGAAATTTATTATTAATAGAAGGATATGCCAATTATTTCTGGTGAGGAGGGTAGGGGAAATTCCAAGCGACTTTAAGAATCTGTAGTTTAAGTCACCAATTTTGACTATAGATCTATGATTGAAAAATCACCATTTTCCAACTTTTGGGGAGTTTTTCTAGTGTTTTAGGGTGAATGATGCACACATAGGCCCCATGTGCTCTTTAGGGTTCCACAGTGTGGCAGCTTCTGGCCAGCTTGCTCCTTTTTCTTTTCTCTTCTCTTTTCTCTCCTTTTTTTCCTTTCTTTTCATCCTCACCCAAGGATATGTTTGTTCATTGATTTGAGAGAGAGAGAGAAATATTGATCAGTTACCTCCCACATGCACCCCAACTGGGGATCAAACTCACAACCTAGGTATGTACCCTGAGCAGGAATAGAACGTGTGACTTTTTAGGTGTACCAGATGGTGCTCCAACCAACTGAGCCACCCAGCCAGTGCCAACTAGCTCCTTTCTTGCTGTACCAAGTGTCCAACCACTTCCACACTGGTCCTTAAGGCTGAACTCAACACAGACATAGCCTCGGAACAGATTTAGCTCCCCAAAACAGCAACAAGAACTGGAAATTTTCCCGAAAGGTAAAATTTCTTATTTCGTGAAGAGATAAGAAATATAATTTGTATAGTATTTGCCATCATAAAAAATTTAATTCCTTTTCACAAATATCTGTCCCCTCCCCCCTTCCCTGCCACCTGCACCACAAAGGTTTCTCTTCCAGTTGCTTCATTAGCTAATTGGCCACTGGCTGACCCCAGAGATAAATGGGGGTGGGGGGAGGGGCAGTACCACAGGGAGGGGAGGTGCCTATTTTGACTGTGACTGATTTTGTACTAGTCAGATATTTCTTCAGGTATTTCACTTTCAGTTTTTTTGCTCAGACAGTGACTTTGACATCAGGCCATCAGAAAGCTGCACAAGTCTGGGTAACTCTAGCTATCACTTTTTTAAGTCCTACTGCATACTCCCCTGTCCTACTAGGCATTATTGTCATTTCATAACCAAGAACTTGGGCATACTAGTTAGAATATAGTCTAAGCTATTGCTACCAAAATGCATTGGTTTAAATAAGATTGAACTGCATCTCTGTGTCATGTACTAGTCCAGATATAAGCAGACCAAGGCTAGTAGAGCAGCTCTGCCATCCTCACTACAGGATTTCCCTCTTTGGGCTCAAAGTGACTGGGCCCAAAGTCATGCTCCATTCAGCTCCCATCATCATGGGCCAGTTCTCCTGCTGGAGGAGAGGGGGGAAGAGCAAGAGGAGAGAGTAGGACCATTCCTTTTAGAAGTATGACCTTGAAGTGGCAGGCCTGACTTCGGTTCACTTCCCATTGACCAGAACTGACTCCCAGAGCTATGGTCACTGTGAGGAAGGCTGGGAAATCTGGTCTCTAACTAGACAGCCATATGGCCAGGTAAAGCTTAGAAGCTTATATCAAAAGGAAGAAGAATGGATATTGGTGAACAATTAGCAGCCTCTGCCACATTGAGCTCAGAAAGGTAGGAAAAAAAAAAGAAATAAAGCAGGAACTCGCACCTAATATACAGCTGGTTAGTGAAGAAGGTAGGATTCAGACATGTCTGGCTCCAATCCCAGCATTCTTTGCTACCCTGGAAATGGATGGCAGTGAGATGTGGGAGCAGCCTGCCTAGTATCTTGATAGAATTCTGGACTGAGCAGGCATTAGGTCCTTGGCACAGGCACAAGAAAGCTAAGATGCAGGTTGAAGGTCTCGAACGTAAGGTTGGGTACCAGATATCACCTCCCTGCTCTTCCTCTTCATTTATTCTTTTGGGAAAAAAGTATGGAGTACTGAACATATGCCAGGCACAACATTAACCTCTATGGATCATACAAAGGTCATTGAGAAACAGACCTTAAAGTACTTAGAGTTTGGTAGGAAACCATAGAGTTTGTTTGGGTACAACATAATTACAAACCAGAAGTTAATGAGAATTACTGAAAGTGTCCATGAGGAAGTGCTCCACTCTCACAGCGGACGTGGGACCAGACATTGTCCGCCATGCTCTCCAAAGCATAGAACCAGCTTTGCCTCAGTCTCACATGCTACTGAGAAATATGAAAAAATCTACATCATGAAGACAGTCTAACATCATTCATCAGGGATTTGTTATGTGCTTATCAAACCATACCACCTACACACACAATAATGTTTTATGGAGCAACTTTCATTTAACAAATATTTACCTAAAGTCTGCTATAACACTGTCATTGGTGAAAGCACCAGCAAGATAGCAGTGAACAAAACAGAGACCACTGTTCCCAGGGGCTGACACATCAGTGGGAGAGATGTTGGGAGAAATAAACATGTTTCATACAGTGATACGAACAAAATAAAGTAAGCTAAGGAGGAGAGGAATAGAGTGTGAATGGGGTGGTCAGACTAGGATTCCTGGTAAGGTGCCATTTGAGCAGATATTGTATCTGGGCAAAGAGAGTTCCAGACAGCAGGAACAGAAAGTGTGAAGGCTGAAGATGGTAGCTTTTACACAGGACATTTATAATGCAGGTGAATCATTATTCTCTGACATCTGGGTTACAAACAGGGTTTGATTTTAATTTATCCATGATTTCTCCCAACTGTAGGTGTTTGTATTTGTGCCATAATAATCAATCTAAACTCCTTCTAATAGAACTAAGGATCACTTACTCATACTTAAGTAAGTTGGTCCTTTTTATTTGTTTTTAGAGTGTATGCCCTGAACATAACTAATTCTAGCATGAATAAAGGATCTATTTTACTGGCATTTAAAAAAGACCCATGTCCACACTTTTGATATATTTTGAAAAACCTCCCAAAATTTAAAACTTTGTAATATTTAAATTAGAAATAGAGTCTTGACATGGGAATAGCTGAGGTTTTACAAGAAGGACCCAGGAACACCTCAAAAGATTTGGTTTCTCTCCTTACAAATGACAAAGATCAAACTAATCAGGCTGATTTTGTTGTGTTGAAATTAAATGGCAAGCATTTTCAAATAAAAAATAACATTGAGCATTCTTTATGTTTTATAGTATGTATTATCTATGTTCCAGAAATGTATGTGAAATTGCTGGAAATATGTCTGTCATCAAAATTGAGTGACACACTAAAATGACTGAACCTGAGTATCAGAGTGTGGCACATGTGGATGAAATCCATCCTGTGTTCACAAAAATACCCCTCATTGCCACACTTTTGCCAGCCTGATGTTCTTATAACATGCAATAGTCTGCTCCTAATGAGAGAGCTAGATGGGTAAACAATGACTGTAATTTGAATAGTTGGTGCTATGGGAAACCCAAGAGGGCTGCTTGGTTAACCCAGCTCCATCCACCACAGTACATTTAAGCGGGACTTCATTCAACTGCCATTTGGTTTGGGTTATCAATATGTTCTTATTTTTGTGTGCATGTTCTCTGGGTAAGTTAAAGCTTTCCCCTCTCACAAGACTGATGCCCTCATAATGGCAAAGAAACTTAGCAAATGTGTTTCCCACATGGGGGACACCTTCCACAATCTCTAGTGATTGGGGCACCCACTTCACTGAGCAAATCATACATACCTTAGCGTTCTTGGCACGTGGGTCCTTAGGCAAGAGGGTCACTTTAGGTTACTTGTTAGCTGGACAAGGAAGTGTTTGTGTAGTGGCCAGCTCATCATGGTTTGGGTCCTGGAAAACACGGTAATGAAAGTTACTCTGTGTGTGTGTGTGTGTGTGTGTGTGTGTGTGTGTGTGTGTCTTAAACACCCAAAATGCCCTCTCTAAGGTGCAGGGACCACTGTGGAAGAGGTAGGCATGTGAGATAGTAAGAGCCAGATAAGAGGGACCCAACAAGCAGGCAGATCTGACTCCCTTTTAAAGCTAATCCTCCCTCTCAATTGAACCTGGACTCAGTTGCCCTGTTTTCCTCAAGAGTGAGGAATGAACAACAAAAAGGGGGGAATTGTAAAGTGCTCCACCTTTCTGACTCCACGCCTTTGTTCAATAGCTTCTGCTCAGTCTGGCATATAGACATACTAATCAATAGAGAAATTCTGCTTTTGGCTTTATTTTTACAAAACAATTCCTTGGGAGATAAGGGAAGTATGCATTGTTTAACAAAGGTTTGCAGGAACCTCCTAACTAGACTCACATCATCTAGGGTCAACAGACTAAGCACAACCTTCCTTGGACCTCTGCTGACACCCAGATGTCTTCCGTAGTCAATTATCTCTTGCCACTCCTGTTTCCCCCTTCCCTTGACATAAAAGAAGCCTACATTCTGTACTTTCTTAAGATGGATTTGAGGCGCCTGTAACTCTCCTACTTCTTGGTTGGTGCCTTCTCAATCAATAAACAAAACATTTTTTATGAGGGGGAGAGAGAGGGGTAGAGAAGGTAGGCAGGGACAGAAGAGACAGAGAGAGAACCATGTCTAGATTTTGCTTTGTTTTTGTTATTCATAAATTTCTACTCATTAATTTGTTCTTTTTTACTTTTTTACTTGTTCTTTTAATTTTGAAGTTGAACAATATGATTCAGTTATTTTCATGATTCCTGGATTTCATGATTTCTTTAAATAATAAAAGCGTCACAGCTAAAGTTCCTCCTTAGCACAGCTGTACTGTGGACCATAGGGTTAGTGTTCCCACTGTCATTTTCTACATAGCTTTTATATCTCCTAAATAGTCACTATTTCAATTTTTATTTCCTAGTTGGCTTAAGAGATGCTTAGGAGATGTAACTTCTGGTGGGAAGGGATAATTATCTTTTTGTTATTACTTTCTAATCTCCCTACCACTATGACTATAGAGTATGGCCCAAGTGATATTTCAGTTTCATAAGATTATTCCTGTGATGTATAGGATGATCAACTTCTATAAATGTTCTTTGGGCATTTAAAATCAAATGTATATTCTCTGTTGGTTAAGTAAAAAGGTTAAAAAGGGTTATATATATATAATCAAACCTTTTAATTGTTATTATGTTAAAATTAAATTTTTTAAATCCATTATTACCTTACTTTTGTCTATTTGACTTGTGAAAAGATTTAAGATCTTTACTATAATCATGGTTTTGTCCAATTTTTCTTGTATTTCAAGCAGTTTTTGTTCTACATATTTCAATGTTCTGTTTAATGTATTGAGATCCATGGATGTTATAGCTTCCTAGTATATTATATAATTTAGCTTTATAAGATATCTCACAACTATAAGTTAATGTTCTTTTGTTTGTGTTCCACTTTGCCTGGTACTGATATTGCCAACTCCACTCTCTTTTTAATTTACTTTAGTCCGTAGTATCCTTGTTCATCCCCTTGTTTTCAGTCTTTTCTTTCATATCATGTTGCGTCTCTTGTAAATAGCCTATGGTTAGATTAAAAAATATATACCTCGTTTGGAGAGTCTTTGACATTAAAAAGAGAATTTTACAATCATTAACATGTTAACACTTGACCCTTTTTACTTTGGCAGCATTTGCTAGTCTGATCTAGTTTTCTTTTTCCTTTTTTTCTTTTAGAAGTTCTATATACTGTTTTATAAGTTGTTAATTTACATTTTTTACAAACATTTTAAATTTGGATTTTTCTTTTGGAATGCTGAATCTTATCAGTAACTTTGACCTCACTCAACCCCTAATAACACTTAACCTTTAGTAATGCCTTTGCTTCCCCATTCCCTTATATTCCACCTCCCAAAAATAATCTGGATTTCCAGGTCTTGGTTTCTATTAATTTATATATAAATTAGTACATATAGGTAATGTTAATTGTTATTTTTTCCTCTTATATTTTAAGAATTCTTGTTTAACAGCTCTAAGTTTGATTGCATTGATTATTACTATTATTTATGTACAAAATCTTCCCTGTTCTTAATTTTTAGAAATTTTTGAATTCCTTTTTAATTGGATTGAAGTACATCCTTAGGTAATTTTTTCATAAATGTGAATACGAGTGGTATACTTTTTAACTTTTTACATATCCAAACGCCTTATTTTTACTTTTAAACACAAACTCTGTAACATTGCTTCCATTGCCATAAAGCATTGAGAGTTGCAGAGGGAAAGACTAATCACAATCTCTCTCTTTTTCTTTCAAGTTTTCTTTTTCCTTCTTTCTTTTTAATGTCTAGAGGCTTATTTGATTTACTTTTATCCTTAGAATTTAAAAATTTACCAGGATAACTTTCTAGGTATAGATCTTTTTTTAATAATCCTTCACAGCATTTCATAAACACTTTTACTCTAAAGATTCAAATCTCTTCAGCTCAGTGAAAATTTCTTCTATTTATGTGATTAATAAGTCTCCACTATCTTGTTTCATTCTTCTCTCCTAGGACACCTATATCTGTTCTCTCATAATTTCCATCATTGTCTTTTTTGCTCTATGTTATAGAGGAATTTCTTGAGTTTTTTCATTTTTATTTCAGCAATAATTACATGTTGTTTTTTTTCTCTGCCTCTACTGAGGTCTTTAGTGTTGACAACCATGTTTTTATTTCCAAGAACTTCTTTTTTGTATGTTTATTTTGTTGTTTCTTTACATTCTAAATTGCTCTTTAAATCAATGCAAAGTACCTTTGACTCATTAATTGTTTGAAATTATGAATAAGATTGTTTGAAATTATCTCTTAATTCCTAAAGCAACTTCTTCACACTAAGTTATTCTGTGGGTATGGTTCTAGTGTATTTCTCCACATCCTTGAATGTGTGCCTCTCCCTAAACCCTAACAATTTCTCCACAGCCCTCCTTTCTCCTAGCCTCACTACTCTAAAAAAGAATTCACTTAGGTTTTCCAGGGAAATCTGTCAGCCAACTACTGTGCAGCTGCAACTCCCTGAGGGCTCAGGCATAGCCACTGGCCAATATGTTATGCATTCTAATATATTTAAGATTATTAAAACTTATATTTAATAAACTTATCTCTGAAGGTCATTTCTAAATGGCAATACCATAAATGCATTGAGTAATGCTAAGGTCAATGAAACACATACATAGAGTCCCAAAATATACAGATTTTGGAATGTTGTTTTTTAAAAATGTCCATTTCCTTATATAAGTGGATGCACATATGATGGTACTTCTTTAAAATATCATTTCTAACTGAAAAAAAGAACATATATCCGGTTCTTTTTTTACTTAGAAAAAAAGAAACTCTGTTATACACATACAGAGTTTAAAAAGTCATGTGGTTCTTTATCAGCTACTAAAAAACAACAATATCCTGTTGCCTCCCTGGAGGAAATTCTTTTGGCTAATTCTTTTAGTTTTTACCTCCAATCTCTAAACAACATACTTATATCACTACTTCTTGATTTTTCAGCTTTAGACATCATCTATTGATGTCCATAAGGATTATTTTTTCATGTTACACATACACACACAGTCACAGTTCTGATTCCTCCCCTCTCCCAGTACATGAGGATCGTCGTTGGGTCAATATTCTGTTTGCCTTGTAATGACTTTATCAATGATCTTCACTTGGAGCCATATAGTATAATGTGTTTGCTTCTCCTTTCCTGTACAACATTTTTTTTTTTCTGGGAGTTAATAACTCTAGTAATTTAATTATAAATGTTTTGAAGTTTTCTTCTTTCTGCATAATTTTCTTGGAAAATGTCTGTTTGCATTTGACCTACGTGTGTGAACTTCTTTCTCCAAGTGGCTGTGATTCCTGACTGCTTGCTCCCATTTCAGAATGGTAGAGTTGAAAGCTGACAAGAGGTTCCAGTGAACCTGGTGGGGCTCATTGACAGTGCTTTTTACCGTATGGTTACCCAACTAATCTCTTTCAGTGATCTGCCTCAGGCTGATCAGAGCCAGAAAACACTCTTCCACAGTCTCCTAACTGGAGGTTGTAAGCTGGGCTGCTGGCATTTACCCCCTACTTCCAGAAATACCTATTTGGGTTGTTTCTGGGGTTTCTCCACTGCCAGCTCCCATTATTTTTGTCCTTGTAGGTTTAACTTTATAAGTTAGAAATATCTCTGTGCATTATTGTAGCAAGATTCTGGAAGGGAACAAAATGTGTACATTTATCCATCATCAACCAGAAGTCTCATTTTTCTCTACTGAATCATTTACTTTTTGCTCTGTAACTTACATTTTAGCCTTTGATCTCATTCATTGAATCTAGTCAAATCCTTCCAAAAAATCTAGGTACTGCTACACGACCTGCCAAATTTTTTATCTGCTGTGAAAGTCATATTTTCAAAGAACCAAAGCAGATGAATATTAAAGCATGACTTTTCACATCTGAATTCAGAAAAATCCTTTAAAACACTACTCTTCTGTGTATGCATCTTTTCTAACCCTTCAAGTGTCCTTTTCAACACTGAAATGCATTAGTTAATAATCACAACTTTACTTTCCAGTTTCTTATGAGTTAAATACAGTTTTAAGTATAGTTTGTAAAAGAATTCTAATATAAGTCTTTATATTGGTAGTTTAATAAATTTAGTAATGTATAATTTTTGCACACTAAAAATTCTTTTCAATTTGATTGATGACTCTCTTGCTTTCTACTTGGCCCAGACTGTATACCCTATTCTTCTCTTGCCATCATATTTTGTTCCCACTGACCCACACATACTCCTATCCATAGTAATCAAATTTGACAAGTTCTAGTTTCTTGTTTCTCTGAAGAAGAAAAGTGAGGTAGACCTGGGGTAAAATCCTGATTTATTAAACACTGAAGGTGGACCCTGAAATGTTAGCACAGTGCTGAGTGATTGTGGGAATTCACTGAGAGATTTTGAAAGAGAGGAAGGAAACTAGAAGGAAGGGAGTAGGAGAGAGAGGGAAGGGGGCCAGAGGAGAGAGAGGAAGGCAAGAAGGAAGGGAGGCATGGATGGATGGAGGGAGGGAGGGAGAGAAGGAGGAAGGGAAGGCAAAGGTTCCTTTGAAAGACTAATTAAGCTGTCCACCAGACATCAGGCCAAGTGCCTTGAAGTGGTAAGTGTGAGAAATGCATAGGACACCAACAACTGCTGTGGCCCTCTTTTAAAGAGCTTCATGGCAACTTCCATTGTATTCCACAGGCCATACCAGCCCCAGAGGAGACTGAGAAATAGTTGAGTTTTAAGTTGGACACATTTCCACTCTTAATAACATCAGAGTTCCATTAGTATGGAAGGTAGGATGAATGTTGTGTAGGACACTAGCCACATAAAAATAAGATACAAGTTTGGAAGTTATCAGAACAAGCTGGCATTAGAAGGTTCATTAGAAATTTCCAACATCTAGGAAACAGTGCGCTTCTTAGTTTTCTAGCATTGGGAAAACAGATTTTATCAATGTTTGCCTAATTTTTCACTGTTAGGTTTTAGTGAAATAACTGGCCCTAGTTTTAAATAGAAAATGGTAAAATTACTATCCTCGCCGACATTAACATTGAAGTCTCTCATCAAATAGACCTTTTGGAAAGAGGGAATTTTAATTGTCCCAGCAACTGGCTTATAGAATCCAAGCTAATGCATGTTTAGATAAACATTTGTTTATTATTAATTGTATCATATCTTTATGTGTATTAATATGAAGTATTTCAGATATACAAGTTTATGAGGATAGTGAAGTCACTTACCCTGCTAGATAATTATAAAAATCACCCTGAAGAAAGGTTAGTGCCTGCTAATCTTCACTGTCTTCTTACTTCATTTAATCTGTGAGCCAAAATGTTACTCAGAATGTAAATAGTTAGTTACTGTAGAAAAAGTTTATCTCTAATGTAGGTATTTTAAGAGATCTTCTATTTTCTGTAGAACATAAAAAAGGAAAATTTAAATTTGTATGTACCTAGAATTCTGATAAAACATTGAGAGACTTGCAAGCTATCACATTGCATTTTGTCTCTATAAATGTCTTCCTTTGATGATTATGACAAAGGTTTTGAGAGAAGGCCTTTATAAGTACGATACATCTAAGCATGCCTTTGTAGGATAAGGGGATTTACACCTCCTCCACACCCCAACACTGAGCTTATTGCAAATAAGAGAGAAGAATGGACTGAATATAAGCCACCATCTCAAATACACAGTAAAAATAGGAGTGGAAATGTTGCCCAGTCAGCAAACACTAAGGATAACGTAAATAACTTTTTTTTGACAAGAAAAGTGCTTGAGGCAAAGCTACTTTTAGCTATAAATACACCAATAATTTTGAACAAGGGCAACCATGACACTATGACCTAAAAGTCACAAAGTAATAAACCCTTTACTTTACTGTTCTAGAAGACAACTGACTGAAGAGCGGGCTGGCATCACAGACGCGTCTAGGAAAATGGTTCTAGGACTTCTCCTGGAGTCTCTCCCATTTGGTTCCTTTTGTGTTTCTGGTGTGATACTGTATGTGATGTGCAGAGCAGGGTCTGTGAGCCACCACAGAAAAGTTAAGTTATATTTAGTATGGCTAAATATATAGTAATATAACCCAGACAAATACACATTCATACATTTTAGAATGAATTACATTAAACTATTTTGAAAAAGGACCTAATGTGATTGTTCATCAGCCTTTTGGAAACTCACTTCCTTAGACTATTCCATGTTGCATGACACAGTCTCCTCTGACTTTTCTTGGTGCTTCCCTTCCTCTCTCCATCCTCTTTCTCTGTGACAATTTCCATATTTGTCTTTTAAACCCCCTCTTCTCTTTCCCAAGCTGAAGAACCATTTCTATTCAGATATCTCTCTCAGGTTCCAAACTGAACTCACTTTTTTTTCTGCAGACCTGATTATCCACTTCTGTTTTCCAGATTGGTGATAGGTGGGTTGGCCCTACATCCTGGTTTTCCCAGTGCAATCACTGTTAACACTTGTTTTGCTGGCATAATTACTATTAGAGCCCTTTTTAGTTTCAAAATTGTCCTGATTTCAATAACAGATGATATGTTCTGCTGTAGCTACCTGCCTGAAGAAGGTTTACCCTTTTAAGAACGTACATGTAAGCCCATTATGTTAAAAAAAAAAAAAAAAAAAAACGGAGTGACACAAGGGTCCATGAATCTTACCCCCTCATTTACTCTGAATGACTCTCCACATTCCCTGCCCCTGTCCCTTCCCAACATACGCACCACTACTAGCTCCATTTTTATCATCAGCTTCTATTTTGCTCCCTCTTTTTCTACAAATTTCATATCCTAGTATTTTGACTCAGGCCCACCAGATGGGTATGTCACACTGCAAGTCTCAGTGAGCCCCCTCCCCTCCGGTTTAAGGCATTTAGACCTCTGGCTGACCCCAGAGTCCTTCCCTCTTGAATTGCTCCCAAGGGTAAGACTAATAGATAGTAAGTGCCATGTTTGTAAGTTGTAGTGTAGTGTTTAGGCACAATTCACCCAGTCTCCAAAGCTGGAAGACTCAGAGGATTTTCTTTTCTTTTTTAGCTCCTCAATCAACTTTTCTAAAATTGGAATAATAACCTACTTGATGGGATGTTGTGAGGATTCATGAGAGGAAATGTAGGAAAATAATTAGCATAGCATTAGCATTTGACTAAAGGAAGAAATGAAAATGTATTAGTGCCCAGATCTGAGAAAGGGGCTAAGCTAAGCCCTTTGTATTTTATTTTAAAGTGCATTCGATTTAGGAGCAAATACTGATGCTACAGAGACAGATGCTACTATCAATTTCCTCTAAAAAACAGGAAGAAAAAATGTATAAGAAGATGGGACAATTGATTTTTCTAAAGGGGATATAAAATTTGACAAAAAATAAGTTTGATGTGAATATGAATTTGACTAAGTCCTAGGTAAGACTCTGGAACAGATAGTCGGTGGTTTGTGAGCACCCAGAAGAAGAAGCAGTGGCCCCCGGGGACGCAGCCTGGACGCACCTGACCACGGCATACAGCCAGTCTTGGTTCACGGGGCTGATATGCTGGTGCACTAGGGCACATGCAGAAAGAGCTGTATTTGGGCTTTGGTGTGATATTTTACAGGGCTTTTCATTTTTGTGGCAGAAACAAAGAAAAATGTGTAAGTTTAATTAAGTGACTTAGCATCTGATTATAAGACAAAAAATAATCAGTGGATCACTGTCATCCTGAAGGGCTAGAATACCATAAGGCTCTGGTCTCCATCTTGGCCTTCATGACATTTTATAAACACTTATATGAAAAAACACATGTATATATAAAACAAGGAATGTTTACCAAGTTTGCAGCTGACACAAAACTGGGAAGTATAGTGAATTCAATCTGACAGAAACAGGATTCCAAAAAATAACTCAGATGTTACCTCATTTAGTAACTTCTGGGATAGCTCACCCTGTCCAAGTCTGGGTGCAGTACCCTGCCTTTTTTCCCATTAGAGGGGCATGTATTCATCAGTCTCTTATTGAACCTGCCTGCCTAGTAAGTCTCTCTCTATCCTCAGGCTGTGGGTCTTGTGTCTCTGTTCCTCATACAATGAACAGCAGCCACTTAATGACTGTTTGCTTCATTTTACAACCAGTCGTGATGAGCCATTTTCAAAGGCTGAGACTAACCAGGTAAAATTTAATAAGGAGAAATATAAAGCCCTGCCCTTGGTACAACCCCAGAAAGCTAAACAAGCACAAGATAGTGGCTAGGTGATTTTATTCATGGCATTTATGAAAAAGAAATGAGATGTTTGGATGAGAATAAAAGCACCTTGAGATGGTATGATAGCACTGCTTTGCCTACCCCATCCCCAATTCAAAGCTGTTCTTCATCTGCTTGAGTAAAAGTGTCTAGCACTTAAAACAAAGAATGTGACAGTCTTTCTCCAAGATGATTAGATCATACCTAGGGTATTATTGTGTTAAAGTTCTGAGTGGTATATTTTAGGGGGGGAAATCAACAAACAGGAGCATGTTCAGAGGAGGGCCACCTGGATTATGAAGGGTCTGAAAATCTTAGTCATTCATGCTTTCATTTATTTAACACATGTATATTAAGTATCTAGTATTTTCCAGGCAGTATGCTAGTTAGTGAGTGGTAGGGAAAAAATTTTCTATGATCCACTGAAGGAAATAAAGATACTTGGAGAGATAAACAAAGACCAGCCAAATGAGAACAAATGAAGCCTATCTAATTCAGAGCTTGCTAGAGCAAGGGAGACCATCACTTGCATTTGGCAGAGACTCAAAGGCAGGCAGGGGAGTAGAAAAGCTCTAGAGTGAACAAAAGCCTTCAGGCGTGCTCTAATTGGAGGATGCTGGCACAGAGAAGCTGGAGGCAGGATATTAGAAGTGGGGCATCTTACGTGATTGATTTGGGAAGCATATTTAGCTTTTTCCAGTTGGTTCCGATTTGGAAGCAGAGGCAAAAATTAAGGAAGTTTTCAGTCATTGACCATTCTAGGATTACTGCTGCAGAGGTTATGAGTCAGAGTATATTATCATGTGTTCTGGCCATCGTCTGTTTGTATGTTCAGTTTCTAATATTGAACACTGAGAACAGAAAACTTGGAAGAATAAGGAGGAACACTGATAACTATTTCATCATGTTGATAACCGCATTCAAATACTTTCAGATTGACTGTATTGAAAAAAAACATTTGTTTTTAATAGTACCAATAGATTAAATTAGAACTAGTGGATAAAAAAGTTCTTCAGTAAAAGAAAGAACTTTTAAACACTCAAACTATCTAGATACAATCTCAGTCAGTGGTTACCTGCTAAAGGAGGAATTCAGACGTAGGCTGGATAACCTTCTGGCAGTGATATAGCAAAACAAATCACAAATCTTGACAAGCACCAGAATTACTTGATATCTTTGTCACCAGTGCAGAATCTTGGGCTCTATCCTAGACCTGCTGTATCTGATCAGTGGGATATGATGGATGATTCTCTTAAGAAACATTTGTGGAAGATATGCAGACACTGTATGGGTAGTTGGATTAGATGACTTGCAAAAGTCCTTCTACCCCAATAGTATAATAGCCTAACTTTTGCATAGCATAGTCATAACTGGGAAATAAACCATTCATTCATTTATTTAACAATATTATTGAGTAGCTTACATTATGCCACACTTTAGGCCTATACTTTAATTCCATTAGCATGGTGCATTCCTAAATGCCAAGAAGATAGTGAGGAAAAGAACTAGCAGCAGCCAACAGATTCACAGCTTGGCTTTGCCTGGGAATCTCCAAGCCCAGCACAAGTAGCAGCCATCTCAGATTGCTTTATAGCTCAGGCAGGATGGCCCTGGGCAGAACACAGATGGGGGTTGACCTTGGCCCACACCACCCAGGAACTCCAAGGCCAATGCTCCCAGCGGACAGCTACAGGCCACATCAGAACACCGCCATGCTGTCCTTCCACAGCTGATCCTCTATGGAGGGTGGAGATTGGTTGTCAGTGGTCATAGCCAGTCACTGCAACTGACTGGCCTGGGTAAATCCCCCCATTGATCTGCTAACAGCAACCAAAGCTCAGCTACAAGAGGAGGGTGTACTCAACCCAAAGGATTGACTACCTTGGGTACCTAGCTTGGGTAATAGGGAAGGATGTGCCACTGGACCCTACAAGACACCTACTACATTAGACCACACTACCAAGATACCGAGTTAAAGCAGCTCTACCTAACACATAGAGATAAACACAGGGAGACTGCCAAAACAAGGAGATAAAGAAACATGGCCCAAATGAAAGAACAGATCAAAACTCCAGAAGAAGAGCTAAACGAAATGGAGATAAGCAATCTATCAGATGCAGAGTTCAAAACACTGGTTATAAAGATGCTCAAAGAACTTAGTAAGGACCTCAAGAGCATAAAAAAGATCCAATCAGAAACAAAGGATACACTAATTGAAATAAAGAAAAATTGACAGGGAAACAACAGTCAACTGGATGAAGCCAAGAATCAAATCAATGATTTGGAACATAAGCGAGCAAAAAACAAGCAAACAAACAACCAGAACAAGAAGAAAAAAGAATCCCAAAACATGAAGATAGTATAAGCAGCCTCTAGGACAACTTCAAGAGGCCCAACAATCACCTGATGGGGTACCAAAAGGAGAAGAGAAAGAGCAGGAAATTGGAAATCTATTTGAAAACATAATGAAATAAAGGTTCCCTAATTTGGTGAAGGAAATAGACATGCAAATCCAGGAAGCACAGAGAGTCCCAAACAAGATGGTTGCAAAGAAGCCCACTCCAAGACACATCACAATTAACATGCCAAAGGTTAAAGATAAGAGAAACTCTTAAAAGCAGCAAGAGAAAAGCAGTTAGTTACCCACAAGGGAACTCCCTGAAGACTGTCAGCTGATTTCTCAGAAGAAATTTTGCAGGCTAGAAGGGATTGGCAAGAAATACTCCAAGTCATGAAAAGCAGGGACCTACAGCCAAGATTGCTCTACCCAGTAAAGCTATCATTTAGAATTGAAGGGTAGATAAAGAGCTTCCCAGACAAGAAAAAACTAAAGGAGTTCATCATCACCAAATTATTATTATGTAAAATGTTAAAGGGACTTATTTAAGTAAAAGAAGATCAAACGTAGGAACACTAAAAGAGCAAAAAAATACCTATCAACAATTGAATCTAAAAAACAAACTAAGCGAACAAGAAGAACAGAGACAGAATCATGAATACAGATTTTTTTTATGTTTGCCAGATGGATGGAGGGAATGGGGGACAGGTGAAGAGGTGAGGGGATTAAGAAGTACAAATAGGTAATTACAGAATATCTGTGGGGATGTAAAATACAGTATAGGAAATGGAGTAGCCAAAGAACTTAAATGCATGACCCATGGACATGAACAATGGTGTGGGGATTGCTTGAGGGTATGGGGGTTGCTGAGTGGAAGGGGGCAAAGGGGGCAAATTCAGAAAACTGTAATAGCATAATCAATAAAATATAATTTTAAAAAATAACTCATATTTCATTTTTCAAGATTTATTGAGCATCCATTATGTACTGAGGCACTGTGTTGAGACCTAGTGAGACAGTGATGAACAAGACTATATAGTCTTTTTTTCATAGCTTAATATAGCAGGAAAATAAACAAAAGATATTTACAGTAAAGGGTGATACATGTTGTTATGGAAGGGAAAATGGTGTGAAAACCATTGTTTTTGTTCTGTTGTTTTTCCCCACATCTTAACTCCAATTAAAATTTAATCAAGTTATATAGAGAGAAATCAGTGCTTCCTTTCCTCAGATTTGTTTTGGTTTTAAGTAAAACTTGAGAGCCTTTGGCCCTTAGCCTAGGAGTGCTAGGGTAGTTCAGAATGGCACTTCGTATTTAAAACCTCTCAGGGGTTGAAACCTCTCTGCGGATGAATAAACCATTCAAAGGGAAATCCCTGGTTTGGGTTGACACTGGTGTTTTAGTAAGTGATTCTGGAATTCTGAGTCTTTGGGTTCTAACCACTCTTTCTAACCCTATTGCAACGGAGCTAACTTGGATAATATACAGGGTCCAACAGAAGTAACACCACTGAATGTGATTGGTAGGGTATGTGAATGTCTCACACGTGGTGGACAGCAAATTGAACATTTCACCTAAAATGTCATATGGTGTGCTTGAGTGTGATATTGTTATATTAAAGAGTTACATGCTTATGATTTTGTAATAAAATATTTTTATGTAATGAAAAAGTGGTGTTATTTGTGCTGGACCCTGTACTTCAAGCAAGTTTGTATTCGAAACACCAGGCGTTGTCCTGTGTGGTACACAGGAAGGAGCTCAAGATGGGAAGCGGCTGCCTATAATCCAGTTCTGACTCTTCCACTAATTAATGTGTGGCTTTGACCTCACTGGGCCTCAGTTTTTTCAAAATGCTAAATGATCTTTATTAGTCCTAAAATTCTGACTTGGTGAAACTAAATGGAGGAAATACCATTTTGTATTTGCCTCTCCTCTCACCTTCCTCCCAGCTACACAAAGATATCGGAAGCCCCATTACCACTATTGAATGGATATTGAAATAACGTACTTTCTAATATGGACATGCATGTGTTCTTTAGGCTAAAGTACAAGGCTTCAATGTCTACCTGCTAACCCGGTCTGAGTGGCTGGACTGTGTCAGGTGCCTGGGGAATGAGTCAGCTTTTCTGAAGGAGAGCCCTGCCCTGGAAGCATCCAGCACCTCTCTTCCTACCACTCTCTGAGTCTTTGTGATTCTAGTTATTACCGAGGGTTTTGGTTCAAACACAACACACCCTCAGAGACCCAAGATGCTACCACCTCTGACTGCTAATATCCCCACTGTCTAAAGACTTACTACATTCCTTTGCCCACACTTGCCTGATTAGATTCCTTTCAAAGAGATCACACCAAGTTCCCCTGCAGTTCCGTAGTGCAGGTTGTACCTTTGAATCTGGTCCTACCTTGACTGGGCTTGATCTTCTGTCCCTGACAGGCACCACTGAAGTCCCAGTTTGTCTGCCTCAAACCCCCTCAAGTTAAGGTACACACAGGTACATGGATATTCACATGTAAGAACACTGAACCATTTCTCATAATTAGAATTTCCCTTAGAATTCATACACTCTGAAAATGTTATTTATTTACTTATTTATGTAGTACAAACTTATTTCTGACATAATCCGCACAATGTGTTTTCATTCTAGAACTTGCTTGTCTAAGTCAAAACTTCCAGTTCAGGGAGACCCATGTGCTATCACCTGCGTGAAGAAGAGCATGCAGACAGTGACTTTATCGATGTGTTATATTATATTATGACAGCAGCTATATTTTAGCAAAGGTCATTTTAAAAAATTAATTTATATATATTGTTAGGTCTGAAGTTAGCTTTTAGTTTTAATTTTAAAAATTAACTTCTGGTTTTCAGACTTCTTACTGTTTACATAATTGAACAGTTTGAGGAAATAATGATTTATGCAGAGCAATGTAATAATTTTTCTTGCCCTAACATTTAACTTTTAAAAAATGTATTCTACTTTTCTACAATTGGCAGAACTTCTCCTTGTGAGGCTGAGCTTCAGGAATTGATGGAACAAATTGACATCATGGTAAACAACAAAAAACTGGACTGGGAAAGGAAGATGCGGGCTTTGGAAACAAGATTAGATCTTCGGGATCAAGAGTTGGCAAACGCACAAACTTGTCTGGACCAGAAGGGTCAAGAGGTACTGAATATTTGTGTTAGTAAACCATTAATTCCTCAGACTTCTCTAAACAGTATTTAGTCTATCAGCCTATGTTTTCATTACACATAGTTTTTATGAGGCATCAGCAATAGCAATTTTTGCTTGAAATTCTGTCCTAGTATGCTAAATGTGTTCTATGAAAAGAAGTGACAGAGCCTAAACCTATAAAAATTTGCTGATGCAGACAAATATAGTATCAATGCCATCTAGAAAAGTAAACAAACATTCAATATGTATGTGTAATAAGTATTGTGGGCAAGAAAGATGTCAGTGCTTTTGCTGCTATAGAAACAAGTCTATAGCTGTCAAAGCTGGGTCCTTGGACAAGGCAGAGTTCAAGAGCATTTGCACTTTCTAATCTACTGAAAGAAGTGAAATGTCAAGAGTTTGGTGAAGGATGTGTGTGTGCACCTGGGCACCCACTCAAGAGGCGAGCCCTCGGCCCCTGCAAGGCCGGCAAGGCTGCCTCGGACTGTACGAGAGCTCCCAGGCCTGCAGGGGAGTTTGGGAACACCACATGCTTTACCTAAGGAGGACTTTTGTGCCTGTGAATTTTTCTTCTGGGTAAGGCAGAAATGTTTACTAACTATATCCTGGAATGTCTTCAGCTCATGTGGTCAACAGCCTTTTTTTTTTTTTTTTTACCTTTATTGGCCTCTCACTGGAACTTAGTTTTGGCACAGTTAACTGTGTTACTGTTAGGTATAGTGAACTGTGTTACTGGTTTCTGGTTTCTCTTCACAGTACATATGCAAGGGACTATTCTCTCCCTTCCATACCTAGAATGACACAGATGTGTAAACAGGTGCCTCACCTGGTTTTTAAGCAGACAAATTCTGTAAGCCAAATCCCTAAGAACTCCTGTTAGACATTTTTCTTTTTCTTTTTAGTAAGTAATTCTTATAAAAAATGTAACATTTTGTCTACCATCCCACCAAAGCAGAGTTCCCATTGAAGGCAGTGGGGCTTAAAATAAGAGCTGAAGCGAGTCAGTAGAGGTTCTGCCCACCAGCAACATAAGCCTGCCAAAAAGATAATGCAAAGTCAAGTCTAACCCTCGATGGGAAGTGTGATGGTGATACAGATCTTTTGTCAAACACCCAGCATTCCATGCTGTCCTGAGGTGTGCCCAGTGGAATAGTGCCAGCAGCATTGGGTTTTGTGAATGTAATTGTTAATAGGTATTTTAAGCACTGCAGTATAAATCTTTCTTCTTGGTTTGGTACAGCAGCTTTATTTGAATTAAATATCTCTTTTGCACATTTTTTTGGTCAGGCAAAATTTAGTAAAATGAAAATTAAATTGTATTCTCAATACAGGTGGGATTACTTAGACAGAAGTTGGACAGTCTGGAAAAATGTAACTTAGCAATGACTCAGAATTATGAAGGACAACTACAAACACTAAAAGCTCAAGTAAGGAGGCTTATTTATTTAATATAGCATTATGATATATGTTTTGACCTATAAAATTGTGTTAATTTTATTAAAATGGTTGTTTTTAATACAAACAAAGATTCTTATATTTTAACTACAGGCTATATGTTTGACCCTGTCTTTCATTGTTTTATATGTATTGATTTTTATCTTTTACCAGAATGTATCCCTTGAACTGTTAGCACAATGCTAGACTAATAGCTTTCTGTTTATCAAGTGACTTGTTGATTAATTATACTACATAACTGTATGAACAACAACAAAAAAACAAAATTAGGGTTTTGTGGTCATTACTCCCTAATAAGGAAGTCCATTTTTCTATGGCAATTTAAAATATGCACATGTGCTATTATGAAATAGATCATTGAAAGAACAAAACTGGCCTTTATTACTTTGTTACTCTAGGCTGTTTCAGAGATGATAGGGCTCTGCATATGTGATTATGGGGACGCTGATTTTTTTCTTATTGATCCCTACATTTCCCCACTGCTGGAAAGCAAAAAGTCCCTCCCTTACACAGATAACACACAGGGCAATAATCATCTGAGCATCTGAGGTACAGTAGATACTATATTCTTTGCTTAACTTAGTAAACGAATCAATGTAAAATATGGTTTGATTATGAAATTGTACTTTACAACCAACTTTCTTGGGAGTACAAAGATTTCATAAATGGGAATATAATTAAAGGAGCCCAAAGTAGTTAATACATCCTCCTTAAGTACCTTTTTAGGGAGATTACCAGCCATTAATATTGGAAATATGAAACATCTGATGCCACATAATGGGTATGGTCTTTTGAGACTAGCTCTTAAGACTTTTGCCTGCAATGTAAATAGCTGCCACTAGTTGGTAACTTTAATTATGAAATGTCATGTGGTTTTTTCTTGCTAAGAGTCTAAGCATTTAACACTTCATTTGATCAACCTTGCATTTTCTATAAAGGTCTAAAATTGCAATATAAATATTAAGTCACTATAATTCTTCAATATAAACAAAGGGATTATGATCTGGAATGAATTTAAAATATATAGGAATCTAAATACAGATTAAACATGAACTCTAAATTATATTTAACTAGTTCAGTCATGGTTACCAATTTTCAGTTTCTTGTATTATTTTTTTATGTCTGTTGTTAAAAAATGTTGGGGCCTTGTTTAAAGGTGTTGAGCAGTCACTTACTAAGTGAATCCTTGCCATTTGATGCTTTGCATGGCTGCTGGCTAACCAACAAATATCTTTATGGCAATTTCACAGAAATTTGTTCTGTGCATCACTGATACTGAGAGTTTAAGAAATGCTTACTCCTCTGCTCCTGGGTATTCAGAGTAATTATTAGCATATTAGAGGCTGTGAGAAGTCCTGCTTTAAACAAATGTATTTAGCCTTTTTAATCCATCATTTTCCAAATGCTTTTGACCATAGAACCCTTTTTATTTTTAAACCAAAACCTACGAATATTGTGGTACAGTATTACAGTGTAAACATTGTAAACAGGTATTTCACAGGACACACTTTGGAAACACTACATTATTGTTGCGAGAACCACCATCTGTTTCCACCACCATTTTCTGCCTCTTTTTTTCCCTCTGGTTACAAGAAAGGAAAGAAGAGAATTAGGGAGAGCAGAAGAAAAAGAAAGAGGGAAGGAGATAAAAACACAAAGAGAAAAAAGTACTATGAACTTGACTTGGTTTGCATGATAGCTAGTAATATGTCATTTTTCTAATCAGAAAAATGCTGTCTTGTGGCAAACATGCTTTTGTTGCTGCCAGCTTACTCAACTGCTTCCTTCTTTGAAATTCCTGGTTTATGTACAATTTCATTTTCCTAAAATATCTTAAGGATACACTTCATCACACTCTGCCTTGAATAACACAACTCTGTCAAAGCTTTCATGTAGAAATTGCTTTTATTGAAAAAATGTTGGGGGTATTTTCTTTTTCCTTCTAACCATTAGAGAACTCTACAAAATATGTATGTATTTGAGATTTCCACTTTGAAGATGGAGTAGATTTAATTTTCCCTATTCTTCCCGCTAAATGCAATTAGAAACCCTAGACATTATTTATAAAACAATATAAGAAGACTCTAAGAAGTGTAGAGAAGAGACAGACCAATTAGAACTTGGGACCCAAGGAATTACATGATAGTGAGTTCCCTGAGATTTCTATGTGCCTCATGTGTCCCTGACTGCATAACAAAGAAGCAAGCAACCCAAATACTCCAGTGGGCACGAACAAACAAAGCAAGTCTTCTCTCCTCAGCAAAAAGACCAAAACAAAGACAACCTAGCAAGATTAAACATGATTATTCCAGCCAAAACCCCCAGAAAAAGACTACAACCTAAAACCCACCCAAGTAAGGACAACCTAAGTTTCCACCCTCACCATGCTATAACGAGGTAGACCAGTACTCCCTTCTCCATCTGGGAGGTGTCAGAGAAGACTGAGTGAAGAGGCAGGAGTTTCATTACTGTTGGGCATTAACAAAGCCCTCCCCAAACCGTGGTGTCAGGGGAGACCATGTAAATGTTATGGAACAAAAGTGGGGTTCAGCTGCCCATCACCACCCACAGGCAAATTCTGGAGACAGAGGTTAGTGAGGAAGGAAAGAGGTTTTTATTAAAATGTTGTATAATTTGGGAGGATAGGGGATTCCCCACCTCCAGGCTCATCTCTTCCACAAAATGCAAGCAAAATCCAGATGCTCCCAAAAAGACCAAAGCCCAAAACAATGCCCAGCATTTCTATTTCATCCTTATCTGTCCTTTGGAGCCCAAGGTGGCTATGTCAGCAGCTCTCCAGCTCCAGGGTCCCTCCTGGAGTCTGCATGTGTTGTCAGAGCTGCTATTCACCATGAGGCTTCCAGAACCAGCTGATCCCACAAGCCCCAGCCAACATATCTGCCAGATGGGTCCAAGAGGAAGAGCACATTTCTCTCTTCCCTCAATTTAAATCTCCTGCACCAAACTTCTGTGCTCTCTGGGAGGGTCTGGCACCCCTCAGCCATTCCCATCCTTTCCCAGGCTAGACTGACAGGATAGCATATCTCCCTCGCCTTCATGTTGACCTGTACAGTCATATGCAACTATGTCCTCTGGTCCCACACCCACCCAGGGATCATTTGGAAGAGGGTAGGAAGGCTTTTAGCTTTGCACACAGTGACTTCTTCCTGACAGGTCTTTGCCTGGGGGTGGGAAATCTGTCATGCACCTACACTAGCCTCTTGCAGCCCTTCTCCTCTGCTCCTGTTTGCACAGCTCACACTTGGGGCACTGGCCAGGTTACTGGCCCTGGCGAGGTCTGTTCAGACCTACCTGTATCATGAAAAGCCTAGATTTCTATGTCTATCTGCTGATGATGAGGCATGCCTCCTCCTCCTCTCTGGAATGGTATCAGGAGGCATAATGAGGAATCATGATATTCCCCACCCCTCAGTGGTAACAAGGCTGCCTACCTTCACTACAGTATCACTGAAGGCCATGTGTAAACAGTAGCAAGGCATTTATGCCTCTCTAATCAAGGTGGTGTCAGTAAAAAACTAGTAGAGAGCCTGAAGTCCCACTCCCACCAAAAGTAATAAGGAACACCTTTCCCGGGTTACCAGCTAAGGCCAAGACCTGGACTTGCACTGCTAGCTGGAGGTAATGAGGTAGCATGCCATTTTCCATATTAGAATGTTATCAGAAGAGGACTTCTAAAATACAATATTTAAATAAAATCCAGAGTGTCTAACACAATACCCCAAATCACTCATTATACCAAGAACCACAAAGCTCTCAACTTAAACAGGAAAAGATAATCAAGTGATGCCAACACCAAGTTGATACAGATCTTAGAATTATGTGACAAGGATTTCAAAGCAGCTGGCATAAAAATTCTTCGATGAAAAATTTACAAACATAATTGAAACAAATGAAAAATTAGAAAGTTTTAGCAAAGAAATAAAACTATAAGGAACAACCAATTAGAAGTTTTATAACTGAAAAATACAATAACCAAACTAAAAAAGAAAAGAAAATCAATGGATGGGCTTAAAAGCAGAAGAAAGAGAATAGAGAAAACAATCAATGAAGTTGAAGATAGCAAAACAGAAATTACCCAATCTGAACAGCAGAAAGAAAATAGACTAACAGTCCCTGGCCAGTGGCTCAGTTGGTTAGAGCTTTTTCCTGTACACCGAAAGGTTGTGGATTCGATTCCTAGTCAGAGAACACCCCTAGGATGCAGGTTCTATACCCAGTTGAGAGTGCATGGGAGGAAACCAATTGATGTTTCTCTCTCACATTGTTTTTTCTTTATCTGTCTATCTATCTATCTATCTATCTATCTGTCTCTCCCTTCACCTCTAAAATCAATTAAAAATTTTTCAGGTGAAGATTAAAAAAAAGAAAATAGACTAAGAAAATTAACCTCAAGGATGTGGATTGAAAATCTGTGTCATCAGAGTCACAGAAAGAGAGCTAAAAATGGTGGGAATGAAAAGGTATTCAATGAAGCAAGGCTGAAAAGATGTAAACTTACAGATTCAAGAAGTTTAGTGAAAGTCAAACATGATAAACCCAAATATTAATACAAAAGCAAAAGTGATGCTTAGCTAATTCAGTGGAAAAAGACTCTTGTCTTTTCAACAAACAGTAAAGGGACAACTGAATATCCACATACAAAAGAATTCAGTTGGACCCTTACCTAAACCATAGACAAAAATTAATTCAAATGGATCAAAGACCTAACTGTAAAAAGTGAATCTGTAAAACTCTTAGAAGAAAACATTAGGAGCAAATATTTCTAACTTTGCATGAGGCAATGGTTTCTTAGATTTGGCACCAAAAGCACAAGAAAAATTAAATAAATGACTTCATCAAAATTGGAAAAACCTTTGTGCTTCAAAGGACACCATCAAGAAAGTAAAAAGACAACACACAAAATGGAAGAAAATATTTGCAAATCATATCTATAAATAGTGAGTATCTTGAATTAAAAAATAACTTGTCAACAATAAATGACAAATGACTGAATTTTAAAAAAGCGAAGATATAAATAAGCATTTCTACAAAAGAGATATACAAATGGCCAGTAAGCATATGAAAATGCTCAACATCATTAGTCATTGGGAAAATGTGAATCAAAACCATGAGATACCCTTTCATACTCACTGGGATGGCTATAATCAAAAAGACTGACAACAGCAAGAGTATCGATGAAGGTATAGAGAAATTGGAATCCTATACACTGCTGTGGGAATGGAAAATGATTCAGCCATTTTTTCAAACAATTTGGCAGTTTCTTAAAACATTAAACTTAGAGTTTCCTATGACCTAGCAATTCTACTCCTGGGTATATACCCAAGAGAAAAAGAAACATATATCCACACAAAAACTTGTACAAATGTTCATAGTATTTTTTTATACCTTAAAAAGTGGAAATAACCCAAATGTCCCTAAATTGATGAATGGATGAACAAAAAGTGATATATCCAAGCAATGGACTAATATTCAGCCATAAAAAGGAAGGGAGTATTTATTGATCCATGTTATAACATGGATGAACCTTGAAAGCATTATGCTAAAAGAAAGAAGCCAAACACAAAAGACCAGATATTGGATGACTCCATTAATATGAAATGATCAGAATGGGCAAATCAGTAGAGACAGAAAGTGAATGTTAGTAGTGACCAGGGGCTTGGGGAGGAGAGAATGTGTGGTCACTATGAACAGGTATGGCATTTCTTTTTGTGATGATGAAAATATTCTGAAATTAGATAGTGGTTGCACAACTTGGTGAATATACTAAAAACCAATGAATTGTGTAGTCTAAAGGGTGAATTTTATGGTAGGTAAATTATATCTCAATTTTTAAGTTACATGAGAAAAAAGTTTTTAAGTAACATGAGAAGAGACTATTTAATATCTGATAAAGCTATGGACACAATTGTGTGTCCAAACAACACAATTGTGTCCATAGCTTTATTTGTAATAGCTAAAGACCAAAAATACCCAAAAGATCTCAATATGGGAGTGGTTAAATAAGCTGTGGTTACACCTGTGCCATGGAATCGTACTGAGCAATAAAGAGAAATGAACTATTGGCACACATGTGCATTAGTCAGAGTGAAAACAAGCCGGTCTCAGAATGTCATATTGTTTGCTTCCATTTTATAACATTTTCGAAGTTACCAAATATAGAGATGGAAAACAACTGATGGTTGCCTGGGGTTAGGGGTATGAGATTGAGTGCTGAGTGTTACCAGGGAGATCTTGCTGGTGATAGAACAGTTCTGTACCTTGATGGTGGTTGTGGTCACACAAATCTACACGCAATAAAAAATGGCATAGAACTATATGCATGTATTGTACTGATGTCAGTTTCCTGGGTCTGATATTGTTCATTAAGGTGTAAGTCTTGGGAGAAACTGAGTGAAGAGGATTCAGAACCTCTCTGTGATATCTTTGTAACTTCCTATGAATCTATAATTATTTGCAACTAAAAATAAAAACTTTTGTAAACAGTTACATAAAAATTTCCTCATAGATGTTGATAGATCATGCTGCTCTTAATCTATTATTTGACAGTATAAAAAGAAACATAAAAAATAGTCTAAATTGTAAAGGGAATTATTGGTAAGAGAAATATTTCAATTTTGATATTCAAACTTAAGCTTATATCAACATGAGTCATTTATGTTGTTTCTGTCTTCTAAATTAAGTATTCCATTTTCTTGAATAAAGTATAAACTGCTAATTTTATAGACTGAGATCCTGAAATTTAAATTGTCAACACAAGATGGCACTAAATAAAGTAAGGAAAAAACTTGAGTTTTTAAAAATTGTAAGCTTGGCTACATATGGTTAAAACAAAACTGAATAAAACATTTATCAAGCGAACCATTGTTTAACTGTGCAGTTAAGGAAGTCCCAAATTTATGTGAAAGCTAAATTGTGTTCAGCTTCAATAATTTAGTTTTAATAACTAGTTCTATCTTCACTGAGTGGAATATTTAAGCTTTACTGCATTTTCTAATCACGACTTAAATTTTCAAAGAGGTACATAAGAACAATAGTGAAACCAAGTTAGAAATTACCAGTAATAGTAAAATGTTAGCATTCTCTCTTATTTACAGTTTTCCAAACTAACTAATAGCTTTGAAAAACTGAGATCACACCAGATGAAACAAAATAAATTTCGGCGAAAAGAGTTACCACACCTAAAAGAAGAAATACCCTTTGAACCGAGCAATTTGAACCAGAAACTAGAGGTGAGCTCTACCCTCTTGTTCCTTCATGTGCGTGGAAGGTGGATTTGCGTTGCCGTGGTGGGGGCAGGGGTTGTCTGTCTCTAGTGCACACAACGGCGCATGCAGCTGTGGCAACACACACAATGACACACCAACTTCTCATTGCATATGTTTTCATAGGGCACCTTCACTTCAGGCACTTAGTGAATTAAAACATCACTTTGATTTATACATCTTTTACACATGTCAGCACTTTTGGAGTTCCAAAAAAAAAATGTTCAAAGAAACTGCAGATGTTGAGTGATGTTGAAGGACATCCCTGGGGTCTGTGAGAGTGAATATCTAATAAATCTTTTAATGCCTATTTAACTATTAGGTTCTTAAACCCCAGTGAAGCCTCGTAACAGTCTTCAGAACAGAGCTTGAAATGTCAGGGTTTTTTCTTTAAAGAGGCAGTGCCGCTCCAATATAGCCACCCTGTGTCACCTAGGATTTCTAAAATCTTGGTCCCTGAAAAGGTATACTATGTCACAAATGCACTTATTCTTATTCCCTTAACTTCCCAACCTTGAAAAAAACAAACCAGCTGTTTTTCTTCCCTGTGTTCTTGAGCATCCCTCCTACAGGTCACGGAACAGAGAACACAGATTCTACTACAAAGTCCTATTCTCTAACAGTAGATGAGTTCCCAGTGCTGCTCAATTGTTTTGTAATTGACCTCCAGTTGACCCTAACCATGTTATCTCACTCAATTCCTTACACTGTTCTCAAGCCCTGAACCCCAGCTCCTACCAACAGCCAGCCAACGATTTCAGTTTCTTCTGCTTTGTTGATGTTGTTCTTACCTCCCAACCATACAGGTAGGAACCTGTTAGGAATCTCAGATCTGTTCCTTTCTCTTATTCCTCATACTCCAGCCCAGGTTCTCTCCTCTTTTTTGGTCCGCTACCTCTTATCTCCATCTTCCTCCTATCTACTTTTCATGGCCTGGTTTTATACTTTATCATCTTACTCTTCAGTTAATAGTCCTTCTCAAACTTTTCCTCCCAAATATTTTTAGAAGCAGAAAAAAGAATCTGGATCACAGCTCTATAACCAGCCTATAGCAATAACTTTGCAGAAGTTTGGGGGCTGGGTTTTTAAATTCCTGCAAATTTTATATTCTACTGAATAATGAATATACACTTTTTAATGCAAAATTACTAAGTAAGGTTGACACTGTACTTAAGTGCAGCATGTATAATCCCCTAGCTCTTGCAGTGGTGTGACTAGTGTGGCATTAGAAATATCCTGGTCTCACAGAGGATGGCTAAAGATGCACACTGTTAAAACATTTGCTTTCATTGAAAGTGCAGAAGCCAAGCCACCCATTATCCATTTGATTGACTCTCACGGGGTTTAGTGGGAGAACCGCATTCACATAGATTGTTCAGACAAAGAAAAGCTTTACATTAACATTAACATTAACTACTTTGATCCATCTTACATTTAGGAAACTAAGTATTTGCTTAAAATATATCATAAAAGTGTAGTAGAAATTAGTCACAAAATAGGACTCTGTCAAAAATTATTAAGCACGCCCTGTAGATACGGTTTAATCTGTATAATTATGGAAACACTTCACGTACCTGTTTTTACTCAGAGCCATGTGAAAATTAATATGTAAGAGATGGGCTGTTCCAGTTTTAGTCTGTATCTAAGCTTTCCCCCTTTGGGACAAAAATTCACACACTGCCACAGCAATAGGGCGGCGGGAGCAGCACGTTGTAGTGGGAGCACAAGACAATTTACAACGTAGGACAGGTCGGTCCATCTATTTACCCTGTGACCTTTGGGCAAGTTGTTCACCTCACAGAGATTCCATTTTATCACCAATAAATAGAGCTAAAAATATCTTATAGGTGGCATTGTGGTTATGAAAGAAAAAATATATAAATATACATATATATTCATTTAGGTGTATGCTGAAACATTTAGGAATAAAAATGCATGAGGTCTGGAAGTTGCTTTAAAATACTCCCAACAAATAGGGGTGAAGAGAGAGGGGAAATAAAACTGAACTAAGTCAACAGAGGTTAAACTGTTGAAGGGTATGTGGAAGTTTGTTATACTCTCTACTTTTATGTATGAAAATTTTCATAATAAAAAGTTAAAATTATCTTATGGGTTGAGGTGTGTAAAGTCCCTGACATACAATCATTACTAAAGAAATGTTTGTTCTATTCTTCATATTTAATAGAGGAATTAAAAATACATATGTATGTATATAAATATGTAAAATAATGTATAAGTAAAATAATGCAGCTTCCACTAGAAACTTTAATTTTAAGAACCCTGACCCCCTCTCAACTTTAAAGACCCAGAGAAGGCTTTCCAGCTGTGGAGAACTTACTCTGGAGGTTGAGGCAAGTCTACAGACCCTCTGGGACCTAAACTGACACCTCCAGTCTCTACAAAAATTCTTATGAAGCCCTCCAGGTCTCTTCTGGGCCCCCAAATAACAGATATTTTGTGCTCACTTGCTAATCTTGAAACCAATACATCTGTAAGACCAAGCAATCCACGACTATTAAGCACTTGCTGATATATACTGGGTTGGCCAAAACGTCCATTAAGTTTTTTTCCATATGATAGCTCTAGTAGTGCTTAGTTTTCTTAAACTTCATTCGAAACAATTTTGTTAGACTGTATTGTGACAGCTGTCATATCAGTATGCATTTTAAAAACTTATCAAAATTGATGAATTTTTGTGCAGCCATTTTAATATTGAAGATGGAAGAAAATATGCAACATTTTGGTATTCATTATTTCAAGAAAGGTAAAAATGTAACTGAAATGCAAAAAAAAAAATTTGTGCAGTGCATGGAGTAGGTGTTATGACTAATCAAACATGTCAAAAGTGGTTTGCAAAGTTTTGTGGTACTATTGACATTCTAGCCAAATAATTCTTTGCTGTGGGGCTGTCTTATGCATTGGGAGATGTTTAGCAGCAGCCCTGGCATCTACCCACTAGAAGCCAATAGCGAGAGATAGCTGACCTACTCAAAGTATCCAAATCAACAAAGTAATTGGTGAAAATGAAAAATGTGTCTTATGGAAAAAATGTAATGGATTTTTTAGTCAACTGAATACATTTCTAGCCTTGATTGGCCTCATTTCTACCTGTTGAAGAATTTGTGATTGAGGTTAATGCCCCTGCCTCTTCCTAAATCATCCTGGGAACTACTTATTTTCCAGATTGAGGTTGTTGGGTGGGAGATGCTAAATATTAGTATTATCTGAAAGACATAAACTAAGTCAATCTTGCCTGCTTTTTGACTTCTGATTCCAAAGACTCTTTTCTAGATTAAAAGTAAACAGCAATTTTTATGTGTTTTCTATTGATTTGAAATGTTTCCTATTTTTAACTAGAACTGAGTCTTATAAATTGGTCACTTACTAAAGATACTGTTTTTTTGGTTTTTTTTCCATTTTTTATTTTATTTTTTTAAATCAGTATTTTTTAATTGTTGATATTGTACAGTTTTCTGTCTTTTACCCCGCCCCAGCCCACCACCCCAGCCCTCCCCACCTTCCTCCCATTTCCACCCCCCATAGTTTTTGTCCATGAGTCCTTTATACTTGTTGCTCTAAACCGTTCCCCTTTTCCCCTGAAATTCCCTCCCCTCCCACTCTGGACACTGTCAGAGTGTTCTCAAATTCAGTGTCTTTGTTTATATTATGCTTGTTTGTTTGTTTTGTTGATTAGCTTCCTGTTAAAGGTGAGATCATATGGTATTTGTCTTTCACTGCCTGGCTTATTTCGCTTAGCATGATACTCTCCAATTCCTTCCATGCTGTCGCAAAGGGTAGGAGCTCCTTCTTTCTTTCTGCTGCATAGAATTCCATTGTGTAAATGTACCACAGTTTTTTGATCCATTCATTAACTGATGGGCACCTAGGTTGCTTCCAGCACTTGGCTATTGTAAATTGTGCTGCTATGAACATAGGGGTGCATAGATTCTTTTGGATTGGTGTTTCAGGATTCTTAGGATATAATCCAAGCAGTGGAATTGCTGGGTCAAAAGGTATGTCCATTTTTAGTTTTCTTAGAAAATTCCATACTGTTTTCCATAGTGGTTGTACCAATCTGCAATCCCACCAACAGTGCACTAGGGTCCCCTTTTCTCCACAACCTCTCCAACACTTGCTGTTTGTTGCTTTGTTTATGAAGGCCATTCTGACTGGTGTCAAGTGGTATCTCATTGTAGTTTTAATTTGCATCTCTCTGATAGCTAGAGATACCGAGCATAAAGATACTGTTTTTATGTACCCAAATTTTAAATTGTCTAATGTCAGAATCAAAGTCAATAATTTTAAATAAACTGTCTCCATTTATCTTAATATATATTTGACCTTTGAACAATGAGGGGGCTAGAAGTGCCAATCCCCCACCCATGCAGGTTAACTGTAGTCAATTTATCATGAAGTATTATTGTATATTTTAAAGGGGTCCATCCATATTTCTCTAATCTTATTACCACCACTCAATTTCAGGTCACCTTTAGTCATTATAAAATCCTCCTATGTTATAGCCTTTCTTCACTGATTGTTTTGGAACTTGTGGATTTAAAAAATAAAACTTTTTTCAAATGTCCTTTAAAATCAGATCACTATAGAAAATATGAAATTCTATATTCTTCTCATTTTAAGCAAGATACAGCAATCATTCCTTAAATAAATATATTTATTTTCCAGCATAGCCAATACAGTCATTTTAGTCATCTTCCAGAACAACACCAATCACTGGCCAAATGAACTGTTCCAATTTGACACCTTCTCAGAGAAGGCTGAAATAATCATGACATCCTCTGTATGGCTTTTATGTGACACTAACATTGCACTTGTACTGTAAAATTATTTGTAAAATTATTTGTTTACATGTACATTTTCCCTCCTTTATTGTATATTCCTTGATTTGTGTCTTTCAAAAAATTTTTAAATCATGAAGTATTTCCAAATTCTCTTCTCTCCACAGTACCTAGTGGACACTAGGTGCTTAATAAAAATTACTGAATTGATGATTGAGCACAGCAATACATTCATGCTGTGTATCTATATGCAATGATAGCTGATCAAAGACTTAGTAGTTATAGAGTTTGTTTCCAACCATTTTGTTTTCTTGACAAAATTTAGTGAGAAATGTTTAAATTCTAGGAAGTATTAATATCTTGCTTTTGTTTGAGCATTCATGGAATATAAGTGGCGTCTGGCACTTTGTCAGGCACAGGGAGGAATACAAAAGTAATGAAATGTGTAGTACTTACTCTTAAGTTGCTTGTAGCCTGGACAAGAAGAAAAGATAAAACTGTTCAGCCCTAGGCAAAACTGAGGAATAGTGCCCAAAGCCATATCCTTTCCTCGAGTTAAGTTGTGAATAAGTAATCATTCTCCCTGAATACACTCCTTGAGCAAAATCTCATAGAATTGAACATGCTTTAACAAGTTATTTCTACCACTTCTTCCCCAGGTTAATTCAGTTGGTACTGCCTAAGTGAGGCCTGAGATTCTGTTCCCAGGAGTGAGTTGATCTTGGCTTCACCTTGCCTGACAGCTTTGGAAACCACAGGGACAGTCTGTAATCAGTCCAAGCCCCATCCCATAAGAAAACAGGGGAACAGGTTTGGTGACTGAGTATAGAGAATGAAAGAAGGCAAAACACTTCTGGTCTTTGCTTAGGAAGTAGAAAGGAAGTACTGGATGCAGAAAGTTATTTGAAACTTCCTTATTAGTAATCAGCATTTGTTATAAGAGAATTTTTTTTCATTTTTAACAAATAAAAAGGCTTAATTTTTATCCAAGGATTAAGTTACAAACTCCATATTTTTCTAATAAAAATTAAGATATATCTAGCAATAAACCCCAGATGAGTGATTTGATATGTTTTTGTTTTCCTAATGGGGAAAAATGCACTTAATTTTTTCCCAGAATAAAGATTTGCAAATAAGAGAAGCCCTGTTCATTGTGCTTTAAAATGAATAATTTTCATCAATTTATTTTTGTCCTTTCACTTTTTTTAAAGGAATTTAGAGCAAAGTCCAGAGAATGGGACAAGCAAGAGATACTATATCAGACTCATCTGGTTTCTTTAGACGCTCAACAAAAAGTATTGTCTGAGAAGTGTAATCAATTTCAGGTACATTATCTAATTCTACCCTCAAAATTAGAATAAATTAGAGGTTAAATATTATTACTATCTTTGCCATTCAGCATATAATATTTTTACAAATAGAAATGCCAACTAACAGAAAATAAGCAGAGTAGGTCCAGCTTTGGTTTCAAAGTCATAAGCCCATGAGATATCTGTAATGGTGAGTTTAGTCTACATGTCTCAAAGGATGGTGTTACTAAAAGTGTCCATTGTTAGTAGCACATGTTTTTGCATGCCTGTGGGCAAGTCACTTAGGAAGTCAAGGGTTGCTTGGTCCCTGCCTTCAAGACCTGTACAGCCTAGACATTGAGATAATACATGTCCTGATTTACAGGTAATAATGACAAGTGAATAGAAGGGATACAAATCCTTTTAGAAGTCCAGGAATAAGAGAAAAATCTGGACTCAACCAGGAAACATCCTCCAGACGGGGTGGGACTGGGCCTGACCTTGAAGAATGGATATGTTGTGAGACAAGAGAGAATGTTTTCTAGTAGTAGAAATAACACAGGCAGAGTCACTGAGCAAAAGAGCAAAAGGCAAATTCTGGAAATGGAAAGTGGGTCAATTGGCTGGTAGTCCATGTGGCAGGTGGGAAAGGGTAGGTCGTAAGCCTAGGGAATTGGATACAGATTGGAATAAGCCTTTAACACTTGGCTAAAGAATTTTGAATTTTTATTAAAGCCAATAAGAAACTATTGTTTGGTTGATATACTTTTCATTCTCTCTTTAAGTTACTTGAGTTATATGTCATACATGTTCCCTGAATTCAACAATACAAAATAATCTAAAATTAATACCCTTATCCCTTTATTCCGTTTTTATCCATTTAATATAAACACTGTTAACAGGTGTTTATCTTTACTACATTTTCTTTTATTTGTACAAACATGTAAAAATATGTATTTGTGTGGAAGTTACACATTTTTTCTCTTAAAAAAGTTTTTATTTAATAATAAGCCATGAATATCTTTTTGAGTTACTACATAAAATTCTACTTAATTCTGTATAGTATTTCATAGAATATAGTAGATATGCCAGATGTACCAGAGTATATAATAGATATACTGTAATTCTTTTAATCATTTCCTTATTGATGTACATTCAGGTTGTTTACATTTTTGTGCTATTGCAACATTATAACAAATATCATTGTGTGTGCACATTTAAATACCAATACTTTTCTGTTAGATAAAAATTCTAGAAGAATGAATTTTGAGCCATAGGATATGTCCATTCAAAGTTTTAATGAATACTAGCGGATTACTACTTCAAAGGTTATAGTAATTTACAGTTCATGAGTGGGTGGTGGGAATTACCTATACCCTCACCAGCATAGAATATTACCAGTCTTTTTTACCAACTTGATGGACTAATAGTAATATTGGCTTGATTTGCTTTGTATTCTGACTGCTTATAAGACTGAGCATCTTTCTGTATTCTCCCTAGCCTTTTTCATTTCCTCTTCTGTGAATTGCTATTCATAAACTTTGTCCATTTTTCTTTCTTGTTGTTTATCTTTTTCATATCAATGTGTAGAAGTTTCTGTACAGAGGAATTATTAACCCTTGTTCTACGTGTTGATAACTTTTTTCTACAATCCAATTGCTTTGTATCATTTTGTTTATTTTTGGTTATAGAGACATTTTCAACTGTTGTGTAACTGAATCTATAATTTTACTCTTTTCATATATTCAAGATTTTCTTTCTTGTGAATAAGAATTTTCTACACCAAGAGCTCTGCCCTACTCTACATCTTTGCTCTGAGGTTACACAAATATATTTTCTCTTTATGCCATCTAAAATTAAGGTTTTAGAATAAACACGAGACTGAATAATAAAGGGTAATGCTTCATTACTAATAATGTATTTAAAGGTGTTTTTCTAATTGTTTTTCTATTATTCTTGAACTTGATTAAGCTTAAACATGATAGTCTCCATTTAATTGACACAATTTTCATATTTCTCAGAAACAGGCACAAAGTTACCAAACTCAGCTAAGTGGTAAAAAACAATGCATAGAAGAAGACAGCAGCTCTGAAATTCCTCAGCTGATATGTGAATTAGATCCTAGTTGTGAAACCAGTGAGAGAGATGAGTTCATTATTGAAAAATTAAAATCAGCTGTGAGTGAAATGGCATTAAGCCGGAATAAGTTACAAGATGAAAATCAGAAGCTCTTACAGGAACTGAAAATGTACCAAAGACAGTGCCAGGTGAATATATATTTATTTTTCAACTGATATTGCCCATGATTTGTATGAATGGTAACAGTTTTATGTATCAGAAAGTTAATTTTATATTACATGTGTAAATTCAGCTCATATTTCCTCTTAATAACTAATTCTCACTTGATAAGTACATCTATTGAACCCACAGGTACTTTATCCCCTGGCGTGCACTGCGGCTCTGCAGTGGCAGGATAACAATGTACTCCCACTGCAGTATCAGAGAGGTCACTTAGGACCTTTGGACCTCAAGACCATGGCCCTTTAACCACACAGCCCCTCTGTCCTCACTATTCATTCTCTGACCCTGTGCCTTTTGGACTTGCAGGAATCCTGGGTTGGCGATCCTGGAAATTAGTAAGGGTTCAACACTCTAATGACCTCAATGAGAAGTGTGGGGGTCACTCCCTGTGATTTGGCATTGTTAACTTTACCATAATCGCTTATCAAACTGTAGCCTTGAGGGGTTTGTTTTTTCTTTTGTTTGTTTCTTTGCTAACTTCCACATTGGTAGATGGGATTGATGGTTGTTCCAAACACCAATTTCTTAACTTGAAAATGTCATGTCTTTTATTTCTACTACTTGCAACCACTAAAGATGTATAGCATTCATCAAAATTGCTCATTATAATTTCTTTACAAAATATGTGTTTCTTATTCATGGATATCCCAGTTACTGGAGACATTCTATGGTTTTATTGCCCATTCTAGGTCTCATCTCCCACCTACGAACATTTAGCTTCTGTCCTCCATTGGCCCACTTTATTCACTGTCTGAGCAGACTTTCATTCACTTCTCTAAGATATTCCACCACAAGATCTGCCACTTAAACTCCCAGTGTCCTTTATTAGTCTTGGGCCAACTCCTCATCCCCCCATCCTGCTGCGTGACGTGGGTTATAGAATGGGATTCGTCCTTTAACTTCTCTCTCCACCAGTAACTAGTCTTCTGTATTCCCCTTCCCCAAGTTTGCAGGGGGGCAGATCACAAGGCTCCCAGCTTCTTGAGACTGTTCCACAATATTTCTTAGAGAATTACATCTCCTCCATCCCAGATTCCAGCTCTGTTGGGGAGGGGTTTTCATTTCTAATACAAATTAGAATACAGATGTAAACAAACAAAACTATACCACAAATACTAAACACTGAGGAAGCCATAAATTTTGTAGACATGGAAAAGATATTGATGTTTTCCCTGCCTTCGATATGAAAATCTCGTAAATGAGATTAGCTCTTATACCTGCTCTCCAGGTTGTCTAGGTGGTTTCTGCTGTTAAGCTTACCAGTCAGCCTACCCAGTCCTGTGGAAGCTGGGTTTTCATGATTCTTGGTGTTCTGATGGGATTCTCTCACGCTCAGAGTCTGCTTTCCATTCATCTCCCTGGGTCCGGGGAGCTGGTTGTGCCTCTGGCCCTGATTTAAAGACAACTTGTATTTTCATCATGCAGCTGTCTTTGTACTGCTGGAGCCTGCACCGGGATCACAGTCAATAAATAAAGAGATTACTTTTCTGGGTGCTTTCTGAATATTCTCCCCAGGTTTCAGGTTATCCTGCACACACAGAGGAGTTCTCTTTGCCTCTTCTTAAAGACTTTTGAGCTCTGGTCCCTAGAAATCTTTAGTTCACCTGACACATATTTCATAAGTCTGGTTCTACCCTTCAGTGAGGTTCAGCTTCTTCAATAACATAGTTTCTCTTTTTTTAATTTTAAATATATTTTATTGATTATGCTATTACAGTTGTTCCATTCCCCGCCTTCATTCCCCTCCACCCTGCACACCCCCTCCCACCCACATTCCCCCCCCTTTAGTTCATGTCCATGTGTCATAAGTTCTTTAGTTTCCACATTTTCCATTCTATTCTTGCCCTGCCCCTGTCTATTTTCTACCCACCATCTATGCTACTTATTCTCTGTACCTTTTCCCCTTCTCTCCCCTTCCCACTCCCCTGTTGCTAACCCTCCATGTGATCTCCATTTCTGTGGTTCTCTTCCTGTTCTAGCTATTGGCTTAGTTTGCTTTTGTTTTAGGTGTGGTTGTTAATAACTGTGAGTTTGCTGTCTTTTTACTGTTTATATTTTTTATCTTCTTTTTCTTAGATAAGTCCCTTAAACATTTCATATAATAAGGGCTTGGTGATGATGAACTCCTTGAACTTGACCTTATGTGAGAAGCACTTTATCTTCCCTTTCATTCTAAATGAAAGCTTCACTGGGTAGAGCAATCTTGGATGTAGGTCCTTGCCTTTCAAGACTTCAAATATTTCTTTCCAGCCCCTTCTTGCCTGCAAGGTCTCTTTTGAGAAATCAGCTGACAGTCTGATGGGAACTCCTTTGTAGGTGACCGTCCCCTTATCTCTTGCTGCTTCTAGAATTCTCTCCTTCATTTTAATCTTGGCTAATGTAATCATGATGTGCCTTGGTGTGTTCTTCCTTGGGTCCAACTTCTTTGGGACTCTCTGAGCTTCCTGGACTTCCTGGAAGTCTATTTCCTTTGCCAGATTGGGGAAGTCCTCCTTTATTATTTCTTCAAATAAGTTTTCCACTCGTTGCTCTTCTTCTTCCCCGTCTGGTACTCCTATAATTCAGATGCTGGAACGTTTAAAGATATCCTAGAGGTTCCTAAGCCTTGCCTCATTTTTTTGAATTCTTGTTTCTTCATTCTTTTCTGTTTGTTTGTTTGTTTCTTCCTTCTGGTCCACTCCATTGATTTGAGTTCCAGTTTTCTTCCCATCACTGTTGGTTCCCTGTGCATTTTCCTTCATTTTACTTAGTGTAGCCTTCATTTGTTCATCTAATTTGCGATCAAAATCAACCAATTCTGTGAGCATCCTGATCACCAGTGCTTTGAACTGTGCATCTGATAGGTTGGCTATCTCTTCATTGCTTAGATGTATTAGCTCTGGGGCTTTGATTTGTTCTTCAGTTTGAGCCTTTTTTTGTTGTTGTTTGTTTGGTCTGGTCACACCTGTTACATAGTAAAGGGCAGAGCCTTAGGTGTTCACCAGGGTGGGGCAACCCACATCTGTGGGTTGTGACACCGTATGTGGAGGCGGGGTCAGAGAGGGAACAATGGTGCTCGCTCCGCTCTCTCTTGGGTTTCAGTCCCTTCCACCACTTCCCACAAGCAAATTGGGCCCTTCTGGTGCTGGTTCCCAGGTGGGTGAGCTTGTGTACATTCTAGGACCCTGTGGGTCTCTCCAACGAACTCTCCTGTCAGGCTGGGAGTCTCTCCCGGCGCCTCAACCCCGACAAGTGTTTTCAATTGGTGCTTTTAGGCTTTATTTCCCAGCACTGGGTCCTTGGGTTGCGAGGTCTGTCTTGCTCCCCGTTTTTGCCTGGATATCTGCATGTGAATGTGTGTCTGCGGTCAGCCAGCCACTTTGTGCACCTCACTGGGTCTGCCCGTTGCCAACCCATGCCCAGGGTCTGCCAGCTGCCACCTGTGTGCCCCTAGTCTGCCAACCACCGCTTTTTCCTGCCTCGACCCCTCTCCACTGGCTGCCGACTCCACCCCTCTTACCAGTCTGAATGAATGGTTGTCTGACTTCTGTACAGTTCAATTTTCTGTCATTTCTGGTTGCTTTTTGTTTCTACATTTTTGTTGTCCTTAATTTTGGTTGTGCAAAGAGGCACAGTGTGTCTACCTATGCCTCCATCTTAGCCAGAAGTCGCAGAGAGGGCTAAGTTTCTCTTAAACACACCCAAAAGAATTCTGTTTGGACCTGTTACAACATCCAAGAATATTCTCTTCTATAGGGTGAGCTTCAGCTCTTGGGCCTTGGCTGACATGTAGAATAGAAATTTCTGCTCCTACCCCATATTCTAGAAAGAGCCTCTGTTGCCCTTTTTGGAAAGCATGATAGACTTTCTCTCTGTAACCCTTTCCTTGAGCAACCTCACCTTTCTGCATCTCAGAACTGGATAATTTCTATTTCTCCAGGAAGTAATTTGGAGAATTTTGTTAAAAGAAAGAATGTTAGAAACAGAGGAAGAGTGTACATTGGAAACATTAATAAATTAACATTCCCAGTTCAGATTATAAATTCTACCCTGTCTCCAAGTACATATCTTAAACCTGTGCTGCTCACACTTATCACACTGATGCCCTTATTGACAAGAAGAGAGAAAGTGCATCCTGAAAGTCTGAACAGGTAGCAGGAAGTTATAGAACTCAAACCCTCCAGTGGCCAAGGCCACCCTGTCCTTTAGCAATACCCTCCAAGTAGTTGACTTACCCTCCTCACCTAAGGTCAACAGGATATAACTCACCCCTCAACCCAAGATTTATACAAACTTCCAGAGCCTTACATGTACTCCTGAGAAGGCTCTGTGAGTTATCTGGGCTGAGGAAAGTCCATGTTACGTACTTTGACTTTTCCTTAGGTATACATATGTATGTTAATGTATTTAATAATTTATTAAATGTCCCTGAATATATTCTAACAAAATAAAAACCCAGCTATTTATAGAAGTCAATATAATTATGAAGTATATATTTATTGATATTTATACTAAAGGTTATAGAATAACTATTAATTGTCTAATTGCTATAATTTTCTTTTAAATCAGTGGTTCTCTGCTGGGGTGATTTTGCTCCCAGGTGTCACTTGGCGATATCTGGATAATTTTTGGTCATCACTACAAGGGAAAGTGGTATGAATGTCATCTAGTGGGTAGAGGCCAGGTGTTGCATCCTACAATGCACAAGACAACCCTTAGCAAAGAATGATCCAGACCAAAATGTAAATAGTGCTAAGTTGAGAAACATTGCTTTAAATTTTTAAGTGTTCCTTTTCTCATATTCTTCACCAGTAATTCTCTAACTTTACTTTTTGATGTTTTCCATAGTTAGGGATAAAGTTTGATGTGATGGTTACTGATTTATTGTCCACCAATTTCTGAGAGAAAGTTACCAAAGTTACTTTTACAAATATTTGTTCATTTAAAAAACAATTTAGACCCTGGCTGGCGTAGCTCAGTGAATTGAGCACGGGCCTGCGAACCAAAGCATCGCGGTTCGATTCCCAGTCAGGGCACATGCCTGGGTTGCAGGCCAGTGCCCAGCATGGGACACACAAGAGGCAACCATACAGTGATATTTCTCTCCCTCTCTCTCTCTCCTACCCTTCCCCTCTAAAGATAAATAAATAAAAATCTTAAAAAAAAAATAAAAAAAAATAAAAAAAAAACAATTTAGTTAACCTTGGATCTAGGAACATTATGAACATTAAACTAAGAATTTTCATTTTATAATTTACAGAAGAATTGCATGTGTTAAAAACTAAACCAAATTATTCTGGAGTATGTCACACACATGCACACATGATTTAATTCTAATGAAAAGATTTTTGAGAAGTAATTTGGTTAAAAAAATTCAAGATCTCTATTCCCAGAAAAACACTATTTTTTGATGCATTTAGAAAAAATGCTGAAAATAATGCTTTCGTTTGGACACGTCTCTGTTTTATTTCCAAATTTTACTTGTGCTTTATTCTTTTGCTTTACAATAAGTATTAAGTGGTAAGATATCAATTATTTACTATTTGGTAGATGATTTGAAGGCTTAAAATCACAGCTTCCCTCAAACCATTAGGCAAATTTGTAACTGAACAGATGGGCCCTAAACTTGTTTTATAAAATTTATATTTTACACAATGGGAATAATTAGAGGTAAATAGTCACAGTGACCAGTGCACATATTTAGAAAGAAGTTTCTCTTTTCTTTTTGTAAAACTGTCATGTGACAGTGTTGCACAGGAATTTAAAAACACAACCATTTCCATCTGAATTACTGTCAGTTATTGTATATAAAATTCTCTTTAGTTTACAACACACTTTAATGCCATATGCATCTGAATTTTCACATGAGTCACAGCTTCTCACCCATCCTTTTACAATTTTGAAATGTGTCAATATACATATATATTGGATATGGTATTTGTATATAATACCATGGTATTATATACAAATGGTATACCATATTGTATATGGTATTTGTATTGTGAAGATTTTCAATTTCCACATAAATCCTCCTACTTGTATAGCTACATCACAAATAAGTTTTTTTTTTGCTTAATGATGGGGGTGTCACTCTTTCAGGTATTGTTTTCATTAACAGTAAACAAAAAGACCCCATTATTACTACAGTTTACAGAATTTCAGTTAACGCTCGCCCACAGTGACACTGCATTTCATTGGCCTGGAGTTGGAGCCCTTTCAGCCCCATTCCCCCAGAGAAGACAGGGCCACTCTTCTACATGCAGCTTCAGGGTAGATGGCTCCCTGCTGGTGAGTTTGCAAACAAGGAGCCCTGATAGTGCCTTCTTTAATTGGCCAAAATAACAGATGACATTCACATCAAATTAATTTGTTACTGCTTGCTAACCTATTGTTTCACATTTCTTTTATTTTGAAATTTTAACATTATCTAAAAAAAATCCCACTCTTTAAAACAGGCACTTTACCCAAACAAGTCTATTAAATCACCTATTTGAATATACTCTTAGACTTATCTCCAAGTCAGCCAGGAATTTCTGGGGCTAAAATATTGCAGCTAGGTTGTTCAATGAGCCCAGGTCTCTAGGTCTCCTAGAAAATAATGTATATTTTAAGGCTTTCGTAAAAAAGTTTATCTGGGAACTCATACATTCTATACTGTCTACATCATTAAATTTTGAAGCTTCATGAATTTTGGGAAAGAATGAATGAATAAGGAAACATATATCCAAATATATAAGCTTGTACATGTATTTTCAAAGCAGTATTATTTTATAATAGTTAAAAAGAAGATACATCCAAATGTCCATTAACTGATTAATAAATATAAAAATGTGGTATAGCCATACAAATCAATATTATTTATCAATAAAAGGAAATGCCCCTGGTAATGTGACACAGTTGGTTGGAGCATTGTCCGATACACCAAAAGTCTGCAGGTTCAACTCTTGGTCAGGATGCGTACCTAGGTTGCAGGTTTAATCTCTGGTCAGGATGTATATCAGAGGCAACTGATTGATGTCTCTCTCTCTCTCTCTCTCTCTCTCTCTCTCTCTCACACACACACACACACACACACACACACACACACACACACCCAACCTACCCCCACTTCCTCTTTCTCTAAAAATCAATAAACATGTCCTCAGGCGAGAATTAAAAATTTATAAATAAAAAAATAAATAAGAAATGAAGTACTGGTGCATGCTACAACATCAATAAAACTTGAAAACATTGTGTTTAGTGAAAGAAGCTAGTCGTAAAAGGCCACATAGTGTATGATTTAATTTGTATGAAATGTCTGGAATACACACCATAGAGATAAAACATACCTTAGTAGCTGCCAGGGGCTGGGAGGAGGGAAAATGTGGAGTGACTGCTAATGGGTATTATTAGGTTTATTTGGGGAGTGATAAAAATGTAGTGGAATTAGATAATTCCAATGGCCCTCAACTTCCTCATCTATAGAAATGGCAATGGGTTTAATGAACAGGGTGGGGCACACTTACTAAACACTAGTTTCCCTGTGTAGTTGAGTGTCAGAGACATGATGATGTGGAAGGACTCTGCCCGTCCTTTCTCCCAGAGAACAGCCAAGTGCTGCTGGAGAAAATCGCTCAATAGATCATGGTCACAAACCTCATAAAACAGCTCTACACTGCCAGGAATCCCATGCTGCTCCAATCAGCTAACTCCCATTCCCAGCACAGGTCATTTCAAACTCTTTTCAGTCTAAAAGTGATTCCCAAACCCCACCTCCACCTCCTTTCCATTATCAACACCTGACATTGCCTTTTTGTGCACAAGGAAAATAGAAACCAGCTGGTAGCCACTGTCTTATCACTCCATAACCACATGCGTGAACTTGGCTAGGTGCCATCTTCCTTCCCTCTTTCCTGTTGCAAAAGAGGAGGGCCTCCCTTTTGCTTTAGGCAATACTTCCACTTGTGTGTTGGGACCCACCCATCCACCTTCTCAGGATCCTGACACCATCACTGTTACCCCTTCTCTCTCCTAACAGCTCTTAAACTTGCCCAAGTCTCCCCTACTAACAAAGTAAAACACTAAACTCACAGGATTGCTGGTGTTTCTAGTTATCAGCTGAAGTGCTGGGCTGCTATTGGACAATAGGGGAACCATGATTTATCATTTACATTGTTGACCAGCTTTAAAACTAGTTTTTCTTGGCTGTTATCAGGTTTAATTTGGGAATTATTTGCATTAATCCAAATTTTATGCATTGATATTTTATTCATACTTTGATGTTTCCCTCCTTCAAAGTTACATACAATGTGGCCATCTTTGTGTGATTATTTGATTACTCTTTGCCATTATCACTAAACTGTCAGCTCATTGAGGACAGATTCTACATCTCTATCCTTGGTGTTGAGTATATAATAAAAACTTAGTAAATACTTGTTGAATAAATGAATGAAGAAATGAAATTCTATAAGACAGAGCCAGTAAAGGGCTATCAGTTCATTTCAAATTAGGCTGGTTCATAAACATTTTTAAATGTATTATTATACATCATGATATCCAAATATGAGCACTGAAATTTTTTTTTCTTTAGGCCATGGAAGCAGGACTCTCAGAGGTGAAAAGTGAGTTACAGTCACGTGACGATCTCTTGAGAATTATAGAAATGGAACGATTGCAGTTGCACAGAGAATTATTAAAAATAGGAGAATACCAAAATGCTCAAGAAAATAAAAAAAGGTATATTCTTTATATTCAGCAGCCTGAGAGAAACTGCTCAAAACATGGTTTTTGACTTTTTTACATTTGAAACTAGAATTAAAAGTCTTTTTGTTTTGTATTTACATGCTGTTAATTATTAGATATTAGATATTAAAAATAAAATAAATGATTATTTTATTTTAAAAATTAATACCTTTACTTACCTAGAAAATTATATCATGTTCTGATCTATGGACACTTCTGTATTATACTGAGTCAGAAATTTTCTTAGAACTTTTATTCTTTAGCATATTGCTAAAATAATACTGTAGAGCTGATATTTAATTAATAAGATTTATTCCACATTTTTGAAATGCTTTTATTTTGATGCCTGTAAACCTGTTAGCTTTTTCACCTATAAATGTTGTGCTCATTTTGATCTCCACACTCACCATCTTGTCATTTCCATTAACAGTTTTGTTAGAACATATTTTTTCCTCTTTTAAAATTATATAGATACTACATATTCCATAACCTGATAAACATTGTTAAATGTTTATGCTTGTGAATGAATGGCATGACTATTCCAACCATTCACTGATGTTTTCTAATTCTCATTAGAACTTGAATCCTCAAATCTGAAGGCCAATGACAGCCCAATGACAGGGTTTCTAAAATTGAATAGCCAAATTGTGAGGGGTATTTTATTGAAAGATGATTACATTGTTTCAAAGGTAATAATTATTTCTTCAAAGTTGTGGTACTTGCTAGCAATTCCTTGAGGTTTACCCTTTATAAAAAGTGGCAAATTAAGGTTCTTAAAAATTAAGTCTTAATTATAAAAGAATTTTTTTGGAAAAAATGACCAATTGTATGTCTCACTGAGGGTGGTAGAATGCCTATGAGACAGTCAGCATTAATGAGTGCTCTGGATACAAGCTATACACCGTCATCACCAATCATTAATAAATCTATTGGAAGTCTACTGTGTGCAAGGCACTGTCCCAGTGTAGTGAGTTGCTGAGAAATGTCCTCACAGAAAGAATGTATATGCTTAAAAGCACAAATTTCCTAGAAGAGCCAACCATTCAACTACATCTCTTTGTATTTTTGTGAAGAGTGTTATAGGTGCTTTCTGTGGAGCTATTTCACAAGGCCAACACTGAATTCCAAACATTACCAATTCTCCTTTGATACATAATTTAACTTAAGGTCTTATGATTATTCACATATTTGGCCAGTGCAACTCTTTTGTTATGCCAAGTTGCCATCCTCTATTTAAGTTGGTATTTATTTTGGTCTCCAAACTACATCTTTCTTATTTGGAGGGTATTACTCAGTTCTAGTATTCTGAGATTTGATGAGCAGATATTTTACTTTTCACAGCTTCCATTGTATTTTAGACATTGGGCATAGTCTTCCCAACCTTCCTCTTTCCCATTGCAAGTTTCTAATCCTACTTCATTTTTATGTGAATGTGGTTCTGCCCTTTATATTGTTTTGGTTTCTTTTGTTTAGATTTTGTTTCATCTTTCTAATCATGTTAAGGGGAAACAGCCCAGACTACTGGATGTAGACATACAATAGTTTTATAGAAGTAGCATTGTAATATTTTTATTCATTATCAGAACTTTTCTCAATAATGCTAAGCTTTTTCTTTCTTTTTTTTTTCAGTTGTAGCAGCATCTTGGAATGCTATCTTCTTAGTTATTAAAAATAATTCCAACACTCCTTTCCTACATGACAAATGATAGTTTCCTGATGTTTTATATTACCCTCTTACATTAGCATGACTATTGTTCTCTTCTATGAACTTGTCCACATTGAAGTTTGGTATTTGTTCTGTTCATTAACTTAAATTTACAAGATCATCATTAGGTTCTTAACCATTTAGTTCAGCATTCCACTCCCTAAAGTTGCTTAGGAAAAATTGAAAAAAAGGAAGTTTCATTTTCACCTCTTCCAAATCATAGCCGATAAGAGCATTTCAAGGTTGGTCTTGAAATGTTTCAGGAAAATAATGGGTTAAAGTGCTCACAATGTGTTACTGAGTGGAAAACAAAAAAGACTGAAAATAATATGTAAAATACATTCTAATTGTATGAGAAATGTGTATGCATAGGGAAAAAAGACAATATACACAAAAATGCTGACAGTGTTTTCCTTGGAGGACAGTATAGCAGTATATATTCTTATTTACTCTGTTTTCTACACTTAACATATATTTGATAACAAATATATTTGTTAACAAATAGTAATATTAATATTACTATTAATTTATATCTTTTAAAAGATCCCCTTATTTTTAATCTTTTCCTTAGTTATTTTTCTATCATTACTCAGATGGGGGGGGTTGTATGTTTATGTATTTTAAGGTTTTGATTTGTGGAACCTTTTAAAAAGTTCTTTAGAAATCTAAAATTGTACTTACTTACAAGTGGGCACCTTCCTCAAAACTCTGGACTCTACCTATTAGTCAGGCAATAGGAAGCATGCTGCTTTCCTTGCCTTGTTATCTTATTTTCTCTGTTTTAATTTTTATTTTACCAACTTTCCTGGTGTAAACATTACCTTCTTATACTTCTCCACACTTCCTGTGGAAACTATACTTTTTATATTAATTCTCTGTTTTTCCCCTTTAGTATCTATATGTGGTTGCCATTCCATTTTATAAATTGAACAGCCAAAGAATAGCTATAGTTGAGCTCTCTCGGGTAGACTCTCAGAGTCAGCCGTGTTTGGAACACTTTTATGGAGTGGTTTCTCCTTCCTCAGACTTCTCCTGACATAGTTTCTTTCCATGATGTTGAAGCAACTCAGGTCCATTTCCTTTTTGAATGGGTTCCCAATCTATCTTATTATAGGAGGCAGTCTTCTCTTCTTATACAAAAATCTTATCTTCATACGCAAACCCAGTGTTCTGCCAATTTTTAATGTATAATTAAAATTCCATATTAATTACTACCTGGGTTTTTTCTAAAGCCATTTGCATTCAGTTAAATAGGTAATTAGTTAAGGGATCTGAATGTATTATAACTTGCAATTTCTGTACTTAGAAATGTTTCCAACACACTAATAATCTATCTCTGTTCTCTACAATGGTTTAAATTAACAATATAATCCTAACAATTTATCAAATTAAACTTGATTTTTACTCATTTGAATTTGTAGATTTGAATCATCTTATTCGCCTTGTATTAAAGAATCAGAAAGGAAAAAGCAAGAGCTGTTTTCAGTGACCCCAGATCAACCAAATCATGAAAAAGAATTGAATAAGGTATGGAAACTAACTGGCTCCATTCTTCCAGGCAGGTCTGAAGTCTTTAAATACAAAGGGGGGAAGCATCTTTCTTCTCACTCCCTTCTTTTTCCTTCTATATTTTCTCCAAGCTGCTAAAATTGGCATTGTTCTCTGTGATGCTATAAAACCCACAAGCTTTAGGATATTGCTCTGCTGTAGGGAAAGTGTGTGAAACGTGGAGGGCCTTGGCTCCATGAAAGGTTGCTTAGAGCAAGAAGCATGAGAGCACAGACTTGGGCTTGACCATATGTTAGGTGCACAAACTTGGGGAAGTTGTGTATGCAAGTTGCTCAGGGTCCCTGTTTCCAGGATGGGGATGGGATAACTAGTACCTAGTTATAAAGTTGTAATGAGGGTTTAATGAGTAAATAGCGGCTATTTAAATAGCACTTACCATGTGCCAAGGAGCTGTTCTAAAGGCTTAACAAATCCTAATTCATTTATTCCTCACAATCATCTTATAAGGTAGGTACAAACATTATCCTCTTTTAATATTTGAGGAAATTTAGGTATGGAAAATTTAGGTAATTTTTCCCGGTATTGTAAGTTTAATCTGGCAGAAGCTAGATTTAAATCTAAGCAATCTGGCTCCAAAGCTCATATTCTTTCTGTAAGTTAAAATCCATAAAATAGTGCATGTGAAGTGCTTAGAATAGGGCCTACCCAGCTCAGAGGGAGCTCCTACAACATTGGCTGCTATTGTTATGGGTGACACCCACATTTTGTCACTGAGCACCTAACATGTGCCAAGTGCTCTCCCAGGAGCTAGAAATACAAGGAAGAATAAGACCTGGTCATTGTGGTTCTCAGCTCCAAAAAAAAGTATATTCTCTTCTCTCTCTAGGAAATCCAGTAGTATTTTCCATGAGTTTATCAGTCTACTACACCCTTCTCTGGTCCTTTAGGTTTGATGATCACAAAGAATATTCAGTGCTGTATAATCTAAACAATTGTTAACAACAGAAAAAAATCTATGTTTGGGAGGGCATGGCTTTGAACTACCGTCTCGTGCCTGGCACAGTGCCTGACATACAATAAGTGAAAGTAAATATTTAGAGAATGAATTAATATTAAGGCTAAGGTCCCCCATAATTATATGGGATCATAACTTCAGTTACTGTTTATAGAAATTCAACAAACATTTATTAAGCATCTAGTAGAACTATTGGCTATTCTGCTTATTTCTGCAGGAAATATGATTATGTGAAAGATAAACCCTGACTCCCAAAGAGTTCACTGTCAGGCAGCTATTAAGTGTAGAAAAGGTGATGTAAATTAATGATCATTTTTCTTATATTTTTTATATAATCCCATAAAACTGATTTTACTGATAGTTAAAAATATAACTTTAAAACACTGTTCTTTACTGGTGTCCCTAGTGAATGTATTATGATAAAATGTTGATTAAAGCCACCTAAAGTACAGTTACACTGTTCTTAACCTCATAGACTTAGAAAGAATAATAAACCTTTGAATAATACCAGAAATATACTAATTTTGCACAGTTTTGACATGAAAGGAGAGAATACAAGGCACAATTCTCTTTATAGACTCTAGGAGACCTCTAGATAACGCATTGCTGCACAGGAAAAGGTAACAAATGAATTGTGCATTAACAGCAATAGCTTCCAGGATGTGTTTGTGGAGAGCATTTTCATTCTCTTGTAATAAAAGCAACAGGAGCCATGTATTATATATCTTCTTTTTTCAACATACAACTATTTTTAGTCATTTGTTTGTTATAAAATTGACATTTTTAATAAAGCCAAAAGTCATTTGCAGCTAGGCAAATTAATCTCCTTTAGAAGGAAGTTTTGCAGTATATAGCATGCTACTTTAATAACTAAATGTTGTGAAAATAACAAAAAGAGTTTACTCCATTTTCACAATAGCATATTCATTTGGTAAGTTCCATTTTCAGAAAACATGTAAACTATACCTCAGGGACTCAAACAGCAAAATTCAAACTGGAACCAACTGGAGAACAACCCAGTTGTTTCATCAAATTATAAGAAAAAAACTGGAAGAATATTGGAGGTGAAAGGAGACTTGTAACATTGTCCTCAGGGTGAGGATGTTGTACTTCACTTTCCTAGTCTCCTCTTTTGCTAGTAGGAGATGGATAACTTAGACTCAATCGGGTCCCTGCTCTGTGAGTCTTTATTTTTTTCTGTTAAATGATGGAGTTAGACCATGTGATTTGTAAGGTCATGTCCAACCCTGAAATTATGAAAGTGTTAGTAATAAGAATATAATCAGATGAGGTAGTATAACGCTTGGGGATGGATGGAGTTGGTCTGCTGGATGTGCATAATTTCCATGTCAGGCGATCCCAATGTGTGAACCACCTTCTAGGGCTCTGCTCACGGAGGTTACACAGCACAATGTGTAGGGTCCTGGAATCAGACTGCCTGTCACCAGGAAGGTGACTATGAGCAGTTATGTGAACTCGAATTTCTCATCTGCAAATGGAGAGATGTATGGGGATTAAATGAGATGGTGCATGTAGAGTAGTTAGAACACACACAATCACATACCAAAAGAGAGGCTTTAAAAAGATACAACCTAGTCGCAATACGTGGCTCATATTTAGATCTCCATTCAAATAAACTTTAAAAATTTCATTCTGATACAATTTTAAATTTGAATACTTCCTGGATATTTGATGATAGTGAGGAATTGGTCTTAATACTTTGAAGACACTATAATGGTATAATACTCTGGCTATGTTCAAAAAAGAAAGAGAGCGGATAACCTTATTCTTTCAGAGATATATCCTGAAAAAACAAATCTAGTTTAAAAGTAAGTGCCCTGGGTACTTTCATACACGTCTCTTTTGGATGGCTCCTAAGTAACTCTCCAGCCCTATTTCTCACAACCTGCTAAGTCCCGGCCACTCCAAACTCCTTTTGGATCACTGAGTGTGCATTCACCCCTGTTCCTTGGCTGCATTGCTTGCCTAGGAGCCCCTCTCCCCTCTATGTTCCATGAGGCTTCCATTTATTCCTCAATATTTGGTCTGATGTCTGCTCCTCTGGAAATCCTGTCCTGAATCCCCAGGTTGGGTTAGGTACCCCCTCCACTGCATAATGCTGACATTGATTGCTGCACTGTCTTATAACTGTTAATTTTCTATTTCCCCCAATGCACTATGATTTTTTTTAGATCAGTGATTATGTACTTTATCTCCAAACCTCAAAAATTAGATGCAGTAAATGATTTTTAAAAAGATGCTAAGAGGCTGGACTAAGCTAGCAGTAGCAGGAATAGAGAATAGGAGTAAGATTTGAGAGAGATTGAAACAGAAGAGACCGAATTGGCTGCTTAACTGGGTTTGGGAGGATGAAGGCCGGGAGGGGTCCGAGGTGCTCCAGAGGTCCCCACCATGGAAGGCTGGGCTAAGGTTAGGAAGATGAGACTCCACAGGCTACAGAGAGGAGGTTATATGTTTTCATGGACACATTAAGTTTGAAATTTATTATAACACGATTCTGAGAAACAAAGCATTTAGGCACAAAAAGTACAGCACAATTTAGTGAAAGGAAAAAAAAAGCACTGAATTTAAAGCTGAGAGTCCTAGGATCTAGTCCTAGCTCTGCCAGTTAGTAGGTTTATGAACTTGAGCAAGTCACTTACCCTCTCTAAGCCACTTTTCCCCTAAAAAAGTCTTGCTCTGGGTTGTGGGTTCAGTGCTCCTCTACCACACCACTCTAGGTGCTCACTCAATGGATATAGAATCAAGTTAAGCAATATGAGTATGTTCCAGAATCTTCTGCACAATGCAGTGCCTATAATTAACAGAGAGGGGATGTACACTTAAAAATTTAAGAGGGTAGATCTCATGTTAAGCATTCTAACCACAAACACACACCCATACATTAAACAACAGAGGGACACAAGGAAGCTTTTGGAGATAATGGGTATGATTATCATCTTGATTGTGGTGATAGTAGCACAAGTATAGGTCTAAACTCACAAAACTGTGTACATGAATTATGTGCAGTTTTTTGTATACCAATTATACACATATATCAATAAAGCGGGAAGAAAATCTTTGATAATACTGTTACAGGACCCCACCATTGCTGTTACTGAACAGCTGTGGGATTCAATTGCCTGCTGCCAAGAAGCGTGACTCCTAATGCGAGAGTTTGGTGAAAAAGGAAAGGGGTTGTTTATTCAGGTTATAAGGTTTAGAACAATGGGAGATTTCTGCCATTAAGTCCCACACCCTTTAAAAGTACCCCAAAACACATAATCCCACCTCCCTTTGCTGAACCAGGCCAGTTTCAGAACATGTCAGTCGGAGATTCCATATTTCAGAAAAGCAGAAGTCTGCAGATCAGCCTTCCTGGTCACGGTCCAGCTCCAAGCATCTCTCACAAACCCGGTTTGGTAGGCAGGTCCCCTGCAGCTCCATCAGCCCTGCAGCTGCCTTCTCCAGGCAGATTCAAATCTGGGTGGGTGGGCACGTCCCCCACCGCGCTGCCAGCTCTGGTGACTCACTAGATTTCTAGCATTTAGATCTCTTCTCTCTTATTCCAGACCATGTGGCTTCTCTTTCTTATTCCAGACTGTATGGGTCTTGTTTTGTTTTGTTTTTTCCTCTTTCAGCCCACCTTCATTTAAATGTTCAGCCTGGAACTTCCTACGTGACCTGTTATCTGGCCCCTCCTACGATGTGTTAGTGTCCACCATTTTTGCCAGTTCCCCATATCTTTTACCTTTTTTGGCTGCCATCTTTAGTCAGGGCAAAACTTCCCAGTGACAGATGGATAACCAGGGTGGGCATCTGCCCCCTATGTGTTGTGCAGGTGCTATGTGAGTGCTGTATGTGCTATATGAGCTCCCCCGCCTCTATGTCACCAGGCCCTGAACATGTTCAGTCACATACACAATTTGCCCTGGGCAGCAGCCCTCTTTCTTTCAGGAAGGTGTGGCTATTAACCTGCCACTGTTATGCAATGTATCATCTACTTCCCCCTATCAAGAGTTGTGGGGGACACACTATGCACCCTGTTACAATATTTTTTCACCTTTCTGTCAAAGTAATTAAAGTAGTGTCAGTAGTAGGTGATGAATTATGTACAATAGAAAATACTATAGAAATGAGAAATGAAAATTTGAAATTGGAGGGGAAAAAGTAAATGACTTGGGCCAGAGGGAGAGGAGGGTGGGGCCTGGGTGGAGGTAGGCAAATTGGGAGGAAATTGGGGACATCTGTATTAGTATTAACAATAAAAATAAATGTTTAAAATAAAATCTTTGCAACAGAAAAAAGAGTAAATGAATCATTATTGTAAGTATCTGTTTTTAATTTAGCATTAATCACAGAATGAGGACAGATGGGGCCTGCCTAAGTTTTAAGATAGGATAAGAAAACTGAACATGGTCAATAAAAGCTTTAAGCTGCTTTATAAATCAAAGGATTTGCTAATATTTTCTGGAAAACATCTGCTGCAGATAAGAAGCCATCTCTGTGAGGAGGAAGAGGACCACAGCTCTGCGCAGGAAAGAATGAGGAATGAAATCTCTGACCTCACAGAGGAGCTTCATCAGAAAGAGATCACTATAGCAACAATCATGAGGCGAGCTGCCCTTTTGGAGAGACAGTTAAAAATGGAGTTAGAAATAAAAGAAAAAATGTTAGCAAAACATCAGGTATGGAAGCAGGCAGGACCGCACCTGTCCAGACCACTCTCTTGCTCAGTGCAGCCGTAGCCTTCGGTTCTGACTAATACAAGCATTGTGTTTCTTAGTATTGTCTCTGAGACTAGCATCACAGAAATGTTTTGCGGAGTCACATAAAACCTTTGTCAGATCATGCAGCGTGTCATCCAGAAAAAAGGACCAGGGAAACAAGTGACAGCACAAGATAATTTCATTAACTCTCGTCTGAAAATTTTCTTGTGACCTATACATTTTAATCACCTCCCACAGCACACTCTAGTCAAAGATTTCTTCCTGAACTTGTTTTCTATAGTTTCCTTCCATGAACATTTTTACCTTTCTAAAAAGCCTCTATTCCAGTCTTTCCTAGATACTTCCCACCCCCATTTATATGTTTATTTCTGGGTTTTAAAAAATTGACATTGAAACATGAAAATTAGTTCATAACTTACTAAACATTGACTCAATGCACAGCATGGCTCATGGGGGAAAACAGCAGTTATAACATTCTACTGATAAAATACTGCAAGTAAATCCTGAGTCCTCCTTCTCTCCCTTCCTAACTCCCTCCCTTCCATCCTGTTTATTTTCAAATTCCCTCAATCTCTTATTCACCATCAAACTGATGACCTGCTATTCAAAGCATAGGATTTATCTGATTTTTTACCCCAAATCTAGAGGATCTGAAAGCACCATTCAATAACTTTCAAGGCATTTAAGGGTCACTTCAGAAATAACACAGCCATTTAAATCTATGTATTGTAAAAACAAGAAAAGATTCAGCCTTTGCCCAATTATAAGGCCCAATTATAGATGGTGAATAAGAGATTGAGGGAATTAATTTGTACAACACCCAGGAAAACAGCATAGATGGGATAGTGGCATTGGGTGAACCTGTATAGGAAAGGTTATTTTACATGGTAATGGAGATCTGGGTAGTTGAATTATGAATTTTTATTTTCACCATTATATTCTTATGTATTTTTAGGTTTTTGTCAAGGAGAATGAATATATTTTGTAACTTACAAAAGTAAATGTTTTTGAGGAAAGTGTTTTATATAGAAATGAGCCCTAGATAAATTAAAGGGTAGATATCATGTTCTCTAAGTACTGTCACATGGAAGAAATCAGGGAAAAATAAATTAGGAGACAAAAATGAAATAGTCACCAAAAAGAGGAAATTTGGCATAAATATCAGAAAAGACAAAATTAAACATGAAAGTTCTATTTCCATATTGTCAAAATTAATCAGGTAATAAAGACATTTAATGGATAGTGTTATTCAAATGTCCTTTTAAAGTTGTGATTTTTCTGGTGATAATTTGCATACACTAGAAAATAGAAGTGAGAAAAGGAACTTGGGAATTGGGAAGAAAAATGTAAATGAATCATTATTTCAGTTGACTATTTTTATCTTAGCACTGATCAGAAAAGGGGGGTAAAGTGGGGTCTACCAAATATAGAACTTAATGAGAATACCTGATTTATGATAATCATGCCCGAGAAGTATTTCCTTTCACTACTCTCAGAAAATATTTATACTAACAAAATGAAATTAATTGTAAAAGAATTATGAGCTTTTATTATTAATTTTACATTCACTTTTACCTATTAATCTCCTTTCAGGTCTCAGATATAAGATATAAAGCTATCAGAGCAGAAAATGCACACCTACAAGGAATGATGGGAGATTTAGACCCTGGACGGTACATGGTAATATGCTGAAATTCTTTAGTAAATTGCACAGAGATTACTTAGTTGGTCAGGATTTAGCCAGACATTGTTTACTGAGTACTTCCTATGGAGTGGCACAATATTTTGCACATGGATTGAATTTACTTTTATTTTCAGACTAAAACACTTGAATTTCGGTTTTCTACCTTGTTCTTTTCTTGGGTTGGGCTCAATTCCGATCATTTCCTCAAACATGCTACTTCCTTGCTTTTGCTCTTGCCATTGCCTCTGAAATCCTACATCCTGCATGGCCTGACTCAGGTGTCCACCTTCCCCTTGAAGAAACTGCCCCTGAAACTCTGGTCAGAATGAATTGTTCCATCCACACTTGGTTTATATTTTGGTCTGATTTGTTTCGCAGCTTCACACTTCCCCACTGAATGGTGAACTCCTGTTGCGGTGAGGTGCTGCAACATTAATAGATGTTTGTGTCCGCAGCATCTCACCACGTCAGGGGTATAATAAATGTTCAGTGAATGTTGGTTGAAAAGAAAGGATGAGTAAATGAAGGAGTGAGAACTTACCTTGTGACTTTAACCAGTGACTCTTCAGGTTTACACAAAGCAACTTAAACTGGTTCTGTGCCTTTCATTTCAACTGTTTAATACAACAGTTGAAGGCTGGTTTTTATATGTAAATAGGATAATGCTTATTTATCAAACGAATGAAATAGCTTTGTTATTTGTTTACCATTTATTTGCTCTGAAAGAAAATTCTGAAGTAAAATAATTTTTCTACTGTTCAGGGAATGGGGAGGGTAAGAGATGAGTATGGTCATTGCTTAACCTGGCTTCAGCTTCCTCAGCTGTGAAATGAGGAAGTTGGATTAGGCATTCCCCATGGTCCCTTCTTAGGCCATAATACAGTATTTCTTTTTTATTTAAGTTTATTTTTTCCATCACCATTTATCCTCCTATACCCTCTTCCACCTCTACCCTACCTCTCCTCCTCCCTGTATTTCTGTAATAGTATGTCATTGTTCTCATCGTAGTCCATATTCTAGCACCAAAGAGTAGAGGCGTTTCGGAAGCATCTTGGCCTCTTCTCTGGGCCTGGTCATGGGTCCTGTGCTCTGAGTACTCTAGATGGATAAAAAGTAAAGTATATGTGGTTTTCCCATCTGTTACTTAAAATCTTCATGACACCTAGGACTTTCATTTCTGAACACTGGAAACACAAAGAGTTAAATTGGATCCTGCCCTTATGAGTGTCTTTTTTTTTTTTCTTCCACAAAATGGTTTTGTGTTATTTTTAAAAATATTTTTAGGTGTATTCTGCATCTTCAAAACCCCCACTGAACTTGCTTCACTCTGGCTTCACTCTGCAGGCATTTAGTTTTGCTCATTTATTTGTTTTTTCAAGAAATAAAGCTGTGTAAAGAAAAAGCTAATTATCCCTGTTTCTATCCTTAGTCCTAGTTTGGATTCCTGAAATACCCAGTGTAGCATTCTATAATATTTTCTTAGCTCACACACACATATGCAGGGGATGAGTTGAATGTTCTTTTACAGAAATAAATGTACACTATACATTAACTGCTTTTTACTATATATCATAAATATCTCTACAAGTCAGCAGAAAAACATCTGATTTTCTTTGAATTTCTTAGGAAAAGATTCTTATGTAGAATATATAATTTTTAATAAAGTGAATCATAACTTACACACTTGTGATTTTAGTGGTCTTTTCTTGCTTCTCTCTTTCTCCTTTCTTCTATTTCTCTGCCACCTCACACCACATCTGCCAGATAACACATTAATTATGAAGTTTGTATCAATTCATAATTTTTCATTTTTATGAATTCATATGTGTGTGAATATACATACATACATATGTATTTAACTAGGGGTTTTAACTTTTTTGAGAAAATAGATCACATTATACAAACACACTTTTCTGTGCCCTATTTTTGTTCATTCAACAAAATCTTTTGCAAATCCTTGGAAGTCAGCTGGTTTAGGTCTATGTTCTTCTGTATAATGGCTTAGTAATATCCTGTGATGTGAATGTATCAAAATTTATTCAACTATTTTTCAGAATTAATTTACTCATAATTAATTCAATTTTGTTTCCAGGTGTTTGCACAGATAAACAGTACTGTCAAAAAACATCCTTACACAAATAACCATAATAATGGAACTGCTGATTCAAAGGATATCTATGTTTTAATTTTAAAACATTTGTTTTCAAATCATAGTTCTACCTTTCTCTTTTATCCTTACCAGCAGTATATGTTATAGCTCTTTTAAATTTTTGTCAGTCTGATGGGTATAACGTGACTTCTCAATAGTGCTTTAATATGCATTTTCCTGACTACATTATGTACATTTTTTAATATTTATTTAGCAATGTACTATGAATTAGTTGTATTCTTTGCTCATTCTTCTGTTGGGCTATCTTTTTCTTGTCAATTTATACTAGCACTTTTCTAAATTTATTGTTTATAATTTTATTTATAAATTATTTTGCCATATAAAAAGTTTTCAACCTGTATTTGTCAAACATGTATATCTTTTTGTTTATAGCTTCTGGATTTCCTTCCTTGAATAACAAGGTTTTCCAATGCCTACACAGTATATATAATGTTTAGTGTTTCTTCTAAGATTTCTACATTTTTCATCTAAGTCTTTAATCCATTTGAATTGTAATATTGCATGTGATACAAAACAGGAACCCAATTTAAAATTTTTATATCAATGTGAAGTTTGATTTATCTAGTTCCTTCTGGTAATTTCCTGTTGGATTCTGTTTGGAATTAAGTTTATATATTAATTTTGAAAGAACTGTTATTTTTATGCCAGTATGTTTTCCCATCCAAAAATATGACATGGCTTTTCCATTTCTTTGTTTCTTATTTTATGCTCTTCAATGAGATCTTGCTATTTTCTTTGTATAGATTCTGTGCCTTTATTTTTAGTTTATTCCAAGTATTTTATAATTTTTGTCCTTTTTGTAAGTGGAATGTTTTCCTTTTTCCATATGTAAGAATTTATTGCTAATATAGAAAAAAAGCCAAATTAACTGTTAGTTTTAGTAGGCATTTTACTAGAGATTAAATTTTTTGAGATATACAATAGTTTATCAACAAAAACTTTATCTCTTTTCTATTGTTCATATCAGTTATTTTTGTCATATTACAAGAGAATATTAAATAATAGTGATTACTGACAAATCTGTCTAATTCATGATTTTAGATGAAATTGAGTGTTTTATTATTGAGGATAATATTTTGTTCTTGATTTATGGTCTCTGTTATGTTTTTCTTTTTTCTTTTTATTGTTGACACTATTATTAATGTCTCCATTTTCTCCTTTGCCCACCTCCCAGCCGCCATCCCCCTTCCCTCTGGCCATCACCACACTGTTGTCTGTGTCTGTGGGTTGTACATGTATGCTCTGTGGCTAATCCCTCCACCTTCTTTCATCCAGTCCCCCTCTCCTACCCCTCTTATATCTCTATATCCCTAATTTACTTAGAGTTAAGATTTGCTGCTGGTTTTTATTCAATGTCTTTTTAGTATATATGACATCATGTGGTTTTTGTTCTTTAATTTGTTGATATGTAATAGACTACAGTTGGCAGATATTTTTACTATTGATCCACCTTTGAATTCCTGGCACAATTCTTCTTGGTCATTGCATTCAGTACCTAGGGCTAACAAACTACCACAAAGTGGGTAGCTTCAAACAACAGAACCTTACTGTGCAGTTCTGGAAGCTAGGAGTCCAGAAGTGTCAACCCCTAACAGCCATACTCTAACAAGTTTGGTATATTACTGGATTCTATGTGATAATATTTTATTTAGAAATTAAGACCTGAGACTTCCAGCCAAGATGGAGGCATGGGGGACACACTGTGCCTCCTCTCACAACCAAAATTAAGGACAACAAAAATTTAGAACCGAAAAAACAACCGGAACAGATAGAAAATTGAATTGTATGGAAGTCTGACAATGATTCACCCAGACCTGTAAGAGGGGCAGAGTCAGTGGCCAGCCGGGAGGGATCAGGGCAGGAAAAAGCAGTGGCTAGTAGTCCCAGACACACAGGCGGTGGTTGGCATACCCCAGGCACACAGGCGGCAGTTACTGGGCACAGGAAGGCAACAAGCAGAACAAGCAAGGCACAGAAGGTGGTTCACTGCAGCCACACATTCATGTGCAGATAAACCAAGCAAAAACGGGCAGTGAGACAGACTGCGCAACCCAGGGCCCCAGCACCAGGAAATAAAGCCTAAAAGCACTGATTGAAAACACTTGTGGGGGTTGACGTGCCGGGAGAGACTCCCAACCTCACAGGAGAGTTTGTTGGAGAGACCCACAGGGTCCTAGAGTGTACACAAGCCCACCCACGTGGAAATCTGCACCAGAAAGGCCCAATTTGCTTGGGGGAAGCAGCGGAAGGGATTGGAATCTAAGAGAGAGTGGAGCAAGCGCCATTGTCCCCTCTTGGACCCCGCCCCCACATATAGTGTCACTACCCAGAGACGTGGGTTGCCCTGCCCTGGTGAACACCTAAGTTTCCACCCCTTACTACATAATAGCTGCGGAAAGACCAAAAAAAAAAAAAAAAAAAAAAAAATGGCTCGAATGGGAGAACAGATCAAAGCCCCAGAGCCAATTTATCTAAGCGACCAAGAGATAGCCAACCTATCAGATGCACAGTTCAAAGCACTGGTGATTAAGATACTCACAGAATCGGTTGAATTTGGTCGCAAGTTAGATGAAAAAATGAAGGCTACACTAAGTGAAATGAAGGAAAATGCACAGGGAACCAATAGTGATGGGAGAAAAACTGGAACTCAAATCAATGGAGTGGACCAGAAGGAAGAAACAAACAAACAACCAAACAGAAAACAAGGAAGAAACAAGAATTCAAAAAATGAGGAGAGGCTTAGGAACCTCCAGGACATCTTTAAATGTCCCAACATCCAAATTATAGGGGTACCAGAAGGGGAAGAAGAGCAACAAGTGGAAAACTGATTTGAACAAATAATAAAGGAGAACTTCCCCAACCTGGCAAAGGAAATAGACTTCCAGGAAGTCCAAGAAGCTCAGAGAGTCCCAAAGAAGTTGGACCCAAGGAGGAACACACCAAGACACATAATAATTACATTAGCCAAGATTAAAATGAAGGAGAGAATTCTAGAAGCAGCTAGAGATAAGGGGACACTTAGAAAGGGGATCCCATGAGACTTTCAGCTAATTTCTCAAAAGAGACCTTATAGGCAAGAAGGGACTGGAAAGAAGTATTCCAAGTCAAGAAAGTCAAGGACCTACATCCAAAATTGCTCTATCCAGCAAAGCTTTCATTTAGAATGGAAGGGCAGATAAAGTGCTTCTCAGATAAGGTCAAGTTAAAGGAGTTCATCATCATCAAGCCCTTATTATATGAAATGTTAAAGGGACTTAGCTAAGAAAAAGAAGATCAAAAATATAAACAGTAAGAAGACAGCGAACTCACAGTTATTAACAACCACACCTAAAACAGAAGCAAAGTAAGCAAATAGCTAGAACAGGAACAGAACCACAGAAATGGATATCACATGGAGGGTTAGCAACAGGGGAGTGGGAGGAGGAGAGAGGGGGAAAAAGTACAGAGAATAAGTAGCATAGATGGTGGGTAGAAAAAAGGGGAAGGCAAGAATAGTATGGGAAATGTAGGAGCTAAAGAACTTATGACACATGGACATGAACTAAAGCGGGGGGAATGTGGGTGGGAGGGGTTGTGCAGGGTGGAGGGAAATGATGGGGGAGAAATGGAACAACTGTAATAGCATAATCAATAAAATATATTTTTAAAAAAGAAATTAAGACCTGTATGTATAAATGAGAGTTGTATATAATTCTCTTTTTTTCTACTTGTTTTAACGTCATGCTGGCTTTAGAATATAAACTGGGAGCTTTCTATCTTTATGAGTGGGCTAAAAGTGTTTAAATAATATGGAAAATATCAGTCCCTTAAAGATTAGAAAGAACTTAGCTGTCAAACCATCTGGACATTGAAGTCTTAATGAAGTAAATTTCAATTACCTTTTCATTACCTCAGTATATTCAAATTTTCCTTCTTAGGTTGTTTTGCTTTAGGTTTTTTTGTATTTTGTATTTTTCTAGGAAGTCTTTACCCATTAAAATTTGTTTCCTTGTTATCAAAGGTAGTAATATTCTACAATTATTTTCATCTCTTCTATATTCTGTGTTTATGTTCCTCTCATTCCCTAGCTTGTACAGTTTAGTTCTCACTCTCCTTTTTTTAAGTCTGACCCACAAGGGGATTATTTATTTTATTAGTATTTACAAGTATTGGCTTTTGGTTTTATAAACCTAGATTAAATTTTATCTCCTCTATAAATTAGTCTCCAATTACTCTAGGCCCCAATTATTTCTCCTTTCTTTGATTTTATTTAGCAGTCTTAGTTATAAAAATTTAGTACTAACTTTCGAATTATCTTCTTATTAATTTTTATGCAAGTATATGTATTTTTGTTTCATCAGTCATAAACATCTATAGAAAAGAAATGATTGTATTTCAAACTTTTTCTTCATACAGCGTTTAGTATAGAGCACAGCTCAATAAATACTTGTGGATCTATGAATTGCAACTGTAGTCTAAGAGACATGAATAAATTACCATGGAAACCATTGCTAATATCATGAAAGAGATCAGCAAAGCCTGTTTTATCTTACTTCCTGCATGATCTCAGTCCAAATGCTGTTGTTATTCGTTGATTAAAAAGCATTAGAATTACTACTTGGTGCAGCATAATTTAACATACAATTACATTTTATATTATTCTCTATTTTTTTCATACATGTTAGTTTAATCAACTCAATTTTAGGTGTATTTTTTAAATATATTTTATTGATTTATGCTATTACAGTTGTCCCATTTTTTCTCCCCTTTATTCTCTTCTGCCCTGCACCTCCCTCCCTCCAGCATTCCCCACACCCCTTAGTTCATGTCCATGGGTTGTACATATAAGTTTCTTGGCTTCTCCATTTCCTATACTATTCTTAACCTCCCCCTGTCTATTTTGTACCTACCATTTATGCTTCCCATTCCCTGCACCTTTCCCCCAGTCTCCTGCCTTCCGCTCCCCGCTGATAACCCTCCATGTGATCTCCATTTCTATGATTCTGTTCTTGTCCTAGTTCTTTGCTTAGTTTTTGTTTTTGTTTTTTAGGTTTGGTTGTTGATAGTTGTGAGTTTGTTGTCATTTACTGTTCATAGTTTTGATCTTCTTATTCTTAGATATGTCCCTTTAACTTTTTTTTTTAAAGAATGCTTTATTTATTTATTTATTTATTTATTTATTTTATTTATCTTTAGAGGGGAAGGGTAGGGGAGAGGGAGAGAAACATCAATGTACAGTTGCCTCTCGTGTGTCCCCCGCCGGGAACTGGCCTGCAACCCAGGCATGTGCCCTGACTGGGAATCGAACCGCGATCCTCTGGTTCGCAGGCCCGCGCTCAATCCACTGAGCTACACCAGCCAGGGCCCCTTTAACATTTTGTATAATAAGGGCTGATGATGAACTCCTTCAATTTTACCTTATCTGGGAAGCACTTTATCTGCCCTTCCATTCTAAATGATAGCTTGGCTGGTTAGGGTAATCTTGGATGTAGGTCCTTGCCTTTCATGACTTCAAATACTTCTTTCCAGCCCCTTCTTGCCTACAAGATTTCCTTTAAGAAATCAGCTGATAGTCTTATGGGAACTTCTTTGTAGGTAACTGTCTCTTTTTCTCTTGCTGCTTTTATAACTCTCTCCTTATTTTTAATGTTGGGTAGTGTAATTATGATGTGCCTTGGCGTGTGCTTTCTTGGGTCCAACTTCATTAGGACTCTCTGAGCTTGCTGGAGTCCTGGAAGTCTATTTCCTTTGCAAGATTGAGGAAATTCTCCTTCATTATTTGTTCAGAAAAGTTTTCAGTTTCATGCTCCTCCTCTTCCCCTTCTGGCTCAGATGTTGGTACATTTAAAGTTGTCCCAGAGGTTCCTAAGCCTCTCCTCACTTTCTTGAATTCTTGTTTCTTTATTCTGTTCTGGTCAAATGTTTATTTCTTCCTTCTGTTCCAAATCATTCATTTGAGTCCCAGTTTCCTTCCCTTCACTGTTGGTTCCCTGTATATTTCCCTTTATTTCACTCTGTATAGCCTTTACTTCTTCCTCTATTTTGCATCCCTACACCATCATTTCTGTGAGCATCATGATTTCCAGTGTTTCGAGCTCTGTATCTGATAGCCTGGCTATCTCCTCATCACTTAGTTCTTTTTCTGGAATTTGTTCTGTTCTTTTATTTGGGCCATATTTTCTTTGTCTAGGCATACTTGTTACCTTGTAAGGGACAGAGACCTAGGTATTCAACAGGGCAGGGTAACCCACTTCACTGGGTTGTGGCACTGTATGTGACAGAGGGGACAGAAAGGGAACAATGCTGCTTGCTTGGCTCTTGGCTGACTTTCAGTCACTTCCTCCACTATCCACAAGCAAATTGGGCCCTTCTGGTGTTGATTTCTAGGTTAGCGGGCTTGTGTACATTCTAGGATCCTATGGGTCCTTCCAACAGCTCTCCTGTAAAGCAGGTAGTTTCCCCCACCACCTCAACCCCCACAAGTTTTTATAGCCAGAGGTTTTGAGGCTTTATTTCCTGCACTGGGACCCTGGGTTGCGTGGTCTATCTCGCTCCCTGGTTGTTTCCTTCAGGTTTATCTGCATGTGATTGTGGGACCACCTGGTCCGCTAGCCACTGCCCTTGCTGCCCGTCTCCACCCTTCCTGCTAGTCTGGATACGTGTTTTTTCTTTAACTCCTTGGTTGTTGGACTTCCATACAGTTTGATTTTCTGAAAGTTCTAGTTGTTGTCTTTTTAAATTGGTTGTTGTCCTTCTTTTGGTTGTGCGAGGAAGCAATATGTATCTACCTATGCCTCCATCTTGGCCAGAAGCTCTAATCTACTCAATTTTTATTGTATTTTCATGAAGGGAAGATCTCTTTTTCATATTTGTTTACCTCTGTAGCACTTAGAACATATATATATACAATGTACATTTGTTTAGAGATTGGATAACTGGATATCATAAAATGAAATACCATTGAGATATAGCCTTCAATGTGATACTTACTGAAATAGGATTTAGTTATATTATTTTATGTATGATTATAATTCATATTGGAAGTTTACTTTATAACTGCTCTATCTTTTGTACGAAGATTTAGAATTGACTTCGATCATTGAAATAATCAAAGCGCTCCCCAAAGAGAAAAATCTCACATCTATTAAATTTAAAAAGACTTTAGTATAATTCTTTGCTCTTTGAGTGTTCTTTGACATATATTATGTCACTTACTTAGGACTCAGCTTAAAGATGTCATGAAGAAAACTCATATCTGTTCTGTGTTAAATTAATTACATAGCTAGATAATGAGTTACTTCCTTCTGAAGTATTTGGATGAGTAAATATGGAGTTAAGTCATTGGTACTAAAATTTTACCTCAAGGAAGAAGAAACAAAATATTTACATCATTATTGTTAGGTCTTCTAAAATATGCAATATTTATATAACATTAAAATAACAGTTATTTTTTCCTTTCTAGATAAGTGAAGTCACTGATATTAAGGTAAGTTATTTCTAAATAGTTAGAGCTTTGAGAACTTTTCTGCTTGGCTGACAGGCTCCCTGCTGACTGATCCTCAGGGAAAGACTGTGTTAAAACGCACCCGCCAGGGGCAGCCACAGCAGCCCTGCACGCAGCATCATTACCCAGTGATGCAGTGCGAGGTGCTGGGGCAGCTCCCGTTGCCCTCCAAAGGGCGCGCTGACGGGACTGACCGCCCGGTACTCCAGTTCCTCGCGTCTCAGTGAGATTCTTACACTAGTAATAGTGCTAGAAAGAGGTTCTTGGCTCTGAAAAATGTTTGCCTTGGATTTGTGCAAAAATTCAATTGCATGGCGAAAAGTGAGGGGTTTATCTTTATTCTGCTCCTGGGGAGCTTACAAAGAATCCAGTCTATCATGATAATTTGTGTAATTTCATATTTACTTAGATCTGTACATATGTTTATTAAATTTTCTTTCATTTAAAGAAAGTGTCATAAAATGAGATTTAATCAGATCTCAGAATGTATGGTAATTTTAAAGACTAATTTGCCTTTTACTAGACATAAAATTTGCTAAGTAAAATAATAGCATAAAAATTAGTATCCTCACAAGTATCTAAAACATCCATTTACACACTGAAAATCAGCATACTAACCAGAAGGCATGGTTAAAGCCAATCCTGTAGAAATACTTTGTTAGCCCAGGTATTATGGTTGAATATATATGAATTTAAAAGAGTAAGTGCACATATAAAATACTATTATCCAGACACTTCATTAATTCAACTGGTCTAGTGCTAGTGTGTTCAGGTAAATAGGCACCAGAGGTTTTGCCATTTCAAGAATTTAAAAAAATGGATTAAAACTATGGAACCTTAAAATTTTAAAGAAAAAAAAGAAATTGAGCTAACAGGCCTATAAAATAACCCATTAGAAATACAGAGGCAGAATTTAATCAATGTCTATTTTCAACATGATAACCATCTAGCAGAGGACATATTCCTGATACTGCTTGAGAAGTATTTTAAAAAAACATGAAATGAGGGAGCTCAAAAAACATTGTTGTCAAGGAAAATGGAATAGGCTTAGATATATAAATCCTGTAAATGCGTTAGCTGTGTAATGCTTCCAGGTCATGCTCACAACACTTATTTTATTATGGTATATTTAGAAAAGTGTAGGCTTTTAAGTAAATCATTACTATTATTCTTAATTACTTTAACACTGGGCCAGAAAGAGTCACAGATAAAGTCTAAGAAAAAGCTTGAGTGAAATGTAATCGAGCAGGAGACTATCAAGAAATTATACATTTTGAATAGCAGGTATCTTTGGGGGAGTACAATTCTGAATCCATGACCTTTTCCAACCAGATCTGTTCATATGAGTATTTGCCTAAGAAGGGCAAAATTTTCTAAGACTCTGCCTCCTTTATATGTATCACAAATCTAATTTTAGAACAAACAATCCTTTTTCTCTTAAAGGAGACTCAGATTACCCTTATCTGCACTGGTGTATCTCAAGCGAGCAGCTGTTGAGACATACTGCATACAGTCAGGGACTTAACAAGAGGAGAAATACCTTCGATGGTCCTTATTTTCCAAAGGGCACTGTAGTCAAGAGACATATAAGCATATAACCCCTTCTGTTTTATTCTGAGGAAGTTTGCCCTCCTGGAGTCTTTCGTTTCATTCAAAAGTGAGATCTTTCTGAAGATTTATAAATTTCTGTAGTACATTGGGCAGTGAACAAACAATGTAGTATGAATACTTATGCTTTGAAACAAAAAGTAAAACAAATAAGTAAATGTTTTAATACCTAATGTGTGTTGAATTTTAATACCTAAGATGTAATGCCCTGAAATGACACAGATAGCCTAAAATTTAGAAACTTCACAATGGAAGTTCTAGGCCATACTCATCTATGGTCTTACAGGCTTTTAACCATAGAAATTTGGATCTTCAAAAAAGATATTTCATACACAGTATGCCTTTTTTGTGCTAAACTACATGTATTATCCTTCTGACAGTACGGAACTATTGTTCCATCAGCAACTACACAATGCATCGGTATTCGAATCATAGGTCTACAAAGGACTATGTAGAGTCACAGCATTTTCATATGAGAATATATGTTTTTTAATACTTTGTGAGAAGTTTAAACTCCCCTAGGAAACTTCTTATGGCATTTAACTCAAAAAGCACCAGAAATCTTGAATTCTTGCTCTAAACCTCTCATTTTGTGCTTTAAATGTGTTTCTTATTCTCTTCTGAAGATATGTTTAAATTGGGTGGCCCATACCAGTTAGTAAAATTTTATCATGAAGCTATGTTGCTCACAACTGTGTGGTACTAGCACAGCCTCAACTGTTAGATCATTGTTTTAGAATGGTCCAGAATATATGGATTTACTATACAATTTGTCACATCACCAACAGTGGAGAATCAGTATAGGATTTTCCATAATGATATGTATTATTTCAATCAGAAAAAATTATTTCAATTTGAAACCTATGTTAATTCTGGTTCCATTATTAATCAACACTAGAAGGCATGCCCTATAAACCCCAAAACTCTTAAATATAACCAACTTCTAGAGTTGGTTATACAGAGAATGCTGGGCATGCATGAGCCTTTTTCTGTTCTGGAACATGAGCAACAGTGTATGCATTGCTTGTATTGCAGTGTGTTCAGCAGCAGCTGTAATCAAGTATCAGTGTCCTGAAGAGGTGAGGGTGGGAAATGGCATTTAGGAGGTACACAAGAATAGAGCCTCATCAGTTGATGCAAATGAAAGGTCCTTTCCAAGAGAGGGGTCCAAAGGCACAGAAAATATGCATCACTGACGAGGAACAAATTTTTAGTGATGGTGTATTTTATTCTCCAGAGTGTGGACTGCACTAACAGGGAACACTCAAGGCACATATCTGTTAACAAATTGGAGTATGAAAATGAGAGGCTCCGAAATGATCTTGCAAAACTTCATGCCAATGGAAAATCAGCATGGGGTCATCACAAGACCTATGAAGAACCGGGACGGTATGCCTATCAAAACAAAATAAAAATGGAAAAAAATGAACATAGGTATGTTGACTCCATTATATAAGGATATAAATGTATAAACACTTATTGAAATTAATTTTTAAACAATTCAAATTATAACTTTACACATTTTCTCTTCAGTTTAAATTTTATTTTATAGTGGTAATATGGTAGTATAGATACATTGTTTTCTATGAAATTCTGTGTTGTTAATAGCTTTCAAAATATACTAGTGAAATGGGTAGAGTGTTACAGTAAATTTTAATCACTTCAGACTCTTCTTAGTAGCTAACATGGTGTACAAAGTATACAAATATATAATCTTACTTTTTATGTCATAGGAGTAGAAAAACTAGATTTTAATGTTACATATATTATTCAAACAAAATGGAAAATATAGGAACTCTGTGCTCACTTCTGACTTAACTGCAGTACACTTTCTATTGACACTAGCATTAGCAAAACACCACTGGTTATTCATAGGGAAAGAATGGATTGTAAGAAAGGTTTTCTCTGAGCGAAGAGAAGCATATGGAAAATCATTATCTGCTGTCTGCATTATCCCTAAGCTCTTTAAAAATGTCTTAGTTCAAAATTTAAGTAAACATAACCATAAAATTAGACTAATTTATTCAACTTTAATAAAATACTTATGGAGTCAAAACCTTCTCTGGAGGCTTTCAGTGTTTTTCTAAACTTGGAAAATGCTCAGTGAAATAAACAAGTTTCTTTTCTACAGGATCTCTCAGCCATTACTTTGCTAATGTACATTGTGAGTTTCCAAGAAGGGGAATGGTGTGTAGCATTTCCCAAACTTATTCAATATCAGGTTTATTCACATTCCATGGTGCTGAGAAATGGTGAATTAATAGGTCCAGGCCCAACTTCCATACAACTTTTGCTCAGAAGCTTAGCATACTTCGTGTGAAAATGCTGTTTTCATACAAAATAATATTTATATTCTTAGGAAATTTACCTAACCTTTGTAAACCTCGGTTTCCCATCTGACACGTAGGGATAATACTTACAAGGTTTTTGTGAGGATTATAGGAGAAAATATAGAGTTTCATGTGAAACAACTATAGCAGTTCCATAGATTTTAGCCATTATTATTATTATTACTAACAAAATTGTTAGTATTTGTTGTAGTATTAATACTTCTGCCACCACTCACATGCCTAAAAAGTATGTTTTGATGAATATCTAAATGGCTGAAGCTGACATTTCCTCAATGATAGTCCTGTGAGGAGGGGCCATGCCAAACTCATCCTTGTAACTAGGCGTGCCCAGTTTTCAGGTACGTAAATCCAAAAACCCAAGGGACATACTTAAAAACTATGCCTTTTCGGCATTCTTGGGGATGTAGTTATAGCTCTCCTACTTTCACTGCTCCAGCCCTGTGTGTGTGAGGATATATCCTAATCTGATGCAAGAAACAGCAACCACTCAAAAATGCTATATTAATTGCCCCTCTTCGAGTGGTTAAAGAAGGAGATGAGGGAAGACTAGTTGCTACCCCAAAAAACCACTGGTGGTGGGGTGCTGTGGTGGGCTGGGGGTGGGCGGAAGCCGTATGGGAGGATGGAAGAGGTCACTGAGAAAGCCATCGGCCAGTTCTCTGGTGAATATGCCCATGTTAACTGGCCACCATAACTGAAAATTTGTCTAAAGGGGTCTAGTCTTGATTTAGATGTAAGAATATATTTTCCAATACAGAATAAACCTTTTACAAAGTGCTCCCCTACTCTGTGGATTCATTTCTCCGTGGGCCAAATCGTGACTCCATGGCTATAGTGTTCTCGTTGTAAGAGAAGGGAGGCCCCTAAAGATACTACAAAGGGTCTTCCTAGGAATGTTAGTTAGTCTTCGGTCTGTATAGAGCACCCATTAGGTGCGGAACCTTGTTTCCTATCCTTGCTTGTTGGAAATAACTTTTAAAGCCTTAGATGAAGGTGACCAGGTGTTGTTATTTAAGCAAAAAACAGTTGTTCTGCCTTTTATTTTTTTTAAGAGTTTTATTGTTCAGATTGCCCCCTTTTTTCCCTTTGTCAAGAAGTACAAAATGTGTGAAAAGTGCCTGACAAAAACAAGGTAGCCAGGGACACAGAAAGCAGCATAAGAGGGAGAATGCTCGGCAGGAGATCATCTTAACAAGCAGCGTGGACTAGCATTCCTGCCGCAAAGCCTGTGTCCTGCCACTCTCATTTGTTGGAAGTTTCATTAAATTTGTTTTAATGCCTTGTCTGATTTCAGTGTTCTCCAGTGACCTGGTTTTTAAGAGAAACAGCATTTCAAATGTTCTGAATAAATTATTGCTGTGTAAAAGCCACTGTGGGGAAAGAGTTGTTGAGATGCAAGGGCACTGTGAACTCACCACAGAGAACTGCAAAGTACATAGCCATTAAATTTAGCAAGTGAAAAATGAAATATTCTTTTTTTCTCACAACACAGCTCAGCAAAGTCAAATAGTGAAAGCTACATATGTATTTGTTAGACATAAAAAAAATCCAAAAATACATGTTATATTTACATATCAGTGGGTAATGCAAAAAGGTCTTATTAAACAATTTGAGAAGGGAAAAAGATTTTAGGTAAAAATACAGGAAGATAATGTGCCACAAAATGTTAAAGCCTATAATCTAATCTTTAGCCAAGTCTTGCTTTTAATTAAACACAATTGTATCTCTTCTGGTCAGGATGGAAGTATAGATAAACAAGGCTTGCCTCCTCACACAACCACTTCAAAATTACAACTAAACTATAGAACAGCCATCACTCAGAACTATCAGAAATTAAGTTGAATGGAAATCCGACAACTACAGAAATTAAAGAGACCACATCTACCCAAACTGGTGGGAGGGGCAGAGATGTGGAGATGCACAATGGACTGGTCCCGCAACCACATGTGGTGGATAAAAATTTGAGGGGGAAACCTCAGGAGTGAAGAGTCCTAGCACCATACCAGGCCCCCCAGCTCAGGATATCAAGCCAGAAAGATAAGTCCCCATAACTTCTGCCTGAAAAAAAAAAATGGTGAGGATTGAGTCAGTGGAAGAAACTTCTGGTGTCCCAAGCAGTTCCTCTTAAAGAACCCGCACATGTACATACTTATTCCCTCTGAGCTCTAGCACCAGGATAGCAGCTTGAAAGGCACCAATGGCATACAAGGAGGAAGTGAAGTTTCTGGCATCAACGCAGCACTGGGGGACAACTTTCCACCAGACAGAAATGAGGGCAAAGGCCATTGTACCTTTTCTGAGCCCTCTCCTCACAGAGCCTCAGGTTGGTGGGTGGGTGCCACATCTGACTCCATCAACCTGGCTAACACTGTTTGTCCTGCCCTTGAGATCCCCTGAGGCTCTGCCCCACCCAACTTAACTGCCACTTGGCTGTTCACAGTGGCTTTTCCATATGAATGGCTGATCTTGACTCATCTGGCTGAGTGGCTCCAGCAGCCAGCTTTGGATCACAGTTTGGCTTCGCCTGGGAACCTACAAGCCCAACACAGGTAGCAACCATCTGGAGATTGCTTTGTAGCTCATGCAGGATGGCCCCAAGCAACACATAGTCAGGGGCTGAACATGACTTGTACCACCCAGGAAACCCCAGAGCCTCTGTGCCCAGTGGACAGCTACAGACCACATCAGAGCACCACCACCCTGCCCCTGCACAGCTGATCCTCCACAGAGGACAGAGGTTAGTGGTCAGTCATCAGAGCCAGTCCTTGCAACTGACTGGCATGAGTAAATCCCTCCCATTGACCAGCCAACAATGCTCAACTACAAGAGGAAGGTATACTCACCACCACAGAAGCTGCACTTTGAGTACCCAGCTTGGGTGATAGGGGAGGATGTGCCACTGGAACCTACAGAACACCTACTACATTAGGCTACACTACCAAGACACAGAGTCAAAGCAGCTCTACCTAATACAAAGAAACAAACACGGAGGCTGCCAAAACGTGGAGACAAAGAAACATAGCCCAGATGAAAGAATTGATAAAAAAAAAAAACAACTCCAGAAAAAGAGCTAAATGAAATGGAAATAAGCAATCTCTCAGATGCAGAGTTCAAAACACTGGTTACAAGTACGCTCAATGTAGTGAGGACCTCAACAGCATAAAAAAGATCCAGTCAGAAATGAAGGATACATTAATTGAAATAAAGAAAAATTCACAGGGAAAAAAAAAGTCAAGTAAATGAAGCTGAGAATCAAATCAATGATCTGGAACATAAGGAAGCAAAAAACAACCAACCAGAACAAGAAGAAAAAAAAATCCAAGAACATGAAGATAGTATATGCAGCCTCTGGGGCAACTTCAAGAAGTCCAACATTCACATAATAGGTTTACCCAGAGAAGAGAAAGAGCAAGAAATTGGAAATCTATTTGAAAAAATAATGAAAGAAATCTTCCCTAATTTGGCGAAGGACATAGTTATGCAAGTCCAGGAAACACAGAGAATCCCAAACAAGATGGATGCAAAGAGGCCCACTCCAAGACACATCATAATTAACATGCCAAAGGTTAAAGATAAAGAATCTTAAAAGCAACATGAAAAAAGCAGTTAGTTACCTACAGTCTTATGGGAAATTCCCATAAGACTATCAGCTGCTTTCTCAAAATAAACTTTGCAGGCTAGAAGGGATTGGCAAAAAATATTTGAAGTCATGAAAATTGAGGAGCTACAGCCAAGATTGCTCTACCCAGCAAAGATATCATTTAGAATCAAAGGGCAGATAAAGAGCTTCTCAGACAAAAAAAAACTAAAAGAGTTCACCATCACCAAACCATTATTATATGAAACTTTTTATCAGTATTTTTTAAATTGTTGATCTTGTACAATTTATTATATGAAATTTTAAAGGGACTTATTTAAGAAAAAGAGGAAGGTCAAAAGTAGGAACAATAAAATGGCAATAAATACATATCTATCAACAATTGAATCTAAAAAACCCCACAAACTAAGCAAACAAGAAGAACAGACACAGAATCATGGATATGGATAGCGTTTTGATGGTTGCCAGATGGGAGGGGGTGTGGGGGAATGGTGAAGAGGCGAGGGGATTAAGAAGTCCAAATAGGTAGTTACAGAATAGCCGTGGAGATGTAAAGTACAGTCCAGGAAATGGAGTAGCCAAAGAACCTACGTATGATCCATGGACATGAACAATGGTGTGGGGATTGCCAGAGGGAGTGGGGGATGCTAGGTGGAGGGGAGCAAAGGGGGAAAAATTGGGGCAACTGTAATAGCATAATCAATAAAATGTAATTTTAAAAGGTAAAAGCATCATCAAGCATTAAAGAAATAAATAAACATGATTTGTATAATACATTATTAAAAGAATCTTTGATTTTCTCAGAAGGAACTCAGTTTTTGTTGTTTTTCACTCCTGATAGAAGTGATTTTTTTAATGCTCATTGACTTAAAATGTGAAGCATTTAAGGATATTCCAAAGGATTTACTTACCAATAACACAGTAATTTGTCATTTTAGCAAAAATGTGACTAAAATGTAATTGAATTGGATAAGGATGCACTGAATATTTTTAATGTTTTTAATAGTTAAGAGTTTTGAAGTTTAGGATAATTTACAAACTAATTTGGAGTAATGGTATCCACAGCTAGTAATATACAACCAATTTTAATGACAAATCCATGCTATAATAAATGGAGTTTTGTCTCTATTTAAGATACATACTTAAAAGTGAATTTATGGTTTTAAAAGTTATATGATGTACTGGAACAATTTTAATAATCTCAAAATTAATCATTAAAATTGCTTCAAGTCTAGTTAATAAAAGTTTAAATATTAAAAAAACACAAAGTCAGCAAGTTTGTCATAATCACTCTCACAGGGACCCCTTATCAAGAAGTCAACTAAGAAGTGAAGTAAGTTGAGAAAAATTTGCACCATGTGTTCCTCATAACAAGCAAAACAGCAGGCCGAACAATTCTAGGCCAGGAGATAATAAGGAGTCTATAGAACTGGGAGCATTACATGGAGTGCTAGAAGGTGAGGCCAGAAGCAAGTAAATTAGCATAGTTGGGAAGGGATCCCGCTCCATGCTGAGGACATTGTCCTGCCGTGTGGGGAAAATTAATGGAGGGCCAGGACTGGATGGACAGTCAGACAACTCTGAAAACTGTGCCAAGAGTTGACTCAAATCTCAAGTGGGTACAGTTCTCCCCAACAGAGTGATCAGATCCTGCCCTGCTGGCAAAAATAGACAGAGGCCTTGGAATAGTGCCCATGGAAAAGATAACTGCACAGACTAGCTAATGAGAGGATATTAAAAGCCTTCTGAAATAATTTTTGAGATGGCTTTTAAATTGATATACTTAGCATTTTATGCAAGGTGGTTTTATGAAGTATGTGAATAGCTGTATCCTAGAAGAAGGATGTGTCAGATATAAAGATGATTTAAAGCAAAAGTACTTTACTTCATAATGCAGTCTTTCCTTTCAGTCTCTACATTTTATTGATCTTACCATAAAAAGAATGTTCCTATATAAATTTTAGTAAATAACACCATAAAAGTATATCTCTACATCCAAAGGAAAATGGGTAATTGAGAAAATTATTTAGATAATTTAGAACAAAAAATACTTTTCCTGGAATCTCTGTATACTTGAGATTACAGAAAGATATATATATTTCTTGAATCACTTCTATGATTATCTTACTTTTGCCATTGTGCTTTGAAGTATAGATGGTAGCCTCACTCAGATTAAAAGGTTCAACAGAAGATTCTATGCAGATGTACGTACTAAGCAATTGTTATAATTCTGTTTGGTTGAAGGATGTTTCATCTGATTGTGCACATCACAAATCATGTTATTTCAGCTTAATTTGTTGTTTTGTTTCCATGGTAATTATGGTTTGGGAGAATGAATTAAAAAAAGATATATTTCAAGATAAGTAAAAATGGAACACATACCACATTTGTTTTTATGGACTAATTTACAGATGCCTCACTTAACTTTTATTGCTGTTTATATGCATAGCTTTGAAAATCTTTGCATAATGAGAAACAAGTATATGTAGATAGTCTTTGGATAAAAAGAGAGAAATAATATAAATTTTTTTCAACTGTATGAGATTAAAATATGAAGACTTTGAAAATGGTTAATCAATACCTGCAGAGAGTTTGAATGAGAAGTAAAATAATTTTAAATTAAAGGGATTTTTATGTTTCCATAGTCTTTGGTGATTTTTATTAAATTTAAACTCCATTTTCATGGTTTAATGCTCAAAAAATATTTAGACCCACACAGCCCATGCTGTTGGGACTTTCTGGGTAAAATTTTGGGGCAAATTGGTTTGTGTCTTGGTTTTATCATTTGTTTAGTCAGCATGCCAAAATTTAAAACCTCACTGGCATTTTATTCAGTCTCATTTCTACCCTATATTTAGCACAAACAGCAAATTCTGCACTGCGCCTTTCACACGAGTTGTGGAGTTCAATTCTCATACAGCCTTCTTTACACACGAAAACACAAAGTGACAGAAAGATAAAGTCACCTGCTCAAGGTCAACAGACAGTGTGGAGGAGCTTAGGAGATGATGGAAATTGAAAACCTTATAAATTATTAATTCCTATAGGAATGAGAATTATTATTATACAAAGACTTGTTCTAGAGTTTTTTACAATGTACTTCTGTTAAGAAAGACAGTGAGGCTAAGGGAAATAGAAAAAGAGAAAACAAGTATCTATTCAGAACTGGGAAGGCAGCATTGCTCACTGTTTTGAGATTTTTCTCAAACTGGTTTCATGTTATTTATTTAAGTGGCAGAGACACAAAAGTAAAACAGAGAGGGGAGCAATGTCAGTCGTAAAGATAGCAGAACATTTTTAACAATCACAGTACAAAGTCTTCTGCTTTATTATTAACCATTCTAAGTCTTTTAGGTAGAGTAGAAATTATTTTTAAACAAATATCTTTTTGTTTCTTTTAATTTTTTTATTGCCCTTAATTGTGTGTTTATTCGTCCTGCCCCCCCCGCCCGCCCCCGTCTCAGCAGCCCCTCCCCGTCCGTCTGCCTTCGTCTGCTGTCTGTCTCCCTGCCTCTGCCTCCCCTCCCTCCCGTCCCACACCTCTTCCTTAGCCCTGTGTGTCTCCCGTCGCCACCGTCTCCTCCAGGTGGGGAGTTCTTTTTTTTTTTTAAATTTATTGGAGTGACACTGGTTCATAAAATTATGTAGATTTCAGGTGTACGATTCTGCAACGCATTGTCTGTGTATTGTACTGTGTGTTCACCACGCCAAGTGAAGTCTCCTTCCGTCACCACTTACGCCCACCTGCGCCCTCTCCTACTCCTCCCCGACCTGTTCCCCTCTGGCAGTCACCATAATGTTGTCTGCATCTAGGAGTTGGTTTTTGTTTTTGTTTTTATGGGTTTTTTTTGTTTTGCTTAATCCCTTCACCTTTTTATCAAAGAGATATCTAGACAAGAAGCCCAGACATTTGGTGTGTTTTCCCCAGTTAGACATCAGAGAAGTTAAAATCCTTAGCTACATAAACGAACAGGTGTCCTGGGTAGCAACTCTGACAACCACTCCTTGTCTTTTAGACTAAGCCAAGACTGTGAGCCAAGTGGGAGTGCAACGCCTCCATTGCCACCTTTACCACTTCGAATGAAAGAAATGACAAGTCCTCTGGTTAGTGATGAAGAAGTATTCCCGCTGGTGAGTTGCTGGATTTTTTTCTTTAGAGGTGATTACTCTTACACTGATACCAATACACTGATGTATACATAGTTGTTAAAGAAAAATGTTGGTGCCTGAGTCATTTGGCCATGCCTATCTACAGAAGGAAAAGAGATCCATAATGTGTCATGAAGTTATGCAATCAATGTTATTCACCTCTAGTGCAGGCCAGAATTCCAGTGACTTTTTAAAAGTGCACGTGCTTGGGACTCGCTCCTGGTCATTCCATAAGCCCTCAAAGATCTCTGTATTTTAAAGAGCTACAGGTGATGTTTTGTGCCTGTTTTAAAAAACCTTTTCTATTGCTCTGACATTCATACAAGTCCTTGCCCACAAATCAGAATTGGACAGTTTGATGAATTACCATGAAGGGAACATGTCAATGCAACTACCACCCAGGTAATACATAGAACAGCTGTAGTGCTCCAGAACTCCCCTCACATCTGCTTCCCCTCACTCCTTCAACTTGCTCCCAAGGTAACCACTATCCTGACTTGTGACACCATAAATGAGTTGTGGCCATTTGTAAATTTTGTATAAATAGTATCATACTCTGTGTGTTCTTTTGTTTCAGCTGCATTTGCTCAACACTGTTGATGAGATTCATCATTCATATTGCTTTTACACAGCTGTTGTTTACCCATTTTTGTTTCTCCATAGTGTTCCATGGTTTATAAGTACTACATGGAATGATACTACAATTTAACCACTCTACTGTTGACAGACATTTATATACTGTTTGGGGCTATTACCAATAATGCTGCTAAAAACATTGTATGTATCTCTTGGTGCACATGTGTATAATTTCCATTGGGTGTATACCTAAGAGCAGAATTGCTATGTAATAGGATATGCGTTAGGTCCGCATTAGGGGGTTCTGTCAAGCTGATTTCCTAACTATTTGAGAAAATTAACACCCCCAACAGGAAATGTGTGTTTTCTTTGTTCTATATTTTTTCAACACTTAGTAGTGATTGGTCTTTTAAATTTAACTTTTATGGTCAGTGATCAGTTACATCTTAATTATGGTTTTAATTCTTATTTCTCTGGTGACTAATGAGGTTGAGCGCCTTTTCTTATATTTATTGGCTGCTTTGGTATTCTCTACTATGAAGTGTCTGTTCAATTTTCTTGCCTAAGTTTCTGCTGGATTGTCTTTATTCTTATTAACCTGTACAAGTTCTTTATATACACGGGATACAGGCCTGTTGTTGATTATATGGATTGCAGATATCTTGCTCCACTCTTACTTGCCTCTTCACTTAATGGCATCTTTTGATGACCACGGTTCTCAATTTTAATATATTCAAACTTATGAATCTTTTCCTTTATGGTTAATATTTTAGGTGTCCTACTTAAACTTTTGCCTATCCCAAAGTTATAAAAATATTATCCTATGTTTTCTTCTCGAGGCTTTGGCTGTTTACTTTACATATTTAGATCTACATCTGGACTTTTTGTATATAGTATATGGTAGGGTTCTCAATCCTTTTCCCCATGGAAATACTCCCTTGAACTTGCACATATATTCCAGTCCTGAAGATTTTTTGAATTTTTCTGTATTCAGAATCAAAATAATGGCAACTCATTTTTGTACTTTCAAATCTTTCTATCTCTTTTATTTTTGCATTGTTATACTGGCCAAGACCCTACAGTACATGCTGAGCAGTAACACTGGGATTGCCATCATCCTTCTCTCAATTGCAAAGGGAAAGTTTCACCATTGTGCATGCTGTTTGCTGTAGACTAAACGAAGTAAGCTGGAGGGATAACATGTAATGTGCTTAAAATATTGATTAGTAAATAATGCAGTTATCATTGATGACAATGTTAAGAACATGACCATGGGAGTGAGTGCCTGGAATGAAATGTTCCCCAGGATTCTATTTTTTAACTTCTTTTATGTGCATATCTTGGATGATTTCAGTTGTACTTATGGTTTCACTCATTACAATTTCCAAATGGGTGTCCCTGATCCAGACCTATCTTCTGAAATCTGGACTGACATATCCCACTCTCTACTTGACAGTCTGAGTCCCAAGTCACCTCTAGCTCAGCTTTATCCAAAATCTAATGCATTTTTTTTGTTCACAAATTAATTAAATATTCAGAATCTGTGCTAGAACCTGAAGGAATCAAAAATAAATAAGATCTTACCCTTACTGGGCTCTTTTTACTGTTTTTATTTCTCAGTAAATGGCATTGATGTCACCCCATTATTCAAGCCAGAATCTGGGGAGTCATCTCTCTGAGAATAGTCAGGTTCCCTGGGATCTGAGATGGAGACTCCTGTGAGAGGATTTATTGAGGCGGTATTCTCAGCCGAAGAGTGAGGGAAGTACGTGAGGAGGTAGGTGAGGGAAGGAAAGCTGAATAAGGATGAGGTCTGAGCTAGAGATTAGTTCAGCCTGGTCTCATCAGGAGCTTGGAGCATCGATTGCACAACAGAGTTGGTTCCCTGAGGGGACAAGAAGCCTGGTGTTGTGTGTCCCTGTGTCAGTCAGTCTTGCTTCTGAGAGGAAACAGGCTGAAGGAGGGATTGCAACTTCTCAGATGCAACAGGAGGCTCTGTTCTGCGGAGGGCAGGTCTCCAGAGAAGTGGCCAGCTGTGAGCTATTAGCAGCTGACACTCACAGCTGCTGCAGGATAGATGCAACAGCCTGGTGAAGGGGATCCAGCAGCATCCACTGCAGTCCTCCTTCTGAATCACTCAAATCTATATTCTTTTCATCCTGTTCATTCCTTTCAGGCATAGCTTCTCCAAGATTCTGGCTGGGCATAATTGCTGTGAATACTTATAAGAGGAGGATTAGAGGCACATCCCTTGATGCTACAGTTGGTCTCACGGGTTTAACTGATATTCACCATCTCTTCACCTATTCTAGATTCCCTTCCCCCTCAGCTGGCACTTCTGTTGGTCCAGGTGGCTTGCCTTGTGGGGTGAGCCCTTGGTTCCCATGCCCTTATCAGGATGTGGCTTGCCATTTACAGTTAAAACTAGGCATGAGAGTATCAAAAGACCACCTCAGTGGATTACCTGAGTAAGTAAGTAAATAAGTACCAACATACTTCTCACTGTCTCCACTGTGTAGCAGTAATCTTACCTCTTAGTGATGATTAGGGTCTGTTACCTCCACTGGTACAGAACCTCATTTCCGTGCCTCTGATCTGTCAGCATGAGATGCCCAAAGCGACTGGGTGCCAGTCAGAGCTTGAAGTTCACTGAGACTCTTATAGGTTCGTGGTGAAAGCATTCTCCCTCCAGACCCTTGACCTGTAGACCAACAAAGCCCAAAAGTGTAGAGACAGAAGGCACAAATTCTCTAAGTTGGTCAATGGAAGTGGTAGAGAGTCAAGCCATTCCTCCATCCTCCCTTGTGTTCCCAGATCCATGTATTCCACAATCGATGTATTCCACGTTTCAGAAACACAGTGGCAGATAGCAGCAATTGGTGTACAGTCTCTACCATATCCTGAGGGATGGCACCCTGTCCTCACAGGATATAATTTCCAAGCTGATGCCTCAGCTGTGCTTTCAGGAAGCCTATCGGGATAGCATCCTCTGGATGGTGCTGTATGTGGTATGACCCATGGATACCATGGTCATGCCCCTACTCCTGTGCTGGAAAGTAGGTCCCTTTAGTATCAATTAAGGTCTCATGTCAGTATATCAGTCTGTGAGTAGCAGTGCTGTTGGCCAAGGCAGGGAAGGCAGAATACATGTCAGTTCTGATAGGGATAAAACATTGCCCTTTCCAATATGGAAAGGACCTGATGTAATCTAATTACCACCAAGAGATGGGACTGGTGGGTCTCTGTGAGGGATGGCCTTGGTCTTTACCACAAGCAAAGCACACATTCAATGGCAACAGTAGCTAGATTAACTTTGGGGAAAGGGAGACTGCCCATTAGGCCCATGCATAATGTCCACTGATGTGGCCAAGGACAGAGGCTAGATCAAGTCACCCTGTCCACTTTCTGAAATGCTCTGTCCCAAATGGGGATCAGTAGCATGACAGGAACTGTTCTGCAAACAGGATACAGTGTTCTGCTGTAGATGGTGTGGTCTTGCTCCAGAAGATTAAGGGTCCGCAATGCCACTTTCCAACTGAGACTTGCTAGAAGCTCCACATGGCATTTTTCTCTGCCAAGGATTATTCTAGTAAGTCATTTGGCCCAGGTAGCAGGACTGCTTGTACCCCTTTCCCAACCTACTGCAGAGCCCTTTCTTTCTCTGGGCCCTGCTAAAAAACAAACAAACAAACAACAACAACAACAAAAAGAGCAGTTTGTGTCCCCCAATAAATGAGTCAGATTATTCCACCCAAAAGTGGAACATGCTGCTTCCAAAACCTGAAGCCTGAAGAGACCTATCAAGCTTTATGCTTCTTTCATAGTGAAAAGAAATTCAAGGTGTGTTAATTTGTGCGTAAGAGGAGATAATGTCGACATGGTACACATCACTGGACACCTGAACACACTTTGTCAAGCCCCTAAATCGTTGCTGGGTTTTGTCTTTCACTCTCTGGAGCACATGTCTTGCCACTTCTTGTTCATCAGATCTTAGTGTGATGTTAATGTTAATATGTGATTGATGTTTTATAGTTTGGAGTCCTTGGCATATCCAGATGACGCAGACTCCTTCAGAATTTATTGTGATCGCATCATTAACATAACACAATGTGGGGCAAAAAACATGGACTCTTGTCTACCCATGTGAATGCTAACTGCTTCTGGCCCTACTCCTTACTTGGTATTAAAAAGAGCGCCATTGCCAGATCAACGGCAGCATCCCATGTGCCCACAGCTGTGATATTCTGCTTTAGTAAAGATGCTGTACCTGGCACAGCAGCGACAGCTGGGGCCACTGCTTCAGGAAGTTGGCAGCACTCCGCCATCGTCTGCCACAACCCACACACTTTTGGCAGAGGCCAGACTTGTGAACTAGACCCCCTGTAACAAAGGTCACCTGCATACAAATTGTTGACTCTTCAAACCCTTTGTAAAGTCCCATTCTTCCTGAAAAAAAACAAAAGTCGAAGAAGTGTCTAGGGACCACAGAAGTAGTAAACTGAAGTACAAATTTCCCCAACTTAGATTTTTTAATTAACTTAAAAATAATTTTGAGTGAAGTGCTATAAAATTATCTAATATTACCCATTATTCCTCAGCCACAGATTTTATGTGTGCGTGTGTGTAAAAGTCAGTACTGTAAAGTAGGTCAGTTAAATGAGCACTTCCTCATCATGAGAAGGGTCAAACTGGGCACTCATCACTGAGGCTTTCTCAGCGATAATTGGACAAACAAGATCCCTCCCAGCATATGGGCTTCCCCGCTTAGAAGCCACTCTTCCCCCTGAGATAGATCATACTGCCAGCCCTCCTCACCCAACTAACTCCAAGCAGCAATCAGCTCCCTTTTAGAGCCGATCTTGATTTTTCCTATATAAACATTCTTTGCCCTATTCTACCATAATCTTTACTTTAGCATTTCAGAGTTGCCTATTTTCAGGTGACAATCATTGGCTTTGAAAATTGGTGGAGTATGTTTTAGGTAGCTTTCATGGTAACTGTGCTGTCCCTGCGTATGTGGTTGGCCACTGTAGTAGTCAGGTCTAGAGCTGTTTAATGTGATGGAGCTGTGCTGTTTCAGTTCCTTGAGGATTTCATGAGAGGCTGCATCGCACTAGTAGAGGGAATTCAGCTTGGGGTATGTTCTTTGCTTAAGGGTTGCAGTACTTGACAATATGTCAGGGATGAGGAATGCCTGGAAACATGAAGATTTAAAAAGCTTTGTGCTCCTCACCTAACTTCTCTTTCTTTTCTCAGTCTCCCCCAGATATGTCCTTCCCAGCTTCCTTGGCTGCACAGCAGTTTCTTCTGGAGGAAGAGAGGCGCGCAAAAGAACTTGAGAAACTTCTAAACACACATATTGATGAACTGCAAAGACATACAGAATTTACTCTTAATAAATACACCAAGCTAAAACAAAATAGGCACATATGAGCTTTTAAACTTTTTTTATTTGTTTCCCCCATCCCAAGAAAAGAAAAGCTCTGGCAAAATATTTACAAAGCTGATTAATGACACTGAGAAATTCTGTTTTCTTGAGTAAATCATTTCTGTAAGGCAGCTAGAAAATAGTAAGTATTTTGTTTGAAAAAGCTGTTTATATTTCTGCATTAACATAATAAATTGTTTGGCTATAGAGTTACTATAAAATAAACATCACTACTCCAAAGGAGCTTTTTTTCAGTCTGTGAATATTTTGGATTAAATATGCAGTTTTTTTCCACTTGAATCATGTCTACTGAAACCCATTTCCTCTATCACAATACAAATTGAGGGAAGTACTGTACTCCAAATATTAATGAATCAAGTGCAGCTCAGTTGTACTAGTTTGAAAACTCATGGATTTTTAAAAATGAAAAATATTCTGTATTTTGAGCTATGTAAACATTCTACAACTTCTTTTAGGAAAAAAAATCTAGCCTTACTGTTTCTGCATTCATCGTTGTAATGTCTCTCTGTTTTAATACAATGGACTGTGCTGTTTACACACTTAAAATATATGTGCAAAATATGAATGCCTTCCTGTTAATACCAATTACTTCATGGACATGAACAAGATAAGTAAAATATAAAGCATTGCTATTGTTACCTTCTCCTTTGTGATACCTCTGTTTTTAATAAAAGGATGCAAAATTCTATGGACTTAAAACTGAAGTGCCAAATCTGTATGGAACAGTAATAGCATGGGAGTAAATAATAAAATCAAGTTACAAATATACACACATGAGAGCCCATTATTCTTTCTTCAAAAAAGACATTTACATAAATAGATTGTGAAAAAATCCCTATGTAGTTATTCAAGGTAAGTCCCACAATTTTTATCGTTTCTTTTTCTCTTGAAAGAAATTCAACCTCAAATTACTAAAGAATAAGTCAATATGTCTTTCAATAACAAGTGTCCTTGTCATGTGAAAAACGCAGAGGCCCATTCACTTTGGGCGACTTGACCGTGTAGATTTGTGTGGCTCCTGATCTCTGCAAAACGCATTCACAGAGCGTTGTAATTCATTTCACTTCAGAACTGGCCTGTGAAGACAGCAAGGCTCATGTTCTGATTCCTGGAAATCAAGCTGTTGAGAAACTTCCTAAAATCATGGTGAGCAAGGGAGGCAGAAAGGCCTGGCGTCTGATTCCTGGCCCCAGCTGTGAGAGGCAAGCAGCTGGCGAACCGGGCTGGATCTGCAGAAGCTGTTTCATGACGGAAACATCAGAGGAGGACAATGCCGGTAGTGCCCCAAAAAAGCCCCACGAGGGAAAAATTACAGAAATCACAATCCTTTAAAATTATTTAATAGTTTCTCACCTGGACGCGAAGAAAACAAAATAATTTTCTGTGTTACTTTAAGAAGATAGGAAGTAAAAGTACATTTAGGGAAAGTTTAAAAAGTTTAAAACCTTTGTACGAAAGTTTAAAGACACGTAACTTTCTAATCCCCTAAATCTGAATGCCACTCATTCTCTTCAGGATTAAGACAGATTGAAAGCCGGGTGGCGAAATAAAGCTCTAGACTACAGTGCTCTCAGAACTTAGAGCCGAGAGGGCACACATGCAGGGGATGTCCAGGACTAACAGTACATTTGCCTCTCTGGATTGTTATTTCAAGTTCATAAGCAAACTTCTCTTAAATTCTAGATACCACTTATTACCAGCTTTCTTATAAGAGTGGTTTGCAATGATTTTTTGCTTAACAACAGGATTTGGTGTTCAAAAGAATTCATATGCTGAAGGCCAACATGTAACCAAGTAAAAATGAAGCAGGTCTGGTTAAACGTTGGAAGGGGAGGAGGAGTAAGGCACACTCGCTGTCCACCCACACTCCACTCCCCTCCGTCCCCTCCGTCCCCTCCGCAGACCAGAGGGATTCATTCCATGGAGCAGTTGCCCCAATGTCGTCGTGGAAGGAACTGAAGGAGAGCCAGATTTGCTCTGTTACTAGCACGGAATACATTTTCCTGCAGAAACCATGTCAATGGCTGTAACCTCCATACTACAAAGGCCAGTTTAGCACATGAGTTAGCTGAAACATGATGGAAGGAGTATAAGGAAGGAAGCAGGAGAAAGCCCAGACCATTGAACACAGGAACTCAGTGCAAAGGGGAAGTGAGCTTTGAGTTAACTTTTGCCTCATAAAGGCTTAGATGTATACTTTCACTTCCCAGTTATCCAGGAACATATAAACTGGAGAGGGAATTAAGTCAATTTGGGGGATGGAGAGCTGCTGGAAAATCACAGATAACCCCCAAATTTCAATTAAAACAAAATGAGAGATAAGTCTTGATTATCTGTCAACAGAACTGCTCTGAGACTAGCCCAATCCAGCCCTGACTATCTGCTCCCACTCCAGGAAAGCAAGCAGAGCTACGCAGCATCCACTGCCTGCTTAGAGAGGCCTGTCCTGGGGATGCATTTGTCTAGGTCCCTGCTAAACCTCACCCATGATTAATGTGACCCAGGTGATCTAGAATCGACTGCAGTGTAACAATGATGTGGAATTATTCCCTCCCCATCCCGTTAACTCAATTAATGTAAATTTCCTCTTTCTATATGTGCTTCCTGTCTCTCCAACCAGTCTGAAATCTCTTAGAAGAGAGGAGTATTCCTAGGCTTCATTGCCTCCCCTGTACACCTAGTCCAGGGCCTGGCCATGGGGGCTAATTGATTAGTGATCAGTGAGTGGTACCTTTAGCAAAGACAAAGAGTAGGAGAAATTTGAGGTAGTTTAGGGTGCAATGACAAATTACTAAATATATCAAATATATCAAACGGTCAGCTGCAGAAAAGTACACAAACTGTGAATTTGTCTGAATGCTTGTGGGTATAGGGGAGATTTTTCACTCACACTTGACCTTAGCTAATATCTAATAGAAATCTAGTACAAAACATTAGCTATGTGTTTAATGGTAGAGCCAATGAAACCATAAGAATCCTAGGACTAAAGCAAGGTGGTAAAAGTGTGATAAGGATTTGGGCCCAAGGACTTAAAGCCCGACTAGCAACTGAAACTCCGCCCAACCCTTTGAGCCCCACAGAATACAGCATCACCAGGAGCTAAATCCTAAGAGATAAAACATTCCAAACTCTTTTGTCCTACAGTGAGGCTACACTGTAGCCCAAGGAAAATAATGAATGGACCATGAGCCCACTGAGTTCTGGCTGAGGGAAATCCCTGGGGAAAAGTTTTCCTGATCTCCAGGGACCTCCCAGGGCAGAAGTAAGGCAGAAACTTTGGCCCAAGTCACAGAAGTCAATCAGGCAATGTTCACATCACCGTCCTCCGCCATGGGGCAAGAGAGGTCACAGTCTTATAACGAGGATGAACATGAGTCTCAGACAGGCAGATAATTACTGTTATAGCAACTAACAGTCTCATCACACAGCTGAACTGCCAGGTGACCTCTAATACTTGTATCAAGGTTTCAGACAGGGAAAGATTCAACAGGGACTAGCATAGAATGAAGAGATGCTCAGAGCCACCTGGCTGGCCCCATGACCTGACTAGAAATTCTTAGGTCTTAAAGGCTCTCAATACATTAGAACAAGTTAAATCAGTTGAAGGCAAGGGGTTCTCCATGCCTTGGCCCTGTAACCTTAACAAAGCTTCCATTTCCTTATCTGCAGAACAGGCATAATAATACTACCTGTGTCAGAGGACTGTTGGGAGGACTGAAGGAGGTAAGGTACACAGAGCAGTTGGCAAGGTGTCTGGAGCACAATTGCTCACTACTCCGTAAGCGCTAGCTGTTAGCACTCCTTGCCGTCCTTGCCCTCTGAGGCATCAGGTCCGAGCTCAGATGAAATACGTCCTCAATAAATAATACTACCACTTATTGAAGACCATGTGCCAGCCACTATAATGTAATTTAAACTTGTTCAATCATTAACACTTTATTAAGAAATATTTATACACCATAAAATTCACTCACTCAGGGGCATAATTCCATAACTTTTAATAAATTTACAATGCTGTTCAACCACTGCCACACCTCAATTTCAGAACATTTCCATCACCCAGAAAGACCCCATTTGCAGTCACTTCCTTTTCCCACGCCCAGCCCCAGGCAGCTGCTAAACTACTTTCTGTCTCTATGATTTACCTGGATGTTTCACATAAATGGATTCTTATAGTATGTGGGGTTTGGCATCTGGCTTCTTTCATTTAGTATGTTTTCATAGTTCATATTGCAGCATGTATAAATATTTTGTTCTTTTTATTGCTGAATAGTATTCTGCTGTATGAATAAATGACATTTTATTTATCCATTTCACCAGCTAATGGACGTTTGTTTCCAGTTTGGAAGCTGTTATGAATAAAGTTGTTATGAACATTTACATTCAAGTCTGCGTGTGGATGTTTTTGTTTTTGTTAGTAGATTTCTAGGAGTAGAATTTCTGAGTTACATAGTAAACATATGTTTAACTTTTAAAAGAAACTGTCAAACTGTATTCCTAAGTAGCTGCACCCTTTACATTCCCACGAACAATGTCTAAGGATTCTAATTTCTCCACATCCTCTCCCATCTTTACTATTGTCTATCCTTTCGATGATAACATTTCAGTGTGTGTGGAGAGGTGTTCCATGCTGATTTTAATTTGCATTTACCTAATGACTGATCATGTTGCGCATCTTCTTGTCTGCTTTTTGACCATTCACATATCTTTTTTGGTGAAATGTCTATTCAAATCTTTAGCTCATTTTATAATAATTTTCCTTCTTATTGTGTTATAAGGATTCTTTATACATTTTGAAATAAGGCCTTTATCAGTTATATGATCTGCATATATTTTCTCCCAGTCTGTGGCTTATCTTTTCATTTTCTTAATGGTCCCTCTTGAAGCCATACATTTTTAATTTTCATGTAGTACAATTCATCATCTTTTTCTTTTACGGATCGTGCTTTTGGCATAATATGTAAGAAATTTTTCCCTGACTCAAGGTCACAAATATTTTCTCCTGTATTTTCTTTGGAAAGTTTTATAATTTTAGGTTTTACACCAAGTTAATGACCCATTTTGAGTTAAGCTTTTTGTATGGTATAAGAGCCTAGATTCATCTTTTTACATGTGTATAGTCCATTGTCATAGAATCATTTCTTGAAAAGACTATTCTTTCCCCATTGAATTGTCTTGGTACTTTTGTTAAAAAAAATCAATTGACCATAAATGTAAGGGTTTATTTCTGGACTCCTTAATTCTGTTCCATCAATTTGTATGGCTGTCCTTGTGCCAGTCCCACAGGGTCTTAATTACAGTAGCTTTGGAGGAAGTTTTGATACTGGACCGTGTAATCCTTCAGTTTACAAGATGTTTTGGCTATTTTGGGCACATAAGTTTTAGGATCAGCTTGTCAGCATCTCAAATTTTGCAAAACAAACAAACAAACAAAAAACCTGCTGGGATTCGATAGGAATTAAAATGGTAATTATCCCCAAATGTGGGGTAAATTACCACTTAATACAGAGTCTTCCAATTAATCACTGAACATGAACTATCTATTTATTTGGATCTTTTTTAGCTTCTCTTAGAAATGCTGTACAGTTTTCAATGTGTAAGTCTTACAGTTCTTTTGTTAAATTTATTCCTAGGTATTTTATTCTATCTGATGCTATTATGAATGAAATTGTTTTCCTAATTTCATTATTATATTATTCATTGCTAATAAATACAAATTCAATTGATGTTTGTATATGGTTCCTGTATTCTGTGACCTTGTTGAGCTCATTTATTCTAGTAGTATGTATTTCTCAATTTAAAAAAAAAATTATTTATTTATCTTTAGGGAGAATGAGAGGGAGAGAAACATCGATGTGTGGTTGCCTCTCCCATGCCCCCAACTGGGGACCCAGCCCACAACCCAGGCATGTGCCCAGACTGGGAACTGAACCAGTGATCCTTTGGTTCACAGGCCATCACTCAATCCACTGAGCCACACCAGCCAGGGCTATTTAAAAAAAATTTTTATATACAGGATTATATTTTCTTTCAATAAAGACAGCTTTTACTTCTTCCTTTCCATTCTGGGTTTATTTTATTTCTTTTTCTTGCCTGATTGCCCTAGCTAACTCTAATACAATGTTAAATTGAAGAAGTGACAGCAACTGTTTCTGGTCATAAGGGAAAGATTTCAATCTTTTACCACTGAGTAAGATGTTAGCTGTAGGTTTTTGTAGATACTGTTTATCAGATTGAGGAAGTTCCTATCTACTTTGCTTAGTTCATTGAGATTTTTTATGATCAGATATTAGATTTTGTCTAACGCTTTTTTTGCATCTACTAAGATGATTATGTGGGGATTTTTTTTGTCCTTTATTAATATATAGTATATTACTTTAATTTATTTTTTAGTATAAACTGATTTTATATCCTTGGGATAAATTCTACTTGATCAGGATGTATAATCCTTTTTATATGTTGCTGGATTTGGTTCACCACATTCCTTCTTTCTTTCTTTCTTTCTTTTTTTTTTTTTTTGCTGCTTATAAGAGATGCACTATATTTTTTATTTTTAATTAATTTGTTTCTTTTCAGTTACAGTTGGCATACAATATTGTATTAGTTTTAGCTGTACAGCATAGTAGTTAAACATTTACATAACTTATGAAGTGATCACCCCTGATAGGCTAGTACCCAACTGACACAATCTTTGTTGAAGATCTTTGTGTCTATATTCATGGGGGATAGTGGTCTGTAATTTTCTTGTCATGCTTTTGTCTGGCTTTGATCTCAGGGTTAATTCTCACCTCATGGAATGAACTAGAAACTATCCCTTACTCCTCCATTTTCTGAGAGTTTATAAAGAAGTAGCATTATTTCTTCAAATGTCTGGTGGAATTCACCAGTGAAACTATCTGGGCCGAGGCTTTTCTTCATGGCTAACTTTCCTTGTTATAGGCCTATTCAGATTTTCTATTTCTTCTTTAGTCAGTTTCAGTGATTTGTGATTTTCAAATTCAATTCAATATTTATAATAACCCCTCGAAATAAGAATTAGGCCCAATTAATTTTGAGACCTAAAAGACAGAGTGATTTATCTCAGGGTCAGACATGTGGAAAATGGCCAGTCTGCGGGGCTCCCAAGTCCACACTCCTTCCACTGGGCCACACTGCCTCTACACAGACACAGGGCTTTTTAACGTGACCCCCACCCCCCCTCTCCAAGAGTCACCACCAAACACAGTCCTCTTTTGTATGCCCAAGTCCATCCAAGTTGGGGGTTTTTTTTTCCTCGAAAGCCTGTTACTGCCCACAGACCAGGGTTCTGCTGCCTTTACAGCCCCGTTAAGAATCGCTGCCTTAACATTCAGCATGGTGCTCACAGATAAACCCTCTGGGGAAGGCACCTAATGACAGAGGCTGCACTTAACAATTTAAATAGACTCCCTTCCTCCCTTGCCTGCCGAGGAGGAGAAAACCAAAATGCCCAAGGACCCATGCAGTTGGAATGAATCACACGAACCACACTTGCTTTGATGTGGACAGAAGACAGCTGGCCATCCAGACCTCTGCTGCATAAGGAGGGCCTGACTTACACAGAAATGACAAGGTTGCTCCCCAAGCAGGAAGAACCCATTAGAGGTAGAATTCATTTGGTTCTATGTGTGTTCCCACAAAATAAAAAAATAGGCTTTCAAACTATTTGGTCAATATGTCTATTATCAGGTCTAGTGAACTGCCTAAAACAAATTATTACAGAAGATGAGGCCAAAGGGCCCGCACTGGCTAGACCTCACGTTGTGCTTGAGGCGTGAACAACAGAGCTCTCTTCCCCAGAGAATTTCATGCATTCGAATGATGAAACAGAAAAGAATCAAGCTAACATTCTTCCCATTTGGTATAATTTCTTTTGTTTTCCTGTTTCTGAAGACAAGAATATTGCAACTTTGAAATCTCTCATTTTCATCAGCTTGAGGAAAATCTTCCAAAAGTAGGTACTGTTTGAGCTAAAACCATTTTCAATCACAAACACATCTCTTGGCTGAGATAAATTATTTGATGAGTCATTCTCAAATAATTTTGATAGATAAAATTAGGAGTAAACAAACTAAAACACCTCTTCAGCCTCAAACATAAAGTCTGCTACATACAAAATTTAGTTTATAACCAAAGATTTTTACTAACAACAGTTGCACCCATGAATTTTGGGAGAATAAATACATATACACATATATGTGTGCATACATACACACATATATACACACATATATATATGTATATACATACAAATACATGCATGAAGCTCTGAAATAACCAATAAAACAACAAAGAGGGAGGGAGAAAACTTTTGGGGGTAATGGTTACATTTATGGCATAATCGTGGTGCTAGTTTCATGAATGTATACGTACTGCAAAATTTATCAAGTTGTATACATAAATATGTACCGCCTTTTGTATATCAATCATATCACAATGCAGTGGTTTTAAAAAAAACAAACCAGTTGAGAGCAGTCTCAGAGCTTGGGAAATAAACACATAGTTCAGTCACTAGTTTTAATATTAAAATATATGCACTTAAGAAAATAAAGGATTTCATGACCAAACATACCGCTTCATTTTGAAGGAATGAATTTACTTCATTGAAGACACTATGCTAGATGTACAAGCCACCCCAAATTTTGGGTCTGCCATTTAAGCCAAGCAGTTTGTAATACTTTTTTACAGAAGCCCGAGTGAACGAATACACTCATATATTCCAGACTAAAGAGGGGGACAACTTGAAATGGCAGTGGGTGAAACGAAAAGGCCCCCAACACAGCCGGTTCTCTTTAGACGAAAGACAGGAAAGAGGCAGCATAGCAAGGCAGAAAACTTTTAGACCATAACCACTCTAATTCAGCCAAATACCACAGAAAAAAAATGTGGCCCCCACCCACAGCAGCCTGGACTTCCACCCTCCTCCCAAACTCCCCACCGAAGTGCCATCAGAGAAGGCTGAGAGCAGCAACAGAACCTTCAGCCCTGCCAGCAGATGAGGCATCACCCTCGCACTATCAGTGTAAACTATGTGTGGAGTCCTCGCAAGGCAACATCAAGTCAACCCTCGCCCTCTCCACTAGGGTGGTGTCAGTGGAGGCCTAGCGGTGAGTCAGCACATTCACGACAGTGGAAATGAGGTCCCCACTGTTGTCACAGTGTCACTGGAGTCCGTGTAGGAAGTGCTCACGAGGCACCCCTGACCTCCCAGCCAGTGCGATATCAGCAAAAGTCTGCTGGGCAGCTGGAGCTCCACCCCAACCCGGGAGTGACGAGAAGCCCCTCTGCTCAGGTGTCAACAGGAGCTGAGTCCACAACCCCAGCTGCCACTACCATCTGGCAGTCATGATGCTGCACCCCATTTCCCTGCTTGGACTTTGTCAGACTAAGCCTGTAAAAACACAAAACTTAAATAAGATCCAGCATCTCACAATACAATGCCCAAAATATCCAGGCTTCAATCAAAACTCACATGTCATGCCGAGAGCATAGAAGATCTCAGGTTGAATGAGGAAGACGATCAACAGAGGACGACACTAAGATGACACAGAGGTTAGAATTATCTGACGAAGATTAAAAGTGGCCATCTTAAAAAGATTCAGCAAGCAATGAGAAAGACACCTGAAAAAACGAAAACACAGAAAATTTCAGCAAAGTAATAGAAGGCACAAAGCCAAATGGAAATCTCAGAACTAAAAACTATAGTATCAAATAAAAATTCAGTGGCTAGGCTCAACAATAGGCTGAAGGGGACAGAGAAAATGATCAGTGAATAACAGAAACTGCCCAACCTGAATAACCAAGAGACAAGAGAATGGAAAAAAATCAACAGAATCTCTGGAACGCAGGAAACTATAACAAAGGATCTAAAAACTGTGCCATTGGAGTCTTGGAAGACGAGGAAAGAAAGAGCAGAGGTAAAATAGTACTCAAAGAGCCCTGGCTGGTGTGGCTCTGTGGATTGGACATCGGCCTGCCAAATGAAAGGTTGGTGGTTCGATTCCCAGTCCGGACACATGCCTGGGTGGCGGGCCAGGTCCCCAGTTGGGGGCACAGAAGAGTCAACCACACATTGATGTTTCTCTCCCTCTGTACCCCTCTCTAAAAAGAAATAAATATTTTTTAAAAGTACTCAAAGAAATAATGTCTGAAAACATCCCAAAAAGCTAAGCAAATTCAAAACAGTCTAAACCTAAGGAATTCACATATGATATATTACAGTCAAACTTCTAAAAACTTAAAAAATCTTGGAAATGGCAAGAGAGAAACAATACCTTACCTATACAGAGACAACAATTTTTATTAAAGCAGATTTCTCATCAGAAACCATGGAGGCTGGAAGTATATGGCACAATATGGTTGAGTGCTGAAAGAAAAGAACCATAATCCAGACTTTATACACAGTGAAAATATCCATCAGGGATGAAAAGGAAGTCAAGACATTCTCAGATGAAGGAAAATTCAGAGAATTTGCTATCATTACATTTACCCTAAAGGAATTATTAAAGTTCTCTAAACAAAATAAAAATAAAAATAAAAATAAATAAAAGTAGGAATCTTGGAGTATCAGGAGAAATAAAAAACTCAAGAAATAGTAAAACTATGGTTAAATATAGTAAACTTTTTCTCCTGTTGTTTTTGAAGTTATGTTTGATGGTCTGTATGTAGAATTAACGTTTAATTTATAATTATAATTATGTTATAATTTTAATGTATAATTGTTATAAACAGGGCAGGATTGAAGGGAGAGAGGGAGGTAAGGTTACTGCACCTCACTAGAACTGGCAAAACGACACTGGAAGGTTATGGTAAGTTGTGTATATATAATGGAACCTAGAACAACCAGTAAAAAAACATACAAAAAGATATAGATAAGTCAAAATAGAATTCTTTATAAATGTCCAAGTAACCAAGAGGAAGTTAGGAAAAAATAAACAGAAAAGTAAAAAATAAAAATAAAAATAAATAAAATGTCAGACTTAAGCCTTGATATATCAATAATTACATTAAATAAAAATGATCTAAATGTATCAATTAAAAAAAACAGATGGCAGAGAAGAGTGAGTTAAAAAATCACCGAACTATATGCTATCTACAAAAAAACTCATTTCAAATATAATAATATAGGCTGGTTGAAAGTAAAAGGGTAGGGAGGTTATGCCGTGCAGGCATGAACAAAAGGAGAGCAGCAGGGCTATGTTAATATCACATAAAGTAGACTTCAGAGCAAAGACAATTACCAGAAATGGGAGGACATTATATAACGATAAAAGGGTCAACCCACCAAGAAAAAGCAATCCTACATGCGTATACACTGAAAAACAGAACTGCAGAATATATAAAGCAAACAGGAAAAAGTTAAAAATAGACAAATTAACAATTACAATTGAAGATTTCAACACCATTTCTCATCAATTGATTGAACTTGACAGAAATCAGCAAGAATATAGAAAGAATCAATAATACCATCAACCAACAAAATTTAATCAATACATATAGATTATTCCACCCAACAAAAGCAGTATATACATTCTCTTCAAGTGCCCTCAGAACATATGCCAAAATATATCCCTAGGTATTCAAACTTCAAAAAATGTAAAAGAAATGAAAAAATATAGAGTGAATTCTATCACTACAATGTAATCAAACTAGATAATAACAGAAACTAGAAAATCAAAAATAGGAAAAGAAAGAACTAGAAATCAATAACAGAAAAATCTCCAAACACTTGGAAACTAAACAACATTCTAAATAATCAATGAGTCAAAGAGGAAGTCTCAAGGGAAAATTAAAAATATACTGAACTGAATGATAACAAAAACATAGTATAAAAGTGTGTGAGGACAGGTGGCTCAGTTGTTTGGAGCCTCGTCCCATGCACCAAAAGATGGCAGATTCAATTCCCAGTCAGAGCACATGCCTAGGTTATGGGTTTGATCCCCAGTTGGGGCACGTACGGGAGGCAACTGACCAACATTAATGTTTCTCTCTCTCTCCCCATCCCACCCTCTCTCTCTCTCTTTAAAATTATTAAAATGTATTCTTTCCCTAGGTTGCGTGGGTTCATCCCCGATCCAGACACATATGATCCCCAGTCTGGGTGTGAACCAAGGCAATAAATTAATGCTTCTCTCTCATTGATGTTTCTCCCACTTCCCTGTCTCTTTAAATAAGCAAATTAAAATATCCTTGGGTGAGGATAAAAAAAAATTTTAAACATATCCTCAGGTAAGGAGTAAAAAAAGAAAAAGTTGTATGAAATAGCTAAAGCAATGACAGGAGGGAACTTTATGGCACTAAATGCATTCATTAAAAATGAGAAAAAGAACTTCCAGCCAAGATGGAGGTGTCCGTGGACACACTGTGCCTCCTCTCACAACCAAAATTAAGGACAACAAAGATTTAGAAACAAGAAAACACTAGAACTTATAGAAAATTGAACTTACGAAAGTCCAACAACCATTTATCCAGACGGGTAAGAGGGGCGGAGTCGCAGTAGGAAAAAGTGGAGGTGCGGACCCGGGAACACAGGCAGCAGCGGCTGGCAGTTCCCAGGAGTATAGGCAGCTAGCAGATCCCAGGCACAGGATGGCAACTGTGCAGACCCAGTGAGGGCACACAAGGCGGCTGGCTGACCAGGTGGTCCCACATTCATGCGCAGATATTCCAGGCGAAGGGGAAATGGTGGAAGGGACTAGAATTCAAGAGAGAGCAGAGCAAGCGCCATTGTTCGCTCTCAGACCCCACTCCCACATACAGCGTCACAACTCAGCGACTGGGCTGCCCTGCCCTGGGGAACACCAAAAGCTCCGCCCCTCACTACATAACAGCCGTGACCAGACCAAATGAAAAAAAAAAAAAAAAAGGCTCAAACCGGAGAACAAATGAAATCTCCAGAGCCAATTCCTCTAAGCAAACAAAGAGATAGCCAACCTATCAGATGCACAGTTCAAAGCCCTGGTGATCAGGATGCTCACAGAATTGGTTGATTTTGCTCACAAATTAGATGAAAAAATGCAGGCTACAATACGTGAAATGAAGGAAGACACATGGGGAACCAATAGAGATGGGAGGAAAACTGGGACTCAAATCAATGGAGTGGACCAGAAGGAAGAAACGAACAACCAAACAGAAAACAAGGAAGAAACAAGAATTCAAAAAAATGAGGAGAGGCTTAGGAACATCCGGGACATCTTTAAACATTCCAACATCCAAATTATAGGGGTACCAGAAGGGGAAGAGGAAGAGCAACAAGTGGAAAACTGATTTGAACAAATAATAAAGAAGAACTTCCCCAATCTGACAAAGGAAATAGACTTTCAGGAAGTCCGGGAAGCTCAGAGAGTCCCAAAGAAGTTGGACCCAAGGAGGAACACACCAAGGCACATCAGAATTACATTAGCCAAGATTAAAATGAAGGAGAGAATTCTAGAAGCAGCAAGGGATAAGGGGATAGTCACCTACAAAGGAGTTCCCATCAGACTGTCAGCTGATTTCTCAAAAGAGACCTTCCAGGTAAGAAGGGGCTGGAAAGAAGTATTCGAAGTCTTGAAAGGCAAGGACCTACATCCAAAATTGCTCTATCCAGCAAAGCTGTCATTTAGAATGGAAGGGTAGATAAAGTGCTTCTCAGATAAGGTCAAGTTCAAGGAGTTCATCATCACCAAGCCCTTATTGCAAGAAATGTTAAAGGGACTTAGCTAAGAAAAAGAAGATAAAAAATATGACAGTAAAAAGACAGCAAACTCACAGATATTAACAACCACACCTAAAACAAAAGCAAACTAAGCGAACAGCTAGAACAGGAACAGAACCACAGAAATGGAGATCGCATGGAAGGTAAGCAACAGGGAAGTGTGGTGGGGGGAGGTACAGAGAACAAGTAGCATAGACAGTGGGTAGAAAATAGAAAGGGGGAAGACAAGAATAGTGTGGGAAAAGTAGAAGTTAAAGAACTTATGAACATGGACATGAACTAAAGTGGGGAATGTGGGTGGGAGGGAGTATGCAGGGTGAAGGGGAATGATGGGGGAGAAATGGGACAACTGTAATAGCATAATCCATAAAATATATTTTTTAAAAAATGAGAAAAAGTCTCAAGTCAATAATCTAAGCTCCTCTCTCAAGAATCTATCAAAAAAGAGCAAAATAACTCCAAAATAAGAAAAAGAAATTTAAAAAAACATAAATCAATGAGATTGAAAGCAGAAAAACAACAAAGAAATAAAACAAAGAGCTGATTCTTTGAAAAAAAATTAATCATATTGACAAATCTCTAGCAAGACTGACAAAGAAAGAAAAGAAAACATTTATCAATATCAGAAATGAAATAGGGGCTATCACTGCAGACCAGGCAGAAATCAGAAAATCAAAATAATAATAGGAGAATTCTATAAACAATGTTGTTATGAGTGCTATGAACACAAATATTTATTTGAAAAAATAGTTGAAATGTACCAAGTCCTTGAAAAACACAAATTACCACAACCCACTCAATATCAAATAAATCACTTGATTAGCCCTAAAACTCTTGAGAAAGTGAACTCATAAATTAAAAACTAACAAAATAAAGAAATCTCCAGGCCCAGATGGTTTCACTCGAAAATTTTAACAAAAGTTTAAATAAGAATTAACATATTAATTCTTTACATTCTCTTCCAAAAAACAGAAGACTTCCCAATCCATTTCATGAAGTGAAATTACCATGGTACCAAAACTAGACAAAGACAATACCAAAAAGCAGAACAATATCCTTCATGAACATAGATGTAAAAATCCTTAACAAAATATTAACAAATGCATTAAGTGGGTTGCCCCACCCCTGCTGAATACCTAAGGCTCCACCCCTTACAATGTAAGAGGTGAGCTGAGACAAAAGAAAATATATATGACCCAAATGAAAGAACAGATCAGAACAGGGATGTCCAGAAAAAGAACTAAGCAATGAGGGGACAGTCAGCTTATCAGATGCAAAGTTCAAAACACTGGTAATCATGATGCTCACAGAAATGGTTGAATATGGATGCAAAAGAGTGGAAGAAGTGAAGGCTATGCAAAGTGAAATAAATAAAAATGTACAGGGAACCAACAGTGAAGGGAAGGAAGCTGGGACTCAAATCAATGATTTGGAGCAGAAGGAAGAAATAGATGTTCAACCAGAAAAGAATGAAGAAACAAGAATTCACAAAAATTAGGAGAGGCTTAAGAACCTCCAGGACAACTTTAAATGTACCAGCACTGACATCATAAGGGTTCCAGAAAGAGAAGGGGAAGAGCAAGAAATTGAAAACTGATTTGAACAAATAATGAAAGAGAACTTCCCCAATCTGGCAAAGAAAATAGACTTTTAGGAAGTCCAGGAAGCTCAGAGAGTCCCAAAGAAGTTGGACCCAAAGAGGACCACACCAAGACACATCATAGTTACATTAGCCAAGATGAAAGATAAGGAGAGAGTCTTAAAAGCAGCAAGAGAAAAGAAGAGAGTTACCTACAAAGGAGTTCCCATAAGACTGTCAACTGATTTCTCAAAAGAAACCTTATAAACATGAAGGGGATGGAAAGAAGTATTCAAAGTCATGAAAGGCAAGGACCTACATCCAAGATTACTCTATCCAGCAAAGCTATCACTTAGAATGGAAGGGCAGATAAAGTGCTTCCCAGATTAGGTCAAGTTAAAGGAGTTCATTATTGCCAAGCCCTTATTATATGAGATGTTAAAGGGACTTATTTAAGAAGATCAAAACTATGAACAGTAAAATGACAACAAACTTACAACTATCAACAACTGAACTTAAATAAAAAACAAAAACAAACTGGCAAGTAACTAGAACAGGAACAGAATCACAGAAATGGCGATCACATGGAGGGTTATCAGTGGGGAGAGGGAGGGTGAAGAATGGGGGAAAAGGTACTGGGAATTAGAAGCATAAATGGTAGGTACAAAATAGACAGGGAGAGGTTAAGAATAGTACAGGAAATGGAGAAGCCAAAGAACTTATATGCCGGACCCAGGGACATGAACTAAGGGGAGGAGGAATGCTGGAGGATGGGGGAATGCAGGGTGGACGGGGATAAAGGGTAGGAAAAAAGTGGGACAACTGTAATAACATAATCAATAAAATATACTTGAAAAAATCAGTTGCATTTCTATTGATATATACCAGCAATGAACACATGGACATTGAAGTTAAAACAGTACCATTTACAATTATTCAAATAAATCAAATACCTGCATGTAAATCTAACGAAACACATGCAGAGTTGTATGTTAAAACACTGATGAAAGAAATCAAAGAGGATTTAAATGAATGAAGATATATCATGGATTGGACAACTCAACATGATATAGATTTCAGTCCTCCCAAACTCAATGTATGAAATCTATTCAGAAAGAGTCCAACTGTTGTTAATATAACAAGAATGGTTTACATGACATCAATGTAACCTGGCAGCCAAAGAGAGAGGACTGGAATGCATACATGTGAACAATGGTGACTTCAACGTACTAGTCCATGGGGTGGTAGACACAGTGGAGTGAGCATGTGCGCTCTGCGGCCATTACATCCAAAATGACTGACTGGGTACAGCAACGAATCTGCATCAAATTTTGCATTATGCTTGAACATCCCGCCATGAAAATTATTCAGATGATTCAGAAGGATTTCAGGGATGATGCAATGAGTAGAGTGCAAATAAAGGCATGGCACAAATTCTTCAAAGATGGTTGAGAATCTGTTGAAAATGATCCACATTCTGGAAGGTCTGCAACAAACAGGACACCTGATAATGTTGAACATGCATGGGCTGCAATCAACAAAGATCAGTGACTGACCATAAGAGAACTAGAGGCTGATCTGGGGACTCCAAAACCACTGTATCTGAGATTTTTAATGCAGGATGTTGGCATGAAACATCTCATGGCAAAATTCGTTTTGTGGCTTCTGCTACCAGAGCAGAAGGAACATCATGCTGCAGTTACTAACGACATAGTTCAAACTGCTATCAGTGAACCGGATTTCCTCAAGGAGGTCATAGCCTTGAAGGGGACTGAGGCATCACTGTCCTATGTACAATGTTTTTTGTATTTTGTATCTTCCTCAATAAATATGTCTATTTTAAATATTATATGGCTAAATACTTTCTGGACAGATCTCATAAGTTTAACACAATTCCTATCGAAATTTCAGCGAGATTTCTTGGTTGGCATAAACAAGATTATTCTAAAGTTCATATGGAAAGGCAAAGAAACTATAATAGGTAAAACAATTTTGAAAAGGAATAAAGAAGATTCAATTATCCAATTTTAAGACTTAATATCAGGTTGGCCAAAAAGTTCGTGTGCTTTTTTCCTGTCAACTAAAAGACATTTTTCACTTTCACCAATAACTGTACTGATTTGGATATTTTGAGTATGTCAGCTATCTCTCACATGCCATAACACTGATTGTCCTCAATTAATGTCTCCATCTGGTTGCTGTCAACTTCAGCTGCTCTACCCGACTGTGAAGGACCGTCCAGCAAAAAACCTCCAGCACAGAACTTCACAAACCACTTTTGACGTGTTTGATCAGTCACAGCACCTTCACCTACGCTGCACAAATCTTTTTTTTTTTTTTTGCATTTCAGTTGCATTTTTATCTTTCTTGAACTAATAAAGCATAATATGCTGAAAATGTCACTTATTTTCTTCCATCTTCAATATTAAAATGACTATATGAAAATTCACCAATTTTGATGTGTTTTTTTTTTTAATGCACACTGGTATGACAGCTGTCACAATACAATCTAACAAATTATTTCTAATGAAATTAAATACAACTAAGCACTACTAGAGTCATCTTAAGGAAAAAAACAAACAAACGTTTGGGCCAAACCAATATAAAGGGAAAGCAAGCAAGATGTAAGACAGGCAAGTATCATACTGTGCAGATAGATCTGACTCTATCTTCAAAAGCTGACTCCATTTTAAAACTAATCCACCTGAATCTTTGATGCCCTCCCATTTTCCACAGGTAGACTCTAGAATGTGTACAGAGACTTCAGGTTAATCCAAACTACCACCATTAATCCTCCCTGCACCTTTGATTCTTTCTCTGGGGGAAAGGTGCCTTCATCGTTATCTTTAAAATCACCCCAGTGCCAGAACCCCCAGTATCTTGTCCCTTTGTTCCCCTCGACCACCCTTGCATTCCTTAGGAGTGGGCAGGTCCATTTATTAGAGGGATATAAAACAGGTGGTCTGGGGTGGGAGGTGTGACTGGTGCAGGTATCGTTTTTATCCTTCACTCGCCCAAGTAAGCTTCCTATTAAATCTCCTTAAACCAACTAGCTGGACGTGCCTGCTTTGTTCTTTGACCTCTCTGCTTCTTCACTATTTGGGGACTGCTCTGCATATGTGGCCTCTTCATGAAACACATACTTTGTATAAAAATTAACTTTTTTTGGTAATTAACAAATTATAAAATCAATTATATAAAGCTCATGCACTTAAATGTAAAACTATAAAATTTTTAGGACAAAAACATCGGAGAAAAGCTATGGAACCATGAGCAAGACAAAGAGTTCTTAGACATAAAGGAAAACCACAATTTGTAAAAGAAAAATCTAGTAATTTGGAAGTCATCAAAATTAAAAAACTTTTGTTCTGCTAAAAGCCCTATTAACAGAATGATAAAAGATACTGGAAGAAAATATTTGCAAACTACATATCCAAAAAGAAACTAGTTTCTAGAATGCATAGAAATCTCCCAAAACACAACAGCAAAAAATTAATAATCCAATTAGAATGTGGATAAAAGACATGCAATCGCATTTCACTGAAGAGAATATACAGGTTGCAAACAAGCACTTAAAAGGACGTCCAACATTATCAGCCATTAGGGAGATGAAAATTAAAACAACCACAAGATATCACAATGCATATACCTGAGTAGCTAAAATTAAAAATAGCGACAACACAAACTGCTGGCAAGAACACAGAGAAACTGCACGACATTACTGGTAGGCATGTAAAGTAGTGCCACTATTCTGCAAAAACCTGACAGCCACCATATGACCTAGAAATTGCACTCATTAGCATTCATCCCAAAGAAGTGAGGACGTGTTCAGGAACACACAAACCTACACATGCATATTCATAGCAGCTTTATGAACAATCGACGTGGATCCTGGCCGGCAGGATCCATGTGTTGTGGCTGCAAGAGACAAATTACACGAACTACAGAAGTCCTGTGGAGAAAAAGGGATGGCATGGCCGCTCTCTAAGTGAGAGAGAGAGAGTCCCATCCACTGCCTGGACAGGCTTTTATTGCTTCTCTGGATACATTACATCGAGGATGGTCCTCATTTACTATGCACAGGTTCACTGTAGATGATTGCCTTTTACATATAACAAAGGAAAGAATGTTGCTAATTACTTCAAAGAGAAGGATCTTGTAGATCAAGGGGAAAAGTGGTTGAACTGGTTACACTTCATACTTGGGAGGTTTAGCTCAGATTTTAGGAAGTTGCAGTAAGCACTTGCTTCCTCAATTCAGGGTGAGGGAGTTTTAGCAAAAGCAAGTCTCAGAGCAGCCTAGGTACAATGCAGGCCTTATTTCCCACAGGAGAACCTATCTATGGGCGTGGCTCCTGTGTGCCGGGACCTTGCTCCCCACTGGCCGTTCTGAGTGGAGGCTGGGCTACATTCCCACACCACTCAGAAAGGTTCCCTATAAGCAATAGCCTTAAACTGGAAACAAAACATATGTCCCTCAACAGGTGAATGGTTAAATAAAGAGTGGCACATCATGTGATGGAATATTATACAGCAGTAAAGAAACCAATTCTTTTGTATAAAACTTAGAGGACTCTCCAGAGAAGTATGCTGAGTGAGCAAAGTTAAGCTCAAACAATTACACTTTGTTATATAACATTCTTAAAATGACAAAATTATAGGACTAGAGACCAGATTAGTGGTCACCATGGGCAATGAGAGAGCGGGTGCAAGAGGCAAGCAGGTGTGGCTGTAAAAGGGAAATAGGAACGTCCCCGTGGTCTGTGCTGTCCCTCCACTGCGCCCTTGCCAATCTCCTGGGTGCACGAGGCTACTGTACTACAGGGCTGAGGAAGTTAACGGTGGGGGAACCAGGGCAGCGATCACAGGATCTCTCTCTAGGACTTCTTACAACTGCATCTGAACATGCCGTTATCTCAAAATAAAAAGTTTAATTTAGAAAATAACTTTTCTTAGCTCTCCATCTGTTCAAAAACAGGTGGCATTTGCCCCACAGGCTGCAGTAGTTGTGTAGTCCAACGCAAACACCAAAAAACACTGTAAGCTCATCCAATGGTATTTTAGAAGCTAAAAAGTTACAAGATCTAAAAACCATCAGAGGTCTTAAAATGTGTTTTCAGTCATAGTTCTTATCATTACTGCAGTGGTTTGCTACAGGCATGTGTCTTTCCCCAATCCTGAGGTGAAGCGGTGAGAGCGATGAGGATGTAACCTCGTCTACATCTGGAATCTTCAAAGTCTTCGATCTCTCGTTGCTTTCATAGCAGCATCGTGCGCTCATCTCCTCCAGCTGTGCGCTGCTCTTACTTTCCTACATCCCAGATTCTCAGTACCTCCTGGAAGTTGGGGTTTGTTTTAATCGACTCTGTTGTGGGCCACGTAAACATGATTGTTTCTTGAACAGGGTTTCTGTGTGAATTGTATAGATTGGTTTTAACTTTGTCAGTATTTCCCTTTATAATCTCAGTTTTGTCCACTGTGCAGCACACAGTTATTTTAAACCATATTTAAAATGCCTATATTCACACATTCATGTTAGAAAAAGTACATCAATCCAGTACAACATAAGTTGTAATCATTATTCAGTCATTCAGTGTAGTTCCTGTTTCCTTTGCACTGCTTCTTAACTGTTTCTTTATTGTGGTCTCTTTTAAAAACTGTGTTGTGATCCTTAGCTGATTGTATGGGAATACGAGTAGGGCACTAATCGCTCTGTGTCCCTATGTGAGTCCATGGTGGAGTTTTACTGTCCCAGGTCTTTCTCGAAGGCTCATCCAAATCGATCGTTCTTTGGGTAGCCCACAATGTTAGCGCCCTTAAGTCTTTTCTCCTGGGCCTGTTAGATTGCCAGGAGAAGATGCTTTATTTTCTGTCTGAAGGGTAAAATCCATCAGGGGCTGGGTGTGGAAAAGGCTGGGTGGGATCTTGGCATTGTATGTGTCCATCACCAAACCTCCTTATTTTTAAGTACAAACCCTCTTCCTCCAACTATACCTGGTTATACCTTGGCTACATCAGCCAAGACACCTTCTCCTGAGTCACCTGCCTTCTGCCAGGGTTGAGGAGAAAGTCTGGGGTTTTTTTAGACTGACCTTCAACCAACCTCCTTTTTTCTAGTCCATCTTCACAATTACTTCCAGGAGAACCTGGTTATATCAATTCCTGAGCATTATGGGGATTTGCAGTTAAAGTTTTGAGCTGTTTAGGTACTGCATTGCTAGCTTATACTTCAGCATTCTCAGGTACACTCAGGTATAGTGTATGTATAGTGTATTTACATAGTGAGTTACCACTCACCCGTTTGCTTTCCTCCTTTTTCATTGCTCTTATCTATGCTCACTTTCTCTTCTTCCAGGGAATTTAGGCCCTTTTCCTTTACTATTGTTTTATCACCAAGGGGGAGCATAGGTTCATTTTGCCATCATTAATCAGAGGTCTTTATTCAAAAAATCATAGTCTGAGCTGACACATCAGCAACTGATGTCAAGGGTTTAACATGACATCTGGGTTTGTCATCGTTCTTATCCAGTGAAGAGCTTAGATGGCAAATCCCCCTGTGTCCTGGTTACTTCATGCACATGGACTCAAATTATCATTTTGGATGTAGCTGAGACTAGTTCTTACGAGTAATGTAGGTCGTCGAGTAATGCAGGTCGTTAGACTAGAGGGCAAGGGACCAAATCCCAAGCCAACTTGAAGGAGGAATTATAGTAAGATATCCTTATTTGGTTGTGATATCTTCTGCTTTTTGTTTTGTTTTGTTACTACCAGCATTTAGGGTCCATCTTTGGCGGTTGTAGGCTCTCCTAATCCTAGATACTTAACCAGAATCCACCAGGGGGGCTCCAGGAAAGGTAGGAAATTGAACCAGTAACTCAGTAGACTGAGTCCAATGTTCTAAAATTACAGGATAGTCTGGAAATCTTACCATAAAACATACACTTTTATTGCTATGTGAAAATGTACATCGAGTCCCAGGTAGCACATTTTCATGTCAGCAATAAGCTAGCTGCTAGGCTGGGGGAGATATTCCACTGAGAGCAGCAGAGTTGGGCAGACTCTCAGTGAAGGGCAAGAACAGCTAAGCAGAGAGTTCCTGCGGGCTGTTTAGGAATGAGTCAACCTCTGCCGCAGGTAGCTGGGATAATACAGCCATCCTGCCTGGGGCCATGCACCCACTGAAATAAAGAGAACGTCAGGCTGTCACACACACAGTCAGCACATTTCCGGAAGTTCCTGGCTCACTTTGGATGTTTGCATGAAGGGATCAGAAATTGGGAAGAGCTATTTGTATTATCTGTGCTGCTTGACATTTTGCAGAGTTGACACTGTATCTAGGTTTGCATTTATATGTATAAACCAAGGGTTTAGAGCATGTTACTTTAAGTTTTGCCAAGTTGATAGGTAAAATGGCATTGTATCACTATTTGAGCAGAAAACCTTTGTTAATAAAGTTGTGCTTTCCCTCCCCCCCCATGGACTTACTGGCCCCTTGTGTTTTTCTTTTATGAATGTGTTCTTTCACTTATTCAAAAATATTTATCGGTCACGACTCTTTTAGTTTTGGGGAAATAGGGTTAACAAGACAAACAAGGTCCCTTCCCATCTCATAAAGCTCATGATTCAGAAGCAGACAAACATTAAATAAGTAAATAAGTAACGTAATTTTTTGTGAGTGTTTCTGGAACTTGAAAAAACACGTCCCTGTTTTTTAGGGACATAATTTGACATATATGAGTCAGATTTGTTTTATGACGTTGTTTGGGTCTTCTCAACATTTATCCGTTGTTAACTTGCTCTGTCATGGCTGAAAATGGTGAACTAAAGTCTCCACTTGCTAACGTGTTTGTGTCACTCCTTGCAGTTTCTAAATTTCTGTTAAAATTTGATCACTTTGTACATATTCACACTTTTCAGATCCTCATCGTGAATTATATACTTTATCATCAGATGGCCTTCCTCTCTTTTGTGCTGTTTGCTCCCCTTCAGCTTTAATAGCAGGGCCGGGAACACCGCTTCCTTTTTGTTGCCCTAACAACTTCATTTTTTGCGCTTACAGGTGAGAGCTATGAATTTTCCTCTCAACACTCTGTTAGTGCTATTGTTATTTTCTCCACGTGTCACTGGTATACTTTTGTCCATCCTTTTACTTTCAGCTGTTTGGAATCACTTTAGATGTATGTCTTTTATATGGTATGTATTTGGGTTTTCCTTCGTAATCCAGTTGGAGTATTTTTCTTTAAGTACGTTAGCTTCTATCTACAGGCACCATATTTAAGTAATGACAAAATAATAGTATGCATAATAGTATAACTAATGCATTTACTTCTTCGTACCCCCTCCACTAAATTAGCTCATTGTATTATTTTTATTTATTCTTTCAGTACTTACTCTTATAAAGCATAATAGCAACTTTAACTGATTTTTACTCCTAATAATAGAAGAATAAGAAATCAGAACACTTATGTCACCTCTTACCTTCTTCTCTTACTTCCAACTTCCAATGTTAAAGCATTTTTGAAACCATAATTTCCACAGTTCACCCTGTTGTTATCCTCTAGCAAATTCTTTTGCTGTAGGTTTTCCATTTATTCCTTAAATTTTTTTTTTCTTTTATTGATTCCAGAGAGAGGGGAAGTGAAGAAGAAAGGGAGAGAGAGAAACATCCATGTGAGAGAGAAACGTCAATCATTTGCCTCTCACACACGCCCCAACTGGAGACCAAACCCACAACCAATCCTGGTTCGATTCAACCAGGAATCGAACCTGCAAACTTTTGGTGTGTGGGACAGTACCCAACCAACTGAGCCACACCAGCCAGGGCTCCATTTATCTTGCCTGGAATTGTTGAACTCCTTGAATCTGAGGGTTTATATTTTTAATCAAATTTAAAAAATTGTAAGCTGATTTTTACTAGTGTTCCATGTATATCCCTAAAAAAAAAAGTTTATTCTCTGTTGAGTAAAAATACCTATTTTTAGGCCCTGGCTGGTGTAGCTCAGTGGACTGAGCGCGGGCCTGCGAACCAAAGGATCGAGGTTCGATTCCCAGTCAGGGCACATGCCTGGGTTGCCAGGCCAGTTCCCGGCAGGGGACATACAAGAGGCAACCTCACATTGATGTTTCTCTCCCTCTCTCCTTCCTTTCCCCTCTAAAGATAAATAAATAAAATCTTTAAAAAAAATACCTATTTTTATCTTCCAGATCAAGTTAATTAATTTTATCACTCAAGTCTTCTACATCTTTGCTCTTCTTGGCTATTTGATCTATCCATCTGTGAAAGGTATATTGTAAAATCTCCAGCTAACATGGTTGATCTATTTCTACTCTGTCCATAATCATTTGTGTTGCATATTTGGAGGCTATATTGCTATATGGTTAGTAACATACATATACACAATCATATCATTCGATATTATGTTAGTAGCATGTCATCCTGTGCCCCTGATGGCATGTTCATCTTATAATTGTTTTGCTCAGGTTAAAATTACTGCTATGGCTTTTATTCAATTTGCCTGGCATACCATTTTCCATCTTTTCCATTTTCAATGTTTAGTACACTTTTACTTTAAATATATCTTTTATAGATATTGCTAAATCTTTTAAAACCCAAACCATGAGGACCATGTGAGGCAGGGAATGTCAATGTCTGTGGAGAATCTGGACTGAAATAAATGGGCCGACCTTGCACTGAGCCAGTAATGCACCTGCAGGGAGAGGTATTTCAAGGCAAAGCAGCTTGCAAAAGAAGTTCGTAATGGGCTTTAATTTATTCCAATCCCAACGAGTTATGCCTTGGAAGTTAGGCCTAATCCCAAAAGGTTTAATGTGCTTTCTGAAAGAGCTGAGGTAATAGCATGTGGCCAGCTGTGCCTTGTATCAAATGGAAAAGGAATAGTCCCAGGCCGGAGGAAAGTTTCAGTCCTAGGAGAGTTCAAAGACAGACAACCTTCCTGTGACAATGGGGAAGTGAACAACAAAGGAAGGAGAGAGATGCTTAACCGCAGCATTACTGAGCATCCAAATGCTCACTCTGGTCTCCATGCCTTAAGTTATTACCCAACAGCTCAAGAGATTAAAAGCTTTTTGAACAGACTGGCTCCTTTCCACAGAACTGGCAGGCAGGGAGATTAAATACAGATGACCCAACTGAAATACACTAAAGTCAGAGACACAAGCTTATAGAATAATGAGAAAATAGAGAAGGACAGACGGGCTACTGAAGTACAAAAAAACCCGTAAGAAAAAATGAGGCCCGGTGGAGTGGGTGAGGCAAAACGTAGGCACACAACTGCCCTTCCTGACCTTTGAAGCATGGGGGAGAGGACAGGAATCCTGACATTGTGCAAACCTTACCCAGGTCTAGTGCATACGTTCTGGAAGGACTGAGAGGATGCTACTCATATTTCCCTGACCCAAAGATTCTGTATCTCACTTTTAATGCTTATGCAGACTGTGGTAAATATTGTAGAGAATGGAATTAGGTAGAGAATGGAATTAGACATGGTTCCTAAAAACTAAACTGCATTCAGAATAAGGTAGACATCTTTGGGTGGCAGACCAAGTAGGACATTTTCAATAGAGCTATAAAAGGTGGATACACACACACACACACACACACACACACACACACACACGATGGCAGACTTCCACAAAAATATCTAAAAGTCACGATTTCAAGAGATTCCCTTCTTTTTCTACTTCTAGTGAGTAAATAATGATGTGAGGTCCTTTTGGGGAAAAGGGAAGGACAATTATGGTAGGTGTTAGCATCTGTCCAGGTGAGTCTGGCTGCAGGTGTCCCTCCCTATTGCCTCACGGAGGGTGCAGGAAGGAAGGACCAGTGTGTGCGGCTGTCGCTGCACTGACAGGAAAGGAATTAGGCTGGTGGCTTCACAACCAGCAGTGACACAGACACATCTTGGTATCATGACTTTTGTACAATATATCAAGTGACAGCTTTGCAATGAATGGCAATGGTTTCTATTCCTGTTTCTAACCTAAGTCCTCTTGGAATTTGCTCTTCAAGAACTGTTAGGCTTGGTAATGAGGACTCTTGAAAGCCAGAGATCATGTCCTACTGCAGAGCCCCCAGCATGATTTTCTGTGAAACTGCTAATTAATTATTCAGTTTTGCCTTGAAGGTACTGAAGAAAGGGTAGTAATATGGAAGCTGATGTCTCAAAAAAATTACCCAGGGCACCCACATAGGAGTACTATTTACCCCGAGAATTGTTAAACTCCACCCAGCAAGTCCACAGTAAATTGGGATTTTGTCCCTGGCAGGAAGTGGCTGGCATCCAAGGTGTATTCACTTTTAAAAGTCCACTTTCAGCCTTCTTTCACCAAGCCCATCTAGCAACTGCGTTCTGAAAACCCAGGGCAATCTACTAGGCCCCCTGATGGACAGCAGAGGAAAACAGTGGGGGAAAATAACACCTGGAGGCTCCTACAGGACCTAGGGTACAGTGTGTGGCGAGGTGTCAGCTGGCAAGTGAAGCCCTGGGAGGCGGGCCTGCAGTCCGCTCTGTGAGGTGAACACACTGACAGGAAAGGAAGGGTCCTTTATTGAGCACCTAAAATTACTAGGCGTGATGTCATGCACTGTTCCTACTTCAATTCATCCTCCCAACATCCTCTCCAGAGTAAAATGAACCCGACTCGAGAGACATGGGGCCTCTGGTGCTCAGGGTCTGGAACCTGACTGAGGTCGCCTGGCTAGAAAGTGGCTGAGTGAGGGCTCACCTTTCCCAAAGCTTATGCTCTTCCCACATCACACCCGAAATGTCCTAAGCAAGAATATCTGAATGTTATCTATTGTTCCTTGATGGCTGTGGGGGTATGGCTCCTCTCCCACTGAGCAATGGATGGGGGACTGAGCAGGATGTTAAGATAACCCAGTGGGCAAAGCTGAAGTCACAGCCTGTGTGTCTAAAAATGGGATCTAAGATTGTTCGTATCAACTGTTAGCAAGTGAGGACTGTCCAGTGACACCTGGAAAGGCAAGGTATCTAGAGACTGGGAGAGTGAAATGGAGATCAGCATTAAGAGGTAATAGATCTCAGTAATCAAGATCATGAACTCTGAAGGCAGACTGCCTGGGTTTAAATCCCACCTCCCATTTTGCTGCGCAGTAATCCAGCGTGGCATGCACAGGAGTATCTGGGTGTGGGAGGCTGAAGAGATGAACAGGAGTGACCCAGGGGGCTTTGCTGCAGCTGGTCGGTGAGTACATGTGGTATACTGTACTATTCTGTTTCCATGGATGCTCCTCAATGAGACCAATAAGCACTGAGGCTCCTAAGAGAACCAAACAAAGGGGAGGAAAATAGAAACCTAAGAGGTACTTTACACCAGCAGCTTCTGCATTTGGTAAATATTTTAGTAAATCTCTCTCCAGGGCCACGGAGACTTGAGTAAGGTGGCACACTGTCTCCCACTGACACCAGCTCTTGTGGAGAGGCCCACAGAGCCCTACGGCTCTGCCAGTCCCAGGATCTCCGAGCATCAGCTGGAGTCCTTCCTTCCCACACTGCTTCGTCTTCCTGACTCTCCAAGAGGCCCCAAGTCCTTGGTATCAGCCTGGCCATCTGTGAGCAAATCAAGAAGCCTCAAAGATTAGAACGGCTGGCTCTTATCCCCTGCCCCCTTCCCCCTCCCCCTCCACCCCTCGCCCCCACAGATCTCCCCGTAATCAGCACTGACAGGAGAACAGGCACTCAGAACAGTCACGGGAGTCTGACTTCTAAAAAAGGGCTGCTCCATCAGGAACCAGGACAGGGCTAACAATGTCTTTAGACTACACTGAAGAAAGCCTGCCAGAAAGGCCAATCTGCATCAGAAACTCAGCTGGGCATCCAATAATTTGCATCCTTTCAGCAGGAGCAGAATGGACCCTGACCTTTTCCTCTAGGACCACTTCTTTGCTGCTGTTTGCTAAGTGGTGTAAAAAGCACTTGTGGTCATATTCCAATTAGAACTCTTATGTTGCTTAGACAGACCAATTAACACACTCTTTCTGCCCCCTCAAGATTCTCTCAATCTTAAAATGATCCAGTCAAAAAGCACAACTTCCTGGAAGTGATTCGCAGCAGGGAGTACATGGGGTGGAGAAAGCCTGCAGGAGGCCTGGAGCGGGGAGGGACCCTGCCCTGAGAGGGAGCCCCAGGGACAGACAGCGCCTCCCAGTGCTTTCTGGAGAGCAAGGCTGCCTGTTGGCAAAACAAGATAAACATGTAGTAGTAGTTAAGGCTATTATCTCCTTTATTCAAAAAATAAATATTTCACTTTTGAGTTCACATATTTAAAATCACATTAAGCACAGAGAAGAAATACAGTCCCTTTGGAAATTGTGAACACATGTAGGAAAAAATTCACGTTCAAAACAATGGGGATGGGGTGAGCACGGATTCCAACGCATTCATGACCCAGAGATCCCTCCTCTCACCAGGCAGAGCTACACATTGATTTTAGGAGAGAAAAAGAAACACACACGGCTTTGAAGTTTGAAAGGCACATGAAGTATATGGCACATTCAGTGATAAAACGCTCCCTATTCCCTCCCAAGAAAAGTGGAAAATTTTAATCAAGTCAAAGACCAGAGAAGACAGGTGCTCTTGCTTAGAGCTCAGCATCAAGAAAATCTCTGACAATAAAAGACATTTTTCTTCTGCTTTCACCCTCCTTCGGCGCTCACTCAGTGATGGTGGGGCGCGTGGCCATGTACACGAACACCACGATCAGGAGCACGACCACGGCCAGCGTGGGCAGCACCACCGTGGTGATCTGCTGCCGGGCCTCCTGCATGGCCTGCTTCCGCTCCTTCTTGTCCTTAGACGTCTCCTTCTTGGGCTTCCCTTTGAGCTGCCGCATCTTCCCTGGGGGATGCTAGGAGGGCGTGTCCAAAGAGTGTTTTCAAGGAAGGGCTACACTCCACTGGTCAAGGTGCAGAACCTCCTGTAGAGAGAAAAATAAGAAGGAATGGGGTGAAAGGAAAAAGAAATTGTAAAGTTAAAGGCTAAACTAGGAAAAATATATGCAACTTGTAAGAGATTAAGAACAGCAGAGGTCAGCCCTGCTGAGTGGCGGGCGGCTGGGTAACCGCTCCATCAGCGTGACCCAGCAGCATGCACAGGTGCGCTGTGAACGGGTCACCGGCATGCTGAGACAGAGCCTCTCAGCTCCATGGCAGCTGGGCAAGGTCCTGAGTTCCATATAAACATGAGCCCTCTCTGTGTGTGTCCTGACATGAAAGGACTGGAACAGCACTAACTTGACTTCCTCCACACAAAGGGGGCACAGTTCTCCCTTGCAAGGTTCTAACTACTTGCTCTGCTGTTCTAAATCCACAATCTCCCATCCAGTCTCCACTATCCGACCACAGACAGCCTGCAGATTCCAGGCACACAGTTGACCAACCTCCTACCACATGCCTGACCACAGCCCAGGGCAGCTTCGCTGGGACTGAAGAGGGCCCACAGGTGCCAACTTCTTTCTTTGGTTCCATGCCAACCTTCCTGAACACCCACTGCGTGTGGGGCACTGCGAGAGTAGCTGAGGAAGAGGTGTAAGGCCTGGCTGTATCCTCACAAACCCAGTCTAGGGGTACACGATGGGCGGCAAGCAGTGGAGTACGGGTCAAACAATGAATGGAGACGACTGAGCCTGCGGTCCTGCCACCCACCCAACCTTGGATTCTCAGCCCAGGGTTCTAGTAAATCCTGCAGCCTGGGGAGGGTGCTCAGGAGGTGAAGCAGTGCTGTCAGGAGCGCAGTGATGAACAGGCCCATGGGCAAACAAAGCAACAGCTCCATGCAAGTCCAATTCGGTGATTGCTAGGGCATGGGGGATGATATAAGGAGACTAAATGGTAATGGAAAAAAATGAACATTATATATTAAAAAAATGGCAGAACACAACGTAATAAAGATTTTGAATGTCTCTTAAAAATTAAAAGTTAAAAAATAATAAAAAGCAACAGAAGTATGCTTTGGCTGATTTAAAGTGAGCTGTTTGCTCAAAGGCCTCTGGCCTGTCACGGGATCCCCAGAAAAGCCAAAGGACCGGACTCAGGAAATGAGCAAGACCAGAGCCCAACTCACACCCCAGGCCACAGGACACCCAGGTTGTACCAACACCTGGATAAGGGCCACTGCGGCTGGAGGCCCTGAGGCCACGGCCACTGCCGCAGGATGAATTCTCCCGCTCCCTGGCTTTTCTGCATCACCAGCTCACAAGTGCATCTGACCAGCCAAACTGAGGCCCAGGAGGTCCACAGCCCAGCCTTCCAACCTCCATAGTAGGGGGAGTGTTTTCTAAACACAGTGAAGGAGTGCGGGTTGGATATGGTGCAGGAAAATAAATACAAATTGTAATGGGGGAGGGGTGGGGGGAACACACACCCCTAGAAACGGGGGAGGAGTTTGAGCTGCACGTGTGTGACTGGAGACTTTGCCCCCTTGCTAAACATGGCTGCCAGAAGAGGGGCAAAGGCAAATGTGGCTGACATGGACCCACACTGGTTGGAAGGCTGGACACTCCCACTGGCTGTCAGCATGCAGGGGATTCTGGGAGAGGACTTTTGAAACAGAGCACCCCAGAAAGCTAAAAGGCAGTTGGTTCCTTCCCCTCCCCCAGTGGTGGCCAGTGCAGGCCTGTGAGCCAAGGCCTGGGGCACAGACTCCAAAACACTCCTGAAAATGGACAGTGACTGGAAACTAGCTAAGCCACCTACATTTATGGTACTTCTGGGTGGGAAAAGAGGTCCCTGACACAACCTTGAATTGAGCTGATAGAGGGTGACATGGTGATTTTTCTTTTCTTTCTTTTTTATTTTTAAGATTTTATTTCTTTTTAGAGAGGGGGAAGGGAGGGAGAAAGAGGGAGAGAAACCTCTATGTGCAAGAGATAAGTCAATCAGTTGCCTCTCATTTGCCCCCAAGTGGGGGACCTGACCTGCAACACAGAAATGTGCCCTGACTAGGAATCGAACCGGCAACCTTTCAGTTCACAGGCTGGCACTTAATCCACTGAGCCACTGGCGAGGGCAGTTTTTCTCTCGGTATCTTAGAGGGAACAGACTTTGAGGCAGAAACTTGCCATTATTTCCAAAGACCTTGGTGATAATATCAGCACTGTGAACAGATTTTTGTTTTTGTGTTATTTTCAGTTCTTGAACCTATGTAGTAGTTGTGATGACAACTATTTAAATAGCTATTTTTGATGTCACTCTTTTTCTTTCCCTTTACTTTTGTTATCCAGGTATTTTAGGCTGAAACTTGCCATTAAATAACATATTCCTGGGCCAAGATGGAGGCATAGGTAGACACACTATGCCTCCTCGCACAACCAAAAGGACAACAACCATTTAAAAACAAAAAATAACCAGAACTGACAGAAAAATCAAACTGTATGGAAGTCCGACAACCAGGGAGTTAAAGAAGAAACCTTCATGCAGACCAGTAGGAGGGATGGAGACGGGCAACCAGGCAGAGAGGACTCGCAGCAAGGCAGCGGCTGGTGGACCTGGTAAGGTGGCAGATTTCGGACTGGGAGGTCCCACATCCAAGGGCATATAAACCGGGAGGAACAACTGGGGAGTGAGACAGACCATGCAACCCAGAGTTCCAGTGCTGGGAAACAAAGCCTCAAACCACTGATTGAAAACACCCGTGGGCATTGAGGCAGCAGGAGAAACTCCCAGCCTCACGGGAGAGTTCACTGTAGAGACCCACAGGGTCCTAGAATGTACACAAACCCACCCACCCGGGAATCAGCACCAGAAGGGCCCAATTTGCTTCTGGGTAGCAGGGGAAGTGACTGAAATCCAGCAGAGAGTGGAGCAAGGGGCACTATTCCCTCTCAGACCCCTCGCCCACATATAGCATCGCAACCCAGCAACATGGGCTGCCCGGCCCTGGTGAACACCTAAGGGTCCGCCCCTTACTATGTAATAGGTGTGCCCAAATGAAAGAACAGATCAAAGCTCCAAAAAAATACAATTAAGTGACAAAGAGATAGCCAACTTATCAGATGCATAGTTCAAAGCACTGGTAATCAGGAAGCTCACAGAATTGGTTGAATATGGTCACAAATTAGATGAAAAAATGAAGGCTATGGTAAGTGAAATAAAGGAAAATGTACAGATGGGAAGGAAACTGGAACTCAAATCAATGGTGTGGAGCAGAAGGAAGAAAGAAACATTCAACCAAAACAGAATGAAGAAACAAGAATTCAAAAAAATTAGGAAAGGCTTAGGAACCTCCAGGACATCTTTAAACATTCCAACATCTAAATCATAGGGGTGCCAGAAGGAGAAAAGGAAGAGCAAGAAATTGAAAACTGATTTGAACAAATAATAAAGGAGAACTTCCCCAATCTGGCAAAGGAAATAGACTTCCAGGAAGTCCAGGAAGCTCAGAGAGTCCCAAAGAAGATGGACCAAAGGAGGAACACATCAAGACACATCATAATTACATTATCCAAGATGAAGATAAGGAGAGAATCTTAAAAGCAGCAAGAGAAAAGGAGACAGTTACCTACAAAGGAGTGCCCATCAGACTGTCAGCTGATTTCTCAAAAGAGACCTTACAGGCAAGAAGGGGCTGGAAAGAAGTATTCCAAGTCATGAGGCAAGGACCTACATCCAAGATTACTCTATCCAGCAAAGCTATCATTTAGAATGGAAGGGCAGATAAAGTGCTTCCCCAGATAAGGTCGAGTTAAAGGAGTTCATCATCACCAAGGCCTTAATATATGAAATGTTAAAGGAATTTACCTAAGAAAAAGAAGATAAATATGAACAGTAAAATGACAACAAAGTCGCAGTTATTAACAACCAAACCTAAAACAAAAACAAACTAAGCAAAGAGCTAGGACAGGAACAGAATCACAGAAATGGAGATCACATGGAGGGTTATCAGCAGCGGAGTGGGAGAGGGAAATGGGGAATAGGTACAGAATAAGTACCATAAATGGTAGGTAGAAAACAGACAGGGGGAGGCTAAGAATAGTATAGGAAATGTAGAAACCAAAGAACTTATATGTATGACCCACGGACATGAACTAAAGGGTAGGAATGTGTGTGGGAGAGGGTGTGCAGGGCAGAGGGGAATAAAGGGAGGGAAATGGAACAACTGTAATAGCACAATGAATTAAATAAATAAATAAATGATTCCTTTCTTTTCTACTAAACTCCATCTTTGGAGATTTGTCTGGTAGGTGGTAAGTGGCAAGACCCCCTACTGTTTGGTTTCAGTAACAAAATATCCATCATAACACCTGGGGAGGCTAGCATGGAGTCAGGTGCTCTCAGAGGCGGAAGAGCAGTGCCTGCCGATACTCCTCTGACAAAGGGGCTTTTCTAACAAGATACTGTGTGCCCAGTTTTGTCCTAGGGCAGTGGGTGGCCTGTACCGTCCTGATGAGGAACATGGCATTTACACCTGAGTGACTGTGTTCCATGGAAGAATGTGGAATGTGAACTCTGAGTTGGGAAACATCTATGTGATACCTTCCTGTAGGTAGAAAGATCCTAATCTCTTACGATCTCTCTTATCCCATAAAAACCCCCAAACATCTTTCGTGTTATTCACAATCAAGGAGAGATCCTTTGAGAGAGAAATGACTGATATTATTGTGCTGGGATGACAATAATGCCAGCCAAAAGCAAGTATTAAAGTTCAGGGTGTCTCCATTTGACCAACTGTACAATTTGCATTAACTTTTAAAAATACCCACTATTACCTTCTTAAGATCTGACAGGTGTAGAAACCCCTGGCTTTACCAATTCTCCTATCCAGATCTTTTGAAGAACTTTGAGACAGACCTGGCTTCAAACTCAGGATGTATCCCTGTACTGGCTGAGTGGCTTGGGGCAAGTGACCTAACTTCACTAGGCCTCAATGTCCTCATCTGAACAATGAGAACAACTTCTCTCATAAAGAGTGACACGTTTTCGGCACTCTACCCATCCTCAGAAAAGCAGTCCAGGCTGGCTGAGCCAGACAGAACCAGCTTGCTCTCCTCACCCCTCACTGGCTCTGTAATATGCATTCAGAAGTTCCAGGAGGCTTGGTAAAGAGCCTCAAGTGGCTGGCAACAGCTCAGGTTTGGTCAGGATTTAAAGGACAAACACACTGGGCTGAACTCTGGGTTCCTCATTAGGCTAATGTGGGCGGCCTCCCTGTTCTCACTTGCCTGGGACAGGGGCCTCAAACCACAGCCCCGCACTCCCCCTGGGGCAGAAGAGTCAGGAAAGCCTCTGTGAGATGACAAGGAGAGGGACAGGGACCAGCCAGGGCACAAGTGGGGAAGAGCAACAGGCGGACGGAGTGGAAGTGTTCAGGGGAGGACAGGAGATGAGCCTGAAAAGGGAGGCAGAGGCCGGGTCACCCTGGGGCCTCATAGATTGAGGTAAGGAGTCAGGGTGCATCCCAAGAGCAGCGACAGGTATGGAAGGGCTTCACCCTGGGAAGCACATGGTTTAAAAGGGATCCCTGTAGCTGGACCAGTCTAGTCACTGGAGAGTAGGGCACGGAGAATGAAAAGGGAGGCTCTTAGAGAAGGCCAGGGAGGGAGGGGGTGGCTCAGAGGGGGAGAGTCAGTGTTGATGGAGAAGAGGATGGAGGCAGGTTATATCTGGGGGGGTGCAACTGACAGGACCTCCTGACAGATAGACATGGTGCATGAGGGAAAAGGGGGAATCACAGGTGGACCGTGGGCCTAAGGTTCAGAGCCTGAGCAACTTAGTGGGTGGTGATGCTGCCTCAAGAGACGGAGAGTGGAGGGGGGTGGACCGAGAAACAGTGTGAGTGCTCTGTTCACACCTATCCATGTGTGAGCACGCCTATCGCCATGGAAATATCAAGGAGGCGGATGAGGAAATGAGTCAGGAGCTCAGTAGGGGCTGAAGCTCTGTATTTGGAAGTCATCAGCCTTGGTCGAGGTGAGCTCAGTCAGGGCAAGGCACACGGAGGGAAGGGCCCAGCGAGGGCCCTGCAGCACCCGACAGTGGACAGGTGGACAAAAGCAAGCAAAGGAACCTGGGTGAAGCAGCGAGTGAAGACAAAGAGAAAGAGGACTCCTGGGCACCACGAGAGTCACGAAGGACACCGCTTCAAAACTCTACCGAGAGACAAAGTGAAGGAAGCTAAAGAAGCATCTGCCGGGTCTTCCAGGTGGAGATCTGACATGAGTCACTCCAGGGGAGTGAGCAGGGAGGGTTCAGGGAGGGCCACCGACAGCTACAGCCGGGCCCACAAACTGTTCCTGACTGAAGAGACAGAATCTCATGGCAGAACGTAAATGAACACACTGCCTCCTCCATTGAGGAAGTTTTGCCATGGAAAAAAAGTCAGCTGAACTAAACCGTGCAGAGTACACCGCTGATTTATATTCTGTAATTTTGTAGTGACATGTGATGAATGGTCTGCATGCCCACACTTCGATTAGCACTCAGACGACGGGCCAGAGGTCCCCCTGGGAGAGCACGTGGGGCTGAGAGACACACCAGCAGACGCTTGAGGGGTCCACAGAGTGGGACAAAACCCAGATGCTGAGAAAGGGGGGCAGCTGCAGGAGCACGCTGAGAGAGGCAAAGGCACAACTTTGAATCCAGCAGGCAGTGAGGTGGGGACGACGCACAGGAGCAGGCAGGTCTGTGCTCTGTGGTGGCTACAAGGGGCTTCTGTTTTCTCAGTGAAACTGGAAAGGGCCTCCACTTCAAGTCTGGGGCATTGGGAAGCAGGCTTGGCTAAAGAGAAGGAATGAAATAACCATTGTGGGGCATGAAAAAGCAAACACGGCAGGAAAGCACCAGCCCTTGTGGTTGATATCCCTAAATGCTTAATATCCAGGCCCCACGTCCTCCTGGAGTGGCTGAGGACCACCTACCACATGGTCTGGCCTCAGCCCACTGGACCACGTAGCCTCTGCCAGGACCTTCAAAATGTATGGCTTGCCTTTAAAAAATAAAACAAAATAAAATGCAAGGTTTGCCTTGAAAAGGTAAGCTGGGCCAATCAGCCTCTATTTCAGAAATCTAAGAAACATGAAGGAACACTGAAGCTGGACAATTACACCATGTAGGCACTTGGAAGCCAGGTAGCGGAGAGGAACTGGGAGCAGAGGGCAGGACCCCTGAGACTTGGAGACAGGGGACTCCGCTCTTGCCTTTCTGGTGCAGTCCCTTGTAAGGCCAGCTCTGTAAAAGCTCCTGTCCTCAGGTTAAGTTGACATGTTTCTGTCTTTTCTGACAGACACCACTTTTAACTTGAGCTGGCTCTAGTGAGTGGCTGCATCTCCCAAGGAAGAGCCCCAGATACTGTGATTACTCCAGTTTAACAAGTGGGAAATCCAAAGCCTTGCCACTGTCTCAAAATTAAGGAGTGGAGAGTCCCATCCTTCGGTGCGTGCCCCACACATCGCCCCAGCCCTTTCCCCACTCTGGGGCCACTGCACTGCTCACCAGCCCCCCGCTGAGAGGAGGTCAAAGATGAAGCTCAAAGGGCACAATCCGGCTTCTTTCCCACCAAGCAGGCCATGCAGGTTGAAGAAGTCACTAGATGAGTTCCAGGGACACAACTGCAGCTGCCGTCTGGTCACCCCCCTGCATCTAGCTCCCCCAACCAGGGAAACAGAAGACTTCACAAACACCTGGGTTCCACCCCATTCTAATGAAACTCCACCCGCTCTGTCCCCTCCCCCATCAACACTAGTGGCTACTTGTCAGCGTGGATATTCCAACTGGTCCCCAGTGCATGTGGGCAGGGGACAGGGACACAGAGAAAGGGGGGTGACACATCCTTTTGGATGCAAATGTTTTAAATTTATAAATTTTTTCCAATTATAGTTTTCCAGTCTATTTTTTAAAAACTTTTATTTATTTATTTTTAGAGCAGGGAAGAGAGAGAGAAAGGGAAAGAAACATCAATGTGTGGTTGCCTCTCACACACCCCCTCAGGGGACCGGGCCCAGAATCCAGGCATCTGCCCCGAGTGGGAATTGAACCTGTAGCCCTTTGGTTTGCAGACCGGCACTCAATCCACTGAGCAACACCAGCCAGGGCCCAGCTTGTTTGTTTGTTTGTTTTTACACACACACACACACACACACACACACACACACACACAGGTTTGTCAAAAAAGAAAGTGCAGCTTTTCCAGCCAAGATGGAGGCGTAGGCGGACACACTGTGCCTCCTCTAACAACCAAAATTAAGGACAACAAATATTTAGAAACAAGAAAACAACCAGAACTTAAAGAAAATTGAACTGTACAGAAGTCCAACAACCATTCATCCAGACCAGTAAGGGGGCGGAGTCGCGGCAGGAGAAAGTGGAGGTGCGGACCGGGAATGCAAGGAGCAGCGGCTGGCAGTTCCCAGGTACGCAGGCGGTGGCTGGCGGTCCCCCGGCCCACAGGCAGCAGCTGGCGGACCCCGGGCACAGGGGGGCAACTGTGCAGACCCAGTGAGGCCGCACAAGGCGGCTGGCTGACCAGGTGGTCCCACATTCGCGAGCGCAGACGGTCCAGGCAGAGGGGAAGTGGCAAAAGGGACTGAATCCAGGAGAAAGTGGAGCAGGTGCCATTGTTCCCTCTCAGACCCCGCCCCCACATACAGCGTCACAACCCAGCAACTGGACTGCCCCGCACTGGGGAGCGCCTGAGGCTCCACCCCTCACTACGTAACAGCACGCTCGAGTGCGCAGATAATCCAGGTGAAGGGGAAGCAGCGGAAAGGGCCGGAGTCCAGGAGAGAGCGGAACAGGCACCATTGTTCCCTCTCAGACCCCGCCCCCACCTATAGCGTTACAACCCGGTGACTGGGCTGCCCCGCCCTGAGGAACACCTAAGGCCCCACCCCTCACTATGTAATAGCCGAGACCAGACTAAAATCAAACCAAAACAAAAAAAACAAGCCACCAAAAATGGCTCAAACTGAAAAACAAATAAAAGCCCCAGAGCCAATTCCTCTAAGCAGTGAAGAGATAGCCAACCTATCAGATGCACAGTTCAAAGCACTGGTCATCAAAATGCTCACAGAATTGGTTGATTTTGCTCACAAATTAGAAGAACAAGTGAAGGCTACAATACGTGAAATGAAGGAAGATGCATGGGAAACTGATAGAGATGGAAGGAAAACTGGGACTCAAGTCAATGGAGTGGACCAGAAGGAAGAAACAAACAAACAAACAGAAAACGAGGAACAAACAAGAATTCAAAAAAATGAGGAGAGGCTTAGGAACCTCCGGGACATCGTTAAACGTCCCAACATCCGAATTATAGGGATACCAGAAGGGGAAGAAGAAGAGCAACAAGTGGAAAACTAATTTGAACAAATAATCAAGGAGAACTTCCCCAATCTGGCAAAGGAAATAGACTACCAGGATGTCCAGGAAGCTCAGAGAGTCCCAAAGAAGTTGGACCCAAGGAGGAACACACCAAGGCACATCATAATTACATTAGCCAAGATTCAAATGAAGGAGAGAATTCTAGAAGCAGCAAGGGATAAGGGGACAGTCACCTACAAGGGAGTTCCCATCAGACTGTCAGCTGATTTCTCAAAAGAGACCTTACAGGCAAGAAGGGGCTGGAAAAAAATATTTGAAATCTTGAAAAGCAGGGACCTACATCCAAAATTGCTCTATCCAGCAAAGCTGTCATTTAGAATGGATGGACAGATAAAGCGCTTCTCAGATAAGGTCAAGTTGAAGGAGTCCATCATCACCAAGCCCTTATTATATGAAATGTTAAAGGGACTGATCTAAGAAAAAGAAGATAAAAATATGACAGTGAAAAGACAGCAAACTCATAGCTATTAAGAACCACACCTAAAACAAAAACAAACTAAGCAAACAGCTAGAACAGGAACAGAACCACAGAAATGGAGATCATATGGAGGGTTAGCAACAGGGGCGTGGAGGAGGAGAAAGGGGGAAAAGGTACAGAGAATGAGTAGCATAGATAGTGGGTAGAAAATAGACAGGGGGAGGGCAAGAATAGCATGGGAAATGTAGAAGCTAAAGAACTTATGACACAAGGACATGAACTAAAGGGGGGAATGTGGGTGGGAGAGGGTGTGTAGGGTGGAGGGGAATGATGGGGGAGAAATGGGACAACTGGAATAACAAAATCAATAAAATATATTTAAAAAATAAAATAAAATAAAAAGTGGGGTTCAAAAAAAAAAAAAAAGAAAGAAACAAAGAAAGTGCAGCCATTGTTAAAATAACAAGAACGGTTTACGCAACATTGATGTAACCTGGCAGCCAAAGAGAGTGGACTAGAATGTGCATGTGTGAACAATAATGACTTCACTGTACTAGTCAGTGGGGGTGGCAGATGCCCATTGAGTGAGCATGTGCACTGTGTGGCCATTGCATTCAAAATGACTGAACGAGTAGAACGACAAATCTGCATCAAATTTTGCAGTAAGCTTGAACATTCCTCTGTGGAAACTATTCAGATGATTCAGAAGGCTGCAGCTATGGGCAACTGGTGACTGGCAGCTTCATCATGACAATGCGCCTGCTCAAGCATCACGTCTCTGCAGAGTTTTTTGGTGAAACATCAAATCACCCAGGTGACTCAGCTCTCCTACAGCTCAGATTTGGTGCCCTGCAACTTCTAGCTTTTCAAAAACTAAAATCACCTTTGAAAGTAAAGGGATTTCAGACCATTGATGAGATTCAGGAAATATGACACAGCAGCTAATGGCAATTGGGAGAACTGTGTGAGGTCCCAAGGTGCCTATTTTGAAGGGGACTGAGGTGTCATTGTCCTATGTACAATGTTGCGTACAATAAATGTCAGTTTTTCATATTATATGGCTGGAGACCTCTAGACAGACCTCATATATGTACACACTTTAAATTCTTTATGTGTATTTTTTCCAGTTTAGAGACCATAATGTACATACAGTGTTGGGCCCTATTACAGAAACAGCAGGAACAGAGGTGAAAATAAGGGCTTGAAATTAGATTTGAGTCTCAGCCCTTCCAGGTCTGGACGTATAACCTTGAGCAAGGTACTTAATTCCCCATGTCCTGACTTTTCTCCTCCGTAAAATGGGAGAAGAAACCCTGCTTTGTACAGTAACTGAAAAAAATTAGAAAAAATATATGATCTGAGGTATCTCGTGCATCTGTGGAACAGGCCACACCAGATGCTTAATAAATGCCACACAGTTGGTATCAGATGTCAGCCATTTATCAGGATGCTCACTCCATAAGCTATATAAATGTCTAGTCACTGTTATGTACCTGAAACTAAAACAATGTTGCATGTCAATGGTAATTTAAAATTTTTCTAATTTTTAAAATAACAAATAAATAAATACATGCAAACATACACACACATAAATGGCACAAAATCACTTGCTGTCCGGGGAGGTCTGTCAAGTTGGGACGTACCACATAACCCACAGATGACGAAATTCCTCCATTTTTCCTATTTTCCCTCCTGAAAATGACCAGTTACCAATCTGCTGCTGGGCAGCTTTGTTCAAGGGTTTGATGGGAGAAGATGGTTGGTCCAACTATGGAGAAAAGGTTCAGGATTACACAGATCATATCCAGCTCCCATATCCCAGACCTGCCAAACCAGCACAGCCCGTAGCCACTAGCAATAAGCCACATGTGACATCTATAATGTGGCCATGGTCCAAACTGAGCTGTTTTGCAGTGTAAAATACACACCAGGTTTCGAAGACTTAATAAAAAAGAATGTGAAATATCTCATTACATTTTTTATACTGATTACATGTTAAAATAATATTTTGGATATATACTGAATAAGATAAAATATATTGTTAAATTAGCCTGTTAAATGTAAACATAATATGAATGTAAACAGCATTATATTGTTAAAATATACTGGCTGGTGTGACTCAGTGGATTGAGTGCTGGCCTGAGAACCAAAGGGTCGCCGGTTCAACTCCCAGTCAGGGCACATGCCTGGGCTGCGGGCATGTGAGACACAACCACACATGGATGTTTCTCTCCCTCTCTTTCTCCCTCCCTTCCCCTCTCTAAAAATAATTTTTTTTTAATCTTTTAAAATATATATTTATTGTTAAATTAATTTCACCTATTTTATTTTTAGTGAGTTTTTTAAAACTTCTCCATTTTGTGCACAGGGAAACTAAGCACGATAAAGTCTAGATAACTTCCAAAAGCTAACAAATAATGGAGCTGAGATGAAAATCTAGAAAAATGTCATTCCAAAACTTGTCCCTCCCAGCCCCGCTTTTTAAATGGGTATACGTCTCATGGAGAACCTGCTTTCACTTCTCTTGGGTGTACGCCATAAGCGAAATTGCTGGATCATTAAGTATTCTAATTTTTTAAGTTTCCGTCCTCCTACCCTTTCCCCTTTGGTAACCAACAGATTATTCTCTAAGTCTTTGGGTCTGTTTCTGTTTTGTTCATTCATCTATTTTGTTTATTTAGATTCTACATATAAGTGCGATCATATAATATTTGTCTTTCTCTGACTTCTTAGCCTATGTTGTTACAAATGGTAAGATTTCATTCTTTTTATCGCTACATAGTATCCCATTGTATAAACACACCGTATCTTCTTCATCCACTCATCTACTGATGGACACTTAGGTTGCTTCTGTATCTTGGCTATTACTAGTAATGCTACAATGAACACAGGGCTGCATATATCATTTTGAATAGTTTAAGACAAGGAATCATCTTAAGTACTAACCATAGTTATAGTAGAAATCCTACAGTATAGTAGAAAAAGTAAACTAGTTAGCTACCACTTATACATGCTCGTTTCACTCTCAACAGTCTTACAAGATTGGTATTTTTACCCATATTTTACATGAAGAAACTGAGATTCAGAAAAATATGGTGACTTGCCCATGATGAAAGACTAGTTGGAAACAAGCACAGTTTCAACCCCGGGGTAAAATCCATAATAAGCACTCATTAAATATTTAATGAATGAACAGAATGAGGATTTGAACTCAGACCTAATTCCAAAGCCCAGCATCCCTCTCTGTGTGACCCTACTGTACTCCCCAGTCACCCCACAATTAAGAACAGCAGCTCTCACTTCCTGATGGCTCACCCTGTCAGGCTACTGCCCAAAAGCCCTCTACAAACACGCAAACCTGATTGAGACCTTTATCCCATTTTGCAGCCAAGGGGACTGAGGCTTAGAGAAGGCTCCAGGTGGCAAGGCAGCAGTGCAGCTGAGATTCAAACCTAACTCCGAAACTGTTCCTCCCATTGCACACAGCTGCCTCCAGGTGGCTGAGCCATCTTCTGGAAATATATCCGGTGGAAATGGATGCAGAATCAAGAATGCATGCCTGGTTCCAGCCCAACTGGCTCCAGAAGCAGAGGATACAGGGAGAGAGAGAGAGGGACCCAGGCCCTCCAGAGCCAGTCTCCTTTGCCAGCAGGTAAAGCCTGCCTTGACTCCTGGAAGGTATCCCTGCATGTCTGCACCAGGCTGTGCATTCGCCCTGGTTTACAGATGCCCCACATCCTGCATGAATTCACAGGTAGGCCAGGCTGCTCCTAAGGCCCCAGGATGTCACAGGCTGTTGAAGGGGTGCCCGCTGAGCACAGTGTGCCTTGGCCTGGAGACAATGTTAAGCGGCTGTGGACTGCGTCAACTGCACCCTCACCTCCCCACACAATTGATGCAAGACGCCAGGCCAGGCCCAGGCAGTGGCTTCCCCTGAAGGCCACTCCCAGGGATAGAGGCCAAAGACTGCCTGCTCTCACTGCCATCCACTTCTGAAGTGCCACAGCTCTCTGTCTTCAGAAAAGGCAGTTTAAGGTGCTCCAAGAAAATGGCTACATTTATGTCAAAATCAGGAACTCAAACAAATAAACACACCAGAAAGTCTGCATGAGGGGATCTCTGCCATTTCTTCTCATAGCTGCATTATCATCGTAACACAAGCGTTAGAAGGGCTGAACTGCCCCACCCCAGGAAGCTGCCCTGGGTTCAGGGAAACATAAATTGTGTGCTTAGAGAGAGCAGAGCTCTGTGGTTCATCAGTGTGCTGGCTTCATTTTGTGTCCCTGGTATTTAGCCATAATGGGCCTACGACCACTTCACTCTAGCCTGCTGCAGAGAGTGGGGGCTGGGGCGGGCAGGCTGCCAGGAGAATTGTGCAAGATGGGATTCCTGATACCTGCTGATAACATAAGCACCTTCCCAGGGAACACAGACATGAACAAACAATGACAGCCATCCACACACCAGCTCCAGCACCCCTCGCTGCTGGCCAGCCACAGAGGTGGGGGAGGGGAGCTCTGGACCTGACGGCTGCAGGGCATGGATCAGAGCCACAGGCAGACAGAAGCCAACAGACACAGACGCACACGCACTTACTTCTCTCACCAAGGGCAGAAGGAGGAAGAAAACAGTTAATCTAGTAGCAGCAGTATCAGCTATCTCTAAGTAAAAACGTGAGAACAAGAAAGAACCTTTGGGTAGGTTGCTGAGTAACACAAAAAGCTAGGGTTATCAATAAATTAGGTAACATTCCTCCAGCACACTGGGGTTTATACAGTGCTCCCCTGTGCATCTGTTTCATCTTCACAACAACCCTGCACGCTATGTGCTGCTGTCCTTATTTAACAGGGAAAAAGAGAATAAAAAGCAATTAAGCTCATGTCAAGGCTTCAAACCCCCTCTTGGCACTTCCAGGACCTGGGGCCCTGAGCAAGTAGCTTAACTTTACAGACCTTTGATTACTCTGTCTGTAAAAACACCTCTCCTTCCAATACTTTTTGAGCATCCACTATGTGTCAGGGAACATGTAGGGGATCCAGCTGTGAGCAAGACAGGCAGAATGTCGCCTTCATACAGTTTACAGGGAATGGGGGGAGACAGACAACTAATGAATGAACAGAATGTGTGTCAGATGAGGCTATGTGCTGTAGAGGAAATAAAGGGAGGGACCTACAGAGGCTGTACGTTTAGGGTAATCAATCAAGGAAGGCTTCAAGAGAAAGTGACACTGGACCAGAGACTTGAAGGAACTGATCCATGCAGATTTCTAGGAAGATCTTCCAGGAGGGCATGGCAAGTGCAAAGGCCCTAAGGTGGTCCCCAACCCCACCCACAGCTTGTCTGAGAAGTGACCCTGGAGAGGGCAGACGGGCGCATTTGCAAGTGAAGTCACAGTGGGAGCAGGCGGAGGGCAAGATGGTGGCCACCAGAGGGCTCTGCTCGGATTTAAAAAGAGTCAGACAACAGGGCAGAGAGGCAAGGGCTGAGGCAACAAATCCGTGAAGCTGCTAATGAATTATTCAGGTCAGACACGGGAGCTTGGTCCAGGGTAGGAGCTGACGTGGTGAAAGTGGTCAGACACTGAGTGTACTGTGAAGGCAGAGTCAACATGATCTACCAGCGGATTGGACCTGGAGTGTGAAAAAAGAAAACAGACGAAAGGCTCCGAAAGGTTCTCTGTCCTGAGCAAGTAGAAGCGTGGAGGTGCCATTCAGGCAGGTGAGGAAGATGCAAGATGGAAGGGAGGTGGGGTGGGAAATTTGGACACATGAAGCTTGAGATCCTACTGGATGCCCTTAGTGGAGCCTCCAACACTGAGCAGGCAGTGAGAGGAACGAGCCTGCTCAGGGAGAGAGCTGAGTGTGGGACATGAGTGTGGGAGCTGCCGAGTGAGCACAGGCAGAGAGGGGAGCTGAGAATCGAGCCTTGGTGCAATCTGACGTTTAGATCTTGGGAAGCGAAAAGGAGCCAGTGAAAGAGAATACAAATATACAAAAGGAAGAAAACCAGGGAGAGTACACTGTCTTGGAAGGAAAGGGCAGAAAGTTCTAAGAAGAAGGAGCTGTCTGATTTGGCCACGTGTGGGTTATCAGAAGGACCTAAGATAACAGTTTGGTGGAGAAGGGGCCAAGGTCTGAGTCAGTCTTAGAGAGGAAAGGACCAGAGAGTCCAGAGACCACAGCCAGCAACTCCTCTCAAGACAGGACTTGGAGGCCAAGAGTCTACGCCGAAGTCCTGGTTCTGCCATCTATCAGCCCTGTGACCTTGAGCAAGTTTTTTGATCTTTCTCTGGCTCTCATTCCTCATCTGAAAAGTGGGGCCATACCAGCCTGAACACGCCCAATCTCGTCTGAAAAGTGGGGACAGTAACTGTACCTAATGAATTGGTATGTGAGAATAATGCCTGGTACGCACTAAGTACTATGTAAGCATTAGCTGGCATCATCCTCCATCATTATCATCACTATGATCATGTGTCACTTAACAATTGGAATATGTTCTGAGAAATGAGTCATTAAGTGATTCTGTCACTGTGTGAACATCACAGAACACACTTGCACACCTAGATGGTACAGCCAACTACACGCCGAGGCCGTACATTAGAGCCTACTGCTCCTAGGCCACAGCTCCTCGCAGCATGCTACTGCACCGACCACCGTGGGCGGCTGTAATGGGCTGCGCCACAACGTTACAGCGGCTATGACGTCCCCAGGCTACACAACCTTGTCAGCTCTGTTATAATCTTAGGGGACCATTGTTGTATATGCGGCCCCTCACTGATCGAAACACCGTTAGGTAATATATAACCGCATTATAAAGATAGGGTCAGGATTAGAATGCAAGGACAAGTGTTTTGTTTGTCTAGGCAGTTGCTGAATGTGTGTATTACAGGGGAAAATGGGCCAGGAGAAGGAAGGGAAAGGAGCTGATGGAGAGAGAAGCAGCAGCGGGGGCTGGCCCTGGACAGGGGACCGATGTGGAGGTAGGAGTCTGTGCAAATCCTCAGAGGATCGCAGTGAAATGGAAGGAATGTCAGCAGCTAAGGAGGCAGGACATGAGAGATGTTGAAGTCTGAAGAGAGGGAAGTTACACAGTGGCTGTCCTGGAGGGTAGAACAAACTCATCAGAGGACTAGTGTGTAGCCCCCAGCAGCACAGGGCCCACCTATGGTCAGAGTCACAGAGTTACAGGGAGGTGAGTCAGATGCAGGTAAAGGTTGGGGCCGAGGGGTGCTGGATACAACCAGCGCAGGGGCTTTTTGTCAGGCCAGTCTGACAACACGAGAGAAAGACAAGGTGAGGATCACATGAGATTACAAAAGAAAAGTGTGGGCACAGGACCTGGCATCTGAGCACTGCTGCTGTTCCAAGAGCTCCAGTGGCCTGTCCAAGAAATGCCCTGCCCCACACCCACCCTCCCCATCCGCAACACACACAAAGTTTCAAGATCCGAAAACTGCCAGGCTCTCAATTCTGCTCCTTCCACCGAGCCACGCCCCTGCATTTTCAGTTCCAGTTGCTGTCACATTTCCCGGGCCAAGGTGACACCTCTCCTGATTGTCACAGAGAATAAAGAAGTCTGTGTGAGTGCAGGCTGGTCCCCACACCATGCTCCTTCCCAGTACTGGAGCAAAGGCGGCTCTTCCAGCCTTGAGGAAACATTGGCTTTCTAGGACCTGCCCTACAATGGCACAGAGCTGCCGAGGGGCTTAACCACCACCTCCTCTCACTGAGGGACGGTGCGGCACACGGACAGAAGCAGGGCCTTTGGTGGATCTTGTTATTCAACCCCAACAGCCGGCCGCCCTCCTTTATAGGGGAGCCGTAGAGGTAAACCAACAATGACCTAACCTCCAGCACAGCAACTTTGGTTTAACTAGCTGACCTGAAGCAAGTTCAATCACAGACAGGATAAAGACGATGACTAAATGGAAATGAAGTAACTTGAAATTCCTGTAAGAGACTCTGAAAGAATGGTTTTTAATATTGTTATAATGCATAAATAGAGTTAATAGCAACACACATTGTTTCTGGACAAGGGCCTGGCCCTGAGTGCGTCTGCCTAGGGCCAGCTGGAGTGTGTGGGTTCTTGATTTGGTGTAGGGAAGATTTCACAACACGAGTCCAGGTGACTATGAGGGTATGTTTATTAAAGCTGGGGACCACGAAACAAGGAAAGGCTTAGCATAGAAGAAGCAACAGGAGAGCCTGGGCTGGGCTGCCTTAGCTCACTGGAAGTCAGAGAGAAGGAGGCTGTGGGGACAGATTCAGGGGATCAGCCTGGGACATGCTGCTGCTGCCCATTGCCTGAGAGTTTAGGACACGTGTACCTGTGAAGAAAGAGGTGGGGGAAGAAGGGAAAGGGAATGATGGCCCATGCTCAAGCTGGGTCCTTTGTCTTGAGTTTTTCTCTCTCTCTTACAGGCCAGGAACCTGGCCAGGAATCAGGGGAGTTCTCAGGGCAGGGTTTTAGTAGAATATTCATGAGTTCTCCCGGTGTGCCCTTTCAGGGTCGTGGTCTCCTCTGATTGGTTAGCACCAGGGCATTTGTATTTGCAGGTGGTCCTGGCATTGCCCACCTGGTTTTGCTACTTTTCTGGGTCTCAACCTGAAATACAACTGAGGCCTAGATGTTATCTCCAGGGAGGTGACCTTCTGTATCTGGCTGTAAACTGCTCAGCTCTCGTGCTCACCTATCTGTCTCAGTTTCCCTATTCCACTCACCAATGAATTTTTCTAGCTTCTTACTATCCCATTTCAACACCACACAAACTAAAACCAAAGTTTTACAAGGTAATATATAAGCTCACTATGTGCAACACACTCTGATGGTCTTTTCTATTTTGTTTTATTTCATTAGGAAAAAATCGCCAGGTACAATCCAGTTGAAAGGGATGTAACCATCCGTTACTGGGCTGTGACCTGCAGTTGATAACCCCTGGATTAAGAAGGTTCCCACCATTAAGGACCACTAAATGGTTAAATCATGTTCCCGGAAAAATTGGGGAAGCACTAAGTTGCGAGGTCCGCATACCAAAAAGAACATAAACGACACGCTGAAGAAGTGCTAGGATTAGCTGTGCCATAGAAGACAGAACCTGAGTAGAAGTGGGTAGAAGTTACAGGGAGCCAGACTGGACTACTCTTTTGGGTAGGGAGTTCTCTGTCTCTAGGAGAAACCAAGAGTCTAATGAGATGCAATAAAAGGGATTCAGGAATAAGATGAGAGATGGACCCAAGAGTTGCTGAAGTTTCTTTTCCCTCTGACAGTCTTTTCTACCTTGATGAACAACAGGCGGTTATGAGAATGAAATGGAAATAATGTTGAAAGCCCTCAGAAAAGTCACAGCTCTTCTAAGAACTGTCACTCCTTAAATGGCAATGCTTTATCCAAACCTTCAACTTCGTCTGCTATTCAATTAGATACTTTAAGACAGCAGGTACTAAAAGTAAGCATCATTAATTTATCATGTTGATAACAGCTCAACTCTGTGACAGCTCAAGACTAAGACAAGGCTGTGGGGAAATGCTGCGAAACTAGCCAACTGCATGGCTGGGTTTTTTAGGGCGGTGCTTTGCTAACTTTCCCATCTCGAATGTGGCAGAAGTGAACATTCATCCCCAGAGGCCAGGTCTGAGGCAGTTTCACTGCCAAGAAAAAAATTGCATTTGCCTCCCCTTTATCTTAAAATGTCCAGCAATGGTATATAACATTAGCCCTTGTTTACTTTCGATGTGACTGGTACTGGGATAAGGTGGCTGTGGCTCTCATCGAACGCTGACAACATCCCCATGCCACAGGCTCCACTGCGTCGCAGGCTCCCAGCTTACAGGCCAGAAATGAGGTTTTGAGAGGTTATGGAACTTGCCCAGCACCACAAAGGGACGCATTCCAACCCAGTCAGCCCTGCTCTTAGCCACTAAGCTATGTTGAATTCTCCTCTAACAAACACCCACATTTGTTTTAATGGTCTCTAAATGTTACTTCCCTCAAATCTTCGGGGGAAAGACAACCCTGGAAGAAGATGCACACACCCACCCCAGGCGGAGCACCCTGGGAGCAGAGAACCACGGCTCCCCCAGAACTCGCCAGCCCGTCCTCACGCCGCTGCGGCCAGCAGTGAGCTGACAGCCCCTTCTCTCCCAGACACGTAACACAGTCCTCATGTTCTGTTTCGCATGATCTTCATTAACAACCAAGATATCACAAGTGGCAGTTGTTTGTGGCATCCTTAAAATGAAAAATTCATCTCTAAGCTAAATTACAGCAAGTTAATTACAGAGCCTGGCGGATGGCAGACGTACTGAGACAGAAAGAGAGGTAATGACTGAATTATCAAACACAAGCAGCCTCACACACCCAAGAACGTACATCTGGGCCTTCTCAAACAAGGAAGCTGGGGGCTCGCCCACAGAGAGGGTCAGTCTCAGAAAGGAGTGGGCAAGCCCGCTCATCCATTCTTTTATTCAGCAGTGCTGGGGACTAGCTAATCACAGTCATTCGCTCCCCATCCCCTCGTTCCCTCACTCACTGAGCCTCTACCGCATGCCAGGCACAGATGAACTGTTGTGAATATGCAGACTGATTAACCTACTGCTGCACCTGATAAGTCACTGGTTCAAAAAACACAGGAAAACCGAGATGTGCTAGGACTGTCCTGGCAGTGGTGATGGAATAATGAGCAACGCAAACTCCCTGCTCCGAAGGAACACACGTTCTGGTAGAGGGAGACAGACGGAGATGAGTAAGTTTGTAAGATGTCAAGGAGCGAAGTGCTACGGAGGAACACAAAGCAGCCTAAGGTGACAAAGAATCAGGGATGTGCCATGACACAGAGTGTTGCAAGGGGCTGCACCTCTGATTAGAGAGCAGAGGCCTGAAGGAAAAGCAGGAGCAAGCCTGGAGCAGACTGGGGAAGAGGGGGGACCCAGCAGAAGGGGGGGGCAGGGAAAGGAGAGGGCAGAGGCCCTGAGGCGGCAAGCCTGAAAGGTTTTCCAGAGTGGCTGACTATTTCTAATGTGAGAGGAAGGGCAGGGGAGGCCAGAAGATCAATCCGGAAAGGACTCTCCGAACCACTGGTATAAGTCTCAAAGCCCATCACTTGTGCTTCACTGCAGGCCTTGATTGCTGCCAACATTCAAATATTCTGCAGAAAAGCAGGCAGGAAACTGAGCTGCTATCAAATATTTACAGAGCAGCTTGCCTATGTTCTCAAGAGTCTCTGTAGGGTGGGTTTGGGGGAGGGGAAGGAGAATGGCCCCCTCAGACAATGAGCCTGGCTGTTGAAGGACAGTCTGTCACTGAGCGATAAATATGTAAGCTTTAATTTAAATGCCACCTTTTTTTGCTGAATCTGAAGCTGGTTTACCAAACAGAACAGTCGATAGAGACGGTTTGGGCAAAGGGCACAGAACAAGAAGGCTTTCTTATTTCCTGACTTTGCCAGCGGCCCATTCTGCAGGCTCACAGAGCACCCCAGGTCAGCAATGAGCTAGGTCTCTGCAGCCCACCTAGGCTGCTAAGGCAAACCCAGTCACCCAAGTGAGGAGGGGGCTCCAAGTCACCTTCAACTTGGCCTTCCCTCGCTCTCGCTCTCCCCACCACACCCATGCATTATAGCTCACTGGGGGGCTGGCTGCTCTCCCTGTGCGCAGACTGGAGATCCCATGGCCCACCCCAGCTCCAAAGGAAACTGCTGCACCGACACACACCTGCACCCCGAACCCAAGCCTGCAGGTCCTCCCTGCCACCACTGACGTCCTCAATGTCTCTCACCCACATATCTTTCTGCCTCCAACCTCCTGATTCCTCAGTCTTCAGACAGAATGACTTCACTCACTCCGGGCTTTGATCTTACTCCTCTGACTAAAAAGTGGCCCCCAGTGCAAACACATGCAGTGCAGGCTTGGTCTGGCCTCCCCAGGCCCTGTGTGCCAAGCCCAGCCCTGTCCCCCACGGCACGCCAAGCAGTCGGACTTCTGTCCCTCTGCATGTCACGGCAGAACAAGCCAACACATGCCTACACCCAAGTCTTTTCATCTTGGCGGGCCTTCTATATTCTCGCCACTGAGAAAACTCCCCTGACCCCTGCTTAAAACTGCCCCTTTGCCTATCCTTATGCCTTTGAAATAGCCCTTCTTTTGTTCTGCCTTTTTAAAGTGTTAATCATCTTTTGCCCACATCCCCCATTCGGTATTTGCTGGATGGACAAGCCTGTTCCTCTTACTAATGTTTGGGGGCTTCCCGGAGGCCTCCACTCTCCCCTATTCTCTACATCAAACAGTTCTCCAAGTCCTCCCAATCCCTTATCCTAAACATCTCCCAAACATATGCCCCTTTTCCTAGCCCCATCCCCACCCCTGGACCCAGCACTAGTCAGGCCTTCATCTTCATTCGTGAGGATTCTATAACGGTCTCCTAACCTGTGTTTCCCACCTAATCTTACTGCTTACCTGGGCCCTAAATAGTGTAAACATTCCTAAATCCTGCTAAAATCACTGGCTCTGGAAGGAGGGCAAAGGATGCTCCAACCTGCCCATCCCACACACTTTCCCTTTACCAGCAAAACAGAATGTGGTAACAGTTGTGAAGAATCACTGTGGAAGCTACTGCGAGAGATGAATACAACTTCTTTAGCAAAGGGGTATGGATGACTCATTTAAACCTCACATATGTTTTATAGTCTAGGTGCTGGACATTCTTAGGCTAAAATACATTCCTGCTGTAAATATGCATCTCCCCACACCTCAAGGTTAACCAACCAAATCATACTAAACTAACAATTAGAAAGCCAAGCTAACAGTGACTGATAATTAAATGTCTAGATTCCTAGCAATAAAAAATTGTCACAAATTCGAGACTGCATTAGAGCATCGTTTCCAAGATCCGCAAAAACTCCGACAGCCTGTGTAAGTCCGCACTCCACGGAAGCCAAAAGGCACTGCTGCTGAGTGTGGCGAGGTAGCTGAACTCCCAGAGAAATATGAAACAGAGCCATCCAGAGACTCCAACAGGGCAGGAAGTTAACACCAACCACATTTTGGGAACTTTTAATAATGTCCCTGTGATTACTGGTAGGTGGCTTGCAGTCATACCTTAAACCTGGAAGTCTGTGGAATTTTGACTCCCACACCTATAGAAATTGATGAAAGTTCTTGTGTGTCTGAACGGATCACTATTCTCCTGCCATTGTGGAGAAGCTTTGAAGTAGAGACTGAGCCTACAAAAACCCTGCTGTAAAAGACAAATCTGATCCAGCGACTACGCGGGGTGAAATTCCAGAGGGGCGTTCCACTGCACGACCTGGTCCCAGCCCGCCTTTCAGCTCCCACCCCACCCCACGCCTCCAACTGTGCGGCCACCGCAGTGCCCTGTGCAGTAATCTAGGCAGGCCATGCTCCTGCTCTGTCCTCCCAGGTCCTGTCCATGTGGCTGTCTGAAATGCCCTTTCCACCTCTTTGTCCCGGTCACTCCTCCAATGAGCAAACTCCTCTTTTAAGAGGCATCTCAAAAGTCACATCCTCTAGAGAGTATTTTGCGACTTTCCAGTCCCCCATGTGAGTGAGGGCTCATCCCTGTGCTCCGTGACACCTGGTAACCAAGCCCACCACAGCGTGCATCATGCCACAGTAAGATTACCTTGCCAGGTATTCCCACTACAAGCTTTGCAGGTAACTCATCAGAGTGACCCACCAAACCGGTACCACAGAAAACTTCAAACTCAAGATCATAGAAAAGCTGTCTTAATTTGAAGCCATAGTGCACCAAAAATAAAGCTGAAATTTCAGCATTCCCATTAACTACCTTGAATGAAAGGCCCAAGGAGGATGGAGAGTATCACTCAGCAAAGACAGAATTTGCTTCGGGTGTGGTTTTGTGTACACACGGTTCCAAGAAAACACACAAAAGTAGAGTTCAAGGGTACGGTAAGATAAGCAAGTAGGGTTCAGGATAGGAGATACATGTTTAAAGAGGAAAGCTGGGAATTAATATTTGGTGTGTTTCTTTTTTCCCCAGCAGAAAGTCAGTCTTCTACCAGCCTGGAACCAAGTTTCATGATTTCCTAAGCTAAAATGTTGCACACATTTTTATGTCAAAATATTTAGCGGGGGCTACTGGAAAGTAGTGAGGGTATTATAATTTTAGTTGATTACATATTGGTTATTCACTTATTCATGTTCCAAATGAAATAGTGGTCCACCTCTGTGTTGTAAGAGCCGATATTCTGGGGTTTGGAGGAAGAAATCTCTCTCTGTACCATTTCTCAGAACACAATATCGATTCTAAGTATGCCTTTGTGAGCTAGACAGTCATTTCACTGCACTTGGAAAACCAAAGCCATTGCAACCTGCCAAGGAAGTTAGCAGTGCGAGGGAGAGCTGTCCTACAAGCCACTTCAATGTGATGTCAACGACGCTGGGATCGCCACCAGCTCCTGGGCCCAGACAGCGCAGTCTCTCCATGGGCCGTGATGAGAGTACAGGGTTCATCCAAGTGCAGGAGGTAGTCACTAACAGGTATAACAAAGGGAGTGAAATGATATGACACACGTTTTTAAAGATCTCTCTGGGTCCAAAGTGATGAAAGAATGGAGGGGAGGCAGAAGCAGGGCAGCCTGTCCAGGGGTCTTCTCAGTAACCAAGGCAGATGCGAGTGTCATTGGGCTTAGGAGGTGGATGTGCAGGGCAGATGAGCTCAAGAAGCATCGCTAGGACTCAGTGATTTGCAGGAAGAACAAGGTGAGTGATGCCCCACTTTCTGGCTTGAAAATGCAATTTAACAGCTGTGCACCTTGATGAGATGGAGGGAAGGGAGCTCTGGAAAGGGGCTGAGGTAGAAAAAGGCCACGAGTTAATATTTAGACTCATTAAGCTTGAGGTGCCCATGAGCTATACAAGTTTGCTAACTGCTATAAAAGGTGTCAAAGTACTACAAAGTACAGAGGTGACATATGGGGTGATGGATGCCTGGGGCCATTCTTGCTGGTGACCCTTCCTGACCTCTTCTCAGGGTGCTCCGAAGTCCACCTCTGTGCCAGCCAAGGTGGGGTGCCCATGGGGAGCTTACGGGACACACTTGGCCAGCACAGGTGCAGGCTGCTGCTCAGACTGATAATCCTCAGTAGTAACACAAACACCAGCCACAGGGCTGAGAAAACAGTAACTTTAACAATAAAATGGTATTTGCACCACACCACCATGGGAAGTAAAAAAATGTAGCCTATCTTCTTCAACTCCGAGCATCATAATAGGTTTGCTGATTTCTTGACACTGATGTTTTCGAGGAGTGCCAGTCGAAGGCTCTTGGTATCTAGTCCCGCACCCTGACAGGTATACCATTTCGAGTGCCACCTGTTTGGGGGGTTCGAAGTTAGAGTCTCCCCTACAGAAACATCCATCTAAGATGGGTAGCCCCAGATGCAGAGGGAGGTCTCTCTCCCAATGAAAAGGCCTGAGAAGGAGGCCTATTTTAGGAAAACAACGACTCATCGAAGTCACACCCTGCTCTCACTGCAGTTAGCACGCCCCCTGCCTCGCTGCACCTGCTGTTCTGTCACGATGAGTCCATTTTCCAGTTCCCCCGTTGGAGGACACATCAAAATGTCATTCGACAATCTGCTTTCTAATGAAAAGTTGAGCCACTTTTTAGAAATCACATTTAATGAAACAATTACACATGGCAATAAAGCACTGTGCTCTGCCGCCTTGATTGATAGAACCACTGGCAATTATTAAAGGAGAAGGGAGGGGAAGAACATCATTAGATACAGCTAGATTAAGCGGATCAAACCCCTATCAGTGTCTTCCAGCTTACTCACAGAGGAAGACAGGGCAGCATTTGGGTAAATTAATTAAATTTCCTGCATTTCAATAAGCCCTAACACAAATAAGACAAGACCAACTGGAAGATCTTGGGAGGAAGATATCTACAGATACCTACTTTCTCGAGAAAGCAGCCTAGTCGGGGTTGGGGAAAATGCCACAGTGAGACTGCATCTCCCCACAGAAGACCAAGGCTCCCCTCCCTACAGGGAGCACACGGGGTGGGTAAGAGACAGGTGACAGACAGAGCACTCAGGTTCTGTGATGGCAGCAGTGACTTCCAAGAAGGACGGGACAGTACAGGGGTGAGAAAAACCCAACTCCATTCACACTGAGGACGTGACCTCACGCAGGACCCCTAGCTGCCGAGCCTGTTTCCTGACTGAAAGTGAGACGTTACCATTTGCCCCTGCCTGTTTGCTAGGATTGGCAGAAGAAGAAAACCTGGTGACAGGTGTGGAAGTGCCCTGTTGAAGGGGGAGAACTCTACAGCTGGAAGAGACAACTGCGGCTTGCTGTCAGTTGCTGAAAGGCTGGGGCAAGTCCTCTAAGAGGATGGTGACCAAGAAAACTGGTAGAATTAGTAAGGAATGTCTTTGGGGTACTTAGCGAATGCAGTAAACAGTTAGAAAAAAGGAAACTGCTGACTCACTCACCTAAAGCAAAAAGGTCTGGAGCAAGGAGGTGGATTAAAATGCAACTGTCTAGCCCTGGCTGGGCTGCTCAGTTGCTTGGAGCATCAGTCCATATACCAATAGGTTGCAGGTCTGATTCCTGGCCAGAGCACCTGCCTAGGTTGCAGGTTCGATCCCTGGTTGGGGCACGTACAGGATGCAACTGATCAATATTTCTCTCTTTCTCCCCTGCTCCTTTCCCTCTCTCTCTAAAATCGATAAACATATTCTCAGGCGAGGATTAAAAAAAGTGCAGTTGTCCACTGATTGAAGCAGCTTGGGAGCTTGGAAGAGCACACAGATGGATGCCAGCAGAAAGGATGGGCCACAATCACAGCATGACCAAAAGCAGACCTCACGACTGAACACCAGCCATGGGGAGAGGGCCGCTGACTGGGAACCACGCTCCTGGGGACTCTGGTTTCCTGACCTGTCTGTCACCTCCTTTCCCTTCCAGTTTCTGGATTATTGGTCTTCATATGGGCCCAAAAAAGGAGAATCAGATACAAAACTTTGCTATTAGCTTCATTTCACCAACAGTTAAAACATAAAGGACAACTAGAGATTAGCAATTTCTGACAAGTGCTCAAAGAACAGAACCAACCTGAGAATGAGTGGGGTGGTGGAGGTGCAGAGGGAACCCACACAGGGGCTGACAGCCTAGCGGGGAGGCCAGGTCACTCTTTCTTCAGTAAACTTTTATGGAGCATCTACTATGCCCCAGGCACAATTCAGGGACACCCTTGAGGAGCTTACTGCAAAAACACACAAACAGGCAACTATAATCCAGTGTGGAAATGTGTATGGGGAGGCCACAGAGAAGGAGCCCCCACACTCAATACAGCCATGGGAGCAGAGCAATGAGGGGCACAAAGGAAATCATAAAGCCCATTACAATACATGTCAGTAAGAAGGAAGGAGACAGTAGCCCTGGCTGGTGTAGCTCAGTGGATTGAGTGCAGACCTGTAAAGCAAGGGGTTGCTGGTTTGATTCCCAGTCAGAACACATGCCTGGGTTGTGGGCCAGGTCCCCAGTAGGGGGCATGCAAGAGGCAACCACACATTAATGTTTCCCTCTCTTTCTCCCTCCCTTCCCCTCTAAAAATGAATAAATAAAATCTTTTTTCAAAAAAGAAGGGTTTCAAAAGCAAGTGATCACTGCCAGCAGGAGGGAATCAAAAAGACTTCATTTCCAGGAAGGTGGCCTTTGAGAAAGGCCCCAAAGGATGAAGAGGAACACGGCCAGGGCATGGGGCAGGGAGGAGAGTGGGGGTAAAATATCCCAAATAGAACTAGACATGTCTGAGCAAGGACAGTGATCCCTCCACACACGGATTTCCCCTGCAAGAGCTTTAGTAGATACAAATTTACTTCTACTTACCTTTTCTTCCACTAAAGAACTACTGTTTCAATAGTTTCAGCACACCGATTTCCAGTAGAGGCGACCTGAGTTATTCCTGTTGAGAAATCAGAAAAGGTATATTAATAGGTTTAGGGGGCTACCCCTCCACACCCTCCATTTTTGGGACACCCCCTCAAGTCCATGCTGACAGGGCAGTCACAGGGCTCCCCTCCTCCAACCCACAGTCTTGGGGATGGACACTTACCACCATCAGCCACACTGCCCTCCTCCCCCCTTCCCTCACTTGTAAACGCAGCAGGCAGTCCCTAGCCCTGATCCAGAGAAACACAAACAGACAGACAGCAGAGGAGCAGGACCACGCAGCCCTGGGTTAGAAGGGCCTTCCTGCTCCAGTTGCCAGCAGGCGGGTCAAGCTTTGCTCCCCACAACTCCTGCGGTTCCTACAACAAACCCTCTATTAACTTAAGCTGGCACAAGGGCATTTCTGTTCCTGGAACCATAAATCCCTGATTTAAGAATAAGATATGCAGGTTGGGATGAGAAAAAGAAACAAAAGTAGAAGGTGAAGAAAGAGGCTTCTGAAACAAAGCCTTGGAAAAACCAAGAGATGAGAAAGTGACCGGGCCTGCTGAACTGCTGTCCCACAGGATCCAAGAGGAAAAGGAGAGAGATGTGCACCACCCAAAGAACAGACCCAATAAACAACACATAAGTCCCAGCAGCATGAAATAGTAAGAGGGAAGCCTGGGTATGGCAGAGAAGGGGCTCCTAGCATGGGCATCACCCATAACAAAACAAAGAACTAAGAATGCCATTGAAAATACGAAGGTTAGAAAGTGGAAAGTGGCCACAGCAAGCAAGGAATAACTGAGTAACTTACACAATGCTGACTGTTACTAAAGTAAGCGGTGTAATACCTTAAAGTCTTGACTTACTGTGCTGCCTTTTTTCATCCTAAACAATGAACATTTTATCTGCTCGTGGTTGAATGGGTCAACCATTAGTGCTGGGCTCAGCCGGCTGGGTTTTCTTCTGGTCTTGCCTGGCTACGGTCACCTGGCGGTTCAACTGAGCTGGATGGCAGACCAGACACTAGTGTCTGGTACTAGCTGTTTGTGTTGCCTTTACAGTGTATTTTAGCAAATATGAACCGCTCTTTCCTGAGGTCTTCAAAGATCTGTGCCTACTATCTCCTTGCCATATGTTTACATTGGTGCTTGAGGTGGTCAACCATGAACTGACCTACTGTAGTGCTTCAAGAATCTAACCCCTTCTAGTCCCCTCTACTAGGGAGTGACGATTTAGGTAAAATCCAGACATTGTGGTGTGTGAAAAGGAGGGGGGAGGGGTAGGAGGCAGTGCTGGCAAGCAGAACACTTTACAGGGGGCCCTGAATACAAACAAAGTTAGGTTGGATGGACTTATCCAAGCAGTGTTAAGAGTCAAAACGACTATAGTCTAATCCCACGTTCTCTAACAGATAATTACCATTCAGAAAATGTAGAAAGCTAAAATTGGGCTGCAGACGGAAAATAACACCCAAATCACAAGGACTGAAGCAGTCAGATGAAAATTAAGTTGACTGCAAGCGGTGACCTTTACCCTTGATAGGGTCCTCTGCCTGCTGCTGTTCGCTCATTAGCTGCAGCAAAGGCTTCACAAATTGCCTGGTTCCTGGGCCTTCTAAGCAGCTCAGTGCTCCAGGGGCTCACTGGAGCGTCAGCTTTCACTCAGCAGGGCACAGGACAGTGACGAGACACCAGCTGGCCTGCAGAACAGGCCGAAGGACAGCTCTCCTGTCTGCCCGCGCCAGACCTGGCCCCCAGGAGGCTGGTGCCACATCCCGTCTGTCCACGCCAAGCAGTCCACACTCTCATCTCAGCCCTCCCACTCCCCCTCTGGGCCTTGGTCCCCTCATTCACAAAACAAGGCAGGGAGACCAGGGGTACTCAAAGGGTGGCCTGCAAACTGGTGCCATCTACCAACTTTGCTAATGGTTCACGACAAGGTAAGTACAGAAACTGAGAGACTTTGAAGTTTTATAGCCTGTGGTATTGCTACACAGCCGGGTACACGCTCAGCGCACCGGTCTTACTCAATGGAGCGCAGACTGGTATATGAGTTCCCTGCAGCTGCCGTGATTAAATGACCCCAAACTGGGAGGTGTGAAACAGTATCAATGGGATCTCTCATAGTGCTGGGGGCCAGAAGCCCCAGTCAAGGCGTCGGCCCACCCACATTCCCTTCAGAGGCTCAGGGGAGAATCTCAGGGGAGAATTTTCCAGCTTCTAGTGGCTTTTCCTGGCTTGTAGCCATATATCTCCTCCACTTCACTGCAGTGTGAGTGTGAATGTGAGTGTGAGCGTGTGTATGAGAGAGCAATCTCTCTCTCTAAGGACACTTGTGATGGCATTGAGGCCCACCTGCACAATCCAAGTTGATCTTATCTCAAAATCCTCATGTTAATTACATCTGCAGAGACCTTTTTCCAAATAAGGTAACATTATTCGGACACATCTGTGGGGCTACCACTTAGTCCCCTACAGCTGGTTTGGATATCGCTGAACTTGTGTGACCAGCTGTACATAGTGCACACCGTACACCTGTATCAGTTCACCACTGAGGAAATACACCACCACCCTGTCCTTCACTCGGCTAGGACCCTGTTCCTCCACAGCCCAGGGGCCAGGCCGGCAAGACCAGGCTGCGATGCGCAGGGAAGGAGAGGAGGCTAGCAGGTGGCAGGCCTGCCAAGGGTGAGTGCAGACTGCTCCCCCACCTTCTCTGGCAGGCAGTGCGGAAGCTGTCCCACCCCCCACCCCTTCTTCCTGTCCCTCACCTGCCTTTAGTTGTAAAGTGATTAAACTGAGCTGTTTTCTGTTCAAGTGTGCCTCAGCTTTCCATGCCCAAGTTTGAAAACAGACACAAAACTTTTTAATTAAAATCCTGCGTACCTGGCACTGCCCTGCTACTAACATATCCTCTCCCTCAACACCCTTCCCCCTCTACCCTTGAGAACGTTCAGGAAGTTCCCAGGCTTTGTGACAGAATCAAGAAAATACCTGGAGACTTAACAAAGCAGGGACTTAGTTTCTCATTAGAAGTTTTCTTGCCTGGTATGGATAGATCTTGCTAAAGGAACCACTATGTTGAGTTCCTTTGCTGTTACATTTCCACCCTTTTAAAGGGCAGACCATGCCAAAATACCTGAGAATGTTTGAAACTGTAACACTCGATACAGGTATAGCCACAGTAAAATGGGCACTCTCATCATTCAACTACTGGTACGAGTAAAACAGGCACAATCTTTCCCGAAAGCAATTTGGCAAATCCTTAGAAGTGGCTTAAAATTGTACACCCCCTCTGACATTGTCATTCCATCTTCAGAACTCCTCACTAGGGAATAACCTGAAATGGGGACAGAAGTGAACACTCAAAGGCATCCGAGGTAGTGTTCCAGATTAGACCAAAAATACGAGAAGTAAACTTAATGGCCAAGGAAAAGAAATGATTAGAAATGATTAGAAATGGTGGATTCATAAAGTTTCATGCAGCCATTAAAATGACATTTTACAAAGAATTTTTAATTAAAATAACTATAATAGCAACAGCTGATCCTTACATGGGCCAGGCACTATCCTAAGCTTATCAGGTGCTTTGCACATTATTAGTGCCCAATCCTTACATCAACTCAAAGAGGGAGATACTGTTACTATTCCCACTTTACAGATCAGGAAACGGGGGCACCAAGAGTTAAGACACTTCCCCGCAGCCCTTCTGCTGCTAAGAGGCAGCCCTGGGATCTGAGCCCAGCCCGTCTGGCTCCAGAGATCAAGCTCTTGAACCTTATACTAGGCTGAATGATAGCCACAAAGGCATCGGGCCCTAACTCTGGAAACTAAAAATGTTATTGGATCTCGGCAGATGTGATTATGATAAGAATCTTAAGATGAAGAGACATCCTTGATCTTCTAGGTAGATCCTAGAGGCCACCATGGGTGTCCTCATAATAGAGGCAGAGGGAGATTTCACACACACACACACACACAAGAAAGGCACGCAAGACAGAGGCAGATATTGGGGGGGGGGGCACATGTCAAGGAATGTCAGCAGCCACCAGAAGCTGGGAGGGGCAAGGAACAGATTCTCCCTTAGACCCTCTAGAAGGAGCACAGGCCAGCCTTCACCTTGATTCAGACTTCTGGCCTTTCAGAACTGTGAGAGAATACGTTTCTGTTATTTTAAGCCACTCGGTTTGCAGAAATTTATTACAGCAGCCACAGGAAACTAATGCAAGCTCCCATACTGTACTGCTCTCAACGCAAGAGAAAATATTCACGTGTTAAGTGGGAAAAGTAGAAATCAAAATTTATACACAATGATCTTAATTATGCATATAAAAATGCATGCAAATACAACAAAATGTTTTGTAAGTGATTATCTCTGAATACTAGAATTACGCGTAATTTTCGGCATTATGGCTTTTGATACTTTCCCAAATGTCTACAATCAGTGTGAATTACTTATACAAAGAAAAGAAAATTATTTTTAAAAAATTAGCAACTCTTGCTATTTCTGTGACTCAATCACAAAAATTAGAAATCAAGAGGACCCAAACTCCCTGAGAATTTTCTTAGTTCAACCGCAGAGCAACACCTGAAAACTCAGCAACCCAGATGTATGCCGCCCCTCAAGTGAGATCACTTTACCTGTGGCCTGTCTCAAGATTGGTAGTTTTCAGATTTGGGCAGGAACATGATGTGGTTGAAGAAGTTTCAGGCTTTGAAACAAGAGGATAATCTGAGCTGGTAAATTTTTTCCTGTCCACCTGGCTATACGTGGTGGTCAGGGGAGGCAGGTTTTGATGTGTTCCCAGAGCTCATCCAGCCCGAAGTGACTGGTGTGGCCCACATGCCAAGAACCATGTGATTTCTCTGTAGGTGACTTCACAGAATAAAACATCAAATTAAATACTGGCTTAATCTTCTTACCAAAGTCCCGACTCCAAGGCTGTTACTCTGTTGCAAAACCCTGCTACTATCATCTATCCAGGCAGCCGGAAGACCAAAAGCCAAGTTACTATATCATCATGTCCTTTGATTAAACATATTCATGTAGAGAATATATTAACATTTCCCCCCAATGTATGGGCAGTACTGGATCAAAATAGAAAGTAGGGTGTATTTTGTGTTTAGTTATGCATGGTGGAGAAGAGAAGAATTACTGATTCTCTCCAAAATCAGCCAGGTCAGAGCAGTGGAGCACAAAATGCATGTTACATGATTTTATTCAGTTTACCCTGCAGAATGCAAATTTGGACACCAGGATGGAGACCATGGTATGGGGTTTGTCTTTCAGTCTCAAGATTTTTCTGAGAACGTTTATTTATTCTTTATTCAGCCAATCAATATATACAAAGTGCCGACTTCCGGCCAGGATGGAGGCATAGGTGGACACACTGTGCCTCCTTGCACAACCAAAATTAAGGACAACAAAGAGTTAGAAACAAGAAAACAATCAGAACTGATAGAAAATTGAACTGTACGGAAGTCCAACAACCGTTCATCCAGACTGGTAAGAGGGGTGGAGTCGCAGCAGGAAAAAGTGGAGGTTGGCGAACCCGGGCACACAGACAGCAGCGGCTGGAAGATCCCAGGTATGCAGGCAGTGGCTAGCGGATCCTGGGCACAGGGTAGCAATGATGCACACCCAGTGAGGCCACGCAAGGCGGCTGGCTGACCAGGTGGTCCTACATTCATGCGCAGATATTCCAGGTGAAGGGGAAGCAGCAGGAGGGACCAGAATCTGAGAGAAAGTGGAGCAAGCGCCATTGTTCCTTCTCAGACCCCACTCCCACATACAGCATCACTACCCAGCAACTAGGCTGCCCCGCCCTGGGGAACATCTAAGACTCTGCCCCTCATACATAACAGCTGCGGCCAAAAAAAAAAAAAAAACTGCCTCAAACGGGAGAACAAATCAAAGCCCCAGAGCCAATTCATCTAAGTGATCAAGAGATAGCCAACCTATCAGATGCACAGTTCAAAGCCCTGGTGATCAGGATGCTCACAGAATTGGTTGATTTTGCTCACAAATTAGATGAAAAAATGCAGGCTACAATATGTGAAATGAAGGAAAATACACAAGGAACCAATAGAGATGGGAGGAAAACTGGGACTCAAATCAATGGAGTGGACCAGAAGGAAGAAACTAACAGCCAAACAGAAAACAAGGAAGAAACAAGAATTCAAAAAAATGAGGAGAGGCTTAGGAACCTCCAGGACATCTTTAAATGTCCCAACATCCAAATTATAGGGGTACCAGAAGGGGAAGAAGAAGAGCAACAAGTGGAAAACTGATCTGAACAAATAATAAAGAACTTCCCCAATCTGGCAAAGGAAATAGACTACCAGAACGTCCAGGAAGCTCAGAGAGTCCCAAAGAAGCTAGACCCAAGGAGGAACACACCAAGGCACATCATAATTACATTAGCCAAGATTAAAATGAAGGAGAGAATTCTAGAAGCAGCAAGAGATAAGGGGACATTCACCTATAAAGGAGTTCCCATCAGACTGTCAGCTGATTTCTCAAAAGAGACCTTACAGGCAAGAAGGGACTGGAAAGAAGTATTCCAAGTCATGAAAGGCAAGGACCTACATCCAAGATTGCTCTACCCAGCAAAGCTGTCATTTAGAATGGAAGGGCAGATAAAGCGCTTCTCAGATAAGGTCAAGTTCAAGGAGTTCATGATCACCAAGCCCTTATTGTAAGAAATGTTAAAGGGACTTATCTAAGGAAAAGAAGATAAAAAATATGACAGTAAAAAGACAGCAAACTCACAGATATTAACAACCATACCTAAAATAAAAGCAAACTAAGCCAACAGCTAGAACAGGAACAGAACCACAGAAATGGAGCTCACATGGAGGGTTAGCAACAGGGGAGTAGGAGGAGGAAAGAGAGGGAAAAGGTACAGAGAATAAGTAGCATAGACAGTGGGTAGAAAATAGACGGGGGGAGTGTAAGAATAGTGTGGGAAATGTAGAAGCTAAAGAACTTATGACACATGGACATGAACTAAAGGGAGGAATGTGGGTGGGAGGGGGTATGCAGGGTGGAGGGGAATGATGGGGGAGAAATGGGACAACTGTAATAGCATAATCAATAAAATATATTTAAAAAACATATACAAAGCACCTACTATAGGCCAGGCACTAAGAGGAGGTTGGCTTGCATTTTGGAAGGTCCCATCTCCAACATGAGATACTCTGGGTGGTATGGTTGGGCAGGTAGCCCACATCTTTACTGATCTTCATTAGTCATTTAGCTCACAGTGGCAAAGTACTGAGAAGAATGCAAAGAACTTGGCAGGGCTTTGAAAATGGAAAAAAATGAAGTAAGTGGATTACCACAGTCGACCCTCCTACATACCACTGACATAACACTTTCACTTATAATTTTGGGAGATTAGTTAATGAATACTGGAATCTCTCACTTACCCATCTACTTCATACAAAAATATATTAATGGTTTTGGGGGATATTTTTTGCTCGCCATTGGGTTGTTTTTCTTTCTGGTTTTTTTTTTTTTTTTTTTTTTTTTTTTGGCTCACCATTGTATGCCTAAATCTACCAGAGTCTAACCTTAAGAGGCACTCATTAAATATATATGGCATAAATTAATACATGAATGAACAAAGGTAATCAGTTTCCTCATCTATAAGAATGGAAAAGCCTGGCTACATGATTATTTCCCAAAGAAAATTCCAAGAAACCTATGAGATATGTCAAGAAAAGAAGGTTCATATGGTAGTCAATTTGGGAAATGCTACATACATTCTGTAGCCTCCCACCCTCCAGAAGAGTTGACGGTGAACATTATACAATAAAGGATCAGGGAAACACTTCAGTAAAAAAGCTGTGTGAGCATTCCCACATCTAATTAACCCAGACGCCCTGTCATGCGTAATGCTTACTGGCAACACGGAGAACGGATGTTCCAAGGAAACCCAGGAGAGCACTAACCCAAACTCTTCATTCGCTCCCCACACATTTATGAAACCCTGGCAATAATGACACAAGGATGATGAAGACAGCCAACCTCCAACAAGTTAACATTTAACAGGCATGCGATTTGGTGCTGCTGCTACCACGGTGACTGTGAAACCTGGCTCACAGTCTACACACGACTGGAAGAGACCCATGTGATCAGCACAGCGAGTACTAACTGAGGTGAGAGACGCTAACACATGACATACCGGTACATACACTCAGAGACATGTGTACACGTACATGTATATGTGTACATGGGCACTCGCACACAGGATGGAGAGGTGGTGAGGATGAGTGTTCCAGGCAGGTGACTAAGGACAGTTTGGCTTATCCAGTCGTTTTCAAGGCGGGGTCAAGAATCAAGGCATCTGACCGTATCGGTAGTCACGGTATTCTCCTCCACCACACATTCACAGCTAAAAGAAGTCAACTTCACCTAAGAATGTCCTTGGTGAAGAGATAAACATTACTGATTGTACTAAATGTCAACCCGAGTGCCCGTCTTTCTGCTGTCCCGGTGAAGGTCTGGAAGCACTCACGAAGCTCTGCTGGGCAGGCCGCAGCGAGGAGGCGGCAGGGGAAGCAGCGCCCGCGTGGCTGGGCTGCGAGGCGGCCTGGCCGCTCTTTTCCGTGGAGCACCACTTTTACTTGAAAGATGATGGACGGAAAAATTGTGGTTACTTAGATGTGGGTATCTGTAAATACTGTCTCAAAAATTAGTAATTCAAGCTTGTTATTTCAAAGAAAATTGACAGTATTTATTGCTATAGAAAAATTGTTAGCTTTCAAGCAAAAATTAAAATTTTGAAAAACTTACATTGCCCACTATGAGCCTTAGAGCATTTCAATACTTAAAGATGAGCATGGTAGTGACATTAATAAATGTGGTATTTTCCAAATGACTCATGCAAGGTGTTACAAAATGCTTTCAAGAGCCTTTCAAAGTCTACCATCGACTAATAGATTTCAATGTAACGGAGTATGAAAAGTTCATTTATAAGATTTCAGATTCCATGCCACAACAAACCTTTAAGAAATTACCACTTGTCAGGCTCTGATGCAGTTTCAAAGACTATCCACAATTAACTGAAAGGTTACCAGAATACTCCCCTTTTCCAGCTACATTTCTGTGTAAGGCTGTGTTTCTCTTCAGTGAGTTGAACCAACACAACATACTGCAACGGAACGCCTCCAAAGCACTGAGGAGAACCCGGCTATCTCCCACCATTAAGGCAGACATTAAAGATATCTGGAAAAAGTAAAACAGTGTCACTCTCTCATTAAATGTCTTTGTTTTGGAAATAGTTCTTTTTTATTAAAAATGTGGTTTATTACCACGCAATGGGTTTATTATTGCTATATTTAAACTAATTCAACAAATATTTTAAAATCTTTTCAATCTCAATTTCTAATGTCGTAACTTCCTAGATAGATGTAATCCGCATCACTGAAAGTTCTTAGGGACCTCTCTAATTTTAAAAAATTTTTAAAGGAGTCTTGAATAAAAAGTTTGAGAACTGCTGGTCTAAGCGTAGGGGGAAGCAGGAAGTCGTGGCTGGTGGAGAAGGGCTCCAGTGGGCTGCCACACTGTGACAGGGTGTCCAAAACCAGACTTCCAAGAGCCAATCAATGGTGTGGGGCACCAAAATGATACTGTCCTGCCTTTCGGAAAGAGCAAGGATACGTGAATGTGCCCTCTGCTCCATGAACGTAGGACTGGAAATCGAACTACAGGGCATTGGAGGTCCATTATTGTAATCCATAAAATGAAATATAAATTTCCATAAAAGAGCAGACAGAGAAAAATAATAAAATTTAATGATGGAAGGGAAAGAAACAGGGTCTTGAAAAACAGACTTGCCACCAAATGGAATCCTGTGAAATGGGAGAAGTCATCAGCAACACAGTGTGGGGCTTTAAACACCTAAAGATGCCAAAACCAAGATGCATTTCAGCAAGTCTGGAAAATAAAGGAGCCAGCAAAGAGCAATAAACTGCAGCATAAAGGGGGAAAACCAACGCAGCCCAGAGAAGATAAACAGGAGTATTTAGAAATAAAAAGAAGTATAGAGGAGAGAAAATCAGCTCCCACTTCTAGATCAGCAGTTTTCAAGCAGTGTGCTGCAAGAACTTTTAAAACATGCAATACCTGACTATTTAGTCAGGGGCACTGACCTCTTTTCTTTCAGATTGTCAAATTAAAAAATGACAAAAGCCAACACAATAGCAGCCATTGGAGTGAATGAATCCGATTATACCTACTTTTTTGTCCCAGTGGCAAAAAACATATTTGTTGCTATGCCAAAGAAGTTTAGTAATTAGTTTATGCATGTCATGAAATGAAAAAGGCTGAAAATCACTGTTCTGGAGCATGTACTCTATCTGGCCACCAGCATGCACTCCACCCCAGGGGTGGGAACAGAAGGAGCAGGAAGCACTTCTGGAGACCCCTACAGAATCCAGCACGGGAGCAGGAACTCCTGGCCTGGACAGCCAGGCCTCCTGAGGAAGTATCTCACCCGGGAGAAGCTGGATTATGCCAACCAAGGATAGACCATATAGAATAGACAAAAAGACAACTATTAAAACTTGTTTTCAAGGAGCTACAGTCATTATTTTCTAAGTCAAAAAAACAAAAAACAAAAAACATTAGTACGGTAGTTGTAACTAAAATGATAAAGGTGTCCTACAAAGAACACCGACTGAAGACCTTGGGAAGTTTCCCTGGGCCTTGGTTTCCTCTTTTGCAAAATGTGGAGCGCACCACGTACTTCACAGAGTTGGTGGGAGGAGAGGTAACGTATCACACTCTGAGCACATGTCTGGCATGTGGCAGATTCCTTAAAAACAAAAGCTGTATTACTATCAGTGTAGTTATGACTTCAGGGCCAAAGTGCAATATAGAGTTGTCATTGCACTAATGTAGTTCAGAAAGCTCCCCACAGGTCAAATACCAAAGTTTTAGAAAAATCACCAGTATGTGAATCTAGAGAAGGAATTGAAATGGCTTTGCCCCAGGGCTACATGCAGTCAACAGATGAAAGAACTACCCTTAACCTTGGTTGGGCCTGATGCCACTGGGCCAATGGGGACATCGTCATGCACGAAAAAGCCTAAAAGAGAAGAAAGAAAAAAACAAAACCACCACCTTCCTGAAGAGTCAGCACTGCTATGTCATGAACCTTCCACACAATTTATCTCCTCTGCCTGTCGTGATCAGCCTGGAGATAGGTGGGTATGCTATCATCATCTGTCTCGTGGCTGAACTGCAAAGATGTGGTGTAAGCAGGGCCTTCATCTCTTGATTTGGGGTCCAGGACTCTCACTAGGCCACAGTGCCCCCTCCCACAGGTAGCTGAGGGCCCGCCCAATTGATATAGGCCAGCAGTTAGCTCTTCGTCCAATTAGAACAGTACATTGGAAACCCAGTGGACTAAAAGATAACCCCCACTCCAACATACACACTCAAAAGATTTTGACCCATCTATAAACATAAACATGGCTAATTAAAGAACTGCTTTCTAGAAAGGTGAGATAAAAGAATAAGGAATATTCTGATATAATTAAGTCAAAAATGAGACTCCTGCTTTTCTTCACCTCCACAGTGTAACCACAAAGAAACTTTATTTCTTTAATAAGACCTTTTCTCTTTTCTTTCCTTTTGATTCAAACTGGCCTCATCCAGCACGCTGACTCACCTGCCTCCTTCCCCCCTGTATGACCACTCCCTTAAGCATTAAGCCCTCAGGACAATGAAGTTCTAACCCACAGCAAATAATCTTAGGAACAAAGCCTCGAGTCTGCTGACCACAGAGACAGTTTCCATCAAACTAGAGATAATATCTGAACCTCAGTTGTGTCTCAGCTTCAGGCCCAAAAAAGCAGTGAAACCAAACAGAGTGATGCCATGGCTGCATCAGGACCAGATGTAATGGCCAAAGACCCCCTACCCTAGTGCGACCAATCAGTACAGACCACAACCCTAATGACATTGGTCACCATGATTAACATTTTTCCCCAATATAACCCATCCCCTGAACGCCATCCCCTGGCTCTAAGAGCCAGGTCTTTGAGCATTAGCTTACCCACAACTCTGGTGTGGGCCACTTCCTAAAAATAAACCCTTACTTTCTTTGCCCCAAGCTCCTGTGTGTGTCTTACTGGGCTTTGATGCTCACAGGCAAACAGGCCCCTTTAGTCCAGTAAATCAGCTAATGGAACACCCAGTAAGAATTCATTGATTGATACTGATTGATACGCCAGACACTGCCCTCAGGGCTGAGTGTGAGCCATGTGTCCCCACCCCAGACAGACATCAACTGAACAAGAAACCATTACTTTCTGGATATGGTAAGTGCCATGGACTGCAGCCCAGGGTACCATGGGAGCAGGTCATGAAGGGCCTGGGTCTCAGGTCATGGGAGCACATTCACAGGACTTGAGGGGTCTCAGAACCCATGAGGCAGGATGAGCTGTGCAGCTCAAGTGGCAGCAGGGACCAGGCTACACAGGCCTGTCACCGCACAAGATGCATACTGTCCTAAGAGTAGGGGACCCTGCTGTAGAGAAGCATCATTCAGTTTGCACTGTAAGAGGTTACTACAGCTGCTGCTTGGAGATCTGGAGGGGATAGGAGTGAAGGTACAGATGTCTGCCAAACAGAAACTTTCTGACTTTTTTTTTTTTTTATCACAACTTGCAGAATAAGAAAAACACTTTATACTTTGCAAGCCAGTACACACACACACACACACACACACACACACACACACACACAGTCTATGAGAGGCGGGCTACCAGCCTGGGCTGGTGGGCAGCCTGGAACACTGGCAATCTCTGTGACTTGGGCCGGTTTCTCCGCTGCCCTGAGCCTCAGGCTCCTTGCCTGTAAAGCAAGGGTAACAGTTATGATCCCACCACATAGGTTGCTGTGGGGGACAAAGAAGTCCATATACGTAAAACCCTTAACATTGTTAACTTTTTTCTGTAAAACCATTATTATGTACAAATGACAAGTTTCACAGAATAAACTCAACCTTACATGCACTCTGCTCTAATGGTTTTCATTCTACTTATTTTCCTTTCTTAATGTTAGTAAAAATCCTCTAAATTAACTTCAGAACCCAGTAACCTGGGTCATGACCTACAGCTGGAAGTGATGGCTTGGACTCAGGAGACGGTAATGAGGAAAGGAGTAGAAGGAGACACAGCCAACAGACCTGGAGAATAATCGGAACAGGGACAGGACAGAGGGAGGTATCAGAGGTCCTCTCAGGCCTCTGGGCTGATTCGCTGGAGAATCCAGCGGAGGAGCAGGCATACGTCTGAGGGAAGAGAGGAAAAGATCAGACTTCTAGAGCTAGACTTTCCATGTAGACTGGAGGAGGATCTGGGTGGGGGGACAAAAGGAACTTAAGCACTTGACCACCAGGGAATGGTGTAGCCAGATTCACATCGGAACTGTAGCTACTGATGCAGAACACACCTCCAGACTGGGCAAGGGAGGTGGGACAGCCTTTGTGAACCCAGCACAGCAGCAAGCGGCTGATGGAGGACTCGAGGATTTGGGGCTCCTGCCAAATGTCTTTCCCTACCCGACCCAAATAAAGCACTAATCACATTTAATTAGAGTCTGTCTGCCCATCTGTTTCCTCTACTAAGCAAGCAGATTCGGGCAGAGACTACCCGTCTCATTAATCTTTCTATTCCTCAGTCCTCCTGAGCCCACCACCCTGCCTGCCGCCTGAAGTAGGCGCTCAGCAAACATCTGCTGAATTGACAGTCAAGATTCAACACGATAAAACTCCAAAAAGGCCATTTACAGTGCAGGAAACTAAAATAAAGCAGAGCAAATTGGGGGGTGCAAAATCTGCTAGGGGGATTCTGATGAGTTAAAGGCATGGGCTAACCAAAAGCCAACTGTTCACAGAGAAAACGATTCTGCAAAAAAAGAGTTTAACTCTGGAATGCGTGAAGGGTATGGATCTTCATTATAACTATTGGAAACAATAAGCAGGTCTGGGATGGGAATCAGGAAGGCAAAGGAAAAATAACACAGGAAAATGAGGCCATAATGTGTATACATCATTTGGTCTCTTCCAAAAGATCACCCTAAACATTTCACTCTTGACATCACTTCCCCTTCCCTGTTACACTCACCATCAACCGCAGGCTTTCTCTGGGATGCCTCGTCGTTTCCCACCCTCTGACATCCTCCAAAGCCCAGGTCCTTGTACGTTACCTGGTTTTTTCTATAGGCACATGACTTGTTCCCCCAACAGACAGGAATGGTGTTATATACTCCTTATCCACTCTACCCCTACACTTCACACGGATGAGGCACTCAACGGTAGTTGATTAGCTGATTTTTATACTGATTGATTTGACACTAAATACCAAATTCAGATTCTTATTTTCTATTCTTACCCCCTTTAGTTGCAATGGTGAGTAAAGCTATCATTTTTAATAGTAGCAGCTACATTTTTTTAGCACCTACCACATGCAAGACATAGCTAGGAACTTGAAAAACATCATCTTAGTCCCATTGGAGAGATGACAAGATTGTGGCTCAAAGACAACATAGTTCAGTAAGTGACAACATCAGGATACTCAAACCTAATGCTACTTAACTCCAAGGCCAAATAAGTGTGCAGTCACTCTAAAATTTCAGCATGATTTTCCCTGGCACCAAAGGCACAGGCAATGGCCCATCTGATATGAAATCTGTACTCAGTGCTCACCAGCACATAATTAGAGCTCAACTCAGAGAAAGCTTATTTTAGGCTTGAAAAGGCCATAATCTATTAAGACCCATTCATTCATTTTCTACAAATACTTAGATTAAGTCAAGCTTATTTTAACTTTTTTTAAAAAAATGGAATGTGCTAAAGTCATCATCTGTTTCTGTAAGAATGTTTAACTTCAACTAAGAAACCAACAACGTTCCCAACAATCAAATCGTTAGTGTCAGTTAGTAAAATAACCACCAAACTTGTAACAGCCCCCCCCCCATGTCACAGTCCCCCAAAGCTTTCATATACATTTTTTTCACTTGGACATATCAGTAACTGTGAGGTGATTATGGTTACCTCCTTGCACATGCGCAAAAGAAAAACAAGTTCAGGGAGTTGCTGAAGGTCACACCATGTATTACTTAGGACCCTTGGTTATAAGGGACAAAACAAAGCCCATCCAATCAGCCTAGGTCAAGGAAACAACCACAGGGAAGGGCAGGGGGCAGCAGAGGACCCCCCGATGAGCACATTCCGAATCTCGGCTTCCCTCTGCCTAGGGCCTCCTCCCACCCCAGAGCAGCCCAGCTCTCTCCTCTGGACAGGAAACCAGGGCCACCTGAGGTCCAGGCGCCCATTTTCCCAGCTTCACCACCTCAGAGGAAAAGGCTCTTGGGCTTCAAGTTCACAACTCCATGGAGATGGGCATGAAATGATGCCCACTGTGCCTCCCTACTCAGCCAGCCCTACGCTGAATAATAAAATGGTGGGAACAGCAGGACAGAGGCAGCTTCTCCAAAGACATGTCTCCATTAAATCCTCTCCATCTCCACAGTCTAACCTTCCCCACCTCCCTTAATAGCTCTGATCTGGCTGAGGGGTCCCAAAATGGTAAAAGCTGTTAACTCCCACGGAGGAGGCCGCCTCACATTCACCGCGGTGCATACAGGGTATCCCTGTGTCTGTGGCTCTTCAGAAACAGAGGCAGGGACAAGCCCCATTTTAACATCCTATTACATGGCTGCAATTACTGCTTTAATTTAGTCTCTGAAACACATGGGCCTCGTAAGGAAGTCTCCCCTTTCACTGGAAAAAAAATAGAATTCAAGGAGAGCCCTGACTAGTCCAGTCAGGTCAAGGGTCCACCTTTGGCACAGGGGACCAATCAAGAACCACACCTGGTGGGCCCCAAGAGTGGTCAGAGGGGAAGCAGTTCCCCAGAAGGAAGAGGGCCAGGCGGACTGAATAATAAAAGGAACAGAGATTCTGTACACACTACTGCTAAGCCACTGTTCTTCAGACACCACGTCCAACGATCTTTCTTCTTTCTACACCACAGCTGATATTATTTGGGCACTAAATTGTGAAGTAACAATAAGTATGTAAAAAGGTGCTAATTGTACAGCAAAGATGTTGAGTGCAAACGGAATCGGAAGAGAGATCAATGTACCCATTTATGTGCCAGGAATATGTACCCTAGAATTAGTCCTCTCCACAGTGCAATTCTGTGCTAAGAAGTAAAACCTGTTATTTCTTCACCAGTGAAAGTCAGAATCAGCCTTTGCAGCCTCCCTGCCTCCCCCTTCCCCTCTGCCCTCACAGCTCAGTGAGGTGGGCTCCCCATAGGTCCCCATCTTCCTGCTCCTCTCCTCTGCCAGAGAGGTCATCAGGCCCAGATGATGACTGAAGTTCCTTCTTCTGAGGAGAGAGCAGGAATCAGAAACATGAAACCAGCCTAAGAAGATGAACCCAGCTGCTCAGTTTCCTGCAAAGAGGGGAGGGCTGACAAGCCACCCGCAGCCCTCAGGTATGAAGCAGCAGGGGGCAAGGAAGGGAAGTAGTGGCGACACCTGCCCCTCACTGCCCTGTTGAGACTGCTACAATTCACTCGGTATTTTTCTTTAATTGAATCAAGCACTTTAGCCCTCACTACCTGCAGTCCTTACGTGCTATAGGAGCACTGCTTGCTTTAGCTGGCACAAGTTAGCTTTCACTACCTACCTGCTTTACTGGCTGCCACTTGCTAATCGTGACTTCTGAAAGGTATTTTCTCATCCTTTTCTCAAGGGCCTAACCTAAACCTAGATGGCTGAATCAACCCCTATTTCTCTAGTTCTAGCATTTTGCTTCTCCCCCTCAGCCCATTTCATTCTCTCCTTCCACAGACCAGACATGAAGGGTAATATTTAGTGAGCACGTACAGCGTGCTCAGCACTTTCTATCCATGCACTCAACTCTTCCCACAGAAATCCTGTAAGGGCTACTTTTAAACCCTCCTCACAGAAGAAGGAACAGGCTGAGTGAGGGGAGGCTCCTCTGGCGGTTCGCTCTGTGCCGGGGACAGGCCGCACCGTGTGCAAGGCCAGGTCCCAGCCCCAGCAGGGGGACCTGCACACTCCCTCTTTGAACCCACAGTAAAGTGCCTCTCTGGAGGGTAACTCTTGTGTGGTGTCCCCGGAAAGGCCACCCTTGGCAAAAACACATCTGTGCTGCCGCTTCAGAAAATGTTTGTGATTGAGGTAAAATTCACCTAACGTAAATTTACCATTTGTAAAAAATTCAATTCAGTGGCATTTAGGATATTCATGATATTCTAAAGCAACTACTGCCTCTATCTAGTTCCAAAACAGTTTCATCACCCCAAAAGAAGACTCACGCTACTAAGCGGTCACAGTCCCCACACTCCCCCCTTTCCCTGGCCCCTGACTACTGCCCATTTGCTTCCTGTCTCCTCTATGGGTCTACCCACTCTGGGCAGTTCATACAAATGCAATCACACGATATGCGACCCTTGTGTTTGCTGCTTTCTCCTCCAGCACAGGGTTTTCAAAGTTCACCCAGGTTGGGGCATCTATCTGCACCTCATTTCTTTCTACGGCTGAGTCATATTCCATTGTGTGGATGTGACATGTTGTGTTTATCTGGCCATCAACTGAGGGACATCTGTGTTGCTTCCACTTGGTGCTGTGAACAGTGCTGCTACGGACGTGTGTACACAAAGATTAGAGTCCTTGTTTTCAGTTCTTCCACAAATACATGCAAGGTGGAACTGCTAGCTCCTGTGGTGATTCTCTTTCATTCTTTGAGGAACCCTTTAAAATACTTTGGAAATATGAGGCTCTGCAAAGAAAATCAAAAGGAAACTGAAAGCACAATGTAGAACCAAGGTGAGCTCAAAGAAGCTAAAAATTATTTTTTTCTTGTCTCACCCTATTTTTGACTAGGCAGAAGAAACCCAAACAGTATAGTTCTTTTTAAAAGGAAGCAAAAATTAAGATATGCAATTTCTACCAAATAATTAGCAAGGGTTTCTGTGTGTCCAGCATATGTTTAACAACAAAATCACACCTGAACAGGGCTCCACTGAAAACCACGTGACTCTCTGTGAGACGTCTGGACCACAGACGACAGTGGGGGGGACCCAGCAGAGGCTCTGAACCCAGACAACTTTCTATTATCAGGAAGGACAGCATTTTCTGCTCCAGCTCTCATTTCTAGTAAAATCATTTTTTTTCCTCTTTGGAAAGACATAAGCCCCCAGGATTCTTTAAAAGACAATCTTGCCACCTATCATATGTCATCAGAAAAATGCAAATTAGAAGGAGACACCATCATAGACCTGAAAGAATGGCCACGATCCAGGAGACGGACAACACGGAATGCTGGTGAGGATGTGGACCAACAGGGACTCTCACTCGCCGTTGGTGGGAGTGCAAAACGACAGTTACTTTGGAAGACAATGAGTCTGTTTCTTACAAAACTAAACATATTCTTCCCATATTACCCAGCAATCCTGCTTTTTGTTATGTACCCTAAAGATATGAAAACTTGTGTCCACACTAAACCTGCACGTGGATGTTCAGAGCATCTTTATTCATAACTGCCAAAACTTGGAAGCCATTAAGATGTCCTTCAGTAGGTGACTGGATAAACAAACTGTGGTACAACCAGACAATGGAATGTTATTCTGCACTAAATAGAAATGAGCTATCAAGCCATGAAAAGACATGAAGGAAACTTAAATGTATATTATTAAGTGAAAGAAGCCAATCTGAATGGCCCCAGTTGATGCAGCTCAGTGGACTGAGTGCTGGCCTGTGAACCAAAGGGTTGCCAGTTCGATTCCCAGTCAGAGCACATGCCTGGGTTGCAGGCCAAAGTCCCCAGTAGGGGACATGCAAGAGGCAACCACACTTGAGGTTTCTCTCACTTTCTCCCTCCCTTCCCCTCTCTTTAAAAATAAATAAATAAAATCTTCGAAGAAAAAAAAGAAACCAATTTGAGAAGGCTACAAACTGTATGGCTCCAACTATACAACACTGTGGAGAAGACAAAACTATGGAGAGAGTAAAAATATCAGAGGCTCCCAGGCGTTGAGGGTGGATGAACAGGCAGAGTACAGAGGATTTTCAGGGCAGTGAAAATATTATGTATGATACTATAATGATGGATACATGTCACATTTGTCCATACCCACAGCATGCCCGACACCAAGAGTGAACGCTCATGTGAACTATGGACTCTGGGTGACTGTGACGTGTCAGTGCAGATTCATCAGCTTTAGCACCTGTCCCTCTGGGGTGGGGAGTGTGGATAACGGAGAAGGAGGCTATGTGTGGGGAAGGGAGCAACGGCATATGTAGAAAATCTCTGTGCCCTCTCTTCAATATTGTTATGAACCTAAAACCACTAGAAATAAGCAAGGGCTTATTTAAAAAAAAATTATGTCCCATCCCTTACATAAAACATTCCTAATCCGCTCTAAACCACGAGCAATACTTTAAGAATGACTAGCTAGGAAGTAAGTGTAGCCCAGGGAGAGTGAGGCAATCATGAAAACCGATCCGGGGTCTTTCGGCAGCACTTATGAGGCTGCCAATCACCAATGATGTTAACGGGGAGGACAGTGACAAGATGGGAATGCAGAGGGACTGGACCAGAAGACGACACATCAGCACCTTCAAATTAAGTGAAGAACAAAACAATTCTCTGAAGGACATAGTAAGCTAACTGCAAATGACAAAACTGACTCTTTGGATACAAGCGAGACACCAACATGACAGGGACGGCTGGCAAATCAGGTAACAGGCAGATGCGCTGGCAGCATTCACTGGGCAGGTGTTCAGTTAGGCAGCAAGTGGGCTGAAAGCAACTCCATCCATTCACTCTGTGTGCCTGTCCCGGAGAACAAGACGGTAACCCGCCATGCCAGCAGCAGGCCGGAGAGGAACGCACCTCACTTTTCACACAAGTGGTGGCTAGCAAAGATGCACATGCAAAATATAAACAAACTTACACTGAGGCTAGCTCTGTGTAAGCCCTTTAAAGTTCACACCAAAACTGAAGGCCAAAAAGGAAACAAAGTATGAAAGTAGCTTATTAAGAATCAAAAAAGTCATTCCTTTGTCCTAAATGACTCTCCTTGGTCAGTCTCAGAGACAGGCAGCCCTCCATGCTTGTGCTGAATGTGGTTAGGACAAACACAGACATGATTTAAAAACCAAGACCAACAGCAAAGTGACGGGATCTCCCTTACTTGTGACATCCCCTGTGGGAGGCTCTACCAAACTGAGACTTCAGTCCAGCCCACCGGGCACACCTGTGGTCTGAATATACTAGGAAAAAAAACACACAAAAAGCACAAGGACTCATTTGGCAGAGGCTGGGGAAGGGGAGCTATGCTGAGAATACAAAATCAAGGAAAGAAAAGGTTATCAGGACCAACAGCTGGCAGAGGGCTACAGGTCCCTGTTGAATAGAGAGTGGGATCTCCCCCTCCTGACAGCCAGCATATGTCCCTCGGGCCCGATAAGAAACTGAACACTCTGCACACAGAGCAGAGTGCTGGAGCTAGGTGGCTGAAGCATCTGGGCCACTCCCTTGTTTTAGAGAAGTATAATCCTGAGGTTCAGCAATATGTCCAGGACCAACTGTTAACAGCAGCAAAGGTAGGTCTATAATCCCAGTCTCCTGGGAAGCCTTCCACTAACAGCATGGATAGCGAGGAGGAGGAGGATAGCAGCTCCCATGTGCTGAAGAGCTTATCAGCAGACATTACGATGAGGGCTTACATATATTATGCGATTTAATCCTCAACAAACTATAAGTAGTATTATTATTGGCCTTCACAGAAAAGGGTGCAGAGAGGTTCAGGGACTTGCCCAAAGTCACACAGTTTGTTAGAAGCACAGGCAGATTTGCAACAGGGATGAACCTGAAGAGCATTATGCCAAGTGAAGTAAACCAGACAGAAAAACAAATACTGTATGACCTCACTAATTGGGGGAACCTAAAACAGTTAAACTCACAGAAGCAGAGAACAGAATGGTGGTTGCCAGGGGATGGGGGTGGTGGTAATGGAAATAGTGAAATGATGGACAAAAAGTACAAAATTTCAGTTATAAGATGAGTAAGTTCAGGGGATGCAATGTACAGCATGGTGACCACAGTTGATAACACTGTGTTGTGTACTTGGCATTTGCTAAGACAGTAGACTGCACGTGTTCTACACACACACACACACACACACACACACACACACACACGCAGAAGTGGTAACTGTGAAACGACGCATGTGTTGATTAACTTGTTTGTGGTCATCATTTTGCAATGTATACCTAAGTCAAATAATCATGCTGTATTCTCTAACTACATACAATTTTTATTTGATAATTATACCTCAATCAAGCTGAATAAATCAAAAATAGGGGATAAAGTACAGCACAGGTGAATGGAAACTTAAGTCTAGCTAAAGAATGAACCAGAAAAATCATGGTAAACCCTTCTATCATGGGTGTAATTTTTAGAGTCTACCACCTTTCTTTCCCAAGATACAAAGACAAGCAGCCCTAAAGGAGATAAAAAACAAAAAATTCTGTTAACTGGGGAGAACGGAGTCTCAAGACACTCCAGCCTAGACAATGGAACTGAACAGATGCGGACTTGAAAAATTAGGTGCTAATGCTAAACCCAAGTCCCTGTGAGACTCTGTCTGGTGTCCAGGGTCCAGCGTCGTGCACCTTCACCATGTCACGTACTCATTTCCACATGGTTAAGTCTGACCGACAATGGTGCTGCTGGGCCCAGTTAGTGATTGCGGAAATCAGTATTTACCAGATTACAGAAATAATTTAGTAATATTACCAAAAATTTTACTGTGCTGGACAGAAAACCACCAGTCTAATCATATACACAGTTAAGTTCAGTTTCAGGAAAGTTGTGCTTTTTTTAAAAAAGCAACTGGGGTAAAAAAAAAAAGTCTTAACATCAAATTGAAACTGTTGCTTTCTGGTTAAATAAAAAGCACCTGGCTTTTCTCAGAAATGCCACTCACGGTCTCGGATTTCACAATGATTCTCCTCTCTCTCACTGTGTATGGAAGATGCTTGGTTTCTCTAACCTACAGAACCAGCACACCTCCCTGAACGCACCGACGGACACCGGCCCCAGGGCAGCATTCGCTTCCTCTCACTGCAAACCAAACCGCACGTTTGAGCTTTTAGTTCAGTTCAAGCTCTACAACCATCACAGAACTGGAGCTCTAAAAGGTGCTTCCCACAGTGGATGGGTCACTTAATCACTCTTAACATTAACCATAAAAACAAGAGCAGATAACGCTTCCTGACCGCTTATCAGATGCCAAGCAAGGCGCTAAAGGCGCTTAACTCATCATCTCTTCTAACCCTCACAGCAGCGCTGAGGCCGTGCCCTCATTACACCCAGCTTAAAGATGGAGAAAGTGAAGCTTTGTAGGGCTGAGGGAGTTAGTTACCCAAAGCCACACACCTGGATGCCGCCCACAGAATTCAAACCTGAGTAACTCTAACTGCAAAGCCTAACCTCTCAACCAGCACACATCGGCTGTCTCTCTGCATTCCTCACAAAGCATGGAGACACCACCCCACTTCCTGGAGAGGACAAACGCAGGATATGTCCCGACTTCTTCCAGGCTGTCCTTCTCCCAGACTCATGGACCAACTATGTACTCAGCACTCGGTTAAGGACGGAGGAAACATAAAAAGGAAACAGATCCCTGCCTCCAAAGACTTTACCATCTTGTCTATATTGATCTAGACCATAATCTCTTTCTCTCTAGGGCGATTTTGACCATGACTCACCGTCAGAAATAGTATTTCCATCATGATTCAGAACACACACATACACACACTAAGTCTTACCATGTGTGATACGCTAATATTTTTTGTTTTGTCCCTTTTTTCTTTTTTGTTAACCTGTCAGCCCACTAAATTAATTCTGTAACTTGAAGATCCCTGCCCTGGAATACCCCATTTTAGCTTTAATTAAAAAAAAAAAAAGTCAGGAAGTTCATCCTTAGGTCTAATTTAACCTTCTTGGGCTATCAGGTTAACTAAATCTGTACGGCTGGGCACGTCTTCAGGGCAGAGGCAGCTGTGGATCAGCTTAGTTAAGGCCCTGGCCCTGGAATCCACAGACCTCTGTCCAAATTCTGACTGGCTCACCTGCACATCAGCTCGCTGACATCTCCAGATCTTGGCCTGTAAAATAGGAATTAATGCCACTCACCCCTTGGGCTTGTTTCAAAGCATCTACCTGGTACCTATTTCTGTTTTCCTCAACAGAGGCACTATGGCCATGGGGTAGGGAAGAGAACCAACCCAATTTATAGGACAGGCCTGCAGGGGAGGAGACTTACAGACGCCCCTGGCCCCATGCAGCTCCCAACGCCCCCTGGTGGTTGAGGAAAAAATGGCTGCAGTTGCCATTACAATCCACCCCTCAGCTTTCTTTCCACCATGCTAAGTGATCCCAACTCCTACAGATTTTTTATGCAGGTATCAGCTGTGTTCCATGTAAAAGTAGAATGCATAAGATGCCTACACTATAACACGGCACAGGCCAAGTACCTGCCCCTGTAGAGCCTACTGACAAGCTGGGCAGATGGACAGGTAAACAGGTACCTGCAACTCACTGTGCCAGATGGTATAATTGAACACTGGGAGCCCAAACGAGAGCCACATACACCACAAAGTCTAGTCCTTAATCCTATTTGCAATCCTCTTAGGAAAAACTACAGTGTGCAAATAGAGACCATCATAACACCAAGCCTCAGGCCCTGGAAAAAAGCATCCTGGTCGGCAATGACATCAATATTAAGGCTCTACAACTCCAGGTTACCTCCCTTCGAGACCGTAAGTTCTTTGAGGCCAGAAGTAAAGCTAATTGCTCAAGACCACGTGGCAAATACACACAAAATCAGAATCCTCAAAGACCTCAACTCCATGGTTACTTTCCTGGTTCCTGTGGAATTTGCCCTGTACTTGTCTAGACTCAAATTTACGAGATGGAGAAACCAGAAGGCCCAAAATTTAGACTTTAAAGTTGTCTCAAGGTAAGTATGTAGTTGTTGAACACGCAGGTGCTAAAAGCATTGATGTATCCAACATGCACGTTTAATATACCTGTTTCTCAAATCCTGTTGTAGTATATCTTCATTTTTTAAATCCTGGGCCCGGACACTTGAGAGAGGCCATGTGGAGAGCTCGGACTTCCCAGAGCTCTGCTTCCCAGCAAAGGAAGCACACGCCGGCTGCTCCACCCCAAAACCAGAAGGAGTGGGACAACCTCGGAACAATTCTAGCTAAAATAAGGGTTCTCTACAGTAGCTTATGCTTTGCCTTCTTCCTCTTGCTTTGGAGGGGCAGTTGCAGGACAGGTCCGTCCCTGAGGCCCTTACAGGGGAGGGAGTTTCTCAGGCCTCTGCTTCTGTAGCTGAGATCCATGATTTCCAAGTCACAGTGTTTTAAAATAATGACATGGATTAATAACCCATTTGTTGCGTCCTGGGTGATTTGATATACACTGGCTTATTTACATCTTATCACAGCTCTTTTAGATATTACTTCATATACATTGTTTCATTTACATCCGACCACAGCCCTTCTAGATATTACCCCCAGTGTACAGGATGAAGACTCAGAGTGGAAATGGCTGGGAGGGAAACAAGGACGGGTCCTGGCTCTCACTCCTGACCATGAACCCCACCGCACAGCCAGCCATCGAAGAGGGCATTCTTTCACTTTCAAAATATAACTGGGTTTAAATAAGCACCTCCTCCCACATTTGCTACACAAGTTTCAGAGGAACTTAAAAGTCTCAGGTCCCTGACATCTCTTAAGAATCCCCATTTGGAAAATGGCGGGGTGGGGGGGGCGCGGGTGGAGACAAGGGCTTCCTGGGAGCGCTGGGAGTGCTGGGTGAGGCAACGCCGGTGTGAAGGGGCAAAGCACCTCACACTGACACACCAGCAACTATAAAGGACCGTGAGCAGCAGCATGACTGCCAGCACTCCATAAGGAGCTAAGGGGGAAGAACTGCAGAGAAAGACACAGCCCAAACACCCACCCAGAGCTTGTGTCTACTCAAAAAATGTAGGGCAAGCAGGGAGTACTGAAGATGGGGGGCACTCGGGTCAAGAGCAGGCGCAGACAGAGGAGGTAGTTCAAATGGCTCCACCAGCACCGACACCAGCGCATGGATCTCGCCACCTCACTGCACTCACCCAACGACCGAGGCAGGACACCTAGAGAAAAATAGCAAAGTGGGGAAATCCAACGAAGAGTGAAAACTGAGAATTCTGTGGTCCAGTTATCTCAGGGTGAGCGCCTAAAACACAACTCCAGGTCCAAATCCCCAACACCCACAGCTGGCCTCCTCTGAGAGGAAGGTCACTGCTCCCCTCAGAACGGGCCCAGGAGCTGCAACTGTGTTCCCCATTTCTAGCCAGGGATGGCTTCCACTCCTGGGGCCCCCAAGACCTATGTGATGTGGTGCAAAAGGCAGAGTCTGGTCCAGCGGACGTGTGTTCAAACCTCTGTCCCTGCCCCTTGCACACTCAGTCCATGAGCAAAGCACTGCGCCATTCTGATTCTGTTTCTTCACCTGCAAAATGCAGACAATAATCCCCATTTCCAAGGATGCGAGGATTAAATGAGAAAATGTACATAAAAGGATCAAAACACAGTTCATCAGCAATTGACAGCTATTACTAACAGAAGCAGAAACCAACTGCCACTGGGTAAAAATTAAATCTGATTCCTTAAAAGAAAAAGGTTTCATGAAGTTAGTGAGGATCGACAGTTCTCAGAAAATTCAAGGCGGCAAGGCAAGAAAACCACCCTCTCCAGCTCCCTGAAGGACTCTGAAAGCTCCCCACCGCTGGCTGGCCGACAGGAATGGAGGTGTGTCTCGTTACTGCACACTGTTCACACTTTATAAACACACCGCACGACCAATCGGGGAGCACTTGCTGCCAACCTTCTGGGCAAACAAGTCCAACAGGATTTGATCCGGAAATTAAACGTCCATGCAGCCCAGCCACCCTCGGTTCAAAATAGATATTCCTGACCTACTTAGTCTTCGAGGACTGTTCTCAAAGCCAAAAACAAGTGGACGGCGAGGCAGGGCCGCTGACTTCGGCAGGCCCCACGCAGAACCCCTGGCCTTCTCTGTCAGGTGAAACGTGCACAGAAATAGCAATGACTCAAAAATTATCTTGGGGGCAGCTTGACAGAATCCCTAGCTTTAAAACAGCTGATTCAAACAGTTTTTTTAAAGCAAAGAGTCACAGAAGCTATGCTAACAATTCATTACCTTGGATCATCCCCAGGGATGCATTTTCACTCCTTTAGAATAGCAGGGGTGTCAAACTCATTTTCACTGGAGGAGCGGGGCGGCGGGGGGGGGGGGGGGGGGGGCGCGCATCCACATCAGCCTAGCAGTTGCCTTCAAGGGGCTGAATGTAATTTTAGGGCTGTATAAATGTAACTGAACACTTAAGTGAGAGCTCAGTGCTGCCACCAGATAGAAACAAGGTGGAGAGCTGGATTCGGCCTGCGAGCCTTGTGTTTACCACCTGCACTTTAGAGTGAAGCTCCACCTTTCATGCCACTCACTTTTCGAGCTACCTCTCCCTCACCCTCATAACTGTTTCCTGAGTCCATGTACCTTCCCCATGTCACAGGGGGCTCTTTGAGAGCTGAGACCCTGTCTTGTTGAGCTCCATATTCCACAGTGTCTTGGTGCAACAAGAAGCAAACACTGTCTACTGTGAGAAAGTGAGCTCCTGCCCCACCAGTGAGTCCTCCAGATCCCAGCCCACTCGACGCTTGGCTACTCAAGATTAGAGAATAGAAACGGAGAGACTGATGTTTGCTATAAAGAAGAGGAGAAGCAAGACAGGAGAAAATGCAGGATACTTTCAACAACCCCATGGCTACAAAATGATCTGCTACATTACAGTTCATTTCACCAGGGAGATGTGAGTCTTAAGGAGGGTGAATCCAAGGACCTTGGCAGGGGCACATCCCTGTAAATCCCAGAGCATCCCAGTAGATAGAAATGGAGCACTATACTTCACCAACTACGCAATGGTGGAGGAAGCAAGCTGATGGAGAAAACAAGACAAAGCAAACCCGCTATTCATCCCATCCAAGTCCATCTTCCTCAAGGCTCTGAGGTCAGCCCCAGGTGCCCCACCCCCGCCACCCCTGTACACTCAAAACTCCCACCACAGAAATCCACTTGACAGCCCGTTAGTGTCCTTGGCACCTTTCTCCCACATCATGACATGCAACCATCTACAGCTGTGGAAGGCAAAGAACAAGCATTTTTATCACCCACTTAGAAATGAGAAAATTAAGCCAAAGCATGTCTACCACAAGGTAAAATCGGGACAAAAGCACAGGCCTTCTAACTCATGCCCTTTCTCGAAAATCACCCAGCATGGTGTGCCCAGACCTGACGCAACCGGGGTCTAAGCTCTAGACCACTGCTCTGTCCGCTACACCCCACTGCTGAGCACCTTCTAGAGACGGAATCGCACACACAGCCCTTCCCAGCACAGCAGCCCACACACTGCACCCTCCTTAACCAAGACAGGAGCACACAAATCATCCACCCTGGTGTCCACCAGCAGGAGCACCCACACCAGCCACACATACCCTGAGCCAGGCCGAGCTCCCACCTCCCCAACAAATACGCAAAGCCCAGCCCTAGACCTCTCAAAGGAGAGACACACACTCGTGACCGTGACCGGCTTTCTGCAATCACGTGGTGAGCAGGGGGCAGGGTAAGTAATCAGAGACTCTGAACAGCAGAAACCGGAGCCCCAGATCTCTGAGTCTCTGCGTCCCGGGTTCAAGTCTTGTCTCTGGAACTACTTACTCTCTGTCACCTCAGGCAAACAACTTTGTTTTTCTAAGTCTCAGCCTCCTCATTTATAAAGTAAGGAGTTTTTTAAAAAGTTCTCACGGTGAATGTACAAAATGGACATAAGTATACAAAATGGTAAAAATATACATATCTGTTATGTATATTTTACAATAATAAAAACATTAACATTCATATATTTTTTAATTTATTTATTTTCTTAATGGCAAGAAATATTCCAAGTAATGAGAACCAGAGGTCTGCAACCAAGATTACTATATCCAGCAAGGCTCTCAATTCAAATGGAAGGCCACATAAGGAGCTTCCCAGGCAAAAGAAGGCTCAAAGAATGCACCTCCACCAAACCAGCTCTGCAAGAGATGCTAAAGGGACTGCTTTAAGAACAGGAAGAAAAAAAGTGAGAGAGAGGAACACAGGTACAAAGGGGGAAAAATGAATAAGTACTTATCAATAATAACCTTAAATGTAAACCACCTATAAGTGGAAATTAATCAACAAAACAAACAAGCAAGGAAAATATAACCAGAGACACTGAAATTAAGAACAAACTGACAGTAACAGGAGAGGAAGTGGAGGGGAGAAAGGGGAAAGGGGGGAAAGGTTGTCAGGAACGTGTAGGAAGGACACATGGACAAAGACAAAGGGGGGTAGGACGAGGGTGGGAGGTGGGGGTGGGTGGGGTGGGGGGAGTAGTGGGGGGAAACGGAGACAACTCTATTTGAACAACAATAAAACAAATTTGGGACACACAAAAAATTTTTTAATAAAAATAAAATTATTCAAGAGGGAAAAATTAAAAAGATTAAAGGATCTCACAGATTCACAGTGAGGATTAAATAAGATATTGTAATGGCAAGTTCTTAAAATCACCTAGCACACATTACATGCTAATAAGTAGCTTTAATTTAAAATAATTTTAGTTACTTCTACTATAAAGACAATACATAATCATTACAGAAAATGCTGAAACATATAAAGACAAAAAAGTCTCCTATGAGCCCTGACTGGTGGGTTGGGTGTGTCGTCCCACAAACAGAAAGATCGCAGCTTCAGTTCCCAGTCAGGGTACACGCCTGGGTTGCGGGCCAGGTCCCCAGTTGGGGGCCTAGAGAGGCAACTGATCGCTGTTTCTCTCGCACATCCATGTTTCTCTCCTTCTCTTTCTCCCTCCCTTCTCCTCTCTCTAAAAATACTAAGTAAAATTTTTTTTAAAAAATCTCCTGTGGTACCAAAATCCAGAGATAACCACTGAAATTAAATTCTTTACAGTATTTCCCTCATGCATAGACATTTCTTACATTTGGAAGGTCATGTACATACGATTTTGTAGTCATGATCCATTCTTTCCTGCCTTACCAGTAATCGCAAAAACAATTCTCCCAACACCACCCAGAAATACAGGGACTGTTTGAGGCAAGCACAAAAAGTTGCAGGAAACCTGAGACTAGAACAAGGAGCTCACGCTGAACAACTGGAGGCACCTGCCTCCTGTGCCAGGCTCCAGATTGATGCCAAATCCCCTGCCACCTGTGCCTCTCTCCCCAACAAGGTTCGCCCGGAAAGCAGGCCCTCCGGGGGGCCCGACCAACCAGGACAAAGGCCACAGGGGCAGCTTTGCAGAAGCTCTGCATGTGTCAGGCTCCATAGGACAAAGGGCTCATGTCCCCACTGCCCTCAAGGAGCTTCCACTGTGACCAGTGGAAAGGATGCAGGGGCGGACAGGGACCATCTCATCCAACCCCAGGTTATTAAAGACAAGATGACAACAGAGGCCCAGCGAGGCAAATGACTTCCCCAGGGCCACAGCCATGTCACCGGTCCCCACACAGGGCCAGAAGACTGAGCCCTCAGGGCTCTGAGCTAACGCACAGCAGGCTAGATGCTGGGAGCCCAGAAAAAAACTGCCATGGCCCACATTCAGGAGATCCTGCCTATCAACAAGTATTTATTTATTAAGCACTGGGGATGTGTTGGCACAGAAACAAAGGCCACCCCAAGCACGGACTGGAGGTGTTTGATGGGAACACTTGGCGCCCTGTCTGGCCCCCACCCTTGGGCGAGGCCTCTCTGCCTCTAACACAACTGTACTCCCCAGACTTCTGGGGATGCTCCCGATCAAAACTTCCTGTATCATCTGGCGGAGAAGGCTGTACAGTTTCAAAGGCAGCTCTTCTCAGGAAGCGCTTTTGAAGTCCTGGGGAAAGCACACCCAGAAATAACTCTGGCGAAGGAATTACAATCTCACAAAACACATTTTTCATGCTCATTTTCTAGCTAGGAATAGTCTTCACAACTTTCATTTTTGCATGGATGTGTGTTTTGTTTGGGGAGGGTGGGGGAATAAGTGAGTGGCTCCCAAAGGCAATTCCTGAACTCCTTCAGAAGAGCAGCTGCTCCCGGTTTCCAGTGCCAGGGAATTCTATTTCCATCTCCACTTACACCAGAGCAGGGACAGTGCCCCCCCACCCCCGCCCAGATAACCTCCCTCAGTCGGCCAGGAAGAGGGCCCAGCCGACAGCAAGCAGGCCCACCCCCGGCCACTTCTCTGGAGTTCTAATCACAACCGTGTTGGGCCCTTTCCCTCGGAGGCCCAAAGAGGAAATTAAATGTCAGCCAGATAAGGAGACTTCCCTTTAGCTCTGATGCCAAGGAATCTGCAATGATAATTCCCACAGCGGCCATGCAAACCAAACCGGCTAAGGCCTCAGACCATCGGGCCAGGCATACAAAGGGCGAGCACTGCCTGGAGTTCCTTCTTCTTTTGAATAATATACTCAGACGGCAGGACTAATTGTTTTTAAGGCAAAAGAGAACACGCTGCCTAAAACCCTGCGGGTCAGTTACGAAGTGGGCGGGTGGGGCGGAGAGGGCCCCCAGCCTGTACACAGTGACCACACAACCGCTCACTCAGTCTCTGCACAGGGACTCTTGGACATCCCTCCATGCCCTGTATTTTCAAGGCCAAGTGTGGCCTGCTGCCCAAGGCAGCTGACTCAAGTCTTTTCACAGCATAGTGACTTTATCCACAGAAGGACCTGGAGAGGCGCACACACTGAGTTCACACACTGACCAGTTTTTCTAAACCTGGCGGGGTGATGAACTCCTTAGCCACAGGCACAGTGCCCACCAGGCAGGCCCAAAGCCAGAAGGCTGCCACACGGCCCAGTGTCCTGGCAGTCCCAGCCTCCCCAAACCCACCTGCTTACTTTCTCTTCTTCCCCACTGCAGTTTAAGTGTGGGGAGGTGGGTGGGTGAAAAGGCATAGAAGGAGAGAAAACAGGAAAGGGCGGTGGATCAGGGGTCAACAGAGCACTGACATTTGAAAAAGAAACTGCAGAGCAACAGATGCTGCAAATATCTAGGAGGATATGCACAGCCCCGCAATGGCCATCTGATTGGGAAAAAGTCCCAAGCGAGCTGGTCCACGCTGATCCTGCTTTCATCTGCGCTCACAGCCACAGCAGCAGCTCTCGTCTCACCAAGGACCTACGGGATCCCTGATCCCCTCACACACTTCTGGGACCTCACATCCTCCCTCTTCCTCTCTCTCTCTCTCTCTCCCTCTTACACACACATACACATATGCGCGCACACACGCACACAGAGGGCTTCAATCACGCTGTCCCTACACCGTCCCAGAAGGTGCACACACCCACCTCAAGGCCTCTGCACTTGCTGTTCCCTCGGCCTGCCCTGCTCTGCCTCCACACATGGGCCTGTCCCCACTCCCCTCCTCCACAGGGAGGCTCAGTCTCTCTCAGCCAGCCTGCTCTGATCGCCTTCCCACACCTCCTGCCCCACCTCTGCCCCGGCACTCCTCCTGCTTTTCAACAATCATCACTGCCTCATGTACTGTGCTACGTTGGAAAGTGCCCCCATGTCCACCTGCAGCCTCGGAATGTGACCTCGTTTGGAAATAGGGTCTTTGCTGGTATAATTAGTTAAGACGAGGACACAGTGGAGTAGAGTGAGCCCTGATCCAGGAACTGGGGGCCCTTGTAAGAAAACGGGAGAGAGAGACACAGGGAGAAGGCCTTGAGATGAGAGGGAGAGGGCAGAGCTGAACCGCTCGCGGGCCGCCAGGAGCTGGGAAGGAGGGTGGGACGGAGTCTCCCTCAGAGCCCCTAGAGCTGTGGCAGAACGAATTTCTGCTGTTTAAGCCACTCCATTTGTAGTCCTTTGTTCCAGGAGCCCTGGAAACAGATAAACATGTCATGGCTTTCATTTATTTTCTGTCACCCCTCACTAGAAAATAAACCCAAGAAGAAACACGATTTAAGCTTTTGTTGAGTGCAAAATGCCTGACACATGGAACAGTGTCTGGCATCAAGTAGGCACTTAATAACTATAGGCTGAATGAATTCTGAGTGAATGAAGACAGGCTGAGGAGAGAGGCAGGGGTGCTATGCCCATCCTACAGAGAGCAAAACTGAGAGGCTGATGTGCTAACTTTGCTCAGAGACAGAAGAGCCAGGACCAGAACTGAATTAAGACAGCGTTTATGTCATAAATAATACTGAGTTTCAGTATTATTCCAGCTACTAAGTGCTCCTCTACCACTCGCAGTGGTCACAAACCACGTGTGGGCAGAGGACAGGAAGGACAGGCTCTGGGCTCAGCCCTCCCCCATTGAGGGCTGCAGCCCTGAACCAGGTAGCTTGCCCTGGGTCTCAGGGTCCTCATTCGCAAAGGGAAGTCTACTGGCTATCTAAGGGGCAGACGAGGCTAGCTTTAATGAGAGCTGCTTCTGAGGAGCCTTCTCAGATCAAGGGAGCCCAGGCGAAGTCTCCGTTCTGCTGACTAATGTTTAGGACAGTGCGCTGGCACTGACCACACAGCACTTGGACAACTTTCTCATACCACAGGCCTCAGTTAATGTTTACATCCATCACCTGGACTGATGTCTCAGACCTCTACAAGCCACAGAGTCTGCCCAGGTCCCACGGGTGTCCTTGCTGAGTGGCTCTGCTCCCACACCCGCAGACGAAGAGCTCACACAGCAAGCCCAGCTTGCAAGAGCAAGGTTTCCTTGTCGCCATCTGCACCTCAGCAGGCTGAGCTCCTTTAGAGGTCTTGGGTATAGACTCACCCACACTCAGCCTGCAGTTCTCAGCCTCCAGTTTGGGTAAACCATCAGCAAACAAAGTAGGGACATCAGATGAACTTGCTGTCATACACACACATGCAGGACACGCACACATGCATGGACGTCGCTCACTGAGGCATGCAGCTACAGGTGATCAGGCATGAAGCCAGCACAGACATCAACCTAGGGCCAGCACTGTGAGGAATGGAACCAGCTAGAAGGTGCAAGTGTGAGCTCCGGGGCAGGGCAGGCCTGCATCTGAATGCCCACCCTGGGCTGTACTTGATTTTACCTTGTGCACTTTAGTGACCTCATCTCACGAGGACATCAGGAGGCACACCTTTGCAAAGTGCCTAACGCTGCGCATTTTCCATCCCTGGAAACAGGCAGCACGTGGCAAGGTGGAGAAGAGAGAAAGAATCCCACCCCCCAGAGTGAGGAGAACTGGACCCCATCTTTCTCGGTGAATAGCCAGCCATGGGCAGGGGAGGCACATCCCCTTGCAGGGCCTGGCTCAGACTCCACAAAAACAAAAGGGAGCAGTTATTCTACGGAGCCCTGGCTCTCAGTCTATCTAAAAAGAGGGAAAAGGCCTCTGCAGTTGGGGCCTCCGTGACTCACAGCAGGATGTCTGGTGTGAGGAGAGAACATCAAACCTGCCCTCCTCCCCTCCAAAGGCTCCCTGCCCGACCTCCAGCCTCTAGTCAGCTCTTATCTCCCGGCCTCCTCTCTGTAATATTACTAGACTATAGGCAGTTTCATACGTCGCAAATGTAATGTGCATTCATGCATTTGACAACATTTATTAAGGAAAAAAGAACACAAATATGAGTAGTCGGCCCTTATAATTACTGAGTCTTTACTAGGTCACGTGCTGAGAGTTCCACAAACATTACTCTCTGAATCCTCGCAGCAGCCCTGTGAGGCAGGTGCTAATGTTATTGCTGGCTTGCAGACAAGGAAGCTGAGGCACAGGGAAACGAACTAACTTTGCTCCCATAAGGGGCTCAGTGGGAGCGTTTGGAACCCCCCAACCCAGGCCTGACCCTGGAGTCTCTTTACCACCCTAGGCTGCCCCCTCCGTCACTCTTCTCTCTGCCCCCCTTTAATGGTAGGTAAAGGACACTGTTGTCCAGTCAGCCAGAACTCCCCAAAACCCACTGGGCAGCTCAGACTGCAGTAACGACCAGGCGACACCTATTCATGAGGGCCTCTGGATGCCTCCTCTACCAGGCCAGACCCTTGGAAAACGTTCTAAGAAACCTAGGCTTCTCCCAAAGGCACCCTGGCTAAGGGGCAAACCATCACAATATTCCAGGAAGCCATGAGAGAGGGGGACTGGCCACTGCACCACTGGAAGGAAAGGCTCACTGCACAAGGAATCTTGCTTCACCCCATTCATGGAGGCTCTTCCGGAAGTAAGAGTGCCTGGCTCTCTGGCAGGCGATCTTTAAATGTCCTCCCAGATCAGCTCCCCCGTCTGGAACCCCTGCCTCAGCAGTGCAGAGCAGACTGGCCTCAGTGTGCTGCTTACACATGCCTGCTTCCTCCAGGGACAGGGTGGCAGAAGTACTCCAGCAGTTACACCGAAATTAAAGTGCTCTATTACAGTACCTAGCCTCTGGGGCAAGCGAAGAGAATGTGAAACGAGAAACGCTTGCTTCCAGAGCTGTGTGGCCACCCTGTCGACAGGACGCTCACACCTCGGTCCTTGAGGGCTCAGCTCCCTCACTCCCCACGGTTATCATGGGCACGGCCACCATGCTCCAGACGCCAAATGAAGAGTCTCACAGCCTTATCAGTAATCAATGAGATGCCTACTCGACACCGCCCACATCTTTCACCTAGAAGAACGGAAGCCCACGGGGACATGCGCCCTGGTAGTTTAACCAGGACAGGCCTTGAGAGCACAGCATGCACACCACTGTCGCAGCTTCGCAGGGTAAAGCTGTGGCACACCAGTCCCGCTCCCGAGCAGCGTGCGTGTATGTGCATGACACTGCGTATGCAGGAAGATACAGTAGCCAAGCCGAGGAGCTAGTTCAGATGTCTATCAGTGGGGGCTGCCTCATAAATTATGATCTATCTATACTATAAAATATTTTGTAGACGAAAGACAAATTAAAATAAAGAAGAGCTACATGCATGAAAAAATCTGTAAGACGTATTACAGGAAAAGAGAAAATAACAAATGATATATATGACACAACCAGACTGTTGCTCACAAAACAAAACTGTATGTATTTGTGTCTATACAGGTTGATGAACAACTTCAGGATAAGCATCAGACTGCTAAAACTGGTCACCTCTGAGAACCCAGCAGGGAGGCAGTGCGTGCGGGAGGGCTGCTGGATGGAGGAGGACGTTACATTCTCTGGCATGTACTACTGTGCACTCTTTAAATGGGAGGGTAAGGCTTAAGAGCATAATATATTCATGTATTGCCTATATCATTAAAAAAAAAACAGTTGAACTGGTTAAAAAACACCACCACCATCACCAAAACAGGGTTCTTGTTCTGGTATGAAAATTATTACCACACCAATCTGAACAGGTTTGGTGCCACACTCCCAGATCTTCCCAAGAGTGACTGATCAAATTCAAGTCCAGTTTCTAAGCCACTGATGACAAACAGGATTAGGATCAACAGGCAAGAAGGGCGATGTGGGAAGCAAGGAAAACTTTTGGAAAAGCTCTGTGCAAATTGCAACCCCTGAGCCTGCACAGCTCCAACACTCACTATTCTGGGACCTTCTACCTCTCACCCCCACAGAACGAGGGGAATAAAAGCAATAACCAGAATTAAGAGAATTTCCTCTCCCACAGCAGCGGGAAAGCCACCTGCTGTCACCAGCAGGCTGCTTCCAGCAAAGTCAACGACAAGGCCTGGCCCAACTCCACCCTGCCGACTAAGGCGAGGGTGTGCCAGGCTCCTCAGACTGCAGGGCCTGCCAGGACTGGCAGCCCCGGAGCCCACTCACTGGAGTCCCCTCCACTTCAGCAGACAACCCAGGCATCTTTCCACACTCAGTACGAAACCCAAACTGAACCAGTACACAAATCAGACAGTTCTGCCAACAAAACGGCAACAGTGTGGGAAAAAGAGCTAAATCAATGGTATGCTGGCTAAATATATATCTATTCTTTCTGCTTGCCAGGAGAAGCACTTCTGTACACTCAAATGTTTGATTAGTATCTTTTTTGCTTCCCAGTAATAATTAAAACAAACATACACTCCAAACACACACACACACACACACACACACACACCCCTAAACATGAAGCAAAAACAGGGGGAAAAAAACAACAGTTTTTGCTTAGAAGAGAACATTTAAGAGGCAAGCGTGACAGCTAACATCCCCAGGCAAAAATGTCCCTCCCATTAAAACAGGTAACCTGTTAGCACCAAACTCACAGTGCACTTTAACAGCCTGCAGCTAGGGGGCTGCCAAGACGTGCCCTTAGGACAAGGAAAAGAGGTCAAATCTGGAGGGAAAGGGGTACCATCACCCAGAAGGTGCGGGAGCTGAGCCTGCTGCAGTGACTCACCACAGAGATGGCTTATGACTCTGATGCCAGGAAGCAGGCAATCCAATAAAGACAGCCCTGGGAATAAAGGTAACCCTTCTCAAAAAAAGGACGGAGTCCAATAAAGCTAAAACCTGACCACTGGCCCAAGCCAAGCAAGAGCAAGCTATCTGAAGGGCATCGGTATTGTGCAATCGGGAAAAGAAGCCCAGGCAAGTTTATCACAAAGCTTGGCACTGGCTGGAGTAGAGGGCATGAGACCAGCATATTACTGACATGACAATCATACATCCTGATGGGGGCATGCAGACATTAGCCACCAGGACCAATCGTCTCCACTTGCTCTGAATCCAGTTCACCCAAGGATGGCCTGGCTCCCCACTGAGACTGTACCCTTCAGGGGAGGGTGGTCCTACCTCTTCCTCAAAGGGCTGGCCACCACTGTGAATTCAGCCAGCACTCCTCCCCTTTCCCAACTAGCCCCTGCATGCTTGGTGACCTGTCAACCTTGCCAAGAGGCAGATCAACTCTTGGGGAACAGGCAAGACTGAGGATCCTGCCCCCTAATGGATCCATTGGGTCCACCAGGGAACAATGAGGTGCAGACTATACCCCAGGGATGCCTCCTTCTTTCGGGGCTTTTTCCCTTCAATGTCTTGTGCTTTGTTTGAATGCTCCAACCAGCACTTCTAAATGTGGTCTAGGAGCCTGAATTCCATCCTCTGAGATGCTCTAGAAACGCAAAAATGGTAAGGCCAAGGGGTGGGCAAAGAGAGGGGAAGGTGCTTTCAGGTTTTACTCAGGCACCTTCTCTACCTGTCAGAAGAACCCAAAAGAGGCAACCTTGGTTTCTGCAGAGATTGCTTTCAGTCTACACGGTTAGCATCTGCAATACGGGGGCACTAAGCACTATCCATCCTGACACACCCCCTTTCTCCATTACCACTGCCACCATCTTAAAGTCTTAGGTTCAAGTCCTCGTCATCTCTCATGCACTCATTTCTCTACTCCTAATTTCACACTCCACACAAACCACAGAGCTACCTTTCTAAAACACAGACCTGACCCTCCCTCCTTTGATGAAAACCCCCAGCCCATAGGATGGAGCCCAACCCTGGCAGGACGTGTGAGGCCTCTGCCTGCAAAGGACTCGGAGGCACATGGACCTCAGCTGACACTCCAAGCTACCACTGGCTGGCTCCGTGGGCACACACCTGTGTCTGTGCCCATTTCCGCCTCTGTGCATTCAGAATAAGACGATCATCTCCAGAGCTGCTGAGAGGATTAAACTCAACTTGTAAAGAGCCTAGTTTTCCAAGAGCAATCGCCACTCTGCCTAGCCCCAACCTGGCCGTGGAGTCTGTGCCCCTCATCACCTCACCGCACTACTGCTTCCTAACGGAGAGACATGCATGAACTCAGGAAGGCACATTCAAGATCTAAAAATTAAGAGTCATAAACATAAAAATTCGGCTTCCAAAATGTGAAACAAACCAAAATTAACCCGCTATCAAAGTCACGCAAGAGGAGGAAAGGGAGAGCAGGAGAAGGAAAACGTTACTTTGGCAGGAAATGCTTTAAAATACATAACTCTATGACTTTTGGGGGGACTTCCTTTGTTCTAAAGATTTTAGAAGATTACATTTCAAAAGCTCACAAAAAAACATGTTTCTATTTTTTAACTATTTCTTAATTAATATATTCAGAGAACTGAGAAGGACTTTTATAGACTGACTGAATCTTAAGAAAATTCTCAACAGAAATTCTGGCATCAGTCACAACAAACACCCTCTTGGAATTTCATTTCCTTTGCAGCATACAACTTACTGTGGAAACTCATTTATGATGCTACAACAACCCCTCAAAATCTGCCTGGAACATGACACCTTCAAAGCCTCCACAAGAGAGCCTCATAGGACTAGAGGGAAATTGGCCCCATACTTAGCCAAATCTCAGGTCTAACAGGTTTCTCCCATGCCAAACTTTCCAGCTTTTGCTGTCAGATTCCGCTCTTCCATCTCCTTCCCAGCCCACATCTGCCCTGCCCCCCACCTTACACTATAGCTCCCCCAATACCTCCTTCCAGCTAGAAACCCCTCAAATTCAGTGTCTTTTCCCTCCCCATGAAATGAATAAAAAAGGGGAGAAGGGTGCAAAATGGGCAAAGGGAAACTAGCTACATCCATCTTTACCTTCCTATCAAAGGCCCATCCTTTCTTGCTTTGGGTTTTGTTCAATTCCCTCCTTTTAGGTGGCATCAGGGCCTGGAATATTTACTCTGTGTGTGGGAGCTGGAATGGGAAGGCGAGAGTGGGAAGAATTATTCATAAGTACTCTTAAAGTGCACTTTAAAAGCCTTTTTCCCTTGAGGACAATTCCTACTGGAGGACTTAATCAGTGCCATTATCCCAAGTGCCTGTGGGCAAAGGTAGCAAAAGGGGCTGACACCTTTACTGAGCACCAATGCACCCCCAGTGTATCTTATTTAACACAAGGCAGATAATAATAACCTGATTTTACTTATGCAAAAACCAGGCTGAGGGGTCAGGCAATGGACTCGGGATGTATACCCAGGCCCACCAGACACCAAGACCCATGGACTCATAAGCTTCCACTGCCCCCAGCTGCTTACGTTGAAAACACTGTCCTGGGTTGAAGGTACTTTACAGTTTACATGTTGCTTTCCATATACCTTACCTCATTTAACACCACAACCCTGTAAGATAGCTAACAATTCCTTTTTCACTATTTTAAAAGGCTGTTTGTTTTCAAAGAGCAACAGTAACTTGTGCAAGCCAGCTGTAACACAGAGCTGTGCCCTCCCCGAACTCTTTTCTCACCTCACACTGCCTGATAAACAGCAGGGACTCAAACAGGAACTATTATTAGCATCATGGCTTTCATTAATTTAATAGCCCTTAGTTACAGCACACATATTACATACATACATATTACAGATATTCTAAAGATTCAACCTGATTAGTCAAGCCTTTACTTGGAGGGGATATAATTTCACCACTACCTCAAACTGAGAGAGAACCACTAACTGCCACTTCCAGGACACTGACAGAAAAGGATCACTGATAATGATGTGGTCAAACTCAATATGGATTTTGAAAGCTACTAATGGAAGAAAACAGAAGGACAAGAGCATTCAGTTACAAAATACAAAAAAACCCCTCCTCTCCTTCCAGCATCATGGCTTGATCATTTATATGCTGTTTGGCCTGGCCTTGCCATTTCAACTCTGCGATGACCCTTAGTATCCAAATCTGGATGGCCGGTAGGTGACCCAGCAGTTCTAGTAGGAAGCTGCTCAGAAGGTCTGGGAATAGGGGTGGGATGAACAGTTATTACCTTAATCTATTTTTAATGTCCTACATCTAAGGCACTGTTTGCCTGTTAATTACACTCACTTTCAGAGAAAGCTGGGAAGTTCAGAAACGTCATCTGCAACAGGAATCAGTTCACCACTTCTCAAGCCAGAATGAAAAAGATGACAGAAGGGTGGCGGTACTAGGATCCCAGCATCAGTCAGACAGGAGGAAATCTACAGTACTATGGCGATGAGAAATCCTGGGGATGTCCTTCGAGTAAGGCTGCACCAGATCAGTCCAACTGAGCATCCACTCCAGGTTTAAAGGTTAAAACAAACAAACAAACAATTTCAGATCCACAAGTGAAACAGACATAATTATTTTTCACTGGAGTTAACCACTCTATAGTAAAGACAGCTGGACAACCATGTACACTAACTAACTGCCTCGTGAGAGCCGTATTGGTACTCTGTCTAATACCAATTATTTTTGGCTTTTGGTTTTGTCTTGCTTTTTGCCATCGTTCTTGCTTCTCATCCGTTTTAAGTCCAACCAAATGTCTTTGTGAGAATAGGCTGAAGTTGATTTTGGGTGGCTAACCTAGTCTCACAAGGAAAAAGATCTGTGTCCCTCAGAAATCTGCTCCTGCCTCCATCATATTGTATAGCTCTCTCTCTCTCCTCGTACCCCATTTCACAGGGAAGAGAACTGAAGTCCAGAAAGGACAAGTGACTCATTCAAGGTCATACTCCTTGCTCAAAAGGCCCACAGTGTGGGTCTTCAGCTCTATCACTGTTGCAAATGACCTAGCATACTTGCGTCCTGAATACAAAGTTTGTGTGCGGAAGGAAACAATAAGCCAATATGAGTCATCCCCATTGTTGAGGAGCACCACACAGGTTGTTTCTAATTAAGCATCCTCTAGAACCACTTGTTTCTAAAATAACCAACCTCAGCCAGAGAATAAAAAGGCCTGTTGTATACCACCTTCGGGATACTCACGACCCTGTGAGCAGATGTGCTGCTAGGTTTTGGGGACCGGCTAGCCTAGCCCAAGGAATCAGACCTTGACGGTACTGGAGAGGGAATGGGGTGGGTGGGTGTAGGAGAGCAGAGTAGTGTTTTCAGAAGACAGCTCCCTGCGACAGCTGATTTCATAGAGCCCATTCATACTCACACTGGAATCCCTAAATATCTTATCTACTCAAGGGTCCTTCCTCAACTTCCTCAGGACAAAAGCACCGCAGTCTGGGAGGTAAATGTGGCAGATGAGGAGGGGCGGTACTCAACCCAAGCGGTAGAGGAAGCAATGCTTAGCTCCCTCCCCCACCCCTTACAGGAACTCCCCATCGGGTCTTCAGACGCCCTAGGTGTCCCCAACTTGGAGCCTGACCCTCTCTCAGGGTCTGCCCGAAATAGGGAAAGAGGAAGCAAAGCCTACTCCCCAGCCCTCTACACCGCGGCCGGCAGATCCCCCAGCCCCCAGAGCTCGTACCCCCCGGGGCCTCCCTCCTTCCCTTCTCAGCCTCGGAGCCCACGGCCGGACGCTTGTCCACTCCTGCCCGAGACCCTGAGCGCACGCACTGGTTTCTCCCCGCCTGCAGAGGATCCGCGTCTCCTGCCTTCCCACACCCGGCGCTCCTGGCTGCCCCGCCTCCGGCCCGGGACCCCGTCTCACCGCGTCCTCCCGACCCCCGAGTCCGCCGGCATTCGCACTTCCTGCCCGGCCCACTGAGGCTCGCCGTGCGCCCCAACTTTTTCCCGGCCGTGGCCCGGGCCCCGCAGCGGCGGGGATTCCGCGTCCAGAGCTGCAACGGCCGGGCAGGCTCGCGTCTCCGCGGCCCCAGCCCGCCCAGCCCGCACGAGTTGCGCTTGGGACCGGCTCGGCTTTTGGGCCTCCGCGGTCACCCCGGCGCGGAGGTGGAGCCGGCGTGGCGGGAACCGCGCTGTCCCGGCGCCGGCACTGCCGTCCAGTGCCGGGTCCCCGCGCCCGCCCGCATGCTCGCTCGCTCGCCAGCTAGCTCGGCCGCCGCGCGCCGCTCACCTCCTCCCGCGCCGTCGCCACTGCCGGGAATACGTGGCACTAGCCGCCGCCGCTCGTGCACCTCCCCTCTCCTCTCGGCGCCCGCGCTTGTGGCACCGGAGCCCCGGACCGCAGCACCAGGCGCCCTCTGCCGTCGGGAAGCCGGATCTTCTCGCCCTAACCCTAACTCTCCCGCCGACCTCGCCCTGGCCTGGGCTCGGGCCACCCTGGTCTCCCCTTCCCCCACCCAGCCCCGCCCAGCCCCGCGCCTGTCCCAGCCACAATTCTGGCTTCCTGGCGGGGCCCTCGGAGACGGGCGACTGAACCCATCTGCGGGTCCCCGAGCTCGACACTGCCTCCGGGGAGCCTGCCCTGACCACCTAGCTGCTCAGCGCGCTTCCCCAGGCTCGCCCGCTGCCGGGACAGAAGTCGTCGCCTGAGCTGATATGTTTCCTGCTTCTCTGAATGACTCCACTTCAAAATAGTAAATCTGGAGGAGGTGGCTGACAGAAAAACATATACGTCTTTCATGTTCACCATTCTCTCTCCTGTGGCTAGGGTATAGTCCTACCTGGATTACTGAAGTGCACAATAAATACTTCTTCAGGGAGCAAAAGAGTGAATGAATGACTAGAGATTTTTGCCTCTCTCCAGGCAAGAAAGCCTTTAATTAAAAAAAAAAATGCATGTTATCAATTATGCTGTTACAGTTGTCCCAATTTTTCCTCCTTTGCCCCTTCTGTACAGCCCACCCCCTTCCCCACATTGTCTGTGTTCATGGGTCATGTATATATGTTCTTTGGCTACTCTATTTCCTAAGAGGCTGTCCAGAAAAAGTTCAACTATTGTTAATATAACGAAAACAGTTTGCATGCATGACGTAACCTGGTAGCCAAGGCAAGTGGACTGGAATGCGCATGCATGAACAATAAGACTTCACTGTACTGATCAGTGGATGCCTGTTGAGTGAGCATGTGTACTGTGTGGCCGTCAAATTCAAAATGACTGAGTGAGTGAGCAACGAATCTACATCAAATTTTGTGTTGAGCTTGAACATTCCTTCCCAGAAACTATTCAGATGATTCAGAAGGCCACAGCTATGGGCAACTGGTGATTAGCAGCTTCATCATGATAATGCACTGCTTATGTATCACCTTTCCTGCACAGATGTTGGCCGCAACATCAAATCACCCAGGTGACTCAGCCCCCCTACAGCCTGGATTTTGGCACCCTGCAACTTATGGCCTTTCCCAAAACCAAAATCACCTTCAAAAGGGAAGAGGTTTCAGACCCTCTATGAGATTCAGGAAAATACAGCAGGTCAGCTGATGGCAATTGGGAGTATTGTGTGAGGTCCCAAGGTGCCCACTTTGAAGGGGTCTGAGGAATCATTGTCCTATGACAATGTTTCTTGTATCTTGTATCTTGTTCATGGCTCTACTTTCCATATTACATGGCTGGATACCTTCTAGACACACCTCATATGCTCTACATCCCCATGACTATTCTGCAAATACCTATTTGTACTTATTAATCCCTTTCACCTTTTTTGCCCATGCCCCCTTCACCCCTCCCTTCTGGCAACCATCAAAACATTGTCTATATCCAGGATTCTGTTTCTGTTCTGCTTGTCTATTTTCTTTTTTAGATTCAATTGTAGATAGATATGTATTTATTGCCATTTTATTGTTCATAGTTTTGATCTCCTTTTTCTTAAATAAGTCCCTTTAACATTTCATATAAGACTGGTTTGGTGGTAATGAACTCCTTTAGCTTTTTCTTGTCTGGGAAGCTCTTTATCTGTCGTTGAATTCTAAATGATAGCTTTGCTGGGTAGAATAATCTTGGTTGTAGGTCCTTGCTTTTCATCACTTTGAATATTTCTTACCAATCTATTCTAGCCTGCAAAGTTTCTTTCGTGAAATCAGCTGACAGTCTTATGGGAGCTCCCTCTTAGGTAACTAACCTCTTTTCTCCTACTGCTTTTAAGATTCTCTCTTTAACCTTTGGCATTTTAATTATGATGTGTGGGTCTCTGGGTTTATCATGTTTGGGACTCTCTGTGCTTCCCGGACTGGTATGTCTATTTCCTTCACCAAGTTTGGGAAGTTTTCTGTCACTATTTTTTCAAATAGGTTTCCAATGTCTAGCTCTCTCTCTTCTCCTTCTAGCACCCCCATGATGCTAACCTTGGTATACTTGAAGTTGTCCCAGAGGCTCCTAACACTATTCTCATTTTTTTAAATTCTTTTGTCTTCTTGCTGTTCTGATTAGGTGTATTTTGCTTCCTTATATTCCAAATCACTGACTTCATTGTTGGCTTCATCCACTCTACTGTTGATTCCCTACAAATTGTTCTCTATTTTAATTAGTGTAGCTTCCGTTTCTGACTGGATCTTTTTTATGCTGTTGAGGTTCTCACTAAGTTCCTTGAACATCCTTATAACCAGTGTTTTGAACTCTGCATCTAGTAGTTTGCTTATCGCCATTTTGTTTAGCTCCTTTTCTAGAGTTTTGTTCTGTTCTTTCATTTGAGCCATGTTTCTTTGTCTCCTTGTTTTGTCAGGCTTCCTGTGTTTGTTTCTATGTATTAGGTAGAACTGCTACGTCTTGTAGGCTTGGTAGAGTAGTAGGTTTCCTGTAGGGTCCAGTGGCACAGCCTTACTATTACCCAAGCTGGATCCTTGAGGTGTGCCCACTGTAAGGGCTATATATACCTTCGCGTTGTAGTTGAGCCTTGATTGCTGTTGGCAAGTCTGAGGTCAGCCACTTCTTGTGTTCTTTCCAGGGTCATACGACATTAGCTACAAAGCAATCTGCATATGACTGCTACTTGTGCTGGGCTTGGAGGTGCCCGAGAGAGACCAAGCTGTGAACCAAGGCCGGCTGCTATTAGTGTTGGGCGTGGGACCACTTAGTGAGAGGTACAGGGTACGCTGAAGCCAGGTGCTCTTGTTTGAGAAAATTTAGTAAAATCTGAAGCATGGGCCAAGACAAGCCACTTGTATGAAAAAGCCACTTGTATGAAACAACTTGGGTGGACCCAAAAACTGGTGGGGTAGGGCCTCGTCAGGGTGGGGCAAACACTGTGAGCCATGTTGATGGAGTCTCATACATAGTACCTGCCAGGTCTGCACCTCTGTGGGAGGAGGGCTCAGAAAAGGAACAGTGGCCTCTGCCAGCACTTCTGCCTAGGAAAAAGCTGCTCCTCAGCTTTTGCTCTGGTGCTAGACAATTCAGTTCCTCCCCGTATGTCTCTGGTGCCTTTCAATCTGCTGTCCCCATGCTGGAGCTCAGAAGTAGTGAGTCTGAGTAAGTCTTTGTGTGGGCCCTTTAAGGGGAACTACAGGGAGTCCAACAGTTTCTGTCCTCCAAAGCCTCAATCCCCACTGGTTTTTACAGCCAGAAGTGGTGGGGACTTATCGTCCTGACACTGGAACCCTGGGCTAGTAGGCCTGGCATGGGACTGGGACCCCTTGCTCCTGAGATATCCCTCCCAATTTTTTTCTGCCACCCGTGGGTGTGAGACCAACCCATTCTGTGTCTCCACCCTTTCTACCAGTCTCGATGTAGTTTCTTCTTTAATTCCATAATTGTAGGACTTCCATTCAGCTCTATTTCTGATGGTTCTGAAAGATGGTTGTTCTATAGTTGAGTTGTAATTTTGATGTGGTTGTGCAAGGAGGTGAGCTGTGTTTACCTACACCACTGTCTTAACTGGAAATCCCCAAGCAGGCTTTTAAACCTCAAGATATCCTGACCTGGATTTGTTTTGTTTTATAAATTACACATGCGCATGTGCACACACGTGTGCAGCTTAGCATGAATAAACGGGACTCACAACTTCCCACCTCAGACCAGCACCAAAGCCACAAGAGGCCCACAGCTAAATGCTGTCCAGGGCTTCTAGTCCAATAGACTTAGCTTTTAGAGTTACCACTTAAAAGCTGGAAATCTTGAGAAAGCTGATCTCCCTGGGTACCGTCACTTCATTTGTAAATTAAAACTAATAAAGTCAACTTCATAGCCTTGCTGGGAGGATTTAATTGAGATCATGCATTGTGTGTAAAGCACTTCACACTCACACTCACCCATCTATACTATAGTGTCCATCAAGGGTGTCCAACCTGCAGCCCATGGGCTGCGTGCAGCTCAGGATGGCTATGAATGTGGCCCAACACAAAATTGTAAAATTTCTTAAAACATTATGAGATTTTTTTGTGTGTGATTATGTGTCACAATGTATTCAATGTGTGGCCCAAAACAACTCTTCTTCTTCCAGTGTGGCCCAGAGACACCAAAAGGTTGGACACCCCTGAAAATTGTAGCTATTATTATATCACTAATCAAACAGTAATAAGAACTTTATAGAGGCAAATGTAAAATAATAGCTACCTACCTTCTAACCTGAGGATAAGTGTGAAGCCATGGCATGTGTGGTACTGTCACCTGCCCAACAGGGCCAGCCCTGGAAGCAAGACCTCTCCAACCCCTCCTCTCTGCCCCTACCCCTGCATCTCAGAATGAACTGGTCTTGGTTTTCCTAAGGGCTGTAGAACTGCTCCTCTGCAGGATTTCCTCCTTGATTCCAGCAGCCAATCTCTCAATAAGTGTTTATTTTATTGCAAAAGCAGTGAACAGTTTCGGGGCCTCCAAGGTACTGCCTCGTACTGTTTTCTTCTGGGTTTTCTCTCAACACCTCAAGGACATCTTTTCACTTCTGACAGCCTCCTTCCTGCTCCACAAATACAGAGGCAGTAAAGTGGCATCAGGTGGGACTTGGCTTGAACCCAGACTGTCCACCTTGGGCTTTCTGCCCCTCAGTCCTCTCGGTCGTCAACTGCGGAGGATACCATTTATCTGTGGCACTGAGAACTGGTGATCCAGTCTGTGAGTGAAGTCCCTGGAACATATATGTGTTTAATAAAAGGCAACGATTGATTAATCCATTTAACAAGCATTTAGGGCACATCTCCTGAGTGTTGGAGGTGCTGTGAGAGTGAGGGAAACACACCTGGGTGAGGTAAGAATTCTACCCTCAAAGCAATCTGAGGTCTAGTGAAGGAGACAGGCGTGTACATACTAGGGCAAAGGGACTAGGGGGTGCTTGGATGTTGCTAAATATGAAATTAGCAGGCCTCAAGTTCCAAATTGGGGCAGCATTGCAGTGTAAATTGCTTTAATTTGTGAATGCCAATTTCCTCTAAGTATTATGTATGTCACTTTCCAAGGCCACTGCTAAAAATTAATGACTAATTTTATGAGGCAAGCAGTCATTTGGTATAGGATTCGGTCTCTTAATAAGTGACTTCAAATGCTTTCTTATACTAGTCGTAATATGGATGTGGTGTCTTCGTGAAAGCACATCATTTATAAGTTTAAGTTGTACATCTTGCAATCCACGTCTAAGAGGGAAAGTTCAAACACTGTGACACCAACGGCCTCGACTGAATTATACGTTGGTATATTGGTATACAGGCCTTTAGTGTTGCCCCCTCCCATACTGACCCTGGGCTGGGCCATGTGACATGCTTTGACTACTGGCACATCAGCAAATATAGCAAAAGAAGGGACCGTTGATGAGCACTTGTTCAGTGCTTCTTGCTCTCTTGGAATGATGCAAAGAAAGTAAGGAAACGGTCCAATCTCCTTGAAGATGAAAGACCCCACACAGAAAGAGGCTGCCCACCCCAGCTGCAGCAGCCCCCAACCAAACAGCTACTGAATGCAGCCCCATGAGTGAGCATAGGCAAGACCAGCCAGAAAAGGCCCAGCCAACCCGAGAACTATGAGAAATAAAATGGTGGTTGTTTTAAGCCATATGTGTCGAGGGGTTTGTTACACAGCAACAGATAACTGATATACAGATCACACAAAGACATTTTGGCTATTACAAGGTTTTGGTAACATTCACCCAAGAGTCAACACACTCATTAGTGTTTTTTTGTCAAGAAGCATTCAATGAAAGTCACCATGTCTCAGCTTAGCAGAGTGTCTCACTTTACAGAACACCTTCTCTCAAAGTTTTTGATGAATTGGTTGCTGAGCCCAGTACTGTTTAAAATCCTTTGCCAGCCAGCATGAAATTGGCTGGCAAAATCAGCTTGTAAGTGCTTTAGATATTATCACTCCTTGAAACACAACAGGTGTTACAGGGGTTGTTTGTGTTTATCGCTCCCATTTTTCATGAACTTATTAATGATGGATACCTTGTCCAGTTTGACAAGGTTTCACCATAATCATGACATGTCAGATAAGGAAGGGAAGTTGGAGATCAGCTAATCTATTGCCTCATTTTACAGATGAGGAAACTGGGACCAAAAGAGATTAAAAGAGCCTGACAAATTCCTCGGGTCATGGAGCCGGCTCAGAGCAGAACTGGGATGACTGATTCAAAGTCTTTACACTGTTCATTGGATTGTTCTGCTTTCCCTTTACGACATTGCTTCTGCTACAAATCTCCACCTCATGCTCAAAATATCTTTAGTGCTTTCTTTTGCATTTAAGATAAATCCAAACTCAATTGGGTCCCAGGAGTTCTGGCGCAACTTGCCCCTCAGGAGGCACTGGTCCTGCTCTAGGGCTCATGCGGCACACCGCCCACTCCAGCTTCTTCTGTTCTTGCACCACTCCACCCGACATCCCACGCCCTGAAGGAAAGTCAGTGTGACCTCGCTTGGTCACATGCCCAGCCAGTCTGTGAAGAATGAGACTCCTGGAATACAGGCCCCCAGAGGTATAATCATCAGGGCATTGTTACCAGAAGAGAAAGTGGATCAAAGGTGACAAAATCACTGAATGTCCACTCCATTAACCCTCAGGCCTTTGTTTCCTCAGGAAAGCTTTTCTGAAGCACTCCATCTGTTACACTCAGTCCTGACACGCTTGTTTTTCCCTGTTCTTATCACATTTTATAATTGACATTTATTTATTTGTTTCTCTCATTTTTTTCCCTCCATGAGAGGAAGGGACAGTGTTTGCTTGCCTACTACTTGTCACTTGGCCTAGAGACTGGTGAGTAATTGGTTCTCAATAAATATTTATTGAATGAATGAATGAATAATATATGCCTTGTGGTTCTTCTGACTCATCCATATGACATTAGTTTTGTAGAAACAGAGGAGAAAAAGCAAAATATCATGAGTTTAATTTGGGGAAGACACACCACGCTGGAGCCCTGTGTGACGCAGTGACGAGGACGAGGACTCACACGTGGGATAAACAAGGAGATGCTACCTTGTGACTCAGAGACGTGCCAAGTTGTGCTGCGCTGTGCTGCACTGTGCTGGTTTTGAGGAAGAAATTTTATAAACCATGAAGCAAGAGGAGGGAGGTCCAGAATGGTGAAGTCTGCGTGCCTCAGGATATTTGCCGAAGTTGACAGGATCCCTCGAAATTGAAGGTGGGTTTGTGGCCTGGCTGCAGCTGCCAGGAGCAGAGGTCGGCTGCTCGTATTGACAAACCTGCTCCCTTGGCCTGTCCCTTGACAAACCTGTGCCTGGCTGTCTAGTGTCCACAGCAGAGGTCCCAGGCTTATCTGCCAATGGCCAAAGTCCCCAGAGAGGTCTCTGTCAGTCAGGGCCAAAACAAGAGCTTGTTAGAGCAATGTGAAGCAAATGTATTCCATTTTTATATCAGTGAATATTATATTTGAGATAGCGTGGGTGTTTTGTTTTGGGTCACTTTTTGGCAAAATAAAAGGTTGGCAACCTCAGTTTAACCCCTAAATGTTTTTGTAATGTTACCAGTCTGTGCAGTCTGAGAGCCTCAGGAATCTACCATCTCAGAGACCTGGGAAATCCCTGCTAGGGCTCTTCAGACACAGTACACTGTCCCTTAGTGAACTTCTTTTTCTTGTTTTTAGTCATGTAGGCTCAGTCTCTGTTTACTTGTCTCCCTCACACCTACTTGGCAGTCGTATTAGCTCCACTGGTTGGAAGTGGGGCTAAAGAGGCTTCACCCAGGACTACATCTGTGGCGGTGGGTCAGGAGGCAGCTGGCCATGGCCCTGGGGATGTCCTTGAAAACCAAGGTCTGGGCTTGAGGTCTGGTCAATGACCAAGTATGTATGTATATGTGTGTGCATCTGTGTCATTATGGCAGAGCAAATCCTTAAGTCACCAACACTTAGGGTCAACCATGGACTACTTGATGCTAAGGGAAGATACTGTTTTTAATCCGTTTCATAACGAGGAAACTGAGGCCTAGAACATTTAAGTAATCTACCTAATGCCTAGCTGAGTAGAGTGGTCAAACAATTAACGCCTTTGGCGATGCTTCCCTGAATAGGTGTTCAATTGGTGTTAATCATAGTTAAATCTCATATGAGTTCCAGAAACTCACATTATGGAAAAAATCCTTCTAGAACTAAGAGAGGGGTGAAATTTACTTTCCCTAAGCTGAGTAGAAAATATCCAACTTGTATATTTGCTTTACTTTGCATAGTAAAGCATTAAGTCCCATCCACTTATTCATACACTCTTACCAGAAGCTAGCCTACCCATTTCATGCACTTAGCTGGGATTTGAATTCCTCAGAGAAAACTGCCTGAGTTTTATAAGTTATTATAATAAAAATGTCTTTTTCTCACTGGTAGTTATATATGTATATATAACTGGTAGTTATATATATATATATATACACATATATATATATACACATTTTTTAAATAAATACTGAACAAAATTATACCTGCTCAACATTGCAATAAAGGTAGCCGTGCTCATTTTCGTAAAGCTGTAAAATTCCATGTGAGGAAAGTTGTAAGATCTCTGCTTTCATTTGCACAATGGTACTGGAGCACTAATGAAAAGTTCAAGCAAGATTTCATGCTCACTGCCTCTGGGCTTGTGGAATTTACGTCTTCAGATAAAGGATGGGAAGGAAGCCTTACTCCACCCCACTGCCGGCATCTAAGCAAGCTCTCAAGCCAAGAACGCCAGTGGATTCTTTCAACTTAATTTCTTCACATCTTTCTCCTTGCTGGAAAATGTTAAGTTTCTATTTCAGGAGAAATAAGAGCTTCATTAACTTGCCTGTCTTCATGCTTGTCTAACTCCTTTCAGAGGCTCCAGTATTTTGCTTGGGAAAATCAGACCACACTAACACCACAACTCCCCTGAGTCCCATTAAAGGCGGACCAGTCACTGCACATGGAACAGAGAAGGGGAGCTTCACCTCTGTTCCATAGGCTGTAAATAGTCCTCTACAGGTTTTAAATTCCCAACCGAAAAGCAACACACAAACTACCTCTCCCCTCAGATCCATAACCTCAAGATCTTTATCAGCGACTCAGACACCAGCTGTCCTTTTAGGTCTGGCACATTTTTCACATCAAAAGGTGTTTCCGATCATCTCTGCCCTTGTCCCCCAACTGTGCTTCATCATTATCAGAAAACACTGAAATGGTTTCCAGCCTGCACTGAACTCTTCCATCATTCCACACATATTTACTAAGCACCTTGTATGTGCAGGCAATGCACTGAGTTTTGTGGATGCAGAAGCAAACAAAAAGGACACAGTTCTTTCTCTTCCCAGAGAAGATCACAGACCAGTGAAGTGAAAAATAAACATATAATTACATATTATGTTAAATATTTTGAAGTAAAAAAACAAGGGGGAAGTTTAATAAAGGTTCCTGGTTTTAAATTAAGAGGACTGGTTCAGAGGTACAGGGAACAAACAGCTGTCAGAGGGAAGGGGTAGGCAGGCTAGGTGAAAAAGGTGACGAGATTAAGCAAAGTAATAAAAATAAAAACCCGTCACAAGCAGACAAAAGTATGGTGAAAGGGGGATGGGGAGGTAGGAGAGAGTAAAGGGGGAATAAGTAGTGATGGAAGGAAACTTGATTTGGGGTGGCAAACACTCAATACAATATACAGATGACCTATTACAGAATTGCATCCCCCTGAAACTTACATAGTTTTGTTAACCAATGTCACCCCAATAAATTCAACAAAAATATGCAAATTTAAAAGGTAATAAATAAATAAATAAATGGAGGGGTCTGGGAAGATCTTTCTGGACATGACTTTAAAGCAGAGACCTGAGAGATAAATGGATGTTGACCCAGTGAGGATCCCATTGGCGTGTGGTCCTTCTCACTCAAGGCTTCTACGTCTCTTTGGTAGTGACCAGGAGTGCAACTTCTCAGTGTCTCGTTACTTTCAGAGAGGAGTCCTGGGAACACTGTGCCCCAACAGGTGCAGGCACAGGGACAGGGACATCCTAGGTTCTTTCCTCACCACTCAACCCACACTCTGCTCTCTGAACTCTTGACTTGCCTCGGCCACAGCACTTAGGCTGGCACTGCAGCTGAGCATTTTACCTGGTTCCCATGTGTGTGCAGTCTCTGCATCTAAGCTGTAATCTCTCCGAAAGCAGCTTGCTCTGCCTTATTCTTCTTTCGTAAGGCTCATGGTGCCCAGAAAAGAGCTTGACTAGTCACTACCATTCAGTGAACACCTGTTCAATGGAATTGAATATCATCACAGTATTTAGTAGTCTGTCAAAGATCTGATGTGAAATAAGAGCCAAATTAGGCAAGGTAAGTGTGCTTTAGGAACGCAGAGATTAAAGGAAAATGGCATAAAGAGCATAGGTGTGGGAGCACTTGTGGAAGCTTCCAGGAGTCCAGCTTGTATGGCTCTGGTTGTCTCTGTAAAGCCATTTTTCCTCAGTTCTAAGCCTCCTCAGCTTGTAGGATGCAGCATGATTTCACAGCAGCTTACTTTTCTGGGAGTGGGGGAAGGGGAGAAGGCTGCTTTCAATGTATACATGTATATATATTGAGAGCCTTAGCCTGATTTCAGAAACATTAAAATGTTCCCAGAAAGTGTGTCCAATCATAATAATAATAACAATAATAATATCAGTACTCATGATCACTTTTCATGGATTTAAAGTAAACTTTATTTTCTCTTTTGCCTGCCTTATGTCCACACCATTTTTTTCTTTTTTCTTTGTACTAGGACCTCAAATTCCTTCTGAGAAAGTATTCTTTCTGAGTAGGTATAGCCTATCGAGATATTTAATCAAGATGCCCAGCTTTCCCCCAGTGAGGGGATGGGCACCTGACCCAGGCTGGGCTGTTCAGACATTGGAACAATGATCGGAGGGAATAAGGCTGGCTGTAGGTGGAGCTTACCCTTCTAGATGTGGGACACAGATACAACTGTTCAGAAGATTCTGCTACAAAGACACTGTAAAACTGCCTGTTTCCAGAGTTAGTTTTTATTATTTACCATGTAGCAAAAAATATGCTACATGGTAAACTACCTTTATTGTTGGTACATCTTGAACTGGACCTCTGAACCTGGGGTCCATGGACTTGGTTCATGAATGGGCATCTGGAGGTCCATAAACATGATATAACTTTTAGATCTGTAGGCAAATGCTTTTTTATTTTTTTAATTGGTCAGATGGCCTACAGACAGCTCTTATTACATTCAAGGAATTCATGACTGAAAATAGGTTAGAAAACATGGATCCCAGAGCAAGGGTTCTTAATCAAGGATTGCTGTTGAACTTGAATGAGGGAAAATTATCTTTGTTTTCACTGACTTCCGTTCATGTTTATTTTCATTTTTAATTTAATCAACAAACAGTATTATTAGACATACCTGTGTCTTTGTCTCCAATAGAAATTGGATATTTTCATATCACATAATAGTGTTGTAGATTTCTCAAATACTATAGTAGTGAGATTTCTCACGACTTTATTTTTTCAAAGATTTTGATTATTTATTTATTTACTTTTAGAGAGAGGGGAAAGGAGGAAGAGAAACATCTATGTGTGATTGGTTGCCTCTCACATGTCCCCATCCGGGGACCTGGCCCACAACCCAGGCATGTGACCTGAGTAGAAATAAAACCCGCAACCTTTTGGTTTACAGGACGATGCCCAACCCACTGAGCGACACCAGTCAAGGCATACCTCTCACTACTTTAAAATCATGGTGTTATTACACCTACAGCTAGATCAATGTATTAATAAAAAAGTGTATATATCACTTGATCACCCAGTAATTTGGTATGTTACAACTGCATCTTGGTATGTTTGGTTCCCTTTGTAATTTTGCGTGCTTTATTTTATTCAAATCATTATTCTGAGAAGAGGTTGAAGAGCTTCATCACACTGCCAAGGGGCCTATGATACAAAAACAGCTGCTGTCCCCTTTAGGAAAAACACAGTAGGCCCGTCTCCCAGCTGTACCTATACTGGCTCCACACAGCTGGGTTCTGTCTGTAGTTGCCCTCCTTTCAACAATGAGACATATTGATTGGCTCTCAGCGCTGCAGCCTCTGAATTCTTCCAACGCAGCAGGCATTGCCTGTGGTTTCAAGAAACACACAGGTTTCTGTGAATAACAGGGAAAATATAAAAGTAATAAATAATTAAATGTTAAAATACACTGAGAGTTCAAGATCCAGAATAGGTAAATCCGTGGAGAGAGAGAAAGCCAATGGGTGGTTGCCTGGGGCTGAAGGGAGGGGAGATGAGGAGTGACTGCTTAATGGGGGTGGGGGCGGCAGTGATTGCTGAATGGGTGCAGGGTTCACTTTGGGGCTGAGGGAGATGTTTTGAAAGTAGATAGAGGTGATGATCACTCAGCACTGTGAATGCACTAAAATCTCACTGATGTATACACTGTTAAAGGGTTAATTTTATGTTAAGTGAATTCTATCTCAATAAAACAGAACAGAATATAGCAAATAATAAGAGGAAGCACCATTGTAAATTCACCTGGGAATTCAAGGCCCTACTTAGGAGAATAAAGATAAGAGGTTTTGAGGTTTTATGACATTTTGATTCCCTCTTCCCATCACCCCTCCCTCTCCTCAGGTTGCTCATATACACTGCGAGATTTTAGCTCACTTATGAAATTGCTAATCTGTACTTTAGCCTACACATTAAACCCTGGTTTGCAATTATGCATATTAAAACACAGCACTAAATACTCATCTGACAAGCTATATTTTAAACCTCAAACTAGGTTTTATTCTGCCTGGATGCATTTTAATACACTGCTGAATTTTAGCTGGAGTGAAAAACGATGATTGACAGGGGAAAATAAAGTCCCCTACATTCTATCCCACACATTCTGCTTCCACCTGGGGGATCAGGGATTGGTCACCTACTGTCTGAGCACTCTAGAGGGCCTTCCAGAAAAGACTTCCAACAGGGACTGATTGCCTCAAGCAGGGTCCGAGAGATCACTGAAAGACTTTCCATTCCCGTAGCTTGCCTGAGACCCAGGAATTGGTGCATCCCATTCCAGCTTTTGGTCTTTGCCAGTCTCCATCAGAGCAAGCTGAGATTCACCTTCCATGAGCCCCTCTCACAACCTTCATAATTCCCTCTCTGCCAGGATTTTGAAATTCCTTTCCTGCTTACCAAGCCTTGCAGCTCCACACAGTCTGTGGATTGATGGCGCCCAATCAGTTCAGCCCAGGAAGGGAGAACCAGAATTGATTTTTTTTTTTTCCGAAGTCCAGAAAGTGCCTTATATTGGGTTAGGGCTCATATCAAGTATCTCACTGAACTCTGTGAACAGCACTGCCAGGTCTTATCATGGCCGTTTGGGGGTTTAAAACCTAGGCACAAGGTCATACAAAGCCAACCAGCTCGTCAAGCCTTCACCACATTTTCCGCCACATTTCTTTCCAAACTTTCTCTGCCATTTCTATCCTCTACTTCAACCAGGCTCCTCTACTTACCATCCCCTGACTGGTCACAAGGGGCCTCCTCCTGCAATGCCCCTCCCCTCCAAGTTCTGAATTCCCACCCATTTAACTTTGGCTCCAGTCCTATTGCTTCTCCAAAACTTCCCAGCCCCCAGTGTTCCTCCTCCTCTGACTCCCCAAGTATTATAACACTGCTCATCAACAACAGATGGATCTTTTCAGGCCAAAGCATTGAGCCTACTTCACAGCTTCTGTACTTCTTTCTCCCCTGCGGCCAGTCCAAAGGGGTGCTGACTCACTCTACCCAACCTGCCTACGCAGCTGAGCCCAGCCTCTGTCAGGGCTGCTACACCATCTTTCCTAGATACAGCCTGCTTCTTTTGCAGCTGGAAGATGAAAAGAGCTCTTTTTTTCCTGTACATGTCTAATGACATCATCCTTTTCAGGCAGGGACTTTGGGAAAAGTCATGGCAAATGAAGTGTGGTTGCTTGTTCAGGAAATGAGCAGGTTATGCCCTGTGTCCGAAGGCTCCTGGAGGGGGAGGGCAGTAGCAGATCGTATTCACAGGAAGAAGGGGTTCTGTGGCATCAAGCATCCACAGAAGAGGACAAGGCTTTGGGATAGGGGACAGCTCTGCTGAAGGCACAGACTGGAAAGATTAATTAAGGGTGGGGTGGGTCATGTCTACATGTTTCCCGAAAAGATGGGCTCAGCTGGGGAAGAGCAAGAAAGATTAGAATGAGTAGCCTTCACTCAGTCTCTGCAGAAGACTAATTGTCACTTTGGGGACATTTTGACAAGTACAAGGAGTCAAAAGAGCAGGACAAGTAAATCAGGAGTAGGGTAGGAGGGTAAGGAAGTGTCTACAGGGGAAAGGACTGAAGGAGAGTGGGAAAGAAGACACCACAGGCACTTGGCACAGGTCAGCCTGGCCAGCTCCCTGAGATGGATGCCCAAGCCTGGCCCAGAATCAGGCCATGGAAATCTAGGGACAGGCTGAAGGTGGGAGTTTAGACAAGCAGACGGTATCAGGTGGAGCCACTGAGAGATAAAAGGAACATCCGGCCAAGAGTTAGCAGCAGCCAGAAGGCAGATTGAATGACATTATAGGTTCCAACCACAGGACAAAGCTCCAATGCAGCCTTTGTGGGCAGGGAAGAGAAGTGGAGGGGTGGCCTTAAAGAGCAAGCAGCCCTTGCAGCAGAGGGACGGAGGGACCAAGCTTTCTCTACAGAGAGACCCAGTTACAAGGTAGGAACTGAGAATCATGGACAAGGCGGAAGCACATCCTGTTATACGAGAAAAACAAGGTCTTCAAAGACAGATGCACCCAGTTTGGTTTGGTTTTGTTTTTTTACTGTGGAAAAATGCATGTAACATAAAGTTTACCATTTTAACCAATTGAAAATGTACAAATCCAGTAGTATTCAGTATATTTAAATTGCTGTGCAACCATCACTACTACCTAGTTCCAGAATATTTCCATCCTTGCAAACAGAGACCCCATACCCATTAAGCAGTCATTGTCTATTTCCCTCTTTCCACCAGGCCCAGGCAACCACTGATCTTCTTTCTGTTGCAGTGGATTTGGATATTTTATATGAAGGGAACCATACAAATGGTAACCTTTTGTGTCTGGCTTCTTTTACTCAGCATAGTGTTTTCGAGGTCCATCCATGTTGTAGTATGTAATGGATCATTTTATGTGTCAACTTGACCAGGCCATGCAATGCCCAGATATTCTGTTGAACATTATTTCTGGGTGGGTCTGTGAGGGTGAGATTAAGGTTTGAACTGATAGACTGAATAAATCTTATTGCCCTCCGCAGTGTGGTGGGCTCATCTAATCTGTTGAAGGGCTAACTACAACAAAAACACCAAGTAAGGGAGAATTTGTTCTCTATCTCTTTCTGCCTGATGGTTTTCGAGCAAGGACATCAGTCTAGTCCTGCCTTGGGACTCCGCCTTGGACCGGAACTTACACTGCTGGCTCCCCTGGCTCTCAGGCCTTTGGACTCGGATTGGAACCATACTGGCAGTTGTCTCTCCCGAGGCTCCAGCTTACAGATGAAGATCTTGGACTGCTCGGCCTCCATAATCATGTGAGATAATTCCTTAATTTATTTACATATAATATTTAAATATTAATATATCATATATCCCACTGGATCTGTTTCTCTGGAAAATTCCAATACATAACATGTATCAGTAATTTGTTCTTTCTAATGGCTGAGTCATATTCCACTGTGTGGATAGAACACGTTTTATTTATCTAGTCACCATTTGATGGGCATTTGGTTTGTTTCACCACGTACCAGGTTTTGAATCTTGGTAAGTCACGTAACCTCTGTGGTGATGTGCTTCATCACATATGAAAGTGTTATGAGGGTTAAATGACATAAAGCCTGTAAGAGCCTGACAGAGAGAGGAAAATCAACAGGTTGGGTCCCTTAACTGGAAATGGGGCCCAGATCAGCGTGAATGCAACAGCAGAGCTAACTTGCAACGTATCTGGGCTCTTAAGATCCCCCTCTCAAATCAAAACTTGGCCCAGAGTCAGGGCAGGGTGGAGGACAAGAGGTCTTAATTCTGAGGGACGGAACTGGACCCTACCTTGCCCTCCTGCCTCTCCGCAGCCCATACACTTGGGGAATTGAGGTTCTACATCAGGGCCCCAAATCATGAGTCCGCCTCTGTGTCACAGCGCCTTCAGCCAATAAATACTACAAGGAACTATTTCACATTTAAACTGTTAAAAATACCACACATTTTGTAAATATTTGAAAGATAAGACATCCATTGCCATCATGCCCATCTTGGAAATACATACTCGTCAGGTTTATTTACAACTTTTGTTCACATTATTCCATAGCATGCACTCACATTACATAAAACTTGTGAAAAAAATAACACCTATCATTCCCTAAATCACAGCAATTTCTGAAGTTTACACTTGCATTCATTTTTTTTATGTTCTGTAACTGTAAATGTTGCTTTCATGGATGTCATAAAAGGCAACCTGAGAAGAGAGTTTAAATGCACTGAGTCTTCTTTGCTAAAGGCACACACAGAATAGCTCACTCCACGTGAAGGGGTAACCAATTTAATGGCCGACCTAAGAGTGCTGGCCTAGAGCTCGCAAGGCGCTGGGTTCATGCCCGCAAGAGGCCATGGTCATTTCTCTTAACTGCCATAAGCCTCAGTTTCCTCATTTGTGTAATCCATTCATTCAGCAGCACTCTCTGAGGATCACAGTGGGTCAGGCACTGGACCAGGCTCTGAGCTTACAGAGATGAATAAGACCTATACCCTTTACCCTCAGAAACGCACAGTCAAGGAGCAAAATAGCTAACACAATGCCTTATAATGTGCCAGGCATTGTTCTTTCATTCCACATCCATCAGCTCATCACATCTTTCCAACCACCCTGTGAGGTGGATGGTATTATCAAAGATACTGATAATATCTTCACTTTACAGATGAGAAAACACACAGTAACCTATGTGGCCAGTCTGGCCTTAGAATCTGCCTTAGGACTCACCACAAGATTGTGCCCCAATACAGATTTACGTAACAGACCGCAATGCAAATAACACAGGAGTACAGAGTAGAGCAATTCATTCTATCTGAACCAAGTCAAAGAAGGCATCAGACATGGCTATGTATCTTGGCCAAGAAAAAAGAGCAGGACTTCACCCAGCAGGTATGGGAGAGACAAACAGAGAGGTGAGGACCAACAAGAAAAATACTCTGGAGGTGGGGGAGTGTGTAGCACAGTCAGGGAATGTGAAGGAGCCCCGGGTAGAAAGAACCAAGCCATATAGGTGAGAATAAAGAACAAGGGCACGGGTCCACTCTGAAAGGCCTTCTAGTCCTTAATCTTGTGACTGACCTGGACATTGTATCTACCATCCTTCATGTAAGAACATAAAATGTTTGTCTGCACATTCACAATCACGCTGGAGCTGTTAATGTGGAGGATATCTCTCTAGCCCATCACCTAAATTTCCTTTAATCAGCTCATATAATGTGTTGTATATTTCACTGCACATGTTTTGAATATCTGGTATTTACTGAGCAAACTTGAGCATTAACTCAGTGCACAGCATCCTCTTCATTCTTACTGCACCACTATGGTAGAGGGAGGGCCTCAGGTCTTGCTTGCAGCCAGTGCTTTCTCCAGTCCATGCCCCCTCTTCTGCGTGGCATTAATCTAATCACTCTGACTTCCTAGGCTCTCTCTCACTTTCACAGCTGGCCATGGCTTCCAGCACAGTCTGTCCTCTTCAACGTGGTGTTTAGCAGCTTCCTCCATCATTTGTGGTCTAATGTTCAAACTCATCTCCTGCTGCTCCTCACCCCTCCACCTCTCCACCCACCTCAAGTTCCAGCCCACACCAAACTACTCCCCATTCAAAGAGCACACACCCAATGCCTTTCAGACAGCCCCAGACCACTAGACATTCCTTCTTCCCACAGTTCTCTGCTCTTAGCTATGTGACAGTGTTCATTTGATTATCTAGTTATATCTGGAGCACTTGGATATATTTCCCCAAGGTGCAGCTGATCTGTTTTTCATATGGTCACTCATCCAACAAATGCACACACATCTAGTGACCACATATGAAAACCAGGCCCGTTAATTTGAAAATGTGGACACAGTTAGGTAGACACTGCTTACCAAAAAAAAATTGTATAGGAATATTTTTTAGCATATATTACTTGATATTCTTAATTAAGTTACTATTCTTAAGATACCTTTATCAGTTCATTCACCAAATCCTCATTGATCAACTCCTCTGTCCTTGGCAAACACTAGGCACCAGGGATAGATGCTAAGCAAGATTGGTCAGTGAACGGCTATACAGAGCTCATGAACATATAGGTGGAGAAACAGACAAACACACAAAAAGAAATAAGCATGAGAAAAACAGGTCTCAATAAGTTCTCATCAGCAAGAACTCACCAGCAGGAAAAGATATCACAACTGGAGAGAGAAGCTTAGATTGGGTGGTCAAGGACAGACTCTCCAAAGATGTGACTGTTGGCACTGACACCTGATGGACGCATGTGAGGCAGCCATGAGAAGAGCTGCAGTAAGAGCATCCTGGGCCAAGGGCACAGCAAATGCAAAGATCCAGAGGTGGGAAAGGGCTCTGTGAGTAGGTGATGCAGAAAGGAGCAGAGTGGCTGCTGTGTGGATTAGAGAGCAGGAGACCTGGGGTTGTCACAGTGATTAAATGAGAGAAAGCATGTTGAGTGCTTAGTGGATGCTCAACACGTGAATGATTCAAGCACAACAAGGGTGGAAGCAAGGAGATGAGTTAGGGGGCCTTTATAATAATCTGAACGGGAACTTCAGAACAGAAAATGTTTAAGCATCCATCTCTTATTTTGACCTTAATACAATTCATACAAATTAAATGGTAGGCACTTTTGAGCCTGCTACACACTTTTGTCAGAAGATGTTTGTATCATCTGAGGTCCATGTTTAATGATGGACAAATTTGTGTTGTTCTGTCAAGAAAGCCATGGGGGTGTTTTCCAACACCACTGACCAATTCTCTGTAGGATTCTCCAGGTACCAACTGGATGTCCTACAGTTCAGTGCAACTCTGACACTGACCGCCTGGAGTTAGTGTCAGGTCCCACAAGTTAAAGGGCTCAGTTCCAGAAGACTGCCTCATTTCAGAGGCCAGTCACGGGTCCCAGGGTGCCTATACTTCTGACCAACCAGCTATAAATTGGGGGTTCCCGCAACCCCCTCCTCAGGTTTGATAATTTGCTAGAATGACTCACAGAACTCAAGAAGACAAGGTACATACTTTTATTGGTTTAGCATAAAGGACAGAAGCCAGGAACAGCCACATGGAAGAGATACATGGAGCAAGGGAGTGGCGGGGTAGGGGAGGGTGTGTGAAACTTCAGTGCCCTCTCTGGGCATGCCACCCACCTGGTACTTCACTGCATTCACCATACCAGAAGCTCTCCAAACATGTTGTTTAGGGTTTTTAATGGAGGTTTCATCACGTAAGCATGATTGCTAATTAACTGAATTTCCAGCCCCTCTCCCCTCCCTGGAGGTTGGTGGAGAACGTGGAGGGGGGCTTAAAGTTCCAGGCTTCTAATCAAGATTTGGCCTTCCTGGCAACATGTCCCATCTTGAAGCTATCTGGGGCACACCCAGAGTACCTCATTAGGACAACAAAACATTCCGGGCATTCCTAACACTCGGGAAATTCCAAAGGATGTAGGAGCTCTGTATCAGGAACTGGGGACAAAGACCAAATATATATTTTGTATTATGCCACACCCACCATTGGACTAACTTAAGTACTTTATCTGAGAATAACATTCTCATTATTTGCATCTAAAAATAAAATAAATTAAGAGTCTATACATAATTGTTAAGACCTGCTAGAATGGTATACATCATGCCAGATAGACTTGGTTATTTTGAAATAACTCATGTACTTCCTTGGGTATTATCCTCATAGGACTATCAGCTCCCAAAGAACAGGCCTGATGATTTTTTTGTCTTTGTATTGGCAAATGCTTTGCACAGGCCCTACCACATAATAAGTGCTCGGTAAATGTTTCCCAAAAGTATGAATGAATACTATGTGTTTTAGACTGAATGTTTGTGTCACTTCCCCAAATCATATGCGGAAATCCTAACCCCTAATGTGATAGGAGGTCTTAGGAGGTGGGGCCTTGGGTAGTGGGAATGGAGCCCTCAGGGGTGGTATTAATGTGTGCCCTTGTAAGAAGAGGACAAGATTTCTCTCTATGCATCCACCAAGGAAGGCCATGTGAGGACATAAGGGCCCTCTCCACGATCTCGTCCACGCTGGCACCCAGGTCTGGGACTTCCAGCCTCTGGAACTGTTACAAATAAAAACCCGTTGTTTAAACCACCAAATCTGTGGTATTTGTTATAGCAGCTCAACCTGACTGAGACACTGGGGAAGCACCTTAGTAAGAAATGGCCCTTTCCCTCAAGGAGTTTGTCATCTATTTGAGAAGAAAACAGAGACATTATCACTTAAATAGTAATTCTTTTTGCAGTCCTCATGGGAAAGAGGTACTGATATGTGTGATTAAAGGTCTTAGACCTTGGAGTTCACCTGAGCTATAAAAGCACCTTCTCTGTGTTGCCTCTGAATGAGTTGCTTCACCTCCCTCTGTTTGCCTGTCCTTTTCTGCAAAGGGTGGTTGTGAGAACTAGGTAATCCACATAAAGCTCTTAGAGCTGTGCCTGGAACACAGAAAGTGCTCTCAATCTGAACCCCAAAGAGGATGTAGTTTTGTGCTGAGTAGCACTGGAGTCAAGGCTAAAGTGCTCGTTGGGGTTAATAAGAAACAAGGTTAATAATGAGATGATGAAAAGCCTGTGTGATTTGGCATCCTGTGACCCGTGGAGGCTTAACCTCAACCAGCAGAGAGGTCTCTGGTCTTCAGAAGAGCAACTGGATTTGGCAGCCCCTTCCATGACAGCAAGACCTTGGCGGCATCCTCCGCGTGTCCCTGTTGCAGAGCGTCAGCTTGGGAGTGATCCAGGTGCAGCCGTGACTGACTCATCTCCAAGCAGCCAGTTACTGTGCTTTTGACTGTAGGAAGGTTGGGTGGCAGCTCCTGCCAATTTCAGCTGGGCACTGGCCATGTGTTGGCAGTGAGGCTCTGGGAAAATGTGACCTCTCATTTCATTATATTCTGCACAGGCCCATGGCCAGAGCTGGCTTTTGGGGCCTGCCATGGAGCTGGTGCTGAACAATAAAGCAGTGGCTGCTTCACGGGAGATTGATTCATTAACCTGGGTTCCACGCAGGAGATTTAGAGGCAAGCAGGCTATCCTGTCTGCCCGGCCCCTCACCTCTAGTCCAGCTGCAACGTGGTGCCCTCCCAGCACCTTCCGCTTGCTGCCTTGGCAACACTATGGATCGCAAACGCTGAAAACAAGACTCAGAACCAAACATTCTTCCCTTTCACTCCTTCCAGCCATCACTGTCAAAGGTATGTCACACTTCAGAAAACCCAATTGGAGAAGCCCGGCAGAAAATAAAGGTGATGTGCCAAGCCTCTGACACATCAAATTCTTCAACTGTACTTAAAATGATACGTGACACATTCATTTCTAGAACATGACATTTTTACATAAAATTGGATGTGATTATGGGACTATGTGCCCATCAATGCTCTTCTTTGCTGCTTCTCATCTAGTTCAATGACATAGTTTGTTGCTTTTTCCTTGAATTATCTTATACTTCTATTTACACAATGTCTTCATTTACTCTGGAATTTATCATGTTTTATCTTTAGTATAGGGAGGCAGGTCATCATGATGGAGTCTAACTCCCTAGGTTCGAATCTCAGCCTTACTACCAACTAATGGGTAGCCTGGAAGAAGTCCTGTTACCTCTCCAGGTGTCACTTGCCTGATCTATAAAATGGGGTTTTCATGAAGCACAAATGAGATCATACATGTAAAACACTTAGAGGAGCACCTGAAAAGTAGGAAATCCTCAGTGAATGTTTGCCAACAATGTTCTTATTCCGAATGTGATCAGTTACTCGTATGATCGCCACTTCTTCTTTGGCTCCGCTGATTACAAACATGACATGCATTCGGTTCATGTATCAAACTTTTTAGTGAAATAGTTAAGTATCGCCATTTATGATGACAATAACGAATAATATTAAAGAGCAGCAGTCAATATTTATTTAGTGTTTCCCGTGTGTCAAGCTCTACACTCAGCTATTCACAAATGTCATCTAATCCTCATAATGAATCATTCCTAAGGCTGGACCTGGCTAGTGGCACCAACCAAAGTTTTCACCAGTCTGAAGTAAAAACATTGGCGAGCATTTTGCTTTAATCATAAATTCATTTAAATACATTAATCCTTCCAACTTTGCAGGTATTAAGATACACTTTCTGTTGTGATCCTAGATGATAGTTTCTTTTTTTGGAACATTCTTACTTGGAAAAATAAAAGATTGGCAACTCTGTATTGGTCACCAGACTTCATTTATTTTTTGACCCATTAACTCCAGCAGTCTAAAGTTTGTTCCTCGCCACAACTCTGATGGGAGATATTATTTTTCCCATTTAACCAGTGAGAAGCCAAGCCTCAAGGAGGTTATGGGACTTGCCCAAGGTAACACAGGTAGCAAAAGGCAGAGCCCAGCATCCCAGCTCTTAAATCCTTTGTGATAACAGTAATTGAGTAGCTACTGTATGCGGGATACGATCTCATTTCACTCTTACAGCTGCCCTGTGAGAAAGTGTGACTCCCCATTTTACAGAATAATGGGACTTGGAGAGGTTTTCCTGAGTCCTAGAGTCTGAAAATATGAGAATAAGATTGGAGCACAGAGCTCTCCGGTTCCAATCCCTGTTCTTTTTGCACCTACCATGCACCAGACACCCTGACAGAGGCAAGGCCTGTAAAAAGTTGTTAAGATGTAACCCCTCAAGGGCTCACAATCTCAGCAGAGACAGACAATGTGCCACAACGCCCTGGAAAGCACTATGCTGAGGTGTGTCTAAGGCAGATTGAGAGCAGGCCAGTGGGAGAAGTTCGCTCTGAGGCTTTTACAAACATTTCTGACAACATTGCAGAATCTTGCTATATTGTATTTTAAAGAACTCCATAAGAAGCTTAGGGTTTTATGTGGCTACTTTTTGCAAACACTTAGTGAGACATCTTTTCTGTAAACAGCATATTAAGATATGATGCTCTGAATAGTCGTTTGGTGAGGATTCTCCAGGATCTTATAGGTGAACATGTTTTACTTTAAAGGTTGAGAAATTTTTAATAATTTAAAAAAGGTAAAAAAAAAAAAAAAACACTTTAAATCCTGCAGCCTCTATGTGTGTCCTAAAGTGACAAAACCTTTTTCCTGGTGCCTTTAACTGTGCCGGTTTGGAATTTTGGTTTGGAACTTTGTCAAAAGACTAAGAAGAACCTGATTCAGCTCCCCTCCCCAGCCCCAGCTCCACACTCGGATTTTTATTTAACGGTTTGTAAATAAAATACGAGGACATACAAATGCAATAGCAAATGAAAGTTAAATTACATCAGGGCAAGGAAAAAAGTATACAGGCCAAATTTCACTTTGACCCCCAAGCAGGCAGCAGGTGAAATGTCTTCTCTCCGAACTGCACAGTGGAGGCGGAGTCAGACCTGCCGAGCCTGGAAACTCCTACTGACGTCAGTGCACATTTGGAGCACGGGCTGTTAAAGCCACAGTCCGGCAGACAGCCGTGACAGCAACCTCGTGTCCTTGGACTCTGCCTGTGAGGGTTAATGTATCACCATACTTTCAAAAGTGCAGGCAGACAGCTGGCTTCTGACATGGGCTTTGGGAATTGCCAAGTCCTAACCTTTGCGGAGAAATAGGTTTTCTGGCCTAACAGGGCACATGTCTCAGCACTTCATAGTGTCCCTGAATCTTGTTCATTCAAAGAAAATGATTCTCTGACTCAAGACTCAGAGACTAGGCTTGCATCATCCATTTCCCAGGTGTCCATTTGCTCTTCAGCAAATGTTTATTGAAGGACTTGGCTGGGAGCAAGGTGCACACGATGGAAAAGCAAGCCCAGGCATGGGTGCTCTGAGCCTGCATGAAGTTAGACTCCCGCTAAAAGCCAGGTAGAAATCAATCAAATCAATCACACTAGTGAATGTGCAATACTGTAGGGATCAATAGATTCAGGAGGGAAACAAGGTTCTTTAAGAGTGAATAATGAGGGAAGCTGACCTAGACTGAGGAGTGAGGAAGATGAAGAAGAGATCCCCAGGCCAAAGCCGGGATGTGGAAGGGACTGAGAGGCTGGAGAGCACATGCAGCTTGGGGAGAGGGACGCTGGGAGCTGGGAGCAGACCAAGCCGCACTTTCGGGCCCTAGCTAAGGATTTGATCCTTATCCTGAGAATAATAGGTGCCTTCAGGGTTCTAAGATAAGGCTCATACCTGGTGTGATCAGATGTGCCATTTGCAAAGACAACCCAATAGCTGTACAGAGAAGAAGGGGGTTGGGGAGGTTGTCAGATAGTGTGTAGGAGACCACTGTGGTGGTCCAGCCCAGGCAGGCCTGATTGTACCTCTTTTCTCGAAGTGAAAAGTCTGCCTTTTCATTCAACCATTCTCACTACTTTCTCTGGAACAAGCTCCACGTTCAGAAACTGGAGACTCTCTTCCAGATACAGTCCAAGCAGCCCCGGGAGCGCGCTCCATCACCAGACCTCTCAGTCCAGACTCCCTCTAGGGTTCCCCTGGAGCTTCCTGTCATGGTCTTCCTTGCTTATCAACTAAACCACCCTGTTTCCTATTTTGGTCTGCTTCTAAGCCGTGCCTCACCATTTTGTATTTATGCCGTAGGATTTTTTTTTTTTTTTTACCCAAATGCAGTACCTTACGTTTGTGCTTGTTAACTTTCAAATTTGTAGATTCAGTCCATCTCTATAGCTTATGAAAGTTGCTGTCCAGGCCCGACTCTTCATGGACTGTCTCTTTGAGATAACTGTGCTGTCTGTGGCGCGGCCTCCCTTGCAGTAACCAGAGGAGGGAGGCTGGTCACAGAATGCCATGCGCTGCAGCAGGGAAATGATAAGGACCATGAGCGCACAATAGAACTTTTCTGCTTCCACAGAGTTGGACTGCACCTGGCTGACCATTTATGCAGGCCTGTATTCTTTAACTCACTCATTTAAAGAAGAGTTACGTGTTGTCAACACAGATAAAGCTAAAAATATGTTAAACAAAACAAAAAACAACTTGCAGAATAATATTTGTAGTACTACATAATTTGTATATAGTTTTAAAACATGTAAAACAACACCATAAATTGCTTATGAATTCACACATATGCAAATAAACAACACATTTAAGAGAGTTGTTGCCTTTGAAAGGGAGGAAAGGGAATGGCATTGAGAAGGGGAACTTGAGAAATTTCAACTGTATTTATAAATATTATATTTATTTTTTAAAACATCTAAAACAAATAGAGCAAAAATGCTAGATTTGACAAAAAATGGGTACCTGGAAGTTTATTTTATTATTCTCTACACTTTTCTAGGTACTTAAAATATTTCAGAAATGTTTTAAAAGTCATAATCTAGTGGGAAAATAATAAGTGATTATTAAAAAGACATTGCTAAAAGATTATGGGAGGATAGAAGAGGAAAAAATTAATTCTAACAGGAGAACCTATGTTGTTAACTTTATCATCAACCAAAATATCTGTTTCTTTTCATTCAATAAACATTTATTAAACCCCATGATGTTAGTTGTTCGAGGCACAGGCATGACTGTGGCAGAGTCTGCAACATTAAATCATATACAGTCTAGAAAGGGGGACAGACTTCACAAACACGATGAAGTGATAGCCAGCCAATGCTGTAAGGATTAAATAAAAGGTTCTGAAACACATGTCTGCCTGGGGTAAGTGGCAAAAAGCTTCACAGAAGAGAAAAACCTCTAAGAAATATAAATAAATAGGAAGAGAGAGAGGGAAGGACAAAATAGGTTACAGGTACAAAATATATAAAGATGTGGAGTTGTAAACATTCAAAGTGACTAAAAATGAGCCTCGAGATGGACCAAGTCATGGATGGCTCTGCATGTCTGCTAACCACTTGTCTCTTCCTGATAAATATCTGTGGAAGGAGGAAAGGAAGGAAGGAAGGGAGGGAGGGAGGAAGGGAGGGAGGAGGGAAGGAAGGAAAAAGGAAGGAAGGAAGGAAGAAGAAAAGGAAGGAAGGAAGGAGTCAGAGGGAAAGAGGGAGGGAGGGAGGAATGAATCTGTACCTCAAACTATAGTCAGAAAGCAGCCAGTGGGATTACTTCATCAAGGAAGTGTCAGGGTATGATTAGGAGTGGTGAGAAGGAAAACATTGGCTGGAGTTAAGGGCAGTGAAAGTGGGGAAAAACAGGAGGCTCTCACCTTGGTGCAGAGAAGAGACGTGAACTAAGACTGGGCAATAGAAAGTAACACAGGAGAGATTCATTTGAGAGACATGTTTGGAGTTGAGTCAAGAGAATTGAATAATTGATTAGTTGTAGGAGGTAACAGAAAGAAAGAAGGACTTAAATGAACACTTTTTAAAAATTTCAATAACCTAAATTAACTTCATGAAGATAAGCTTTATATAAAATAAAAGCACATCTATTAGTATTCTGTTTGATAAATTTTATGTATACACCCAAGTAACCACAACCAAGATGTAAAATATTGCCATCATCCAAAAGGCCTCTTATGCTCCCTACAGTTAATAAGCAACTCCCCTATGGTCTCCAACACAGATAACTGATAGGCTTGCTATGAATTAATTTTCCCTTGTCTAGAATTTATGTAAATAGACTTATACAATATGCACTCTTTCTTTGTCTGGCTTCTTTTACTCAGCATAATATTTTTGAAATACATCCAGGTTGTCGTCTATATCAGTAGTTGGTGCCTTCATTTTGTTGAATAGTATTCTATTGTGTGGATGTACCGCACTTCCTGATTTTATTTTTTTTAGGGTGTGGATTTTATTTATTTAGTCACCTGTTAATGTTTGAGTTGGCTTCAATTTGGGGCTATTATGAATGAAGCTGTTATAAACATTTATGTACAATATGTTTTTATTTGTCATGGAGGAAATAGCCAGCAGTGGAATTATTAGAGCACATGGTAAATGTAGACTTAAATTTATAAGAAGCTGCCAAACAGTTCTTCAAAGTGATTGTACCATTTTATATTCCCCCGGAAATCCATGTTGCTTCACATCCTTGCCAACACTTGCATTGCCAGTCTTTTTTATTTTAGACCTTCTTGTTGGTATATAATAGTATTTTTATTGCAGTTTTAATTTTCATTTATTTGATGATTAATGGTATGAACATCTTTTCATGTGTTTGTCCATTTGTATATGTTCTCTTTAAAGGTGTCTTTTTTAATCCTTTGGTTGTAAAATTCTTTACAGATCTTGAGAGACTACAAAAGTAGAGGGCCAAGATGGAGGCATAGGCGGACACACTGTACCTCCTCTAACAACCAAAATTAAGGACAACAAATATTTAGAAACAAGAAAACAACCAGAGCTAATAGAAAATTGAACCATACGGAAGTCCAACAACCATTCATCCAGACCGGTAAGAGGAGTGGAGTCGAGGCAGGAAAAAGTGGAGTTGCAAACCCGGGAATGCAAGCAGCAGCGGCTGGCGGTCCCTGGGCCCACAGGCGGCAGCTGGCGGACCCCGGGCACAGCGGGGGAACTGTGCAGAACCAGTGAGGCCACACAAGGTGGCTGGCTGACCAGGTGGTCCCACATTCGCGCGCACAGACGGTCCAGGCAGAGGGGAAGTGGCGGAAGGGACTGAATCCAGGAGAGAGCGGAGCAGGCGCTATTGTTCCCTCTCGGACCCCGCCCCCACCTACAGCGTCACAACCCAGCGACTGGGCTGCCCCGCCCTGAGGAACACCTAAGGCTCCACCCCTCACTACGTGATAGCTGCAACCAGACTAAAACCAAAACAAAACAAAACAAAAAAGCCACCAAAAATGGCTCAAACTGGAGAACAAATGAAAGCCCCAGAGCCAATTCATCTAAGCCACCAAGAGATAGCCAACCTATCAGATGCACAGTTCAAAGCACTGGTCATCAAAATGCTCACAGAATTGGTTGATTTTGCTCACAAATTAGATGGAAAAAATGCAGGCTACAATACGTGAAATGAAGGAAGACGCATGGCGAACCAATAGAGATGGGAGGAAAACTGGGACTCAAATCAATGGAGTGGACCAGAAGGAAGAAACGAACAACCAAACAGAAAACAAGGAAGAAACAAGAATTCAAAAAAAATGAGGAGAGGCTTAGGAACCTCCGGGACATCTTTAAATGTCCCAACATCTGAATTATACGGATACCAGAAGGGGAAGAAGAAGAGCAACAAGTGGAAAACTTATCTGAACAAATAATAAAGGAGAACTTCCCCAATCTGGCAAAGGAAATAGACTTCCAGGAAGTCCAGGAAGCTCAGAGAGTCCCAAAGAAGTTGGACCCAAGGAGGAACACACCAAGGCACATCATAATTACATTACCCAAGATCAAAATGAAGGAGAGAATTCTAGAAGCAGCAAGGGATAAGGGGACAGTCACCTACAAAAGAGTTCCCATCAGACTGTCAGCTGATTTCTCAAAAGAAACCTTACAGGTAAGAAGGGGCTGGAAAGAAGTATTCCAAGTCATGAAAGGTAAGAACCTACATCCAAGATTGCTCTATCCAGCGAAGCTGTCATTTAGAATGGAAGAGCAGATAAAGCGCTTCTCAGATAAGGTCAAGTTCAAGGAGTTCATCATCACCAAGTCCTTATTATATGAAATGTTAAAGGAACTTATCTAAGAAAAAGAAGATCAAAAATAGGACAGTGAAAAGTCAGCAAACTCGCAGCTATTAACAACCACACCTAAAACAAAAGCAAACAACTAGAACTCCTGTTCTAACAGAACCACAGAAATGGAGATCATATGGAGGGTTAGCAACAGGGGCATGGGAGGAGGAGAGAGGGGGAAAGGTACAAAGAATAAGTAGCATAGATGGTGGGTAGAAAATAGACGGGGAGGGCAAGAATAGTGTGGGAAATGTAGAAGCTAAAGAACTTATGACACATGGACATGAACTAAAGTGGGGGGATGTGGGTGGGAGAGGGTGTGCAGGGTGGAGGGGAATGATGGGGGAGAAATGGGACAACTGTAATAGCATAATCAATAAAATATATTAAAAAAGAAGAAAAAAGTAGAGAAGGCATTACTGAGATAGGGAGCAGTAGAGAAAGAGTGGTTTTAAAGGGTGAGGGGAAGGCGGGAACAATGAGTTCAGCTTTGAGCCCCTGTATGTCTGAAACACATATGAGACATTTAGATTGAGATGCAGAAAGAAAGCTGAAAATAGTGTTCTGGAGCCTAAGAGAGGCTGATCTGAAAGCATATTGAGTTTCAAGAAGTAGAGGCCTATCCAACAGTATCAAATGTCAGAAAAAGGGTGAGTAAAATAAAGACTAGAAAAATGGATTTCAGCCATGGTCTTTAAACTGTGGGCAACAACCTGCTAGAAATCAATTTTGTGGAGCTTTTACCACTGGGTCCTTTTTTTTTTTTTTTAAATGAAATAGAACAAAAAAGTGTACTGCAGGTACTAAGGTTCAAGGTAGTTTCATAAAATTTTTTGTTATATATGTGCATTATGTACTGGGTCACAGTATAAAATATATCTTTTACTTTGCATTGTGATTAAAAGAAATCTTGGAAGAAGAAAGGAAGCCACAGATGTCCTTTCCAATGTTAACCAAAGGGAAAGTAGTGGCTGAGAATATGGACTCAGTTGGATCTGGGTTCAGCCCTGGTCTCTTCGACTTTGTCCTTAAGTATAGACTGGAAATAATGATAACATTTACCCCAAAGCGCTGTTGAGGGGGCTGCTTTGTATACACAGGAGCCCAGTGCCTCTCCCTCAGGACAGGCACAGTCAGTGGAGTCTGGGATGGATTTCAGCCCCCAGGCCACCTGCTGGGCTGCCTAGTGTTCAACCAACCTGCACAAGTCTTTGCCTGGTGAGGATTAAACAGGGTTGTGGTTGTAAACCGCTGTGCACAATGCCTGGAGCAGGGCGAGCTCTCCGTAACCACTGGCTGTTGTCATCACTGGCTGCTATTCTTGTTAGGGCAGATTCTTGTTAGATGCCAGATCCCATCAGATTGCGGAAGTAGAGATAATGCATAGGAGATACTCCAAAAAGTTTGATATAAACAACCCAAATGTTTACTAACTAATGAAATAAAGGTGGTACAGCTACACAGTGGAATATTATTTGGTCATAAAAAAATAAAGTAGATATACATGCTAAAAAGTGGATAAACCTAGCCCTGACCAGTGTGGTTCAGTTGGTTGGACATCATACCACAGGAAAGGTCACTGGTTTGATTCATGGTCAGGGCAACTCATCAATTTTTCCCTCGAACATAGATGTTTCTCTCCCTCCCATGCCCTCTTTAAACATAAATAAATAAAATCTTTTTTTAAAAGTGGATAAACCTAGCTAAGAGAAAGAACCTGGTTGTGAAAGGCTACAGACTGAATATGAAATATTCAGAATAGGCCAATCCATGCAGACAAGAAGCATATTACTGGTTGCTAGGGACTGAGGGGAAGAGGGGATGGGGACTGACTTGCCTAAATGACGTGGGGTTTCTTTTTGGGGTGATAAAAGTGTTCTGGAACTAGATAGTGGTGATGGTTGCACAACATTGTGAGTGTACTAAATGTCATCAAATTGTACGTTTTAGAATGGTTAAAATGGTAAATTTTATGTGTATCTTACATAATATTTTTTAAAAAGTCTTCTTCAACTCAAAGATGCTTCATAACCCTTTCACCATCTTCCTCAAGCTGGCTCAACAAAGGAAAGAAAAAACAGTTTGGTTGAAAGCACAATGAGAAAGATTAGCAGCCCAAGAAGGTGACAGTGTTGAGGGAAGTTTTTCCAGAGAATTTTCCTGGGTAGTTGGGGAGGGGGAGCCAGAAGATGGGAAAATGACAGAGGAAAAGGGAACAATTTCTCCTGTGCAGAAAACTTCTGTCAGCTTCCCCCTCTGGTGCAAATTTCTGTGCTGCTGTGAAGATGTCTTAAGGAGCTGCATTACCTGCTAAGCAGTCCTCGGTACCAACCCAGGTCAATCACTCTGTTAGAAGGACCCTGAAGTAATGAGGTAGGCACGAGTGAATCCTCCTTGCTCTCATTCATTTTGGAGCACATATTATTGCTGTTCCTAAGGGAGAGAGGAATAATTGGATAGATAATTAATAATGATCCCCCATGACTGCCTCTCTGGCAGGTTCTTGGCTGTAGCCCCAGGAGCTCTAGAGCTGAATAACTCTTTATAATAAACTGATTTCTCAGTGAATGGGACTATTGGAATTAATAATTAGAGTCAATTTACTATTATGTACATTATTGAGTGGGGCAACAATGTGTGTAATTTGGATCACAATTTGATTTTTTTTAATGCTTTATTTTACATTGTATTACAGGTATTTGGCTCACCTCAGTGTATATACTTTCTTGATAATGTTTGACCTGGGATAATTTGAAAATCATTTTGCATTCCCAGCGGTGGGACATGCAAGCATCTTTTTCCTGACTTCTTTCTTCCTCAAAACATGTTTGGTTTTCCCTATTCAAAGAAATTTTGGCCTTAGACTAAAAGCAAGATTTTAAGAACTCTATGAAGTTATTGAGAGCAGAATATACTGGAATGATCATGGCAGAATTCATGAGTCTCAGTATAATCCGCCATAAAACATTTTGACAATATCTAGTTAATAATATTTAAATTTCCTTGTTAGTAATTCATTCAGTAAACATGTTTTGAGGGCCATGGAGCAGGTGCAGGAAGATGCAGAAATAAATAAGGTGTGATCATGGTTCTCAGGGAGCCATCCGTATAGTAGAGGGAAAACACATAGAAACAAATCTGGGGGGGGGGGGCTCCGCCCGCAAAGCCCCATCTGGCAAAGCCCCATCCATCCACCACAGATGAGAATAAAACTACCAAGGCATGATCTGCTTGGGGAGGAGAGGTGGCTGATCTCTCAAAGGAGAAGGACCAGGAGCCTCTTTCTCAATGGGCTTTTATTGGGTCATTTTGCATAGGAGTACAGGCTCATAAATCATTATCAGGCAGTAAGGACCAAACAATAGATAACGTACAAAGAACTCTGAGGGCCTATTTTGAGTCAGGGTCAGATAGCTAAAGAGCAATAAAACTTTGAGGAACAAACTCACTTCTTGCTCAGACTCTTATCATTTAAATAAGAGTACTCTTAGGAAAGCAGGTTTCACAGGACTTTATGAATTCTTTCTTTTGCCCCATCACCAGGGATCTGCTCTGGCCAGCACAGGGCTGCACCGTCCTCCATCATAGTTTCAGTCTTAATCAGATTAGAGCCAGGAAGCAAGAGATAAGGAAGACTTCTCCCAGATGGAAATGGGGACTCAGGCTATGTCAGAATAGCCAGGGGGTGAGGGTCCATCACCCCCTCTTTGCTGCAGCACCCCACAGGGTTCTTCCATGAGGGCCTTCCAAGTGGTTGTGACTGGTTTAGGTCACCCCTCCCTTGAGGGGTCTTACCCATCATTGGCTAACTGACCAAGCATTGGGTGCCAGATATGGATGAAGCAGAAGCATCACTCCTGCCAGGGAGATAAGTTTTGTCTCCTTAGTGGCTCAAGTCCTCATGACAGAACAGACCCCAGATGAAATGGGTCCCCTGGGCTCTTACTCAGCATAACCATGGGGTGCAGGTTACAGCTCCTAAAACCAGGCAGAAAGGTCCCCAACACAAATCTTAGCTTTCAAATTTAATAAATATAAGGAAAAAACAGTCAACTCAGGCTGGGATCGAACACTTTGATGATGAGATAGGAGAGCTCTCTAAATATACTGCCTTCTGTAGCTTTAAGCTATGACCTGGCTTTCTTGTGTGTAGACCCAACCCACTTAGAGATAATAATTCACCTGTGTATTTGAGCCTCTCTCCGTTTAGACTATTATTGATATTTTAATTTTTCATCATTATTATTAGTTTTTTGCATTATTATTATTGCTTTTTTCGACACCTTCCAGCATCATCTTACAAACTTAAAAGAATTATATAAGTAAAAAAGCTTAACTGCTTACATTGTCTTAGTAAATGTCTCAGGTCCAAAGTTCATAAACCAGATCTTTTGGCCTTCTTATCTTGAAGATCAAGAAGCCTGATGCTCACACTCACACTTGGTTGTGGGCCTGTGCAGACTAATCTGCAGGACTTAAGTCATCATGGGTGACGTGTGACACTTACGCTTAGCTGATTGACTATCTCCCTCTACCCCTGATCTATCTCTGGGTAGTACAGTCCAGGTACTTTAGGTCCAGGGCAGTATTACAACATTAGCAGAATGATAAGTGAGCATAATTTTCAACTCTCCTAGGACTCTAGGTAGATATCATTGTGGTTTGATATTCTACATTTTTATTTATTCCTGTGTGTCTAGGAAGAAGTCTCTTAAACACTGTCCCAGTTGAAGAATAAAGAGGGAAAAGGTGATTGAATTCTACAGTGGGAAAGAAGCTTAAAGGTCATCTCAACTCATCTTACTTCTTCAGCCATGTGTCCACACATCAATACCTAGTGAGTGCCTACCATGTGCCATGCACTGTGTGTGGTGCTGGGAACAAAACCTACCATATAGGTTGGCTAATCTATGGAACTCACAGTCTAGCAAGGGAGAAAGGAAATAAGGAAATAAGTAAGGCCACAACAGATCAGAAATCAATGCATTATAGGAGGTGGAGGGTGGGGGTAGGAGGTTGCAGGTGCCTTAACTAGGGTGGTAATATCAATTAGGACCAGGAGAGTAAGGCCAGATGCCATCAGATTAGGCTTGAGAATTTTGGCTAAAGAAGTGGATAGACTATCAAAAGAGAAGTTTCGCAGTCCCACAATTGTTCTATTACAAGACTCAAAAGGAGACTGAGACTGGAAAGGGGTATGACCTAGCTCTCATTAGTCATAAAACGTTAGAAGTTACCTGGCTGTTAGGGGCTCAACTGTGCCCCTCAAAATTTACATGCTGAAGTCCTAATACCTAGTACCTCAGAATGTGACTGTATTTAGAGATAGGGCCTCAAAAGATGTGATTAAGTTAAAGCGAGGCCATTAGGGTGGGCCCTAATCCAATCTGTCTTGTGCCCTTCTAATAAGAGGAGACAAGGCCATGCAAAGAGACACCAGGGATGTGCACACCACTGAGGAAAGGTCCTGTGAGGACACAGCGAGAAGGTGGCCAACTGCAAGCCAGGGAGAGAGGTCTCAGGAGAAACCAAACCTGCCAACACCTTGATCTTGGACTTCTACCCTGCAAAACTGTGAGAAAATAAACGTCTGCTGTTTAAGCTCCAGTCTGTGTTAGTTTGTTATGGCAGCCCTTAATTTACTAAGCTAGTGCTTAATTAAGCACTAGCCCAGGATCAACTGTCTCGGTTACTTATTAATAAACAGAACCTTGGGTCCTGGGCCCCACTCCAGACTAGATAAAAATTACGTGGGGAAAAGGGTAGAAATCTGGATTTCAAACAAGCACCTCTCCCCGCAAAGAACAACAATTATGAAGATCCTCATCTACACTGAAGATTGAGAGCCACTAATGCTAAGATCAGCTTGCTCACTTTACAGACGAGAGAACAGGGGTCCAGCGAAGGAGAGCACTATGTGGAGCAGGACCTGACAGCCAGGTCTCCTAGTAGCAAGCTTCCTGCTCAACCCACTGGCCCAAAATGGGGGCTCGGAAAGTGGGCTGTTGGGAGTCAAATCTAGATTCGGGGGAGACGGTCCAGCAAAGCTGATTAGGCAACTGGCAGTGGTAGCTCCGATAACCTGTCTTGCTGGAACCTAGATTGAGGGTGTGTGGGTGTGGTGGGCAGTGGAGATCAACAGAAAGAAAGCTGAGGAACTTCTTATCTTGCAGCCAGGCACAGGCCATGCCCTTTGCTAGCACAGCCAGGTCACAGAGACTCTTAATTCTATAATGAGGTTCCATGATAGCTTCTAAACTTTTCTTGTTGTAGGTGAAAACTGTTTTCTCTTATTTTTCTTTTTCTGCCTGGCAAAGAAAAATAACTGACCACTATTGTTTAAAATAACCCCTCGTATAGTTAAAGGTATTGACTGGTAAATTTCCAATTTTTCTTCTTAAGCAAACAAGCAACTTTCTTTAGCCTTTTAGCAAAATCCATTTTTTTACCCTTTTATCAAGCTGTTTGTTTTTATATTTTTTCGAATGCTGTCATATTATGGGACCTCAAACTAGACATAATAAAAATTTAATACATGATTATTGAATAATTATATGAATAAAAGAAGGAATAACCTCTTTTTCTTCATTCCTTCCTTCTGGGCTATGAATTCCTGAGGTTTAAAAAATATATATATCTACAAGAACAACAACAAAAAAAACTTACATATTTCTCACAGAAAATCTGTCATCCAAAATATTAGCTTATGAGAAATGTTGCATCAGTCTTAATACATAATCCCCAGTTTGTACTGGCCGAGCCTCTCGTGGCCTTATTTGGTTCTGTAGGTACTGTGTTCATTTTCCACCTTCTGATCGCCTTGTCTTTTCCCTCAATCTTGTTCTTATTACCTTTCATTTTAAAGCATTTTTTTCCTTTTAACTAATGAGAAGTTGTCATGGAAAACCTCAGTCCGCTATTTACTTAGCTGCAGCAGGGGCTCAGAGACATAAATCCCAGGCACATTAAAGTAGCTAGGTAAATAAGCAAAGGCCTGAATAAGATCAGGCTGGGCCTGTATTTAATAATTTACCAAAACATAACAAGATCCAGTCACTCTCCTCCTCAAATATGTGCGTATATATCTATGTATGTATATGCATAGATACACACCTATATGTATAACTTAACATGAATCTTGGCATAAATAAGTATTAAATACATGGTATCAATTAATTGTGAGAAGGGGGAGAGGGAAAAAGAAAAGGAAAAGAAGAATGTGGAGGAGGAGGAAGAGAAAGAGGAGAGCATTTTCCAGGAAGCCAGAGCATGCTTTCCAGGATAATGGAAGAATTTGTTAATGGATATGTTTGTGAGGGAGAAAAATGCTTGATTAGGGCCCTGCGCTGTATGAGACTTGAGAATGCATTCATCCAAATGCCTAACCCTCCGGGTCAGGAAAGCTGGTAGCTAACATAATCAAACAGTCCATCAAGCATCAGTTCTCTTCACCAAGGGCTGCTGCCTGGATCTGTGATCAGCCTTGCCATCACAGAACTTGGTCATAGAATCTCAGCGTGGAAAGGGGCTCTAGAAGTCACTGTATCCAAGACACAATAACAGTACTACTTCATAAGTTTGTCAGAGAATTAATGGGTTAATATTTACGAAGCATTTGGAATAGTGTCTGACACATAATTAGGCCTTTGTGAGTGTTGGCTAAATAAATAAACACCATCTGTTGAGTGCCCTTTAAGTGTAGACATCAGTCAAGGTGCCGTACATATGTCACATCATTTAACCCTCTCCCCAGTCCTTACTCCATTCATACATGGAGGAAACGCAGCAAGATTAAGTAACTCGCCCAGTGCAGTGCTTCACACTCAGTTTAACTTCAAAGCCCTCATTGCCCTTACTGTGACACTCCAGTGCCCTTGAAAACAAGTCCTTGTTCCTGAACAGTTCCATGGACCAAGAACTCATCCTTCTAAGAGAGTGGCCCATTCTACGGATGGAAACAAGCTTAATTAATTGCTTTGCAAAAGGTCTTCTTTATATGGAGTCAAAATCTGCCTCGAGTGGCTTCTTCTCATAGTGCTACACAGAGAAAATTTCTTGTTCTTCTCCTCCATGGGCCTACAGATACTTGAGAACAGCTATCTGGAGGAAACAGACCTGGAGCCTGGAGACCATTCTTCAAACCAGTTTGTCTGCGTGTAAGTGACTACTCTGTGGGCTGGGTCAGAACTGCGACAGAGGATCTGAATGCCAGGCCACCGCACACTTTAGCTTTTGCTTTCCAGGGACTCAAGGGCCTTTCTGCAGATGGCTAGGCTACTAACAGAGACTGACAGTTGTTTCTGTGGTGCAATGGGGCAGAGAGAGAGGGGGCATCCCAGCGGAGGTGGTTCTTGCCAGGTTTTATCTGCCTGAGCCACAAGCTTTAATTAAGTGAGCCCTTGGCTTTGAAAAGGGAATACCGGTGCTGTTATGTTGGTGCCCAGTAGGGGTTGGCAGAGAGGACTGCTGATTGCGAGGGAGACAGCAGCCAGGAGGCAAGCATTAGAGAACACACAAAGAAAAGAGAAAAGTCACCTGTGCTGGCTGCCGATAGAGCAGTGGCTAAAAAGCAGCACTCTGGAAACTAAGAGATTAGACCCCGAGCCCAGCTCTAGCACCTAAATAACCATTGACCTCAAGCATTGCTGTCTCCCCTTCTCCCTCCCAATTTCCATCTCTAAAGAAGGAGGGGAATGATAGTGGTTTCTACTCTATACATTTGATTTTTAATGATTTACTAAGATAAATGTATGTCAGGTATTTAGAAAAGGACCTGGCATTCCACAAGTGCTCAATAAATATTTGTTATTATTTGAAAACTTCTCACCCATATAATTCTCATGGAAACATTTGGAGACGTAACTAGCACCACTTTATAGTGGACAAAACTGAAGTTCAGGAAATTAGGTAACTTGCCCAAGGTCATGGAACTATAGACTGAGCAGTGAAGAGGGGGTGCCTCCTAGGCCCTCTTCTCACCAATGCCAGTAATCGAGAAGGCTCACAGCCGAGGGAAATCCACTCCACCACGTCTGGGGCTGGTTATGGAGGAGACAGAGGTGGTAAAAGGCAAGGCATAACACTGGATAGAAACAGGGAGTTCCATGAATAGAATGATTAAAATAAGGAGGCATGTTTGTGGGCCTAGATGAAACCATCACACTACCTAGAGAGCGTGCTGGGCAGATGACCAGCAGTTTGCTTCAGAAGGAAAGTCCTCCACAGCCTCCACCTTCCTGACTCCTTCATCCAGACCAGGAAGTAGTCTACATCCATCCAGTCTCCACCCCCCAAACACCCCAGCCCCAGCTCTCGTACCTGCCGTCCAAGAGTACCTGAATAAGGGTGTCAGAGTCACTCCTGAATATGCTACTTTGGCATAAGGATTATTTTGAGATGAAGGCAAGTAAGAAGCAGCAAACACAGAAAGAGCTCTTTTCTCTCCCCTTTCTGCCTAAATGCAGATAAAAAATTCCCTTTGTGAAGGTGTTACCCATCTTCCTCCTTTACCCATAGGAAAACAGCCCTTGTCAGTGGAGATAGAAAGTCACCACCAAGATGGGTCTGCACAAAAAAACTCACTAAAATAACCCTTCTCTTCCATTAGTGCTCCCCATATATTGACCTTCCCTCAATTTGCTGCCCCAGAAGCCCCAAACTCTTTTCGTTTGTCTTATAACTTCTTTTTAAATTTGTTATCCTTTGTTAAAATGGTATAAGCCCCCAGGTTTGCCTCTTTGGGTCTTCATTTATTTTCTATGAAGGTCTCTGTGCATGTAAAAATTTAAATACTAACATCAAATAAAATGTGTATGCCTTTCTCCTGTTAATCTGCCTTTTGTCAGTTTAATTCTCAGGCATATATAACTGAAGAAGGCAAAGAAATAGTTCAAAGCATTCTACTGTGCAATTTGAGAAAATTTAAAAGCAGATGCCATGGGAAAGGCAACACATTGACTCGTAGACTATGTTCTTGGACTGTAAATGTATCTCTCTTGATCATTTGTTAAAATACCAGCACCTAGCCTGGCACTTAAATCGATATACAAGGGGAGACCCCCCAAAAGAAACAGAATTTATTTATAAAAAAATGTGAATTTATTCTCACATGTTTAAATTTCAGTCACCTTAAAAGTACTCTCCATTTGATGCAATACATCCATTGAAATGTTTTTTCACTGCTTAAAACAGTTTTTGAACTTGTCAGTTTTGATGCTTTTCAGAACTTCTGCTGTTTCTTGTTTCACCTTTTCCACATCAGCAAAATGTTTGCCTTTAAGGATGTTTTTTTATCCAGGGAAACAAACAAAAAAGTCATTTGGGGCAAGATCAGATGAATAGAGAGGGTGGGACACCAGGGTCATGCTGTTTGTGGTCAAAAACTGCTGAATACTCAGTGTGGTGTGGGCAGGTGAACTCGTAAATCAGCCATTGTGAAATAGGTAAATGCATTGAAAGAGTCTTCAGAAAACTTCATTGAAGATGAGTGCATCCTCTCACAACACCACCAGCTGGTACACTGATACATATGGGTTCCTAGAACACTCACCTAGCAGGGGAAGCCCGTACTACAAGGGACCCATCCTCCAGAAGATAATTCCATTTTGGGGTGGATCCCCTTCATCCATATTTATTCATAAATAAATGATACCAAAATATTGTCTGAGAACAGATTTTCTAGAGTCTAACAGATAGTAAGTGCTCCATAAATGTGAAAATTAAATGATGTTACAGAAAGGATACTTCATGAAGGCAAAGATCAGGTTAGCCAATTTCATAATTTTATTGAATTGGTTTTATTATAGTTGCTCTTGGCTATTTGTATAAGATTTGCTTTCTCTATTTTTCAGTCTTGAGGAAAAGAAAGGGTACTGAAAATGTGTGTGTGTGCATGCCTCCAAAGATTTTTGGAACCAATTAGTAGGGGACAGTTTTAATAGACTTCATAGACTAAGTAGGCCTGTCATATTGTAAAACTCTATAAATGCCTGATAGATTCACTGAAAAGAACTGAATGCAAATATGGAATTGAACTATAAAAGAGAGTTTTCAAGCAAAATTAAACTTTGCCCTAGGACACAATTCAAGCTGGTCTTCTGCACCTCTTGGGTTAGTGCATTATTTTGATGCAGTTGAAGAGTTCAGTTTATCCTGACTTTAGAAGTAGCTTGATAAGTACTTGAATTGCTTTTCAGTGAGAGCCTCATTCTCCTGTTTTAATCTGTTTTCTTTCTTTTTTTTCTTCTTTGTGCCTCCCCTATTCCTTTCTCCTTTTATTCTTTTGAATATATAACATTGCCTCAATGATTTTTCTCTATTTATATACACAGTATGTACACTTTTCCCAAAGGAACTGCCTTGGGTTATGGTTTGGTTATTATTAACACTCCAAAATTATTAATTTCCCTTCCCTCAGAGAAACAGTTCCCCAGGTTGTACTTGGATCCTGAGTTTTTCTAGACCGTTTTAAGTGATTTCAGATTAATTGTAAATCAGTCCATCTGAAACTACAGTATATCCTCATTATCTTAATATAGTAACACTTTGGGCACATCAAATTTTGTTGGATGGACAAAAATAATAAACAAGTACATGACTGAGGAAAAGAATGAATGAAGTGAAAGAAAACAGTTGTTTGGGGGTTTTTTTGGCTTTGGCTTTGCCACAAATGAAATATCTCTTATCAATAAAATTTAAATGTAGCAGAAACTCTACTCTAAACTTTTTGACATTTTAGATATTTTTCCCACTTTAACATGAATCCACTGGACATAAATTAATCTTGGCTTGACTAATCAGAGCCATATTTTTCTGTAATGTAATGATGTAGAAACATTCTTAAAGATTATTGAAACACTTTATCCCAGAGACCATGGGTTGGCAGGCACTGAGTGTGGATGTCTGCTAGGTTTAGTAGATTACATCTCCTTTTTCTATTAGCAATTACAGCTGCCACTACCAGCACACTAATGGAGCAGGTTGCTCCAACTAGCTAAGAAATCAGTATTCAGGCCAGATAAATTGTGTCCAGTATGTAAGAGTACATATTCTGAGGATTCCGAGTAAAGAATCCTGAAGTTCTATTGTAAGAAAAGTGCATGAGTCCTTGGCTGGTGTAGCTCAGTGGATTAAGCTTGGGCTGCGAACCAAAGGGTCACCAGTTTGATTCCCAGTCAGGACACATGCCTGGGTTGCAGGCCAGGTCCCCAGTGGGGGGCCATGTGAGAGGCAACCACACTTTGATGTTTCTAGCCCTCTCTTTCTCCCTCCCTTCCACTCTCTCTAAATGAATAAATAAAATCTTAAAAAAAAGAAAAGTGCATGAGTTTAAGTTTGTTGAGTTCAGGCCATCTGTTCTATTTCCTCAGTATTTGATTTTTTTCTTCATAGTTTTTTGTTGTTGTTGTTTTTATTTTGAAAGATTTTATTTATTTATTTTTGGCTTTATGCCAGGTCATCTTCTTTGCTTCAGCTGGTTGAGTCTGTTCCCTAGGTGATCCCTTGTTGCTCTTCTGTCCCAAGGATGAGTCCCAAGCCTCTGTGTCTTTTGTGGAAGCGTGTTTCGGTATCTCAACAATTACAAAACTAGAAGCTTAGATTATAAGAATTTCTCTACTGGGATTTTAAAATCCTGACTTCTAATACAAAATTACTTAATTCAGTTTCTGGAATATGGTACATACGTTTTAAAATAACATATTTTGCTATGTATAATGTGCACTTTTGCCCAAATTTTTAAAGGAAAAATAGGATGTGCATTATGCATGGGTATAATGATTGCATACCAGGGGTATGATAATGGGCATAGTAATCCCACATATAATGCACACATGAAACCATGGGTGCACATTATACACAACAAAATACGGTATCAATTTACTTTCCTTGAAACAACGCCCTTACCTCACCCCCGCCCCCAGAACTTATATGACCTTGTGGTCTATAACTTGGTGTTTTCTTTTTTGCCTTCTTTGGTTAAAAATAAAATGGCTTAAAACACACATACACACACAAATAACTCCTTTACAGAAGTTCCACTAAATTCAAATTCATGAAACAGGGATATGACTGAAGTTTATTCCTGAAAGTTTACTAATTAAGGCAAACAAAGTTGCCAAAAGAACATTGAAGATTGAAAAGTAAAAAAAAGTGCTTAAAGGCAGCATCTTTAAAGTACACCATACACATGGTCACAGTGCAAATTAGAAATGACGGTCAGCTCCAGTCATGAAACTGTCCCACCCAGAACACCCGCCTGGCTTGAGCTCCTACTTGTACTTAGGAATATTAAAATTGTATTTCTTTGAAAACATCCATAAATCAGACATTTTTTCTGAAAGTCTCGATAACCAGGGTTTAGCAGTGCAGCCCAGAGAAAGGAACTGAACCAGAGTAATGCCGAGTATGCACTTTATTCATTTTTCCTTTTCATCCCACAAAAGGAGAGGAATTCTAATTTTTTGATCTGCCTGATGTATTTTGACAGCATGTACTCCTAGCTGCTCTTATAGAGATGCTGAGTCCCAGGACAATCCTGCATTGGAGCCATTAGTCATTTCCCCTTGCTACTTTTAAGCACAGCATCCTCCACAGATAATTATCCATATAGAGATAAGGCAGGCTGTATTTTAAGAATTTCTTACGTAGTTCGATCAACATAATGGGTATACTGCAAAAGAGCTGAATTTTAAAGTATTATTACCAGGAGAATATTTCCCAAATCCCTAAGTCATAAGGATAGAGACAGCAATTTAGAAAGAGTAGAGCAGAAAGTCTTTATATATGCATTTCATAAAATGGATTGCACTTCATGAATTTCAATGTGGCAGGGTATTCACTCTGCTGTCCTGCCATTACCAAGGTGCTTGTTATAAAAAAGAAATATGCGTGGCTGTCGAGGATGTGCGTTATTAATGACTATGTTCTGCACCCTGTAAAACCCCTTATTGGGATGTTGTCACCTGCATGAAAGATATGCACAAACTTTCTTACCTAAATTATCTTGCCAAAGACATTCAGAATATGCTAACTCCACAAATCATCAAATAAAAAGCCACTTTAACAAGACCCCGTGTCCTTAAATTTAACGTAGGAATAAAATACCAGAACCCTGACATCTATGGACAATTCTTCTTCAGTGAGTTGCAAGATATTTCTCTTTATTAATTGTTGCATGCAGTTAGTTTTTAATAAGCAAAAGCCATGTAGAAAAACCAAGCGACTTATATTTTCAGTTTGTGGATTTATGATTGGTGTATGAGGTATAGTTAGTAGTCAAAATGCATGGTGTTAATCAGGCTAAGGAGGATGCGCAGGGTCTCTCTAGAAGGGGCCAGGAGTTCCTCTTCTGGGGACAGGAGATGGATGTGTACTTGTGACAAGAGTACATGTTTCCTCTAACACTAACCGCTCTTTCCCCTGCGCTTTTGATTCCCCCTCTTCCAGGCTCTTCCAGATTTTGTTCTCCCTAATTTTGTCAGTCTCTGCTTTATGAATTGGCTCCTCCTCAGTATATAATGCTGCTCAAATCTGCCTTCTGGAAAAACTTCCAATTGTCCTTGATGCGGGTCACACTGCCCCACTGTCCTGCATTTTTTACCTGACACTCACTTCTTAATGCCCCGCCATTTGCTTTCACCTCTAGCCCTCATTGGAAGTCACGCTGTGCAAAAGCACAAATGACCTTCTCATCCTGAATCTAGTGGCATCGATGATGTGTCTTTAATTTCTCGGCCTCTCTGGAGCATTGACACGGCTGGTGTTTTCCTCCTCAAGATTCTACTTCCTCCTCTGGCCTTGGTGGTGCTCTGGGATCGTGGTGCTCAGATCTCTTTCTGTATCTGAATGATCCTTCTGTCCCTTTCCTCTTTGAGTTCCCCTAGGCATGGGCATAAGCCTGGATTAAATCCTCTTCTCTTTCTATAGCCTCTCAGAATCCACCAATTGCCACACCTTCCACACATCGTTCTACTTGTACAGCCATCAAATATTTCTTCCTGAGCCTCTGCCCAAGAGCCAGCCTAGTGTTTCCAGCTGCTTGTTAGCAAGTTCTATTTCACGTCCTTCAAGGGCCTCGAATTTAACACATCTAAAACTGGATTTATCAGCTTTCCTCCTGGACAGCTTTTGCTTCTAACTTCTTTCTCTCCTCAGAAGGCTATCTAGCAGCCTAGATGAGATACATTTTGATCTCATCCCTCTATTTTTTCCACTTACCCATCCAATCACCAATCCCCATCATTTTCTACCTTCATGAGGCATTTCCTAAGTCTTCCACTCATCCCCGCTAACCAGCTGTGGGGATGTGTACTGTGCAAATTTGGTTAAACTGGAACTTAATCCATTGCCTGTATGGTTCCAGGTAAGACTTGATAAAGAGAAGAGTGTAGTTGCCAACAAAATAAGATTCTTAGATTTCCAGCTACGGAAAGTGCAGTTGACTGGCCCCAGCTGCTGCACTCTGAAATCCTTTACCACATAAGCACCCAAGTCACACTTGCCGTGGGTCACTCTCAGCCAGTGACTAAGCATGTTAGCGTGGTGTGGATACTAAAGTAGGCTCATACCTAGGAGATGGGACATTTTGCTGATAGACATTCTTCTGATTTGGCTGGAGGGCTCCCCAGGGGCCTTGCTGAACTCTTCTAGGTCTATACTGATCCACCCAACCTTTGCCCAGGATCAGACTGTGCATCTTGGGCTGAGTGATTCTTTCAGCCTCTTCCTACCCTGGCTCTCTCTCCATTTTCCTTCGCAGATGTTCCCCTTAAAAAGTCTCTTGCAAAGAGAATCCCATTTTTGCTTCTGCTTCCCCAAGGACCCAGAATAACACAACGAATCTGTGCAGGTTTTGGAAAGTAGAGTGAATTAGCAGCCACTACTTTCTGAAGGTCATTGTGATTGGAAGCGATTGGCAGACAGATGCAGAGATGCAGGTGGGTTTTTTCTCTTCTCAGCTGCCTTTGCTCTCCCTTATTTGGTGTTTAGCTCTCCTTCACAAATGTTGGTCTCGATGACTAACAGTAGCCCAGGCCCACTACCAGATGCCTGGCTGCAGATCAACAGAAGCAGTAGGTATAGAGATGTGACAATTTTCCATAAACTTTTCTACCACCTTTCCTTTGTGGTCCCACACTGGAAGTTGCACACACCTATCCTCCAGATTCCCCTAAATCTCCCACTTTCCTACCCATGCTGGTGCTTCAGAAGGACTAATTAGTGACTCTTCTCTGACCTTCCAACTCCCCCTCCCAGACCCTTGCTTGCATAGCCTCTATCACAATAGTTAAGGTCTATTCCTACCATAAATCCATGTTCCATAATACTCACTGTATGTCTGCTTCTCTCACTAAACCTTGTTTCACCGCTACCTTTATCATCAACACTAAAACCACTGCAGGAATGGCCTAATGCTCTCTCTCCCACCAATGTGTCCTGACCATTCTGCTACTCTCATCTTTACCATTATACTAAAAAGGTAAAGAGCAGCTCTCCATTGTCTACAAAATAAAATCTGAAGATCCTCAGGATCCTCCACAAGCTAACTTTCCAGGTTCCTCACTCCTTCTACTTGAATCTCCTCTGCCAAATTGATATTCCCCCTTGATATTCCTGTTCTTACCCACTCTACCCATTCATTGGCACTACGTCCCATCTTTCTGTTTCCCTGATCCATTTGTTCAAATCCAACACATCCTAGAGAAGCCAGTTCAAACGGCACATCCTCTGCAAAGACTTTCCTATCAGCTGGAAATGATTGCTACTTTTATAGTACAACTTCCTAATTAGGGCTTTTTCTTGACATTTCTTTTCTATCGTATGTTCCAGAATGCGGATTCTGAAAACTCTTTCTCCATTTTGACACAAGATGAAATTGTAATGCAGAATTTCATTTTTAATAGAACTTAGTCACTGGTAAAAAAAAAAAAGCCTCATATACTGTTGAAATGTACTTTCAAACCAAATAAAATGTATTATTTATATGAAGTTTTATAAGCTCCTATCTTATGAAATAAGTGGGACTTCCCTTCCCCGTGTTTAGTGCTGAGGATTCAGCCAGCACAGCCAGTGAGTTGGGCGGGGCCAGGTGGCCGGGCTGGTGAGGCTACTAGGGATGACAATATGCTCCGCCTGTTCAGGAGACTGCTTACAGGTGAAGAGGGATGGAGGGACAAAGGAAAATGTATTGGTGACTGTGGGAGAGGGGAAGACTAGAATAAACCCATGGTGACTGGTTGGAATTTGAAATATCAATGTGAAATTATATATTTAGAAATATAGAAATAGATGTGTATGTGTGTTGCAGGTTGGGTTCTTTAATAAAGTGAATAGTGAGAGAAAGTTTGGGGTATAGGATATATATTAGGGATCAAAACATGTGGAAGGAAACAGATTGGCAGAAGATGTCAAACTGCAATGCAGGCCCCAGAAAGTCTTAGTCAGCTCCATTCTGGAGCATATGTGGCCTGTCAGGGTTGTTGTTCCTCATTGTGACAGAAATGACCAGTCTTTATATGCTACCCTCAGTTAGTCATCAGCTGTGGGCCGACGCCCCAGGAAAGGTGTGAGACTGGGTGTGGCAGCTCTCTGCAAGAAGCTCTGCCTTGAAGAGGGGTACAAGTGGTGCATTTTCACATCCGACCACAAGGCATGTGTGCATGTGCATAGTAAGTACATACATATATTTTCCAGCTCTGAGAAGGCCAAGAAGCAATGAAACCCCAACGGACTGAGCATATATACTACCCAGATATCAGCTGCTAAATACCATTCTCTGCTCCAAGGAACCAAGTCTGTTCAGAAAATCACCAATTCCAGGGCAATGCAGGGAAAACAAAAGATTCACCTGAAGTATATTGTGCCATAAAGTAAGAAATTGATCCAAGAGTGATGAGAATCTGTCAAAAGAATATAGGCACACCTTTTTTCTACATTCTTTTTTTAAGTCTATTTTATTGATTATGCTTTTACAGTTTTCCCAATTTATCCCCTTTTATCCCCCCTCTGCCTTGCACCCCCCAACCCACCAACATTCCCCCCTTAGTTCATGTCCATGGGTTGTACATATAAGTTCTCTGAGTTCTCTCTTTCCTATACCATTTTTGATCTCTTCCTATCTATTTTATGCCTACTAAGTAAGCTTCTTCTTCCCTGTACCTTTTCCCCACTATTCTTCCCTTCCCCCTCCCCATTGAAATCTCTCCATGTGATGTCCATTTCTCTGATTCTGTTCCTGTTCAGTTGTTGGCTTAGTTTTTGTTTTCCTTTCCTTTTAGGTTCATTTGTTGATAATTGTGAGTTTGTTGTCATTTTAATGTTCATAGTTTTGATCTTCTTCTTTTTCTTAGATAAGTCCCTTTAACGTTTCATATAATAAGGGCTTGGTGGTGATGAACTCCTTTATCTTGACCTTACCTGGGAAGCACTTTATCTGCCCTTCCATTCTAAATGATAGCTTGCTGGGTAGAGTAATCTTGGATGTAGGTCCTTGCCTTTCATGACTTCAAATACTTCTTTCCAGCCCCTTCATGCCTGCAAGGTTTCTTTTGAGACATCAGCTAATAGCCTTAGGGGAACTCCTTTGTAAGTAACTCTCTCCTTTCCTCTTGCTGCTTTTAAGATTCTCTCTTTATCTTTCATCTTGAGTAACTTAGTGATGATGTGCCTTGGTGTGTTCCTCTTTGGGTCCAACTTCTTTGGGACTCCCTGGGCTTCCTAGGCTTCCTGGAAGTCTATTTCCTTTGCCAGATTTGGGGAGTTTTCCTTCATTATTTGTTCAAATAAGTTTTCAATTTCTTGCTGTTGCTCTTCTTCTGGCAACCCTATCGTTCAGATATTGGAACATTTCAGATTTTCCTAGAGGTTCCCCAGCCTCTCTTCATTTTTTTGAATTCTTGTTTCTTCATTCTGTTCTGGTTGGATGTTTATTTTTCCCTTTTGTTCCAAATCATTGCTTTGAGTCCCGGTTTCCTTCCTGTCAGTGTTGGTTCCCTGAATATTTTGCTTTATTTCATTTTGGGTATCTTTCATTTGTTTTTCATTTTTAGACCAAGCTCAATCAGTTCTATGAGCATTTTGGTACCAGGGCTTTAAATTCTTCATCAGATAGGTTGGCTATCTCCTCAACACTTAGCTCTCTTTCTGAAGCTTTGTTCTGTTCTTACATTTGGGCCATGGGCCTTTGTCTTGGCACACCTGTTAAGTTGTAAGGGGGCAAAGCCTCAGGTATTCACGTGGGCAGGGCAACCCTCTTTGCTGCCTGTGGGGGAGGGGCCAGGGAGAGAACAATGCAGCTCACCTGTTTGTCTCTAGCACACTTTCCAATGAACTCTTGTGTGAGACTGGGAGTTTCTCCCACCACGGCAACCCCTGCCATAGTCCACAGTGAGCTCTGAGTCTCAGTTTCCCATTTAGCCAGCCCTGCCTGCCTAGTCTGCCACCTTGCTGCAGTTTCTTACTGGTCTGGTTGTTCTTGTTGACTGTTTCTTTAATTCCTTGGTTGTCAGAGCTCCATGATGTTTGATTTTCTGGCACTTCTGGTTGTTTATTGATTTTAGATTGGTTGTTATCCTCTTTTTGGTTATGTGAGGAAGTGAAGGGTTTCTACCTCTGCCTCCATCTTGGCCAGAACTCAGAACATAGGCATGTCTTAAAGAGGCTCAACCTGGCCAAATCTGCAATGTTTCAACATCAAAATAATTAATGATAGTACCAAATTACAATCCAATGAATAAAATAGGGATCCATGAGCCCAGATTAATATAAGTAAAGAAATTGGGAGAAGGAGAAGGATCTACCTTATAGTAGAATGACAACTAACAATTGTAAAGGCTTCATGTAACTAAATAATCATTACTTGGCAATCGTAATAGGAATAATTGATTCAGGCAAGAATCACCAATGGATGCTGAAACTAGCAAGTAAAAGTTTAAAGAGGAACTGGATATTTAAGAAGTCTGAAAGTATGTCTGCATAAAAATGCTTATTAATTATTTATAAAGGTATAAAATACAATTTATAGTGGAGACGTTATCTTACAGCATAATAAAGAGAATGTCACATCTCTTTTATTATTTCTAGTAACAGGGCAAATAAACATCAGGTGCCTCCTGATATGACACACTGAGAGGAACACAGCATCACTTCTGTGGCATCACTGCTTATCGTGGGTAAACTGAATCTAAATACGAGAAAGTATCAAACAAACCAAAAATGAAAGACATTCTATAAAGTAGTTGGCCCAGGCTCTTTTAAAAAATCATATTGTGGTCATGAAATACAAATAAAGACAGAGGTAGTCAGTAATAGCTGGTATTGGCTCACTCTAGAAAATCAATTGCATGCATTTCTTTCCAACTCTGCAATCTAGTGACAAGAATATCAAGCTGGTACCATGAAGTTGGCCAGAATAGGAATATTTACACCACAAAAATTGGCAGCCACTACATATCAGGATTCTTTTTTCTCTTGGTGAGCCAGTTTGGCAGCATACCACAACACTGGAACTGTTCCCGAATGAAGAAGACTAATGAGATATGACAACAAAATGCAACATGTGATCCTGGGTTTGATCTTGGAACTCTAAAGGATATTATTAGAACTATCAGAGATATTTCAATGGACCAAGAGAACTAGATGGTAGTATTGTATCTTGTTCATTTCCTGATTTCGATGGCTGTACTATGATTATATAGGACAATGCTTTTCTTTTCAGGATATATACATTGAAGTATTACAGAGTAACAAGGCATCACATCTGCAACTTAAAGGTTCCAAACAACCTCTATGTATAAATATATATGGAAAGAGAGAGAATGGCAAGGCAATTGTGGTAAAATGCAAATACTGCATTAGGGAATTAAGGATTAGGGAATGGATTGCTGTAAATCTGAAATCATTTCAAATAAAATGTATTAAGGAATTATATTTTAATCAAATGCTTTAAGTAGGTCTGTAGCTCTCATTTGCTGCTGGGTTTGCTACGAGTTCAGCACCTTTCACATTCAACAGAGTTAGAGACTTGCTAAAGAAGGAAACAGTGAATGTATAGTCGCCCCCCTTTCCCCAGGGGCACGGGATCCAAGATCCCCAGTGGATGCCTGAAACCTTGGGTAGTACCGAGCCCTACACCTACGATGTTTTCTCCATACGTGCATACCTTTTTACTTAAAGGAAGCACTTTACAGCTTCTCTTTGGCATACGAAAATTGCAGCGCCACTGCTCTTGTGCTTTGGGGCCTTTCATTATTAGGTAAAATGAGGGTGACTTGAACACAAGTAGTGTGATACAATAGTCCATCTGATAACCAAGATGATGGCTACTACATGATTAAGGGCAGGGAAGTGCACGGTGAGGAGACCCGGGCAGACTGACGACCCACATCCCACACCAGACGGGGCAAGATACACGAGATCTCATCACACTGCTCAGAAAGGCACACAATTTAAAACCATGAGTTGTTTACTTTTGGAATAATTTTTCATTTAATATTTTTGGGCAGCAGAAAACTGAAACTGCAGACAGGCAAACTACTACAGCGACTCTCCATTTGTGATCCTGTGTAATTAAATGTGATCTCTGCTGAGCTGCTGCCCCCTCCTCCTGGGGCCGTAGAGAACGAGGACCCTTCTTTTCCACTTCTCTCCTCAGAAACTCAAAGATTCGTGGATACTGCAAGAATGTTACTTCACTGCCACTATCAACAATAAGGAGGAGAACATGGTATGGTTAAAACCAGAGCTTTTTGAGGGTAAAAGGCTTTTTGCTTATAACAAAAGCTGTTTGTTTTGTTATAAGCAACATAAATTTTAACGTATTGATAGTGTGATGTTCTGAGCCCTTGCTATTATTTTTTTTTAATTATTCTACTGTTGTCCAAGTACAGTTGTCTGCATTTACTCCCTACCACTCCCCCCAACCCCAGCCATCCCCACCTCCCTCCCCTGCTTCCACCCGCATTGGTTTTGTTCTTTATGAACCCTTGTTATTATTAAATATTGTTTCTTAAAGTGCTAATAAGTTGTTAATCTTATAAAATTAGACATTGAATCCAATAAATTAATCTTAACTAATTCAATTTAAAAATAATGAACGGAGATCACATGGAGAGCAATGAGTTTTGTTTCAAAATTACCTCTTCTTGCCCTGGCCAGGTGGCTCAGCTGGTCGGAGCATCATCCCATGCACCAAACGTTTGTCAGTTCTATTCCCAGTCAGGGTGCAAACCTAGGTTGCAGGTTTAATCACCAGTCCGGGTGTGTTCGGAAGGCAACTGACTGTGGATATTTCTCTCTCATATCTATGTTTTTCTCCTTCTCTCTCTTGCTCTCTCTCTCTCTCTCTCTCTCTCCCTCTCACCCTTCCCACTCCTCTCTTTCTGAGATCAATAAACATATCTTCAAGTGAGAATTTTTTTAAATTGAAAATTAGTTTTAAAAAATTACCTTTCCTCCTTCCTCCCTCCTTCCCTCCCTCCCTCCCTTCCTTCCTTCCTTCCTCCCTCCCTCCCTCCCTCCCTTCCTTCCATAGCTAATAAGCACTGTGTGTATATGTATAACCTTCCCAAGCAGACTAAGTGCTCCTTGAGATGGGGATTATGGTTTACACTGTTGTCCCCCATGAGTGACTACGCTGTTTGATGAGACAAGAGAGTTTATTGTTAATGCTGAAAAAGACAGTGAGTACCTTGTGGGCAGTAATCTGAATTGTCATCATAGTTGATCTGAGAGTCAGGATGGAACCAAGTCCTAACAAAGAGCCCACGTTGCTCCAGTGGGAGTAAAGTTCTTGTCCGCATCTCCCGTTGTCCCAAAGCAGTTCACAACAGAAGGTGGGTGTGTGAGGAGCTGGCTGTGAGCTCATATAGTAACATTTTTATCTTGGGCTATTCAGACTCGTTGAACTCTCAACCTGACATTTTAAAGGCCCTGCTGTGTTTCTCTTCAGGGAAGACTAATAATGCCAATCATGAGTTTCTATGCCTGTTTATTTGTTTTCAGGTAAGTATTACCTTTTCCTTAAGTTCTAAGAGAAGCAAAGAAGGAAATTCAGGGCTGGTTACAGGGATTATTAGCAGCGTCTGCTGCACTCTCGGTGCAGTTGTGCGAAACCATCCAGTCACTGCAGGGGCCCTGGGCTTGACCATCAAGGGTAGCGTATCCAGTAAAAACAAATAAAACTCACACTAACAAATTGTGTGAACTATTTTAAACTCATAAATACATATATTAAGTCAACTTAATTTTTTCAGCCTTTTAAATGAGCTTTTTATTGCATTTTGGGAAGTCCCTAGTGACACTGCAACTCAAATGGCTTTGCAAATAAATGAGCCTTTACATAAATGTTACTTAGGGAGCAGAAGAAACATTTCGTGCTCTCACCTTTCCCCTCCTTTAGACATTTCCTCCTCCACCACCACAATATTGTGCTCAAATTGACCAATAATTAAAACTTTTAATTAAGTATATTTTACATACAGTAAAACTAACAACTAAATTTTTAATTATTTTAATTACATTAAACAGATACAGTAGCAAAAGGGATAAAGTCAGACAAATTGGAATTTATCATCTAAAATACCATCCTTCTGTAATCACAAAACTTCTCCTTTTCCCTAAAAATGTATGCACATTAACTGGTAATGTTTTGCAAATACAGTATACATTAAATTGTTACTTTGTATAAATAAGAAAGTAAAAAACTATGGAGTATAACCTTGTCGGTGTACCCTAGGGATTTAATTTTAAATGTTTATTCAGGTGTTTTACATGTATTCTAACTGTGTCTAACTTTTTAAAATTTTCTATATTAAAATTACCCTTCTTTGTCACCTTTTTATAACTGGTTATATTTAGTAACCACTTAAAGCAACTTTTAATTACATACTGTCCATCAAAATGTTGGCACTGTGGGCTGTGTTTTTGTCCCACAGAAGACACCAGTCTTTAATTACTGTTTCTTTGTTTCTAATTCCACTTCCAAAGTATAACCTCTTTTGGAGTGACAAGACATAAAAAAAATTCTTACATTTCACAGTTTGTACTTACAGTCTAAATGGCACAGGACACAATGGTAATCAGACTGTATTGTTTCCATCCCAAACATAACAGTTCTGGGAGATGGGGCTCCTCATAGAGAGAATTAATCATGGGCTTTTTTGATATTCATGACGAGGAGTGACACTCTTGCTGTAGAGTGATGTCCTTTTCAGGAAGCCCAGCTTCTGGCTGTGAAACCCATTCCCATGTGATTTCTTTCTAACAAGCCAGAAAGCTGCTTTAATCTTTAAACATGAAGCATTGTGCTTACAGTATCAAAGGTAGACAAGTTCTCCTACTGAGGTTCAAAAGCAGAGAATAATAAGAACCTGGCTGTTAATGTCAGGCTGATGTCAGCTCTGAAATCACTTTTCATCTGATTGAGCCATTTTGTCCTCAGAGCCACTTTGTTCTGCTTGGCCAAATTTCCTCCGGCCCCTGATAGTAAGCTACATATCCAGTGCTTCCCAGAGCTTTCTTGTCAGAAGGCAAAGCCCCTGTGCTACAGACATGTTATTTTGTACCCAAACTCACATAGCCCGAGGATAGCTGAGAAGTTTCTCTCCATGGAGCCCCTCACTCTTCCAGCTGTCCCGCAGGTGCTGACACTTCCCAGCCCAAAGAGGGGGAGCATGTCTGCTCCCACTAGGCAAGGCCCCCAGCATGCCAGATTTTTCTTTTTGCCTGGAAGGCCCAGCAAGATGGTAGGTTTCAAAAAGTTTCATAATTCAGTAGTACAACTTGAGGAGCCATACTATAAAAATTCGCCTACAGATGTAAGTGAGGCTTCTGGTCAAGAAGGTGATGTCGGTAAGGGCAGTGTTCAAATCCTCCCACAACCAGATCAAACTTACAACTAAACTACAGAACAACTATCATTCAGAATTGCCTGCATCCAGCTGAACAACTAAAGAAATGAAGAAATACTGAGACTGATGGGAGAGGCACAGATGTAGAATTGGCTGGTCCCACACCCACGTGTGGCAGTTAAAAATCAGGAGGGCCCTGGCCAGATGTCTCAGTGAGTGGGAGCATTGTTCCATGCACCAAAATATTGTGTGTTGTATTCTTGGTCAGGGTACATACCTAGGTTGCTGAATCCACCCCCAGTCGGGGCACGTTCAAGAGGCAACCAACCAATGTTTCTCCTTAACATCAGTGTCTCTCCCACCTCCTCCCTTCCGTTCTCTGTAAAATCAATAAGTATATCCTTGAGTGAAGATTTAAAAAAATTGGGAGAGAGATCTCAGCTGTGGGGTTACCCCCTGAGGAGTGAGGGGCCCCAGCCCCTTGCCAGGACCCCCAGTCCAGGGTTCCAGTGCCAGGAAGAGAAGTCCCCATAACTTCTGGCTGTGACGACCAGTGGGAATTGTGGCTGAATGAGAGGGAGGGCTTCTGGAGTTTCAGGTGTTCCTCTTAAAGGGCCTGCACATGGACCTACTCAGACTCCCGCACAGGGGTAGCAGCTTGAAAGGCAGCAAGGACATACAAGGAGGAACTAAATTGTCTGGTATAAGGGAGAGAGCTGGAGAGGCATCATTCTCCCAGACAGAAGTGCTGGCACAGGCCATTGGTCCTTTTCTGAGCCCTCCCCCAACCCAGAGCCTGCAGGAGGGCACCATACCTGAGCGCCCATCAATCTGTTTGCCCCGCCCTAGTGATTCCCTGAGAGATCCCAACCCACTAACTTTATGGCACACTCAAACTGTCTCCAGTGGCTTTTACATACAAACTGCCCATCTTGGCTAATGCTTCAGAATTTCCTAAAATCTCTCAAACATGCAGCACCTGGCCTCAGCACGCCCTGTACCTCTTGCTAGTGCCAGGCCTGGCACTAGCATCAACCTGTCTTGCTTTGCATCTTGGCCTCTCCTGGGCACCTCTAAGCCTAGCACAAATAGCAGCCATCCGCAGATCACTTTGTAGCTCATGCCAGGTGACCACAGGCAGAACACAGGCAGCGGCTGACCTTGCCTCCACCTTCGTGGAGGCCCCAGAGCCAGCGCAACCAGTGGACAGCTTCAGACCACTCTGAAGCACCACCCAACCTCCACAAGCAACACACACAAAAGACAGATGCAGTGGGTACCAGAGCCCTGCTGAAGTAGGTTCTGCTCTATGGGGTGGGTCCCTGCACAGCTCACCCTCCACAGTGGTCACAGTCAATCTTGCAGCCTACCAGCCTAGGGGTAAATCCCTTCCATTGACCTGCCAACAGCAATTAAGGCTCAACTACAAGAGGAAGGTGTGCACAGTCTACATGGGGGGTGCACCTGGAGTGGCCAGGTACAATGAATGGGGAAGCTGTGTCGTTGGACCCTACAGGACACCTACTAAATGGGTCACTATACCAAGCCTGGGAGACATAGCAGCTCTACCTAATACAAAGAGACACAGGGAGGCTGCCAAAATGAGGAGACAAAGAAACATGGCCCAAATGAAAGAACAGAACAAAACTCTAGAAAAAGAACTAAAAAAAAAATAGAGAAAAGCAATTTTCTAGAGACAGAGTTCACAATGCTGGTTATAGGGATGCTCAATGAAGTTAGGGGAAGAGTAGATAAACTTAGTGTGAACTTTAACAAAGAGACAGGAAACATAAAAATGGAACTAGAAAACGCAAAAAAAAGAACCAGTTAGAAATGAAGAATACATTAAGTGGCATGAAAAATACACTACAGGAAATGAAGCAGACAATCAAATCAAAGACTTGAAAGATAAGGAAGCAAAAAATACCCAGTTAGAGTAGCTAGAAAAAAAAAGGAATCCAAAAAATGAGGACAGTGTAAAAGGCTTCTGGGACAACTTCAAGCATATAAACATTTGCATCATGAGAACAACAGAAAGAGATGAGAGAGCACAAGGAATTGAAACCCTATTTTTAAAAAAATGACAGAAAACTTCCTTAACATGATGAAAGACACAGACATACAAGTCCAGGAAGCACAGAGAGTCCCAAACATGATGAATCCAAAGAGGCATGCATTATATTTAAAATGCCAAGAAATAAAGCAGTTAATTACCTACATAGGAGCTTTCATAAGACTTTCAGCTGATTTCTCAACAGAAACTTTGCAAGCTAGAAGGGATTGGCAAGAAATATTCAAAGTAATGAAAAGCAAGGACCTACAACCAAGATTACTTTACCCACAAAACTACCATTTAGAATTGAAGGACAGATGAAGACACTCCCAAACAACAGGAAGCTAAAGGATTTTGTCACCACCAAACAAGTATTACATGAAATGTTAAAGGATTTTCTTTAATATGAAGAAAAAAAGATAAAAATATGAATAAAATAGCAATAAATATATGTACCAAAAATTGATTTTAAAAAACAAAATCAGTGAAGAAGAACAGAAACAGACTCATAGATATAGAGAACATTTTGATGGTTGCCAAATGGGAGAGTTCCTGGGGGGATGGGCAGAAAAGGTGAAGGGATTAAGAAGTGCAAATTAGTAGTAGCAAAACAGTCACAGGGATGTAGAGTACAGCATAGGGAATACAGTTAATGATATTGTAATAACAATGCATGGTGTCACATGGGTACAAGATTTATTGGGATGATCACTTAGTAAGTTATATAATGTGTACAATCACTAGGTTGTACACCCAAAACTAATATAATGTATGCCAACTATAATGAAAAATAAAATATTATTTAAAGTAAAATAAGACAACTTCTCGGTAGGCCTGATTACCCTACTTAAACTTGCAACAACTTATCTTGATAGCCAGTCTCTAAAGATGACCCTCAATGTAGCGCCGGTCCCTTGATTACGAGCTGGTCTGGGACTTGTTTGTCACCAACAGAATGTATCAGATGTGACATATCTAGAACTTCTGAGGCAAAGTAAGTCAGAGGAAGCTTTGTAACTTTCTTGGTTTCTTGGGTTACATTCAGGATGTTCACTGACAGTACACTCCGAACCCAGCCTCCATGCTGTGAGGCCAAAGTAACACAGACCACCTGTAGGCACTGTGATCAATACCCGCAGCTGAGCTTCAACCGCAGGCCATGTGAGTGAGACATCTTGTACCTCCAGCCCAGACAAAAAGTGCCAGCCAGCTACCTGTGCCCCATTAAAGTATGGTTCTATAGAAGGTAAGAATAAATTGTTTTAGGCGACTAAGTTTTGAATAGTTTATAATCAAGAATGGTTAGAAATCCCCTTTGCCTTGTTTAATTTCAAATCCCCTGCTCTACTTTTTCTTGTGAGCATTTATTATTCTTTAACATACTGTATGATTTACGACTTTATTTGTATTTGTTTTTTTGTCTGGCCATCCCTAACAAATTAAAAACTCTAAGAAAGTGGCAAAAAAGAGAGGTAAGTGAAACAAACAAAAAAATAACTCTCAGAATTAAGTTCCATTAATTAAAGGCAAAAAGCTGAGACAAAGAATAGCCAAATTAAATACATGTCTCCACAGACCACCAGCATCTAACATTTTCACGCACACACATACCAGCAGAGTGGAGAGATTGTACAGGCTGCAGTGTGGGATTTATTCCAAGGTGGGAGGAGTCTCAAAATTTCTACCATCAGAATCAAACTCACCATAAGAACTGTCAGTTTCTTCAGCAACTGACATCATTGGACCCAAACAATGAGTCTCGGCTGTCTTCTGGACCCCAGGCAGGAGCCATGGTTGCACTGTCAAGGCTTCCTAACTCGAAGCACATCCTGGCACGGCTGTCTGCTTATATCACTTTACCTCACTGTTTGTAGTATCTGTCTAGGACTGCTATGTCAAAGTCCCACAAACTGGTGGCTTAAAACAGCAGAAGTGTATTCTTTTACGGTTCCAGAGGCTAGAAGTCCAAAATCAAGGCACTGGCCAGGCCATGCTCCCTCCTGGGCTTTCAGGGAGGATCCATTTCTTGCCTCTCCAGCTTCTGGTGCTGCTGCCACTCTGGCTTGTGGTCACATCTCTATCATCTCCGGCTACGTGGCCACTTTTTCTTCTCTTCTTACCTATGTCAAATCTCTCTCTGTCCCCTTCTTTATAAGAATGCAACTGATTGCATTTACTCCCCTACTCAGATAATCCAGAACAGTCTCATATATCAAGATTTTAATTTAATCCCATCTGCAAAGCTTTTTTTTTGTCATATAAGTTAAAAGATAAGGATACACTGGGGAGGGGAGGGTGTTATTCAGCCTGCCACACTGTTACTGATGGCTAAAACACAACTTTTCTATCACTTGCAGGAGGGGTTGGATAAGAGAAAGGGGCTGAGTAGTTCACCCCAGCTTGGGACACGTTACAGGGCATCCTAGATTCCTAGGGTCCTCCCTGTTTCAAATTTACTGAATAAAAGAGGGCAGTGTTTTCAGTCAGGTTGAGAGTCTCCAGATAAAAGAAGTAAATTATACAAAGTTTTCCAAGCAACCTTAAAATTCTCCTTAGGTGGATTAATAAAGAGCTACTTAAATATGACCTGTGTTTGATCCAAACAACCATACCATGTAAACTAAAAATGTCTCGAGTTGCCCTAAGCAGTGTGGCTCAGTTGGCTGGGCATCAGACCACAAAGAGAATGTTGCTGGTTTGATTCCCAGGCAGGACACATGCTTGGGTTCTGGGTTCAGTCCCCAGTCGAGGAACATAATGAGAGGCAAACGATGAGTGTTTCTCTTTGACATCAATGTTTCTCTCCCTCTCTTTCTCCCTCCCTTCCCCTCTCTCTAAAAATAAATAAAATTTCAAACAAAAGTCTCTAGCAGTGTCTACATCTCAAAGTTCTAGGGAAACTGCACCATATCATTTTATCATCTTTCGGGTCACCCATTGTCATGAGCAATTAATTGTATAGGGCTTCAACAGCTTTTCAAGGCTAGTGGCATTTGAATGTTTAGATTTGGTCCATAAGTCTTGAATGGTTTCTAGCATGACCTCACCCTAAAATTCATTCTGACCTAAATCACCGAGCTTGCTGGCCTGTGCCAACTAAATATACTGGATAATTACACAGTATTGGACTTTGCTTTGGTTGGGTACACACATTTAGCTTATCTAATCAGGAGAAGCAATGTAGCAATGCAACTTAGAAAAGTAAAAACACCAGACCTCAGCTCTAGCACTGGATTTAATGAACAATGCTTAAGTAATGACAAAAGCAATATGTGAAAAATAAAAGCAAGGGACCAAGAAACCTTGCCAATAAGCTAGTAAGACATTGAAAGCTTTTCTTATAAACTTCAAAGCCTGTTTGTTGGGCTTGCAACTCAGCCCCACCCTGAGCTGTTTAGGAGTAAAGTCAACTCAATATTAACTCTGAATATTTTCATATTGCAAAATGTCCAATGATAATGACACCCCTGAGCTGCTAATTGATTGTGAAATGCTTTAAGAGCTTTATAACAGAAAGAAGGTACAATTAATTATTATTAGATCATGCAATTCATTAACTTTAAAGGGCAAACAAAACCTAACGGCAAGTGTTTCTCTATAGTTCCCATGAGAAAACAGACTTGTCAGGTTGTCGTTCTCTGCTATTTGCAATGTCACTTCCTCATCAGAATGGAATTTGCATATTTTGTCACAATATGAAGTTTTCCTATACATATGATTTGCAGCAGAGATATGTATGCTAATTCAGATGGGCTGTTTCACTTAAAATATAATTGGAGCACCATATCTAAAGACCAGCCCTCAAATATAAATGCTTTAAGTGTCTTAAAATCATATAGTTGAAAGCAAAAAGGGAAGTCATGATTTGGTCACTCTTAGAAACCCATCAAAGGAATGTCACATCTACACAAAAAAATAATGTTCAAAGCTATAAGGTTACTTTAAAGAGAAATATTTAAATGGCATTTACATAGTAATTTTTCTTGGATGAATTAGTATTGGTACTATCCCATTTTCCATTCCCTAAAATATCTTCTCAATGAAAGGTATGATATTTTCCTCTGGGAACCACCAGCCATTAGCTGTAGGCTAGCTACTACTCTAAACAGGCTTGCTAAAAATTGGGAAACCATACTGGTATAAAAACAACAAACAGATCAGTGGAACAGAATAGAGAGCCCAGAAATAAACCCATGCCTATATGGTCAATTTATATTTGACAAAGGAGGCAAGAGCATAGAATGGAGACTTCCCGCCAAGATGGAGGCATAGGTAGATACACTTTGCCTCCTTGCACAACCAAAAGAAGGACAACAACAAATTTAAAAACAAAAAAACAATCAGAACTTTCAGAAAATCGAACTGTGTGAAAGTCCAACAACCAAGGAGTTAAAGAAGAAACATTCATCCAGACTGACAGGAGAGGCAGAGATGGGCAGCCGGGGTGGAGAGGACATGCAGCAAAACGGTGACTGGCAGAGCGGGCTTCCCCACATTTTCATGCGGATAAACTGGGAGGAACAACTGGGGAGTGAGACAGACCACACAACCCAGGGTTCCAGCATGGGGAAACAAAGCATCAAAACCTCTGGTGGTAAAAACCTGTGGGGGTTGAGGCAGTGGAAGAAACTCCCAGTTTCATAGAAGAGTTTGTTGGAGTGACACACAGGGTCCTAGAACATACGCAAAACCATCCACCAAGGAATCAGCACCAGAAGGGCCCAATTTGCTTATGGTTAGCAGGGGGAATGACTGAAAGGAAGCCCAGAACCGAGCAATTGGCACTGTTCCCTCTCAGACTCCTCCCCTACATACAGCAGCCACATGGGTTGCCCTGCCTTGGTGAATAGCTAAGCCTCTGCCCCTTACAGCATAACAGGCAGGACAAGACAAAGAAATATGGCCCAAATGAAAGAGTAGATCAAAGCTACAGAAAAACAACTAAGCAATTAAGAGAGATTCAACCTATTTGATGCAGAGTTTAAAATACTGGTAATCAGGATGCTCACAGAAATGGTTGAGTGTGGTCGCAAACTAGAAGAAAAAGTGAAGGCTCTGAAAAGTGTAGTCTATGCAAAGTGAAATAAATAAAAATATACAGGGAACCAACAGTGAAAGGAAGGAAACCAGGACACAAATGAATGATTTAGAACAGAAGGAAAAAATAAACATCCAACCAGAACAGAATGAAGAAAGAAGAATTCAAAAAAAATCAGGAGGGTCTTAGGAACCTTCAGGACAACTTTAAATGTTCCAACATCCAAATCATAGGGGTGCCAGAAGGAGAAGAGGGAGAGCAAGAAACTGAAAATTTATTTGAAAAAATAGTGGAGAATTCCCCCAATCTAGTGAAGGAAATAGACTTCCAGGAAGTCCAGGAAACCTGGAGAGTCCCAGAGAAGTTGGACCCAAGGAAGCACACACCAAGGCACACCATAATTACACAACCTAAGATGAAAGATAAGGAGAGGATCTTAAAAGCATCAAGAGGAACGAAGACAGTTACCTTCAAAGGAGTTCCAATAAGACTATCAGCTCATTTCTCAAAAGAAATCTTGCAGGGAAGAAGGGGCTGGAAAGATGTATTCAAAGTCATAAAAGGCAAGGACCTACATTCAAGATTACTCTATCCAGAAAAGTTATCATTTAGAATGGAAGGGCAGATAAAGTGCTTCCCAGAAAAGGTCAAGTTGAAGGAGCTCATCATCACCAAGCCATTATTATATGAAATGTTAAAGGGACTTATCTAAGAAAAAGAAGAAGATCAAAACTATGAATAGTAAAATGACAACAAACTCACAACTATCAATAAGTAAACCTAAAAAAAAAAAAACCCAAACAACTAGAACAGAAACAGAATCACAGAAATGGAGATTAAATGGAGGGTTATCAGTGTGTAACCCTCAGAGAGGGAGGAGAATGGGAGAAAAGGTACAAGAAATAAGACACATAATTGGTATGTACAAAACAGGCAGGTGGAGGTTAAGAGTAGTATAGGAAATGGAGAAGCCAAAGACCTTATATGTACGACCCATGGACATGAACTAAGGGGGGGGCAAAGGGATGATGGTGGGAGGGGAAGTGCAGGGTGGAGGAATAAAGGGGGGGATGGGACAACTGTAATAGCATAATCAATAAAATACACTTAAAAAATAAAATGGAAAGTGTCCCCAAGAAACAAACTTAGAAATCTTTGTGTTTGGTCTGTGATTAGTTATCCCACTGATTAGATAGAAAGGTCACTGACAGTATTTGTATTGCATGTATTGGGGAATTATCTGGATTCTTTTGATTGCTGGTGACAGATGTCCAACTCCACGAATGTAAGCTAGTAGACGTACTGGCTTTTATAGCGATGGAAGGAGTGAGGCTGGAGCTAGTCTTAGGGATGCTTATAATTCAGGAACTCAAACGCTCTAGGAACTCTCTCTCTACAATTTGTCTCTGCTCCTATCTGCATTTTGGCTTCATTCATTTTTTTTTCCAGTAGAATTTATCGACATGGCAAGGGACACAGCACAGGCTGTGATGGGCTTACAACCTTCTAGCTTAATGATCCTGAAGGAAGTTCTCTCTTCCAAGTGTTGTTGAAAATTTCCAGGGAAGGGCTTAGCCTGAGCTGCATGACCCTACATGGACCAATCTCTGAATATAGGGGAATGGTACATTATAACTGACTCAGCCTGAGTCGTATACTTATATATTTCCATGATTTGTAGGGCAAGGTCTGCTTTTTAAAAAAATAAATAAATAGATAAATAGTACTAATGAGAGATAGAAGAGGATGGCTACAGCCACAACCTCAGCCACTAAGGAGATTGCTGTGCATTGAGTACCACCCTCCCTCAGTTGGTACCTATTGCATTCCCTGCAGGCACACAGGCAGACATCCCTATTTTGCAGGGCAAAGTGTCAGACAGAACAGGGTTCAATCAAAGGGGAAAACCATCTTCTAGAGCAACCCTTTCTCTCCCCCTGCCCAGAATTCACATGTTTAAGCCCTAACCCCAGCACCTCAGAATGTGCATGTATTTAGAGACAGGGACTTTAAATGGGTAATTAAGTTAAAATGGGGTCACTAGGATAAGCCCTAGTCCAATCTGACTGGGGTTCTTATAAGAAGAGGAAGATTTGGACACAGGCACAGAGGGAGAAAATAGCCATATACAAGCCACGGATTGGGGCCTGAAAGAGATACTTCCTTCACAGCCCTCAGTCAGAGCCAGGCCCGCTGATACCTTGATCTTGGACTTCTACCCTCTATGAGACAAATAAGTTTCTTCTATTAAGCAGCCCGTGGTACTTTGTTATGGCAGCCCTAGCAAAGGAGTACATCTTCCCTCAGTCACCACTGCCACCATCAGATGAGTTTCTCTCACTCTTTCCAAGGGAAGAGGAGCCCATTCAACAACCAGTTGTCGCACAGTAACCATAAGGCACCAGATGTTATGCACAGGGGCTGCAAAGGAAAAGGAGAGGATATAAGGGCATGCATTTCGTTTTGTTTTTTCTTTTTTAGATTTTTTTTATTTTATTTATTTATTTATTTATTTATTTATTTATTTATTTATTTATTTATTTATTTATCTTTAGAGGGGAAGGGAAGGAGAGAGGGAGAGAAACATCAATGTGCGGTTGCCTCTCGTGTGTCCCCTGCCGGGAACTGGCCCGCAACCCAGGCATGTGCCCTGACTGGGAATCGAACCGCGATCCTTTGGTTCGCAGGCCCGCGCTCAATCCACTGAGCTACTCGTTTTGTTTTTTCTTAACCCCCCATGTTCACTAGCTGAACTATTCCTATTCAGGAATAGCAAATCCAAGGCACACGTACAACTGTCATTACCCGGCCCCCACTCTCATGCCCATGATCTAGACCCATACCCAACCATGGCACTCTACCCACTGAGCCTAGGGCACTGCCTCAGAATCTTTTTAACATAATGTCTTAGGAAATCACTACAAAAAAAAATTGCCACTCGAGATGAAACTTATTTGCTCTATGAGGCAGAGGCTACTTATTGCCTACCCAATATCTACTGTCTTCTTCATACTGAGACAGCCCTGTTTTTATTCAGTAAAAGCAACATTGTTCACCTCTTCTTCTCTAATGCTAGTCAATGAGATATAGTGGGAGATATTGATTGGAAGACTCCTCAAAATAAGGACAATTGAACAAGATATGCTATTCTGCTTTCCCTGTTCAACCTACCTGCTTTCTGGAATGAAACCTACCTGCTTTCTGGAATGAAACTGTGATGTCTGGAAGTCCAGCAGCCATTTTAGATTATGAGTCCACAGAGATCATAGCAGCTCACACTAAAGATGAAGGGGAAAAAAGATAGAAGGAATCTGCTCTCTTCTTTTTTTTTTTTTATCTATATAGAGTGATTGTTTTGCAAGGAATTGACTACAGAATTGTGGGACAAATTAGACAAATTCAACATTCATAGGGCATGCTTCAAGGGAGAGTTAGGCTAGAAACACTTGGGCGTGAGATGGTGATGCAGACCGCAGGTAGAATTTCTTCTTCTTCAGGGAAATCTCAGTTCTGTTCTTTTTCTTTTCTATTTTTTTAAATTTTATTTTTCATAATAGTTGCTACTTAATATATTAGTTTTGGGAGTATAACAGAGCGTGGAAGCAGCCTAGGTATCCATGGGTAGATAAATGTGTGTGTGAATGTGTGTTTGTGTGTATATATACGTTCATGATAAAAAATAAAATCTTGCCCTTCGTGACAACAGGGATGGATCTTGAGGGCATTTCATTAAGTGAAATGACTTGGACAGAGAAAGACAAACTCTGTGTGATTTCACTTAGATGTGGAATCTAAAAACAACAAAGGAACAAACAAAGTGAAACAGAAACAAACTCATAGACACAGAGAACAAACTGATGGTTGCCAAACTTCCAGTTATAAAATAAAAAATGGAGATATAATGTACAACATAGAGAATATTGTCAATAATATAATAACCCTGTATGGTGACGGATGGTTCCTGGATTTATTTTGGGGAATCTGCTCTCTTGATGATCACGAAGCCTCCATACCAGACCCAGATTGCCTACAGCTAGACTCTATGTGTTCAGACCCTATTATTTTGGTTTTCTTGCTGTACATTGTCAGACCTAAAACTTGACCTAAAATGATGGTATTTTAGAGGTATTGTACAATGGCTTGCTAAACACCAATTATCAACATCTTATTTGTGTCTTTCTATTATAGAGACTAAATAGCTAAAAATTCAAATACTTCCCTTCCTTGCAGCTGGGATGGCCATATAAAATGTAAACCATTGAGATTTTAGTAGAAGTCAGCTGGTGATTTGGGGGGAAAAAAATCTCTCTTTTTTCCTTCTTCCTCTTTATGCCTGGAATGTAGAAGTGTGGCCGAGTGACTTAGCAGCCATTTTGTCATAATGAAGAACAAACATGTGGACAAAAGGAGTCAATAAGCTAGAGATGGCAGAGTGGAAATATAGGAAGGGCCTGGATCCCCTATAGCACTGAACAATTCCATGAACCCCGGGCTACTTATCTCTGAACCTCTTGTTATGTGATAATAAATAAACTATATTTGGTTCAGACACTTTGGATGTGTTTTCTGTTATTTGCAGCTGAACACACTCCCGACACCGTCCCTATACCAGCCCTTCAGTTTTCAGCTGAGGCATCACCTCCAGTGGGATCATCCCAAGCCTGGGGTTTGTATTAGATTCCTTGGGTAACCACCACACATTACCACAAACTGAGTGACTTATGACAGTATAAATTTATTCTCCCATAGTTCAAGAGGCCAGAAGTCCAAAATCAGATGTCAGTAAGGTTGATTGATTTTCCACTGATACTTCTAGAAGCCCTGAAGGACCACTTACCTGTCTCCTAGCAATCTTTGGTGCTCCTTGGCTACAACTTTATCACTCCAATCGCTGCCTCCATCTTCACATGTCCTTCTCCCCGTGTGTGTTTCTGTGCCTCTTCTCCTCTTCTTATTAAGCCACCAGCCCTTGAATGTAGGACCCACCTTAATCCAGTATGACCTCATCTTAACTTGGTTCCATCTTCAAATATTTCATTTCCAAATAAGGTTACATTAATAGGTACTGAGGGTTAGAACATGAACATACCTTTTTTGGGAGACACAATTCAGTCCACTACAGTGATGGAGCCCTCTTATTGCTCCCCTGGGGACCCATGGTTTACATTGCCACACACAACACTCAGTTCATCATACAGGGTGGGGCAAAAGGATGATTATAGTTGTAAGTGTGCAAAACAATTTATTCTTGTATGATTACTTATTAATAATTGTATTATTTTCCATATGAAAAACTGTAAACCTTCTTTTGCCCCATTTTTTATTGTAAAGACTCTTAATCTGGGACTTCAGACAAGGTTCTAGTTCAGCCATCTCACTGATTATTTTGGTGCCCTGGACAAGTTTTTAAGCTCCTCAATAACTCAGTTTCTTTATTAGTAACGTGGGAATAAAAACACCTGCTCTCTCTATAGATTTGATGTGAGAAGCTGCTGAAATAATGTAGATAGATAACACAGCCTCAAAAAAAAAAAAGCTTTTTCGAGGAGTAAGACCTTCTAGTCTTCCTCCCCTTCTTCAACAAAATCATCATCACTTATCTCTGGTTTTCAATGCCTAAGAATGAAAAGAAAAATAGGAATGAGCTTGGGTAGCTGGGCTCAACAACTAGAGTCAAGCAGGGGCTCTACACATTTTCCTCTTGCACAGGGTATCCCTAAGGGCAACTTAAGAGAGCAGATCAGAAGAAAGCAGGAGAGCAGCTTGGGACTCAGTGGGTCCAGTGCTAAGCCTGAAGGAATTGGTCCTTGGATGAAAAGCTAACAGGCCACCAGGCACTTCAAAAATGCCAGCTTCTGAAGCCCTCTGCCCCCTCCAAATTGTATCTTTCATAGTGACCTGGACCTCACAGCCTTGCCGTTATTCTTTTTTTTAAGATTTTATTTATTTATTTTTAGAAAGAGGGGAAGAGAGGGAAAGAAATGTCAATTTCTTTGGTTGCCTTTCACATAACCCCCACTGGGGACCCAGCCCACAATGCAAGCATGTGCCCCAACTGGGAATCGAACCAGCAATGCTTTGGTTCACAGCCTGCACTCAATTCACTGACTACACCTGCCAGGGCTCATTATTCTTTAGGAGCTCTAAAACCTTTAACTTTTTAAAAATATAGTAAGCAATTTAAGAAAAGTACATGTTATACCCTTAACCAGATTTAACACATGTTAATATTTCATTATATTTAATCCAGATTCTTTTTAAGAAACAAACATAAAAATGCAATGAAGCCACCTATGTATAATCCCATTTTCCTTCCTCCTTCCCATTGTTTTGAAGTTGGTGTGTATCCTCTGTGCATATATTGATGCTTTTCTACATATGTAGGTAGTTATATAAAAATGTTCAATGTCATTTTGTAAATTTAAAATTTTTCCCAAAAGGTATCATTCTTTTTTTTAATTGCTTTTTTTTTTATTTTCATTGTTGATCTTGTACAGTTTTCTGTCTTTTATTCTCACCCGAACCCGCCACCCCAATAATCTTTATATATCATTCTGTACTTACTTTTTTCAGTCATCATGACTTTGAGATTTATCTGTGTTGCTGCATATAAATCTAATTTATACATTTTAGCTGCTAACTACTTCCTCTACTCCCCTACTGAGGAATGATTAGGCTGTTTCTGAATTTTTATATCAAAACCACTGTTTCAGTGAACACCCTTCTGTATTTCTTCTCATGCCTGTGTATGAGAATTTCTCTAGATCTAACCATAACCCAAATTGCAGGCTTATACGGTACATGCATCTTCAATATCACAGAAATTGTAAATTTTAAAGTCATTTAAATTAATCATGTTTTCAATATTTTTCGAATGTTAGTGTCTTATTTAAGAAATTGTTTTCTACACTTAAGGTCCTAGATATAGTCACCTATTTTCTTCACCTGTTTACATGTATGCCATTAATCCGCCTGGAAATTATTTTGGGGTGTGTGTGAAGCAGGGATCTAACCACATACCTTTCTGTATGAGTAGCGGGTTGTCAGGAGCCATTCTTTGAAAAGTCCGTTCCTTCTCCATTGATTAATGCTCCATCCGGTTGATACAACTATTCTTCTACATGGGAGACTAATCCTGGGCTCTTTGTTCTTTCCCATTTGTCTTCTTTGACATTAACAGAACATTTTAAAATTAATGCAGATTTAGCCCTGACTGATGTGACTCAGTTGATTGAGTGTCATCCACAAAGGTGAAGGTCACCAGTTTGATTCCCAGTCAGGGCACTGGGGTGCAGGCCTGGTCCCCAGTTGGAACATGTGCAAGAGGCAACTGATCAATATTTCTCTCACACATCCATGTTTCTCTCCCTCTCTTTCTTCCTCCCTTCCCCTCTCTCTAAAAATAAATAAAAATAAAATCTTTTTAAAAAATTAATGTAGACTTACAATGTCTTAATAGCTATATAGCAAGTTTCCTTCTAAATGTTTCCAAATTCTCTTGACTTTTTTTGGCTAAGTGCCTTTTAAAGAAAAAGATTTGAACTAGGTGAGTCAAGGCTGACAACTTAAAGCAATAACGTATCTGGTAGAAAAGGTTTCTAAAACTAACAACCAAACAGAAAATGAGGAAGAAACAAGAATTCAAAAAAATGAGGAGAGGCTTAGGAACCCCCGGGACATCGTTAAACGTCCCAACATCCGAATTATAGGGGTCCCAGAAGGGGAAGAAGAAGAACAACAAGTGGAAAACTTATTTGAACAAATAATAAAGGAGAACTTCCCCAATCTGGCAAAGGAAATAGACTACCAGGAAGTCCAGGAAGCTCAGAGAGTCCCAAAGAAGTTGGACCCAAGGAGGAACACACCAAGGCACATCATAATTACATTAGCCAAGATTCAAATGAAGCAGAGAATTCTAGAAGCAGCAAGGGATAAGGGGACAGTCACCTACAAAGGAGTTCGCATCAGACTGTCAGCTGATTTCTCAAAAGAGACCTTACAGGCAAGAAGGGGCTGGAAAGAAATATTTGAAATCTTGAAAAGCAGGGACCTACATCCAAAACTGCTCTATCCAGCAAAGCTGTCATTTAGAATGGAAGGACAGATAAAGTGCTTCTCAGATAAGGTCAAGTTCAAGGAGTTCATCATCACCAAGCCCTTATTATATGAAATGTTAAAGGGACTTATCTAAGAAAAAGCAGATCAAAAATATGACAGTGAAAAGACAGTAAACTCACAGCTATTAAGAACCACACCTAAAACAAAAGCAAACTAAGCAAACATCTAGAACAGGAACAGAACCACAGAAATGGAGATCACATGGAGGGTTAGCAACAGGGGTATGGGAGGAGGAGAGAGGGGGAAAAGGTAAAGAGAATGAGTAGCATAGATAGTGGGTAGAAAATAGACAGGGGGAGGGCAAGAATAGTGTGGGAAATGTAGAAGCTAAAGAACTTATGACACATGGACATGAACTAAAGGGGGGAATGTGGGTGGGAGAGGGTGGGGGGAATGATGGGGGAGAAATGGGACAACTGTAATAGCATAATCAATAAAATATATTTTAAAAAAAAGAAAAGGTTTCTAAAAAACCTTCAGTAAGTTTTATCACTGAGTAGAAAGCAGGCTTGAGAAGTCTAAACATAAGAGACCTTCAGCTAGAGTGAGGAGGCAGGGGTGTGGCTGATGGGACCAGGCTGGTACACAGCCAAGGAAGGGCACTCTGGAGAGGTGGGTGCTCAGGGGAAGGGGCTTGCTGCTGGGAGCCCCTGCATTACAAGGCCTCTAAGCCTCAGTTTACTCATATCTAAGATGGATATAACAATACCACCCTCTCAGAGTTGTTTTCTAAAAGATAGTAATAATGCATCTAACATCATGCTTAGCATATTATTGAGGAGGTGCTTAATAAATAGTAGCTGTACTTTTTTATCATTCTTAATTATCATCAGTTTATCCAGAGTTCATTCAGCAATACTGATGATCCTCATTTTCCTAGAATGAATTTTTACACATCAGTTCAGGACGCACTTCTCTGATGTGGTAAATGTCTCTAAGATGGCTACAAACATTTCCTCGCCATCCTAATTGTGAGTGTTGACATTCCCACCAAGGGGTGGAGTCTGTTTCCCTTGAATTTGCACTGGCTTCCTCACTTGCTTTGACCAACAGAATGTGATGGAAGTGACACCATGCCAGCTCTGGGCCTCTCCTGTAAGCATATAAGAAGTCTGGCTCTCTGAGCTCACATTCTTGGGACCCAGCAGCCATGCTGTAAGGAAGTCCAGGCTACCCTGGGACATGCAGAGGCCCTGGAGGCAGAGACCCATGGGGACACACAGACTCTATGGAAGAGAGGAGAGGCCCCCAGCTGACGTCAGCACCCAGACCGCAGCCATGCAAGAGAGGCCTTCTTGGACCTGCCAGCCCAGGCCTCCTGCCTGCTGAATGCAGCTGCACAAGTGACCCCAGACAGCACTACATGGGGCCAAAGAACTGCCCAGTCAACCCATGAAGTTAAAGAAAATAATAATTTGTTGTTTGAAGACACTAAGTTTTGGGGTACTTATTTGGCAATAGATAACAGAAAAAATCATAGGTGCAACATGATGTTTGTAGTCCTCACGACTAGTAAAGAAGACTGTTTAATCCATAAACATGATACATTTGTGATGAAAAACCATCGAAAATTTGACATACTATTCAGAATGCCTAGAAAGTGCAAGAGGGCTGGGGTATTGGCATGAATACAAAGACAAGGACTCCCCATCAGATCAGATAAAACTCAGGCAAGTACTCAGTCTCCCTGAACTCCTATTCTTCCCCCAGGGCACCCTGTTTTTGAAAAAGGAAAAAAGAGGAAAAGGATCATTTTTTTTTAAACCCTCTGTTCCGATCACTTTACAAACTTAGGCAGAATGACTTTCACAGTTTCAGTCAAGTTTGTCAAAAAGTAATTTTCTACCTAATTTACTTCCACAGGACACAAAACTTCTCAGAGACCAGAGGAAAAATCCTTTTCTGACAAGGGTGAGAACGGAACTAGATTTGTTCCAACGTTTCCCTTCCTTCTGGCTACTTTGCACCCTCAGGGACACCAAAGACAGGCTCAGCTTAGCCCTGTGGGTGGCCTGGTGAGCAGGCAGCCAGGAGATTCCCTCTATGACAGGACAGGAGCCTACTTTTTTTTTTTTTTTTTTTTTTTTAATTGTTGATCTTGTACAGTTTTCTGTCTTTTATTCTCTACTTTTGATTCCCTGCCATCACTGATCTGTTAGCCCCAGAGTCACGGTCAACTGAAAACAGAAATCTGGGTTCTTTGGGGGCCGATGCACAGTTTAAGTTTGAAGAAATCCAGGGTGGTTTCTTGTTTACACAGGGGTCAAATGGAGGTGAAATAAACTGAAAACCGATTTTGATTCCAGCTTTCCTAAGTAATTCATGTCAATGCAGACAGAGATCAAAGTTTTCCCAGAAAAGGAAAGCAGACAGGTAAGTTACTGAGGCTCTCTATGTGATCTTTGGGTTTTTTTGCTTATCTTCCCTTGCTATCTTTTTTACTTTTTAAAGCTGCTCCTTTGCCTCATTATTTCCGTACATAAATGAGAAGACTTTTTACCAGAGAATGGCCCTGCAGGTGACACCACTTTCCAGCACAGACACCCCTGTGTGTTTTGTCCCCCGCCCATACCGGCACACCCCAACCTTTTCCTCTGAGCCCCAAATCCAACTGTGGCTGTCATGAAACATCAGTGATTTTTAATGACAGAGTATAATTACAGTGATAGAAATTATTATGCAGAGAATAGTTCGTGCACACACCAGCATATTCAAAGCTTTCCAGTGTGCTTTAATTTGCATCCCCGGGGCTCCCTTATACTCCTTGTGCTCTGGAGAAAAGTTGAGAAGGTGGTCGAATCCCCTTGTAACTTCAGAAATTAAGATACACAAAACATGGGCAGTTTCGACAGAGTGGAGAAAGTAGGATGTTTGCCAGACTCTAAATCCACACTGATTGTGGGGAGACTTGCTACAGCCACAGCTCAGCCTCCTTGCCACGAAGAGGAAACTAGGGGAGGGAATACCAGGGTTGAGAGGTCGGGATGGGCCTCCTGAACTCCGTTTGGTCAGCACCTGTGATGGGCTGGGCTGGGCACTTTAGACAAGTACCTTTTCACCAGTAAGCCTCACAACAGCCTTCTGAGTCAGGTGTTGCTGGCCCCATGGTATGGATGGTTACTTCACCTTCACCTGGAACACTCCCCTCCCTAACCAGCTCCAGCTCCCTTCATCTAGTTACCTTCTCCTCATCATTTCGGTCTCAGTCAATAATACTACCTCCTCTGAGAATGTTTCCCTGACTTCCCCTCCCTGGGCCTGTGAATTCCCACAGGAGCCTGCGCTTTATATTCTGTGTGGTAATTATTCATTTACTTTTCTGTCAGCCTCTACTAGAATCCTGGAGAGAGGAATTTTATCTTTCTCATCTCTGTGTCTCTCAAACTTAGCACAACCTCTGTCCTTTGATCCGTGCTTAAAAAGCCTCTGCGGAACGATCTGAGTAAATCGCCGCTAGGCGTACAGTTACTAACCCCGGGTAGCCGTCAGGCCCCTTGATTCCAAAGCTTTATCACAATAGCTTCTATTCATGACCTTTCATTAATGAGTCATAGTATTTAAAGCATTGTTTCAGCGAAGAGAGAAGAAAACTCATTACCCAAGTTTAAATTGATGTTAGAGGTGTGGGGAATCTTCTGACCTACTTGGAGAATGGGCTGTCAGTGATGTTGCGGGTGAGAACAGGGCTAGTCCTTCAGCACTGCATAGGATGAATTAGCTGTTTGTGTACACATCTCCTTTCCATTTACGCTTCCTTTCCAAGCCTTCTGTGCTCCTGGGGGTCACTAGGGCTGGAGGATAGCAGCGCCTCCTGCTGCCTCTCTTCACAGTGCAAAGATTTCACAACGTGCTGAAAAACACCCAGCTCAAGAGTTTAATCTTGTCCCGTTATGCACTGAATTGTGTCCCTTCCCCAGAATCCATATGTTGAAGTCCTAACCCCCAATACCCCAAAATGTGGCCATATTGGCAAATAGTGTCTTTAAAGAAGTAATTAAGGAAAAAAGAAGCAATTAAGTTAAAATGAAGTTAGGTGAGTGGGTCCCGATCCAATATGGATGCTGTCCTCTTGAGAAGAGATGAGGACACAGATACACACCTGGAGGGGTGGGGGAGATGATGTGAAGACACAGGGAGAAGACAGCTGCCTACAAGCCAGGGAGAGAGGCCTCAGAAGAAACCAGTCCTGCTGACACTTTGATCTCAGACTTCTGGCCTCCAGAATTGTGAGAAGAACTTCTAAACCAGTCAGTCTATGGTACTTCACGGTGCTTTGTTACAGCAGTCCTAGCACACTAACATATACCCAAAGGTAAAAACTATAACAAACTACTTCAATTTTTAAGCTCTGGCAAGATAATTTAAATAACCAAAGTGGTGGCTTTTAAGCAGTAGATGGCCATGTGGGTCCACTTTTTTTCTACACCAAGAAGGAATAGGAGAAATTTAGGGAGACTGACAAAAGTCTGCATAATAGTATAGTGTTCCGCCTCCATTACCGGCAAGAGCATCTCAGTGGGGCATGTTGCAATTAGAAACATTTCAAGTTTCCTCTATAGGAATTTAGATTGCATCGTGTGTTTACGTATTGCTAATGTGCGAGTGTGTTCCAGTTCCTAATAGTTATGCATAGGATTGTTCAGTAGGCTGAAGAGAGCTATGTGCACCTCCTTTCGGCTAAGAGACCATGAAGAGATACAGTGAAAGCCCAACATGACTGATTCTGTTGAATTCAAGACTGAACTGTACAATTCAGGCTTTGCAAAATGATCTGATGGGATTTCTGTGCTCCCAGCTTGTCCCAGGGATTGGGGGACAAATCTTAAGACTAGAGAAACCCCAAAAGTAAGGAGCAGGATTTCCCTAAAGGGTGATGATTTTTGCACTTTGACACTTGAAGAAGAATGTGCTCTCCAAGAGGATGTGGTCCCCCTGAGGATAGAGAGCTCTGGCTGGGAATTGGGGTATTCTCCTGTGGGGTCCCCTGTGAAGGAGTGGACTTTGCTCTTGCTTCCTGTTGACTTTGAGGACAATCATTTGGGGATTCGTCTTTAAGATCTTTTCTGTTCATGCCCCATTTATTATAACTCCCTTCAGTTATACTAGTTCTTTAGTAAACTCTGATGCACCTCAATAGTTTGATGCATAGTATCTGATGCATAGTTTGATGCATAGTCAATTCTCATTGATTCTGTGGTCAGAAAGGATTTTGGACAGTGGAAGGGGTGTGTAAACTGCCCACTCATACCCTTCTGCTCATGTCCACATAAAGGGGCAAAACCCTATTGAGACAACTGTGTACTGGGGGTTGGGGGCAGCAAGCAGAGAGACAAATGAGAGGTGATCCACATCAGAGCTGGGAGGCAGTGAGGAAGGGTGGGCAACACCGAAATTATCCCAGTGAGTCAGGACCATGACTAGAGGAAAGTGACCTTCTGGGAAGGAGCTAGACTTTGGGATTGCAAGTGGGAGCTACAGATGTAGATAAAGAGGAAGTGCCCTAATAATTTGAAAGTGGGCTAAAACTTTCTCATGAAGTGATCCTTAACCACAATCTTTTTTATATGACCATTGCTTTTCATCCAGAATAAGAAAGACTGGATTGAAGGGTGAACTGTTTCTCCTGACAACTCTGTTTGGGAGAGGACAGAGGCATGTTGTTCTCCAGGACTTGCACAGAGACTCTGGACCAGTCATGCGTAGCCAATGGGGCCCACTTGGAGCCCTTCTGTCAGACCTGTCCGGACTCACTGATGCAAGACCCTGAAGAGAGTGTCTGTTCCACACTCCCCTCAGCAGTCTCTGCAGCCCCGGCCCTGGCAGTTATGGAATTCACAAAGATTTATTCTGGCTCTCACTGTCCCCAACTTTTTCTTTCCTCTTTTTACCACAGTAAAACCTGAGGAATCTTATCTAAGTCTGGCCCTCAATAAACCATATCTTTTCTGTACTCCACTTTTGGCGGGGGGAGGGCAAATCACAGGTAAATAAGATCAGGAATTTATTATTTTAATCATTTTTTTCAGACCCAAAGAGAGCTGAAATAATACCTTATTTTACAAAGACTTTACTTAACAGACTCATATATGTCAGCTCACAGTCTTCAACACAAATTTCCAAGGTAGGATATTCAGTTATTATCTCTATGTGATAATGAAGGAGATGGGGGTTCAGAGAAACTGACTCGTTTATAATCAGGCCATGTGATTAGAAAATGATAAACTGGGCCTCAAACCGAGCCCTTGTGTGATTTCACATTTTCATTCTTTAATATCCTATTAGCCTTTACTGAGTGCCTACTATGTGCCAGGCTCATATGAGGGGTATGATTTATTGTCTCATTCAACTGTTCATACATTCCATTACAAGCAAAACCTCCAATCCACCACCAAATGTCTATGCCCAACATGAGCAACATTTTGAAGAGATTGCCAAGGTTGTTTCCTATTCAGAAGCTTCTCTTTTGATAGCTCAGGGAAAAGAAACAGTGCTGGTTATAGTGATTCTTTGGCTATCTGTTCTCAGCATAGAACACTGAAGTTGAGCTTGAGTCAGTCCCACGCTTTAAGAGTGTAGACCAGAGCTGACTAAATGAACCTTGTGTAAAGATGAAAATGCCCTATATCTCCACTTATCAATAAGTAGCCACTAGCACATATGGCCACTGTGCACCTAATGTGGCTAGTGTGACTGAAAAACTAAATGTCATCTAATACGTATTGCTTTAAATGTGAACTTGAATAACTACACATGGCTACTGGCTGCCATATGAGAGACCACAAGACTCTAGACTATCAAATTCAAATCTCAAACCTGAATTCTCTAAATACCACTACCCTAAAATGGGTATAACAAGATCTACTTAACAAAGATCATGGATATAAAGTGTTCAGGATAAGGCCTGGCACCTAGTAGGTGTTTTCTTTTTCCAGGGCAGAGGTGGGGCATGGTTGTAATCTCTTGTTTAATGTCTCTAATCCCAGCTAGATTGTAAACTCCATGAAGTCAGGAACTCTATCTTATTCACATATGCTTCCCTAGCAATTAACACAGTATGCGTAGTAGGTTCTCAATAAATATTTCTAGAGAGGAATTGAATAAAGGATTGAAAGTTGAACTAAAGCAAGGCCAACAAAAGGTGATTGATTGTGACTGTCCCCCTTCCCCCAAAATGCATTTTTCCTGACTTGCACTTGGAGGTAATGCCATCTGCCAATATTGGAAGATATTGCAAGAAACAGTACTATAAAATTTGTGCTAGCGCTGCTGTAAAAATGTAGTTAAGGATGTTGCTCACTGTGCTAAACAGTGAGATTGAGATTTTTTTAGGATATTCAGAAGAAAACTCTGTTTCAGTGTATAATATAACTATTTCAAGTTGTTATGTTCTGTTTTATCTCATGACTGGCTCAACTATAATAACAATGAAGTTTTCATGCCCATATTGGCTCCCACAGGTGTCTGGAAAACCTGGAAACATTGGATAAAGTTATTTTTAAACAGTATGCTAGTTACTTTTTCAGATAATGTGCTGACTAATGTAGATATGTGTCCAAAAATGGGCCACAGAATATCAGATTGTAAATCTGAAAAAATAATTGATTTACTATTTTCTCATTTTGAAATTTTATTTTTGCCATTCTGTTGTATATTGTACCTTTTTTTCAGATTAACAATTAGCCCCAGTACTTACATTTGAAAATGTAACTAACATAATGTATAACAATAAGCTTAGTCTGCATTTGCAGACTTTGTTTTTTTAAATTATATTTTATTGATTAGGGTATTACAGTTTTATAGTCTTTTCCTTTTTACCCTCCTCTGTCCAGTCCCCCCACAGGCAATCCCCACACCATTGTCCATGTCCATGGGTCATGCATACATGTTCTTTGGCTACTCTGTTTCCTATGCTGTACTTGACATCCCCATGACTATTCTGTAACTACCTATTTGTACTTTTTAGTCCCTTTACTTTTTTGCTCATCCCCTCAAATGCCCTTCCATCTGGAAACCATCAAAACATTCTCTGTATCTATGATTCTCTTTCTGTTTTGCTTGTTTGCTGATTTTGTTTTTAGATTCAATTGTTGGTAGATATGTATTATTGCCATTTATTATTCATATATTTCATTTTCCCTTTAACATTTCATATAATAATGCCTTGGTGATGATGAACTGCTTTAGCTTTACCTTGTCTGGGATGCTCTTTTGCTGCTATTGGATTCTAAATGATAGCTTTGGTGGGTAAAGTAATCTTGGTTGTAGGTCCTCACTTTTCATCACTTTAAATTTTTCTTGCCAATCCATTCTGACCTTCAAAGGTTTTTTTGAAAAATCAGCTGACAGTCTAATGGGAGCTCCCCTGTAGGTAACTAACTGCTTTTCTTTTGCTGTTTTTAAGATTCTTTCTTTAACTTTAATCTTAAATATTAGCATCTTCAGCATCTTAAATATTATGTGTCTTGGTGTGGGCATGTTTGGGTTCATTGTATTTGGGATTTTCTGCACTTCCTGGACTTGTATGTCTGTTTTCTTCACTAAGTTAGAGAAGGTTTCTGTCCTTATTTTTTCAAATAGGTTTTCAATTTCTTGTTCCCTCTTTTCTCCTTCTGGCATACCCATGATGTGAATGTTGGAATGCTTGAAGTTGTCCCAGAGGCTCCTTATACCATCCTCATTTTTTCCCCTGCATTCATTTTTCTTCTTGCTGTTCTGATTGGGTGTTTTTTTCTTCCTTATATTCCAAATCATTGATTTGATTATCAGCTTTAGCCAATCTACTGTTGATTCTCTGTAAATTGTTCTTCATTTTAATTAATGTATTCTTTATTTCTGACTTTTTTAATGGTTTCCATGTCCTTTTTTAATGCTGAAGTTATCTCTGAGTTCATCTGCTTTTCACCTAAGTTCATAGAGCATCCTTGTAACCAGTGTTTTAAACTCTTCGTCTAGTAGCTTCCTTGTCTCCATTTTGCTTATCTCTTTTTCTGGAGTTTCATTCTGTTCTTTCATTTGGGACATGTTTCTTTGTCTCCTCATTTTGGCATCCTCCCTGTGTTTGTTTCTATGTATTAGATAGAGCTGCTATGATACCCCAGCCTAATGCAGTAGGTGTCCTGTAGGGTCCAATGGCACAGACTCCCCTATCATCCATGCTGGGTACTCGAGGTGTGCTCACTGTGTAGGCTGTGTACACCCTCCTCTTATAGTTGAGCCCTGACTCCTGTTGGCAGATAACAGGAGGGATTTACGCAGGCTGATCAACTGCAAGGACTGGCTCTGACCACTGAGCACCAACCCCCAACCACTGTGGAGTATCTGCTGTGTAGGGGCCCAATCCACAGAACAGGACTTAATTCAGCCCACCTCTTGTGTTTCCTGAGTCCACCTATCAATTGTGTCACTTGTGGAGGTGGTTGTGTCATGGTGCTCTGATGTGGTCTGTAGCTGTCCTCTAGGCGTGCAGGCTCTGAGGCTTCCCAGGAGGTGCAGGCCAAGGTTAGCCACCACCTGTGTTCTATCCTGTGCTACCCAGCATAAGCTACAAAGTGATCTGCAGTTAGGCGCTACTGTGTTGGGTTTGGAGGTGCCCAAGAGAGGCCAAGCTGTGAACCAAGGCCAGGTGCTGTTAGTGCTGGGCCTCGGACTACTTAGCAAGAGGTACAGGGCTCACTGAAGCCAGATGCTGCTTGTTTGAGAGAATTCAGGAAAATCTGAAGCATGGACCAAGACAAGCCATTTGTATGGAAAAGCCATAAATGGAAGCAGCTTGAGTGGGCCTGAAAGCTGGGTGGGGCGGGACCTCAGGGAATCACCAGGGTGGGGAAAACTGTGTGAACCATGATGATGGAGTCTCAGATACGGTGTCTGCCTGCCGGCTCTGTGGCTCTGTGGGAGAAGGGCTCAGAAAAGGAACAGTGGCCTCTGCCAGCACTTCTGTCTGGGAGAAAGCTGTCCCCCAGCTCTCACCCTGATACCAGACATTTTAATTCCTCTCTATATGTCCCTAGTGCCTTTGAAGGTATTGCCCCCTACGCTAGAGCTCAGAGTTAGTGAGTCTGAGGAAGTCCGTGTGCAGGCCCTTTAGAAGGAAATGCCATGGAGTCCAGCAGTTTCTGTCTCTATAGCCTTGATCCCTGCTGGTTTTTATAGTCAACAGTTATGAGGACTTATCTTTCTGGCACTAGAACCCTGGGCTGGGAGGTCTGGTGTGGGGCTGGGCTCCCTCGCTCCTGAGATTTTCCTCCCGATTTTTATCAGCTACACATGTGTGTGGGACCAGCCTGTTCCATGCCTCTGACCTTCCTACCAATCTCAATGTGGTTTCTTCTCTAATTCTGTAGTTGTGGGACTTCCATTCAGCTCAATTTCTTACCATTCTGAATGATGGTTGTTCTATAGTTTAGTTGTAATTTTGATGTAGTTGTGCAAGGAGGCAAGCCATGTTTACCCAGGCTGCCATCTTAGCTTTCTCCTTCATTTCCAGACTTTAAAAGCTTAAAGCCAAATCTCTGGCCCAGCTTTGGTCTAAGATTGTTCTGTTCTACAGAACAGAACCCATTCAAGCTAAATAAACTAAGAAAGGGGTTTCTGGAAGGAAATACCACACTGACACTGAGAACTATCTCTCTCCCAGAAGACAGAATCCAATTAGCTCTGTCCATCCAATGCCTTGCCCTCTCCACTCCCCAGTTCCTGGTCCAGTCAGCAGTAGCCCCAAAACAAGGCCTACCACCACTGACCACACAACAAGGGAAAAGGGAAGAAGTGGCTGGCACATTCTGTATATTTTAGGAGTCCTTGTAAGCTATATTAAATATTTTCAGGAAAAGATGGGGAAAAGGTGGCATGAGGGACTGAGGATGCTGGGAAACAAAATGCAGTTATCATTTATTTAACAAACATATATTGAGTGCCTAAAATACAAAACTGTCTAAGAAACAGTTCTAGTAAAACCAATAAAATTTAGTCTCAGTGCTAACTTGGCACAAGTCAAAGGTTGCCAACATCTGCTCTTCAGATCTTATATTTGCAGGCCAGGGTGATAAAAGTCAGCGTTCAGAACAATGACCCGGACACCCCAAGAGCTCCCACCACCACAGAAAGACAAACTTCTAGGTTCATAGAACTGCCTGAGGACAGGAGGATGGACTTGATTATTCAGAAATATTTTCAACAAGATCTGGACAAAGAGGGTTCAGAGTTCACTTTAAGTTAACATTTTAAGAAACAGAATCTTCCGTGTAAGCCCTTAGTGTAAAAGATTCAAGTTAATGAGAGTAGATAAGTAAAAAAAGAACTTCTAAAAAAAAAGGAACACTATAGAGGGATATCATTTGGTGGTAGATGATAGACACAAAGTGATTAACTGCTGCCTGCATGATCTGTGAGTACCTGCAAAATGATGCAAAGATACGCCGAAAGAGGGCAACACACAACTAAGCCGACTGTTTGCAGGCATCTGACTGCAGAGTTTCGGGAACATGTTAGAGGAGGGCCACTGCATAGTGATGACAATGATAGCTAACATGCCAGGTACCGTTGGGCACTTGGTATACGACCTCTTATCTAAATAAGATGCATATGCACATAAGCATGTAAATATATATATATATGTGCACATATATATACATTTTGTACGTAACTGAGAAGTAGGGGTTAGTATCACCCCCATTTTACAGATGAAGAAACTAAATTTCAAGGAGTGAACAAGACCTTTAGATTACCCAACCCAATCTGTTTTTAATAACTTTTTATGGGGAAATAAGTCAATGTTAAAGAAGAAATATAAAGTTGGAAGTGAATTAGGTTATTACTCAGTAGCTGTCCTGAGATCCAACCCAGATAATTCTGGCCTTGAAATGGATTTTGGAGGGCCAGAATTAGTCATTCATCTAAGTGGGTTTTAATTCCACAATTTAAATCAGCAACAACCTCCATACCAAATCATGCAGAGAGGTGACCACCACTTATCCATAAGGAGTCTTACTCCTGAGTTCAGTTGTGGAACTCAGCCAAGAGTCTTTGTGACTCAAGCACACGTGTGACAGGGTAGCATAATCGCATCGAGTCAAGATCAAATCTGACAACAGGGAAGTCATCTAGTAAAGTAAATCATTCAAAGATCACAGCAGAATTGCTTGTTAAAAGACATCATAAACCATGGTGCAAATGCTGGTATTAATTAACATTTTTATTATTGTCATTTTAAATGGATGGCGTAGCAGACTGTTTGTCGGTTCTGGAGGCCCATGACTTGCTTCTAATGAGTTGACCTTATACTGAATTAGCGAAATCAGATTATGCTGTAAAAATGGGGGCTGAGCAGCTCTGTAAGGGCTTCTCAGCAAAATCAACGATCAACAAATGCCGCACTGTTGTTTGACGGGGACAGTGGCATGTGGCACAGCAGAAAAATGAAGTCACCTTTGGCAAGGATATAAGATTAGGTCATCTTGAAGCAACAGGAGAGGAAAAAGCACTTATATTTTCAGTTTTGCAGTCACCAGTGTGGGGACCACTCTGTCCCTTACATTTCTTTCACTTTCTAGTGGAACTTTTCCTCCTGGTCACATGGGTCTGTCCTCCAAGCTCTTAAACAGAAGGATACAACCCTTTCCCTTCCCTGCCCACTAACTCCCTAGTGTGTTTGCTCTTCTCTCTCTCTCCTCCCCCAATCAAACTGCATTAATCTGCTTCGGCATTATCTTGCTTCACTCTTTTGTCAGCCACAGGGAGGAAGGGAATCCAAGAGCAGAAAGCAAATGACCAGTGACACCTGTGGGAGAGCAGATGGGCAGGGCCACTCTGGAGCGCAAACAGGCCCTCTGCTGCCCAGGCCCCACCTGCATGCCCTGTTCATTCTTATCTACTCCGAGCTCTCCGGTTGTGTGCTCCCCACAGTGCACTGTACTTGTGAGCGGTTGCTGAGGTCATAATCCAACCAGCTATGACAGCGGTGGAAGTTCTCAAAAAAAGGTCAAAAGGGACTATGTAAAGTTAGTTTTAGTCTTTTTTCTTAATCCTCACCCAAGGATATGTTTATTCATATGAGAGAGAGAGAAGGTGGGGGTGGGGAGAGAGAGAGAGAAAGAAACATTGATGTGAGAGAGAAACATCAATCGGTTGGTTGTCTCCTGCGTGTGTCTCGACTGGGGATCGAACCCACAACCTAGGAATGTGTCCTGCCTCGGAATCCAACCTGCGACCTTTTGACATATGGGACAATGCTCCAGCCTACTAAGCCACCCAGTCAGAGCTAAAGTTAGTTTTTAATGCAGGCTTAATGGAGAGTGAGGTATTCTGAAAAGGAGTTTCATACACTAGAACATTTAGAACCCATGTAAATTAAATATATAACAACTTTTGCAGTGGTTGCCTCTGCAGAGAGGAACTAGAGACTGAGCTAGGGTAGAAGGAGGACTTACTCTTCACTGGACTTAAATCCTCTTGTACATTGTGGATTTTGTATCATGCCTATTTTTTTTTTAAATTAAGTTTCAAAGGGCCTTAGAGCCATCTGGTTGAAGCTGGGATATAAGGCATGATTTTTAAAAAAATGAAATCCTTGACAACTATTCATCTGCCTCTCCCCTAGACTTCCCCGAAGTTCTCCTGAATGGAGGCCACCTGTCTGCCCCTTCCCCACACTGGCCCGCAGAATAGTCTCAAGAGTTGTGGGGCAAGAAAAGAGTGGGGGGCATGTGGGGCTAGTGTCAGTGCTGCTTCGAAGTCACTGCTCACACATTCTCAGGTGAACACCGCTCCTTCAAAGCTCTTGCCCTCTGGGCTCTCCATGCTAATGATGTCTACATTTCTTGACCTTCTACTGCATGTATAGCACTCTGACTACTCTAAATCCTCATCTAATTCATTCTCATTTTTACATGCGAAAGCTGAAATAAGTTAAGAAACTTTATGGCTACTGGGTGCCAACACTGGGATTCGGATTCTGCCACAGCGCTCCCTCCTCTTACTCCCTGTGCTGTGCACTGTGATTCCCCTCTGTCACCCCCACATCCACTGAAGAGTTTCCATGTGACTGATATTTGTATCGTCTGCTTACCTCACCTTCATCCTGGCACAAGGAAGGAACCATGGAAGGGCAGGTAGTGAAGGTCAGAGGGCTACTCAGGGTAGGGTGTAGGGAGGCACAATTAAAAGAACCATCAGGAACATCCAAGCAGTGCCTCCTCCTCATCCTCTGTCACAACATTGTCCCCCCAACACACACGCGCTCACACACACAAAATCCCTAACAACTGTGGATTCCACTGTTGAGAGTTTTGTTTCTCTACTTCCTAGGGTCTGATGCTGTGGCTTTGCATTTCATCTTTTACCAGGAGTATCACTGAAAGACTCACTGGAGGGGAGACTAGACAGACAGGCCTGGCGGGTGTCTGATGAATGGACGGAAAGAACGCCACCTCCCGTGGGAAGGCACAGTCCAGGCTGGACTGGGGGTGGGAAGAGGAGCCACGTCTGACCAGAAGTGATAGGCTGACACAGGAAAGAGGAGGAGAGCAGGGATCTGGGAATTTCGGAGGACAGCAAAGGAAAGGAGGGTTCTTATTCTTTCTTCAAAATTCACAAAGCAATCACAGAAATAAGAAAGCTGATCATCTCCCTTCCCTTGTCCCCTGGCTCACCAAAGTTCTAAGCCATCCCACAAAGCCATCACAATGAAAACAAACTACAAGCAGAGCCTGAGTTCTGGCATAAAAATAGGGAATGTATCTTTGGTTTTCAAATTTAGACCTGGTTGCCATATCCTATTAAGGGACACACACACGCGCACACACACACAGCCTAAAGAGAAAAAGCATCTAGACAGGTATCTTTGTATCTTTAACTTTCCCACAGCTTGCATCCCAGGCAGCAAAGATGTTGTTTCAAGTTCCTACAGGGGACGGACTTCAAAGAGAGATGCTGAAGGATTTAAACAGCTTTCTGCATAGGGCCAACTCAGACTGTTGGGAAGATTCATGTTATGACTTTTTCCCTATGTCTCCTCACCCTTCTTCTGTCTTCCCTTTTGTTTTTCTCCCTTGAGGCACTCTGATGTTTTCCTTTTCCCACCTCCCTCCCTCCCTTTTTATCTCCTTCACAAAAACTACAAGACAGAGAAGCTAATAACGTTGCTTTAACTGTATCACAGTGTTTGGGGAATTAGGAAGGATAAATGCCATACTTCATTAGAAGACTGTCAGCCCAGAAAAAAAGATCCAAATAAGAGACCTGGGAGCAGAATACCAGGAGATGCCAGGGAGGAGCTCACAACCAGTGAGGCGGGAAGAGCTGCGTCTTTGGGGCTGATTTTACTTAACCAGCTGGGTGGATGGCAGCTTTCACCAAGGTGGACACCACAGGCACAGGGCCAACCCTGCAGCAGGTTTCCAAAGATATTATTCCTCTTCGATATTTTGGCAGCGTGTAGAAGCAAGGTCTCTAACATTATGACACTGATTTGGGAGCCAGTGTGACCCTTGTATCAGAGATAACAGTGGCAAAAAGAACCTTGATAATTTTTAGAGATGTCATTGCTATGGGTTTGAGCATCCATGAGAACACCTCAGGAGGACAGTAAAAAGCTCCACATTCAGAGTCAGCTGAAGCAAATAATACCGGCTGTGGGCCAAACCTATGTGAACAAGCTTGCATTCCTACCCTGGAAGCCTCAAAGTCTGCTGGGGAGACTTACATGTTAATGTAAGAATAGATAGATATAGCTATAGATATATACAAAGTATACATGCAACAATAAGGTTAAGGCCATATATATAAGAATTTACTCTCCCTGAATGAGTAGAAACAATTCCTTAACAATCTATAGCCTCCATTTTCTTCTGCCCTAACCAGCTGCCTTCCCTTCTTACCCCTCAGAGACCATCTGTGGGCCCACACTCACCCAAACGCTAGCATTACTGCTGCCTCGACAGCTGCAAAGATTCCTCACCTCTGAGAACTCCTAATCTGACCCTGACCCAGCAGCTAGTAGTGCCTTGGCCCTTTCTGGTCCCCTAGGCTTCTCACTTTTAGCCTATTTCTGGCCGAAACTATGCATTCACTCCTTGGCCCCTGGCTAGACATTTTTTTTTTTTTTTTTTTTTTTTTTGAGAGAGAGAGAGAGGAAGATTTGTTGTTCCACATATTTAGGCATTTATTTGTTGACTCTTTTTTTTTTTTTTTTTTTCCAATGTGCGGTTGCCTCTTGTATGTCCCCTGACGGGAACTGGCCTGGCAACCCAGGCATGTGCCCTGACTGGGAATCGAACCGCGATCCTTCGGTTCGCAGGCCCGCGCTCAATCCACTGAGCTACACCAGCCAGGGCTTATTTGTTGACTCTTGTATGTGCCCTGACTGGAGATCAAACACACAACCTTGGCATATCAGGATGATGCTCTAAGCAGCTAAGCTACCCAGCCAGATTCTCCTGCCTAGACTTTCTTTTTTTAAATATATTTTGTTGATTATGCTATTACAGTTGTCCCATTTCTCCCTCATCATTCCCCTCCACCCTGCACACCCCCTCCCACTCACATCCCCCCCTTTAGTTCATGTCCATGTGTCATAAATTCTTTAGCTTCTACATTTCCCACACTATTCTTGCCCCCCCCGTCTATTTTCTACCTACTGTCTATGCTACTTATTCTCTGTACCTTTTCCCCCTCTCTCCTCCTCCCACTGCCCTGTTGCTAACCTTCCATGTGGTCTCCATTTCTGTGTTTCTGTTCCTGTTCTAGTTGTTTGTTTAGTTTGCTTTTGTTTTAGGTGTGGTTGTTAACATCTGTGAGTTTGCTGTCTTTTTACCGTCATGTTTTTGATCTTCTCTTTCTTAGATAAGTCCCTTTAACATTTCATATAATAAGGGCTTGGTGATGATGAACTCCTTGAACTTGACCTTATCTGAGAAGCGCTTTATCTGCTCTTCCATTCTAAATGAAAGCTTTGCTGGATAGAGCAATCTTGGATGTAGGTCCTTGCCTTTCATGACTTGGAATACTTCTTTCCAGCCCCTTCTTGCCTGTAAGGTTTCTTTTGAGAAATCAGCTGACAGTCTGATGCGAACTCCTTTGTAGGTGACTGTCCCCTTATCCCTTGCTGCTTCTAGAATTCTCTCCTTCATTTTAATCTTGGGTAATGTAATTATGATGTACCTTGGTGTGTTCCTTCTTGGGTCCAACTTCTTTGGGACTCTCTGAGCTTCCTGGTAGTCTATTTCTTCGCCAGATTGGGGGAAGTTCTTCTTTATTATTTGTTCAAATAAGTTTTCCACTTGTTGCTCTTCCTCTTCCCCTTCTGGTACCCCTATAATTTGGATGTTGGGACATTTAAAGATGTCCTGGAGGTTCCTAAGCCTCTCCTCATTTTTTTGAATCCTTGTTTCTTTCTCGTTTTCTGTTTGTTTGTTTGTTTCTTCCTTCGGGTCCACTCCATTGATTTGAGTCCCAGTTTTCCTCCCATCTCTATTGGTTCCCTGTGCGTTTTCCTTCATTTCACTTATTGTAGCCTGCATTTTTTCATCTAATTTGTGAGCAAAATCAACCAATTCTGTGAGCATCCTGATCACCAGTGCTTTGAACTGTTCATCTGATAGGTTGACTATCTCTTGGTTACTTAGAGGAATTGGCTCTGGAGCTTTGATCTGTTCTGCCGTTTGAGCCATTTTGGGGTTTGTTTGGGTTTTTTTTTTTTTCCTTTTTTTTTGGTCTGGTTGCGGCTGTTACGTATGAGGGGTGGAGCCTTAGGTGTTCCCCAGGGTGGGGCAGCCCAGTCACTGAGTAGTGATGTTGTATGTGGGGGCGGGGTCTGAGAGGGAACAATGGCGCTTGCTCCACTCTCTCTCGGATTCCAGTCCCTCCTGCTGCTTCCCCTTCACCTGGATTATCTGCACACAAATGTGGGACCACCTGGTCAGCCAGCTGCCTTGCGCAGCCTCACTAGGTTTGCATTGTTGCCACCTCCTACCCGGGGCCTGCTAGCTGCCACCTGTGCGCCTGGGGTCTGCTAGCCACTGCTGCCTGCACAGTCTGGGTCTGGCAACCTCCACTTTTTCCTGCAATGACTCCCTCTTACCGGTCTGGGTGAATGGTTGTTGGACTTCCGTACAGTTCAATTTTCTAACAGTTCTGATGTTTTCTTGTTTCTAACTCTTTGTTGTCCTTAATTTTGGTTGTGCAAGGAGGCACTGTGTGTCCACCTATGCCTCCATCTTGGCCGGAACCTGCCTAGACTTTTGAGACACCTGACTTCTCTCTGTTTCTGTCCACTGGTATCCTACTCTCATGGGTCTTTAGCTTACTCCACCTAGTGATCTGGCTAATGCCCAGACCTCAATTGCCTCCTATTTTGCCCTCCCCCTGGACTGATGGAATCCTGCTGTGTGTCTTGTTGAGTGAAAGGTCAAGATCCAGCATTCTTGCTTCAGTTAAGTGAGTTATCTTATAATAAAAAGAAATGCAGGAATGATAGATTTCCTCTTGCTATGATGTGTTACGCCTTTCTAAATGAAATTACCAACCAGTCCCTATAAGGTTTGAGATCCAGAAAGAGGTCTCTGTGGCTTTAAGAGATCAACCAAGGGGTTACCATATCAGAGTAAGCATCTTCCCCTCTACTAGTTGTAAACGAACTAACCCCACAGAGAAAGTCAGCAAGTATCATTACTACTTTGAAGAACTCCAAAAAGTACTATAGCTAAACCATCTAAAATGTTCAGGAGGTACGAACAGGCTGGGTTTACTAGGGTCGGATTCCTTGTGTGGCTCTGGTCAGCATGAGGAAGGGGCAATGGAAAGCTAACAAAGAGGACAGCCCCTGCTGCTGCCTGCTCTCCCCTCCCCCTGCTCTGTTCACCAGGTGTGAAAATACTGTTCCTACTTTGCAGGGAGATGATGAGGCTTAGAAGCCTCAAGGATGGCAGTAGCAGCTTAGGCCAGTACCTGGCACATAGTAATAGTTTAATTAATGTTTGAAGAACAAATGATTTGGACTCCTTTTTACCCCATTTTCAATCTTCCAATTAAGTATTCCTTCAATTAACACTTCTTGAATTGAATTCAAATGTTATTAACAGAGGTTAGGGACCCTTTCTAAAATGTTGGCTTAGGATACCCACCATGTTTCACTACAGCAGTCATTCTCCTTCTGCTTAGGCAGCATATGATCTTTGGCCAAAACCAAATTAATTTGGACCCAACTAATTTGGATCTTAAGGTTTCCTCTCTTAAGTTCGGCGTCTCTGAGCTGTGACTCTCGTGTAATAATACTCTGGTATTTAAAGCTTGGAATCTCAGTTTTAACTAAGGTTGAGAGCAGCCAATTGAATGTAATTGACTAAGAATATTTTATTTGAACAAATTTCAAATATTGATGTGAAAATTATATTGTGTTTTCTTCTAACATCATAGGAATACTAATAGGGACATTCATCTCTGTCTCTCTCTCCACCCCACTGCCCCCTGACCCACCACTCCTTCTCTGGAGTAATTCTGAAGCATCGAATCAGAATCTAAACAACAAGGACCTAGGTACAGCTTTTGAAAACAGTGGAAGTGCCTAAGGATTGCTTTCCCTGAGACTGAAATGCATCTGCCTCTGCTATGAAACCCGGACAGTGACACGTGTGCACACGGGACCTACTGAAGACTAGTGGAGCCAGGACCCAATGCAAGGAGGAAAAGCTGCAATACTTTCCTCACAATAAGAATCCACTCTCCCAGAGATCTTGCCAGGATCCAGGGATTTAATAAGGTATTTTCTACACCTTGTAATGATCTCCCAGTCACAAAGCCAGTCCCTTTACAGCCTGGTCTGCATGAGCACATCTGCTTGCCAAGACTTGGCTGCTTCCTAGTGCAGACTGACTCCGGGTAAAACTGTAAAGGTGTCTAAGTTTGTCTTTCTGACGGCCAGCTCAACTTTCCATACCCTTCTCTAACCTCTCTGTGCCACTTCCCTCTGCCCAGACACCTTCGAGATTCCCAGGCCTTCGGGCACAAGCTCTTGGAAAGGCTTGACATGTGAAATTAAATAACTGGATTTCCTCTTCTAAAAAGTGTTACCTCCATAATTCTGGATGGAGGAATGGGGAGAAATATGCATAGGTTGATGTGCATGCATGTGTGTATATATCTACATGCCTAAGGAAGGCCTTTCCTGGTGCCTTTTAAGTTCAGCAAATGTATAGGGTGTTCTAAGCACTTTGGAAAGGCATGTGTGGGGCAGTGGTTGTCAACCTTGACCACACTGTGGGATCACTGAGGAGGCTTTGTAAACATACCCACATCTTGTTCATACTCCAGCCTGGACGATCAGACTCTCAGCCAGGGTTCCCGACCACCATCACAGAAGAACGCAGTTGGGTTTTTGGCACTGGCAGAATCCCAACCCTGATACTTACAAGTGGCATAATTTTGAATTAATTACTTAACTTTGGCATATTTTAGTGCCTCCATCTATAAAATGGGGTAGTAATACCAATCTCACTGAGGTGAAGGCCCATTAAATGACTAAGAGGTAGTAACTTTGGTTCCTTTTCCCCACTCTGCTGGGCATTGAGGTAGGTGCTAAAAATCACACACAGTATCTAGCCTTGAGTAAACAGACACCTCCCTTTTGACAAAAAGTTTCCTGTGACAGCCCCCTAAACTTCCTCCAGGGCAGTAATTGCTCACTTCTGGATGCACATTAGAATGATTCTCATAATTTTTTAAAAATGCTGATGGAGATTGGCTCCATCCCAAAGATTCTAATTTAATTGATGTGAGATGAGAACTGGGCGCCACTATTTTTTAAAAGCTTCTAATGTGAGTCCAGGGTTAAAAAGCTCCTGCTCTAGAACAAGGACAGATCCATTACTGTGGCACGAACAATAAATAAGTGGTCAAAAGATGGCTTTGCTTTCCAGCTCTGCCACTTTCAGTATGACTGTGGATGTATCACATAAATTCCCCAAAATTGATAATGGAGATAATGTTGTTTGGCTTAAAGCATAGTCATAGGATCGAATAAGATAATGTAAGTAAAAGTGCTCTTTAAACCACCACTTAGCTCATCATTCTGACGATGACAAGGTCTGGAGTTGCAAGTAGTGTGGTCGGTCTGCCACTCTTCCGGAGACTGGCCAGTGCTTGGGGGTGGGACGGGGGATTTGGACATGGAAATACAGAGGGACATGATGTTGACCATAACAGGACTTCGCCCACTTTCTCCAAATGGGAAAAGAGAAAGCTTTTCTCTGGGTTAAAAAAATCCATCGAACCTCACCCTGACTGGCGTGGTTCAGTTGATCGGAGCTGCATCCTGTAACCAGAAAGGTTGCGAGTTTGATCCCCAGTCCAGGCCTGTATGGGAGGCATCCAATCGATGCTTCTCTCTTATGTCAGTGTTTCTCTCTCCCTTCCTCATCTCCAAAAGCAATGGAAAAACATGTCCTCGAGTGAGGATAATTTTTTTTAAATCCATCAAACTTCGAGGCAAATTGAAATAGCAAATTTCTCACCATCCCAAACAAGTTATGTAATATGTAAATAGCTGGGAGGCACTTCTTATTTTTGTAATAACATTTCTGCTTCCTAAACTTGGCTTCCTCCCATTCCTACCGCACTCCCCCATGGACAGGCCTTCAAGGTGGAGTGGAATAGCTCATTATTCTAATCACGCTGGTCCTGGGTATTGAGTTTAATTTAGCTGTCTGTGCTCTAGGCCACTGGGACACTTTCAAACCTGTAGCCCCTGGCCCTGTAAATCAGTCTGAATGTCAGCTGGGAGATGGGAGGCAGCCTTGTGTCTACAAATACCACTCATTACTTCTGTTATGTGAAAATAACAATAAATGTTGCACTTAAAACACTCCTTTGTGGCATTTCTAAATATCAAGAAGGATGAATTGGGGCAGTTTTGTAGGTGCTGCTCTGACTCGCTGTCCTTTCCGTGTGCAGGCATTCTTTGTTGACTGTGGCTGCACGGTGTCCCATCATTTCTTTTAGACCATTGTTCTCACCCTTGGTTCCATCTTTTGGGAGTTCGATAAAAATCAGAATCTCAGGCCTCACCTCAGACTTAGTGATTCAGAACCTGCGTGTTAACCTGCATTTTCCACAAGTGATTCCCATGTATGTTACAGTCTGAAAAGCCAGCCGTGTCTGACAGAATCATTTCATCAAATCCTCACAGACCAAAGTGGCAGTTATTTCCCCATTTCACAGATGAAGCAACGTCAACGCAGATGGGAGCCTTTGCATGACTGGGTCAGGACCACACTGCTAGTGACTGATAAACCAAGACCCAGATCTTCGGGATCCAAAAACAGAGCAGTTTACACCTTTTGACATTGACCTTAAAGGATTTGGTTATTCATAACAGTCGCAGAGAACATGGTGTCTATAGTTTATTTTGCATCCTCTTCTGCATGAAGCAGTTTCTCGGGTTATTCTTAATAGAGTAACTACAAACAGAAAAGGAGGGGAAAGTTCTGAGAGACATACTACCCAGAAAAATAAAGATGGTGAAAAGTAAGGTTTCCATTGATAAGGACCTTTATAAGAAAGCCAGAGAAAAGCTTCAATTTATGGGTTTCTGGTACCCCTGGAAATCTGCACCTCTAGAGAACACAGATAAAACTCCTCAAAGGACTGGAATGAAGGTTAGTAACATAATGAGATAGAAAGCAGATGGAACCGTTTAAAAAAAATCAATACTGACACATGCAGAATACCAATAGAGAAAACACCCCCACTCACCCCCAATCCCTCTACCCTCACCCCCTTACCCCAGCTGCTGAGGTAACCAATCTCCTGAAGCAACACACTGGCTGCATCCTAGGTGGGGCCAAACATCAGGGGCTTTGACTGATGGCTCGGGCCCCACCTCCTGCACTCTTCCCTGCCTGATCCAAACTCAAAGTGCCCGCAGTTCCGGCAGTACCAGAGGCTGAACAAAGAGCACGCCACAAAGGAAAAGCACTGGGATGGGTATGGGAAGACGAACTAACTGTATGATCTTAGATAAGTGACTTGATATCCCTAAATCTCAGTTTCCACATTCATGAAATGAGGGATGACAAACCTGCCCTGCCTCCATCATAGACTTTTTGAGTATCAGCTATGTTGATCCACAGGAAAGTGCTTCGGAGTTCGTGATTTTATCATCTTGAAGCCTGGTGATATGTATGCTGTTATAATGCTAGTTTATCTTGGCCAAGCTGGCATAGACCCTCAAAATTCACACTATCTTGCTTAAAATGGCCCAGTGCTATGCAAAAGCCATCAGCTTCTAGGCTGCCTGAATTAGTATGTCAGGCTCGGTCCTAACAAACTGTGGAAGGTGTAATAATACAGGTTGTTTAAAAGGAACTGGGAACAATCCAGAAAAGGCCCCTAACAAAGGAGCTCCCCAGTGGCAAGCCACACTGCCTCATATTCCACTAAGCAGCAGTATTTGCTTACTTGAATCATGGGCCTTGGGAGACTTGGAAATGCAAATGTTCCTAGGAAAGCATAGTATATTGACTGGTTGCCAGTCTCTTACACTTTAGTCTGAATTAGTCTATCCACAGATTCCTTCAGTACTGCTCTTAAACTCCCCAACCAAAGGAATTGAAAGGTAATTTCAATAGTAGAAAAAGGAAAAAATTTTGGAGACTGAGACACTGCCTTGAGGAGCAGACCTGGGCAGAGTGCTGCAGGGTGATATGAGAGGGCACTGGGGGCCTCAGAGGAGGTAAAAGTCCAAACTGATGAAAGGAACACTAAACAAAGGAATGGTAGAGAATGCTGAATCAAACTCACATTATACATTTTCTCAAGGTCTAAAGGGGGAAGAATTGAATTCTATGTTCCTTTGCCTAGCCTGACTCCCTCTTTGGGACAATTATTTTCCTTTTCCTCTTTGTAGCAAAGTTTAGCTTGACATTGCTGCAGGTAATGGAAAAACAAACAAAGTTAATGTAACAATCTTGACCATTGCTCATTGTAAATCATTATTTATCCCAGACAGGTAATTATCTGTAAGGCTTTCCTAAACGTAACATCTTTTAATCAAAAGTCCTTTAGAGTGTGTTGGAAGGCTTTTGTCCAATATGAGCTACCTATTTTAAGACAAACACATTCAGGGTTCTAAAAAAGATCCTCTAAGGTAGTAGACCAGGGAAGTGTTCTAGAACCCTTCATTGGTGCAACATCCTGCCTCAGTTTCCCCAGGGTGATCAGTGTCTGGAGAGCTGAAGATGAGACAAAGAGAGGACAGCACTGATTCAAGCAAACAGAAATGGATAGCTTACATTTCCCCGATGGACCCTAATGAATTCTGTTCCCCAAACTTAGACATTTGTGAACCTGTAAACTAGTCAGCTCATTCACATCCCAGCCAGTCACTGGCCGGTGGATACAAAACACCCAGGGTGTCCATGGCAATCACTTTTGACCCCACCCTAGCTCCAAATTCCTGTGCTCCTCTAACTTTGGTGGATCCTCTAACCTCTAACCCAATGGTCTTCCCTTACAATTCTGCCCTTACTCTCATCCATTGCATTCGACCCCTGGATTCAGATTCCAAATCTGATCCTCAGAAGTCTACTCAGTGCAATAGATTGAATTTACTCATCACCAAGTATTCTGATTCTCCTCCCTGCGGGAGGATTATAAAAGCTTGCTCTTTTAAGCTGCAGAGAAGCTATGGGCTCACTTGGCCGATGAAAAGTGGGCAGGAGTGACATGGTTTGCCATCTCTCTTGTCCTTCTTTCTCAATGACAGGAAAGGTTCTAGGGAGAAGCCTTTCCACCAGCCTGGTCCCAGCATGGAGCTGCAGCTGGGCCGTGTCAGACACAGGAGAAATAAACCTTTGTTATCATAAACATTGAGATCTGGGAGCCTTATTTGTTACTGTAGCATAACCAATTCACACATTCTTGGATTCCTACCCTTTACAGAAATTCTAGACAGACAAGATACACAGACTGCCAGATGACTCCAGCCCCAACACACCTCGATATTCAGAGAGAAAACAGACCCCTCAGCCAGGGAAAAGCAACCTATTCAGGTATCCTATGATAATTCATCTCCTGGGAAGTGGTGTATAATGTTCTGAGCACTTGATTTCATCTGTGTTTTGGAGATTTATATCCTTTTAATAAAATCTCACCCCAGAACCTAGCATGCTACCTATTACCATGGTCCCTTCTGAGGGCACGAAGCATTATCACCTGAGAAGGTCGTCATGAAACCTCATGGCATGGCCCTCTCTCAGGCCTTGTATGAGGAAGTCGACCATCTGTCCTTGCCTAGGCCATCTACTCATCAAGAAAATTACCAAACTCTATCCAATACTAACTACAGAACTGAATTTCTAAAAACCCAGCAGCAGTCATTAGAAGTGTTATTTTTTATGTCACATTTTCTTCACATATGGATTTTTCTTACTTCTTCTTATTCACCTTCTCAACCATGAAAATAAGATGGCAAGTTCAAGACCACTGCTCCAGGGTCTGACAAACATAGGTTCTGATTGGTGTGATCTCGGGAATGTTTGTGCCCACGCGCCCCCCGGGCTTCCCCTCCTTGCCTGTGAGTCTGGGATAACTATTCAGAGGCTGCCCCTTGCTGTGAGGTGTGCCTGATGCTGAGTACGAAGGCTTTCCCCAAACAGGGGCTGCTCACTGCCATCACATTAATGAGCCCCAAATTCCCTCCTTATTGATAACGATAAAGCCCAGGGAATATTTTGGGGAGGCATTTCCTTCATTAAGGTGATGTGTTAAAATTGTGTATTTCTGTGTGTATCTCCTAGCCCCACCCCACACCTCCAAGAGAACATGTTATCTTGAGGATTGAGGTTGTGATAGACTCAAGTAGCTACCAAATGGCTCGAAGTGTAATAAATGTTCGATACAGGCTGTTAAATAGGATAATGAATGAACAGACTCAAAATGGTGAGTCTTACAAAATAATTTACTACTACTAATTCTTTCTACTTCTTTCCCCTTAGTTCTCTCAAAAGAAGGGAATATGAATGTGTGTGTCTGACACGCTGAGCTCTTTAGGAGTGTTAGGTCAAAAAAATATGTTTAAAAATGTGTTCTGTTGAAATGAAGTTGGAGAGGAGAGGTTCCGCCCCTCGGTGGCTAGTTACTGTTCATCGTTCTTTAACTCTGCCATGCCGCAAGGGGCTCAGCAATGAACAGAGCAATTCTGCTGTGCTGGCTGATTTTCATTGTGTTCCGGCTGATGTACACAATTTATTAGCAGGAGTTACAGCCATCCAGAGATTTAAATTATAAATGAAATCATAATAAAAATTTTAAAAGGTAGCCAACATCCCAGCCTGTGTTCAATTTTATAGATTGCGAAAAATAAGTGTTTGGTTTTGTTCTTAAATAGATCCTGATCTTTCCCTTCCCTGTCCTCAGTTTCTGGTACCCAACCAAAGCCTTGTTTTGGCTCATCCGTTCCACTATCCACGTTTCCTCCCAAAGCCCGGAATGGGTTCCAGGAGATCTGGATCCACCTGGATATAAAATAATCTTTATCACTATCAACCACACTATCGTTCTGAAATGTGCTGGAAATATGGGGTAGCTCCCTCCCAAAAGCACATTCAGAAAGTGCACTAAAATGCGGTGCTTAGCAAACCGTGTTCTATGACCACCTGCCTCAGAATCCCTAGGATGGGTGGGTTGAAACACTGACTGCTGAGCCCTGCCCCAGATGGGCTGGAGCAGTTCCAGGGAGGGAAGCATGGGATCAATGTTTCTAATAAGCTCCCTAGGAAAATCTTGCACACATGCCATTATGAGAATCACTGGTACACCTGTTAAGAGCATGGGCTCTAGAGCCAGGTGGGACCTGGTTTGAATTCTTACTAGCTACGTGACCTTAAGCAAGTTACTTAACTTCCCTAAACCTCAATGCCCACACATCTGAAAAACGACCCCACAGTGGGTTGGAAAGACAAAATAAAGTGAGGCTATGCATGTGAATCAGTGCTTCTCAAACTGCACATGCAGAGGAATCACCTAGAGATCTTGTTAAGATGCAAATTCTGATTCAGTGGATGTGGGTTGGAGCCTGAGAGTCTGACTTTTTCTAGCAAGTTCCTTGGTAAAACCAATGCTGCTGGTCCCCTGTCCACAACTTGAATAATTGCCAGACAATAATAAATTCTAAATAAATGTTAGATCTTCCATTTTAAGAATTGGCTGGGCAAGGACGGAAACGTAGAGAGACCAGCGATTTTTTAAAAACCCTGATAATCCATCATAACTACCTGTGGTGCTTTGAAAAAATGCAGCTGCCTGGGCTCCCATCTTCAAAGATTCTGCTTTGGCGTCTTTATGGTGCAGCCCCGGGGTCTGTGTTTGTGAAGTGCAGCGAGTGAGCCAGGATTGAGAACCACTGGGTCTAAAGTATAAAGTATCTGAAATGAAATTTATTTTACAGCCACTAAGGGATGTCAAAATGTTCCTCTCATTATTACTACAAAACATTCACTCATCATTGCTATACACCGAATGTTTGTGTCTTCCCAAAAATTTATATGTTGAAATCCTAATCTCCAAGGTGATGGCATTTGGAAGTAAGCCCCTGGGAGGTGACTGGTCACGAAGGTGGAACCCTCGAGAATGGGATCGGAGTCCTTATAAAAGAGACCCCAGAGGGCACCCTCAGCCCTTCCACCTTGTGAGGACACGGTGAGAAGTGCCATCTATGAACCAGGAAGAGGGCCCCACCAGGCACGGAATCTGCTGGTGCCTCAATCTTGATCTTATCAGCCTCCAGAACTGTGGGAAATAAGTTTCTGTTGTTTGTTTGTTTTTAAGTATATCTTTTTTAAAAGATTTTATGTATCTTTAGACAGAGGGGAAGCGAGGGAGAAAGAGAGGGACAGAAACATCAATGTATGGTTGCCACCAGCACACCCCCTACTAGGGACCTGGCCGGCAACCCAGTCATGTGCCTAGCCTAGGAATTGAATTTACGACCCTTTGGTTTGCAGGCCAGCACTCAATCCACTGAGCCACACCAACCAGGGAACTTTCTGTTGTTCGTAAACCCCCCAGCCTATGGTATTTTGTTACAGCAGCTCATACAGACTAAGATACTCTGATGCCAGTGTAAAGCTTGCTGCCTGAGTCATGGCTGTGAACAAAGGAAAGAGAAAACTTTGGTCTTAGCTCCTAGACTGCTCTAGCAATTCATTACAGGGCCAGTTTCAGTTGCTTTTCTTTCCCTTACTATACAAAGGAAGAAAAGGTTACAAGAGGCAAACATAATAAAGGCCCCATCCACCTTCATCACTTAATAGCTGTGGGGTCTTGGACATGGTACATTAACTCTCTGCTCCTCATCTGTAAAACAGGGATGACATCTAGAACACCTATCTCATACGCTTGTTGTGAGAGTCAAAGTGGAGTCCACGGACCAGCAGTATCAGCATTCCCTGAGAGCTGATTTGAATGCAGAATCTCAGAACAGAACTACTGAATAAGAATCCACATTTTAACAAGACACTCCTGACCTGGCCGGGTGGTTCACTTGGTTGGAGCATCATCCCATGCACAAAAAGGTTGTGGGTTTGATTCATGGTCAGGGCACATACCTATGTCCCAAGTTCAATCCCTGGTCTGGGCACCTATGGGGTGGGGGGCAACTGATCAATGTTTCTCTCTCACATCTCTCTCTCACTCTCACTCTTGTGCTCCCTCTCTCCCTCCCCTACCTCTTCTCTAAAATCAACATATCCTTGGGCAAGGATTAAAAATTTTTTTTTAATTTAACATGACACTGCCTGCCCACCCAGTGATTCCTTTGCAAAGGAATCATTTATGGTACTAAAAAATTATAGGAACTGCTTCATGATACTAAAAAATTATAGGAAAGCTTTGTAAGATGAAATAACCCTTGTCCCTTAGGGTCCTACAGTCTCACCAGAGAGAAGCAAGTCATATATTATACATGAACAATTAGAGATGGGTACAAAGTCAGCAAAATCCATTGCTAAGGAGTGTCCACACTTTCCAGAAACCAAAACCATTAAAAAACAATAGCAACAACACCAGCATCGAACATTCTTTCTAGTTCTGATGATAAGAATCGCTGCTTTCCAAGTGTCTCCACAATCAAGGAACAAATAAGGTAATAAAGAATGCGAATGTTTGTATGTCATAGTGGGATAAAAGGATGGGGTTGTTCAAGACCAGAGCTGACTATCTTGGGCACGGCTTCTGAAACGTAAATGTGCACCTTGTGAAAATCTAGACCCTGAGATGAGGCCTGAAATTCTGCATCTGTAGCAAACCCCCAGGAGATGCCCAGGCTACTAGCCCACGGACAGCACTTTGAGGGATTCAGGCCACCCAGGCCCAGTCCCAGCAGCCATGAGGCCCAGAGAGTAATCAATACCTTAGTACACGTTAACATACCTGTGGCTCCATGGATCGGGAGCACTATTCTCACTCATATTAGAGTTAACTCATAATTTATATTGGAACCAGCAAGTGTTGTTTCTGCACCTGAGTGCATCTTTATGTTTTTCATTGTATTTTTTATTGAATTTATCAGGATAACATTGGTAAATAAAATTATACAGGTTTCAGGGGTACACGTCTGTAATACGTCATCTGTACACTGTATTGCGTGTTCACCACCCAAGTCAATCTCCTTCCATCACCATTTATTCCCCTTTACCCTCTGCTACCTCCTCGCAACCCCCCTTTCCCTCTGGTAATCACCATACAGTTGTCTATGAGGGTTTTTACCCTTAATTCCTTCACCTTTTTCACCAAGTCCCCTAACCCCCACCCCTCTGACAGCTGTCAGTCTGTTTTCTGTATCTATGTGTCTGTTTCTACTTTGTTAGTTTATTTTGTTCACTAGATTCTACATATAAGTGAAATAATATGGTATTTGTCTTTCCCTGACTGATTTATTTCACTCACAATAGCCAAGATTTGGAAGCTGCCTAAGTGCCTATCAGTAGATGAAAGGATAAAAAAACTGTGGGTACATTTACAAAATGAAATAATACTTGGCCGTTAAAAAAGGAAATCTTACCTTTTGGGAAAGCATAGATGGAAATGGAGAGTATTGTGCTAACCGAGGGCATCTTTAGTGCCTCTTACACACGAGTGAGGGTGGATAGGAAGTCACCTACCTCAGTGCCTAAGTATAGCACCACCTTGTGGTAAGATATATGTCAGCCAATGCTGTTGATGGGAAGGAAACCAACAGGCGATGATAGGGCTCTGCAAGCTGGGAAGCCTGTGAGAACAAACCTTTCCGACCCTCTGGAACTGCGTAGTTATGTTCATCTGCATGTCTCTCCCTGGAGCAGAAAGATGTGAGTGCACAGTTTCCAGGAGCTACACCACGTTCTTTCTGTGGCACCTACTTTGTGCACAGATGCTTAACAGCTGTGTCAGTTCACCCTTCTGCAAACTCCCTAGGGAACTGGTTTCATGGCATTTTTTCTTGGTGTAGCATTTGCACCCCCAGATTCCTGGGTCTACATGTTTGATGGGTCCAGTAGTCCTGTACCATCTCCTTCTACCTGGCTCATGATATAATTTTTAGCAGAAAATTTATCCATAAGAAAAGAGTATCTTTAGTAAACATTTCCAAGAAAGCCTGAGCAAGCTCAATATTCAAACATTTACATACTATATTCTTATTGGAAAAATAAAAATATCACTGGGGAAAAATGAATAAATTTGACTGCATAATATATTGATAACTTCTTTTTGGCAAAAACATCAAAAACAAGGTTAGACAAGTGGAAAACTGGAAAAATATTCCCAATTTAAAAAAATATTTAGTACTCGAAGAACAAATCAACAAGAGAAATAACCATAATAGAAAAGTAGACAAAGAACACAACCTGGGAATTCACACAAGCAACACATATACACATGCTCAATAAATCCACACATAAACACTCTAGTAATCCCAAAATGCAAATGAAAAGAAAACACTTTGCCTATGAGATGACTAAAGATGAAAAGTATCGACAACCTGCCTTTTGGCGAGCGTTGGGTCGATGGCCCTGTCATGTACTCTGTTGATGGGAAAATAAATCAGTCAAATGCGTAGAGCATGTCTTTAAATTCAGATCTCAGAGGCAGCAATCCCGTTCCTAGACATCTACCATGAGGAGATAATCTCACTACAAGATGAATATCTGTTCATCTGTATAGAGTCCTTGTACAAGTGTCAGGGATTGGATTAGGAATTAGCTGTATGGCTGAGAACAAAACAACCAAACTGCCTGCCTTCGAGGAGTATGCACTGTAGTCCGGGGAGACAAATGGAAAAACTTCAGTTGCGTGTATTTGCAAGTGTGTTGACAGTGGTGGTGGTGATATCGGTAAGGAAAACAAAGCAGGGTAAAGGCAGTAAGAAATGGAATGTGCTACTCCTAACAGGGCAGTTAGGAAAGGCCTCTGTGATACAGAGACATTGAGCAGAGACTTGCAGGACGTAGGGAAGCAAAGTGTAGGCATAGCTACAGAAAGATGATTCCAGGCCAAGGGACGAGCAGGTACAAAGGTGGGACCCAGTAAGGATGGAGCAGAGTGAGGGAGAGTGAAGAGGTAGAAGCTGAGGGGGTGGTCCTCTGAGACTACCCAGAGCCTCATCGGCCACAGTAAGGCCATTGCGGTTTCACCATTAACGAAACAGAATTGGAGGGCTTTGAGCAGAGGACAGGTGGTCTATGACCTGAATCTGTAAAGACTTTCTGCTTCCTAGGTGGAGAATAGGTGGAACTGGGCAAAAGTGTGAGCCGGAGGACCACTCAGGATGTGATTACAATAACCCAGATGAGGCGTGATGGGGGAGGGTGACAGTGGAGAGGGGTGAAGGTGGTTTAATTCTAGATACGTTCTGAAGGGAGAGCCATGAGAATCTCCTGACAGAGCAGATGTGAGCTGTAAGAGAATTACAGGCATGCAGGATGACTCAGATTTTTGGCTGAGGAGTACACTTATTGACATGGGAAGCCGGTGGAAAGAAACTTGAGTGAGATGAAGTCAGAGAAATCAAGGGCTTTCGATTTGTCAAGTTTCAATTGTCTATTAGACTTTGAAGTTGAGATGTCAAGTAGGCACTTAAATTAAGAATCTGGAGTTCAGAGAGCAGTCTGGGCTTATGGATAGTGTTCAGTCCTGAGACCAGATAAGATCTACTAAGGAATGAATGGAGATGGAGAAGAGGCCTGTGGTCTGAACACTGGGATGCTCCAAAACTGGAGTGGGGAGAACAAGGAGAAACAAGCAAAGGAGACTATGGGCAGTGAAAAGCAGTGGCTACTGACATAGAAGAAAATGCAAGAAAGTGATTTTGTGGAAGGCAAGTGAAGAATTCCGAGAAAGAAATGGTCAATGTGTCAAAAGAAGGTTGAAGATGAAGGACCACCCCCCCACCCCTGCCCCCCCCACCACACACACACACACACTGGGTTGGACAGCACGGTGGCCACTGACAACCTTGGTAAGAACTGTCCAGGAGGGCGGCGGAGGCAGCCTGGTTGGAGTGGGTGCAAGGGATAGCAGGAGGATTGAAACTGATGCTGGTGAGTACAACACCTCTTTCTAGAATTTAAGGTGTCTAGGGAAACAAAGAACATGGGCTGTAGCTGGAGGTGGAGTGACATCAAGGAAGTTTTTTTTTTTTTAATCCTCACCTGAGGCTACTTCTATTAATTTTAGAGAGAAAGGAAGGGAGAGAGAGTGAGAGGGAAAGAGAGAGAGAGAAACCCCTAAGTATCCCATCAGCAGATCAAGCCCACAACCTAGGTATGTTCCCTGACCGAGATCAAACCCACAATCTTTTTTTGGTGTACCAGATGATGCCCCGAACAACTGAGCCACCCTGCCAAGACAAGGCAGATTTATTTTTAAAAATGAGTGCTATTATCTGAGATCTGTTTCCTAAAGAAAGGGTATGGCAGAAAGGAAGTAATGACAAAGGAATTAAGGGAGATAAGATGGGATCCAATTAACAAAAGAAGGGATACCTTGGATAGAAGCAGACACAAATAATATGTTATACAATGGTTTATAATGGTAAAAAAATTGGAAATAATACAATGCAATCATTAAAATTGATAGTGAAGATTCTGTATTTTTTTACGCAGTAATGTATCCACAATAAAAAAAAATGATGTTTTATACTGAATACCTATAATTTGCTTAAAGGTATTTTCTCCACTTAGAGCTGATGCAATAAGACAGACTATGCCCCACAATGAAGCCCTTTTAGAGGCTTTGAATGGTCTTCATCCCTTCAAGGCTCCCCTTTTCCCATCTACCCCCTCCTTTACAAAAGTCAGTTCAAGCCCTGGCTGGGTAGCTCAGTTAGTTGGAGCATCATCCCATACACCAAAAGGTTGCAGGTTCAATTCCTAGTCAGGGCACATACCTAGTTTGGAGGACTTATGGGAGGTAGCCAATCGATTTTTTCCTCTCACATCAGTGTTTCTCTTTCTCTCTCTCTCTCTCCCTCCCTCCCCCTCCTTTTCTCTCTCTCTCAGATCAATAAACATGTCTTTGGGTGAGGATTTAAAAAAAGAAAAGAAAAACACCCCATCGATTCAAATCCCAAGTCTGCTACTAATTAGCTTCTTGCTTTTGACCAATATATTTAACCTTCATAAGCCTGTTTCTTCATCTGTAAAATAATTATGTTAAAAAATTTGCCTCAGTAGGCTGTTTTGAGGATCAAAGAAGATAAAGCAAGTAAAATGCCTAGGATGGCACCTGGCACATAACAGGTACTAAGTACTAGGGTGTTACTACCTGGATTGTGCTACCTATTTACTTCCCTAGGGCAAGCCTAGTATGCTATACACACACACTTAGAGGAAAAAATGAAGAGAGCCCACTCTTATAAATAGCAATGGCACTGACTTTTCTTTTTCCTATTTCTGGTGACCCTGATCTCTTCCCTGTCTAATGCTGAGGGGTATTTTTGAAACCAAGAAAAAAAATTCCCACAGCTTCTCAGTTGCTAGCAAACATTCAAAAATTTGACTAATCTGCCCTCTAGTGGTAGACATAATAACTGCCACTTCTTTTCCCCCCGACTGGAGTTGAACTATAAATGGCCCCAAAAGGGTAGCATCAGAGGTGTTTGCCTCACCTCCCACTGCTGATCCTGCCACCACAACATAAAGGCACAAAAATGCCTAACTAAAACTGGCCTAGTGCTCACTACTTCGCGTTAAGACTTTAAAGGTCCTTTTAAAAATGCATACCTGTGCCTAGGAGGAACGTCTGCCTGTGAAGCCTTTAGTTTGAATTCAGTCAGCCTGGGACTCAATGGGATGAAAGTCAGCAAGCCCATGGGGTGTTAGCCACAGAAGTGAGCTTAAAGGGGCCCCTGGCTATTCCAAAGATGATGAGCAGAAAATGAAAATCTCCAATATGCTTCCTCTGCTCCCTCAAAAATTGCAATTTTCTATCTAGTGGTAATACCTCAAAACAGTAGATGATATGATAAGGTTGAAAATTAGGTCATGGAGTAAAGGAATACAAAAATGTCCTAGCCTAGAAGGTGATTGTCTTTAATACATACATTAGTATGCATTTGTGCTGGCGTAAAGAACCTTATATTTTGGGTCAAAGTCCTGGGGATTGAGTACCAATGAATTGGGGATAAGGGAATTAACTCCCAGAAATAGGATAAGTCTTTTTCTAAATTAAAGCACAGACTTATTTTTGAAGCTGGATAATATTATAATAATCAGAACACAGACCTGAAAAGAGTCTAATATCTAATATTTGTGGGTGCATATATTCTTTCACTTGTTAATCAGATATTATAGAGGCCATGAAGTTCAAACACTGAGTTCTCTACTCAGCCCTACAGAGATACAAGATAAATCAGAGAGAGCAGTTTCCTTCTCAGTGTTTGCATTCTACCAGAGGATGTGGCATAGTCACAAAATAATTACAAAGCTTGGTAGCAGGTGCCATTGATGTTAAGCAGAGATAGTTCAGAATACAGTCTGATAAGAGTTGGCTTAAACAGAAACACAGAAAGTACAGAGTAGGGAGTACCACAAGTACTCAGTACGTATTTACTGAGTGATTGGGGGTGGAGTGAAAAATGGGGTGAACAGAGAGAAATAGGAAGAGTATGGAGTTTAGTGTCAGAAACACCGGCTCTGTCAGTTGAGCCATGTAACACTTGGGCAACTCCAGGGCTCCATAAAATGGTAGATGCTAGAATGTTTAAGACTATTTTGGCCTTGAAAGATGGGGAGGTTATAGATGTGCGGAAATAAAGAGAAGGGCACTCGTAACCCACTACTTACCAAGCACATGCTTGGCTTGACACTCCAAGGAATCCTCCTTCCCAACAAGAAGATCCCATTATAAAAAAGCAGCATGGCAGCATGCTAGGAAGACAAAAGCAGCCCTGGGAGCCCCACACCAGTGAGACACAAGAAAATCTCATATACTTTGCGCATCTGCGATGTTATGATTCTGCGCTGTGAAGTCCTGACTTGTAAGCATGTGAACAACAGAGTCGTTTCATGTACATCACAATCTTTGCACTAACTTCAAGAGGAAGTGTTACACATTGAATTGTGTCCCACCTCCAAAAAATTCATGTTGCATACCATATACTGGGTGGCTTATAAACAACAAAAACTTAGTTTTCACAGTCCTGGAGGCTGGGAAGTCTAAGACCAAGGCACCAGCGGTTTCAGTGTCCGGTGAGCACCTTTTTCCTGGTTCATAGATGGCTGTTCTGCTATGTGCTCACCTGGCAGAAGGGGCAAGGGAACTCTTTGGGGCCTCCTTTATGAGAATATTGATCTCGCCCTGACTGGTATGGCTCAGTGGGTTGGGCAACATCATGCCTGGGTTGCGGGCCAGGCCCCCAGTTGGGGGCATTCGAGAGGCAACTGATCAATGTTTCTCTCTCACATCAATATTTCTCTCCCTCTCTTTCTCCCTCCCATCCCGTCTCTCTAAAAATAAATAAATAAAATCTTAAAAAAAAAAAAAAGAAAAGAACACCAATCCCATCCAGGAGGGCTATACCCTCATGACCTAATAACCCCTCAAATGCATCACATTGGGGAGTTAGGATTTAACATGTGAACTTGGGGGGAACATAAACATTCAGTCTATAGAACCACCCACTGCAATTGTCTCCTGGGTCCTCTGGCCACAGATCCCTGTCCGTGGGGAAAGAGATCACCTTTCCCACTAGCCATGAACATCTTGAGAGGTGGCTCTATGTCTTATATATCTTTATGCTCATTGTCTAGTAAAAAGCCTGGTAACAGCAGGTGTTCATTAAAGGTTGAATTAATGCACCTAACCAGGGAGAACAATGATCTCACTACATAATAAACAAATAGCCTGTGTGACAAGGGCTCTAGCTGTCACATTTCATAGGTCATAGAAGACTTCATGGAGGAGATAGGACATGAACTAGAACTGAAAGACATGAAAGGGTATGAAGAGCACGTGCCACAAGGGCACTAGTAGTGACAGGAGCAGCAAACACTTGCCTGACACTTAGCGTATGCCAGGTACCATCTTAAGGACTTTACATCAGTGGCTCATTCCATCCTCACAACAGCCCTGTAAGCAAGTACCGCTATCGCCCAGACCCCACCAGTCTGGCCTCCAGGACTGCCGTCTCCCCCGCCACGCTGGGGAATGGCGCCAACTCAGACGTGCGGATGATCACAGCGTGGCCTGTCTCAGTTAACGAGTAGCGGAAGGGGTGTCGTGGAATAAGGTTGAACAGATAAGAACACCATAATAATATGTCTGCATAGTACTTTGTAGTTTACAAAGTGCTTTCAGATGCACTATTTTGTTTGACTGTGAATAAGGCATGGTGGATATTATTATTCCTGTTTTACAAATACAGAAACCAAGGCTCAAAGCTATGAGTAATAAACTCAAACTCTGAGCTCTGCTCTTTTTAGTGCTATATTCTATCTAGAGGATCTGGAAAGCTGTTCAGAGACATTTGGAGTTGATGTATTATATAAAAGAGCAGGGCAGGAATGCTTACAGAGGAACGTCTGGCTGAGAGAGTTGTCCCATGTCATCGCTTTCTGCAATGCTGAGGGAAAAAACAAGTCCAAACATACAGCCATTGAAGCAAGCATAAATTTACTCTGGTAGCTGTGCTTGGCAGTGTTCTAGAAGAACAGAATTCCTTTCAATATGCCTGTTTAAGCAAACTACAATCATTTAAATAAATATTTTACACCACCACCAGACAAAAATACCATATGCATTATATTATCAAGACACTGCTCCTTTTGAAATTGCTAGAGTATGTTAGGTCCCCGCCTGTCTTCTTCCTGCTGCCAATGATTTGTAGCTGGAATTCCTCCTTTCTGGAAACTGTACAGTGTTCAGCATATGTGCTGGATCTTTGGTGTAGCACAACCACCAATTGTCTCCTCAGTAGTCACTGACTTCCTTCTGCGAATCCTAGCTCTCAGTTTGCTAGTTCTGTGGGAACCTCACTTTAGGCTTGAACAGGGCATTGGCTGGGTATATAGACATGTGAGAAATTAACAGACTATTGCACTTAACACTCAGTCTTGTAAGAGCCATTCACATGTCTGCACTGCCTTTTTGAGGTCAGGATTATATCTATCATGCACATTGCTGTATCCTCAATATCTGGTGAATATTCTTAAGCAAATTACTGGCACTTAATGAGTGCTCAGTGAATATTTAGTGAATAGATACAATGCAGCCAAAATGCTTATAAATAGATAATTACCATCTTGTTAAGATGTCCAGCACATAGATACTTCTCAGATTTCTGCATGAGAGCTGCCATAAAGAGAAATATGATACAACAGAAAGATAACAGGGCCCTGACTGGTGTGGCTCAGCTGGTTCAGTGTTGTTCTGCAAAACAAAAGGTCACACGGGTTCCGTTCCTGGTCAGGGCACATGCCTGGGTTGTGGGCCAGGTCCCCAGTCAGTTCACTAGTTCTGAGAGGCAACTGATCAATGTTTCTCTCCCTCTCTTTCTCCCTCTGTTCCTCTCTCTCTAAAAATAAATCATAATTTTTTTAAAAATCTATAAAATAAAGTTAACACCAATCCATCATATTATTACTTTTCTGGACACTTCCATCAAGGGAGGTGAAAATAACAGTGGGTTCTTAGCTCCATGCTCAATGTTTCATGTGAATTATAGATATTAGAGTCCCCACTTTATAGGTGAGGAAATTGAGCGACTGACTTTCTAAATTAGTAAATGGCAGAGCTAGGATAAGAACTCTAAATCCAACATACTTTTTCTACTATACCTCATACCTATATCACAAGTGGACACAGTCTATATTAATAAAAGAAACCACTATTCTCATTTTAATGGTGGTAGGACCTGTCTCTGTTATCTATTCATACTATGCTTCCCCTTTCTTTTTTTTTAAAGATTTTATTTATTTATTTTCAGAGAGAGGAGAAGGGAGGGAGAGAGGGGGAGAGAAACATTGATGTGCAAGAGAAACATCAGTTGGTTGCCTCTTGCAAACCCCCAACTGGGAACCTGACCCACAACCCAGACGTGTGCCCTGACTAGGAATCAAACCAGCGACCTTTCAGTTTGCAGGCTGGCGCTCAATCCACTGAGCGACACCAGCCAGGGTCCCTTCTCTATTCTATTACCCTGTCCTAAATTTATCTCATATGGGACTTTGTGTAGAGCATTGATTATTCTCAAATTTTAATGTGTGTGTATACTGCCTGCAGATCTACTTCAAATGCAGAAGACTCTGGTTCAGCAGATCGGGCAGTGGGGGAGTGCTGAAAGTCTGCATTCTAACAAGGTCCCAGGTGCTGAGGATGCTTCTGGTCCTCGACTATACTTTGGGTAGCAAGGGTGTGGATTAGTGTATTCACTGGTAAATGGAAATAATTTTTGGATGATGAGGACTCTGACTCAATAGTGCTGATTCATGTTATATAAAAGCTGAATTGGATAGAGCAGGTCAAACAGCAGTAACATAGAAACTATAGTGCAGAAGTCGCCTGACCAGAGTCTGTATTGGTGGCCAAACTTTAGTATGATCTTTTATAGTTATATGCTTCTATGTAGGATATTTACAACTGCTCAGTAAGATAGGATGGGTATTAAAATTCCTGGCACAGGTGGCTTCTGGCCATGATAGAAGCGTAGGCAGACACGCTTAGCCCTCTCATAGAGCCATAAGAAGGGTCACAACTAACTTCAAAACTAAAAACAACCAAAACTTCCAGAAAATCAAGCTGTATGAAAGTCTAACATCCAAAGGTTTAAAGAAAAAATAGTCATCCAGTGGGGTAGGAGCAGAGACAGAGAGCCAGTGCAAAGCGGACACAGTGTGGTGGCAGCGAGGTGGTGCTGGCCAGGTGTGTGGTCCCACATTCATGTTTGGTAGATAAAAACTGGGAGGGACACCTGGGGAGCAAGTAATCAGACCACACAACCCAAGGTTCCAGTGCATGGAGAATAAAGCCTCATAACTTCTGGCTGTAAAAACCAGTGAGGGTTGGGGAGGTGAAAGAAACTGCCAGTCTCTCAGGAGAGTCCATTTAAAGGACACGTTTGGTCCTAGAATATATGCAAACCCAGCTACTGTGGGATTCAGCACCAGAGAAGCAGCCAGAATGGCACCAGTTGCATACAGGAAGTGGAGAAGTGACTAGAAACTGGGCAAGAGCAGAGCAAGCCTCTGGCAGCCAGACAGTGGCATTGTCCCCTAACTCCTCCCCCACATACAGCACCACAAAGTGGCAAAGTGGGTTTCCCCTGCCCTGGTGAATACCTAAGGCTCTGCCCCTTACAATGTAACAGATGCATCAAGTCAGGGAGTCAAAGCAGCTCTACCTGATACACAGAAACAAACACGGGGAGGCTGCCAAATTAAGGAGACAAAGAAATATGTTCCAAATGAAAGAACAGACCAAAACTCCAGAAAAAGAACTAAGTGAAATGGAGATAGCCAACCTATCAGATGCAGAGTTCAAAACCCTGCTGATAAGGATGCTCAGAGAACTGACTGAATACAGCAAACACATAAGGGAAGAAATGAGGGCTACACTAAGTGAAATAAACAAAAATTCACAGGGAATCAACAGTGAAGAGAAAGAAGCTGGGGTTCCAAATCAATGAGTTGGAACATAAGGAAGAAATAAATAGTCAACCAGTATAAAATGATGAAAGAAGAATTTTAAAAAGAATGTGGAGAGAATAAGAAGACTCTAGGACATCTCCAAATGTGCCAACATCTGGATCACAGGGGTGCCGGAAGGAGAAGAGGAGGAGGAAGAAATTGAAAACTTATTTGAAAAAATAATGAAAGAAAACTGCCTTAATTTGGCAAAGGAAATAGACATACAAGTCCAGGAAGCACAGAGAGTCCTAAAGAAGTTGGACCCAAAGAGGACCACACTAATACACATCATAATTAAAATGCCAAAGGTTAAAGATAAAGAGAATCTTAAAAGCAACAAGAGAAAAGAAGACCATTACCTACAAAGGAGTTCCCATAAGACCATCCGCTGATTTCTCAAAAGAAACTTTGCAGGCAAGAAGTATTCAAACTGATGAAAAGCAAGGACCTACAACCAAGATAACTCTATCCAGCAAATCTATCACTTAGAATGGAAGGACAGATAAAGTGCTTCCCAGACAAAGTGAAGCTAAAGGAGTTCATCATCACCAAGCCCTTATTATATGAAATGTTAAAGGGACTTAACACATTTAAGAAAAAGAAAATCAGCCCTAGCTGGTGTGGCTCAGTGGATTGAGTACTGACTTGAGAATCAAAGGGCTGCTGGTTTAATTCCCAGTCAGGGCACATGCCTAGGTTGCTGACCAGGTCCCCAGTAGCGGGTGCATGAGAGGCAACTACACATTGATGTTTTTCTCCCTCTTTTTCTCCCTCCTTTCCCCTCTCTCTAAAAATAAATATATAAAAACCTTTTTAAAAAGAAAAAGAAGATCAAAACCATGAACAGTGAAATGGCAAAAAAAACTCACAACTATCAACAACTGAGTCTAAAAAACAAACTAAGCAAACAATAGAACAGGAACAGAATCATAGAAATGGAGATCATATGGAGGGTTATCAGTGGGGAGTGGGATGCGTTAAAATGGGAGAAAAGCTACAAGGATTAAGAAGCATAATTGGGAGGGACTTCTGGCCAAGATGAAGGCATAGGCAGAAACACTGTGCCTCTTCACACAACCAAAATTAAGGACAACAAAGATTTAGAAACAAGAAAGCAATCAGAACTGACAGAAAATGGAACTGTACGGAAGGAAGTCCGACAATCATTCATCCAGACCAGTAAGAGGGGTGGAGTTGCGGCAGGAAAAAGTGGAGGTTGGTGGACTGGGTGCACAGGAGCCCCAGGTGTTCAGGCAGCAGCTAGCAGACCCCGGTCATGGGGTAGCAACAGGCAGCCCCAGTGAGGCTGCACAGGGCAGCTGGCTGACCAGATGGTCCCACATTTGTGCAAAGATAATCAAGGTGAAAACAGGCGAAAACAGACCTCATAACCCAGGGCCCCAGCACCAGGAAATAAAACCTAAAAACACCGATTGAAAACACTTGTGGGGGTTGAGGTGCCGGGAGAGACTCCCAGCCTCACAGGAGAGTTCATTGGAGAGACCCACAGGGTCCTAGAATGTACACAGGCCCACCCACCTGGGAATCAGCACCAGAAGGGCCCAATTTGCTTGTGGGAAGCAGCGGAAGGGACTGGAGAGAGAGTGGAGCAAGCACCATTGTTCCCTCTTGGACCCCGTCCTCACATACAGTGTCACAACCCAACAACTGGGCTGCCCCACCCTGGGGAACACCTAAGGCTCTGACCCCTACTACGTAACAGCCGCGGCCAGCCCCCCTCAAAAAAACACCCAAAAATGGCTCAAACGGCAGAACAAATCAAAGCCCCAGAGCCAATTCATCTAAGCGACCAAGAGGTAGCCAACCTATCAGATGCACAGTTCAAAGCACTGGTGATCAGGATGCTCACAGAATTGGTTGATTTTGCTCACAAATTAGATGAAAAAATGCAGGCTACAATATGTGAAATGAAGGAAAACGCACATGGAGCCAATAGTGATGGGAGGAAAACTGGAACTCAAATCAATGGAGTGGACCAGAAGGAAGAAATTAGCAACCAAACAGAAAAGAATGAAGAAACAAGGATTCAAAAAAATGAGGAGAGGCTTAGGAACCTCCAAGACATCTTTAAATGTCCCAACATCTGAATTATAGGGGTATCAGAAGGGGAACAGGAAGAGCAACAAGTGGAAAGCTTATTTGAGCAAATAATAAAGGAGAACTCCCCCAAACTGGCAAAGGAAATAGACTTCTACGAAGTCCAGGAAGAGTCCCAAAGCTCAGAGAGTCCCAAAGAAGTTGGACCCAAGAAGGAACACACCAAGGCACATCATAATTACAGTACCCAAGATTCAAATGAAGGAGAGGATAGCTGCGACCAGACTAAAACCAAAACAAAACAAAACAAAAAACCCCACCAAAAATGGCTCAAACCGGAGAAAAAATGAAAACCCCAGAGTCAATTCCTCTAAGCAGTGAAGAGATAGCCAACCTATCAGATGCACAGTTCAAAGCACTGGTCATCAAAATGCTCACAGAATTGGTTGATTTTGCTCACAAACTAGATGAAAAAATGCAGGCTACAATACGTGAAATGAAGGAAGACGCATGGGGAACCGATAGAGATGGAAGGAAAACTGGGACTCAAATCAATGGAGTGGACCAGAAGGAAGAAATTAACAACCAAACAGAAAACGAGGAAGAAACAAGAATTCAAAAAAATGAGGAGAGGCTTAGGAACCTCCAGGACATCGTTAAACGTCCCAACATCCGAATTATAGGGGTCCCAGAAGGGGAAGAAGAGCAACAAGTAGAAAACTTATTTGAACAAATAATAAAGAAGAACTTCCCCAATATGGCAAAGGAAATAGACTACCAAGACGTCCAGGAAGCTCAGAGAGTCCCAAAGAAGTTGGACCCAAGGAGGAACACATCAAGGCACATCGTAATTAGATTAGCCAAGATTAAAATGAAGCAGAAAATTCTAGAAGCAGCAAGGGATAAGGGGACAGTCACCTACAAAGGAGTTCCCATCAGACTGTCAGCTGATTTCTCAAAAGAGACCTTCCAGGCAAGAAGGGGCTGGAAAGAAATATTTGAAATCTTGAAAAGCAGGGACCTACATCCAAAATTGCTCTTTCCAGCAAAGCTGTCATTTAGAATGGAAGGACAGATAAAGCGCTTCTCAGATAAGGTCAAGTTCAAGGAGTTCATCATCACCAAGCTCTTATTATATGAAATGTTAAAGGGACTTATCTAAGAAAAAGAAGGTCAAAAATATGACAGTGAAAAGACAGCAAACTCACAGCTATTAAGAACCACACCTAAAACAAAAGCAAACTAAGCAAACAGCTAGAACAGGAACAGAACCACAGAAATGGAGATCATATGGAGGGTTAGCAACAGGGGCGTGGGAGGAGGAGGGGGGGGAAGGTACAGGGAATGAGTAGCATAGATAGTGGGTAGAAAATAGACAGGGGAGGGTAAGAATAGTATGGGAAATGTAGAAGCTAAAGAACTTATGACACATGGACATGAACTAAACGGGGGAATGTGAGTGTGCAGGGTGGGGGGGATGATGGGGGAGAAACGGGACAACTGTAATAGCATAATCAATAAAATATATATATATAAAAGAAAAAAATAAAAAAAATTTAAAAAAAGTTTCTGGAAACAAATGAAAATGAACTCACAACAACCCAAAACTTATGGGACACAGCGAAGGCAGTCCTGAGAGGGAAGCTCATAGAGATACAGGCCTACCAAAAAAAGAAAAAGAAAAAGAAAAAAAAAGAAAGAAACATTTCAAACAAACAACCTAACCCTACCCCTAAAAGAACTTGAGGAACAACAACAAAGACAGCCCAAAGCAAGTAGAAGGAAGGAAATAACCAAGATCAGAGCAGAATTAAATGACATAGAGACTAAAAGCACAATTCTAAGGATCAATGAATCCAGGAGCTGGTTCTTTGAAAAGATAAACAAAATTGACAAGCCTTTAAGCAGGTTCATTAAGAAAAAAAGAGAGAGGACCCAAATAAACACAATCAGAAATGAAAGAGGAGAGATTACAACTGACACCACAGAAATACAAAGGATTGTAAGAAATTACTATGAAGAACTGTATGCCAAGAAATTTGAAAATTTAGGTGAAATGGACAAGTTTCTAGAAAAATATAATCTTCCAAAACTGAATGAACAGGAAGCAGAAAGCCTGAACAGACCAATAACAGCTGATGAAATTGAAGCAGTAATCAAAAAACTCCTGACACACAAAAGCCTTGGACTGGATGGTTTCACAGGAGAATTTTACAAAACATTTAAGGAAGAGCTAACCCCTATCCTTCACAGACTGTGAAAAAATCCAAAATGATGGAAGACTCTCAAACTCTTTTTATGAAGCCAGCATCACCCTAATCCCAAAACCAGATAAAGACACAACAAAGAAAGAAAACTGCAGGCCAGTATCACTGATGAACATAGACGCTAAAATCCTCAACAAAATATTGGCAAACCGCATCCAACAACACATTAAAAAGATCATACACCATGACCAAGTGGGATTCATTCCTGGTATTCAAGGATGGTTTAATATTCACAAATCAGTAAATGTAATACATCACATAAACAAAAGCAAAGAAAAAAATCACATGATCATATCAATAGATGCGGAAAAACATTTGATAAGGTACAGCACCCATTTATGATAAAAACACTCAGCAAAGTGGGAATAGAGGGACCATTCCTCAACATAATAAAGGCCATATATGAGAGACCTACAGCCAACATCATACTCAATGGGCAAAAACTAAAATCTTTTCCACTAAGATCAGGAACAAGACAAGGTTGTCCACTTTCACTGCTTCTTTTCAGTATAGTATTGGAAGTCTTAGCCACAGAGATTACACAGGAAAAGGAAATAAAAGGCATCCAAATTGGAAAAGAGGACAGAAAACTATCATTGTTTGCAGATGACATGATAGTGTACACAGAAAATCCTATAGACTCAGCAAAAAAGCTGCTCCACCTAATAAATGAATTTGGCCAAACAGCGGGATACAAAGTCAATATGCAGAAATCAAAGGCATTATTGTATACTGACAATGAAACAGCAGAAGCAGAAATCAACAAAAAAAATCCCATTCAACATAGCAAAAAGAAAAATAAAATACCTAGGAATAAACCTAACCAAGGAGGTAAAAGACCTGTATGCAGAAAACTACACAACACTGAAGAAAGAAATCAAGGAAGACACAAACAAATGGAAGCATATACTGTGTTCATGGATCGGAAGAATTAACATCATCAAAATGTCCATACTACCCAAAGCAATTTACAAATTCAATGCAATACTTATTAAAGTACCAATGGCATATTTCACAGACATAGAACTAACACTTCGAAAATTTATATGGAACCATAAATGACCCCAAATAGCTGCAGCAATTTTGAGAAAGAAGAGCAAAGTAGGAGGGATCACAATACCTGATACCAAACTGTATTACAAGGCCACTATAATCAAAACAGCCTGATACTGGCATAAAAACAGGCATATGGACCAGTGGAACAGAGCGGAGAGCCCAGAAATAAACCCAAGTTTCTACAGTCAATTAATATTCGACAAAGGGGGCAGCAACATAAAATGGAGTAAAAATAGCCTCTTCAACAAGTGGTGCTGGGAGAACTGGACAGCTATGTACAAAAAATGAAACTCAAACACCAACTTAAACCATACACAAAAATAAATTCAAGGTGGATAAAAGATTTAAATATAAGCCATGACACCATTAAAGTCCTAGAAAAGAACATAGGCAGGAAAATCTCAGATATTTCATGCAGCAACATTTTTATTGATATGTCCCCTAAAGCAAGGGACATAAAGGAAAGAAATGAATGGGATCTCATCAAAATAAAAAGCTTCTGGCCCTGGCTGGTGTAGCTCAGTGGACTGAGCACGGGCCTGCGAACCGAAGGATCGCGGTTCGATTCCCAGTCAGGGCACATGCCTGAGTTGCCAGGCCAGTTCCCGGCAGGGGACATACAAGAGGCAACCGCACATTGATGTTTCTCTCCCTCTCTCCTTCCCTTCCTCTCTAAAGATAAATAAATAAAATCTAAAAGGAAAAAAAAAAAAAAGCTTCTGCATGGCTAAAGAAAACAGTATTAAAATAAAAAGAGAACCAACTGTATGGGAAAACATATTTGCCAATGATATCTCAGATAAGGGTTTAATCTCCAAAATATATAAAAAACTTACATGACTCCACTCTAAGACAAGCAACCCAATTAAAAAATGCACAAAGGACTTGAACAGACACTTCTCCAAGGAGGACATACAGAGGATCCAGAGACAATGAAAAGATGCTCAGTATCGCTAGCTATCAGAGAGATGCAAATGAAAACCACAATGAGATACCACTTCACACCAGTCAGAATGGCCATCATAAACAGAGCAACAAACAACAAGTGTTGGAGAGGTTGTGGAGAAAAGGGAACCCTAGTGCACTGTTGGTGGGATTGCAGACTGGCACAACCACTATGGAAAGCAGTATGGAATTTTCTAAGAAAACTAAAAATGGACCTACCTTTTGACCCAGCAATTCCACTGCTAGGCTTATATCTTAAGAACCCTGAAACACCAATCCAAAAGAACCTATGCACCCCAATGTTCATAGCAGCACAATTTAGAATAGCCAAGTGTTGGAAGCAATCTAGGTGCCCATCAGTAAATGAATGGATCAAAAAACTATGGTACATATACACAATGGAATTCTATGCAGCAAAAAGAAAGAAGGAGCTCCTACTCTTTGCGACAACATGGATGGAACTGGAAAGCATCATGCTAAGCGAAATAAGCCAGGCAGTGAAAGACAAATACCATATGATCTCACCTTTAACAGGAACCTAATCAACAAAACAAACAAACAAGCAAAATATAACCAAAGACACTGGAATTGAGAACAGGCTGACAGTCACCAGAGGGGAGAGGGAAGGGAATTTCAGGGGAAAAGGGAAAGGGTTTTCAGGAACAAGTATAAAGGACACATGGACAAAAACTAGGGGGGATGGAAATGGGAGGGAGGTGGAGAGGGCTGGGGCAGTGGGCTGGGATGGGAGTAAAAGACAAAAAACTGTACAAGAACAACAATTAAAATAAAATTTAAAAAAAGAAAAAAGAATAGTATAGGAAATGGAGAAGCCAAAGAACTTATACGTATGACCCATGCATGAATGTGAACTAAGGGGGGTAGATTATTGGAGGGAAAAGAGGTACCAGATTGGGGGGGGGGGAAGAATTTGCACAACTATACTAGCATAACCAATAAAATATACTTGAAAAAAATAAAATTCCTGGCACATAAAATGCGCAGTAAATTTTGTGTATTTTTATCCTTATTTTATAGATAGAAACTGAGCCTCCTCAAGATTAACAGTTGCTCAAGCAGATGTTCAACCCCGCATCATCTGACTACAGTGGCAAATGCTTCCCCACCCCATCTGATCCTCTCCAGCTGCTACGTGCTTTTCTGGATTGTAGATAATTCCCTTTTCTCCCCTTGTCATTTAAGCCTCCTATCCTTTCAAGTATGTAAGTCACAGTCACTTATTATGGCTTAATAAATATTAATAAATATCATGCTAGCATGTGCTCAAAAAGATTTAAAAGGTGAAACAAAATCAATTAATTTTCTTTCTCTCTTCCCATTTCTCACTCTTCTTAAATAAATGGCCAAATTCCACCCACCTACACACATACCTTTAAAAGAATATTTATAGCTTTTAAAAGCCTTTCCCAGCACCTTTTTTCTCTCCTGCTGTGCATTCTTCATTTCACTTCCATAGCAGCTCTCAATTAGCCTATTGAAATACTATGGCTTGTTAAGATCTTGTGGTGTTTATGTCAGAGAGAAAGAGGGCAGTTGACAGAGACAGTCAACTAGAAGCCTGCTCCAGTTCTTGCAGAGATTTGCTTTCTTCTGGATTTTATACATGAGAATTAGGGAGCCACCCACCTCCCACTTTAATGTCAGTCCCTCATATTGGATACGGATAGAGTTGAAAGTGAACTTAGAACAGTGATGCTGCTATCATCAAAAAAACACCTTAAAAGGTTCCAATGCTAACAGGCTTCGGTTGCATTTTGAGATGAGGCAGCATCACTGGTGACCAGTCACACTAAAGCCATTTTTTGTCTAGGGGCAACTCTTCCTCTTGGTCACTGTTTATTAACATTCATTCCTAGAGGGACAACAACACTAGAAGCTTAACTTACATTCTCCTCCCTAGGCCTATAAAGTACAAAAGGACCTAATTGAAAATTAAACCAAAAACACCAGTAAACATTTTAAAGATTTTTTTCCCCTACTGTAGTCTAAAATGAATGTATTAAAATAAAAGCCAGAAAAAATAACATTTATTGCCCACTTTGTGTCAGGCACTGTCTTAAGAGCTTTAAACCTCACAATAATCTTTTGAGTACTTTTACTACAGCCCCTTAAAAGATGAAAAATCCTGACTTTTCTGGAGGTTCAGGAACTAGCTCAAAGTCAGAGTTGCTATGCCAGAAATTTAAATCCAGGCAGTCAAACTCTAGGTCCAAGATCTTAACTTTCGTTCTCTAGTATTTCCCCAAATGCCGAGATGTTGTGTGTCTGTGAGAATTTCAATATAAATCTACGGCCTCTTTTAATTTGCAAAAAAGAAAAACTCTCATTCAAAGCAGGTAAGTAAAAGGGGGTGCTTTAATGGCTCCTATCAGCAACTCACAGAATGGTCTGACATCAGGAACAGCTGGATCCAGGGACTTGCACACTATCAGGAGTCTTTCTGTGTGTTCCTTGCTGAATGTCAGACTCTTCCAAACCAGCTATGGGAGTCCACATGGTAGGTCATTTGGGGAAGCTCCAGTGTCACATCCTAACATGAGCCCAGAAAGGAAAATAACCATTCCTCATAGCTCAGATAAGAAAATCCACAGGAACAACTCTGATTCACCCAATTTAGATAATGTACCCATCCCTGGGTCAATCCCAGTAGCAAAAGAGATAAAGGACTATGATTTACTTTGTCTGGGTCACATGCCTACCCCTGTGACCTGGAGGGCTGGGTCTGTATCAGAAGAGGGCAGAAAGATACTAGACAGAAAAAATAAAATAGTTAAAGTACCTCTTTAGAGTTTACAAAGTGCTCTCATATGATTCATGCATTGTGAGTCTCACAACTACCCTATGAAGAGGGCAGGTTAAGTATTACTAAAAAAAATGTGGGCTACCATTGTATTCATCTGTTTACTGCACATCACTGAACACTCCACAAGTTCAATGTGTCCAGAGCTGAGCTCATCACCTTGCCACTTCACTGACTTCCACCTCTGCTTTTTTCCTTGGTTGGCGGCACCATCATCAACATTGCCCCCTACGCTAGTAGGGTGTGAGGTTAACGTCACTCTCTTTTCCCTCAACCTCACATGCAATTGTTTCCTAGTACTGCTAATTTTGCCTCCTAAACATTTCTGCAATTTATTCCTTTGTCTAAATATCCCATAAACAGCATAAAATCAAAATACTCAAAGCTTAACTAATTATGTCCTCCCTCAAACCTGCTCTTCTTCCAATGTTCTAGTAGGATGTTACCCCCAACTACTTAGTCACCAAATATGGAATTGGGCATCAAGGTTGATTTCTCCTTCTTTGACTTCCATGATTATGTGACTACCAGTTCCTGATATTCGGCATCCTATTTGTGTCTTAAACCTACCCACTTCTCTCGATTCTCTGTGTGCTCATTTTTCACTTCCTGTAGCAGTATCCTAATTGGTGTCTCTGCTGTGAGTCTTCACTCCCTCCCACCATTTCTGCAGGAGAAAACCAGATCTGATCAGGTCAGTAACTTTCCTTTACCTCACTCCCCATTTTATAATCCTTTAATTCTTGGTATGTTTAACTAGACTACAAAATCTAGGATAAGGGCCATAATTGATATGCCCTTGTCTCCCCTTCAGTGTATTTGACACATCACAGGTGATCAATAAATATGAAACTTGCATTCATCCCGTTTCTGATTATGGTTTATTTACAGCAGATAAATCCTTGGTATGTTCTAGGTGTGTTGGACCTCTGGAGACACAGCATATCACCATTCGGTTCACTGTTGTAGGAGCTGGAGGCCTTTAAAGAAAGCAATCAGAAACTAGCCTCATAGTACCAAACAAATTGTGTAGTCAACACACAAAAGGATGCAAATCCCAAGGCATCTTCACGGTGGTAACTTGAGACTGATAGGGGACTCAAGACTTGGAAATTTTTAGTTTAAGGAAAAAAGTTATTAAGCCTAGCAAGTTATGTGTATGTTAAAGCTTTTGTTTCAGAAAGTACAGATAAGGCCCATCCCCGCTGTTGCGAAACAGCAGGGCTCCTGGGGTGCTGGCTAGAGATTACTGCCTGGGGACCAATTGCAGGCATCCAGGCCTTTGTATCAACGAGGAGACAGACGCCACCCCTCCCCTAGGGAACAACTAAGTGCCAAGGACAGGAAGGCCGCAACTTCGCTCACCTAATCCACCCTGAATTTCAAAGCCCTCACGCACCTTGTTTGTCTTCCCCCACCTCCCTTATAAAAATTCTGGCCAGGAAACAGAAGGGAAGGTGGTTTGTTAGGGTACGAACCCGCCATCTGAATAAAGTGCCCCTAAAGATTCAATCGCTGTCCTTGCTTACTGGATTTGGTAGTGACAGGCAGCCAGAACGCAAGTGTCTTTTCCAGTTACAAGACTAAAGCCACTCTCACTGCTCTGGACAAATACCTTCCCCATTCTGGACATCTGTCTCCTGACCTGTGAAACGAGCATAGTGAGAGAAATGAAGTAATACTTCAGGGCTGCGGTATGAGAAATAATGGGGCTCTACGTAGGGCCAGCGCGTGGCCGTGCGCCAGGCGCGGGCTTTTCCGGCGGGGCCCTCCCGGCGGCCCCCGGGGGAGGCAGGAGCAGCGGGATTCCCGCGGTTTGGCCCCGCCATTGGCGGGCGGTTTGAATGACGGAAGTGACGGCAGCTCGGCGATGGCCGCCCCGCAGGCGCACGAACGGCTGTTGGGAAGCCGATTGGCGGTGGCGGCCGGGGCCTTCCCAGTCTGAGCTGCGTTTCCTGGCTCCCGACCCCCGGCTCTCAGGTGAGTGAGGGACTCGCCGGCTTCCCGCGCCCCTGGGCGTGCACGATCCCCTGAAGCCTGGGAGCTGGGAGTGTGCTCCGCGGAAAGGCGCGGCGCAGAGAAGGCAGCAAAGCCTGCGGGTTTCAGACCTCGGCTCGGCCCGGGCTTCCTCTATAAGGAGCTCCGGGACCGGAGGCGCGGCCGACCCAGTGCCGCCCGCTCGTGCGAGAGGCCACTCCGGGGCCTTTGCGCGTGTGGCTTTAAGCCTCTCCCGGGGTCGGATCTCGCGGGGGATCCTGAAATTCCAGGTAGTGGGCAGTCGGGAACGCTTCCGCTGCTACTGCTGCTGCTACAAACTCTTCTCCTGCGTCCTGTCCCCCGCCCACCCCGCCAACATCACCGTGGACGTGGCCTGAAACCTGGTAGCCGTTTAAGAGCACCACCTGGGATCGTTTCATGCGGAGTGCGTTCTCTTTTTTGGTGTTTGTCACCTTTAACTTCTCAGGCATTAAGTCCTGCCTTGAACCTGGCTTTTACAACATTAGGGAAGATTCGAGTCTTTAATACTTAGAAACATTTTGGTAGTTTCACATTCATTAAGTCACATAATCATCAGAACAACCTGTTGGGGTGGTTATTATTCTAATTGTATAGTTTAATAAAAGGAGACCCAAGTGATTTAAGTGACTGGCCAGTGTATTTCTCCTTTAAGTTGCAGTGTTGGATCTTGAACCCATTCTTCGAAGTCCAGTATTAATTTTGTGATTACAGTATGTCACGTGCCATTTAATCTGAACAAAATCTTGCAAAATAAGTAGTCTCTCTCTTATTGGATAGCAATAATACATAGACTTTAAAAGGCCCTATTAATATGAATTAGGGAGCAGGGGAAACTATGCCTTGCAGGAGGATTCCAAATGTAAGTGCAGATTCTAGGAATAATAGAAACAAATACCTTTGATAAGGTGCATAGTAATTGCTTCAGAAAGCAATTAGTGCGTACTGAACTTGGCAGAAGTTTGAGGAGCAACATGATACTTACATAGCCTCAACTATCTCTCCACCAGAAACTTACAAAGGAAAAGTAGGAGAAACCTGGAAGGGAGATACCAACTTAACCACCTGATAAAATTCACGTCGCCAGTAGTAAGACTAGTCAGCCTCCTTTACTTCCCGAGGTAACTGAGAAAGATGCATTATCACTTCTGTGGTGCTCTTGCCAAAAAGGCATAATTTCATCCTCACCACAGGAAAATTTTAAACAAATCGAAATTGAGGGAATTCCACAAAATAACTGGCCAGTATTTTTAGAAAATGTCAAGATCTTGGAAAGAAAGACAGGCTGAAGAACTGTCCCAGGTTAGAGGAGTGGAAGGAGACATGGCAGCTTGCAGCCCTGAGACCGAAGCACTTGCATTCTGGAGTCCCTTGGCAGGGCCGCTTCCTCCCGACTGCTCCAGCCAACCACAGAGCCCAGCCAGTAACTGACCACTGTAGACCTGTTCCTGAGAAACAAGGGATGTTAGCTCAAGGGCTCCCCAGAGGTCTTACTGAACCTTGTTTAGACTGCATAGCCATTCAGGAGGCATCTACCCAACTTACTTCCCTCCTTCCCTCAGGGTCACATTCACGTGGAAGTCTGAAGTGAAGCGTTCCCAGCTTTTACCAGCTCTCTTCCCATTTTTTCTGATATAGGCATTTCCCCTAATAAAATATCTCTGGGTTTAATCCCACCTTGGTATCTAGAATACCACAACAATCAAATGCAGTATATTGCATTATTTACTTGGATTGGGTCCTGGTTCCAGAAAATGGATATTAGTAGGAAAATTGATGAAATTTGAAGATTTTTAACTTTTTCTGTAAATTAGTTAAAAGTATTGTGACAGTGTTAACTTCCTGCTTTTGATTATTGTACTGTGGTTACGTAACATGTCAGAATTTAGAGAAGCTGGAAACGTATATGGGAATTCTGATTATTTGCAAATGTTAAAACTTTTTAAGTTATATACAAGAGAAAATGGTTGTTCTATCACATCTAGGTAAAAAAAAACAAATATATGTTTGTTTTCCTATAATCCTCTAGCAAATGAAATGGTGAATATTCAAAATTTTTGAAAATGGTAGTGATGGGAATGAGGAGATATCAGAAGGACCTGAGAAGGGTTTTTGAATCACAGAAATTTACTGATTCTTACATCGTTTCCATTTCTCTCCAGCAGACTCCCCCACATAGGGCATGTTAATCTCAGGAGCAGAATGAGAACACCCAAGTATAAGCAGTACCACTAGAAAAATAGAACTGGGAATCTAAACACTCGACTCATCCAAACAGAATTGTTCCAAGAGAATGTTTTTAAGTGATTATATATTGCGTGGCCCTGTAGCTCAGTTGGTTGGAGTGTTGTCCCATACACAAAAAGGTTAAGGGTTCAGTTCCAGGTCAGGGCACATACCTAGGTTGTTGGTTCAATCCCTGGTTGGATTGTGTACAGGAGGGAACCGATTCATGTTTCTCTCTCATATCAGTGTTTCTGTCTCCCCACCCTTCCTCTCTAAAATTAATAAAAGTATCCTCAGGTGAGGATTAAAAAACAATAACAACATAAAAGAAAAAAATGATTATTAAAAATCACACCATTGTAATTTGTAGAATTGTTCACTGTTCAGGGATTGATGTGACTTCATGCAATGACATTTAGTGATCAAGTTGCATACCACAGATTGGAAGTTAAATCTAGGGACCAGGAGCCCTTGCAGTTACAACAGACTTGCTGGTGATGCACAGGCTATTAAACTGTTAAATTGTAATTGTGAAAACATTTGTTCTGTGCTAATCTATCTGTGCTTTTTTACATTTAAGCTAAGTAAATTAGAAATCCCAAACAGGAATAAATCAGGTCCCAGATATTCTAGGGCAAACAATAATCTGCTGTCAGTGGGGAAAATTTTTTCCTAGTGTTTCTGATTATCCTCCACTTAACCCCTTCCCATTTATCTGAGAACCATTCATTTGAGTGCTGAATTAATAATTGATGGATGTAAATAAGTTGGACTTTGTTTACCTAAATTATTTTATTTGCATGCGTACAGCCCCTTAACTGTCAAATATATTAATATGTATTTTAAAAATTACCTTTGCTGCCCTACTTTAATAGACATTGTTCTTTTTTAAAAATTCAGAATCTTTATATTTAAGGAACGCAAAAATGAAAAGAAAGGTAGTGAATGCTGGCAAGGTGAGATTGAGTCCTAATGAGGAAGCCTTCATTTTAAAAGAAGATTTTGAGAGAAGACGAAAACTAAGATTGCTACAGGTAAGATTTTTTTTAAAAGTTTTAAATTCTTTGTCTTTCCTAAATTATTAATATTTTTATATTAAATGAGAATATTCTAAATAAAACATTATATTTAAAAACCTTTTCTGGCTGTTTAAGAGCCCTGGTTTTTGCATACTAACTGGTTTTGGAATATTTGAAAAATAGACAATAGATTAAAGAAGAGTTTGACAAGGATAGGGGTGGTTTGACTCAATGATTATTGGAAGGTAGTTTTTTACATATTTTTTAAATAATGTGTAACTGATGAAGATTAGAGCAGGAAGATGAGAATGACTTTGAAGAAGACTTACTGGAAAGATTATTAACCACTGAAGCAAATTTATTAAGACATCGTAGGTTTTTCTTTTCTAGAAATCTTTAGACAAAGTTAAGTCTTTGTGAAGCATATTTTAGGTGCCATTCTGCTTAGAATTGGGGGTGATATACCATAGATAGGAGTTCTCATCTAGTTCTATCTGTATTCATCTCGGCTATAAATTTTGTCAAATCATGCTTAATCATTTTAGCGTCTTCCATTAGGTTATTAGAATGATAATAGCAGTACCATTATTAGTGCTTGGGGGGTATAATAGCTAATTATTTAGGAAATTTTAGAAGTTGTCTTGATTTTAGTTTTTTCTATGTCACTTGGATTTTTTGTTTTGTTTTACTTAGAGCTTAGCTAGTAAAATATGAAATTCAGGAGAATTGATAAACCTAAAGAGAATTCATTTAAACTTCTATTTCCAAATAGCTTTTCAAAAAAATTTTAGTACTCTTTTCATATAATCTGTTAATTATTCATTCATCAGGTTCGAGAACAAGAAAGGGATATCGCTTTACGGATAAGAGAAGATATAAAACAACGGAGAAATCAGCAATTTACTCGTTTGGCAGAGGCACTAAGGGCAGAATGGGAAGAATCACAAACTCAGAAAATAAACAACTTGGAAAAACTATATTTAGCAAGTTTAAGAAATATGGGAGAGGGACACCAACAAGCCAAAGAAAATGTAAGGGAACACTTATTTAACTGCCTGTCAGTGATAGTAATTTTGGTTAAAAATAAATTGTAGTTGTTAAATGCTCATCTGATAAAAAATGTTTTTATATATAGAATTTGTTTTTGACAGCCTGAATTTATTAAATGTAATATAAGAATGTTGCTAGGTTTATTAAGTATCATTATTCCCTTCTAGTCTTTAACTGGTTGGGTAAATAAAGTAGTAACTGTCTTAATCAGAAGTTGTTATTTCTAGCAGATTCGGTGGGGTGAATTCAAATTTCCCATTTCATTATCATTCCTCATACACTGAAAATATATGAGGTCTATCCAGAAGGTATCCAGCCATATAATATGAAAAATAGAGACATTTATTGAAGAAGATACAAAATACAAGAAACATTGTACATAGGACAGTAGCGCCTCAGTCCCCTTCAAAGTGGGCACCTTGGGACCTCTCACAGTTCTCCCAATCAACATCAGCTGCTCTGTTGTATTCTCTTGAACCTCATTGACAGTCTGAAATCTCTTCCCTTTCAAAGGTGATTTTACTTTTGGGAAAAGCCAGAAGTTACAGGGCAACAAATCTGGGCTGTAGTGGGGCTGAGTCACCTCAGTGATTTGATGTTTCACCAAAAATCTCTGCATGAGACAAGATGCGTGAGCAGGCACATTGTTGTGATAAAGCTGCCAATCACCAGTTGCCCATAGGGGTTGCCTTTTGAATCATCTGAATAGTTTCCATGGAGGAATGTTCAAGCTTAATGCAAAATTTGACGTAGATTCATTGCTCTACTCGCTCAGTCATTTTGAATGTGATGGCCACACAGTACACATGCTCACTCAACAGTGTCTACCACCCTAATGACTAGTACAGTGAAGTCATCATTGTTCACACATGCACGTTCCAATCCTCTCTCCTTGGCCGCCAGGTTACTTTGGTGTCACGCAGGCCATTCTCATTATATTAACAATGGCTGGACTTTTTCCAGACACACCTCGTCATACATAGCTGAATGTATATACACCTGCATTTCCTTCATACTTAGTAAATGACTCTCAGAGAGGCAAAGTAGAACTTAACTCAGTATATGAGACTACTCCCTGAACCTTATTTTGTTGTTTATTGTGATTGATGGTTGGAAAATATAGGCATACCTTGGAGATATTGCAGGTTTGGTTCCAGACCACTGCAGTAAAGTGAGTCATGTGAATTGTTTGATTTCCTGGTGCATATAAGTGTTACGTTTACACTATACTGTAGTCTAATAAGTGTATGCTTGCTTTATGTCTAAAAAACAATGTATATACATACCTTAACTAAAAAATAATATTAAAAAATGATAGCCATCATCTTAGCCTGTTGGAAAAATGGAGCCAAGAGATTTGGTCAATTCAAGGTTGCCACAAACCTTTAATTTGTGAAAACGACACTATCAAGTGCAATATCATGATGTGCAATGAAACAATGTATGCCTGTTCTAGATTGCAGTCCTAGAGACAGTCGCACAAAATAAACAAGCTGGTTTCAAAGCAGGCAAGTCTTTGATATCAGACTAGTACTGGGGAAAAGAAATATCTTTAAAGAGTGTGGCAATCAAATACGTTCCGTGGTCTCTGGTTTTAGTCTTGTTTTTAGTAATGACCTCAAGTTCTGACATCAGATTTTTGTAGCTTCATTTATACTGCCATTAACTTTGTGCTTTAGTGCAGTGTTTCCTGAAGCTCAGTATTTGCATACCACAGTAATGATTTTTGCCCTGACTGGGGGAGCAACCAAGGGCTGGACTGTATAATATTACCTTTTAATCTTGTTTAACGTGAGTTAATATCTTACATATATTTTTAGGAACCTGATTTGAATGCTCTGGCACAGAGGGCAGCAGAAAGAAAAAGAAAAGCGGAAGCGAGGCATAAAGAGGCCCTGAAAGTACAGAAAAATCAAAAAGAAATGTTAATGAAACAAAAAACCTGGTAAAGTAATAATATTTACCATATTCTCCACGGAAACTGATACAGTTAGAAATAGAGGCTGTGTTGGATATTGTTTAAACAGTTATTAAATAGAAGTCACAGTGTATTCATTGTGTTTGTTAACTTGGTTTAAAAATAATGCAGTAGGGGAGTGTTTTGCTTAGGTGAACATAGTAACAAATGAACTTTGCCCTCTAGCCTGACTTTAGCAACAATTACTAAGTTATGTAGAAATGTATGGCTAGTTCAGAATGCATGTCAACCAAAATCTCTCTGCCTATAATGTAAAAATAAAAAAATCTGCGATTAAGAACATTAAAAGAGGTTATAGACTCTTTGGAAGCCATGAGTGAGTATTTTTACATTTTATAAAAAAATGAAAGAAACTGTTAATAGTCAGCAGCAGTCATTTTATACTGTGGCTGATCTTTATCAATAATTCTTGTGGTTTTGTTTGTTCGCGTGTTTTTTACTCTAAAAACTATCCTAAACTAAGGAGCTTTAGATGTTTGTTTTATCAGTCTCCACTGTAGAGATTCATGTTTTTAGACACATCTCTCTCAGTTGGTAAACATTTTTGTACGTGTCTACTTTGTATAGATTCTGCATTAAACATACACTGAGCCTGGGGGATCAGATTGGAGGATTTCTTGAAATCCTCTGGCTTTCATATTTTTAACCTAAACGGTTGTACTGTAATATTATCTGAGAAAGTAATTTATGACATCTCTTGTTTTTAAGGCACATAAAAGCTCGAAAGGAAGCACTGCTTGTGGAAAAAGAGAGATCTGCCAAAATTACCAGTCTGCCACCTCCTCCTCCAACTCTTTTTGAGGTGAATGAATTATTGGAGTGTTAAGAACTGGGTTATAATAATAATTCTTTACTATTAGAATTCATCGCAGATCAAAATATCATTTGCTTTATCTTAATTGTACAAGTAACACATGAGTATATCTGGAGTATTTAAAAATAATGCTGGTTGTCACTTTACCCATAAATGCTTTAGTATATACCTCCAGTGTGTAAGGACTTTTTTCTTTTTCTTTTTAGCACAATACTAATATTCCCAATATCTTCAAAAACAGTCTGTTCAGTTTCCCCACTTGTCTCAAAATATTTTTTTTGTTGTTTGAAAACCTGTAATCTTTTTGATTTTTCAAAAAACTAAATAGTCTGCCTATTTTTTTAAAAAATGCCCTTTTAAAACAAAAACTGGATTATGTGTTTCATAGACTTCCACATTCAGGGCATACCCATTGTAAATAGTTACCATGTTATAAGATAAAGAAATTAGGTTCATGTGAATTAATAAATTTACACAAGATTACATAAAATGATGAGGTCTTTTTATGAGAGTAAAATGTGTGCTTTTGTGATTTAGAACTTATTTTTGAAACAACATTTAATTAAGTGAAGTGGAAATTAATTTTAAAAGGCATTGATTCTCTTCACATTAGCTTTTTGTGGTTATTAAGATGGCTCTTTGGATGATTATCGAAATTACATGGAAAAGACAAAACTTATACAAACACGGGGATGTCTAACTTAATTGTGTATTCAGGTGTATTTTATGTATGTGTGATCAACATAAGTACCCGGTGTTCACTTCTTAAGCCTTTCATGTTGTGAGCCTTCCTGCTGTTACGTGGAGCCATCTGCCATGTCACATTTGATCCAACCACAATTCAAATGGCACAGTCAGATTTCAGTTACTCCCTCAGTACCATGTTACAAGGCGGGCAGTATTTTATCTATGATGCCTTGACTTACCTTTGTCATAACTTCTAATGTTCCCAACAAACCAAATTCAAAAATGTACAAAAAGCCAGAAAAACTGTCTGCATTATTTGGCAAATGTGAATTATATGTTGGATGGATACTATCCCCTGCCCCTAACTTTTTATTATGAAAATTTTCAAAATACAGAGAAATTAGAAGAATACAGTGAATAGCTGTTTGCACTGTGTATAGATTTCAAATGTTGCATATGTAATCATTTGAATGTAAATTGTAGAGATGACATTTCACCCTAAATACTTCCCCATGCTTCTTGTGAGAATAAGGATATTCTTGTATGCAGCCACAATAACACATTTAAAATATTAACATTAGTTTCTTAAATCCGTTTGATGTTTAGTCTCTAATCAAAATTCTCCAATTGCCTGTAAATTGTCTTATTTTACAGCTTTTTTTTTTTTTTTTAAACCAGGGTCTAAGTCAAGGTTCACCTATTGCTTCTGCTTATTTTGTCTCTTTGGTCTCTTAATGTAGGACATCATCTCCCCCTAACTCTAGCCAAGTCTTTTACTTCAGACTTTTTGAAGACACTAGTTTGAGGTTCTCATATTCCGTTTGTCTGGTTTGGTTATAGTGCTGACCAAATTATCTTGTAAGAGATAGCCATCATAAAGGTATATTTTTCTCTTTTCAATTACTAAGTAATCTGAGAGATGATACTTTGGCACCAGACAGGTGTCTATCATCCTTCTATATTTATTCATGGGCCTACTTCTGTTTGAGAAAATAAACGAGAACTTTCTCCTATCAGTGGGCACGAACCACCATAACCAAATGACCAAACTTGGAATCAATAGTAGTGGAGCAACTTATTATGTGCCTCCTGATATGATGTATTAAACTATACAACATTTAGATTTTAAACCTAAATTTCAGTTTAATGAGCATTCGGGGCATGATCCCACATGAAAAAAATGAATAAGGATAATTGATGAAAATACAAATTTTTTTTTGTATGGGATCCAGCTTTAAATGAAAATTAATGCTTTTAATCTAACAATCTATTTTATATGTTCTTTTTTTCAGAACATTGAAGTAAAGAGAATTTCTAACGTGAAAACCAGTAGTTCTACCTACCATCATCTTTCCACTTTTGTGAACAGAGAGATAGACACAAAACAGGTGCTTGACTTAATGTTTGTTCATGACCCTTAGTTCGTTATTTCTCTGTTCATTGAATTGAGTTCTGTCTTGGTTCTTTGTAGGTTGTTCCCAGATGACAAAATTTGAACAACTCTACGAACCATTATAGACTAACATCTTTCAGAAATGTTTTGAATTATGTCATGTTTAATGTGAATGAGGTTTAATACGAATGAAAGGAGTTGGCTATTTGGAAGGTTATATTTTAAAAAATCAAATTTTAAAACTTTTAACAAAAAAATACATGCTCTGTGAAAATTTTGAAATTATACACACAAGCTTAAACTATAAGAAAAACACCTCTGTCTGATTCTATCACTGAAAGGAAATGTGGATAATTACATTAATGAATTCATTGTAGTCTGTGTATGGAAACATATATACATACTTTTCAAAACATATTTAGCAAGTACTTAATATTTCATCATAGAATTTATTTAACCATTTTTCTGTTGTTCCTTCTATAAATAATGTAAACATAATAATATTGTACATTTTTGTCTATAAATCTGATTATGTTTAAACAGATTCCTTGAAGAGAAATTACTGGTTCCAAACTACAACATTAGATATAGCTACTTGATGTAGGTCATTAAATTGCCTCTAAAAAGCACCAGCAATTTATGAGAATGGCTATCTTATTACATCCTTGTCTGTGTGGAATATTATGGTTTAAAATTTTTTTTTTTTTAAGAACGACAGATGGTATCTTCTTGTTATTATAATTATTATTTCTTTGTAACATTGGGTTTTAAATTTTCACATCATATATTTGGCTACTAGGAAAATAAACTTTCTCAATATAGCATTCATCTGGAGTTTGGAGTGCAACAAATATATATTTTGGTTGACTGCTTAATAGCAGGTATTAAAATCAACATTCGGTCAAGACCAAAAATGAGTATCATCATCATAGAATTCTAAGAAATAAGAATAAATCTTGAGATTTGTTTAAAATTATAAATATCATCACAACTTCAATATTATAATGCAGGAGCAATAACTTCAGTCTGTTGCTAACTTGCTTTTGTGGTTACTGTACTGCCTTTTTGCAGTTTAAGTAGATTTATCTCAATTTTCTTCATCAATTAAGATTGACGAAAAAAGACTTTTTTGTTGGGGGGGAATCTAGCTTTAGTACAGGATACAGCTGGTACTTAATAGCTTTCATTGCTGTCATTAATTACTATTTCAACTGAACAATAGAATTTTGGGGGTTTTTTCCTAACCAATAGAATTTTAACATATAAAACACATAAGAAAAATTTTACTTAAAGTTACATTTAGAATGTTTACTTGAAAGTGAACGTATAAAATCATGTTGTGTGCCTCTCCCCGCCTTTAGTATTATTATTGTTATGTTCATGAATATGATGGCTGACTGCACAATCACATAATCCTTGGTTATGCACAACTTCTAGAAGCCAGAAATTATATTAAAATAGGTGTTTTGGGTGATTTGGCCTTCTTGAAGCTGAAGCCAAGCAGCGGGTGTTGGTTGAAAATGAAAGACAAGCCTCAGTGCTTCCATGACTATTGATGTTTGTAGTTTCTTTACTGCGAGCTTTGTGGGTGTTTACCTTTCAATGTTAGTTGTTTTCATGGGGTTTCTTTACTTAACAAAAGATGATGAAGGAATGTGTTTGGATGAGTATAGTGCAGCAATTTTCAACCTTTTTTTATCATAGCTTATATGAGGGGGGACACAAAAAACTTGGAATTTATTTATTAAAAAATTGTGCATTTATTCTTACATGTTTAAACACCTTCAAAGTACTCTCCAGTTGATGCAATACTCCTATCGAGACTTCTTTTCCATTGTTCAAAAAAGTTGAACTCATTGATTTTGATGCCTTTTAGTGCTTCTGCCATTTTTTGTTTCACCTTTTTCATATTGTCAAAACATTTCCCTTTGAGGACTTTTTTCATCTGGGGAAACACAAAAAAGTCACTCAGGGTGAGATTGGGTGAATAGGGAGGGTGGGACACAGGGGTCATGCCATTTTTGGTCAAAAACTGCTCAACACAGTGTGGGCAGGGGCACTTGTAAATCACCCATCATGAAATGGGCAGATGTGGTAAAAGAGTCTTTTAAAAAATTAATTGATGCCGAACACAGCCTCTCAAAACAACGCCAGCTGGTACACTGATACACTTGGGTTCCTAGAACACTCACCTATCAGGGGAAGCCTGTACTACAAGGGGCCCGTCCTCCAGAAGATAATCCCATTGGGGGGGGGGGTCCCCTCTCTTGTAAACTATTTACTAAAATTCTGCAGCACACCAAAAAATATATTTTTAGTTAGTCTGACAAAAATATAGGCATAATTTTGGTTCAGTCACACTAGACGGCTGTTGTTGTGTTGGCTGTTGTCATTTTTTTATTTGACAATCTAATGAAAAACACAACTCTTATCATTTAATTTTATATAAGTAGAAAAACATGATTTTAAACTTGGGTGGGGTTTTTTTTTTTGTTATCTCTTTGTTTTATACTTTTAAATTGCCTAAAATATTATTGATTGACTGCTAGCCAGATCCTCATTTGGCTGCTGAAGAAGAAGCTAAAAGACTGGAAGAAGTACAAAAACAAGCAGCAAAAGAGAGAATGGAACAGAGTGAGAAGGCACATGAACGCGGTTTCCAAGCAATGAAAAAGATCCATTTGGCACAGGTAAGAATTAAATTCTGTCTGTGCCCACTACCGATAGCCTCGCCAATAGCATGGCAGAACTGTGATTAGTCAGTGGGCTCAAAGTAAGAAGGTATGAAGAATGTGAAAAATAGAGTCTCTGAATCACATGACTTCAAATTTCCTAACTTACTTTTCTTATTTCAAATAGGTGAAGCTGTTCTTGCTTATAGTATATTGCTGTTCTAAAATCTTTACTAATGATGAGTTTATTAAAAGTTAAATATTTTAATCAGTTCAAAAATAGCCTGAGAAGAAATCAGTCACTTTTCTAATTATTTGAAGTGCATTTATGTTCTCTGTTTTAGGGTTCAATTCATTAAATATTTATTGAGCGAAGCACATGCTGGCTTTGCAGTGTTGATTCAGAGGGACAGTCATGATCCTTGCTGGCAGGGAGCTTTGAAAATGACTGTTGCTACCTGCAAAATATATGCAATGAAAATCGCTAAACAGTTTTAGGTTTACTTTTGTCAGGCCTATACAGTGAGTGTTTATTCTTGGAACAGCATGAAAATGATCCATCTTTTTAGAAGTCTGATTTTATGTCCTGAGTTTGACTTGTGCATTTGGATGTTTTAAATGTTCATCTGAGAAAGTTTTTAAGTGCTTCTGTGAGAATTAACTACTTGTCTTTTTAAAATCGAATTTATTGGTAAAATGCCTATCTTACTAAAATTAATTTGTATAGTTTGAACTGAATTATGACCTTCTCCTGTAAATTTTAGCTTTTATCAACTAGGAGTAAATTATGACTAAAATAACTGAATATCTGAATTATTTTATCAGTAACTCTAATCTAAGGCTTAAACCTATAGTAAAAAATGTGAAAGCGTGGTAAACTGAGCACTCCTCCACAAATCAGCAGTGTCTAGTGGTGAAGTAAGTGGATTCCATAGTCAGCCCGGATTTTTGTCCCTTCACTCCTTAGCTGTTTGATCTCAGGCAGGTTACCCAACCTTTCTGAGTTCTGTTTCATCATCTGTTTGGGGAGGATTAAATGAGTTTAATAAAGCCCCTAGAACTGTACCTTGAATTTCATAAGTTCACAGTAAATGCCATTGGTGATGGGAGTTGTTATAAATAATCAAGTAGAAAAATCAGCCAAACTTTCAACGAGCCAGAAATAGTGTACTTATTCAAATAATGTTAAAGTTAATTTAATGAGATGATTTGAAACTTAACATAAATGAAATGAATTTGTTCATAATTTGATTTTTTTTCAGGGCACGGCAAAAATTTCATCTCCAAATGATAAAATATTTAAACTTTACATGAGATTAAGTAGTGTGTGTATGTTATCACTTGATATTTTACACAGGCTGACCACCTTTTTGTAGACTTAGTGTGTCTTGTACAAAAATGTCATCACAGTCCTGCAGTCCCATTGTTGTTAGAGCGATTCCTATTCCCTCTCTGAACCTTTCTGCTGTGGACCTCATTGGGGTCTTATTTCCTGCTAGTGTCTATTGTAACTAGTGTTTGGCCTCTACTCGCCTTTTCAGCTTTATATTATTTCCTTGAATAACTTTGCCCTCTATGTCCTATCTAAAATGACAGTATACTTTCTCTGAATACCCAATGCCTTCATCTCCATACTTTGGTGCTGTGGTGGTTATTTCTTTCTTATACTCTTTCTCCTGCACTCACTTTTATCTGGCTAAATCCTCATCCCAAGGGATCAGAGGTCTTCTTTTATGCCCCCTGGGTAGCATCCACCACCAGAATTCTGTTAGACAACTTCACTGAAACTCTTGCTTAACTTCCAAGTTAGCCAGACTCTCTGTGCTTAAGGAGAGGTACATATAGATCCACTTTAATCATGGTGATTCCTAAGAGTCTGAAGTAACAGGTATCATGTGTTAGATCACAGGCACTCTGGGTCTTGGCACTGACCTGAGACTGGTATATGCTGCTGTCTTCATGGAGAACTGGTACAGAGTACACTGCAGGACATTGTATATAAGTTACATGGCAACTTATGTAGAACCTACCAGCGTGGCTGTCCTGAGAAAGGAGAACTGTAATTTTCGAAGCTTGTGGCGTAATCAGTACCACCCACCATCTTAGAGTACAATACTTAGTAACAGAAAACTAATTCCCTGTTTGTTGGTCTCTAGAATAGGGGCGAGATGGTACCTCTAGCATCAAAAATAGTATCTGACATTAAGAAAATTTTTTGAATAAATAAATTAATGTCTTTTTGTGGCATAATGATAGAGGAGGGAAGGGCACCCCAGGCCCTGTTTCTCATGATTTCTTCACTTTTCCCTCACTAGTAATGTTACTATCCAAAATTTGTGACTCAGCTGTTGCAAATTAATTCTCTTTATTCTTGAAGAATCAAGAGAAACTAATGAAAGAACTCAAACAGTTACAACAAGAGGACCTGGCACGTAGGAGACGGACTGTAGCACAAATGCCACCACAACTAGTCGAACTTCCATACAAACGCAGTGAAATGAAGGAAGATTGGCAGAGAGAGCTCGAATTTGCCTTTGAAGACATGTACAGTGCTGACAGGAGTAAGATATTTTCAATAAACTTTCAATGATGCTTTTAACTGCTTTGGCGGGAAAATACATTTGTATTGATGAAGCACTTTTTGTTTTGAAATGAGTTGTCATTTGAAAGAGGACCTCATGTTTTAGACTTAGAAACTATAATGGCCTTTCAGTGTTTATGTTCAAGTTCTTTTTAGTCATTTTGGAATGGAAACATGTCTCTGTATTTCTTCATTGAGAGGTGAAAGGAAACCTGATTTTGCACCTTGAACCGGAGCCTTTGCCCACTGTGACTGGTCAGATCCAAGATGAAGAACTGGACCTTTCAATGGAACAAGAAAATTTAGGTGAAACTGAAAACATCCCAATGACAGCAGCAGAAACAATATGTTCTAGCGAAGCAGATGGTAAAAACTTCTTTAAAATTTGATATTACAGTGTTTCATAGAACAAAGTGCTAATCGCTCGCCAAGAATTAGAAAAGTTTGGTCTAATTTAGTGCAAACAGTGACTAATGCTATTAGTGACGGAAAAAAGAAAGAAAGCATTTTTACAGATTTCCATTATTAAAGATCCTTTTCATATACATAGGAGGAAAGTTCTTTTGTTCATATGACCTCTAGTCTGAAGATATTTTAGGCTATTTGGTTTAGATGCTTAATTCCAAATTCATTTGAAAGGACGGTATTTTTTTAGACTTCTATCAAAGCACCATACACATCCTACTGTGTTAATTATGGCTGGGCACTTTGCGTACAGTGATGAATCGCATGCACTTAGATCTCTTCCAAACTGCATCTCTGCCTTCACCAGTGTAAACCTTTTTACTGGGCTGTCTGTCGCACGGGTACTTAAAACTCAAGTCTTAACAGTAGATTAATTGTCTTTTGCCTCTTGAAGCTTTGTCTGCCTGTCTTCTTCATCCTTAGTAAATGATACCAGTCTACTGTGATCCAAGCTGACCAACGAGTTACCTCTAACACCTCCCTCTCTTTTATTCTACATCTCCTTAGAGACCAGGTCTTCTTCATTTTGATCCCTTCTTACCCCCATACCTTGTAGTATGGCCTTGGTTCAAAATCGCTCAGGCTTTCTTAACATTTGCACCCTACACTGTGGGTAGTTAGCCCTTTGGGCTTCCACCTTTATATGGGTCTCCTATTGGACTCCTTGAGGGAGGGCTCTAGGCATTATCCCTACTGTTAGGCCCACACTGCTGTCCAGACAAAGGTTATTGTGGTTTGGCATGAACTTGAGAATATGGTTTTGGGGCTCGTTGCTTTCCAGAATTCCTACTGAAGCTTCATTTCTGGCCTCTGTGGAATCATATTTTCTTGCCAAATTGGAGGCTTTAAGAAGATACTTTACTGTTTCATCCAGCTCTTCTAGTTTTTTCCATTGGGAATATTGTTCAGATATTCAGTTTGTCAGGGTTGCAAGTCTTGCCTTTCTAAAGGGACAGTTACGCTTCAGCTCCTACTGATCCCATTCGGGATTGCTGGCTTGGTGTTGACAACTCTTGATTTTTCAAAAGAACCTAGGAATATTGTTGTTTGTAAAGCCCTTATTTTTAATTATTGTCAGTTAATTTCTTTCTTAAAAAATAAGTGAGTTACAGACTATTGGTGAGTGAGAGAAGCCAGGAGGAAGAGAATACCTAAGTGTAATTCCATATTTACATGAAGTTAAAGGAAAAAAAACAGGTAAAACTCATCTGATCTCAAAGTAGAATCGTGGTTATCTTTAGGGGTGCAGTGGCTGGAAAGGGCATGAAGAAGTTGTCTAGGTGCTGGACATGGTTTGCATACTGGTCTGGATAGTGTTGCATTGATGTATGTAAAATTCATTGAGCTGTACACTTAGTTTTGTGCACTTCATTGTTTGTAAGTTATAACTCAGAAAGGTTAAAGGAAAATGTGGGTCAGACAAAACTGCAGTCTGCCAGTTTTCAACTTCTGTAGATTTCTTAAATTTTATTCCTTACATCAGAAAACTGTCCATGTGAAGCAGTTTTGTCTCCTTAGAGAATTGTTGGTACTGTACTAAATTTTGGCATTGTACTATCAGCCCATATGGAAGGATGTTTTGAGGAAACAACTTAAGAATTTTAAACTAAAGAGATGTGTTTATGATGATAAGTGGGAGAAATTTTTCCAAATAGTACCAGGAATAATTTGGGAGCACTTGATTTGCTTTTAAGGTTCTAACTAGTATTGCTTTTCTCTGTGGTCTGTTAAGTGTAGTGCCATAATTAGGACCCTTCTCTAGCTTAGATTATAGAACTTTACAGCACATATTTTCAAAGTTAATCTTACAGATTCAGAGTGTATTCTGTCATCATTTAACAAGCAGAATAAACATGTTCCTGATACATTGTTAAGCTCAAAATTTGTGTTGAATGCATATTGTTGGGAAATAGTTTAATTCTATTGTCTTTATTTAAATGTAAGTTAAAAAATTACTGCGATTGGGGCTGAATAGCATTGTACATACTGTTAAATTATAAGTAGTGAGGAAAATAAAGTTGTGCTTTTAACCAGTAGTCATAGCAGTAACTAAGTATAAAGATAGAACAATTTGCCAAATATATAATAGGTGCTGAGTAAGTTTTTTTCTTTTCTTTTAGTTCCTTTGACAATGAAGACCCAGCAGCTCCCTTCAAAAATTCTTTTTAAAAAATTATTAAATAAGATCCGAAACCAAAAATCTCTCTGGACAATTAAATCCATGTCTGAAGATGAAAGTGAAACGATTACAACTGCTAGTGAAACCGAGAGTAAAGCACCAACAATTGAATCAGAAACAACTGCTATTGAAGAGGGAACATTATCCTCTGGACAGGAGCAAGGTGAGTCTGTTTATTAGTCTCGTTTTGTGGTCCAGAAACCCTTTCTGAGTTACTTAAAAATATGTCATTCCTGAAAAATCAAAGAACAGAAGTCAAAAGCAAGACAATATTTTAGAGCCCATAATGCTGCTGCTTAGAGGCAATAAATGTTTAAAAAAAAAAAAAAGACAAAACTTCAGTGACTCTCCTTCCAGAGCACTTCTGTTAAAATGTGCATCAGCTCAGATCCTTCCTTGGGGGGAAGTCCTCCAGCAGCTCTTCAAACTCAGTAAAAACCCAGTGCTTGCAGTGGTGTCAGAGCTTTATATGATCTGCACACACGCTTCCCTTCCCTCATTTCTCTCACCCTCGCTCTCTCTCTGACTTTTTCTACACCTGCCCAGCTGGGGCCACTGGCTTCCTCAATATTCCTCAGACGCAGCAGCATGACTGTGCACAGTCTTTGCAGTTGCTGGTCTTTTTGGCCTGAACGCTCTTGGAGATGTTAATGACTCACTCTCTCCCTTCCTTCATATGTTGGCTCAGCTATCACTTTCTCAGTAAGGCCTTCTCTTAGCACCCATATGAAACAGCAAACTTCCATCCCTCCCCCTCCCCCATACCCTGTACTCCCTATCCCCTTTACCTGGCTTTTTCTCCATATCTCTCATAAACATCTGATAGACCATAAATTTACTCTTTTGTGTATTTTCTCCTTATCTTGACACAACATAACTCCATGAGGCTAGGAACTTGATTTTGTTCATTGCTATATCCCAGAGCCTAGACTAGCGCTTTATACATAAAAGGTGTTCAGTTCACGTTTGTTTAGTTAATTGAGTAGCTTAAAGCAAGAGAGCTAAGTTTGGAAGTCAGACATATGTATGATAATTAAAGCCATGGGCATGGAAGAACTCGTAGGGGAAAGAATTCAGTGAGAAGAAGGCTTATAAGACCATCTGTGGGACTCCGGCATTTAGAAAATGGGTGGAGAAGGGCAGACAGCAAAGGCAGTAAAAAGGAGAGGCCATCGAAGTTGCACAAAAAGGGGGCTCTTTAGTCTTCAGTTCACAACCAGGTTGTTTTTAAAAAGACCTTGTATGAGTAGGCTTTCTCTAGCCTCATCTTCATTTTCCCCCTTATTTAATTATGACCCATATATATTGATCCTCTTTCAGTTCCTTGAATGAGCCAAATTGTTTTTATCCTCACATGGTGTTCATACCTGCTTTTATGGCTGAGTCTTCGTTACCTTTCAGGTGTCTGCTTAAGTGTTCTTTCCTAAGAGAAATCTCATCTGAGCCCTAGTCTAATTCAGATTCCCCTGTAATTCTCTATTGCAAAACACTTTATTTCTCTTATATAGTACTTACCATAGTCTGTGACTTTATATGTTTTGCTAGGATAAGTTATATGTTTCTGTCTTCACTCACCCTGTAAAACCTCCTGAGGCCATTTCTTATTTACCAGTGTCCCGAGCATGCAGCACTTAAGGAGATGCTGAATGAATGCTTGATGTGGAGTTTCTGGCTGCCCTGATATGATTGCTTCACTGTCTTCTCTGCTTTGGTTTCATAAGTAATAAAAATTGTAATAACTAAATATGTCAAAGATACATTTAAATTTCTTCAGCTTTTCTTTAAACTATGGTGCTTTGCTTATTCTCTTTTTATGCTTTTCCATTGTGTTTGAAGCTGTCAGCATGCCTTCTTAATAGTTCTGTGTTGTTTTCCTTTTTGTTTACAGTTTCAGTCTTCCATCTGTCTCCTCATATTAGGCTCAAGTTTCATGGTGACCGGATCTTAAATAAGACATTCAGGTGGACCGAAATTGAATTGTTAATCTGAATGCAGATTTTTGTTACTTTTGGTCAAATTTAAGCTTAACAGTGATAACATGTTCATATTAAAATGTCTGTTACAGTTGTTGAAAGTGATACATTAACAGTTGACTCTGGACCACTTACTAGTGAAGATCAACCAATTTTATGTGATGCAGACTCTAAAAAGGAACAAGGTATTTGTTTTTATTCACATCCTCAGATTAAACTTGCTTGGCTCTTCAGATCTTTTCCTAATAAAATTACATATAATGAATGAATAAAGAGCATTACAGTGGTGTCAGAATTCTAAATTATTAAAACTGATTTTTGTTTTAGGGGTCTTTTTAGAAATAAATGAGACTGAACCTACCACAGCAGTAGCTCAGAGTTCAGTGCTACTCCATCCTCAAGAAGAAGCAGCCAGGATTAGAATGGCGTCAAGACAGAAACAGGTAATTGCAAATTTTTATTTTTAAAGGTTTTTTTTTTTTTTTCTTGCCCTAGGTACTATCATTTTGTTTGGCCAGTGAAGTCTGTCTTAATGTCTGGCTACATTTGATACCATTTGCTCTACCTTGACTTACACATTGAGCTCATAGAATATACTTCATCTTTGCTTGTTTTATTCATTTGACCCTGTTTTTTATTGTATATTTTGTATATATCTTATCTTCTCTATGAAATTTATTGGCTTTTTCAAAGTTGGCGGCTTTCTTTAAAAATTCAATTTATTTTACATAGTTTCTGGTACATAGTATATATCAGCCTTATGCATAGTAAGTGCTCAGTAAATATTTGTTAAATAAATTAGTCCCTGTCATTGTATTGGACACTCAACTGAAGTTTGTAATCTCAAAAGTATTTTTTGGAAAATAGTATTTCAGAAGAAAAATTTAAATTCAGCCATCTTAACTATAATTTTTGGGTCCCATATACTTTAGTAAAAGATTTTTTTGATACAGATTACTTTGAAAGAAGTTGATTATTACTAAGCCAGTCAGTTTATAGTTATAGTTTTTATAAAAATACAGCTGGGGAGTGCAAATTCTATTAGCTAGTATTTCTTCTCAGATAAATGTTTTCTAATCAATATGCTAAAGCAGTATTGTCCAATGAAACTTTCTCTGCTGATATAAATGTTCCATATCTGTGTCTACCTATATGGACTATTAAATATTTCAATACTTGAAATATGACTGGTATAATTGAGGCACTGAATTTTAAATTTGGTTTTATTTGAATCAGTTTACATAGTCACATTTGCTAGTGATTTTTGTATTGATAGTGCTGTTCTGAAGGTACTACAGAACTGTAAACTGTGAAATTCAGTGGCTCCTCTGAGTGAGGGAGAGTGAGGAAGATGAAGATAGGAATGCAGCTATGGCCTGATGAATTATTGACATTAACTAGTGTCTGACTAGCAATAGGTAAAATTTCACAATGAGATATTTATTTGGAAAACAAGATTATTTTAATTACTTCCAATAAAAGTGTTCTTAATAAACTGCACATTTATTCATTTTCTACTTAGGAAGTATTTATTATGTATTACATATGTATCAGGGACTTGACTAGGTGCCGGACTTAGCAGGCAACCAGTCTAGTCCAGTCCCTCTTCTCATGAAACTTAGTCACTCTGACATGTGTTCTTCTTATTTGCATCTGTGTGTGTGCATGTGTGCTGGTGTAATATTAGGGTTTAGGTGTCATCCCTGTGCCATTGTCTGACCATCTGTTTCATGCCTGACAGAAAAGGTACAGAATTTTCTCATTGTACTACTGTTTGGCTTCTAGATAACTGTACCCCTTCATGGGTATGCCTAGGAAATCGAAGTGTTTGGGAAGTCCTTGACATTTAATTTCTTTGCCATTTCCTACTGAGCACATTGCAAAATTAAAGAAATGAACACAGAATTTGGCCAAGCATTGTTTGATTCTTATCTGGAGGTGGATCTTCAGTGATGATCAAGGTTTCCCTGTGCTCCCAGGAAATAGAAATAGTAATGAATTTGTTTTCTCTTCTCTTTCTGCCTCTTTTTAAATTCTTTCCTTTTTTCTCTTTTTCTCCATTCCCCATCTCTCACTCCTTTTCCCCATCTCTCACTCCCCTTCCCCCTCTGACAGCAGCAATGACAGATAATCTTCTAGGATAATTGGTACTATTGATGGTAATACTTGTTCCTTCTTCAATGTAATGCATACTATAAACTTTCCTTTTGTGTGAGTTTGTTATTAATAGATCAATAGTTTTTTGTTACTTAGATAATGGAAATAGAAGAGCAGAAGCAAAAGCAGTTGGAATTACTTGAACAAATTGAACAACAGAAATTAAGATTAGAAGCTGATTGCTTCAGGGCTCAGCTAGAAGAAGAAAAAAGAAGAAAAACTCAGCAGACTGGGGTAGGATGTTGGGAAATCTCACCCCCACGTAGATCACTGGGGGATAAGAAAATATAAGCAATCTTAGCATCCAGAAAAGTAAAATGCATTTCTAAGTCTTATTTGGTAATTTTTTCTTCTAATTATACATACATACAAGTTTATACAGACCTAATGGCTTTCATCTTTCAGCCTCTAGAGGGTACCACTGTGTGTGACCATAATTTGTATATACTGGGTATGTAGAGCTCTTGGACTTGGTTGGCACTAAAAGAAAAGGTGGATGCTGTCATTTTTCTTTTTTTCTTTTTTCTTTTTTTTGCTTTTGATGTCATTTCTTAATAATGGAAGTGCAATCTTTTTTATAAAAAAGAATAAAGCTATATAGAAGTTAATTTTAGAACTTCAGTTCATATTAAATACTTTAGTACTTGTTTCTGGATTTGCCTTTTAATTAGTAGTTTTGCCTTTTATTAGGTTGGCACCGCTCCAGCATCATGCACCATAAGCACTGATGAAGAAAGGCATAGGCGGATGATTCGTAACTATCAACATCAGCTTTTACAGCAAAACAGGTATTAGCCAGAGTACAGCTCAGATGTTACAGCATGTGGCTACATCTTCAGGATTTAATATTTATATGAAGATGTAATCGCGGTCCCCTTAGAGTTATGGCACATAGATTTCTCTAAGTGCAGTGGGAACATTGTTTCTTTTCCACCATGATCCTGGCCAATTCTAGATTGCTGTTCAATTTAATGTATAGACAATTGAAAATATGGAGCATCTTTTTAATCTAAAAAAGAATAATATTTGTTTTGTTTTTGTTTATTTTTGGTAGGTTTCATAAACAGTCCATTGAAACAGCCAGGAAACAATTACTCGAATATCAGACTATGTTAAAAGGAAAGTACCCATCCATGACAGCTACATCATTAATGTCGGCTCCTGTTACATCAGCTCCACCACAGAAATCTGAAAGACCGACTGTTACATTAGAACATTGGGATCAAGGTCAGAGACCCAAGTTGAGTCCTAACAGATATCAACCTATACAACCCATACAGATCCCCAGATTAGAACAAGATTATTTTCAGGTTCCAAGACAAAATCACTTCCCACAAAGACTGGTAGAAACAACAGAAACAGATGCTTTGGCTCACAAATGTTTGGAGTCACAAGAACACCCAAAGCTATTTTCACAGACCGAAACACAGCAGAGGGACTATAAATCAGCTCCTAAAGATTCTCATGTACTTTCAAGGGCTTTACCACATGATAAGCCACTAATATTGCAGCATTCTAGTAAAGTAGCTGAAACTTTAGACTCCCAGCAAATGTTCTCAGAAAACAATGAAAGTACATTTTCTAAGCCAACTGAACCTTCTTCATTCCTACCACTGGTAGCTGAGCATTCATTTAGTTCTCTACCTGCTAAAGTTGAACCTGTAAAAATCAAAGAACCCTTTTCAACCTCAAGCAAAAGTGCAGTTTCTATAAGCCATTCTATAATCAGCCAAATGAAGGATAAGTCTTTGCCATCCTCAGAAAACATCACAGCCCAGCAAGGTAATTTGAAGGCTCTCCAAGAGCAGTTGGACCTACAGAAGGAAGTTCTTCGGTCCAGACAGGAAGCTCAGGAACAATTGCTTTTGGACAAACAGAAAGAATTAGAAAGGCAAATTGGCATCTCTCTATTCCTTCCATTGGTACCTCCGGATTCCTCTGCTTCGCTGCCTTCTGCCAAAGCTGAATCAGGGAGAATCCAGGAATCTTCTCCAACCAAGAATGATACTACAGTTTCTTTAGGCCACCCCAGGGTTCCACAACTTCAGAATAGGCTTTTGAGTTTTTCACAGCCTATCTTATCACAGCAAGATAATACTAAATTTCTTCAGGGGCAGTTAAATTCCCAAAGGGACAGCCTTCAAGCCAGGCGGGAAGCCCAGGAAGTTTTATGTGTACATCATCAACAGGGTAAGCTGGATAGAAGACTGTGGTCTGAACAGACTGAGCCACCTTCTCTCCCATCTCAGGTAGCTCAGCATACATTCACTTCATTACTTCCTGCTAGTACTCAATCTGGAAAAATCCAGGAGCAGCATTCATCTAAGAGTGAGGAAGGATTTCTCTCAAACCAGTCTGAAATCCCCAAATCTCAGGATGGTTCTTTGAGTTTCCTCCAGCAGTTCCTACCTTTGCATGATAGTTTGAAGTTGCTTCAAGAGCAGCTGACTGCACAGAGGGATGCTCTTCAGGCTAGGCATGAAGCCCAGGTCGGACTACTTTTACATAGACAACAGGATTTGAGGGACAGTAAGTTGGGACAGATGAGTTCTTCATTCCCACCAATGGTTGCTCAACATTCAGTTGCTCTGCAGGCTTCTGCTAAAACGGAGCCTAGGAGAATTCAGAACCTTTACTTGTCCGAAGAGAGTACAGTTCCCTTGAGTCACTCCATAATCCCAGCATTTCAGGATGAGTCTCTCCATTTTCCACAGTGTAGCCTGTCTCAGCAAGAAAATTTGACAGTACCCCAAGAACAGCCTCACATGCAAAGGATAAGAATTGGTGCTAAACGGGAAACTCAGGAATTTGTACACAAACAGAGTGAATTAGAAAAAGGAATTTCTTCTGAAGAGACTGGCCCTTTTTTATCCTTGTCCCAGGTAGCTGAATCTGAAAGACGCCAGGAATTTATGGCAAGTGACAGTGCAGGGCCCCTGAGCCATTCTGAGACTTCAAGATCTCAGGAAAGGTTTCTGAGATTTTCACAAGATAATTTGGAGGACCACCAAGAACGGCTAGACACAGAGGAGGCCCTTTGTTTTAGTCAGAAAACCCAAGGAAATATATCCTCTGAACAAACTGGTTCCTCCTCATTCATACCCCAGTTAGGACAGCTTTCGTTTACTTCATTACCTTCCGAATCTGGTACAACTCAGGAACCTCTTTCAACAGAGAGTGATGGCAAAATTCCTTTGAGCCATATTCAGACCCCACATTTGCAGGACAGGCTTTTGAGGTTATCACAACTTATCCAGCCTCGACAAGATAATTTAAAGGCACTTCAAGAACGGTTAGCTACACAAAGGGAAGCCATCATTCAATCCAGACAAGAAACCCAGAAAGAATTACATAAACAGAAAGAGTGGAAGGAAGGAATATATCCTGGCCAGGTTGGCACCTCTTCCTTCTTACCCCTAAGCACACAACATTCATTTGCTTCATTCCCTCTTACTGAATCTGAGAGAATCGAAGAATCTTGCCCAACTAAGAGTGATCATACAGCTTCCTCACATCATTCTGAGATACCAAGATTGCCTGATAGTCTTTTGGGTGATTCACAGCCTGGTTTACCTCAACCAGGCTGTAAATCACCCAAACAGGTTATGTTATCCAAACAAAATAAATTTGAGGAAATGATATCTTCTGAGCATCTTTTTCAACCTCACCATCATGATTTGATGGTACTTCAGCAGCAGTTAGATATACAGAGGAAAACCATTCAGTTTAGACAGGAAGTCCAAGAGGAGTCGCTTTTGCAAAGACTAAGTAAATTGGAGAAAGGGGTATCATCTGAGCAGGTTAGTGCCTCTTCATCTTTATCCCAGGTAGCACTGCCTGTTGACTCTGAAAGACTCCAAAGCTCTTTTGCAACCAGAAGTAACTATACTGCTCCCTCAAGTCATCCTGAGATCCCCAGATCACAGCATAGGCTTTTGAATTTATCACAGCCCATTCTGCCTCAGCAAGATCACTTGGCAGCGCAGTTGGACTTGCAAAGGAAAGTGGTGCACTCTGGTGAAGAGGCCCAGGATGATCTGCTTTTAAACAAAAAAAGTAAGTTGATTGAAAGCAAGTCCTCTGAGCACCCTATTCCATCTTCGTTTCTACCCAAGGAAAGAGAATATTCATTTATTCCACTGCCTTTTGCTGAAGTTAAAAATAAAGACATTTGTGAATTGGATTCATCCAAGAATGAACATGCAGTTTCTTCAAGCGATTCTGTGATCCCCAAATTTCAAGATAGACTTTTGAGTTTTTCACAGCCTGTCTTAGCTCAGGAAGGTAACTTGGAACTTCAGAAGCAGATAGATCTACAAAAAGAAGTTCTGCATTGCAGGCAAAAAGCACAAGAAGAGCTGCTAGTACAGAGACAAACAGCACTGCAGCAGCAGATACGGAAACATGAAGAGACCTTGAAGGATTTCTTTAAAGGCAGTCAGGTGTGTATTAAATATGAATGTCTAAGAAATTAAACAGTGGAGTTAATCTGATTCAGACAAGCTAAATGTTTTCATCTTAGGCCTAAATATTACAAGTTCTTAGTTATTGAGAATAAGCAGTTTGGCCTTAACTGCTTTAATTTTCTACCTTAAACAATATGAAAATACATAAACACTACCTTGCATGGTGTTTATGAGGTTAATAGTTATTTGAAGCCCAACTAGTTTTAGCCAGTATCTTGATACAACTAAATGTAAACCCTCTTAAAAAATGTAGATTGTCATTTGAAGTTTTGTTACAAAGGATTTTTAGCTTACCATAAGAAGATTAAGTTGTAAAATAACTGGTTAGCAGAATTTCTCTTACATAAATAGCAGACCTTGTGCTTCCTGTAGCACTTTTCTATAGCTACACTTTCATATAGCACTTGGTTGACATTTGTGTATGAATGAAAATCAGTACTCTCTTTTTTAGTAAGTGACAAAATTAACACCTGTTGTAAAATTGGCATGATTTTAGGCTGATGGACAGCTGGACCTGCTGGTTGTCACTGAATTATTGAGAAGACTCTGGCATAGCCACTCAGACATTCATAGTTTCTCTTTGTGGGAGATAAGTATATATTCTCCTAAGTACGCCTGTGTCCATTTTACTCGGGAAGGCTATTTCCTAAATTTATGATTTAGCCTCTAAGTCCTTTGATATTCTGAAGAAGCTTGAGTTGAGTTCATGAGAACTTGAGTTCTGGGGATTACTGGTCATCTGAAGGAAAAGTGGTGAGAAAAGAAAGCATACTTAGGTAGTGGGAAAGGACATGTATACTGAGGTAACGTCTCTTATTGAAGTATACAGTGAAGGTTAAGTTTTTAGGTTGAAGGCTGTGGGTGGTTATACTTTTCAGTGGAATATATCACTCTTTCAATATATAAGCGTTTCTCATTTTGTCTATTCGTAAAGTTGTAACAGTATGATTGATGTAACCATTTATTTGGTTGAGATTCTAATTTAAGAGCCAGATAAAAATTTAATGAATGCTTCACATAATCTCTTATCCTGTGTCATCCCCACTCTCATCTATGCATTGTTTCAGACGAGTAAGCCTACTCTTGAAAATGACTTAAAACCCCAGATGCTCAGAGAGTGGCTTCCTCATCTTCAAGACCAAGCAAGAGATGATTATGAAAACATTAGTCCTGCAGATAGCAGCAACTCTGCTGATAATCAGCTGCTTTCAGAAGGTAGTAGCACCAAGCAGAGTGGTAAGATAATTGGATTTTATTGTAATTATTCCGCTGAGTATTCTTTGCTTTCTTTTCCTGTAACTTGCTGGCTAAAGACAAGTTTGTAATATGTTAACAGATTTGTATTCTGTCTAACTTGATCATTGACTTGATAGGTGAGCACCTGATCCAGGAGCTGGGCAGGCAAGCCTCAAAGCCACCTGTAGCAAAAGTTAAATTTGGATTGGACTTGAACCAGCATGAACTTAGTGCTATACAAGAGGTAGAATCACCAGCAAGTGGCAGACCTTCTATACTAGGTAAACATGTGGCTTGATAAAATGGTTTTTTTATAGTTTGCTGGTCTCCTACATTTTTTTCAGGACACTAATTTTTTGTTGTTGAAGAAGCCTAGCTGGGAGTACTTGTAGAAAGAAAAAGTGGTTTGAATAGACAGTATATAAAGTTTAGACTTAAAGAATTGTGTCATGGGTAACTGGGTTTTTCTTGTATCTGGGGGAAACCGATTTACTAGAGACAAAATTCTCCGGTACCCCGCATTCTGACACTCTCGCTTCCCTCTGCTTCCTTCCATGTCTGCCTTCTAGACCTGTTTCTTTGGGAACTCAGTTTTTCTCTTTTTCCTTGTTGCTCTTCTACTTCAGTACTTTCATTGTTTTTTTCCTGTATCTTTTATAAGTTAAGTATTATGCTTAGGATCCTGGCTTTAAGGACAGTTAGCTATGTTTCTTCACTGTACTTCTTCCTAGATCCAGTTATCCAGAAAAACTCCTCTCTGCGATCCTTAGTTAATAGCCCTGTTTGAATTTCATAATTATTTTTGATTTCAGACTTAACAAATAGTTTTCTTGATCAAATTTATCAAAGTAAATCCTTTTTAAGAGAGAAATGAGCTTTGTCATTAGAAAGGTATATGGAAGTATGATGTTAATATTAGTTATTTTGGTCTTCAGCCATAAAATACTGTATCTTTGTTTCTAGCTGAAAGAATTAAAGAAGGTAGAGGTTGAGAGTAATTCTTAAGAATCAATCCCTATTCTGCTTTCTTCCTATGTTTTAAGGAACTTACAGAGAAATGATTTTATTTATTACTAGGCACTGGAAGTTTTTTTCTATTTTGCTCTATTTGGCAAACCACAACTTCAGGAACTGATTGATGCTTTCCCTAATTCACAATGAACGGGAAGTTCTCACCATCAATTCCTACAATTTAACAAGTTATGTTTCAGATTTCATGTCTTCATGTCTAAAAGGGAAAGCTTTATACTGTTCCCTCACCTCTACTTCCTTATCCTTCAGCATTTTTTTTTTCAGTGAATAGTACCCAGATGTAAGTTTTGATACATCCCTGATCTGCCTTTTACACCCAACAAATCATCAGCTCTTTTCAGTTCTGCTGGGTCAGCTCTGACACCTGTCCGCTTCTTCCCGTTCCCACTACCACTCCTTTCAGGCCATCATTTCTCTGTGGAGTGGTTGCTACGTCTCTCAGTGTCTCCCTGGTTCCAGTCCAGCTTTAATTCATTTTTCTATGAAAGCATGTTAACATTATACTTCTATGTACTTTTCTATTGACAAAGCTCATTTCTCTCTTAAAAAACGGATTTACTTTGATGAATTTGATCAAGAAAACTATTTGGTAAGTCTGAAATCTAAAAATAATTATAAAATTCAAATAGAGCTATTTCTCCCTGTTTGAAACTCTTTAGTGGTTTCCCTTTGATTTGAGGAGTAAGTTCCAGTTAAGTCGTAAGTCCCTAGCTTCACCTGTCAGGCCTCTCATGATCTTGCTCCTCCCTTCAGGGTTGGCCTAAGTGCCACTTGTCCAGTAGACTTTTCCTGGCCTGTCAAGTATCTCTCTCGTGTGCTCTTGGGAGCTTTCGTTACAGCCTTTATCACACCACTTTAGGTAATACTTTTAACCAAAATGCTATAGGCAAGGAGTTTAAAAAGGCAAATAGTGCTAAAGTGTTATAACATGAAATAGCAGTTCTTCCTGCCCTACCCACCCACCTCTTACCCCTCATTCTGCTAACCAGAGGCAGTCCCATACAAGTCCTTTAGTCTTGCATTTGCCTCTATGGTTGGCAGTGGATTTCAGCAGAAATTAAGCTAGATTATCATCATGCTGATGTGTATTTTTCACTGCTGAGACAAAGTATATAATCAGTATACTCTGATTGTATTTCCTATTTGTAAAACTTTTCCTGTAGTAAATTCTTTTTTTTTTTCATTTGCTTAAAGTTTCTGTTGAATGTCTGTCCTCCCACATTAATCCTCCTATTAAGTACCTCTAATGTCATTTGAGATCACACTATTTTCTCTGTTTGCGGGACATTGTTTAGTTGAAAGTTGGACAACCTATATTATATACTTTTAACAAGAATATTATTGCTTCCAAAAGGGATGAAAGTGGTTCTTGGGGAAGTGAAAAAGGCTTACTCTTTTTATATACCAAAGCACAGATGTACATAGAACAATATACAATATGTCTGTAGTTATTAAAAGTTCATGGAATTAGGAGGCAATGTTTTAAAAAGCCTAAAAAGGTTCCTTAGGTGGGTGATTATAAAAGTAATGTCAAGAAGCACTGATCTAAATTGATCTTTTAAAAAAATATTTAGACATTTGTATTAGCTATCAATAAATGTCTTACCTTATGCAGGACCCTTTTCATAGGATTTCCCACTTTTTTTTTTTTTTAAAGATTTTATTTATTTATTCTTAGAGGGAAAGGGAGGGAGGACGAGAGAGAGAAACATCAATGTACAAGAGTTGCCTCTCACTCACCCTGTTCTGGGGACCTGGCCTGCAACCCAGACATGTGCCCTGGCTGGGAATCAAACCTGCAACCCTCTGGTTCACAGGCTGGCACTCAATCCACTAAGCTACACCAGCCAGGGTTTGATCTTTCAGTTTTCTTTTCTACAGTTCATTTTTTTTCTTTTGACTTTACTTTCTTGGAGAATTTCCTCAGTTTTTTCTTCTAATTTTTCTTACGAATTTTTACTTTTACTATCAAATTTCATCTTCTAAAAGCTTGTGCTTTTTCCTAATTTCCCCCCCTTTTTCTTAGCATACTGCTGTTTTCATGGATGCAAGATATTACCTACTTTGTATATTTACAGTTTTTTTTGTTTGTTTGGTTCCTGTGTTTTCTCTGTCTGAGTTCTTTTGTTTCTTTTTTTGTTTCTTTGTTATTTCTGTCTGATATTTTAGAGACATTCATAATAGCTTGCATATTGGACTGGAATAGTTTTTATATTCCAGTGGGCTGAAAGGCCAATTGGAAATTCTGTAGGTTGAGGGCCTTGTGTACTGCTGAACTTCGTTGGAAAACATGGCTTTTCACTGGGGACCCTCAAATTAGTATCTGTAGTTCTTTTCCTAAGAACTTTAATTTCTTCAAAGAAAGATCCTCCAAGCCTGATACAAGCATGGCTGCTGCTGTTATGTAGCCAGCCATGAGGGATCTGGGTTGACGATGCAGACCTTCTTTTAATACCCTGGATTTTGTTTTTAATGGCATTCTGTCCCCTCCATTCATCCTTGCAGCTTTCGGTGCCTGACCCTCCTGAATTCAGAATGTATGGGATTCAATTGCACCAGAGACTAAACCTGCAGTCTCCTCTGGGGGTGATGCTGAGGGACAGCGATGTCCCTAGATGGCAGGGATCTGTCCCAAGTACATAGTTTTAAACATTTGCTCTGTTTTTGGTCCCCTGACACACACGTTCTTTTGCAATGCCTTTAATTCCCCACTCCTTTGTTTGCTTGCTTGTTTAAATGTTTGTATCAAAGTATAACATTCAGAGAAGTGCTTAAGTCCTAGGTGTTTATTTCAGTGATTATCACTGCAGTCACCAAACCTCACGTAAACACCGTCCGGGCCGGGTCAGGAACTGGAATCTTAGAGCACTCCATAAACCCTTCCTTTGTACCCTCTCAATTACTGTCTGCTTCATTCTCCCCAGCATAAGCCTCTGTCTTGATTTCCTATGCCACGAATTAGCTGTGGCTGTTTTTGAACTTTATATTATGAATGTATATTATATCATGAATGTATATTATATCTTATAGTACTATTAATGGTAAGTCTCCAGGCATTTTCCTATGATTCAGTGCTGAAGCATTATCTTGTATTAAGTAGGTGGGTATCATTACAAACTCAGTGAAATTGAAGTGAAATAATTTAAAGGCCTGTGTGAAAAAGTAGTAGTGTATTTTCTTGCTACACAGATCAAGTCTTTTTGCCCCAAATTCTAAACTGCCACTTTAGTTTTGGCTAGAGCTAGAAATTTAAGTGGAAGTCTGAAGAGTCAGGGGTTTTTTCCCTACCAGGTAAACCAGACTTTTATCAAGACAGGGACCCCCTGAGGGTCTCTATAAGTCGAGAACAAAGTTTCCCTTGGACCCCACTGGACCCTGATCCATTTGCTCATCCTCACCTGATTGCCCAGGAGAACGTCTGTGGTGCCAACTGTAATGAAACAGGTGAGAGAGAAAGAAATGGAAAATGGAATTGCTGCGCACAAGGGTATGTGGACAAAAGATACTTTCCGTAGTATTGTCTGTGATGAAAAATGGTAAATAATTTCAGTGACTGTTGGGAATAGACTCATTATGGTGTACCCATATTATGCCGTTCTGTGCACTGTTAAGTGATGGGGGTGGGTGGGGGAGGGAATCTGTGTTCATACATTGAAAATTGTCTGTCTAGCCCTGGCTAGTATGGCTCAGTGAGTTGAGTGCCCTGGCTTGCCGATTCCCGGTCAGGGTACATGCCTGGTTTGTGGGCCAGGTCCCTTCCCCTCTCTCTAAATAAATAAAATTTTAAAAAAAAAGAAAGAAAGAAAATTTTCTGGATGGTAATTGCTGAAGTGTTGATACAGGTTTACATTTTTGGAGACTGTTGCACTTTCTATTTTCTGTGTTTACCTGTACATACATATTTTTTAAAATAAGAAACATGTATTCTGTAGAGAAGAGGTTGAATAAGGGAAGTAAAGTTTTTTTAAAGAATAATTTATTTTGGACCCTGGCAGGTGTGCCTCAGTGGATTGAGTGCTAGCCTGCAAACCGAAGGGTGGTCAGTTCCATTCCCAGTCAGGGCACATGTCTGGGTTGCAGGCCAGGTCCCCAGTAGGGGGCATGTGAGAGGCAACCACACATTGATGTTTCTCTCCTTCTCTTCTCCTTCCCTTCCCGTCCCTCTAAAACTAAATACAGTGTTTTTTTTTAAAAAGAATAATTAATTTTGCTTTTTAATTGTTTCACTAAATAAATGCTAGTAGGAAGTATTTGAAGGTATGAGATTTATAGTTAGCAACTATACAAATTTTGTGTTTAAGCCTATTCCAAACAATTCATATTTAATTAAATACTATTAAAGATTACCTTTTAAAAATTCTGTATGTGGACTTCTAAATTAGCTATTTTGTTTACTTTTAAATATTTGTAAAATAAAGAGGATTATAAGAAAAAAACATTAAATTTCTTAATTCTGCCACCCAAAGACAGCCAGTGTTAATTTTCTCACTTTTGAATGTACGCATGTAGGTAACAAACTGTTTTACATGTGTAATATGCTTACTAACCATGTGAAGCACAGTTCTAGTACTGCCTTATGAGTTCTAAAGTGCCTTTTCTGTAGTTGCCTTTCCTAACCATATTTCTTTTTATTTTAGCTGCCACATATACTTGAGTGATTATCTTGGTTACATTTATGGTTTAATAGACTCAAAGATGAGAGAGACCTATTCTCTCTGAGGATTTATAGGAAAATTGACTTTAAGAACTTTTTTTAAATTGAAGATCAAAATAACTACAAAGAATATAATTTCCAGTGAATTATAGGTCTCAATACATAAAGTAAAATTGTTATATTATTGTGTTAGGTTTAGCTAAAGAATACTTCTATTTCCTTTTTATTCTACCCATTGATGCCCTCTAGTCAAAGGCTACCAGGAACACACCTGTTGTTGAACAAAGCTGGGGATTTTGACTTGTTGCAGTCAGGTAGAAGGCACAGGGGAGCAATGAGGTAGCTCAATAAGAGGGTATTAGAAAGAACTCTTTGGGTTCTGGCCAGATAGCTCAGTTGTTATAGTATCCTCCCAATACATCAAGGCTAGGGGTTCGATCCCTAGTAAGGGCGCATATAAGAATCAACCAATGAATGCGTAAATAAGTAGAACAACAAATTGATGTTTCTTTATCTCTCTCCTTTCTAAAATCAATAAGATAAAAAAAACTTACTGTAAGATTTGGGTTTCTATTAGGTGATTTTGAAGAGGATTCAAGGAAATGGGGCTTTGTTTATTAGTATTGGATATTATCGGAGCAGGGTTATTCTTTTTTAGGGTACCTAAAATTCTTACTTTAGGGGGTAGGAATAATGGAGTGAGGCTGATTAAAGCTGTAACTGGTAAAGCGTTGGCAGTCACTCATATTAGCCAGGATAAGGAGATGGTTGATCCTTTTTTTTTTTTTTTTTAGGATTTTATTTATTTTTACAGATCGGGGAAGGGAAGGAGGGAGGGAGAGAACCATCAATGTATTAGAGAAACATCAATTAGTTGCTTCCGTCACTTACCCCAACCAGGGATCGAACCTGCAACCCAGGCATGTACCCTGACCAGGAATCGAACTGGTGACATTTTGCTTTGCAGGACAATGCCCTACCCAGTGAGCCACACTGGTCATTTTTGCGGTCTGGACTAAATTCATGATTTTCTTAATATTCAGAGATAAGTGTGGGTGGTCTGATTTTCATCCTGATCCATCATGGTCACAAAATGGCCTTTTCTGGTACTGGTGTTCTATGAAGTTAATATGTAACAGAAGAACACCAGGGTCTAGCTGAGATAGCCAGGTCATCTCCTGGCTCTTGGGCTGCTTTTCTTCTTCTCATAATCATCTCCAGATTTGTATTGTTTCTATCTTAGAAGGGAGGGTCTTGGTTTTATTATTTCTTCTTTCCCCCTACCACTTTATTCAGGTCCTCTTCATCTCACCGTTCTTTCTAATAGCTTTTTAGGTGGTATCACAGACTTCAGACTCTGTACCCCTTGCTTTTGCAGGAAGGCAGGAAATGGTGGTTTGCTTCTGAAAGAAAACAAGAATTGTTGCCTTCCTCATAGCATGGGAAGATGACTGCTTAAGGCAGGGGTGTCCAACCCGCAGCCTGCAGCTGCATGTGGCCCAGGATGGCTATGAATGGCTCAACACAAAATCGTAAATTCACTTAAAACATTACTTAGTTTTATTACTTAGATATGTACATTTTCTATGTTAGTGATCACAAACTTGGGACCTGCTTGATGATTTTGAAAGATTATCAAAGGCGCCACTGCATAATTAGGATTATGATGTCAGGACTTTTTTGCTTATCTGTGGTGGCAGATATCAGGAAAATTATGCACAGACCTTTTTTTTGCTCATTAGTTTTCATTAGTGTTTGTGTACTTAATAAGTGGCCCAAGACAACTCTTCTTTTTCCAGTGTGGCCCAGAGATGCCAAGAGGGTGGACACCCCTGGTTTAAGGCATGCTGTCATGATGTTACTTCCCCTTTTTAGGAGTCTCCCGATGGGTCCGTGCTCGTGGTGAACCACTTCAAACCAGTGACAGTTATTTCTCTTCCAGCTGCTTTCAGGGACCTGTTCATTGAATTCTTCAGTGTCTGTAATTGACCTTACTCCTTTCTCCATTTTTTACTTTTTACTTCTTACCCCTACTGAAAAAGCTAGTCTTGTTCACTCATCTCTCCTCTGGAGGATTTGAATCAATCTTCTTATGTTATAGTGCACAGTATATAATTGTGAGGTATGAATTAAAAAACTCCAGATTAACTTCTAATCCCCCAACTAGCTCTTGAAATGACAAAATAAAGACTTACTATAAAATTCATCATCTCTTATTTCCTTTGCTTAAAACTCTATGTATAGAAGCAACCAAATAACAGTTTAATGGTTCAATCAGTTATATCACAGTAATATATTTTAAAGAACTAGACTAAAAATTGTATTTAAAATTAAATTGTATGTATCAATGCTATTGATACTAGCTTCGTTTCTCAACTTCATTACCCATAATATAAATATTATTTTACAAATAAATATATCTACACACAAATGTGTGTGTATCCTGGGTTACCTTTTAGAAAACATTTCTGCACAAACATTTAAGAAACATACTTTTTTAAAAAAAGATTTTATTTATTTTTAGATAGAGAGGAAGGGAGGGAGAACAAGCAAGAGAAACATCAATATGTGAGAGAAACATTAATCGGTTGCCTCTCTTACACCCCCAACCAGGGACTGAACCCACAACCCATGCTTGTGCCCTGGCTAGGAATTGAATGGGGGACCACTCAGTTGTACAGGATGACACCCAACCCACTGAGCCATACCAGTCAGAGCAAGAAATGTACTTTTAATGGCATGATCTCTTTTAATAATATCATAGTGATAATGACACAGAAAGTTTTAGTTTATATTTGTGGAGCAGTTTTAATTTTAATCTGTTCAGGGCTACAGACAGCCATATGTCTTGGCCAGCTTCCTCACAAATACTGGCTGTTGAGAGCGAGAGAAAAATTAGCCCATAATACCTGAATTAAGAGTGAGACAGAAAGTATAATTTTACATGTATTTTAGTATGTCAAATATATTGGAAAATGATAATTCATAATAAAAGCAGTTCATGCTCATATGGTTTTAGTAGGTACTGAAAGTTTCAAAGATGTGAAATTCGACCTTGTGCCACTATTCATAGCAATCATTGGTTGTACTATGATGTTTTCCTTTCTTGTCTTTTTTGTATAAGTTTTTCTCACCTTTGAGATCATGCTATACTTATGATCACATTTTCTTCTTCACTTAAAATGATGACAGAAGTATTCCCCATCACATTGGCTTTTTCAAGAGTTTCATTCATAGAATAACAACGACAATTTCTTTGTCATTGTTACAGTTTTCCAGGAAAAAAAAAATGTGCTGACTAGTAAATGTTTGAATAATAAAATAAATGGTGGGTTTTTGTTGTTTTTTTGTTTTGTTTTGTTTTTGTTGGTTTTTTGGTCTAAAATGAAGCTACACTATGAAGCAAAATATGAAAGAAAATGTAGGAAAGCAGGAAATGATGCCCTCTGGTGCTAAGAATTTTATTTGTCATAAACCAAATCTTCCCCTCCCCATTTTAGTTGAGGTCACGGAGGCAGAGGTTGAGAATCATGCAGTATTAAGTTATGCTGTGGAGAAAGAACATACATATGTGAAGCCAGACAATAAGGTTAGTAATGCCTTAGTGGGCACTACACTGTTAGAGCTGCTTGGCTCTATATTACCTTTTGTTTAGTTTACAGAAATTGTGAAATACTAAAGTGTGTGTTTTCTGAGATCTGCTCTTAGTAAAGTAGATCAGTGATGAAAATAGCCAAATCTGAGCATCAGAAGACCTTCCAGTCTCCCTGATGCATGATCTCTATAGTTCTGAGAAGCAAAAATATAAAGTAGTTTAAAACTCTGTGTGTGTGTGTGTGTGTGTGTGTGTGTGTGTGTGTGTGTCTGTTTTAAGGTAACAGTGGATGACTGAGGACTTGCTGAATGAGATTCAGGGGGCGGGGGATGTGTGTGTGTATGAAAGGCTGATCAGTTCTGAGCAATGATGAAAAGGTTTTACTACTGACCTATATAATTATGAAGGTTTCTACACTTGATCTGAGCTCAGAATTGATAACTGCTGATGTTGGTGATAGTTTTTCTTTCTAGATAGTTTTCTTATATTGTGCTCTAATGTTTCCCTTAATTTTTAGGCTGAAACACAAGAGATTTATCTGGAGCCATTATCTTCAATAACTGTTTCTACTGGGACCTTAAGTAATGAAAACACAGATTTGAGCTTTACAGACCCAGGTAATAATGTCAGAATATCTGTAAATAAGTGGAAGGACCAGCGCCAGTTTAGTTGCAATATAAGGATGAAAACAAACATTGCTTTTCACATTTTGCTGAGAGGGATTGTTTTTTTAAATTGCAAAAGTAAATTTTTCCTGCCTGATAGAATATTGGACAGTATGATATTCTAAACATGATTGGAAATCACAAATTTGCAGACCCTTGAGGATGCACTATGGATCTCCGACAATACTTTGAGAAGTGTCCACTAACGCCTCATTTCCCATTCACTGGGAAGCTATCTGAGCAAATTTCTTGGTTGCACTGATCCCTTATGCATATATATTGCTATGCCTCTTGCCAAAATTTGTCTCTAAGGAAGGACCCAGCCATTAAATATTTTCATTAATCTCAACTTACAGAGTCATTTCCAGAGCACGTGGACCATGGGGAACAAGAACCTACCACTGGCAAAGAAGAAGAAACAATTATTTTAAGACCTACATTTCCTCCATCACAAGTTATTTATCCAAGGCAGGACTCTTGGGATATTCATAAACCTCTGTTGCCTACAGCGGAAAAATTTACATCTGACCAAGCGCACATTCAGCACATGATAGACAAGGACATAAATGAAGCAAGTTTGATGACTGAAAAAACAGACTTGCGCGGTAAAATTATTTTGAACAAATACTTTCATATAAACTGTAACTTTTTACTTTTCATCCCTTTTAGTTTGAAGTAGTGATTGTTTGAGCTCCGTGTCTTTATGGCCTGCTACCACAGTTATGCCACAGAACACAGTGAGGGCCTTCAGTGGGGGCAGCCCTTGGAGCCAGGTAGACTCACAGAAGACACGGAGAAGAGTTCAGCAGATAGTCCTTTACTGTTGCAGAGTAAGCTACAGCAGCATGAGGGCAGCACCACTATTGAGAACAAGAACTCAGAAATCAGACAGATGTGGATTCAACTCCTAGTTTGACCAGTTTACTAGCTGTGAGACCATGGGCAAGATTCTCTTTGATCTTCTATAAAAGAGGGATCTTGGGGGTTATATGAGATAATGTACATAAAGTACAATGTCTAGGCCATAGTAACACTCGGGTTTTCTTTTTTTTAATCATCACCCTGTTGTGAGCCTTAGCTAATGAGAATAACAAAGCTTACAGCAAAGCAGTGATCACAGTGGCCACTTACTCCAAACTAACTTCATAAAGTTAGTTTGGTAGAAGTGGTAGAAATGGAGACATTTGTCAAAGGGTTTCAGAGTGTCCCCATTTTTTGGCAGACTATAAGTAGTGATAGCACCTAATTTGAAAACATCTGCTGGTAATGAAAAAAATGAAAGGAATTTGGTTGAATGGGATTTACCTAAAAATAAGCTCTTATGAATATGTTTTTAGCACTTTTTATAGACTTTATTTTTAAAATACATCTTTTTTTCTCAAAATTCCAACAGTTGACCTTGACTTTCCAGAATTGGAATACATTTTTCCAAACTTGCATCATCAACTGTTTAAACCCTTAGAACCACAGCCAGATTTTGATTTGTCGTCATTTTCCTCTGGGATTTCTCAAGAGAGCAGAGACTTTTACCAGGTGTGTTAAAGTAAAGTAGATGCTTCACTTCTCTGAATTTCCGAGAACAGTTTGTCCAGTTTTCTTCTGTCATGATGGTTAATCTTGGTTGCCAAGTAGAATTATGTGGAAAGCTTTTACAAATTCCAGTGCCCCAACTGCACCCTAGACCCATTAAATGAGAATCTCTAGAAGTGCTCAGATATCAGGATTTTTTTTAAAGCTCCCCATGTAATTCTAACATGGAACCAAGATTGAAAATAGCTGCGTTAGAATTTTGTTCTATCAGCCTTATTTCCAGCTATTGAATATGACACATAAAAGGCTTGAGAATACTTTTATGTTTGCTTATTTACTTTGATGGAATTCAGCCTTAAGCAGTTCAGGTAAATATAATTTTGCAGTGTTTAAAAAGCAAGCGTCTTATCCAGTAAAGGATCTAAGATGCAAACCTGGGTCTTCCTACTTCCTCATCGTGGTATCCCAGCTGTCATACATAGTTCCTGCTTATGTTCTTATTGTGTTCTAAACTCAGTCTGTTTAATTCATAATTTGTTTTCTAAATAATCTCTTTAAAAAAAGTCTTTTTCATATTAATTGAAATGGAACAAGTAGGTTGAATAAGCCAATCATTAGTGTGATAGTGAAGTGGCAATCAAACAAAAGTAATATCAAAGGAACATGATTATTAACTCAACCTGTAACACATAATCAGCATTTCAGCATTTCCCCATTGTTTTCCATCAGAGCTCAGATGCTTCTTGTGAAAGCCACGGTGCAACTATATCCTCCAAAAGCACGGTTTCTTTTACAGCACTGAGGAGAACCAGCCTGCATTCTCCTCTCAACATAAGCCTGAATCAGCAACCTGGCCCTAATTTGCCTCATACTGCAGCTGAAGGTTTTGGCACAGAAAAAATTATTGAGGGTATGTATGATTGAGTTAGAAAACGTTAAAGCCCAATACTTTTTTCTTGATTGTTTATATTCATTTTTCTTAGAAATTGTGCTTAGCAGTCTCTGGTTTGTCTCCATTCCTGTCCTCACCGCTGCTCCCAGTGTTACAAGTTCTGTTTCTCTGTGTATTCGTTTAAATAACAGAGGTGATAATGTATGCTCACTTTGCAATTTTCACAGTAATGAACTTGATAAAATAAAAACTGATGCCTCTTGCTCAACTTCCCTACCTCGGCCCTTAGAGTCAATAGTTTAAAACTTTTTGCATAAATTTTATATATTCATAAATATACACACACACACACACGCAAGATACACTTGCATGTTTTAACTGAAGTCCTTCGGTTGTAACAAAATCAGTATTTGGTTATATTATGAGGGAAAATGTCATAGTGTCTAATAGCCATTGTTTTTATTAAATAATATTAGAATAGGAGGCAGTACATATGTGAGCAGTAGAGTTATTTGAAAATCGCTGTGACTGTCCTTTTGCTTTCTATTCATGTTTATATACATCAACTGTCCTAAAATTATAGGAACTAACCTTTACAATTTACTCAAAATATTACAGACCATATCTGTATCCAAGTTTTATAGCATGATGATTAACCGATTTCTTACACTTCTTGTTGCAGGGTCTGAACAATCTTTTCAACAGCTTCTGCCAGAATTTTCTTCACAAGAAGGGAGCCACCATGCTGATCTACCAAGTATTTTTGGCATTGAAGCAAGAGATTCTTCCCAAGACATGGAAAATCAGAACTACTCCTCTGAACCAACTGACATACTACAAAATAAAGGGAAAAATGTTCATTTCCAGCTCTCTGTAGGAAATTTGCAAAGTTCAGTCTTCAGTTCATCTGCTGAGGCTAATGAATTTCATCAGTTAAACTTACAACATATCACTCCATTTGGTTCTACTTACAGTGAGTGCTCAATGAACGACCAGTTAGAAGGCAGAAAAGACAGACTGGGCTTTGAAGAATTATCACGAAGAGGGGTTGATAAAGTGTCACAAAGTCAAGGACTCACTGAAGAGGATAAAAACAAAACGTGTGGAGTTTTAAATGTAAATCCACATGTACAAGAAATTGACTCACAATTATGTATAAGAACGGTAGAAATGGGAACTTCAGTTCAGATACCATATTCATTAACTGTTCAGAATGAAAAATATTTTGATAACTCAACTAAAGCAGAAACTCCACAAATCATACCAAACCTATCTCAACCATTGCAATCAGAGCTCTTTTTCAGTTCGGGATCATTTTCACTACAGAACTCTATTCCAGTCTGGGTGAGTGAAACCTGTATTGTGTAAATTGCATTTAGACTGGTTTTCCAGAAAAATTGTTTTAAACTAGTATTTCTGTTTTTATTTTGTTAAGATTATTGTTCAAAAACACATATAAACAAACATATCTACACACATATATAGTTAAGTATGCACGTTATGAACTTAAGAGTAATTACTTATAGAGTAAATAAAATGCAGTTTCTAAACCAGTGAGAACAAAAAGACTTACTAAAATATAGAAAATATGTTCAATTCAAAAGCAGAAAAGGACAAAATAATACCCCAAAACAACAAAAATAAGCAGCAAGTATAAAAAGTCCAAATCCAGGACTTTTAAAACAAATTTCAAGAGAAACAACAAAGCTACTTGTTATAAATAAACCTAACTAAAATAGTCTCATAATCATCAGAAATCTCCAAATTTGGAGATCTCTGACTTTTACAAAAGATTTTCCTCCCAATTTTCGTATCCCTCGTCAGCTCCCCTGCAGAGCGGTGCCAGCCTGCGCCTCAGCACTGTCAGTGCTCCGCCTCGCTGCCCTGCATTGAATTAATCCGGCTGCTTTCAACCTTTTTCCTCTCATGGCACACACACCCTAATTACTGAAATTCTGCCGGCACACCAAAAAATGTACTTTTTGTTGACCTGATCCCCCCAAAAAGGTATAATTTTGATTCATTCACACTGGATGGCTGTTGTCATTTTTTTATTTGATGATCTATCTAAAGGAAAAGAGGTCAGTGCCCCTAAATCAATAGGTATTGCATTTAAAAATTCTTGGGATATACCAGTGTGCCACAGCTCCCCAGTTGACAATGGCTACGTAATCTCATTTGCTTTCAACTTGTTACCTGAATACAGCATTGTCCTTCCACATATGTGTGTTATAATAGAAACTGAAAATAAGGGCAACATCTAGATCACAGACAGACTTGGCTTTTGGATGTCTTTGTAAATTTTTGTTCAATGTTTAAAAGATGATATATCCCTTAAAAAATTAGTCCAGCAGCAGTGGCCTCCATTTGGCTATAGCTGTTTAGATAGGCTACACCCCCTGGTTCTCCACAGTCCCCCATTAATCTCCATGTAGCTGCCTAGCCCTGCAGTCCGTTGTCTGTAATCCTTCCAGAAGATACTTTCCAATACTGATCACATAATTTCACCCACCCCAAGTCCTCCCCAGTATTTCTAAAAGTGGAGGTGCACTGCCACGTTCTGTTCTTCCTCCATTACATGTCACATCTTTGAATGTTTAAGGCTATTTTAGTTTTGGTTTTTACGTCTTTTTAAGATTTTATTTTTAGAGGAAAAGGGTGGGAGAAAGACGGAAACAGCAATGTGTGTGGTTCCCTCTTGCACGCTCCCTACTGGGGACCTGACCTGCAACCCAGGCCTGTGGCCAGACTGGGAAATTGAACCAGCAACCCTTTGGTTCACAGGCCAGCATTCAGTCCACTAAGCCATAACAGCCAGGGCTAAGGCTATTATTTTTGGACATGGTTTCCTTTTTAATTTTATTGCACAGGAGACAGAGTCTGGCCATGGTATAATGGAAGAACCAGAACTTACACTAGTAAGCACCAGTGATGTCAGTATTGCTGAAATGGATTTTGCAAACCTAACCCTAGAAGAAAAGAATGAGGAAGAAAGCTTACAGGTAAATATACCTCTCAATTTAAGTACACCTCATTTATACAGTAACCCAACAGCTGAGAATTGGGAAACAGAAAAGGGTACTGGTTTTTCACTTTTATTTCTCCATGTTATTTCCATTATAATTATTTGCAAACTAATTGCTTCCCCCATATTTTGGTGTAGTACAAGTGCAATAAACTATACAAAGTGAACAGGAGAGGCTTAATGTGCTGACAAGCAGAAACTGAGAGCTGACAGGAAATGAAACGCATCTCAACCCCTCAATAAGTTTCTTAGTATGTGATTTGCCTAAATATACATACACGTAACTTGAGCCAAAACTGGTGCCACATCAGGGAGCAAGATTTCAAATGCTACTGCTACACACATTCCTGATGTTATAGATTTCATTTAGACTTGAGTTGGAAAAAACTTACCTTCCTTTCCCCAATGAAAGCTACTTGGTTCCAAAGGAAATCAGAGGCAGTACAGTGCTACAGCACAGTTAAGGGAATCCAGACCCAAGGTGGATAAGTTACATAAACACCACTGCTTTACAAGTTTATTTTGAAAATGTTTCAAGTTCTGTTGACTGGCACATAATTTCATTAACTTAGTGAAATGCTCCAGGTTAATGAGTTTGATTATATACAGGTCTTGATTATGTGTCCTAATACCAAATCAGAATGGACTTCACCTCTTGAGGTATTCATAGATCAGGTAAAGAAAAACCAAAAGCTTTTGTCTAGGGTTAAGATGGGAAAGTAGCCTTGCTTGAGTGGAGGGCTAGTAACTATGTAGGCGCTGCTGGTCATTTAAAATTTTACTGAAGACTTTTCCCCTTGCCAAAAAAATTCATTGCTAAAGCTGCTGGATCAGGTTTTGGCTGTAATATCTTAGAACCTTTGCTGTACATTGAGGTGAAAGTGGTAAATTTCACCTATGACTCTTGCAATTAGGTGAGTGAATTTCTGCCTCTTGTACTGGAAATAGAAAATTCAGGTTATCCAGCTGCATCAGAGCATTCTGTAGAGAAGCCAACTGCAGCACCTTCAGGTATGCCTTCCGCACCCAAGGGCTAGTGGGAATCCCCTACTCAAATTCTGTCTCCAATCTTGCTGCTGTTGGCCTATTAAATCCAATGAGGTGAAAATAGCTTATTTTTAACAGAAACCCTTCCAAAGTTTTCACCTGTGCCAGGAAGCTTACAAGAAGCATTTATAAAAAGGAAAAAATCATTTATAGAGAGATCCTGCCAGAGACAGAAAGAAATAAGGAATAAAAGACGAGTCTCTAAAAATTCTGGAAGCCAAGTAATCAAGGGGAATCCTACAGGTATGTTCCCAACACATTTGTATCCATTTTCAGAAAGGGAATCTTGTTTGCCCAGCAAATTACTTGCTCTCTGCCCAGGTTCATCTGTGAGTCACCTAAGGGGTGTGAATAAAGTTAGAGTGTCACTTCCTGAGGACAGAAAGACTGCACAAGCCCTCATGCAGCAAAGGGCTCTAAGGTATGTATGTGAGCATATGTATGAATAATAATTTACATTTCTGAAGTATTTGTTCTTTAATTCCATATAAATGTTTTCTAGATTATACAATCAGTTACCTGAAGTAAAACAGCAAAAGGAAGAAAAAGCAAAGCAAGATGCTTATGCCCAAAACAGAGCAAGGGCAAAAGAATTTCATAAGGTGAGCAGTTGGCAGTGATTTTTCGTGTCAAAGGTACACCACAAGTAAACAGCTAAATTTGATTTTTATTCCCTCCACAGAAAACACTTGAGAAACTGCGAGCCAAAAATACATGCTGACTTTGTACAAAAAGTGTAAAGAGTTTTTATTATCTGTAACATAGGTACAACTATTTAAAGTTAATAAATTTTTATTTAAGGAATTTCACATGTTCTGAGTCCTTGGTTCCTCATGAGTTTGCATCTTAATTCCTAAAAAAAGTAAGAGTAGGCAGTGGTTAAAAACTTGGGGAACATTTATTCCCACATCACCAATCATCGATGAGTAGCTTGATTTTATATCTCCGCAAGAAAACATAGCACACTATTAAGTGTCTATTACATCCTATGGAGAACTTCGATCTTAGGTCACAGCGTTAAGAGCTCCTGGTTTTGGTCACATAAGCTCTCTTTGAAATGACCTATAAATGTGGGTGGGAGAGGGTGTGCAGGGTGGAGGGGAATGATGGGGGAGAAATGGGACAACTGTAATAGCATAATCAATAAAATATATTAAAAAAATAAGTGACCTATAAATTATCTTTTTCTAACATGTGCATACCTTTTTGGCTCAATCCAGTCACTTGCCATGACAGCTGGTCCTACATAACAGGAATAGAGATGGTCATGTGATGACAAACTGGTCACTAAGCACCCTAGAAGGATTAGCTAGACAAAGGTCATCTGGAAGACTCCAGAAATCTCATATAGCAATTATAAAATCTCACTGATTACCAACAGCTACTACAAAAGCATATACAGCTTGTGTTGTATTTGTATAGGACAGTGCTGACCTAGGCAATGAAAATAAGTAAGGGTTAAGAAAATGTTCCCAATTGGCTGAATGCTAGCAATATAGCAAGAAAAAACCTACTGGGAAAATGTTTTGTGGTCATGTCCACGGCAAATGAGAAACTGCATTCTAAAAGCCTTGGTAATGACCATTACACTCTGACAAATAATTTGGTATGTAACATAAAAAGATAAGTAACTTGCCATAATTCTTTTAGTTGATCTTTGATCTCCACTTGCATATGGACATATTCAAAAATTCCCCACCTGGAGAAAAAAAATGTTAAGTTCATGCAGGGCTAAATTTTTTTAATTGGGGTTGGTTAGGATCCAAACTCTTCTTGAAAACTAGTTCCCAACTAGCATGTATTGAAAATTCCAGGCTTAAAGCTGCAAATACATAAAATAAGCATCTTTTCAATTCAGTTCATTTAAAGTAAGTATTGGTAAGAAAAACGCTTTACAATTAAGGCTTAATTAATCTATTTCCATTCACAACTGAACTCATAAGAAAGGAATTCTGACCTTAACTGCAAAGACAGCTACTTGGAAATGAGCATGTTCCAGGGAACTTCTACGTTGGAGCTTTAAAGTTTTAAAACATGGCATAGACCTGATGCAGATGGATGTTCAGATGGCTATTTTCATTCAGCCCATTCAGAGCAGTTGAACATTTTCCCCATCATCACAACATCAGTGGAAACACATGGCCTTTAAACACTTTTTTGTGGTAACAATAAACCACAATGATGGACGGGCTACTTTAAGCATGAAATAAATGCCAAAGACCTTAATGATTACGTTTAATAAAGGGAGTTTATGTTTCTTACAAACTAGGAGGGAATTTGAAGGAAATTAAAATCTTACCTGTAATTGTTGGGGCCCAATTTCCTCAAGCAATTTACTTTAGGGCCCTAGAAGTTAAATAAGTACATTGTTATTTTAGCAGGTGATGTAAGATACACTGAAAAGTTTTGATTACATCCAGTTTTTACTCACTGAGCCTAGCAGAAAATGTTACAGGTCTCATTGTCACCACTGCAATAAAGTTACTGTGATGGAAGCAAAACCTGTGTCTCAATGTAGCCACATTAACAATTTCTGGACACACATACAAAAACCGTGCCCACTTTCATCTAGAATGAGGCTTCAGAAGAGTTTCTCTCAATCTTATACATACACTATACAAAAGGCTTCTTACAGCAGAATAGAAATTTCTGCTGAAACATGCTATCAATGAAGGGAAGACACTGCCAGAATTAACAAAAATCAAAATCCTTACACAGTTAGGATCAGAGTAGATGGATCTGCCTGGTTTCTCAATCTCAGACGCCCTAGAAAAAGAGAAGCATTAGTTCCTATTGAAGTTATGTGTAACTGAACAGAAGAAGCTACAGGAATACTGTATCAGTAAAAATACCAGGTTTACCATGCACAAAGCCAAGAAAACCAACGATGCCAGATACCGAATTTATATCGCACTGTCCTTTGAACACCCAGCAGGAATAAACTGCTAAATGCAGATACCATGCAGTGCAATTGTGACCAAACTATTACGAACACCTCTAAATCTAACTGTGGAAAATGTCCCAATTCCTAATCATTTCAGTGAGGGAACCACATTACTGCAGGTAAATTATAAACCTAGTCACCATTATCTTTATCACGTTTCGTTGCACTAGAAATAAAGATCACAGTTGTTCACACTGTTCTTATTAGGAGAAATTCCTCTGCTATTTTAACATACCAAGTCTACGTGTTATTAGGCTGAACAACGTGGAACTGTCAGTGCAAAAAGGGGACATTTTTATTTGGTAACCCTAGATGTAGTCTCTTCATTTTTCCCAAATCTGCATATATAAATACAATTACAGCAAATATTTTCACCAAGATTCTGAAAATTCTGCTTTATACCTAAGCCACTGTTAGTCGCCACACTAATGGAATGCTGTGCAGAGGTCCTTGAATAACATCCTTCTGTTCAATGTTGTGTTACGAAGTTAACACGCCATAGGAACTTAGCTTGTTTGGCTTTAAGTAGCAGAACATATCAACAGTGTTAAGTGAGGACTTACTCACAATTTGCATTTTCTCACAATTTTGAATCCTTAATAACTAGAAATTAAATGTTCCACTTACTTGTAAACATGGGTAGGTTCACATCCTATCAGTCCTACAAAAAAAACACCAAATAAAAGTTTGACAAGTGTGTCGTTAAAAACTAAAACCATACAGAATTATATTCAGCTGTCAGAATTACATTTTAGTTCACGTCTGTATCATTCAGCAGTTGAACAGTTAAATTCATCATCTGAACTGCAGTGGTACCCGAAGTTTACATTGTCACCCAAACTTACCTAAGTTATCACTACCTAGAATAGTACAGATCTTCGAGATATACAAAAACCTAAGATAAAAAAATTAGGTTAGGATCTTTCATAATTTTAGCAGCTCTGTCTTGTAGTTCCTTCCCACAGATCTAATTCGTAGTTCTGTGAATAAAGGAAGCAACATATTTACTCTATGAGGCGTTTCCAACGATGTAGGTCTACAGAAAAAGCCCCATCGGGATAGACCTCAACCATTATTTACACATTTTAAAAGATGTGACAAATCCAAGACTCTACAGGAAGACTATTACTAGAACTGATATGCTCCAGTCATTCAAGTTCAAAACTATAAAAAACAGTCAAACATCTTCCCATTCACAAATAAAATTTAACTGTATTGTTTCAGGAAATCAAACCATAAAGTCAATCACATAAGGATTTCAACAATGTAGTTTAGAAGAGTATACACTAATAAAAAAAAAGGTACAAAATGCCAACTAGCTATTATAGATAATCCATAATCCAAAGGAAGAATATCCATGTATAAAAAATAGAAGTCTTGGTTTTCATGAACTTTGGTACTACAATGTTTTACCTATGAAATTCCCAGATTACATAGCAAAAAAACTTAGCTGAATTTTTTGCCTCAAAATTGAGTAACTATATAAAATATCTCCTTAGCTACTTGATATTAAGTATCAAACTACAGAAAAAATATTAATGTGGCTACATTTATGTTTTTACCATTTGAGAACTTTATACCATCAAAACTTAAAAAATGTTGTGTTCTGTGTAGTCACTGCTAATATTACAGTATTGAACCAACCTTGTTTTAGATCGTGCATTATGCAAAGTTCTGATTATTGCTATAGTCCAAATGACAGTTTTGGGACCCTTTCCTGTAAGTAAAGTGAAGCTGGCGCAGTGTCACTGTTAAATAGTGTTCCCTAAGATTCCTTTTCTGAAATCATGTCATAAACAAAAATGGAAAGCTGGCAAAAAGTTTCTCAATGATGAAATTTCCTATGAAGGTTTAGATTATTTGACAATGGACTACATTTCAACAAATCCAATCCAAAATTCAACGAATAAAACATACCTTTAAGTCCAAAAATTGTGTTTTCAACATAAAGCCCTAACAAACAAACAAACAAACAAGCCATCTTTGTTTCATATCATTAAAACTGGAATACTAAGTCAGCATAGTAGAGGTTTTCCTTATTTCCTATACTTTTTAATTATCAAATCTACAGTCCTGGAACCAACTTTTTTTTATCAATGATCCATCACTTTAATCTGTTTTAGGTATCATGTTCCTTCTTGTATGTATCAAAACTCATACCAAACAATGAGTTCTGGGTTGCAAAAGAGGATTTATTTTCCGCACCTGTATGTAGTCTTTGCCCACAAGTTTAGCAAAAACACACACAAGTGCTATTGTAAAATGTGGTTTATATAGCAGCATAACTGGTAATATACAGTGGTGACAAAAGATGATGGAAGTGAAAACATTCTAGGCTGTTAAGGGGGAATTAAGTTCTTATCAGTACTAAACATGACACTGAAGGTCACTTTTTTTCTGAATAAAACTACAGCAGGGGGTTTCAGATATAGTAAGGAAGGGTAATTGGTTGTCATTTATTAATGATTACTAAGATATTTTTTTAGGACTACAATCTCTCTACTTTGATTCAATGCTCAAATGATACCTTTAAGCTCTCTTGCCCTGAAATAAAAAGTATAGGCAAAAACAGTAGGACCCTTATTATTTTCCAAGAGATTATTTTTGCTATGAAAACCTCAATTTTCTGTACATAGATCATTTCACTTTTAAAATGTTTTCTAATAATTACTTCTTATTCTTTAGCAGTTTCTTTTACAAACTTGTTTACAAGATCTTTTTTATTTTCCCCTTAGAAGTTCTGTCACTGGGCTGGCATACATACATTATCTTTTACTTTCTGTGTTTTTCTCTAGTCTCTTTACCTTGACATTCATATTCCTATCTCCTTTTCAGGCTGTTTGGTCTTATGTCCAATGTTTTTTTTGCACTTTGATACTCTCTTTTTAGACAAAGCAGCTTCTTGAGTACATTCTTGTTCTAAATACACCTTCATCTTCTTTGGCAATTCAGAACTTATTATGAAGCAATTGTTCTCCTGCATAAAAGATGCCAACATTAAGCAGTAACTAAAACTTTATCCCTTTAGCAATTACACAAAACTGAACTCTACCAGGTGATTTCAACCTGGACTACATCTAGATGTTAAAAATTCAATCCTGCTTTTATTCTCATTCAATATCCACATATAAAACTTAGTAATAGTATTGAAAAGTCCATGTCATGCTCAACTATCACCCAAATATACATTTTTTAATTCTCAACACCAAATATATTGAAGCCTCTCAAAAATTAAATACAGACTCTAAGACAATACCTATTGGATAAAATTACTCCTGTACCAACTTCTGCCCTCCAAAAAATGAAATGGGATAAAAGTGTCACTTACCACCAATTTGATATCACATTCATCATGTTCAAGGTTTGTTTCAACCTCATCCTCTCCCCTGTAATATTAAATATATCATCACTCAGATGACTAAATCTTCTAAAACCCAATCAGTATTACATGGTCATGATATACAGCTGAAGAACAATACCAGTCCAGGAGAAAAATTACACTGCAAAATTGGCTCTCATGGGCCAAGATCATAGCTCAATGGCAGTAACCCAGATGGCCTATTGTATATTTGCTCCCAGCACAAATCAATAGCATATGGATAAATTAACATTAAAACTTAGAAACATCTGTTAAACTACAACCAAAATTTGACATGGTTAACTTACACTGGGTCTTCAATAGGAGAGAGAGATCCATCATCGTCTAAGTATTTATATCTGCGACTATCAAGGTCATCTTTTTCTAAATCTTCACCAACATTCATCTGTTTCAAGGATTCCTTGAGATGATATTCATACTTCAGTTTTTCAAGGTAGTTGAAAAATCCTCTTGCCACTGCTTGCTATATATCAGAAAAATTATTAAGCCATGGCCTTACAAAATAAAAATTTCCTCCATCCCTCAGCAGATGCTTATGTTCCAAACTGGTAAGGATCCCCTTACCAAGAACTCTTAGTGTACTTGATTTTAATTACTTTGCCACATGCAGCTCACATGTAATACACACCAAATGCTGGTTGTAAAAAAAAAAAAAAGTCACAACTACCTAGCAAGTTATCAAAGTTACTGAATTTGGTAGAAAATCAAGCACAAATCCTGTGTTTTGGGGGCATTAAATAAATTATGTTTATTATAATCACCTTAAAACATAGATTAACTAGTATTAATCCCCTCAAATAAACCATATTTTAAATCAAAGAATTCAATATTAACAGTGCAAACATTAACTCACTACAGATTTCCAGTCAGGATGGCAACACAGGTAAACATGGCTCACCTCCTCACACATCAAAATTACAACTATAGAACGACCATTATTCAGAACTGTCAGAAACCAAATTAAATGGGAGTCTGACAACCATTGAATTAAACCACCTCCATCCAGACTGGTAGGAGGAGCGCAGATGTGCAACAGGCTGGAATAGTCCTACACATCCATGTGTGGTGAATAAAAATTTAGGAGGGATATCTCAGGAGTGAGGAGTCCCAGCCTCACACCAGGTACCCAGCCCAGGGTTCCAGTGCCAGGAATATTAAGCCCCTATAACTTCTGGCTGCAAAAACAAGTGGGGACTGAGTTGGAAGACACTGCTGGAATTCCAAGCAGTTCCTCTTAAAGAACCCACATGGGGACTTAGATATACTCTTTCTGAGCTCCAGCACCAGGGTAGAAGATTGAAAGGCAGCAGTGGCACACAGGGAGGAACTGAAGTGTCTGGCATCCAGGCAAAAGCTGGGGGACAGTTTTCTCCCACACAGAAAGGCAGGCACAGGCCACTGTACCTTTTGTGAACCCTCCCACAGAGCCAGAGCTAGCAAGTGGGTGCTGTATCTGAAACCCCCTCAACCTGGCTAACACTGTCTGCCCCATCCTAGAGATCCCAATACTGGTTTCACCCAACTGAGGGGCCCACCCAAGTTGTTACCAGTGACTCTCCCATATGATTGGCTGATTTTGGCTTATGTTTCACATCTTCCTAAATCCTCTCAAAGTAGCAGCCAGCCTTGTTGAGCCCCCAGGGCCTCTCCCATACCTCTTGCCAAGTAGCCCAGCAGCCAGCCTAGATTCACAGATTGGCTTCTCCTGGTCATCTCCAAGCACAGCATAAGTAGCAGCCATCTCAGATTGCTTTATACCTCATGCTGTGTGGCCCTGGGCAAAACACACAGCCTCTATGGAGGCTGACCCTGGCCTACATCACCTGGGAAACCAGAGCCTGTGCTTTTAGTGGACAGCTACAGATTACAGTGTAGCACTGTAATAATCAGCTGATCCTCCATAGAGGGCAGAGGTTGATAGGCATGGGTTACAGCCAGTCCTTGCAGCTAACTGGCCTGCATAAATCCCTTCCATTGACCTGCCAAATGTATTCCAGGCTCACTCAACTGTAAAAGGAAATGTACTAAGCCCACATGAAGGGCACAATTCAAGTACCAAGCTTGGGTGATAAGGTGGCTGTGCCACTGGATGCTATAGGACTCCTATTACATTAGGCTATATAGGCCATTAGGCTACCAAGACAGGGAGTCATAGCAACTCTACCTAATAAATAGAAACAAACACAGCGAAGCTGCCAAAATGAGGTGACAAGTAAATATGGCTCCAATGGAAAAACAGAGCAAAACTCCAAAAAAGAACAAAACAAAATGAATAAGCAATCTATCAGATGCAGAGTTCAAAACACTGGTTATAAGGATGCTCAAGGAACTTACTGAGGACCTCTGCAGCATAAAAAAGATCTAGTCAACAACAAAGGATACAATAATTGAAATAAGGAACAATTTACAGGTAAACAGTTGAGTGGATGAAGGCTAAGAATCGAATTACGATTTGGAACATAAGGAAGAAAAAAGAAATCAAAACAAGAAGGGAAAAAGAATCCAAATAACAAGTATAGTGTAAGCAGCCTCTGGGACAACTTTAAGAGGTCCAACATTCACATCATGGGGTGCCAGAAGAAGAGAAAGAGCAAGAAATTGGAAATCTTTTTGAAAAAATGAAAGAAAACTTCCCTAATTTGGGGAAGGAAATAAGTCATGCAAGTCCAGGAAGCATAGAGCTTCAAACAAGATGACAAAGAGAGGACCACTTTGAGACACATCAGAATTAAAATGCCAAAGGTTAAAAAGATAATCTTAAAAGCAGTGAAAGAAAAGCAGTTAGTTACCTACAGGATAACTCCTGTAAGACTGTCAGTTGATTTCTCAAAAGAAACTTTGCATGCTAAAAGGGACTGGCAAGAAATAGCCAAAGTCAGGGAAAGGAGAGGCCTACAACCAGGACTGCTCTACTAAGCAAAGCTATCATTTGGAATTGAGGGGTAAGGACCTTCCCAGATAGGAAAAACTAAAGGAGTTCAATCATCACCAAACCATTATTCTATGAAATATTAAAAAGACTTGTTTAAGAAAAATAAGATTAAAACCACGGACAGTAAAATGGCATTGAATATCAACAATTTAATCTAAAAAAGAAACTAAGCAAACAAGAGAAGTGAGCATTTTAATGGTTGCCAGATGGGAGGCAACTGTGGGGAATAGATGAAGGTGAGGGGAAATGAAGTACAGTATAGAAAATGTAGTAGCCAAAGACATGAACAATGATGTGGGGATTGCTTGAGGGAGAGTGGTGCTGTGTGGAGGGGGGCAAAGGTGGAAAAATTAGGACAACTGTAATAGCATAATCAATTTTAAAAAGTTAACTCAAAATACCTGAGTATACAGTACTGGACACTCTACCAGGCAATCATGTCAGAAATAGAATACTCAATCTCTAAGAGATGAAATCTACTGAAGTCATTGAGCATGAAAGGAATCGTGGGTTTGATCTAGGTTATAACTGGGGATCTCTTGAGTTTTAGAGATGATGTTAAAAACCTGATAGGATGAAATCAAGGGATTTTATATAAATAACCTTGGAGCACTTCAAAAACAGGTATAGTCAACTAAATATACCAGTGAAGATTTCACCCGGTAGCCCAAGAGAAGTATGAACTGGAAGACTGGGTGGTTTTTAACTGAGTCAGGTACACCTAAATTCTAAGTGACCAAACAAACCATTTCAGGCACTTTAGTTATGGTACCCACATATACTGACTCACCTCAAATGTTAAAATTTTTCTCCAAGGTAATGGTTTTCTTCCATTCTCTGATTCTAAAAATGGGAACTGGGGTCTGTAATCTTTAAATTGTTTCTTATTTATTTGTGACCTAGTGCTTTTCCTTCCTTCTGGTCTTCCCCTTGGTCTTCCTGTTGGCTTATATTTCCTCTTTTTACGTTTCTTTTTCTTGAATCTTTCAAAAATAGCTTTCAAAGTCAATGGTCTTGGTTCTAAAGATGAGTCACTGGATGAATCTCTTGCTTGAACACTTTCAAGTGAACTAACACATTTTTTAACAGGATTTCTTTGCCTCCGTTTAGGTGAGCAAGGAACACACTGAGTTTTAAATAAGCTGCTACCAGAGGAAGAGTTATCGCTAGGGGAAAAAAAGGGAAAAAATTAATTGTTTCCCTGTTTATGTAACTGAATGAATGCCCATTACCAGTAATGTATTTTTCTTCCACAGACCAAAACAGAACAACATGCCGAGGATTAACTTAAAATGATGAGCTCAGTATTAGCCAACTAGTTCTGACCTGGTCACTCAACCTAAAATGGCCCAAAATGCCATAGCATTTAACAAATCATCTTCTGAAAGAAATACAAGTCCCACATAGGCAGTCCTGTTCACTGCTAGAGGTTCCTCTAATTAAAACAAAGCCTCCTCTAAATAAAACAAGAGATGCCAAATAAATAGATATTTGATGTGAATATACTGGAAATATTGATTTGATACATGAGTAAGGTCAATGGATGAGGTAAGGAAACATCTCCATCACACACCTAAGCCAGCATTCTCGATAAAGTGCAATAATCAGACTAAGCTGAATGTTAAGAGTCCATACTGATATCCCTTTTCTTGTTATAAAATTAGGGTGATTTAGTCAAGCTGAGATACCAAGTTGGCGTAGAGAAAATATTCTAGTTTCCCTGGGTTAAGAATGTATCCCCCTGTTAAGTATACAAGTAGATCAACTTTGAATCCCTCGAAATTACCTTTACCACCACTCATTATCTACACTGATTTATTTTCCTGGTAATTCAAATACAGTAAACATCACCTTTGAATCTAGTGTTTTCTAGTAAAAATCTGATGGTTGCTGTAGATGGGGGGAAAAAAAAGCCCTTACCTTTGATTTCCATTTTCCATAGCTGAATCCGATGCTGTTATATAGTCCAGAGAATCCATTGCTGATAGGTATTCTGAGTCCCTCTTAAAACGTATCACTTGTTCTTTGCTTTCATCAAATTTCTGACAACATACAATACATATGTAGTTTTTCCTAAACAAGTATTTATCATTAGATACAGCTAATATCCAAGCAATGCAGAAGTTGATGTAGAAGTTACGCCATTACATATAAATTAAGGCACAATCATTTACAAGGCCTTTAATAGTTTCACATAAGAACCATGTACTTCAGAACAAACTCTAAAAATCTAGAAATTTTACTGACAAGTTCTTTCAATTGTGCCTCTAAGGCTATCCAGTGGAACAAGATTCTACAAAAGTAGTATCATTCCCCCCTAAAATATCAAACTTATACATGGCAGCAAAAAATAGTATCATTTAAAATATTTTATCATTAGCCACAGTAACGTGCAATTACAACTATTAATGTACCATTTTCCAAAAGCAGATTAGACCTCCTAGAAAAATTTTACATACAGTGTCAGAAGGCTGAGTGTGGCCTCAGTATACCAGGAAAAATAACCATTATTTACTATCTCAATCCAACATGCCATTTTTAAATTCCTGGTCTAGGATTTTCATTTATGGCCTTTTCCCATTCATACTATTATTCAACAAAATCACTGTGAAATGTCTTTCTTGACATATTTCTTTGCCATTATGGGTGTTCCTGTAAAATTTCTGAATTCTCAAACATCAATGAAAGACTATCAGACTACAAGAATGATGCCCTTCAGCTTCCTTTAAAAAAAAAAAAAAAAAAAACTCCTTAAAATATTTTACAACAGTTTGGGCAAAATTTAGAATAAAGATGACATCTTAATTTATAACAGTACCTCCCTTATAGAGGATGTCATCATTCTTCCATTTTTGTATCATTTATACTTGAGAATGACCAATAAATACAGATGAAAGGCAATCTTACAAGTAACAGCAAAATATTTCAAACAGAGAAAATCAATAAGATCACACAGATCTTAATTTTTAAAATGTCCAATGGATTCGCGTGGTAATTTCCTGGTTTTATTGTAGCTTTTTAAAGCAAAAATCAAACTCTGTCATGAAATGCTCAGAAATGAAATTCAACAAAATTGGGTTAAATGACAGTGGTGGTTATTTAACGTTAATTAAAAAAAATATTACTAGAACATTATTAGAATTGTAGTTAACTCAAAAGACCACTTTTTACGTAACTCAGCATTCCAATTTAAGTATCCCTTCCTATTCGAGATTCTGCGAGGCCACGTGGTATGGTAATGCACTTTACCAGCGGTAACAATACCTCTCTGACCGCTTATTACATGACATTGGGGCGACTGTCTCCAAGAAGCACCCAACCTCAAAGAAAATGGCCTAATTGTAACCTCACACTTAATAACTCAGAACACCTGTACTGGTCTGTAGCACCTACAACTCAGAACACACTCTAGATCACGCCCACGCTATAATCTTTTTACGCGTGGGTCGCAATCCAACGCTAGACCCGAAGCCCACAACTGCGAGCCCTCCACCCTCAGGGCCTGACTTCACCGGCTCGAAGGTCCCGCAACGCGGGCGTCCCGAGGAAAGTTGGAAGCCCAACCCCTAACACGCGCATCAGGTCTGGGTGGCCTAGTCCTCTCCCTTACTCAGCCATGTCAGCGGACGCCTTGCACCAACCTGAGCGAACTCAGTACCAGCCTCAGCGGCGTGCTCGCCCCCTGCAACCCAAACCTCGGAGGTCTGCACCCAGCAATCGCCTCACCTCAGCACTCCAAGAGGAAACCACCGCTTACCTCGTCAGCCGCGCGGAAAAAAGACAGAACCAACCGCGCGACGCAGCTAATAGCGGAGCCAAAATCTCGCGATAACAATTTAGCTCAGGAAAAAATGTGAGAGGCGGGATTATGGGGGCGCCATTTTGGTGGCCACGGTGGGAGGAGAGATTCAAAGTGGGCGGAACCTGACTCCTAACCCAGAGGGGGCGGGGTTAACTGAATCCGGATTCAGGGGTATCCTTTCCTAACTTACTAGGTAAGTGTTATGGCCAAGAACGTTTTGGCAAATGACAAGAAGAAACTATGGGGTCAAGTGAGTGGAAAGGATGTGAACTGCGAGGAAACAGCCACTCAGTCCGATTTGTTTCCTGTGGTCTCGCATTTGGCTGATTTGGCGTCCAGGGTTGGTGGGTGGTGCCAAGTGTGTTTTGTCAGATTATGTCTTCTTTTATCTTTAAACATCTCTTCTGTGTAAGGATCATGCTTTGTCTGTCACTCAAACTAAGGAACCTTTGTACTGGAAGCCAGTGTTGCTCCGGAGCACACCCAGTTCCCTCTCCACCTTTGGACTTTTGTTAGGTCACTCTTTCACTGTGAACTAGGGTCCCCCCCCTCCCAGGAGTTGGTTAACTATCACTAGAGATAAATTATTTTTCTCAGTTTTCTCCTCTTAGTTCCTTGAACAGTTACTCACTATTAAGATAAGACCGTTTAAACTAGTTTTATTTTGGTGAGGCTTTTTCACCAAAGTTGTTACAAAATAGAATAAACTGGTTTGATTTGTCCGTTTTCAGACCTCTTGCATCATCTTATAAACCACTACACCTGTCTACTCTTAGTTTAGTGTTAGTGTCATCTCGGTAATGGACAGACCTGGAAGGTAATCTGGTCTCTTCGCTCAATTTTGCTCCAAATGTTGAACCCAGGCAGAAAAATTCTAATCCTGTAGGCATTTCCAGTCTATGAAATATTGTGAGCTCCAGGACAGATACTGCATGTCTTATCCACTGCCAAATTTAGCAGCAGGCCCAGTCATGTAATTTGGGAGGCTCAGTACAACATGAAAATGCAGGGTCCCTTGTTCAAAAATTGGGAAAAATATCATTAAAGGTACTAAAATATAAGTGATCTCCTTTTTTCTGTAATCCCTTTTGACTTGTCATGGTGTTTTAATTAATAACGTTAATTTGCTATTAATTATTGATAGCATTGTTGATCATGCTATTAGATATTATGCTATTACTAGTATTAATTTGCTATTCACTCAAAGAAAATTTTTAAATTTCAACTACTAGCATGAATTTTACCACTCTTTCTATTGTGCAATACCAGTTTTAAATACAAATATAAGAACATTTAACTCATGCAGAATCATTGAAATTTCACAATTTGTATTTCATAACTCATACAACCTCTGTTCTTACTAGAACAGCAGAAAATGCACAAAACTAACTCAGCTGTATTTATTTTACTTCTGGATGTACACTGTACCAATACTGTTTTGAGTCTCACTAAATCCCCATGGATCATGGATCCACCAGAATTTTATGTTTAGCCAGCCTCACAAATGCTTTATGTAAATTGAGTTAGTTAAGAATGGTGGTGGGCCTCCTCACAGTGCACCTCCTCTTATTCCATGCGTACTCCATTGCCCTATCAGTCTTAAACAAAAGTTCAAATATAAAATTAAGAATTCCAAGAGGACAGCAGAGCATTAAACCAAGTGCCATTCTGAGCATACAGATTGGTGTAACTACACTAGTTGTGTTGACAGGAAAGAACTGGTTCTTCCTGCTGGTGCATGTAAAGAATTACAGATTAGCAAATCTATTAGTATGTGATCAGTTTATTAATGACCCATTCCCATGGAAGAGAACGGGACTAGGTAGAGTGGGGCGGGGGTGAGGAAAGGCAAAGTTTCAGGACAAAGCAGGGCAGCAAAAGTAAGAGCAGCTGAAGACCAAGGTGGCAAGCCCCTGGGTGGCCTGAGGCTGGGTGGCCAGAGGCCCAGTGGCCTGGCAGCCAAGAGTGCTAAGAGTGCCCTGAGCCCCCAAGAGAGAGAGCAAGTCCTTTGTTCTGAGGACTTATATAGTTGGTGGGATAGGAGAAAAAAAGTTACATATTGATTAAAGGGTAAATGTGGTGCCAGCTTTCCTGGGGGAATGTGACTACCCAAGCTTAGGTATGTGTGGGGATCTGTTAGCTCGAATCCTTATCTTGCTCCAGGCTCCATTTGTTCATCTTGTAAAACAAATATGTGACAGGAGGCAGTTAATTATAATTTGGGAAGTTACCCAAAGTTATTTATGGGCTCTTTCTGTAAGCAGTAGGGACTCCCTCATAAAACAAGTAGTGACCAGAGGTAGACAATTAACTGAAGTTGTTTTATGGGCTTCTTTGGGCACCAGGGACCCTCTTCTGCATTCCAGGCCCTGGGATGAAAGTACAGTTTCAAGGCTTTCTTTCCCAGATAGTGGAAATACTACATAGAATTTCAAGGACTTCCCTTCTTTCTTGCTAACAGTGTTTCTTGTGATGTTGGAACACCAGGCAATATTATCAGACCAGGCTCAGGACTACTGAGTTAGTGTGTGAGACATGTCTCCTTCCTCCTCTCTGCCTTGGTTTACTATTTAATCTAGCTAATTGATAAAAGGCATTTCCTAGCAACCAGGATGCTAGATGCTGGCCAGTAACAGCAGTGCAGCCTCAGAGTTCTTCCTATGCTGTCTTCTGCCTCATTTGCACACTCATAAAGCCAGACCTGTCCCAGAGCCTTGGGTCTGGCACATTGTAAATATTCAATAAATAAGTAAGGCTGAATTTGGTGTCCATTTTTTATTAGGTACTTGGAAGGGTTAAAGAAAAGAAAAGAAACAGGGCAGAAAGGAGTCACTTTTGCTAAGTCATGTCACCAAACAAAAACTTAATAACTAATCTGATTTCAGTTTCAGTCTCCCAGGGGTGGAATTTTAAAACAATTGTTCTAGAATATTCTTATCAAAATTAGTGAGGTAACCTGCTTAATAAAATCCCTGCTATCCTTTTAACCCAAAAGAAGAGGTCCTGGCCTGAAAATAATCCTTTCTTTTCTTTTGCTAATAACTTGTCTGCCACACCCTCCTGACTATAAAAACTTTCCATTTTGTATAACTCTTGGGAGTGAGAGTTCCCTTCTACTTGCTGGATGGGATGCTGCCTGATTCATGGATCTCTTAATAAAGCCAATTCAATCCTCAAATTTACTCAGTTGAATTTTGTTCTTTTATGGGAGATGGATATGAGAAACACATCCTGTCTTCAAAGAGATCACAGTCTAGGCAGGAGAAACAAAGCAAACAGATAATCGCAGGTATACTCTCAATGTTCTAAGATCACACTGTACAAAGTCTTCCTTACTGTGAGCTCAAATGTGTTATTCCTTCACTGGTTAACTTGCACATGTTGTAAGTTCTGGCTTTACAATGTGTCAGATTTGGCTTGATTTCTGTTTCTGCCACTTACAATAGCTGTGCAATGTCAAGTAAATAATGTATTCTCTCTAGCTGATTTCCTCTTCAGAAATGAGAACAACATGGCTGTAAGAGTTTTTGGAAGAATGTCTGTAAAGTGCCTAACATAGTGTCTGGTACATAAGATGTAGTTAATGAATGGTTCATGAATAGCTTGGCCCAGGCCAGGTAGCTCAGTTGGTTAGGGCATCGTCCTAGCATGCCAAGGTTGTAGGTTCGATCCCCCGACCAGGGGCATGTGCAAGCAAGAATCAACCAGTGAATGGAAGAAATAAGTGCAACAAGAAATCAGTGTTTCTCTCTCTTCCTCTCAAAAAAAAAAAAAGTTATCAGCTTGGTTGCTGTAGTCCATTCACCCCTTTAGGGATTGTTTCTGCAGTTCCATTTATCCATCTGTCTCCTATTTCTATTCCCATCTCTAAGTCCCTACTTCTGGGCCACTGACTCTAAGCAATGGAATCTGAAAGGTAAATGTTATGTGCCTCCATGTGGCCTGAAGCCGTGCTCCTGAAGACACTCTGAGTTTACATTAGAACCTTTTCAATCCCTTTCTCTCATCCAACTCCAACTTCTCCTCTTCTGCTCACACTTAGACACACACTAGAACTTCGGGCTTTCGGCTTGCCTGAAGGTCTGCATTTCTAAACCAATTATTCAGGCTACAGCACCCCAGAGTTGGACTTTGTTTCTATTTAGTGAGAAAGAAAATTAAAAAACTGACCTTCTTTTAAAGATAGTAAAGGGTGTAAAATTAGGATATTTTTGTATTTAAATGAGTAGAAATATCTAGAATGCTTTTATTATCCTCATTATAAGTAAGTAGTATTCATTGAGCAGATTTTGACATGTTCTTAATTAGTACTTGCTAGTTTATGATAAAGAAAATATGTTAAGATGTTAACACTTGGCCCTGGCTGGTGTGGCTCAGTGGATTGAGCACCAGATTGTGAAGCAAAGGGTCACTAGTTCGATTCCCAGTCAGGGCACATGCCTGGGTTGCGGGCCAGGTTCCCAGTAGGGGGCACTTGAGAGGCAACCACACATTGATGTTTCTCTCCCACTCTTTTTCCTTCCCTTCCCCTTTCTCTAAAACTAAATAAATAAAATCTTTAAAAAAAAAGATGTTAACACTTGGAAAATCTAAGTGAAGAGTATACAAGAATTATTTGTATGTATTTTCTGCCCACCTGAAATTATTTCTAAAGAAAAAGTTAAAATGTCTAATTCCTGAACAATTATAAATTATTCAATTAAAAATATAAAATATTTGAAGTATAATTATATAGGACTTTGGAGACCAGATTATGATTGTTAATTAAAGGATAATAAATTTTGGTGTTTGGTAAAGTACCGAAGTAAATGTCAAGTTTTAAGCGTGTGCAATAACATGTTTGTGGGGGATGTGTAGCTTGACATTACCATCAAAACTAAAAACCCAGTTTCTAAGAAACCTGTGGCTTGGGAAAAGTTAAAAAAAAACCTTTTTTGAAAGAATTGTTCCAGTGATGTGGAAAGGCCACCTTTAACTTACTAAGTAAGCATGTACCACAAACTCTTCAGATTAATGAGGTTTCCCATTAACAGTTTGAAGGAGAGCTGCACTAGTGCTCTTAGACATCCTCAGAGTTTTGTCTTTGTTCCTTGCGGTAACTAGCCTAGAGTGAGATTCCCTGCCCACCTTATTTCTTTTGTTTGTTTGTTTTCTTTTGCCTTGATTTTATTTATCTCCCTCTGCTTGCACACTTCATTGACTGAAACGATTGAGGTAAGATACTAACTTCTGTGTGTATATGCCTACTTATTATAAAATATACTTAGCATATATTTTTAAACTACCAAATTATAATTGGTTAGGTTATTAGAATAATTGAACATTAAAGTTGCTTACTAAAAAAGTACAGTTTATTTGTAAATAAAAGTAATATGAATTTTAAAAGGCAATCCCTAAGAAACTTGTTTAAATTCTTAGCCTAAATGTCAAACATAGAAAACACAAATGACCTGTTATAAAAGTACTTGAGTGTTCTGTACTGTTACCTACAGCTATTTAATCATTTCTTCATAAACCTTGATCACTATTTGCTTCAGGAGCTACATTTTTTAACATAAGCACTAGAAAACTCCATGTTCAGTCATTCAATATATGACTAAAGAGAATGAACCATGTGCCTCTTGGTTTGCCAATTCCTCTTATCTATTTTAAATATCAATTATTTTATGTATCAGTATTAAAGGGGGTTATTTGGGCATTTTCTCATTGGGAATATTGAATACTAGAAGCTGTGGCTGCCATTCTGTGAGAACAGAAACCTAATGCCCTTTGCCCTCCTTATATAACTGAACGCTCAACGTTCACTGCCAGAGCGGAAGCTGTTTGTGCTTGTGCACTCCTGTGACAATTAGCCTACAATAGCTCTGTTCATAGATCCTCACAGGTAAAGAAGAAAGAAAATGGCCTGTGCTGAATACCCTTTTTATGTGCCAAGTCTAGAGGAACTCGTTCGAGGTAAATACTATAGTAACTTTGTTTTTAACATTATTTTAAGGGAAAAAAATACAAATAGTCTAAGATATGATTTATGCAATAGTACATTCAATACAGAATTTGTTTTCCTTTTCAGTTTCTGTTCTGTACTGTTTTTATTGAGTCCAAAATTCTGCCTAAAAAAAATTAAACTTTCAAAATTTTCAATTTGAAGAATCTTGATAACAATTTTACAGAATGAAAATACATATAGTAATCCAAGATTTAGGGGTGTGTGCTGCCCAAAGAATTACACAATTTTGTTTTTACGAACTTTTTACCAGTTACGATACTCTATATATATATATAACCTACTGTTGTATATTAATCAAGTTCCCAGTATACTACTATACGGCACCCCATATGACAGACTCCCAATGAACTTAACTTGCTTACTGTCTGCCTGTATTTTTATGTATTTCACCTTGTTCAAACAAAAATTTGAGACAGCTTCACAAGATTAATTAGGAGGGGAGATAGATAATTTGAAAAAGAAAAAGAAAAATAGGAGTATAAAATGAAGACAGGAATAGCATTAATCCAAAACTGCATAGCCTGTCAGAATGCTAACATTTGTTTGACAGCCTTTGGGTTCTACTCTGATGGTGACTCTAAAATCTACCTTTATTTCTCAAACTGTATCTGTCCTGGTAGTTCTTTTGTTCCTTCGAGAAGGTTGCAATCAAGAAGCGTACTCAAGCTTTACTTGGTTGTGACTTTCCTCTTAGACCTTCCTATTTTTTTTCCTAAATTGAATGGCAGCTGGTAAACAATTTGTATTGCTAGAATTCTTTGCTTGAATTTCTTTTCTATTAGCCTTTCTGTCTTCCCTGATGTGACAGCTAAAGCTAGATTTAAGATGACTTCTTGTTTTTTGAGAGTCCAATTCTCCAAGACAAAGTAATGGCTGACACTACGATTAGAGAAATTTTTATAAGAAGTTTTCATCCTTAAAAGTATATTGATCTTAGATTTATAACTTTGAGACATCTACGTTTGCTTTTTTACTTTTTTATTGAATCAGAATATATCAGTAGTAAAGTACACTGCTCTTAAGTGCAGAGTTTGATGAATTTTAACTTATTTACACCCATGTCACTACCATCAAGATGAAAATATAACATATTTCCAGCATTCTAGAAGGCTCCTTCATGTTCTTTCCCTGTCACTGTTCTGACTTCTGTCAGCTTAGATTAGTTGCCTGTTTTTGAAATACAGGTAAGTGCAATCATATAGTATATAATACTCTTTTGTGTCTTGCTTCTTTTGCTCAACAGTAAGCTTTGAAGGGTTATTGCATATAATTGCTTACTTTCTATCAGTTTAAATATTTACATTTCAATAGGTCTGGAATCCTCTCCCAAAAAGAAAGGTGGTTCTCACCTGAAAGCAGTGTATCTCCTCAATATTTATAATCACTGTGATTTATATTGGTACTTATGTGTCTTAGTTTACTTGATATCTTGTGATTAACTGTGTCTAATGTCGAGTTATACATGTATTTATTAGTAAGGCCATTTCTCCCTCTTTTTTAATTACAAAAGTTTAAGTTGGAAGTGTGACACAAAAAAGTTGAGGAAAGATTTGATATGTGGTGACAAATTTTTATCTAATGTTAGGTAATTGTTTTCCTATTAGTTCTGCAAAAGGGGCTAAAGGATAACTTCGCTGATGTCCAGGTCTCTGTAGTTGATTGCCCTGATTTGACTAAGGAGCCATTTAACTTTCCTGTAAAAGGTAAGCTGTTGTTGCGATTATGGTAGCTTTTTCTCAATCATACTCTTTTTCTGAAACCAGAATTACTTTTAAGAATTATTTTCAAATATATACAAAGAAAGGATACCGTCCCAACTTTTACACTAAATTGTGCTTAATTTCTGTGCTCATTGTTTTCTTATATTGGTCAGATTTCATTTTGTACCCTTGTGGAAAAATGTGTTTTGTGTACTTTTATAATTTTCACAGATTATATAAAACAAATTCAGTAGGCTATAATCCTTGATATTATTATTTATTTTTTTAGGAATAATATTCAAATTTTACTAATGTACAATTATGCAGACAATTGTGGGAAAACAAGAACACACATACTTGATCGTTTTTCCAAATTAGCATTATGGACACGTAGAAAGGAGTAGATCCTCTCATACAGGTCTGATGTCCCTTATGAAAGAAAATGACAAATAATGAAAGCTTAATTAAGAGAAAAGAAAACAGTATAACCATTCAATGTCCATGTATATCTTTACTACTTGCAAGGACTTTTCATCTATTTTTGATTCTCAGAACCACCCTGTGAAGTAGGCAGGTTTTATTCATTCTAGTGAGGCATTTTCTCCATAAACATTGAAGAATGCCAAGAAAAATTTGCATTTTTGGACCCAAGTTTTCATGTATTTAAAGAAAAAATAAGTTTTTTTTTATGATTATAAGCACTTTATTTTATTACTGGCCCTCACTAATAGCTAAATTTATAAATGAAAACTTGCTATGACATTATTATTGAAAATTGTGGGTGGGGGTTGAAGTAAAATTAGACTTAATCTCCATTAGTGCCATCAGCTGTAACTTTTTAACTTACTGTTGTAATCCGAGCTGCTGCCACAATGCGTGCATTCCACAAATGTCTGTTGAATTAATACATCTTAATCTCCAATACTATCATTTTCATTTTTAGGTAACACCTTATAGTCTCAGTCATAAATATATCTTTTAGAGTTACAATTCTATTTAAAATACTAAATGGTACACTTTTCATGTTTCTGCCTAGTTTTTATGATTATGATTTTTAAAATATATTTTATTGATTATGCTATTACAGTTGTCCCATTTCTCCCCCATCATTCCCCTCCACCCTGCACACCCCCTCCCACCCACGTTCCCCCCTTTAGTTATATCCATGTGTCATAAGTTCTTTAGCTTCTACTTTTCCCACACTAGTCTTGCCCTCCCCATCTATTTTCTACCCACCATCTATGCTATTTCTTCTCTGTACCTTTTCCCCCACTCTCCTCCTCCCACTCCCCTGTTGCTAACTAACCCTCCATATGATCTCCATTTCTGTGTTTCTGTTCCTGTTCTAGTGTTTGCTTTGTTTGCTTTTGTTTTAGGTGTGGTTGTTAATATCTGTGAGTTTGCTGTCTTTTTACTGTCATATTTTTGATCTTCTTTTTCTTAGCTAAGTCCCTTTAACATTTCATATAATAAGGGCTTGATGATGATGAACTCCTTGAACTTGACCTTATCTGAGAAGTGTTTTATCTTCCCTTCCATTCTAAATGACAGCTTTGCTGGATAGAGCAACTTCGGATGTAGGTCCCTGCCTTTCAAGACTTCCAATACTTCTTTCCAGCCCCTTCTTGCCTGGAAGGTCTCTTTTGAGAAATCAGCTGACAGTCTGATGGGAACTCCTTTGTAGGTAACTGTCCCCTTATCTCTTGCTGCTTCTAGAATTCTCTCCTTCATTTTAATCTTGGCTAATGTAATTATGATGTGCCTTGGTGTGTTCCTCCTTGGGCCCAACTTCTTTGGGTCTCTCTGAGCTTCCTGGACTTCCTGGTAGTCTACTTCCTTTGCCAGATTGGGGAAGTTCTCCTTTATTATTTGTTCAAATAAGTTTTCCACTTCCTCTTCTTCTTCTTCCCCTTCAGGTACCCTTATAATTCGGATGTTGGGACGTTTAACGATGTCCCGGAGGTTCCTAAGCCTCTCTTCATTTTTTTTGAATCCTTGTTTCTTCCTTGTTTTCGGTTTGGTTGGTTGTTTCTTCTTTCTGGTCCACTCCATTGATTTGAGTCCCAGTTTTCCTCCCATCTCTATTGGTTCCCCATGCGTTTTTCTTCATTTCACTTATTGTAGCCTGCATTTTTTCATCTAATTTATGAGCAAAATCAACCAATTCTGTGAGCATCCTGATGACCAGTGCTTTGAACTGTGCATCTGATAGGTTGGCTATCTCTTGGTGGCTTAGATGAATTGGCTCTGGGGCTTTCATTTGTTCTCCGGTTTGAGCCATTTTTGGTGGGTTTTTTTGTTTTGGTTTTGGTCTGGTCGTGGCTGTTATGTAGTGAGGGGTGGAGCCTTAGGTGTTCCCCAGTGCGGGGCAGCCCAGTCACTGAGTTGTGACGCTGTATGTGGGGGCAGGTCTGAGAGGCAACAATGGTGCCTGCTCCGCTCTCTCCTGGATTCCAGTCCCTTCCGCCGCTTCCCCTTCGCCTGGATTATCTGCGCGTGGGACTGTGGGACCACCTGGTCAGCCAGCCGCCTTGTGCGGCCTCACTGGGTCTGCACAGTTGCCACCTCATTCCCCGGGGTCTGCCAGCTGCCGCCTGTGGGCCCAGAGTCCGCCAGCTGCCGCCTACACACCTGGGAACCGCCAGCCGCTGCTGCTTGTGTTCCCAGGTCCGCACCTCCACTTTTTCCTGCCACGACTCCACCCCTCTTACCGGTCTGGATGAATGGTTGTTGGACTTCCGTACAGTTCAATTTTCTATCAGTTCTGGTTGTTTTCTTGTTTCTAAATATTTGTTGTCCTTAATTTTGGTTGTGAGAGGAGGCACAGTGTGTCCACCTACGCCTACATCTTGGCTGGAAGTCCAAAAAATAAGTTTTTAAAAAGATGTTTTTCTGAACAATTTCAGTTTCAAAAATTGCATTAAATGTGTCCTAGTCCATTCTTTACAAAGAAGATAAGAAATTTCTGAAGTCCTCTTTTGAATTGTTTGGGATTCACTCTAAGCAGCGTTTTTTTTGTTTGTTTGTTTTGTTTTGTTTTTTTAGCCATGGTCTTTTTTTTTTTTTTTTAAGATTTTTATTTATTTATCTTTAGAGGGGAAGGGTAGGAGAGAGGGAGAGAAACATCAATGTATGGTTGCCTCTTGTGTGTCCCCTGCTGGGAACTGGCCTGCAACCCAGACATGTGCCCTGACTGGGAATCGAACCACGATACTTTGGTTCACAGGCCTGCACCCAGTCCACTGAGCCACACCAGCCAGGGCAGCAGCGTTTTTAGTTGAGAGAAGTGTTTGTTCTGTTCACATTTTTTGAGGAGCAAGTGGGTGTTGACTGTCCAGACAAAGGTGTTCTAATGATCAGCATTGGGTTCTTGCCTTTGGAACCATACATACTATGATTTAAGTTCGCAGAACTGAGTCTTTCTGGTGTCTTCAGGCTGAGTTTACTCATAGAAGTGGTAGGATTGCTCTTCAGTGCTGACAAGAAGCTTCTACTTTTACCATCATGTTTAACTGTTTTGTTGCGCATTTTACAAGTAATCAGCAATATACTTTTGGAGTTTTTGTACTTCTCCAAAATTTTGGCTTCTTTAAAACTGAATTTCTTTTTTTTTTCTTTAAGATTTTAAAATTTATTTTTAGAGAAGGGAAGAAGGGAGGGAGGAACATCAATGTGTGGTTGCCTCTTGCACACCCCCTACTGGGGACGTGGACTGCAACCCAGGCATGTGCCCTAGACTGAGAATCCAACCAGAGATCCTTGGGTTCGCAGGCTGATGCTCAATCCATTGAGCCTCACCAGCCAGGACTGAATAGACTCTGAAAGCTGGATTCCCCCGTTGGGGGGAGGCGGGTGGGCAGACTTTGACATAGGGATCCAAGCTCCTTACAGAAACTGGCACATTGTATGAGGAGTTCCAGTTTCTTTTGTGAAGCCTTGATAATAAATGAGAGGGATTTTTTGTTTGTTTTTAATTGCTCAAGTGACTGTATGGAAACAGTTTAACTTTTATGTTTTATTTACTTATTCAAGATGTGATGCGAACTTAAAAGCCTTGTATTTGAATAATATATTACTTATGTCCCTTCAACAATTTGCCTACTGATCAGCCAGCCAGTGTTTAAAGTGAGAATAATCGCTTAAGTGTTAATTATTACTAAAGGGAAATTAATATTGGTTGAGTAAATATAATTTGTCAGAGAGTATGATAAAGACCTATATTTTGTAACCTAATTTTTATAACAGGGCAAGGAAGTACTAGTCACCAGTTTATGGATGTGGAAACTGAAGCTCAGAAAGGCTAAGTAAGCTCATTGTGGATAATAAGCAAGATTCAAATCTAGGTTTACTTCTAAAATCCAACCTTCTCCCACTACACCCTACTGTGATGAAAAATTTGAAGATAAACACTAATTAATACACATTCACTTATAGTATGCAGTTGACATCTTTGTTAAAAAGTAGTTTTACATGAAAGTTCTGAATAGTTCTTTCTCTGCCACAGTCAGATTTCATTACCTGGATAGTAAGCTAATTAATGTGTCTGGGCTTCACTGTGTGTATGGGTGGGTAAAATGTTCTTTTGGGGGTCTTTCCATTTTAAAGAGTCTTCGATTTTAAGTAGACCTGTAAATTCTAGAGGCTTTGAGTGCTAGATGGCACACATTTTCTTTGAGATGGTAATTTATCTTCACATCTTGAAAGCATTTAGTATAATACTTTTTTATGGCCATGTTTTTTCCAATTATAAGATTAATACACTCTCCCCCACTAAAAATAAATAAAGTTAAAAATAAATAAAAATCAGAAAACATGGAGGGTACAAAGAAAAAGAAAGAAATGTTTAATCTTAATGCTTCATCTAGAGGGTTATACTTTGAGTTTTCTGATCAGTAACTTGTGAGTCTTAAAATTACAATACTAAGCAAACCAGATATGTATGTATGACCTTTTATAAACATAGTTAGGCACTTTCTACATGAACTGGTCTTATTCAAGTCTCCAGTGACCATGGTATGTTTACTAGTAGTATTCAATCTCCACATATTTCATACTGTTTGCCTATTGTTACCTGACATTCTCTCTCCCCTTGGTTCTCCTCTCTCCTTTGTTCTTTTGACTCTTCTTCCTGGGTGCCTTTCCTACCTCCCTGATGTTCTTTCTTCCTCATATTTTTTTCCTGATTCCTTTCTCTTTCCAGCAGGCTCTTAAATTTGGATGTTTTTCAGAATTCTTTCCTTAGCCTCTTCTTGTTCTATACAATCTCTCTGGCTTTTCCATCTATTCCTGTGTTTTTAATTACTATTCAGATACAACTTTGAATTCTGTACATCTCACCTAGATCTCTTTTTTCTTAGCTGTAGATCAGTAATTCCAGCTGTCTACAGGACATCTCCACCTCTATATGCTAAGGACAACCTGAGGTCAGCATGTCTAAAATTTAATTCATTATCTCACCATAGTTGCCTATTCTTTCTTTGTTCTTTTCTTAATGCCCTCTTCTCTAACTCTACAAGTCACCATTTTTTTTGCTCTTTTATTTTCCCTGGTCTACTAAAATAGTCCTCTAATGCTTTCTATAAACGTCAGCATTACTGTCACTTATGATAGAGTCTAATCCATGAGTAATTTCTGCTGATCCCATGGAAAATATTTACAAAATCCTTAAAACAGTTGTGTACATCTACCTTCTGTGTAGCTGAAGAAAGAGCAATTCTATCTACTGTGTAATGATGTTAGTATGAAACTGACAAGACTACTTTTTCTCAGACAGAAGGTAATTTTTTACATTCTATATTTTTTAAAAATGCCTTCTCCCAAATAGTGTCTGACTGTACCTGTGGTGTTAAATAAAAATGTAAGTAGAAAGTTCCTAGCATCTGAAGTCTACCTGTAATTACTTGTCATTTTTGTAAACAACCTTAGGAAAAAACAACTTTTTAAAAAGATTTTATTTATTTATTTTTTTAGAGAGAGAGGAAAGGAAGGAGAAAGAGAGGGAGGGAAACATCAATGCATGGTTGCCCCTTGCAAGCCCCCTACTGGGACTTGGCCCATGACCCAGGGATGTGCCCTGACTGGGAATTGAACCGGTGACCCTTTGACAACCTAGCTTTTTAACAGAATAAGTAATTATAGACTAGAAATTAAATTCTAGAAACCTCATCCATCCCAAGCTTTGGCCCCATTTCTAGCCTTTGCCCTATAATCAACTTTGTACTACCTTTGTGCTACCTACTGTATCAAGTCATGTGTGGTTATGGCAATATGAGAGTCACAGGTAGTTAGAATAGGTCATGGGTCCTGGCCATATGCATCTTCCAACCCCTATTATTTGTAAAACTATGACAATGGAGTTATCTCTCTTAATAAATTAGAATCATCTAGCATTTTATAGTACTTAACGTTAAATGTTTACTTATGTTTAAGACTTTATATGTTTTTTAGGCATCTGTGGGAAAACTAGAATTGCGGATGTAGGAGGTGTGCCTTACTTACTGCCTCTTATAAATAAAAAAAAAGTAAGTGTACTTTTACTCTTCACATTCACATGAAGATTGTAGAATTTGGGTCAATTCCTTATTGTTAGATAATCATTGACCAATGTGGCAAAGAAGTGTTGATGGACTCAGTGATAAAAGTAAACGGGGGAATTTGTGTAAGTTATGATTTAAATAATACTGTTTTCTTCTTACACAGGTTTATGATCTAAATAAGATTGCAAAAGAAATCAAGCTTCCTGGAGCTTTTATGCTTGGAGCAGGGGCAGGCCCATTTCAGACTCTTGGGTTCAATGCTGAGGTCAGCATATATATAATTATTTTATTTTATTGATTAGACATTTGATTTGTCTTTTTTCCCTTTACTTCCTTATCAGAAATCTCCCTTTCTGAATGGATTGTAAGTGATTGATGTCATGTCTTTCTGCAAATTGGCTACTCTTTGATACAGACGTGGAATACAGAACATGCTCCAGTTGGTGCAGCTGTAATGGAGCACTAACCTCTAATTTCAGATTTTCTTAGGCTATACATTCTGTTTTAGATAAGCCCAAGGTCCTACTGTGGTCTGCTGTGCATCTGGATTGTGACACATTTTCATCCTTATACATCAGAGGATTCCTAGCTTCTCCATCTGTCTTTGCTTTTGGTACTAGAGCAGCTTTCAATTAGAAGATGAGTGGAATATTTAATGACCTAGCCAACCCCTCCCCCACCCCTTTCAAAACAAATAGTAGGAACCTACCCTATAGTATGATTATTTACAAATGGGATAGTATGATTATTACTGTGAATGTCACTACATTTCCAGCATAAAAATACTGCTGTTTCTTCACATACATCTCATAAACAGAAGAGTGAATGATCTCTTCAGTCTGCCCATTCTCTCACAACCTTTACAGATGTGACCACTGTTCAGTAGTCATACAAGTTCTTTTTTTTTTTAAATATCCTACAAGATTATTTAAATCCTCACGTGAGGATATGGTTATTGATTTTAGAGAGAGAGAGGAACATTGATGGGAGAGAGCAACATTGATCAGTTGTGGGGATTGAACCTGCAACATTAGGTATGTGCCCTGACCAGGGATTGGATCCTCAGCCTTTTGGTTTATGGGATGACACTCCAATGAAATGAGCACCCTGGCCAGGGCTAATCATACAAGTTCTTCTGGAAAATCATATAATTTGCCTAGTGTTCAAGAAAGAAAAAATTTTAGACATTTTAAATAAAGCAAATATTATAATGTAAGAGGAACACTATAAGAAATACTGTAAATATTTTATAAAATTTTTTTAGGTTTTTAAAGAATTTTGATTTATTGATTTTAGGGAGAAAGAGGAAAGGGGAGAGAGAGAGAGACAAACATTGATTTGTTGTTCCATTTATTTATGCATTCATTGGTTGATTCTTTTGTGTGCCCTGACCAGGGATCAAACTTCAACCTTAGTATATCAGGATGATGCTCTAACCAACTGAGATGCATGGCCAGGGCTCATCAGTTTTTTGTTTTTTGTAAATCTTTAACATTTTGTTTTGAATCTAAAATTAAGTAGTTCATATTTCATGTTTTATTATTAGATCTTGAAATAAAATGTCTTAAAGTATAGGATAAAATTCTGTCACATTTTTCAAGAGATCCCGTTTGGAGAGACTTAAGTAGGATTGACTAATTTTACCTTATTTACTTTTCTTTGCAGTTTATGCCAGTTGTTCAAACAGAAAGTGAACACAAACCTCCTGTGAATGGAAGTTACTTTGCCTGCATTAACCCTAAAGATGGAGGGTGCCTATTAGAGAAATACAGTGAGAAATACCATGATTTTGGGTGTGCATTACTGGCTAATCTTTTTGCCAGTGAGGGCCAACCTGGAAAGGTGATTTTGTTCATAAAAATACAATGTTCTTCAAAAATTCTTAGCTAAAAATTTGAACTTCTATTGCCATAAATATGGTTTTCTAAAGAAAATCCAAAGTGCCTAAGTCAAAGCTATTTAAATAACCTAGATATGAACGATTCAGAGAGTAGTACAGGTAGAATGAACCTCTCATTTAAAACTGAGGTTAAGAATAATAGTAAGCAATACTCTTTTTCTAAGGAACTAAAAGGTAACAGGATATTCTTATGGGAGTGAGTCAAATAGATGAACCATGTAGCTGATAATAGACAATGTCAGCCTATAATTAGTATACATGCAATTTGTTCATTCCCAACTGATCAGACATTGAATTATATAGACATGATGGTAGCAAAAAAAGTGTAGCAAGGAGGAGGTAAGGAAAATTAATGCCTCACTTCAGATTTACTTACTGTTAGTACACAAAAGATTTCAATTTTAGTAGTTGTGAGAACTCTTAGATTTTATAAATACAGATAGCTATGTAAGCTACTTTGAGAAATGAGGTAATGAAGTAAAAATACCTAATAAAGTGAAGGTAACCTAAGTCCAGAATTTTAAAGGAGCGAGAAAACTTAATCATTTTCCCCTCCCCTGCAATTAAATAATCCGGTTACAGAAGATTCAGAAAGTACTATAGGTGGAGTGAAGTCTCATTTAAAACTGAGGTCATGTAAAATATGTAGTAAGCAATACCTTTTCAGCTAGAGAATTCTCAGCCTTTGACCGTCTCAACATTAATGATAATATCTAGAGTTCACTGTAGAGTATAGCTATAATTCTTTCTCGATCCAAGAAAGCATGAATAAGACATTTTTAGAGTAAATAATCTATAACATATATAAAGTATATATTATTAATGAAGACTTACAGAGGATTGAGGTACCTCAGCTTATATGTGGGTGCTGTAAGCATACAAGTGAATATTTGCTTGATGGCATTAGATTGTATAATGTTTCATTTTGGTAGTTATTTATATAAAATTTTACACCTTAGAACAATGGTGTGCATATCTATGTCCTCTCTAGGTCATTGAGGTGAAAGCCAAACGAAGAACTGGGAAACTTAACTTTGTAACTTGTATGAGGCAGACTCTTGAAAAACATTATGGAGATAAGCCTGTAGGGATGGGAGGTACTTTCGTGATTCAGAAGGGAAAAGTGAAGACTCATATTATGGTAAGGGCCTGGGGGGAGGGGGGGAGCGTGAATACGTGCAAATGGAAAGGTGATTACAACTTAATTTCTTTTTTATTTTATCAGTAAAGCCATCAGAAAATGTATTGTTTTAATAGTTTTTTATCCTGTTAATTTTAAATGGCATGCTACCTGATCCTGAAAAGGACACATTTGTGAAACTATTTAATTACTTTTCCAAATTGTTTTCCAAATTATCTAACTGCAGGTAGAATTAAAGATAAGTCTATTGTTAATACCAAATGATTATAGGATTGTACAACCATTATGGAAAACAGTATGAAGTATCCTCAAAAAATTCAAATAAGTTTTGAATTTTTTCATACAATCCAACAATTCTATTTCTGGATATGGATATATATATAAAATCCCCAAAGGAAACGAAATCAGTATCTGAAAGAGATAACTGCCCTTGTATGTTCGCTGCAGCATCATTCACAATAGTCAAATTATGAAAACAAGGGAAAAAAAAGGAATCCTGCCATTTACAATAACATGGATGAGCTTATGGGACATTATACTAAGTGAAATAAGCCAGACACAGAAAGACAAATATTGCATGATAGTACCTATATGGAGAATCTAAAGTCTCAGTGAGAGAAACAGGGAGTGGAGTGGTGGGTGCCAGGGGATCGAGAGTGATGGTGGGGGACGGGGAGATGTTGGTCAGAGGGTACAAACTGTCGGTCACAAGAGGAGTAAGTTCTAGAAAACGAATGTACATCACAGTAAATGTAGCTAATAATAATGAAGTATTGTGTTCTGTAGGATGACATATGAGAGTAGGATGAGGATATACTCACAGGAAAAGTGAAAGGCTATGAAAAAGATATAGACTGACTCCTTCATTTATTCATTCATATATTGATTGGTGATCCTTTTGAAAACTAAAGTGTATAGCTTCTTTTGATGCCAAAATAGTCAATAGAATGTATAACAAGGCTTAAAGTTTTTTAACTTAATGTAAATTAATTCTCAATATTCTCAATATTTTAATTCTCAGTAATATTCAGTATGTTTACCTGTTTAATGATCTTTTTTATTGCAGCCTCCAGAATTTTCTTCTTGCCCATTGAACTCTGATGAAGAGGTGAACAAATGGTTGCATTTTTACGAGATGAAGGCTCCTTTAATTTGTCTGCCAGTTTTTGTCTCCAAAGACCCGGTAAGTCTATGTCTGTCTCTTATATGGCAGTATACCACAATGATAATGCTTGGTTTTTAGGATTATTAGATTTTTTTTAGAATTAGACACTTTTTGTGTTATTTAACAATTAGGATAGTCCCTAGAATTATCTTGAAACAACCCTCAGGCAGAGCAGATCTTACCTTTGAGAAAATAAAGGCACAGGCATTTTAAATAATACCCTAAGTCATGTTATTAAATAGTAGAGTTACAATAGGATTCATTTTATTTGCTGTTCATTATACTGTTCATTATATTCTAATACTGTACATGAGGAAAAATATCATATAGACCAATTCAAAGCAAGTATCTACCAAAATACTGGCTAGCAATATTTTTTGATCCAGTGATTACATGTCTATGAATTTATCCTTAAATATTTGCATAAGTGTGTAAAATGATTAGTTAAAAGGTTATCCATGACAGAATTGCTATAATAACCAAGCAATTGGAAATAATCTAAACATCAGTTGGAAAAGCGGTATGTACGTACAATGAAATACCATACAAGTGAAAAGAATAAGGAAACCCTTTTATGATCTGATATACAGATATCTCAAAGCTATATTGTTAAATGAAGAAAAATAATATGCAGTACAGTGTGTACAGAGTGCTACCATTTGAGTGAAAAAATTAAAAGTATATCTTTCTGGAAGGATATGAAAGAAACTGCTTACATTAGTTACCAGCAAAGAAAGGAAGTGAGTGGTGAGGACAAGAAATGGAAAGATGTATTTCACTTAATATATCCTTTTGCATCCTTTGAATTTTGAATCATATGAATGAATTACCTACTTAATAAGATAAAAACCACCATAACATAAATTTAAAAGTTCTCCCTCCCCACCAAATATATTCTGTCTGAAACAACTTGAATATTAACAGCTTGTCTGTCGTCCCAGGGGTTTGACTTGCGGTTGGAGCACACTCACTTTTTCAGTCATCATGGAGAAGGTGGACACTACCACTATGACACAACCCCAGAAATAGTGGAATATCTTGGCTACTTCTTACCTGCAGAGTTTCTCTATCGCATTGATCAACCAAAAGAGACCCATTCGATTGGGCGAGATTAAACCAACTGCCACAAATTTAGAAAAAGAAATGATTAAGTTAATTAATTGACTAACTCATTGATTGATACAAATATAAAATCTAATAGAAATGATCTCACTATTTAAACTCTATAATTTCAGCCTTGGAAATGAAAGGTATGTTGACATCATGCTGTGTCATGTCATAGATCTGTCTGAAAAGGCTTATTGGGAACAAAGATACATAAAGGAGCTGTTCTTCATTATTCTTTTATCCTGAAAAATCAGTCTTCCGTTTATACTGTAAACATAAATATAACCTGGAGTCACGTGATTGGTTATTTTTACATAATTTACATTTGTTTAAATTATTGAAGTTTTCAAATTAGTATCAAAACTGCTAATTGGATATTAGAAAAAATCAGTGTTGGGAACTTTGATAGTTGTTGAATCTTTGTACTGAATTTTAAAAATACATTTTAGAAGTCACAGTGCACTTTTTTCATGGAATAAGGTGGTCAGAGGGTGCAACTTTACCCCTCTGGGTGAAGTTCAACACCACTCAGAGTTCCCAAATTGCCTTTCACAAGCATTAGCAACTAGATGGTCAACCATGATTCCTCCTCAGTTTGGGTTGCCAACTGGAAGTAGTTTGTGCCTTGTTGGTTACTTGTAAGAAGGGAAAAGAAACAGTATCAAAATATACATTGAAGTAAGTATATTTTAACTTAAATTGAGGCTATTGCTAAACATGACCACTGTCCTTCGAGAAATATAAAATTATACTCTTACTGATTATAATGGTTGAAATTTTCCTCAGTGTTCTTTTATAATAATTAGCCAGAAATTAACTATAACTAATGCCAACAGTGTGGAGATTTGGCAGCTCTTCAATACTAAACACATAATAAATCTTAAAAAATATTTTTGATTGTCTTCTTTGGATATTAGTTATAACATGTCCTTTGAGTATAAATTACTAAATATTATTTTTAAATAAGCACTAGTTTGTAGCAAAAAAATGAATAAAAACAATATATTCATGATATGATTTTGTGTTTCTTTTTAATATTCTACCTCCAGACCAAAATAGTATTCATTCATTCAACCAACAGGTATTAAATAGCTACCCTGCCCTCTGGAATATAAGTGCAGTCACTGCTATAGCACTAGTGCCTTTAACAGTGCCTGCCCAAAGCAGACATTCGATAAATACTGATTTAATGAATGAATGGGTGGATGATTATGCTAGATACTTCACTAGATGCTGGGATTTATTATTTAATCACTTATATACTAGAGAAGGCAAATAATAAGCAACTATACATTTCAGGTGGTAATAAGTGCTATGAAGAAAAATACAGCATTGGATGGACTGTAAAGGTGGATGCTGTTTTGTTGCCATCCTACACTGAAACAAAATGAATGCCCACCCCATCCAAAATTTGGTTCAGATGCTGAGACTAATGAAGTCTCCCCTTCACTGTCTCACACACATAAGGTTTGAAAGGGTTTATTGTTCACATAATGAGGCTTTCTGGGGAAAGCAGGGCAGCTCCCCAGCAAGTTCAAAAATGGCTTGAGAGAACAAGGAAAGGAGACTGGCTTCGGGGGTTTATGGTGGTTAGAGGGGAATCCCAGAGTGATGGGTCTGCATGCAGTCTGAATTTCCCACAGGTGTCCAAGGAAAGAGTATCCATGCTTTCTTATCAGCCTGCCCAAATGCAGAGCAGAAGGGGTAAGGCTTAATAGCTGTCAGCAGTCAAACATCAAAAATATTACACATTTTACATAGGGAGTTCAAGGGAAACCTCTGATAAAGAGATATTTGAACAAAGACCTGAAAGAAATGAGAGAGTGGGACATGAAATTATTCAGAAAAATATCCTCTGGCAAATTCAAAGCTCTGGAGGCAGAAGAGAACTTGCTACGTTCAAGAAACAGCAAGGAAGCCACTATGAACTTAATAAGATTCTGTGGGGAAAAACCAAATACACTCACAGGGTGGAGCAAAAGCAAGTTGACAATTGTTTATGTGGAAAACAGTGCAAAAACTGGAAACCTACTTTTGCTCCACCCTTCTAGTGTCACAAAATATGTTAATGACATATTCACTTTAAAATTAGGAGTGTGACAAGGATGCCCAGTATTATTAATTAGGAAGAAAAGGACAGAAAGAAAGACTAGGTGTAATTAATGAGAAGGAAGAAAAAAAAAGCTTTTTAGCAGAAAACATGATTGACCTCTTAGAAAACCAAAGAGCATCTATAGTGAAATTATTAGACTGAGTTCAAAAAAGTTTCCTAAATGTAAAATAAATATATGATGGGTTGCATTTCTACATACTAACAAGAAACAAAAATGTAAATGTAAAAAAGATACCAATTACAATGGTATCAACAGTACATAGCAATATTTTTATTTAACAAAAATTACATATATAACCTTTATGGATAAAATTATAAAACTGTTGAAAAAGAAGAGCCAAAAATAGTTACAACTAGGAAGATGCAATATCATAAAAGTATCAACTCTTCTCAAAACTATAAATTCAATTCAGTGCCAGTCTAATCCCAGTACAGCTTGTCACAGAATCTCACCAGTCGATTCTAAAGTATGTGAGATAGCCAAAAGGTCCAAGATAAGAAAGATAATTTTCAAGACAACCAGGCCAGGGAAATTTGATATGTAGATATCAAAATGTATGAACTTATTAAAAATAAGACAATGTGATTTTGGCACAATGATGGACTATCAGATCAATAGAACAGGAAACCAATGCTAGAAACAGATCCTCACATATGTAGATACTTGATTTTTTTTTGACAGGTGGCATTGAAGATCAATGAAGAAAGGAAAATGTATTCAAATAGTGCTTCTAGAACCAGTTATTAATATGGAAAAAATAAAATTGGATTGGACTCAATACTAGATGAATTAAAGACTTAAATATGCAGGTTAAAATTTTAAAGTTTTAGAAGAGAGTAAAAGAGAATATCTTTATGACTTACGGGTATAAGAGGATTTCCTAAAGAAAATAAGGCACAAACTATTAGAGAAAAGATAGATAAATCTGATCTGACAACATGAAAATGTAAAACATTCGTCAAACTGTTTTGACAAAAAGGAAGAAAGAATACCACAGTCTGGGAAAATGTTTTCAAAACACATCTGATGAAATGCAGCTTGTATTCAGAATGCATTAAGAACATCTCCAAATTAATAAAGAAAAGACAAACACCCAATAGAAAAAATAAGCAGAGGTTATGAACTGGCATTTGGGAGAAAAGGCAAAACCAACAGCCAGTGTTAAATGTTAAGATTTCTATTATTAGCGGATTAAATAATTTAGATAAATCACCTCACTAAAGACAATTTTAAAAGCTGGAAAAATATAAAAATACCTCCTCGAAGGTACTAAAGAGCTTACAAAGTAGTGAAGGACTACTAGGCCAACCAGGACCTGGGGGAGAACAGAAACTCAGTGTAGGTGAGCCAGTCCCCAGGACCCACTGATGCTTCATGCTTCCTACGCATGATTGCTGTTTCAAACCTGTGAGTTTTGGGGTGCTCTATTTCACAACAGTAGGTGATTGATTTAAAAAGAAACACATGGAAATTATAAGTCATGGTTATTTCTAGGAGGAGGGAGGGAGAAGTGAACTAGGAAGAGGACAACAGAGCTTTGACTATATCAATAATGCTTTATTCCCTAAGGTGGGTGTGGACACACAAATGTTTGTTGTTACCTTCTTTTTAACTCTAATATGAAGGGAAGGACATAGTATCATGAATCTCCTTGTTTTAAAAAAGTATATTCTTTTGTACATAATTTTTCACATATTTTTAGGATATCTTTAAAGTTTGTATTAAAGAATTATGATTTAGTAATTTAATGCCCAATTAAATTAAATTAAATATTTTCCTTTTGTTCTTTTGACTTGGTTAGAATTCTTTTCTGACATATTGACATCCAATTCCTAGATATAATACCTTTTTTTTTTTCCTAAGGAGTTATCCATTGTATGTTCAGTGACCTCCATTTATGATAATGTTGGGTAAGGATATCCTATTTGCCTTTGGGAAGGATGGGAAAATGTTAATAACAAAATACTATGTGATGTTTTTCTATGAAATGTATTGGAGTATCTATGTATGACTGAATCATGCTGTACCAATTTCTTTGTGTTAAACACTAGTGAATTCCTATGAGGCACATTATTAATGAAATGACAAGCTTATTTTTCAAGTGCCGATAGTGGTGCAGTGATAAAAAAATCAAAGTGTAGGTAACGGGTTAAGAGGTTTTGACTCTGAAAAAAGTTGTATTGACAGGCAGCAGGTGCTGCATTCTATGATGGAGAAAAGTGAAGGTAGCACTAACTGCAGAGAGGGCTAAGACAGGAAGTCAGGACATAGGCTGAGTTACTGAGGATCACAGCCCTGGGGGGTGAAGCAAGGGGTAGGGCTGTGAAGTGAGCTGTCTTCCTGAAGGCTTCCCCATTGAGTTCACACCTGAGGTCCCTAGAAGTTCCCTTTAGGACCTAAGGTGAGAATTTATGCTACATTAAAATACTTCTACAGTGAATTAGCTTGGGTCCCACTCTAAGGCTGCTTGCTTCCCATCTGATTTCAAATAGGGTGGATTCTCTGAAAAAGTCCAGGGACTCTTCCCCTGACTAGAGAGTGTGAATACTGCCCTTACCCTTCCATCAGTTCTATTTAAAGTGGGTTGCATGAACCACAGCAAGGGCACAAGACATTCCAAGGGAGGCAGGGATACTAGAATATCTATCTACATATTTTATTTCATCCTTTCTTATTTTTATTTTTACATACATTTCTTAAAGTACATTATATTAGGGATGTCAGCTGAAATATTTTTTGCTGACAAATGTTTTTTTGCTAAAAAACTGCCTACAAACCAGATACATTTACATCCTCTTTCCAAACCTAAAATGAGAACACAAGCTGACAGATAATAATAAAATATTATTTTATTAATTATAATAATACAATTAATATAATTCTATAATTAATTAATTACATTTGATTAATTGAATATACACACCAAGTTTCCATAGAGAATCTGGCACAGTCACTGGGCAAATCTATGGCTGGTTCCTGTTCCTGGAACTCCGTCCTACCTTTGGCCCTATTTCTCTGATACGTCCCATGTTTCTGAAATGTTCTGTTTTTCTGGAGTATGTTAACTACAGCAAAGAAATCTGACTTCTTTAAGTTTACAAGGATGCTTGGGATTAGCTGCATTAGCAAACCTAATATTTGCCACTATAGTAGATATCTAAAGGCAGACTCCTCTTTGCTCTTGGTTTTAGAACCCCAGCTTCCTATTAGATTGAGGCCTCTGTGTGGCCTGCTCTATCATTTAACAGCAATTTGTTGACTTCCGGCCAAGATGGAGGCGTAGGTGGACACACTGTGTCTCCTCGCACAACCAAAATTAAGGACAACAAGGATTTAGAAACAAGAAGACAAGCAGAACTGAGAGAAAATTGAACTGTATGGAGGTCCTACAACCATTCATCCAGTTCCGTAAGGGAGGCAGAGTTGCGGCAGGAGGAAGCAGAGGTTGGCAGACCCAGGCGTGCAAGCAGTGGTTAGCAGACCCCAGGCGCAAGGCGGCTGGCTGACCAAACAGTCCCACATTTACACACAGATAAGCCAGGCGAAAACGGGAAACAAGACAGAACTCGCAATCCTGGGCCCCAGCGCTGGGAAATAAAACCAAAAAACACCGAGACCCCGCCCCCATATACAGTCACAACCCAGCCACTGGGCTGCCCTGCCCTGGTGAACACCTAAGGCTCTGCCCCTCTCTATGTAACTCCAAAACAAACAAACAAACAAACAAAAAAATCGTTCAAACGGGAGAACAAATCAAAGCCCCAGAGCCAATTCATCTAAGCGACCAAGAGATAACCAACCTATCAGATGCACAGTTCAAAGCACTGGTGATCAGGATGCCCACAGAACTGGTTGATTTTGGTCGCAAATTAGACGAACAAATGAAGGCTACAATAAGTGGAATGAAGGAAAACACACAGGGAACCAATAGTGATGGGAAGAAAACTGGGACTCAAATCAATGGAGTGGACCAGAAGGAAGAAACAAACAACCAATCAGAAAAGAATGAAGAAACAAGAATTTAAAAAAATGAGGAGAGGCTTAGGAACATCCAGGACATCGTTAAACATCCCAACATCTGAATTATAGGGGTACCAGAAGGGGAAGAGGAAGAGCAACAAGTGGAAAACTTATTTGAACAAATAATAAAGGAGAATTTCCCCAATCTGGCAAAGGAAATAGACTTCCAGGAAGTCCAGGAAGCTCAGAGAGTCCCAAAGAAGTTGGACCCAAGGAGGAACACACCAAGGCACATTGTAATTACATTACCCAAGATTAAAATGAAGCAGAGAATTCTAGAAGCAGCAAGGGATAAGGGGACAGTCATGTACAAAGGAGTTCCCATCAGACTGTCAGCTGATTTCACAAAAGAGACCTTGCAGGCAAGAAGGGGCTGGAAAGAAGTATTCCAGGTCATGAAAGTCAAGGACCTACATCCAAGATTGCTCTATCCAGCAAAGCTGTCATTTAGAATAGAAGGGAAGATAAAACACTTCTCAGATAAGGTCAAGTTCAAGGAGTTCATCATCACCAAGCCCTTATTATATGAAATGTTAAAGGGACTTAGCTAAGAAAAAGAAGATCAAAAATATGACAGTAAAAAGACAGCAAACTCACAGATATTAACAACCACACCTAAAACAAAACCAAACAAAGCAAACACTAGAACGGGAACAGAAACACAGAAATGGAGATAATATGGAGGGTTAGCAACAGGGGCGTGGGAGGAGGAGGAGAGTGGGGAAAAGGTACAGAGAATAAATAGCATAGATGGTGGGTAGAAAATAGACGGGGAGGGCAAGACTAGTGTGGGAAATGTAGAAGCTAAAGAACTTATGACACATGGACATAACTAAATGGGGGAACGTGGGTGGGAGGGGGTGTGCAGGGTGGAGGGGAATGATGGGGGAGAAATGGGACAACTGTAATAGCATAATCAATAAAATATAATTTAAAAAAACCAAACCAGCAATTTGCTGAGCATCATTCATGTGCCAGGCACTGAATATATACAAAGATGAGTAAGACATGGTCCTTGCCCCAGCAGAGCTCAGCCCAGTGGGGAAACTGGCTGACATATGAACAAATAATTAAATAGGATAAGTCCTAATGTATTATTCTATAAGGTACTGTACATTAAAGGAATCTACATATCACAAAAACAAAAAATAAATTTAAAAGAACACATGAACTTCTGGTACTGGCCAAGATGCAATAAGCTGACAACAGCCTATTTCTACCACAATTACAAAATGCAAACAGCAACTCTCAGAATACTCTTGAAAATTAAGCCATAGCAGGCTGGCTGAAGAGGAAAGTCAGATCTTTAAGAATAAATAATACAATGATGCATTTCCTGATTTTTCTTTCTTATCTCCTGAACTTGACTGGAGGCAACCTAGGTCACACTTTGCAACAGGCATAGACAGTAAAAATTCCCAAGAGACGTCCCTACCGGCCAGAGGACCAGGAAAGGGAGCCCCAGGAAGCCAGTGTGAAAGTCTCCATCTTTTTCCTGTTTTCTCTCTCTTTTTTTAAACACTGCCCAAAGGCTAACCACCTGTAACACCAAGAGAAATCCCAGCAAAATGATTCCAGAGAAATTAGGAAATGGGCCTCTTCTGGTCCCATTTTTCTCTCTTCCCTTGGCATTTCACCAGGAGGCTGGCCCCAGCTGTGAAGAACTGCATTGCAGCATGGGGTGTGAGGGGCTAAAATGAACAAAAACTGGTATTTGTGGCTGAAGGAAGCAGGAAAAATGGTATAGTTATAGTATTCCCTTATTAGCCTTTTAATATCTATACAAATTTTAAGTGTGTATCCCAAATTATCTTACACTCTGTTCTGTTCTCTTTGTTTTGTTTTGGATTTTTCCATTGACCAATCTCTGAGTTCACTGATCCTATTCTGTGCTATGTCAAATCTCTCAGTAAACCTATCCTGTGGGTTATTGATTTCAGCTTTTTTTAAGTCTAGAATGTACATTTGATTCTTTTTTTATAGAGTGAAATTTTCTGTTCAAACTCCTCTTTTCATCCATTTTCCTCTATTTCCTTTAACATATTAGTTATTTTAGAGTCCTTGTCTCCCATCTCCAGTGGTTTGATCATCCATGGTGGATATGTTCCTATTATTTGTTTTTGATTCTGATTATCAGTCACTCTTTCCTGCCTCTTTACATATCTACTACTACTATTATTATATGCTAATATATACTATTGTGTGTTTTAGATGATATCTTTCACCCTTCTTTTTTTAGGCAGATGAGAGACTGATCAACTCAGTGTAACCAGAGATTGAGCTGGGTTAAGGCTGGGTTGCATCTTAAATTTAAATAAGACTCAGACCACCTCTGCATAGAGCCTGTTATTCCACGTATCTCCTCTGGGGTTTTAATTGAGAGCCTGGCAGATCTGTTTCCTCACTCTTGAAAGATGGTAGGGAATTCAGTTATTTCCTCTGGAAAATTTGAGCTCCATGAAGCCTCAAATCTGACAAATACTTTTCATGGAATGCTACCTGCTGAGCAGGACTTAGTCTCCCATGTATCTGAGTTTGCAAAGGACTTCACTCTTTTTTTTTTTTTTTTTAATATTTAGATATTTAAAACATTTGGAATTTACTTTTATTTATGGTACGAGGGGAATGTAACTAGATTTGCATACATGACAGATTGTTGGCCCTGCTCCTCCCTTCATCCACACCCCTTTCCACGTTACTCTGAAGTTTCTGCAAGTGAGAAAGCTGAGTATATCCCTTTCCCGCCCTTGACTTTTGGGCTTGGTCATGGGCTTATGGATATTAGATATGTAACACAGGCAAGGCATACCTCTTGTACCTTTGCCATCGCCATAAACAGAAATACCCTGACCAGCCTGCTAGTATAAGAAGAATGAGAGACACATGGTACAGAGTCATGTGAATGACCTATAGACCTGTAACTTGAAGTAGAATCAATCAACTGGGCCCACTCTAGATCAGCTGGCCCTCAGGTAGGTGAATAAGCCCAGCTGAGACTGCAGATGGCCCAAACTGCAGAAGTATGAGCACCTTATAAAGATAAAATGAGAAATATGTTTAAAACACTTGGCACAGTAACTGGCACAAATAGAGCCCATGATAAATATTAAATTTATAATAAAATATTAATTTTTTTTACAAATTTTGGCATAATGAGTAAGTATACTTCTTAAACATGATTGTGCTTACCAAAAATAGGTTACACTTGAAAATTCACCCTGTCCTCAACATACCCTGCCACATATATTCTGTTTCGGTAGAGACTGACACCAGGGCATCCTTATTTTCCCAAATACCTTTGAAAAGTAGTTTTTTAAAATATATATTATTTATTTATTTTTAGGGAGAGGAAAAGGGAGGAGAAAGAGAGAAACATCGATGTATGAGAGATACATCAATCAGTTGCCCCCTTCATGTCCCCAACTGGGGACTGGCAGCAACCCAGGCATGTGTCCTGATTGGGAATCAAACCGGTGGCCTTTCAATACGCAGACTGGCACTCAATCCAGAGCTGGAAAGTAGTTTAAAAACACTTAGATATCATGATCAGAGTAAAACTTGTGAAGATGGTTTTATAAATTGTATACATAAATTGTATACGTAATGCCTTAAATTAAGTAGAGTTTTGTAATAGAAAATAATGTATCTTCCCTGGTGGAACTATTACTAATAAAATACTTTCTTGGGGACTCAGAGACTGAAGTTATACCACTGCTTCTTTTTTTTTTTCTTCTTTTTCCTTAATTGATTTAGAGAGATGGAAAGGAAGAGGGCAGGGGAGAAGGGGTGGGAGGGGGAGAGGGAAGAGACCCAGAGGAAGGGTGGAAAGGGGAGGGGAGAGAGAGAGAGAGAGACAGGGAAATCAATTTGTTGTTCCACTTATTTATGCTATTCACTGGTTGACTCCCCTATGTGTCCTGACTATGGGGATATGGAACCCACAATCCTGGCTTATCCCCGACCACGCTCCAATCAACTACCCTGCCAGGGCCACTGCTTAATCTTTTAAACATTACTTATTCGCAGTCACTCAGGCATAAAATAAATATGTATTGAGCGCATATTACTTGCCAGTGTCTATTATGCTTGCTGAAGATAGTCGCCATCGTGGAATTTACAACTAACGGGAAAGCAGAAACTAATTATGAAGTATAATTTTAACTTGTAATAAACAAATTAATTGTTTTCCTCAAACTGCACCCTATTTTATAACTCTTCAGACATGTTTCCACTCTAGGTGTGAGCCTTCAAATCTCAGCATTCCCAGAGGGACTCTTATTGCTAACATCCAGAGACCCATTCATTCCTTTTCTCCTACATCTTTCTCCGACTTTCCTTCCTCCACGACCTTCAAACAATACTTAAAATGCAGACAGACACTACGGACCAGCCTCTCCACACTTCCGGCCCGGGAATTTTCTCCCCACCCCCGTCCCCGCTATGTTCCACGCCTCCAGCAGCCAGGTGTTTTTCCCGATGCTGCAACAAGATTCACCGGAAGTTCTGGCCCGGAAGGCCCCAGCGACCGCGCTTCATCAATTGCGTTCCTGGAGACTTGGAGCCCAGAGGGTCCTGCAGTGCATTCTGGGAGAATTGCTGGGCGTGCAGCTTCGTTTCCGGCCTAGGGTCCGCGTCTGCTTTTCTGAGGGCCCGCAGGGGCACGACAGTTCTCACGTTCCGGGGTACTGCGGAGGCGCTTCTGTTCTTATCTCGATTTTTGGCTCCTGCGGGGGTGTTTCCGCCTCGCCCGCGCTGCCAGAATGTCTGGGGTGCGCGCCGTGCGGATCAGCATCGAGTCGGCCTGCGAGAAGCAGGTCCAGGAGGTGGGCCTGGATGGCACTGAGACGTACCTGCAGCCGCTGTCCATGTCCCAGAACCTAGCGCGTCTGGCCCAGCGCATCGACTTCAGCCAGGGTTCGGGCTCCGAGGAGGAGGAAACGGCGGGCGCCGAGGGCGACGCACAGGATTGGGCAGGCGCCGGATCCGGCGCGGACCAGGACGACGAGGAAGGTAAGGCCCGCGTCTGCTGCTCGAGTCCGCTGGGCGGGTCCGGGAGTCCCGATACCCGCCCGAGAAACGTAACCTTACCTCTTCTGTGCTAGGTGAGATGCTGTGTGTATTTTTGAAAGTAACACGTCTGTATGAAAGTAACACCCGCGCAGAGGAGTAATTGTGTGTTCTTTCAAATAGCTGGACGACTGAGGGCACTGTTTGACTCAATACTCGTATCTTTCTGCAGATTTTCTTGAGTTGGAGAGTTTGAGACACTGTTCTGGTGAAGTGTTTAAATACGTTTTTAATAGAGCTTTTGTCACAGGGCACACTGGTTAAGAACCCTATAGTTCACATCTGGGCTCTGCCACTTTTTAGCTGTGAGCGTGAGCGACTGACTTTGTTGCTTTGTGCAATGTGGATGTTGATGGGAACACCTACTGAAAAGAAGTCTGTATTGATTGGAGTACGAGGTAAGGTTTAAGACGTAGGCATGGGGCCAAATCGTGTAGAGCCAGTAGGCCACGATAAGCATTTGGCGTTTATCATAAGGACAACTGAAAGCTCTTGAAAGATTTTAAGTAGACAGATGGTTTTGTTTAAAAAGGTTACTCAGGATGCTAGGTAGTAAATGGAAAACAAAACTGGAAAGAGGAAGGCTAGTTAGAGAATTGTAGGAAAAGTTGGAGTGGTTTTGGGGTTTCCACTGTTGTCAAGGGTAAAAAATATTCACAATTCTTGATTTAGTTATGGGCAACAGACCCTGTATAAATGGGAATTTTAGGATGGAATTTCAAGCCAATGGTCTTACGACAATTGGGGGTCCATTTGGGAGTCAAAGGTAAGTATCACCTTATACCTCATGCAAAAATTACTTACACAAGGATTGAAATACAAATGAAGAGAATGAAACAATATTGGAATGATGTTACCATCACATAACTTTGGGAGTAGGAGAAACTTAAGCAAGATAGGAAATGCAAGTTGTAAAGGAAAAAAAATATTAATTACATAAAGTTTTAAAATAATAGTGGAAAAGAAGGCTATAAACAAACTAAAAAGGTAAGTGACAGGCTAGGAAATTATTTGCGACATCTATGACACTCCAGACAACTTATTGGGAAAATGGGCCAAAGATAGAAACAGTCAACTCACAGAGGAAAGACTTCAGATCTCACTAGTAGGGAGGGGCAAACTAAACATCATGAAGGTACTATTTTCATGCATTAGAGTAGCGGAAATTTAAAAGGTTGTCAATATCCAGGTTTGGGGATGTGAATTGATAGAGCCTTTCTGGAAGACAATTTGGTGATTCAATATGTGTCAGGATTTTTAAATGTGCATCACTCTCTCTTTTTAAAAGATTTTATTTGTATATTTTTAGAGAGAGGGTGAGGAAGGGAGAAAAGTATCAGTGGGTTGCCTCTCCCACACCGTCAACTTGGAACCTGGCTGGCTGGCAACCCAGGCTTGTGCTGCAACCAGCAATTAAACCTTTCTGTCCTTGGGATGGTGCCCAATCCACTGAACTACACCAGGGGCTAAATATGCCTCTCTTTTGACCCACTAATATTATGGCTAAAATTTAACCTACAGAAAACATTGTACATGTACATAAATATGTATTCAAGATGTTTACTGTTCTGGCATTGTTGGAACCAATTTAAAGGTCCAGTAAATAGGAACGGTTAAATTTATTGTAGAGCCATACTTCAGTCATACTGTATTAAAAGAATGAAGTAGATCTATCTGTGCTGATATGGAAGTATCTTTAAAACATATAAAGTGGGGCTCTGACTGGTGTGGCTCAGGTTGGGCTTCATACCACAGAGCAAAAGGTCACTGGTTCAACTCCCAGTCAGGGCGCATGCCTGGGTTGTGGGTTTGGTCCCTGTTACAAATCAGTGTTTCTGTCTCAAATCAATGTTTCTCTCCCTCTTTTTCTCCTTTCCTAGCTCTCTAAAAAAGTAAATAAAATCTTTAAAAAAGAAAAAAAGGAGCAGCTATAGAAGACATTTATTTCTGGCCTCTATGCCAGGGAAAGAGATGCCTCCCCTAAGCTATAGATATATGTAGAATAGAATAAAGTAGGGAAAATCAAGTAATGGAAATAAGGGAGAATATGTATGTAAATGCATAGAAAAGCATGTAGACAGGTACACCCTAACTGTTAACAGTGATTACCTTCCAGGATCGGAAAGAATTAGGAGTGGAGAATAAAGGAATGCTCTCACCTTTTACACTGTAACCCTCTATTGTTTGAACTCTATACAGGAAGCATATGTTCATGAAATTTAATTTAAAATTTTTTAAAAAAATTGAAAGATATGTTAATAGTGTTCAATAGCTGAATACTACCATTATAGCTTGTTTTTATTTCTGTACCTTTTTGTATTCTGAAAATTCTCTATGATTACTTATTCACATGTTAAAAGGTAGAAGAAAAAAGGTTTTAAAAAGGTCTGTATAAACTTAAAAGAAATAGTTGAATGCCTGCCTATCATGTTTTAATGTTAGATTTAACCAATGGAAATTAGGTACCATATTGGTTTTATCGTCGTAGGAATGCTAACCTAAATGTTAACAAAGATTCAAGAAACGATGAAGGGCATAGGGATAAAAGAGGGTACAGTTTTTTTTTTTTTTTAATTGTTTTTCAAGTACAGTTGTCTCCATTTTCCTGCCACCACTTCCCCTCTTTGGCTATGTCCATGTGTTCTTTCTTTATACATGTTCCTTGGTGACCCTTCCCCTTCCTTCCTGTTATCTCCTTCCCTCCTCCCCTCTGGTTACTGTCAGTTTGTTTTTTATTTCCATGTCTCTGGTTCTATTTTGCTCACTTGTTTGTTTTGTCGATTAGGTTCCAGTCAATGGTGAGATCATATGGTGTTTGTCTTTTACTGCCTGGCTTATTTCACTGAGCATAATGCTCTCCAGTTCCATCCATGTTGTAGCAAAGGGTAGGAGCTCCTCCTTTCTCTCTGCTGTGTAGTATTCCACATGTAAATGTACCATAGTTTTTTGATCCACTCACTCACTGATGGGCACTTAGGTTGCTTCCAGCACTTGGCTATTATAAATTGTGCTGCTGAACATTGGGGTGCATTGGTTCTTTTGAATTGGTGTTTCAGGATTCTTAGGGCATAAAAAATAGGATACAATTTCGAAATGACATTTATTATTCTTTTAGTATTTTAAAACCTCTGGTTGAGCTTTCTATCTTTTATTCATTTTAACTAATATTTGTGTCTTTCTTTTTTCTCTCTTTTAGGGTTGGTAAAATTTCAGCCTTCTCTTTGGCCTTGGGACTCAGTGAGGAACAATTTGAGAAGTGCCCTGACAGAGATGTGTGTCCTCTATGATGTTCTCAGTATTGTTAGAGATAAGAAATTTATGACCCTTGATCCTGTTTCTCAGGATGGACTTCCTCCAAAACAGGTATTTTGGGGCTTTAATTGGAGAATGGTACCATTTTGTTAAGTCCCAGGATCATTTTTTAGGCTGTGTACTTATGTTTCCCTTTTCCTTTCATGTAAAATTAAGTCAAGCTGAGGATTTAAAGACTGACTGGTTCAAAACAAAAGCATAAAACTACATCTCCTATTTCATTAATATACCTCTGACTCTCGAGAGAGCTAAGTTTCATTAATAATGTACAAGCAATACTTTAAAGTTTCCCAAATCTTAACAAATTCTTAGAGTCTTCAGGCTTGGTTTATAATTTATTATAACAAAAATGTGATGATAAAATGGCTTTGGAGTCAGACAGACCAGGGTTCAAATCCTGCCTCTGCCCTCACCAGCCCTGTGACCTTGAATAAATTATTTTCTCTAAGTACCAGTTTTCCCCTCTAATCCCCTCCCTTCCTTTTTAGGGTCTGGTTAGAAAAATTAGAAAGGCCAAGTTGTGGAGGAGGATATTGAAAGCAAGGTAAATTTACTGAGATCTAATGAAGAGTATATTCAAGTTTTGAACATTAGAAGATGAAAGAGGTGGCAAAAGGGTGGTGAATTGGTGAATGAAGAGTCTGAAGTCAGGGAGGCCAGCTGAGAAGGTTTTTAAGGGAAACAAGCATCAAGTCAGTGGCATGGAGAGGAAGTAATTGTAAGACTCCATTTATAAATAAAATTAAGTTAATATAATTGCTCACATGGTAATGGTTTTTTAGAACATGGAAACATTGCTCTAGTAGACTTCTTAGAGATCATTAGGTCTGCTTCCTTCCTTTTACAGAGAGAAAACTAAGGCCTGGAGAGATCAGGGAGGTGCTCAGGTTGCAGTAAAGCCAGTGGTTAGAGAGCCAAGCTGAGACCTCCAGTGCCTCACTCATAGCCCGCAGCCTTTTCCACCTCTGTGCTTTTTCCACAAAGGGGTTGCCAAGAATTTCTTGAGCTCTTCAAGGACAGAATTAAGTTCCCTAACATGATCAAAAGATTGTTGTGACATTGTCCTGAAACTTCATGACTTTGACTCTTATAGCCAGAAAACTTTGTATTTGGAAGTATGTCTGATTAATGCAATATACAAATTGATGTGACTATGGATATTTATGTATACATATACAACACAAAGATTTTGATTTCTCATCAGTTTTCCAAAAATTAGCATTCATTGAAGTACATTTACTATTAACGTGGCATGGTTTCAGTGTTAATTTGAAAGGCTCTGAGGTAGCTTGCTATAATACAAGATAATTTTACAGCTATACTCAGTAGAGTCATTCATTTATTCATTACATCAAATATAATGAGCCAGGCATTGTTCTAGGTCTGTGAATATAGTTGTTTCTGCCATCTATAGGTTATATTCAAGTAGAAATTATATACCTTCATCAGAAGTTTGATGAGAGCCACAAAAGGGTATGCACATGGGTGGGGGGTGGGAAGTGTCAGTACCTAGGAGGGGAATGGCAGTGCACGAGGGAAGGGAACTACCCCAGGCTGGGCGGAGTTGATGCAGTGGTCAGTTCTGATTGGTAGTCCACTGTGGTGGTTTGGTTTAACATAAGTCTTTATCTGAGTTGACCAAAGAACTAGGTTAAAGATTTTTAAAAAGCATTACCATATTGTATGTATTTTTCCCTTCTCTTTGCTTTAATTTCTAATTTCTTGAGTAGGTATGTTATTGAAAAAAATGTGTAATTTTGCAATCATTTAAAAATAATGCGAAACTACCCTGTTGGATTATTTTTGACAGAACCCTCAGACGTTGCAGTTGATCTCTAAAAAGAAGTCACTCGCTGGAGCAGCACAAATCCTCTTGAAGGGGGCAGAGAGACTGACTAAGTCGGTTACAGAAAATCAGGAAAATAAGCTACAAAGAGACTTCAACTCTGAGCTTTTGAGATTAAGGCAACACTGGAAACTTAGAAAAGTTGGAGATAAAATTCTTGGAGATCTCAGCTATAGAAGTGCAGGTATAGGTTATTGTTAAAAACTGCTTTTAGACCATAGTTTGTCAAAAGAACTGTACAGAGTTGATTATAATGTTACATATTCTTCTATAATATATTGTTTCTCAGTTACACATTGAAGTTTTAATTTCTTTTTTGTTTTTTTCCTTTGTCCTTTTTTTACTGTTTTTGAAGTTTTAATTTCTTTTTTTTTTTTTTTTTTAAGATTTTATTTATTTATTTTAGAGAGGGGAAGGGAGGGAGAAAGAGAGGGAGAGAAACATTGATGTGTGGTTGCCTCTCATGTGCCCCTTGTTGGGGACCTGGCCAGCAACCCAGGTATGTGCCCTGGCTGGGAACCGAACCAGCGACCCTTTGCTTCACAGGCCGGTGCTCAATCCACTGAGCCACACCAGCCAGGGCTGAAGTTTTAATTTCTGTACACATAAGCCTGAAGAAGCTAAAATTACTCATATAGCCTCATAAATATATATAAATAGTTTATATTCATTTTGAAAACCTTTTACATACATTTAACAGAAAGTTCAGCGGTAAGGCTTATGTGCTAACACATTCTGAACCATAATTGACATTTTTGTCAGAAGTAAGGAAGGAGGGACTGGACTCCGCAATTAGGGGCTTACCTGTAACCCTTAAAATATGGGCATGAAAGGAGAAAAGAAGCATTTCTATCATTTCTTATTCTTTTTTTCTCCCTTCAGTCTGCTAAGCTGGGTGAAGAGAGAGAGTATGGTGAAAACATCTTGCCTACCTTTTCCCCCATTAACCAAGGCTGCAAGGAATGTATTGAATACTTTGTTGGAATATACCAAAGTTTGATGATCTTGAATTCACATCTTTTGGTGTATATTTCTTTATTGTTGAACTATAAAAGCAGGTTTCTCAAGGTATTTATGGTAATGTCTTAAAGCTGCTAAAATGCATTCAGAGGAAGTATACAATAAAAGTTTATAAGATTCACAGCTTAATGGGGTAAAAGCTTTGAATGCTAGGGGGTAAAGCAAGGAGCCCTGGCTGTGATTGTTGAGATAATAATAGTAGATCAGTATTTTAAAACAATTCATTTGCCAGAGCAAGTTATTGTCATTCTAAAATTAAAGGAAGGTAGGTCGAGGTGGTTAGTCAAATACAGGAGAACTATGTGCCTCAGCACTGATGTGAATTAGGAAATTTCAAATTCTGAAGACAAAAATCCCATTACATAGATGAATTCAAGATGACAAAGGCATTTTTGCATTTTATTAGGCCATGTGTAGAAGCTGTACTTTTTGGCTCTAGACATTGTAAACTCTTTCCAACAAATAATTCTGTGCAAATACTTTACCTAATTTCTTGCTATGGGACAGTCGCCCATGATTATAAAAGGATTTGATTTCATTTGTTTCTAATTGCAAGGCGATCTTGACCATCTTCCCTTGTTATAAAACAGCAGTTACTTTTAACCACCCACTCCTCACATAATTCAGCAGCCAAAACAACTCACCAGAATTTTGCACTGAACAAAAAGACATTGTGTAAAAATCTAGGAACTGCTTGAAGAAAGTGCACCCACTATCCTTTAGTCTTTCTCTTGTTGGATTCAGAACACTTCAGCTGCAGCCTTATTATGGAGGCTACATTCCAGAAGTACTTAGTCTCCAAGATTTAAATCTCAGGAAGTACATTTATTTTACCAAAACTCCATTGGAATAAAACAATTCAGATAGTCCACGAGGTTCATCTTATAATGATAGCATTAGACTAAGAGGTGTTATTTTTTAAGTTAAATAATAAATAATAACCTGCTTTCTTTCTTCCCTTTGCTCACCACCCCTTCCTTGCCCTTTCCTCCTGAAATACATCCTTTGGTGGGACCTTAATTTATGATTCAGTGATATAGGTGTGAAATATTATATACTTCATAATGTATGTTAAATGCGTAAACTGCTTTTTATTTTCCTATTTTTAATACCCTACTAGGATCTCTCTTTCCCCATCATGGTACATTTGAAGTAATAAAGAATACAGATATTGATCTGGATAAGAAGATACCTGAAGATTACTGTCCCCTTGATGTTCAAATTCCTAGTGATTTAGAGGGGTCTGCATACATCAAGGTATTTGCCAGAGTATTTGCCTTTTTTTTTAAGATTTTATTTATTTTCATTTTATTTTATTTTTTTAAGATTTTATTTATTTTTAGAGAGAGGGGAAGGGTGGGGAAGGAGAGAAACATCAATGTGTTCCTGCCTCTTGTGTGCCCCCTACTGGGGACCTGGCCCTCAACCCAGGCATGTGCCCTGACTGGGAATCAAACCTGCGACCTTTCAGTTTGCAGGCTGGCACTCAGTCCACTGAGCCACACCAGCTGGGGCCAGAGTATTTTTCAAGTAATTTCTTATTAATAGCCCAGAAGCTAATTTGCTAACATCTGTGTGTGCATGTTTTTATTGTCACATAGGTTTCCATTCAAAAACAGGCTCCAGACATAGGTGATCTTGGCACAGTTAACCTCTTCAAACGACCTTTGCCCAAATCCAAACCAGGTATAGTTATGTTCTGTCATCTAACTTTCAGTCTTAACTGAGCTTACATGTACACATAAACTAAAGATAAATAATCGGTAGAAAAAAGTAGATATTTTGGAGTAAGAACAATTAGAAATGTGCTACATATAATTTGTTAAATAATCATTAGTGAATAGCTGTGCCATCTTTTTAAAAAAATGGAACTTATTTACCAGTTTTCTTTGTGTAATAGAAGTAATTTTATATTTTGGAAAGAATATGCTATAATATAATTTCTGAACTTCTGTTGTGTATATTTAAATCACCATTTAAGCTAATTAATGCATAATATACTTAGATAATTTATATGTATATGTCTCCATATATCTTCTGTCTTTCAGGCTCCCCACATTGGCAGACAAAATTAGAAGCAGCACAAAATGTTCTCTTGTGTAAAGAAATTTTTGCACAGCTCTCTCGGGAAGCTGTTCAAATTAAATCACAGATCCCTCACATTGTGGTGAAAAACCAGATTATCTCTCAGCCCTTTCCAAGTAAGAGCAGCCAGCCTTTTTGAGATTTATAAATGGGACTTTCTGATTTGGGCAGCAGACAAAGGGATAGCTAGTTGGGTGTGTCGAAGGAATAGTAGAAGCTGAGAGGTAGTGTGCTGCCTATAAGGGCAGCTGGGAAAGCATGCAGCACCACCTGCACTGCTAAGTCTGTGTCCCAAGTAGTGGAACTGCAGATTTTAAATAGTATGTGTTCACGTTTGTGCTAGCACGGCCGTTATTCAACAGCATTTGCTCTGAGGTGTCTGTGCTAATGCCATTAGTGGAAGGTTTTCAGGGATTTTTGCCTTATTGTCTAAATGACATGTCAATTAAAAAATGCTTAATTATTAAGCACCCATATTTCTAAATTTTTGGAAGTCAGATTGTAATATTCTTAAAAAGCTGTTAGACGTCCCTTGGAGATCAATTTGTAGTTAGCTGTGTACTCGTATTTTACGTAAATTCTGAACAGTATCTTCTTAGATCTTGTCAAGGGAATGAGTTTTACGAGAATTTTCATCCTGGTTCTCACGGGAGCAAAGTATCTCTTTCCTAGTTACTAAGACCTAAAACCAGATACCAACTCCGTGGTTATTTTTTTAAGGATTTTTTTTTTTAATTTAAAGGAAAGATGAAACAATATATAGCTTTTGTTCACTTGTCTTTAGTCACAGCTCAAGGTCAGTAAATCAACAGAATTTGAATTGTTAATATACATACTAGTTTATTGCATTTATGAATAGTGATTGATTTGGGGGTAAAAATGTTAATCATGAAGTTTCTTTAGGTTTAGAATGCATCTTTTGAGAATGGGCTTTGATTATACTTTATAAAGACAGGTTATACCTTTTCATACTTTAAGTTATTCATATCTGTTATTTATATCATCTTTTTATAAATAGGCTTACAGTTATCTATTTCTTTGTGCCATTCCTCAAATGATAAGAAATCTCAGAAATCTGCTACTGAGAGGCAAAGTCCAGAGGATCATCTTTATGTCCTAGAGCATAACTTGCATCTGCTGATCAGAGAGGTAACGAAATAAATATTTGTGTTTGTATTGTGGTAAGCATATCCAGGACAGTGAATATACACGAACTGCCCTCTGCCAAGTTCTCATTCTTCATGTAACAATGACTTTCACTTCATGTGATGTGAAAAATTTTTCCTCTATGCTGAGGGAATACAGAGGTGATCAGAATACAGTCTCTGTTCCCTAGCTTAATTTCTAGTGGTAAAAAAATACCACGAGTTTTATAAAGGGGTATAAGAAACGCATGCTAAAAGGTGCACAGGGAAGAGTGATTCTGATTGGGCGATCAGGGAAAATGTCTTTCCAGAGCCCGTAAACAGGATAGTTCTGTTATTTTGGGACATGTTCTATTTACAGCTCGTCTAGAACTGTGTTTCCAGAGTGCTGGTTCATAATTTAGGCTAATTTCAAAATAATCCCCTGAGAAGTATATACTCCAGCCTCCCCTGCCTCATCCCCAAATCTGGTTCAGTTGTTTGTGATGGTATAATAATCAATATTCTTTTCAAGGTCTCAGGGAGTTCTGTTAGGTAGCCTGGTTTGGGAACTTCTAGTCTAGGGAATAGTGGAATAAGTATTGATCACATGTGTTCTGTCATGAGTCTTGTTGAAGAATATTTGGTTTTGTACTTTAAAACTTTTAAATAAAAATGATAGCTTGAGCCCTGGCTGGTATGGCTCAGTGAGTTGGGCATTGTCCCACAAACTGAAAGGCCACCTGTTCAGTTCCCGGTCAGGGCACATGCCTGGGTTGTGGGTCAGGTCCCCAACTGGGGGCATGGGAGAGACACACCGATATTTCTCTCTCTTTCTTCCTCCTCCTCTCTCTAAAAATAAATAAATAAAGTCTTTAAAAGGGGGGGGCAGCGTGAGACAGACGCTTCTTTTGACGAACTTGCCTGGTATGTGGCCTGGTAAGTGCTAGCATTTACCTGTGTACCAAGACTGCCTCCAGATGTGGTTCAGATCTGTTGCTTTCATGTTTCCAAAACGGGAGCTGCTCTTTGAGCACTGTGTGATATTTAATGTGTGGATACTGGTGGTTTATAACAACTGTTCTTGGTCCAGTTTCATAAGCAGACCTTGAGTTCCATCACGATGCCTCATCCAGCAAGTGCACCTTTTGGCCACAAGAGAATGAGACTTTCCGGTCCTCAGGCTTTTGATAAAAATGAAATTAATTCATTGCAGTCCAGTGAAGGACTTCTGGAAAAAATAATTAAGCAAGCAAAGCATATTTTTCTGAGAAGTAGGTAAGAATGAACAAAGTTACTGGGTTTTGTGTCTGTTTTGTTTTGAAACTGCAGCCTTTATTCCCTTTATTAGTCATCTCACATGTGTTCTTTTGGGCATGCTTTAACCTTTTCTTCCAGGGAGAGGCAGGTGGCCGCAGTGTAAGAGCTTATGATTGTAAATGGTCCTGTCAGGTTTGGGGAAGACTGAGGCCCACTAACACGTAACTGACATGGCACTGCCATTTGGGAAGATGACTCACTAGGAATATGCCTTTCAACACCATACGTTCCTCAGTATCTATGAGATACTTACTCCTGAACTGACTGAAATCTTATTTTGAAGTTTTTTATGTTTTCTGGTTGTCACACATTGTAGGACTTTAGAAAGCACTTTTGTACATGCTGACTTTATGTAATTCTTTTTCTCTGGGGTTAACCCAGAGTGTTAACCCATTATTTTGATGAGAAAATTGAAGCTTAGAGAAATCGTGCAACTTGCTCAAGGTTACACAGCTAAAAGGTAGCAAAGTCAGGATTTATGCGCAGGTCTGTGCAACTCCAAAGCTCATTTTCTTTTCTCCTATACAAACGGACTTGGCATGATTGGACCTAACTGTATCTTTTTCAAGTGTTGAAGGGTGTTCTATTTTGTTATTGGTATTTAGTGAAAAGGCCTGTTTTTACTTCATTCATAATTGTCTAGATAGTGATCAGAATTTCGGGTGTGGGCACACAGTTGTTCTATGGATGATATTTTATTACTTTTGATTATCAGTTTTTTCCTGTTAATACAATCATGGTTTTATTAGCATGTTAGTTTGTAGTCTTAGAATGAAAACTTAGGTCCTTCCAATTTTTAGTAAACAAATTAGGAAGACATGTTAGAGGAGACAGCAGATAGAGTGAAAAGAGTAAGGGATTTGGGGTAAGAGATGTGTTTAAGCCCAGGGTTCAGCTACTTGCTAAGTAACTTTGGACAAGTTAAATAATATCTATCATCCTCAGTCTACTCCTCTGAGTATAAGAGCTGGTTTAGGTTCATGTGAAATAGTGTATACAGAAGTTCCTTACAAACAATAAAATAATATATGGTAGATTACTGTTATTTTTCATCTGTATATTTTAATTATAAAAGCTGTTAATTTGATTATATTGTTAGTCTTGCAAATTTCTGATTGACCACAAAGTTAAATGTTCCCAGAAATAAATAAGGGGCATGGAAATAGCTATCTTTAGAATCATTATACATTTCAGAGTAGTAGTTATAGTCTTGGAAGCAACAAAGCTTTAAAAATGTTCCCTTTTTCCCCTAAGTATAAAAATAATCTTCCAATGTATGAAACTCCTCTGTATGATACCATACACAGCAAGGTCTCTTAACAAGGTCTTATATTTTGACTTATAGGATGGGACAAAAGTAGGTTTACAATTGTTCGTATGAAAGATAATACAATAATTAATAAGTAATAACACAAGAATAAGGTGTGGTTTTGTGTACTCACAACTGTAAACCTACTTTTGCCCACCCTGTATTTCAGGACTTGTGTATCTTTTTTTTTTACATCAAATCTGGCATCATAAAATTTTATACCCTGACTTCAAAGATATTTTAATATATTCCATTATGTGAATATTTCATGATTTCTTTTATTATTTCTCAGTTACCTCAGGGTCTTAGAACAGCTGACTTTACTTTAAAATGTTCACTTTGCAGATGGTAGTATTTTTATATTTTTATTTTTTTAAAGATTTTATTTATTTATTAGAGAGGGGAAGGGAGGGAGAAATAGAGAGAAACATCAGTGCATGGTTGCTTCTCTCACACCCCCTACTGGGGACCTGGCCTGCAACCCAGGCATGTGCCCTGACTGGGAATTGAACCTGCAACCCTTTGGTTTGCAGGGTGGCACTCAATCCACTGAGCCACACCAGCTAGGGCATAAATGGTGGTATTTTTAAAAAGTGGTTGTCTGGTTTTCAAATCTCCATAAAATTTATGTGATTTATAATCTTACTATTCTATATGATGGGCTTTAAAAAATGTTTACTTCTTGTCTTTAAAAGAACTGCTGCAACCATTGACAGCTTAGCAAGTCGCATCGAGGATCCTCAGATACAGGCTCATTGGTCAAATATTAATGATGTTTATGAATCCAGCGTGAAAGTTTTAATTACGTCACAAGGTTATGAACAAATATGCAAGTAAGTGTCAAAAATTAAGTTATTCCTTTAAATATGTTGTTGCTTTTTATGTATTGATGTTTGCTGAGTGATTTCAGCAAGATTTGGGGGTTTATTTGCTAGGGTGGCGTAACATTCCAGTAAATTATATCAACTGTAGAGTGTTTGTATAAGTGAGAGGTAAGAATGTCTAAAATAGTTTCTATTAGGTAAGCATCACATATTTGGGCTGTGATAAAAAAAAAGGAACTTCAGCCTGGAGCAGAGAGACCTAACTAGTCACAGAGGTTTCCCAGCCAGCAAAGCATGCCTCGAAACAGTCACCACCCTCAGGAGTAGGGGACTATAATATATTTATAATGTTCTTTTTTGCCCTGAAGGTTTTAATGTACTGTTTCTTAAAAATAAAGAATAATAGATGAGCATGATTTAAAAGATCAAATACAGAAGATAAAAGAGTACACTGTGGAAAGGAAGTCTGTTTTGAAACTTTTAGGAACAGACAGCAGAGTGAAGCTGGGTCATGGTTTTCTTGCCTAACACCTGGGAAAATAATGAACTAATTTGGAGGGGGTGGGATGGGAGAGTAGGTGCTAGACACAAAAAGTTTGGTGTGCATTTTTAACTGTTAAGACTATGCGATAGGGTCATTGGCTTTCATTATATTATACTCTACTTTTGTTTGTTTTTAAAATTTTCCATTATAAAAAGTTAAGCGAGAGCATGATCACAAAGGAGAGGAAAAGAAACATCATCAGCATTGAATTGTTTACATCTAGAACTAAGACCAAACAGCTATGGGAGTATGGTTAGGGGACCCATCGTAAGCATCTATAAGAAAGTGATAATGCAGCCTTGACAGAATCAGGAGGGGCAAGGAAGTAGAGGGAAGTAGTAAAATGCTCGTTTCCCCATCTGTTACAGGTGGGGCCATCTTATGCCAATTAAAGTTGAAACTAATTTTTTCAACTTCAGAATTTCCCCAGAAAATTTGTACAAGCACTTAAAACACTTTCTTACACATCCTGTAGGAAAGTCTATGCATTTACACACACGTATCATATCCTACCTGCACCCTCTTCTACACAGTATTGTGTACTTTGTAAAAATTGAGATAATTTGCATAACAAAGTTTACTGTATTAAAGTGTATACACTGTTTTAAAGTATATTGCATAATTATCATCACTATCTAATTCCAGAACATTTCCATCACCCCAATAGCAATCATTACTAATTAATGTGCTTTTTCTACTTGGTCATAGAATATTGGTGATATTCCTTATCGTAGAGATCCACTTCATTCGTTTCCATAGCTTTCTTTTGTTTCAGTGTGTACTGAGCCTTTTTTAAACCTTCTGTTGATGAACATTTTAGTTGCATGCCAGCAAAATAATTTGTAACTATGCAAGTATATCTGGGATAAAGTCTCACAAGTGTAATTGCTATGTCCAAAGATGAGGCATTTAAAATTCTAATTGTTACTAAATTGCTTTTCAAAGTGGTTGCCACAAGTATGCTACCAATAGTGATGAGAATTCCTCTTCCCTCACACTCTTGTTTAAAAAAGAAAGAAATTAAAAACTTTCATTTCATGTATAAGTCTTCTTTTAAGCCTTCTGAATCTTGTGGTTTTCTTTGAAAGAAATATGGTAAACTTTAATTTAAAAAAATTACAATTTTATGTAGATAATTGCCAAAGTATTGTATTTTAAAATATTTACTGTAAAAAAAAGTTAGAAAACAGAGGCACTGTCAAATGTGGAAATATATGCTATTTTTTCTGCATTTGTTCACTTAGATTATCTGACTTGGGGAAATGTGGGTCTCTTGCACGTATCATATGCTAAAAATTTGTACATTGGTTTGGAAAAGTGTCAAGATCTGTATGTTTTTTACTGGCTGTGTTTTGAGTTTCGTTGTGTGACCTAAGCCTAGTTAAGTGTGTCCATAATCTGACTTGCTGATTATTTTAGGAGAGGGCAAAGAGTTAACAAAACCTTCTTCCTTTCTGTATGAGCATTTGACCTTTGGTTAGTTCTCTAGCTCTAGTTCCCTAGTAAGGAAAGGTGCCATCTGTGTGTTACTGGGCAACATTGCTTATGGCAGAAACAATTTCAAATTAATAAAATGGATCTGGACTGGGAGGAATTATAAATATGTGAAGGGAATGCCTTTGGGCTTCTATGGATGGGGTGACTTCTAAAATTGGGCCATGTCTTTTGTGAGGACCCTGGAAACTTTGCCTGTGGAGTTGTTACAAGAGAGTGTCACCCTTGTCAGGTGTGAGTTTCTGAGTCCGGGCAGGTGCTCCGTGTACCCTGTGTGGACCGTGTCTCATTCAGCAAAGTGTGCTGCTGGTGTGCTGACAGCTGCCTGTCTTGTGCAGGGGCTGCCACAAAAGAGGAGCAGCTGACACTGTTTGCTGGCAAGCTGTGGCTCCTCTCCTCTGTCCTTCTGAGTGGACTGGTGCTCAGGGTAGCCTCTGGTAGTTCAGTCTGATGGTTTAGTTGAACCTAAGAAAACCCTCCACCCCCTGGGAACTGGTATAGGTCATCAGAAGCATCTGTTTTTTCTTTGATGTTAAGGTTTAGTGTTTGTGGCATTTATAAGGTAATTTGAAACATTTCTGACTTTTAGTATGTGTGTCTGTACAGGTCCATTCAGCTGCAGTTGAATATTGGCGTTGAGCAGATCCGAGTTGTACACAGAGATGGTAGAGTAATTACACTGTCGCATCAGGAGCAGGAGCTGCAGGATTTCCTTCTGTCTCAGGTACTGGTTGCAGACTACAAGTCTTGAGCCCATTCCTCTCATAACCATTTAAAGGACAAAGTGGGTAAAAAGTAAGCTACAGTAAATTATAAAAAGAAAACTTTTTTTCTGCCATCTTATTTCTGGAGCATATCTTACAATCTGTTGTTTAGTTGAAAGTGTTGATAAACTGTTCTAATTTTGTTTCCACTTAGTTTGTGCTTAAGGTAAAGATCAGTTCTGAAACTATCAAACTTTATTTCTCATGTTTGCTAAGGTTTGCAGGACCACGTGATAGTGAAGAAGTATTAACCCCAGAAAACTAGAGAAAGTAAGATCAGGTCAAAACTATAGTGACCATTACCCATAACATTAAGTGGAATATTTTAATCATAAGCCATGTGATAGAGTTCCCCATATTATGGGGCAGCCTGCAAAGAGCTGGTTCTAGTCCTGCCTCTACCACAAACTTGCTCTGTGACACTGGACAGATTTCTAGACTTTTCTTTTAATAAGTATAAAGTAACAACAGTATTTTTCTTAACTTCGGGGAATTGTGTTGACCCAGTGAAATACTGACTTACAGGAGAAAGGGTAGGTTTTGAAATGCTAATGTAAGATACTATGTTGTCTCATAAAATTCTAAATACTGACACTCTCCATCCTTGCTTAAAAGCAGTAATATTTTACACTGACTTCTTTGGTGCCAAGTAAATAAAATGCATTTGCGAGGTATGGCAGTTCTTGGTTGATTACATCTAAAATGGCTTTGGCCAACTTAAGCACACACACAGAGAAATGTATTGGAAGGCTGCTGGGTAGATCCTGGAATCAGTGGGAAGTCTAGAGAACAAGACTTGCAAATGGATAGGGATCAAAGGAAGCTAGATGGTGAGACCCACAGCCAGGCAATACCACTGTTGCCATCCTGACACTACTTCCTTCTCCGCTGGTGGCAGAGTGCACTCTAAAATTGCCCGTGTCGCAGTCAGGATCTTAACAGGAAACGTGTGGCATATTTAGGAGGGTCTATTTACTAAGGATATATTTGCAAAGGTGGGGACACAGGAGAACCATCAGGGAAAGTGTGTAACCTCCTAGTAGTAATCATGTAACTAGGCCAACAGGGCCACAGGGGAAGACAGGCAATAGGAACCCTAAAGGGGACAGCCATGTAGAACAGACCACCTTCAGAAGACCAGCAGCGTTTTTTTACTGGGTACAAGGAGCCTAGACAGCCTCACAGGGAAGGTACCAGGAGAATAAACACCATGATTGTGCTCTCTTCCTTGCCATCCCGCCAGCTCCCATTACCTGAACCCAGCCTGAAACCAGGGGACATAGAAAGCTGTTAACGTCACCACACAGGTCAGGCTCCCAGGGCAGAGTAGGGCAGAGAGAAGGGATTGGAAGGGTGAACACAGGATACTCAGCATGCCCTGCTACTTTGAATGTTACTCCACATTTAGTGATCCAGATGGGGAATCTTTAGTTAGTGGTCAGGGCCTGTACTCAAGCTGCCAGTAGACGGGGGAAGCGAGTATTAGCTGTTTTGCAGTGGAAGGGGGGTCCTGCTTCCTCCCACCAGTAGTCACACAGAGGAGGATTCCTCATACATGAGATAGATTCCTGAGCTAGGCAGCAAAAACCCCTCCAGAAGTTCATAATCATGTCAGGTCACTGCAAAGTAAATATCCATGCTGGTTATCAATAACGTTTCCTTTTTCATTCACAGATGTCACAGCATCAGGTGCATGCAGTTCAGCAACTAGCCAAGGTTATGGGCTGGCAAGTGCTGAGTTTCAGTAATCACGTGGGACTGGGGCCCATAGAGAGCATTGGCAATGCCTCCGCTATAACAGTGGCCTCCCCAAGTGGTGACTATGCTATTTCAGGTACTTTTACTTCTTTGAATAAGAAGAGACCTTTGGCAGTTTGGCCTTAAATTAGCTTTAATAGGTCCATGTGCTAAGAGTAATTTATTTCTGCAGTGAGTCATGTAGTAGCTATGCTGAACATTTATCTGATTATTGTTGCTATTCAGAGCAACAGATTATTAGTTTTCTTCTAGTAGTTATAAAAAAATGTTTGCAGCACATTCCTAGGAGAGCATTTGAAGCTGCCATCAACATTGTTAGTCCTGCAGTTCAGAACCTTTCATGGATAAGAGCTTTTTAAAAATGTACTGCTTAAATTTTTTTTTAAATGTACTGCTGCAAATTTAGGAAGAATGTTATCTGATCTGAAAGATGGGTAAAGGAGAAAGAGGTGCTTTATTAAGCACCTTCTACGAATCAGGTATTTTAATAGGCACCTATGCATACTGTCTAGTTGAAAATTTTATTTGGAGTGCTTACGGTTTTAAAGCAATCTTTTCTAATACCTGCTCTAAATATTTGGAAGAATGGGTAATTAGAAATTTTTCCCCACAGGATCACAGCTTGTGAATCTGCAGTCTTGGTATTGCTAGATTTTTATTAATAAGAATTTAAAAATACACTATTCTCGGAGTAATAAAGCCTTATTAAAACTTGAATTTCTTAATTCAGAATAATCTTTCTTTTATCCTTCCCTGTACTGATTCTGAACATTTAACTTTCATTATATATTAGGTATCTTATCAACCAACCCACTGAATGATTGGATTATTAAATACTTTTAGAAAAAAATCAGTTGGTGATTTTCTGAAAATATGTAGGACATTTGACTTCCTAAGCCAAAATTTATCTTGCCACGTTTTTATAGTATAAGTAGTTAATTCATGAATATTTATATAGCCTACTATATATACATTAGTAAATTACTTTTTATTATACTGAGACTGAAAAGCACTTTTAAGCAGAATTTTCAAGTTGATAATAGACAGGTTTTATAGCGCCATGGTAGAAGGAAGCGGGACGATCGCCCCTTGTTGTCTTCTGTGCTGGAACAAACTGTGCTGATATTTTGGTTATGCTCCACAGTTCGCAACGGACCTGAAAGTGGCAGCAAGATTATGGTTCAGTTTCCTCGTAACCAGTGTAAAGACCTTCCAAAAAGTGATGTTTTACAAGATAGCAAATGGAATTATCTCCGTGGGCCATTCAGAGAAGTTCAGTGGAATAAAATGGAAGGTCGAAACTTCGTTTATAAAATGGAACTGCTTATGTCTGCTCTTAGCCCTTGTCTACTCTGATTTTTTTTCCAGAAGTTTCCAGAAACTTTGACTTGAGGTGTTTGCAGGTCAAGTATAAGTAAAAGGAAGAGTAATCTTCCAAAGGATTGTTTTTAAAAAAATATTAATTAGATGTTTACATAGTATTTTGGAACCTTCACTTTATAAGTGACAAGTGCTTTGTAGAAATTTATGTACAGTTAAAGGGTGTACAGTATGGGAATATGTAAAATAATGCTTTTTTTATGCATTTAACTTGAAATGTCACTAACTTATGGGTTTGCATTTGCTTTTTTAAGTATTCCTTTGATGTTAATACCAAATAAAACGTTAAAAATTCCAGATACTTTCTGAACTCTTAATAGCCTAAATGAATCATGTCTTTAATTGACTTGCCTCAGACCACAATTTTTTTGAAGAAAGATGGCTTAAGAATATTCGAACACTCAGGACCCAACTTTCATACTAGACGCTTTCCCAGACAACCAAAGGAGCCTACCCTGCCTTCCCTGCCAAAGCTATTCAGAGGTGCTCTGGTCTTCTAAAGTACCTCCTCCTCCAGTTGTCTTCTTTGTGCATGCGTGGCTCTAACCTCAGCAGGTTCTTTGTGAACTTTCTCAGCACCATCTGAAGAAGAAGGCAGATTGTGTCTTTGGGGCTTCCTGGGATCCCTTTTTGGCCGGTCCTCCCACCTGAACGGCCTCACTCCCTGGTGGTGGTGCATGCTCCTGCCTTGCCCTGCCTCCGGGATTCTCCAGCCTTCACCCAGAGGCCCTGTGTTGCTCCTCTCAGTTAAAGTCTTGACCTGTCTTATGCTATCAGCTCTCTGCTAATGGATTAATGGGTTACATTTTGCAAATAGCATTTTGCATTTTTTGGAAATAGTGCCTCAAACCTAAAATGCCTAAGATCCTCCCTCTAAGAGATTTAGGTTTATAGGCCTTTTGGTACCACTACAAATAATGCATAAGTAGTAGTTTCTTTATAATCTGAAAATATGTAAGTAAGTAAGGCTTTATAATATTCTAAATAATACATAGGTAAGGCTTTCAATTTTTAAAAGATAACCCTTTTAATAATTTAATGTGACTGAAGTTACTTTTAAAAGTTCTTTGTATTTCTCCACTCTTACTGTTTTAAAGCAGGGGTGTCAGACTCATTTTCACGGGGGGCCACATCAGCCTCGCAGTTGCCTTCAAAGGGCTGAATGTAAATTTAGGACTGTATAAATGTAAGCTATTCCTTAACAGTTAAGTGAGAGCTTGGTGCTGTTGCTGGGTAGAAAAAAGGTGTCAGTCTAGATAAAAATAAGGTGGAGGGCTGGATTCGGCCTGCGGGCCTGTGTTTGCCACCTGTGTTTTAAAAGAAAAATGGAGCTCGTAAGCCATAAAATACCATGACACCTTCATGTTTTTGCTTACTTTTCCCCACTTCTGATCAAGGTACTGCATCTTTCCATCCATGGAAATTGAAATAATTGTTATGAATCTACAATTTTTTTTTAAAAAACTCTTTAGTGCTTTATAATTATGGTAGCCCACAGAAGTTGCTTTTGCTAATTTTACTAAGCTCTTCTGTACAGTTCTACCTACATGAGGAAGCTTATGTGATTTTGAAAAGCTCATACAATAGTACAGTGAATCTCAAATTGTCACCAAATGACTAGCTTTTTTAAAAAAAGTGGTACATCTACACAATGGAATACTATGCAGCTGTAAAAAAAGGGAACTTTTATCTTTTGCAACAGCAAAAGGTTCATAGATGGACCTGGAGATCATTATGCTAAGTGAAATAAGTCAGTCAGAGAAAGACAAGTACCATGTGATCTCATACGTGAAATCTAACGAAAATAAACTGATGAACAAAATAAAACCAGAGGCATGGGTACATGAAACACATTTAACCGATCTAAGAGGGGGGAGGGGGACTGAAGAAATCAGCCAAAGAACATGAATAGCCCATGGATAGACAACAGTGTGTGGAAGGACAAGGTGTGGGGTGGGCTGGATGGAGGGGGGCAAAAGGCAGGGGAATGGGAGACATCTGTAATAGTGTCAACAATAAAAACCCAGCACAAAATGAAATACTAGAAAAGTTAGATTTTAAAAAGATAAAACTTCCCTTTTATTATAAAAGAAAAAAGATGGCTAAGAAATATAAAAATTTCTGAGTGCTGTTTCCATGATGATCTTGTCATGAACCAACAGGACCACACTTTGAGTAGAGCTCGTGAGAATCTGTGCGCCGACATTAGTGCCTGTTCTTTCAAGTTTAATCTGAGTGGGACACCCGAAGACCACGTGGCCTCCATATGCCTCCCTTTCCCTGACATTTGAAGTCACTGTTTAGTAAATAGCCATTGCCCACCTAAAGAACAGTGGGAATTAAAACAGATGTGGGGGGAAAGGGCAGCTCGGTTGCTGTGCCAGCAACTCTTGTGCCTTGTATTTACATTTTCTGGCTTGTTTCACCCTGAATTACCTGGAATAGGAAGGATGTGCTTTGAAACTTGGGAGACAGGTTGGGAAAAACCACAGTTAGTCCCTCACCAAGTATTTAACAGGTTGGCAAAGAGCTGTGTTGGAATGTTGGCTGTACTACTGCTTAGCTGTATAGGCTTGGCAAGGTTACCCTCTCTGCACCTGTTTTCTTATGTATAAAAGAGGCAAGGATGCATCTGCTAATCTCAAGGAGGGGTTCAAAGGTTTAAGTATGGTTGGGAAAGGATGTTAAATTCCAAAATGCTGTGCAACTAACTATAAAGCATTAAGCAACTGTTCTGTATCAGCCAATTAGAAGTTGGAAACACCAGTTCTATTTTTAATTATCATTAAGAGAAAGTATTTCAGAATGTCCTGTGTTCAGATGTGCAGATGGTAAAGACAGTGAATGTATTTGTGGGTATGAAGACACTAGTTGTTTCCAGGTCACTTTTTAAGCCCTGCTCTGTGGTGGACCTCTCTCATACTGTCATTGACTTTAATTTGTTCACTTTCATTTCCCTACTGCTGTTCTTCATCAATGCCTTACATACTTGGGGCTAACGTAAAGTCTCTCTGAATATCGCTTCAGGATGGGGACTATTATCCATGCTTTATTGATGTAACAGGCAGATCAGAACTGAGAAACCCTGTGTCTTTAACGTAGACCCTAAAGCACCTGTTACGTCAAGTCAGTAACTAGAGCTGAAACTTGATTCTGAAGTTTGCTGTTCCCTGTTTGCAGGTCCACTTCTAGGAATGTATTCTATAGGCGTATTTCACAAAGCACAGATTCACAAAGAACTCATGTGAGGATTATCGGGGACATATTTAAAAGTGAAAATTGGGTCCAACTGAAATAACCTTCAGTAAGAGAATAACTAAATTATAGTAGAGGAGCCTTAGATGCAGGCAGTCAATGAGCTTAAGTGGCTAAGTTTTCCTGCTTTCCATATTCTGGCTTCCTTTGCTTAGGGACCGGAAAAACTTCCATGTTATACTGTATCATTTCCCCATTTACTAACCGAGGAACATTTGTTGTAGAACACTCTATATTTGATTTGAAATTTGATAGATGAGGGAGGAGTTTGAGATATAAAAGTAACCTCCAATCTGAAAAAAATTCCTGATAATTCAGTGATAATTCAAGGAGATGAGGCCAGTGTCAGAATCTCCTTTTTCACCCAAATCTATTTACTCCCAATTAAAGCCCCCTGGGACCAAACAGGTAGTAATAGACATCTTGCAATCTGTATTTGGTCTTTGAAAAAGTCTAACCGTATGTTTACATTCTAAAATTCACCATCAGATTTTTTTGCCAGAATCCCATCAAGTCAAAGTAGTACCCCTGATTATCTCACATTGACCAGAAATTCTTTTTTTAAAATTATTTTATTGTTCATTTACAGTTGTCTGCATTTAACCCCCCACCACTGCCCCCCATCCCAGCCAAAACACTTCCATCCCTTGCTTACACCTCCCCCTTGGTTTTGTCCATGTGTCCTTTACAGTTGTTCCTGAAAACCCTTCACCCTTTCCCCCCATTATCTCCTCTTTCCTCCCCTCTGGTTACTGTGTGTTGGTTCTTACTTTCCATGTCTCTGGTTATATTTTGCTTGCTTGTTTGTGTTGTTGATTAGGTTGTATTAAAGGTGAGATCATACGGTATTTGTCTTTCACCACCTGGCTTATTTCACTGAGCATAATGCTCTCCAGTTCCATCCATGTTGTAGCAAAGGGTAGGAGCTCCTTCTTTCTCTATGCTGTGTAGTATTCCATCGTGTAAATGTACCACAGTTTTTTGATCCACTCATTTGGGCACCTAGGTTGCTTCCAGCACTTGGCTACTGTAAATTGTGCTGCTATGAACATTGGGGTGCATAGGTTCTTTTGGATTGGTGTTTCAGGGTTCTTAGGATATAATCCCAGCAGTGGAATTGCCGGGTCAAAAGGCAGTTTCATTTTTAGTTTTCTGAGGAAATTCCATACTGTTTTCCACAGTGGCTGCACCAGTCTGCACTCCTACCATCAGTGCGCTAGGGTTCCCTTTTCTCTACAACCTCTCCAACAATTGTTTGTTGATTTGTTTGTGATGGGCACTCTGACCGGTATGAAGTGGTATCTCATTGTGGTTTTAATTTGTGTCTCTCTGATGGCCGATGATGCTGAACATCTTTTCATATGTCTCTGGATCCTCTGTACTTCCTCCTTGGAGAAGTGTCTGTTCAAGTCTTTTGGCCATTTTTTAATTGGGTTGTTTGTCTTCCTGGAGCGGAGTTGTGTGAGTTCTATATGTATTTTGGGGATCAAACCCTTGCCCAAGGTATCATCGGCATATATGTTTTCCCACATAATTGGTTCTCTTTTCATCTTAATGCTGTTTTCTTTAGCCATGCAGAAGCTTTTTAATTTGATGAGGTCCCAATTGTTTATTTTTTCCTTTATGTCTTTTGCTTTAGTGGACATACCGGTGAAGATATTGCTGCATGGAATGTCTGAGATCTTCCTGCTGATGTTTTCCTCTATGGCTTTTATGGTGTCACAACTTATATTTAAATCTTTTATCCACCTTGAATATTTTTGTGTATGGTGTAAGTTGGTGCACGGGTTTCATGTTTTTGCATGTAGCTGTCCAGCTCTCCCAACACCATTTGTTGAAGAGGCTATTTTTACTCATTTTATGCTTCTGCCTCCTTTGTCAAATATTAATTGACCATAGTGACTTGGATTTATTTCTGGGCTCTCTGTTCTGTTCCATTGGTCTATGTGTCTGTTCTTATACCAGTACCAGGCTGTTTTGATTACAGTGGACTCGTAATATAGTTTGATATCAGGTATTGTGATCCCTCCTACTTTGTTCTTCTTTTTCAAAATTGCTGCAGCTATTCAGGGTCATTTATGGTTCCATATAAACTTCTGAAATGTTCATTCTGTATCTGTGAAATATGTTATTGGTACATTAATAGGGATTGCATTGAATCTATAAATTGCTTTGGGTGATCAGAAATTCTAATTGACACTTAAGTATTGTTGATGAATAAAAATAAAACTGAATTATTTAATAAGTTTACTTTATTTAGTAAGAAAAAATCCTTTCAAACCATGAGGTACTTGAGGGAATAATACTTGTAGCATTTTTAGGAACACAGTGGCCTGAAAACCACTGGTTGGCTGCATCAAAGGACTTTAACCTACCTGTGTGTGCATTTTGTAAGGTCAAATCTATAGCTAGAACTATAGCTTTACTTTACATTAGCAATCTTCTTCCTCCCTCCCCCAGACATTCAATCTCTGATAAACTTTACATATAACCTACCAGTATTATAGAACATTGACTCTGAATTCTCTGAAAGAGGAAGGGACTCATAGGAGATAGAGTTGAAGAAATCTGATGTAATAAATTGCCAGAGATATGAGTTCTATCTGTAAAAAGTCTAGCTGTTGTGTAATATAGCAAGAGGGGTTTGCACAATATTGATACAGCATGGCAGCCAAAGAGAGAGGGCTGGAATGTACATGCTTCAACAGTGACAACTTCACTGTACTAGTCAGTGGGGGCGGTAGATGCCATTGAGTGAGCATGTGTACTGTGTGGTCATCACATTCATAAATGACTGAATGAGTAGAGCAATGAATCTGCATCAAATTTTACGTTAAGCTTGAACATTTCTCTGTGGAAACTATTTGGATGATTCAGAAGGCCGTAGCGATGGGCAACTGGTGATTGGCAGCTTCATCACAACAATGCCCCCCGCTCATGCATCATGTCTCTTGCAGAGTCTGTTGGCAAAACATCTAATCACCCAGCTGACTCAGCCCCACTGCATCCCACATTTGGCACTCTGTGACTTCTGGCTTTTCCTAAAACTCAAATCACCCTTGAAAGAGAAGAGATTTCAGACCATTGATGAGATTGGGGAAAATACGAGGGGGCAGCCTGGGGCAATTGAGAGAACCGTGTGAGGTCCCAAGGTGCCTACTTTGAAGGGGACTGAGGTGCCATTGTCCCATGTACAATGTTTCTTGTCTCTTCTTCAATGTTTCCATTTTTCATATTACATGGCTGGATACCTTCTGGACAGACCTATTTATTTTTGTATATATTGTTTGAAATAAAAAGTAATTTTTCTGTGAACAAACTATTATATTATGTCCATGCCATGGATTTCATTGCGCAGGCAATGAGAATGAAGTTTAGGAATAGGTAGAGACACAAAATAACGCCCAAAAAACATTAAGGGAAAACAAGGAAGTTGTAGGTAATATGTGTAATAGCATCCCCTTTGCCTAGTAAGAAAACAGATTAAATATATATATTGTGGTACATGTATCTATAGATAGATATGTTCATGTATGCATAAGCAAGTCTAGAAGGATATACGCCAGATTTAACTATTGTTCCCTTTGGGTAAGATTGAAGGATGGAACACTTTTACTTTTGACTTTATACATAGACTTCAGTATCATTTTAATTTTAAAGAAGGTTTCATCACTGTTAAACCAAACTCAGAAGAGGTATCTAATTTTTAAAAGGCAGTGGACATGAGAGAGGACAGTAAAAAGCTTGGAAAACTCTTTGGCATGCGGAATGGGGAGACTGAGACAGACAGCTGAACAAACTGGCCAAGCAATTTACAGCCAGGCGCAGATGCTCTGCAGGGCAGAAGGCCCTGAGAGCCCAGCAGGGGGCACATTGGGAAAACAAGGACCTTGTCCCCAGGGTAACCTCTCCTCCTCTGGCCTTTCCTCCTTGGAGATAACATCTAGGCCTCAGTTTTGTTTTAGCTCCAGGTCCAGAAAAGCAGCAAAATCAGGTGGGTGACGCCAGAACCAAATGCAATGACTAAAGCCACCCCATCTCCCTGTCCCCGCCCTGCCACTGACCAGTCAGTGGAGACCATGGCCCTGAAAGGGCACACCCGGAGAACTGATGAATGTTCCACTGAAACCCTTCCCTGGGGCCTCCCCTAAGGTTCCTGCCTGCAAGAAAGAGAAAAACTCAAGACAAAGGACCCAGCATGTACTGCTCTCCCTCTGGGGATCAGCTCAAGCCATTTCCATTCCCTTCTTCTTCCCTCACTTCTTTCTTCACAGGCACACTTCTCCTAAATTCTAAGGCAATGGACAGGTGGCAGCGTGTCCCAGGCTGATCCCCTGAACCTGTCCCCAAAGCCCCCTTTTCTCTGACTTCCCAGTGAGTAAAGCAACCCAGCCTAGGATCTCCTGTTGTTTCTTCTATGTGAAGCCCTTCCTTGTTTCACTGTTTCCAGCTTTACTCAGTGAATCCTCTTAGTCACCTGGACCCGTTGTGAAATCTTTCCTGCACCAAGAACCCACACGCTATAGCTGGCCATAGGCAGACCCACTCAGGGCCAGGCCCCTGTCCGGTAACAAATAATGAACTCAGCCCCCTTGTTCTCAAGGATTGGGAAGCTGGGACAGGTTTGCATGTACAAAGAGGTACACACAGTGGCAACTACCTCATTATTTGGTAGGAGTTGAGCTGTGGATAGACATGCTAACAATAACCACAGGGATCTGTTCTGTTTTCATAAACTATAGATGTGTCTGATGTTTCCCTAGAAACTGGGCAGAAGACAACTATGCTGGATAGAAGCAGCCAATGACAGAAAGAGGGTTTCCAAAGTGTTGGCAAGGAGACTGCATTTGAGTCACAGCCCTAGGGATTCACCCCATCACATTTGCTTCCTTGGCCTTGGTCACCTCTCCTAGCATTCTATTCTGCCACTCCTCCATCAGTGTTAGTTACCCAACCCTTCCGAACTGCATCCTTCCTCAAGGCTTGGGGCTTGTCCCTGCATTCCTGCACCAAACAAGATACCCTGATAACCATTCCTATCTCTCACTGCCTTTGCTCACTTTTGTGTGGTATGATTTCAAATCAAGTGAGTGTGGTATACTGTTAGGTATTAACCATCTCATGTGAGCTTCAAAGTACAGAGATTTTCTGTTTCAGTTCTCCTTGCATGCCCAGAACACCATGGAATGAGAAAAAATGATAAAACAGTTGACCTTTGAACAGCGTGGGGCTTAAGAATGCCAAACACACACTGCTGCACAGTGGAAAATTCAAGCGTGACTACAGTCGTCCCTCCACATACGTGGATTCCCAACTGTGAATGGAAAATACTGTTGACCCTTGAACACCATGAGTTTGAACTGCATGGGCCCACTTACATGCAGATTTTAAGCCTGTGCTGTTCAAGAATCAACTGTATATTATTAAAAAGAAAGAACAGACCCAAAGTGGAGTCACTTTTACTAAGCCCACTGGCTCAATACCTCACCTAACTGCAACTTCAGTCTCCTCTAGGAATGGACTTCTAAACTAAGTTTTGAATTTCCTGGTCATCACTTAGTGGAGCAATCTGCCTGATAAAACCCCCACCGTCCCCTAGGAAAGGCAACCTTGCCTGGAAAAACCCACTCTTAAAAACCTTGCTGGCCCTCCTCTCTTTCTGCCTGTGAAAACCTTCCATTCTGTGCAACCCCACTGAGTGCCCTTCTAGTTACTAGATGAGATGCTGTCTGATTCATGGATTGCTTAATAAAGCCTGCTAGATCTTCAAATTTACTTGGTCAAATTTTGTTCTTTAATGATAACTTTTTGGTTTCTTAGATCACAGTCCCCGAGAGGACATTCTGTTGACAAAGCACGTGTGTCCCGTTGAGTGTTGTGCGCACCCCCGAAGGGGGTAGGACAATTGCCACATCGTTTCAGTCCTTTCCAGAAGCAGAAAAGACTCTGCGGAGTTAGATTCATATTCTGGAAGCAAAAACTTCAAATTCACCTTCCGGCTGCAATAGAGAGGAGACTGATGGTGATAATAAGGTGTTGTTTTTCCGAATTGCTACAGAATGCTTATTGTTAGAACCAATGTGATTCATTCAACTGTTATTTTTTAAATGTGCCAGACTCGTCACTGTGGCTTAGGGTTTTGCCCGTGCCTGAGCGGATGGAACCATGGCCCGGCGCCTCCAAGTCCTCCGCTGGGGTCAGCTCACGCACAAAGAACCAGGGCTTTATTTCTGGGTTTTATTTCATCCTTTAAAACAGTTTTCACAGTTTGAAACATAATAAGTTATAGCTTAGCATTTACAGTGGCTAACCTCTATGATACATTTTTCTTTTTGAAAAAAAACAGACGAAAACTTCAGGTTCTAGAATCAAAACCGTTCCACAGGAATGCTCAGGTTGAGGGAGCTTTAGAAGTGCAAAATAAAGACATGGAACGCTGAGGTATTACCTTTCAGGACATGTTTGGGAGGCAATCTAATTTACATCTGGGTTTGCCCATGGAGACCTCTCAATGGGTGTTTTCCAGTTCTCCTTTTATAGGAAGATGTCCAGCCCTGACTTCTGACAAGCGAGAGGTCTGAAAAGCAGGTAGTGGAAGAGGACACACAGACGCCAGCAGCTACCAGGTGCAGACCGGTTTCCCGCTGATGCACTTCGTGTGTGACAGGAGAACCATATAAGCAGGTTATCCTCGACACGCTGTTCTCTTGGCTTCTCCTCACCTAGCTTTTCCAGGGCACCGGAGATGCACCGGTAGAAGGAATCTGTCCTCGCACAGGCCCGGCTCCTCTGCTGCCTGGGCAGAGAGCACAGGTGTGCACGTTTGCCCGTGTACATGCACGGGACGTGGCCTCAGGTGAGAATGCTGATGTCAGCAGCTAGAGCGGCAAAGCAGCTGTGCAGACCAATTACTCTCTTGCCTTTCGAGTCAGGTAGTGCCTTCGAAGCCCTGCTCGACATCACTGATGGTTCCTGCCAGAATACGCCGAAAGATCTCTCCCTGCCACTCTGGTTCCATTACTCAAGGAAGGACTGTGAACAACCTTCTCCAGGCAGCTCCTTCTGCCGCATAGGAAACAGAAAAGATGTGGGTGTTGGGGACATGAAGGGAGGAAGAGAGAAGGGAATATTCTAGCTCTCCTCCTTTGTATGGGTGAATTTGCAGCTGAGGGCTGGGGACACAGCTAATAACCTCAGCCTTCACCAGTAATTGGAGTGGTACCTTCAACCTGTAGGTAAGAATGTCGGAAAGAGAAAAGATAATGGAAAATAAACGCAGGCCTGCATTAGAGCTGCCAAATGGAAGCTGGGACGGAGAAACTTTCAAGTAAACATGCTAACCAACACCTGAGAGAAGAAGGGCCAAGGCCAGCTGTGATCCAGCCCCCAATTTCACCCGGAGCCCAACACCCCAGGACGTTCCATCAACTTCCTGTAATCGGTATAGCGCAGATTACTTTCAGATCACTGAAGAATCCTCACGCCGGTCTTAAATTGTTTGGAGAGCTCTAGGCACAGTGCGGGCTTTGTTTGATCACATGACTGTGAGGTAGGTGAGCTGCAAGTGTTCCTTTGCCCAGCTGGGAGAGAGTGAGGGCCTGGCTTGAGGCATGAAGTATTAGAGATTCAGGGGGACACGTTAGAAGCCTGAGTTGACTGACGCCCTGATGCAGGCTCAGCCTTCACAGTGCTTGTCAGGAGGCCCTCTGGGGGGCAGATGCTGCCCACAGTGAAGAAGACCTGTTCTGACACCCACCTAAGTTGGGGCCACAGGAGGGATAATTCAATTAGAGTTGGACTATGAGGGGAAGAGAAAGGTGATTTTCTCCCTTTTCCTTATTCCCAATGCTGGCCCCTCAAGAACAAACTAAGCTCTTCTCTCTGAAGCTCCAGGCCATGGGAGGCTCTTGCCCCTCCCCGAGCCACTCACTGTAGCACAGCAGCATGCCTCGGTCTGTTCCTTCCTCTGTCTCAGGCAGCAGGCTGTCTAAATGGCCTCATGTTTTTTCCCAACACCTTCCACAGCAGAGGGCTAGAGGGCACAGCCAAGCAGACAGCAGCACTGACGGCTTGTGCTGGTGCTCACTGCACACCTGATCTGGAATGCGCTGGCCTCTGCCATGGGGACACCTCCAGTGGCCATGCCCTGGCCCAAGCGGAGTGTGGTGAGCAAGCAGCCAGTGTTTGCACTGTGACATTAGTTATGGGCTCCCACACTGCAGCCACGCAAAGCACTCTTCTCCCTGAACTTCATGCAAGTGCAAGAACTGACTTTGTCCCATCCAGGGTCCTCAGCTTTGTTCACATCCGGCAGTCCCATCACGAATGGGTGGCTGTGGCAGGACAACAGGAGGCTCTCAGGATGGATTGCTATGTTTGCTCCTTTCATCAGAAAAGAATGTTTTTCCTCTTGAGGTAGGAATGTAGTTGGGGCTCAGCTTAGCTAACACTCAACGTCTTGTAGCTCGATCTCCTCAGCTGTGTTCTCTGCAAAGCAAAAGACAAGTCAATGAGTTGCAAGTCAACCGTAAACTTGTGTTTATGGTGACAACAAGGTAACATGGGCCACCTCCGACCATAAAAGCATAAATTGATTATCACAAGGCCCAGAGAGTTACCTTTGAGCTTGTGTCTTCTCTTCCTCTGGAATTTATATGCACACTTATTACAAACCCACATGATGCTAATTAACACTGCAGCCACAGCAGCAAGTAAAGCGAGGAAGACGGCGACAAAGTGAAGGTCTTCATAGAGGATCTCTATAAGGTGGGGGACAGGGCAGGGGAAGATAAGTCTCTTTTAATGTCGTGGAGTCAGCCTTGCAGTCAGTCATATACTTGCAGTCAGAAGGGCACCAGGGTCTGTCTTACCCGACACATGCAACACGATGGTGCCAAACTGGCTGCTCCCCAGGTGCTCGGTCACCGTGATGACATAGTAGCCAGAATCCCTCACACCCACGCTGAAGAGCTGGATGGAGCCATTGTCAAAGGTGCAGATTCTGTCCTTGTGGCTTTGGGAGATGTTGGCCTGGGTCCCTGGCTTCCACTCCACGATCTTCTGCACTCCCCAGTTGGATGTATATTTCCATTCGATGGTGGGGATGCCATGGCAGGAGTATTCCACCGAGAGCAGGATGTCTTCTTTCACTGTGGCGTTGATGGTGGACTGGGGGATGTACAGGGACACGCCCTGACCTGCAAGATGGAGCACTAGGTGTGGGGCAACTTATAAGAACTCAGTGGTGTGAACTTCCTGTAGTTCATTAATTTACTTAGCAAATATTTCTTGAGTACCTATTATATGCCGGGCTCTCTTCTAGGTTCTGGTGCTAACGCTATAGTGGTGAATGTTATAATATAAACGTTTATACCCTGCCCCTCAAATTTCTGCATAACCCCCAGTCTGGTTGTACTTGAAGTTGGGGCCTAGAAGGAGTTAAGGTTAAATGAGGTCAGGAGGGTATGGCCCTGATCCAACAGGATTAAGGTCTTTATAGGAGGAGTCACAAGAGAGTACGTTCCCTCTCCAGGGGCACACGTGGATGAAAGGCCATGTGAAAACACAGCAAAAAGGTGGCTGTTGATAAGCCAGGAAGAGAGCTCTCACCAGAAACCAAACCCTGCCAGCACCTTGATCTTGGACTTTTCAGCCTCCTGAACTGTGAGAAAATAAATGTCTGTTGCTTATGCTCCACAGTCTGCGGTATTTTGTATGGCAGCCTGAGCTGACAGATAGTGAACAAGACACACGATTACTGTCTACTGTTCCCTGGAGCTTTCATTCTGTAAGGGTGACACACAAAGGCTAAAGGAACCAACAAGATCATCTTAGATAGTGACAAGTGCTTAATAAAACAGGGCACTGGTGCCCAGTGGGGATGGAACTGGTCAACACCATTACAGAGAACGGTCATGGATGTTCTCGCTCAGCAAATGACTTCTGAAATGAGACCTAAAGGACAGGGAGGAGGGGGAAGCGCATTTCAGGCAGAGGGAACAACCACGAAGCCTGCGAGGTGAGAGTGAGCACTGCTGAGCTTGTGGGGCAGAAAGATGGCCCCTGTGCTAGAGTACAGTGGGCCGTGGGCAGAGGCGAGGAGACAAGGTGGGAGAGACAAGATTGGCAGGACCCAGGGCATGAGGTGAAGGTCAGGGTTGAAGTCTGTACTCAAGGGTAATGGGAGGCTATAGGAGAATTAAGCAGAAGCATGGCATTCTCCATTAAACTTAAGAATGTTTGCTGTGGAGAACGTTCTGGGGGTGAGGGGACCAGATGGAAGCAGGAAGAGCAGTTGGGTGGCTGCTGCAGGGGACTGGGTAAGAGAGGGAGCTGTAACCTTGGAGAGAGGGAACAGGGGTCTGATTTAGGGCATGTAGTTGGAAGTAGGGAGGACACACTGACAAACTGGATGTGGGGATGGGTGAGGCAAAGAGGCATCAAGCAGAGATTTCTGCATGAAATGTTCAGATTGATAGTAGTGCTATTGGCTAAAGTTACGTACATGTTGTTGCACCATATTAAGTAGGTATCAGGCATGGGTCCCTATGCTAACTGCTTTACCAAACACATCATTCATTAGCTTCACAAAACCTATTGCAATTCTATCAAAAATTTACATATAAGCAACCTCAGGCCCTGGCCAGTGTGGATCAGTTGGTTGCTAAGTCATCCCATACATTGAAAATTGTGTTCGATCCCTGGTTGGGGTGTGTACAGGAGACCAGCTCCAGCTAGGGACTCAGGCAGAATTCAGACTTGGAGCCCATCTCTTGCTTTCCACCTTTGCTTCCTGTTGAGCCCTCTCATTTTTTGGGTGCCCAGTTGCCTGGGGCTTCTGCTGTGTGACTCCAGGTAACCACACCTGGTACTTTTCCAGGCCTTTCTCACTGTCCTCTCCCACCCCCAGCACATCGCACTTGTGCCGATCCCTAAAACCTGGCTCGGTGACTGGAGATAATCTGATCAATTCCACGCTGAAAAATTGGGAATTGGGCTTTTAAGAGTTATAGCTGTCAAGTAACAGAAATGTATTTTCTCCCTGACTCTGTATTTTGAAAAATGTTAAACACACAGAACGTTTGAAGATAAGTACAATTAATATCTACATAGCATTCCCTAGATTCACCAATTATTAACATTTTGCTACATTTGCTTTCTCTCTCTTTTCCTCAGGAAGAAAACAGAGGTCAAATTCCAGGATAGCCCATAGAGGGCAGGAATTAGGTGTTTCCTTCATCTCTGTGCCCGCTGTACCCAGCGCAATGCCTGACACAGTTGTTGGTCAATAAATGATTGCTGAGTGAATGAGTAAGTGAATGACCAAATATTTATAGAAGCAAGAAGGAGAATGAGCCATTCTTGATAAAACTGTTGCTGCTGTGGGAGTTAAAGAAGGCACATAGAAAAGCTAACAAGCATATAAGAAAGAACTATAGTAGTCAAGGCTTTCTGTGCCAGTTACTCTATTATATACTTACTAGGTACCTTACAACCCTTGTCTCTTATTTTTTAAATGAGAGACAGCAACATGCCCACATAGCCGGAAAGGTCAAAGGTGGGATTTGAATGTGGTCTGTCTGATGCAGAACCCGTGTTTATCCCCTCTACTTGGTGACTGTCATTTACATCTATTTATATTTTCTGATTTCTCTGACCTCAAATATGAGTTGAAGTAGAGACTTCTGTAGGATCTGGAGAGCCCTACTTAGAATGAGTGACAAATCTGCCTCATTACTTACGTGTGTTCCATATACATTCTACGCTAACCGTGCTGATCGAGGCTGATCGGCCTTAGGGATCTGCATTCGAGCCTTTCAGTGACTTTGGCCCAAGAAAGAACAAAACTGAGAAACAAACAAAAATAACAAGCCTGAATTTCTCGGATGTTGATGTAAAAACAAACAAATAAATATTAAATGCATCCACTTTAAAATGCAGCCTGAGCTGCCATGCCGGAGGAATGTAGGCCTCCAACCTCTGGGACCTTGGGGGCTAGGGGGAGAGGGGCAAAGGGGGAAAAATTAGGACAACTGTAATAGCATAAACAGTAAAATATAACTTAAAGAAAATGTTTGGGATGTTAAAACAGGGCAAAATAACCTTGGGACTGGACCTAAAGGAACATTGTGCCCCAAAGAACTATTTGCAAAGATAATGAGAAAGCAGAAATATGACACCCAACTGGAAATTAAAAACACTCTTTAGAAGTAACTTCACTGTGTTGGTTTACCTGCACCAATAGAAAGGCCTTCCTTCTATTAATGTAATTGTTCCTCTTCCCCTTCCCATACCCCTTGCCACTGTCTCCCAATCAGAACACTATTTGGATTTCTGCCTAAGTCAGTGCTTCCCACATAGTTATTATTTTTCGGTCTCAAATAAATGCTTGTTGCCTCTTCCTCTGGCCTTTTATTTTTAGGTTAACACTGATACAGCTGTGAACTGACCAACTAGTTTGCACTGGTTGCTGTATTTTCTCTTGACCAGAAAAACGTCCTCCTGATCAGACAAACAACTAGGTTTGAGGAACAAAGAGTTTCTCCTCCTGTCAACCTACTACACATAATTAGAAATAAATGATCTGCAGCAAGGAAAACGAATGGTTCCAAGAATTTAAAGGCAAACTGCTTGTCAGCTGTTTAAAAAGTTGTATTAATGAGTAGCCACATCTGCACCTCATGCTAACATCATTCCAGAACAAGTCCAGAGAGTGACTAGACCAATATTCGGACCTGGCTCAAAAGTTCTACTCAAAAGCTAAAGAACTTATGACACACGGACATGAACTAAAGGGGGGAATGTGGGTGGGAGAGGGTGTGCAGGGTGGGGGGAATGATGGGGGAGAAACGGGACAACTGTAATAGCATAGTCAATAAAATACATTTAGAAAAAGAAAAAAAAAGTTCTACTCAAGAAGGTCCATTCAATAAATCTGATTCTACTTATAAAATCGATGCCAAACAGCTATTAACATGGATAAGCTTTGTAAGAACAAGGAAGGATGTCTATGATACGTTTGTAAGTTAAAAAATAAATTTATAAAACAGCATAATATGATTTACTTATATTTGTATAAATATGTGCTAATTTGTAGAAAATGTTGGAGTAATATATGCTAAACTGTTAACAGGAATGGCTCCTTAGAGATTAGATGGCAACAGAATTTTATTTTACAAGTTATACATTTATATAATTTTATACTTTTTTATACTTACTCATTGAATTAATTTAAAAAAAATGTATTTTTAAAAATCTTTTTAAGTGCACCTGATTAGAACAACCAATCCGGTGGGCAAAGATTAAAGAAAAGTTTAGTTTAAAAGTTGACCTTGCTTCTCATTTTCACTTGAATTTTATGTGAAAAGCAGAGAAAAACCACATTCTACCCATTTCCCAGCTAGATCAAGATGCCTCCTTAAAGGAAGAAGTCCCAGAACTGAAGGTTTTAGCAGGGCTGAAGTCACTGAAACCTGAATCCAGGAGTGTCCTGAAAGCCTGATTTTGGTGGCTTAGGGAGAAGTAGTTGGAGAGAAATTATCAGGCGAGTGAAACCAGATTCCATGCAACAGCTGGAACACTGGGGCAGGCAGAGTAGGTTCATAGCAAATAATACAATAGTTAACACATAAATAATACTATAAGAATAAACCATTTCGTGTACTCATAACTGTAAACCTACTTTTGCCCGCCTTGTATAATACAGCAGGTCATTGAATAATATCATTTCATTCAGTGTTGTTTAGCTATAATGTTGATGAGAAAAAAAATTGATTCCTGGCCAGGGCCACTGTCGGTGTGGAGTTAGTGCATTCTCCCCGTGTCTGTGTGGGTTTTCTCTGGGCCTTTCGTTTCCCCCCCACACCCCTACGGTGTGCACGCCAGGTGAATCGGCATGTCTGCCTTGTCCCCATCTGGGTGAGTGTGGGTGTGAGTGGTTCTGTGATGCGTGTTCTGTCCTGGATGGGGCCCACCCTGCACCCTGAGCTGCTCGGATGGGCTCTGGCCACCATGAGCCTCACATGTTTGGGTCTTTATTTAGAAGTTTTGTGAAGCTTTTGTCAGAAGAATGAGCCTGACTCCAACTTATATCAATTAGCCTAGGGCAAAATTGTTTTTGTCATAACATTGTCTTGCTTAAAGTCTCAGTTTCCAAGAACCTATCAACGATGGTAAGTGGAACTTGTATTTAGAATGGTTACTTATTACTTTTCTTACAAGTAAATTACAGAGGTGGTGCTTTGCTGCTTTTAAAAATTTATTTTTTAAGAAGGATATATTTCCTGAAATCCCAACAAAGGTCAATGTGGTTCAGGACAGAATTCTGGTGGACAAGAGTACCAATGAATGGTGAGACGGATGTATTGTTGACATGATCTCTGAGTTTAAGGAGTCATGGAGTTTAAGGAAATGTCCACTAATCAGGACATTTCCACCCACTGCTCTGGAAAGCTATTTATCTAGCCCATGTGACCATAAGATGCAGAGGAGAACCAGGAAATAAGTATCATCATTGTCATCATCCTTGTCAAGCCTGGAAGCAGCTAAACTAGGAAGCCTGGAAGTCAGAAAGCTAGGGTTCAGGAGTCCTGATTTGGAAAGCTGCTGGAGTGGGTGGTGGAGTGCTGAATCCCCTACAAGGGATTATTCCCGGGGGCAGTGAGTGTGGTGGAGACACCTGATGTGGGCAGGAGCCACAGCGGTTCAACCCTGGTGTCTCCTTGCCATGAGACCTGGAGAAAGTGCCTTCACTTCTGGGAGCCTCAGGGTCTTCCACTTTAGAATGAGGCTGGAAAACCTTGGGGAGGAAGGCTGAGGATGAGGACATACATGAGGCTGTGAGGATGAGGGATACATGTGGAAGGCCCAGCAGGGCACAGCACTTTGTGCTGGTCCAGGAGCTGCAGCTCCCACCACTTGCCCCTCTCACATCAGTGCTATGTCACTGGCTTCAGGGTGACCAACTTTCCTGGTTTGCCTGGGACTGAGGGATTTCCCAGAATGTGGGAGTGCCACTGCTAAAATCAGGAGAGTCATGGGCAAGCCAGGACAGTTGGCCACCCTACCTGAGACTTAAAGAAATGTTGAAGAGCAAAGAGTAAATCCCAAGGTATACAATAGCCAATTTTTAAGGTGCCCACAGGTCTCAGCAGGGGTGGGTGCAGGACAGCCAGCTCCAGGTAAGTTGAGGGTGGATGAAAGCCATATCTCCCTTAACCCTCTGGCTCTGAACACATCTCCCACGGTCAGCACTCCCACTGTGTCCCTATTTTAGTGGGGACCTCCCACCATTCGTCAGTGAATTCAGCCTGCATGCACCACACTTCCTCCCTAGCAGGACATTGGCACGTGGGTGCCGGCCTGGAGAATATTATTATCCCCATTTTATAGAGGACCAAATCCTGGCTTGCAGGAGTTGGGTAAGAGGGGAGACACTCATTTAAGCTGAGGCTAGAAGAGTAAGATTTTAAAACCATGGACAAGAAAGGAAACACAATCCCAGCTGAGAGAACAGTGAAACCACCAGGAGCCATGGTGGATCCTCAGGTTTGGGACCTGGTGACTAAAAAGTGCAGGCTGGCTGCAGCATGAGGAATCTGCAACAGGCTTGGGGTTACCCTGTTAGGAACTGCCCTGCCTGGTTTCAGAAGCTGTAACCCACCCATGGCTAAGGCTGAGTGAGCAACCTTCTGACCACAAGCCACTAAGGAGACAAAGCTTATCTCCCTGGCAGGGGCGCTGCCTCTGCTCCTTTTACTTCACCCTGCCTGGCCCCCAGTACTTGATTGGTTAGCCAATGACAGGTAAGTTTCCTCAAGGGAGGAACCACCTAAGACAGGCACAATCATGGGGAGCCCCCAGGAAGGACTTGGGGGGCTATAGCAAAAGGGGGTGATGGACCCTTGTCTCTCAGCTTTGACATAGCCTGAGTCCTCATTCTGTCTGGGACAAGTCTCCTAATCTCTTGGCTGCCTTACTTCCCCTGCCTGATTTAAACTTGAAACAATGACAGAGGGTGGTGCAGCCCTGTGCTGGAAAGGGCGGTTCCCCGGGTGATCAGGCCTGAGAAAGAATACATAAAATCCTGTGAAACCTGCTACACTAAGAATGCGCTCAATTAAATGATAAGAGTCCAAGCAGGAAATGAGTTTGTTTCCCGAAGTTTTGTAGCCCTTTAACTAACAGACCATGACTCAGAATAGGCCCTCATAGTTCTTTGTATGCTATCTATTGTTTGATCCTTACTGCCTGACGATGATTAATGAACTTTACCTGTATTCCTGTGCTAACTGAACCCAATAAAAGCCTGTCAAGGCAAGGGTCAGCACGCACTCCTCCTGAAAGAGTGGCCAGGCCTCTCCGAGGCACTCTCCCCTTGAGAGAGTAGCTGTGCCATCCCTTTTTCTCCACAGGACTCAGTAGTCCGTGTGAATTTGTCTCGTATCTCATCCATAATGCTGTGGGCACTGTGGGCTAGTGTCCACATCATTACCCGAAGAAGATCTTCCTCCAGCATGGAGGATACAAGATGGTGTTTGAATACAGGAATTGCACGATCTGAACTTGGCTCCCAGAAGGGCAATCTGGCAACAGAATTTGTTATCATTTACACACGTCACCTGCACTACCCTGGGCCCACCACACATGCTTGTCCTATGCACCTTTAGGAGAACCTCTGGCTGGAGCCCAAACAGTTGAGAACAGCTGGGGGTGGCTCTACCTGAATCTGAACTGGGGAGCAGAGAGGGGGCAGCAGGAAGTGCAAGTGTGACGGTAGACCGTGGGATCTTTGTTGGGAGAATCATTTCCAATCCATCTCAGAAACCCCAGTGCCCAGCACAGGGCCTTGCACTTTGTAGATGCTCCCGATATACTCATATGAATCCTTGTGGGACCTCTGGTCCACACTGAAAGGTTCTTGATATTTGACCTGTATCCAAAGGTCCCTGGAGACATTTGGTCTGTAGTTAATGAAATATAAGTCCTGCTCTTCTGCAAGATTTGAACCCCGACCCATCTATCTAACTCCACGAACCATGACCAGCTAGGCTACCAAGGTGAGAAGGGTTATTATTGGCAATTTAGCTACAATGCAATTATTGCATTGTAAAAAACATAATAGTACTTACTATAAATCCTATAAACCAAAATTAGAAATAAACATCATGGGCCCTTTGAACTCAGGGATATTTTTGACAAGACCAAATGTTTGATAACTATATGAATGAATGAATGAATGAATGAATGGCCTGTCAAACTTCTGCCTATTTGGAGATATCAGGAAGCAGGGATCTCTGTCCAGCTGAAGCAGTAATGGGTCTGGCTGAGGGAGGTGCTGGCAAGACCGCTTTCCCAACCCCAAGTCTGCTGAGAGTTAAATAGCTAGGAGGGGAATTGGCGGTTTTACACAACTAAAATATCCATGTCCCTGCTCACTTCTGCCATTCTTATAACAAGCGAGCTTGGAATTCTGGAGACACAGCTGTGGGTAGGAAGTCAGCAGAGCAACCCCAAATAATGGTTCTTGGTTTTAGATGCCACGAACAGTGTTGATGACCGACTCCTGCACATAATTTATAGGGTACCTATCCCTCCTGTTAGCTCAGGTATTAACCTGCACCACAAAGCCTGATTACTCAGCTCATCTCTGAGGGAGCTCCCACTGTTTAATGGCCTTGGGACATCACACAGATGTCAGACAAACCTAAACAAGATAGGCAGTGCAGATTTAGATAGAGGCTGGCGGGCTGCTCCCTGCATCAAGTTCCTTTACTTGTACCCCAACCAGAAAAATCGCTTCAAAATAGCAATAGCCACTATTTCTATGATAACACCCATTAGGTGCTTGCTGTCATACACAATGATCACAGCACAGTGCAACCAGGCTAGGGAAGTTGAATGACTTGGCCGCTATCACACTGGTAAAGATGAAGAGGTTTGATAATATTGTGTGGTCAGGAGTATGCAGAAATGATACTCAAACATTACTGTGTGGGCAGTAAATGGGTGTAACCTGCGTGGAGGGCAATATGATGAAATCTAGAGAATTATTTACATAGCACATACCTCTTGATCCAGAATTCCACCTTTAGGGATTTATCCTACTAGTAATAAGGGCACATAGATGCAAAGATATAGGTATAGGTATTGTCACTGAAGCATGGTATAGTCAACTGTAGTAACAAAAGGCTAGAGACAACCTATGTGTCCACTGGGAAAGAAAACTGTTTCTTACTTGACTCACAACACTTACGACACTAGCACGACCTGGAGTCAACACAGACCCCACAGGTTAAGGGCTCTGTCCCACAGGACTGCCCCCCACTTCAACGTCAATCACAAGTCCTGGCCTCTCATACCTCTGACCAACTGGCTACACCTTAGGGGCTCCCATGACCCTTCCCTGAAGTTTGGTAATTTGCTAGAACAGCTCACAGAACTCAGGAAAGCACTTTACTTACTATCACCAGTTTTCTATAAAGGATATAACTCAGGAGCAGCCCGATGGAAGAGGCATCAGACCAGGTACCCTCTGTGCCTCTGCCCTCTGTGGGTGCATCTCCCTCCCAGGACCTTGATATGTTCACCAACCCAGAAGCTTTCTGAACCCCTTCAGTTTATGCGTTCTTTTTTTTGCGGGGGGGCGGGGGCGGGGGGTGAGTTCCATTACATAGGCATGACCGAATGAAATCATTGGCCGTTGGTGATCAACTCAATTCCCACCCCCTCTCCCTTCAGGGCCCTGGAGGTCAGGGGGTGAGGCTGAAAGTCCCAACCCTCGAAACACACAGTCAGTTCCTCTGCCAACCAGCCCTCAATCTTCCAAGAGCCTCCTCATTAAGAAACAAAAACACACTCCTATCACTCTGGTGATTCCAACGGTTTTAAAAGCTTCGGGTCAGGAACTGGGCACTCAGACCAAACAGTACAACAAAAGATGTTTCTATCACTCAGGAAGCTACCAGGAGCTCTGTGTCAGGAACCAGGAGCAGAGACCATCTGTTTCTTATTACGTCATAACCAGTTAAATGAATGATCAGTATTCAGACTTTGAATTACGAATGTTCATACTTAATATGCTACAGAGACATTAACAATTAGGTAGGTCTATATGCACTGGTATTAGATAATCTCAAAAATAATGGAAACACATAGAGCAGAACAGTGCGCAGAGAATGTTTCCATTTGAGTAAAGTAATGTATGTACACACACACACACACACACACACACACTTATCCATGTAAATACACAGAACACCACTGCATGGGCACACTGACAACCAGGAGCTGTGGCTGTCTTTGGGGAGGAGGCTGGCTGCTTGGGGTGGAAGAAAGCCTTACATTTTCTATAGAAAATGAGCAGTTGGAATATTTTAGGAAGTTTGTGAATGATATAACAAAATCAGATGATCCTAAAAATATATGCATGCCAACACTGGGTCTGAGCCCCAGATTCTTCCTGTTTGAAAATGTTAGTAATTCACATTTACACAATCAACAAAATGCTTAACAAACATTATCTCCACCTGTGAAGCAGGCTGGAAATTTGCGTTATGAAATTATGCTCTTTGCTTCAAAGGTACTCATTTGATCACCAAGAAAACTATTACCAGTTTATTATAAGGAATGCAACTCAGGCACAGCCAAATGGAAGAGATGCGTAGGACAAGTGTGGACACTGAGACTCAGGCATAACGTAAGAGCCCAAGTCCCATGTTGTTGAGTAGAAACTCAGAGCTGAGACTGGAACTCAAGTCTCTTTTCGTTTCTCCACAGTTGCCTCCAATAAGAGAAGGCACTTTAAGTAAAGAAATTTCACTTATTTTATGTTTCCCAAAAGGGCATATTACTCCATGCTGGTAAAGACTTGGGAGAGAGATGAGAGAAGACGCAAGAGTCACAACCTGGGCTTTCCAGTACAGTAGCTGCTAGGCACACATAGCTATTGAGCACTTGAAACTGGCTCGTCCAAACTGAGATGTGCTCTAAGTGTAAAATATACATCAGATTTTGAAGGCTTTATACTTGGCATGTTAGAATGTAAAATAGCTCGTTAAGAATCTATACATCGATTACCTGTTGAAATGGTAATATTTTGGATATATTAAATAAACAAGATACATTAAAAGTAAAAAGAAACAGGTGAAATGTGGCCACTAGAAAATTTAACATTACTTGTGGCTTGCATGAGAGTCTTGCACTATCTTACTCTTGGGTCACACCGATTTAGACTATCACTCCTCCACCCTTTTGCAAAATACACATGCTGTTCCCTTTAGGCTATTCCATTCTCTTCCCTTCTCTACAATGTGAGTGCTCTTTCCCCTGGTTCCAGCATCTCCATGGAGAATCCATCCAGCGCCTGCTTCTAGAACAACATTCTCCCTCTATCTGCCTCGGCCTCCAGTAAAGCAGTTTGCTCTGACCACAACCTTCTTTCTTTCCTGTTTACTGTTTAACCTGTCTTATTGGCCTCCTCCATCCTTCCACCTGCTTCCCTCTGCTTTTCTCAATCCTCACTGCCCCTTCATATCCAGCTTGGTTCCAAGACCACCATGTCTTAAGCGGTCCTTCCAATTCTTTAAGCTCCATTGGCCTCTGTCGTCTCATCAAATTTGCCTGGCAAAATCCTAGCCCTGGATCGACCACTCTCCATTTCCTCTCTGCCCAAACCTGATCAGTCAACGTCACAGACGAATGTCCACGGCAAACACTCCCCAGAACAACAAAGTTCATTTTTAGCAGTGTATATTCATGAATTCAAGAGGGCCCTCCATACTGCCAATCTTACTATGTTTTTTAATGATATTACTCTTCTTTTTTCCACAATTACTAAAATAAGATTTCCTCTATCTCTTAGGACCTACAAATTCTTCCTCATTCTCAGTAGAGGACCTTTTCCTCCTGGGACACCTGCTTGAAACACCCTGTGGCTTCTGGGTCACCACACTCACCTGGTTTTCTTCCTAGCTCCTCTGATGGTAGTGTGGACACTCAGCAGGCTTCATGAGAGCGCAGCTCCGCCCTTGTCCCCAGATGCCAAGCAGGCACACCTGCCTGTGGGAGCAGATGGTGGCAGGGGAGGGCAAGATGCTGGCTGGGGAAGCCCTGCGAGGGCCACCCCATGCACACTGCTTGGAACCAAAAGACCCAGGTTCTATTCTGCCTGCACACACCCTCGTGGGGTGATTGCACAAAGCCCTTTACCTCTCTGGCCCACCATTTTCTCATTTGTAATTAGGGATCATCATGGCTTGGCTGCCAATGGGTCAATAAAAACACAAACTAAAAAATATGTGAGAGAACTTGGCAGTCAGGCACAATTCCAGGCCATGAGGTTTGAATCCAGTCTCATTTTATTCAATGAGCACCTGGGAATGGAAGCCAAGGGGACTAATATTTGCTCGGCACCACCTCAGTGTCACGTGCTCCATGTGGGAGTTAATTTAGTGCCCAACCAGCTCAGCCCAATCTTTTCTCTGATCCCCCGCAGAGTGGGTCATTTGAACCAAGGAATGGGCAAGGTAAGTAGTTCAATTTGCCCCCTCCATCCTCTCCAATGCTATGACACCATATTTCTCAACATTTAGCTGTATCAGAATCACCTCGAACCCTTATTAAAACACAATTGCTGGGCCTCAGCCTCAGTTTCTAATTCAGTAGGTCTGGCATTAGGCCCCAGAGTTTGCATTTCTAACAAGTTTCCAGGTAATGTTGCTGCTGGTTCCAGAATCACACTTTAAATCTCAGCAGTAATGATTCTGCAAGAGGTTCAGGCAAAGTGGGCACTGAGGGTGCTCCCAGCATCCCTGTGGGCCGGTCCCTCCTCTCCTCCAACACTGGTAATTTCACTTCAGGCAGGCGGGACCAGCTTCTGCTGCAGAACTTCTTGTCCTGGGGAAGGGAAGACTTGGGCCACCCTGTTACTGCCAGAATGAGGACCAGGGGGTAAAGACTGAAAGGATAAAGGCTCTGGTGAACATAATTGAGGTGGCGTGTGTACAATAGGCTCATTCAGAAACTGTGGAGTCAGACAGACTGGTGTTCAGAATTTAGGTCTGCCAATAACAGCTGTGTGACCTGGAATAAAGAATTTTTTTCAGTCTCAGTTACCATATCTGTGAAATAAATATGGTAAGTCCTTACTTAATATCAGTGACAAGCTCTTGGAAACTATAACTTTCACTGAAATAACATATAAAGAAACTAATTTTATCATAAGCTAATTGCTATAAATAAGAGTTGAGTTCTTACAGCATAGTTCTGGTCACAGAAGTCAGCACTTCTAAATAAAGACCCAAAACTCTTCTAATATTAAAAATTGAAATAAATGTGAGCTATGCATATGTTTAGAAAGTTGAATACAAACAAGTACAATAATTCTTTCCCAGTCTATGGTTTTCACTTTAGGGTCACGAGTGGCAGAATGAAGTTGAAGTGAGACAATACATGTAAGGAGATTATCAGTTTCTAGCTGGTAATCTCTCTGTAAAAATTAGCTATTATTAAGAATTCTTTGAAGATGCATTGAGCTGCTTACTGAGGTAGTGAACACCCATTCTCAGGGTGTGGGAGCAGCAGCTGGAATTATACCAGGGACTGAAGCAGTAGACCTGAGACTGGAGTTGGAGGGTTGGGTAGAAGAGGCTGCTTCCTCTAGCTCAAATCACTTAGTAGGTACAGAAATGGAATGAGTATTTTTCAGTCTGTGATTCCCTTACCCAAGAGACTGAATGTCCTGAGATTCTGTCCTGTGGAATTTCTTCTGGAATCTTTTTCACCTTAAGCAAAACCACCCTTGCTGGAAAGCTGAACTCTTCTGAATGGCCACAGGCTATGGTCAAGTCACTGCCATGTTTCTATTCAGATTGCAAGGCAGCCACACAGAGGCAGTTGCCTGGCCCTGCACAACAGCTGGGGTAGGGCACTGCTGGGTTTGCCCTCTACAGAGCTGGGCTCAGGACTTAGTCAGCCCTGGGCCAGTGGCCAGCCTGGGAAACTGGAAGATTGGAGCCTTCTCAGACACCTCTGCAGAAATGTGTGTGAAACTGGAGGACAAAGGAAGAAATGAGGTAGTGTGACCTTCTAACACTTCTTCTGGGAGGGCTTGACACGATGTCTGAGGGCACTTGGAAGAGAGGTGTAGAGTGATCAAAAGATTATTCAGGCACATACATGACTGGGTACCACGGTTAGAGATTTTTTTTCAAATAATGAGGCCTTCCAGCTAAGACGGAGTTGTAGGTAGATACATTGTGCATTCTCACACAACCAAAAGAAGGAAAACAACAAATTTAAAAACACCAGAACTTCCAGAAAATTGAACTGTATGGAAGTCCGACAACCAAGGAGTTAAAGAAGAAACATTCATCCAGACTGGTAGGAGGGGTGGAGATGGGCAGCAGAGGGGCAAAGAGGACTCACAGCAAGGCTGCAGCTGGCAGACTGGGTGGTCCCACCATTGCATGCAGATAAACCAGGAAGAACAACTGGGGAGTGAGACAGACTGTGTAACCCAGGTTTCCAGCGTGGGGAAATAAAGCCTCAAAACCTCTGGCAGTAAAATCCTGTGGGGGTTGTTGTAGTGGGAGAAACTCCCAGCCTCACAGGAGAGTTTGTTGGAGAGACCCACAGGATCCCAGAACATACACAAACACACACGCCTGGGAATGAGCACCAGAAGGGCCCAATTTGCTTGTGGGTAGTGAGGTAAGTGACTGAAAGTTGGCCGAGAGCTAAGCAAGCAGCACTGTTCCCTCTTGGACCCCTCCCCTCACATACAGCACCGTAGCACTTCGTAGTGGGTTTCTCCACCCTAGTGTACACCTAAGGCTTCACCCCTTACAATGTAACAGCTGTACCAAGACAAAAAAAATATGGCCCAAAGAAAGAAGAGATCAAAGCTCCAAAACAGAACTAAGTAATGAAGAGATAGCCAATGTATCAGATGCAGAGTTCAAAACACTGGTAATCAGGATGCTCACAGAAATGGCCTGAGTACAGAGGCAAAATGGAGGAAAAAGTAAAAGCTACGCAAAGTTAAATGAAGAGAAATATACAGTGAACCAAAGTGAAGGGAAGGAAATCAGGACCCAAATCAACAATTTGGAGCAGAAGGAAGAAATAAACATCCAACTGGAACAGAATGAAGAAACAAGAATTCAAAAAAAAGAGGTGAGGCTTAGGAACCTCTAGGATATCTTTAAATGTTCCACATCTGAATCATAGGGGTGCCAGAAGGAGAAGAGGAAGAGCAAGAAATTGAAAACTTATTTGAAAAAATAATGAGGGAGAACTTGTCCAATCTGGCAAAGGAAATAGATTTCCAGGACATCCAGGAAGCTCAGAGAGTCCCAAAGAAGTTGGAACCAAAGAAGCACACACCAAAACACATCATAATTACATTACCCAAGATTGAAGATAAGGAGGGAATCTTAAAAGCAGCAAGAGAAAAGGAGACAGTTATTTACAAAGGAGCTCCCATAAGACTATCAGCTCATTTCTCAAAAGAAAACCTTATAGGCAAGAAGGAGCTGGAAAGAAATATTCAAAGAAATGAAAAACAAGGACCTACATCCAAGATTACTCAATCCAGCAAAGCTTTGATTTAGAATGGAAGGGCAGGTAAAGTGCTTCCCAGATATTGTCAAGTTAAAAGAGTTCATCACTACCAAGCCCTTATTATATGCAATGTTAAAGGGACTTATCTAAGAAAAAGATGATAAAAAATATGAACAATAAAATGACAGCAAACTCACAACTCTCAACAACTGAACCTAAAACACAAAAGCAAAAACAAACTAAGCAAACAATAGAACAGGAACAGAATCACAGAAATGGAGATCACATGAAGGGTTATCAGTGGGGAGGAGGAGGGAGGAGAATGGGGGAAAAGGTACAGGGAATAAGAAGCATAAATGGTAGGTACAAAATAGACAGGTGGAGGTTATGAACAGTATAGGAAAGGAGAAGCTGGAGAACTTATTTGTATGACCCATGGACATGAACTAAGGTGGGGGAATGCTGGTGGGAGGGAGGGTGCAGGGCAGAGGAGAATAAAGGGGGGGAGAAGATGGGACAAATATAATAGCATAATCAATAAAATATATTTTTAAAAAAAGAATAGATAACAAGTATAGGAGATAGAGAAGCCAAAGAACTTATATGTATGACTCACGGACATACACTAAAGTGGGGGAAATGCTGGAGGGAGAGGGGATGCAGGACAGAGGGGAAGAAAGGGGAGAAAAGAAATGGACAACTGTAATAGCATAATCAATAAAATATATTTAAAAAAAGAAAAAACACACAAAGCTCTTTTTTTCAAAGGAGACTCAATAGCCAATTCCTTTTCATCCTCTACATTTTAATTTAAAATCACTTCTTCCAGGAAGCCTTTCCCCATCGCTCAGCACATTCTCCCCTTCCTGACAAGCTATTTCCATAGGAGAAGGCTAACAGAGGGACAGGGAAATGGTCTAGTCCATGAGCTCTCTGCTCGTGGTCACAGGTCAAACAAAATCACCTAAAGAGCTTAAATGCCAGACAAAAGAGTGCTGGGTCCTGCCCTGGGAGTTGGTGATTTAACTGTCTGGGGTGGGACATGGGCATCTGTAGGTCTTACCAGCCCCCCAGGTGGACTTAATGTGCAGCCCTCGCTGAGAAGCACTAAACCAGAACACCCTCCTTGTCCTGCATGCTCAGGGAAGGGAAGAGTCCTCATATACAGGGCTCACCACCAGCACTGGGACTGGGACCATTCCCCAGGACCTTCCTCTTCTGCTTGGCTGAGGGTTTCCCAGGAAGCCCCAGAGCAGTTGAGCTCCTCTGGGGTCAGCACTGTACATACCAGAGCCTCCCCACTGTGGTACACCTCAGCAAGAGGAAAGACCAGTGTGCTTCCTGGTCCCCATGTGAGCAAGGAATGTGCTGTGCTTTCTTTACAGTTCAGTGTGCCAATTCCCCTTTGCCCACAGGGCCAACCAGTACTTTCCCAGTCCAGCAAATCAGTTAGGGGAGAAAATCATTTTCCAACTTTGAACTTCCCAGTTGTGCCTCTCTCCTACTCCCATTTCTGCTAGATAAGTAAATAAGTTCCTACTTGAGGCCATTTTCCAGGGAAATGCCACGTGCGGGCAGCCCAGGGCCTGAGTGCCCTGGACTGCGGAGTGCCATGTCAGAGGGCTGCCAGCTAAATCCCAGGATGTGCCTGCTAAGGCAGCACGCCACTTCCTCTTCTTTTGCTCAGCACATGGAGACCCAGTCAGGCCCCGCAATGAACAGGGCAAACTCTGGCATCTTCCTTTTTAAATAAGGGCTCTAATCTTATCATGGAGTTCCACCCACAGTGACCTCAACTAAATCTAATTATCTGTCAAAGGCCCCACCTCCAAATACCATCACTTCCTGGGGGTTAGGAATTTCAGCGGGACACAAACCTTCCATCCCTAAAAGTCCCCTTTACAGAGAAAAGGCTTCAAAGGCAGGCTGCTGTGTGATCATGTTTGTGGGGTGTGCTTTAACAGAACTTCAGTGTAAGTGATGGATATCAGATTTTCTGGGTGGCAGCTTTTGACAGAGGCTAAAAAGGCAGGAAACGGAGGCAGCTGGTGAGAGGGAGCCTGCTGGATATCATCAAGGCTGGCCCTGAAGCACAAGGGGTGGAGCCTGGCTAGCCCTGGGTAAGTGCTAGGGACCCACAACTGGAAAAGTGGCTGGTTTCCTGGAGCTTACAGCTGTGCTTGAGTCAAATATTAAGTGCAGAATTGCAAAACCTTTACCTGTCCTCCAGGTTTTGCACGTGCTTCCTCTTTGCCTAGGATACTTTGTATTCTCTGTTTCATCTCCCTGGTTGCTCCTGTCCATCTATCAGGTCTGGGGAGGTGTGGCTCTCTTTGGAGGGCTTGCCTTGGATCCCCTAGTCTGGTTTTGAGCCTCTAGAGCTTCCAGAAGTTTGGCACCTCCTTCCTCTTAGGGCTCGCCACCCCAAACTGGCACTCCTGAGTGCTTGTCTGAAGACAAGACTATGAACCATGCTATCTCCAGTACCCATCATGGCCTGCTTCCTGCAGGCTGATGGTGCTCTGGATGAGTGAGTGAATAAATAAAGTACACACTACAGTGAATGGCAGGCCCTTGAAAATCAGGGATATCTGTACAGACCTTGCCTGAGAATGGCGACTGGTAACGTGCTGGAGGGTTGAGAAACAATGGAAAAGGTCACTGCAACTCCAAACACACCTACCCACACCTTGGACTCACAGCAGCTATTTCTTGCCCCACAGACATCTAGAGGCACATACTTCATGCCAGTCTTTCTGAGTTTCTGAGATCTGTAGCCTCCAAAACTGGGCCAGAGAGGCGTAAAAGTCAAAAGCACCAGAATGTCCAGGTTTGAATTTTAGCTTTTCCACTGGCTAGCTGGTGACTTCGCACAAGTTACAACAACCTCCCCGTACCTCAGTTTCCTCACTTGTGAAACAGATAAGAGTAGCGCTTATTTCTTAGAATTGCCTAGAGGATTAAATGATAGAAGTATTGTAAAGTCTGAGGGATGGTGAATGCATAAGTGCCTTAGCAAGTGCTAGCTCTAACTACAGGTCCTCCCCCCTCCAGTGGCCCCACACTGGTCACTCTTTAAACCTCAGTTGACTAATCTGTAAAATGGAAATCATAACAATGATAATGATTAAACTAGAAAGTAAGACTGTGGGGTTGTGCATCGCATTCAGATTCATCGAGCAGAGGATTCTAGTGCCAACCCTCTGCTCAGTGCAGAGTGGCGAGGACCACCCTGCATTCAGGCCCCAACACCCAGCCCAAGCCCCCAGAATCCCTTTTCAAGAGAGTCCGCTGTGGATTCCTCTGCGTGGTCAGGCACACTTACGGAACACACTGGTGACCTGAGAGGACGGGTGAAGGAGTTGGTCCCAGCAGTAGGGGCCAGGCCTGTGCGCCCTTGAGGTCTCGTACACCTCAGGTGCAGTCTGCTTACTCCAGGAAAAAGAAATGAAAAATATTGCGGAGTAGCCACCCACCCCCCCCCGCCCCCCCGGCCCCGGAATGGGTTATCTCCCAGACCGCTTCCGGCTCTGATAACGCCCGGCCGGGGCGGGGCGCTCCCCAAGGGGTGGCCCAGGCGGGTGGGGGGGGGCGCTGGGGAGACTCCACTTTGCCTGCGTCCCTCCGGCCACTGTTGGCGCCCTGCTCCAGGCTGCGCCCAACTCCCCGCGCCACCCACCCCCCGCCACCCAGCGAGCTGAGCATGCTCGCCATCCCGGAGGGCCTGCCAAGGTGGGCGAGGGCCAGCGGCAGAGCAGCCGCGACTCCTGGGACTCTCCCGCGCTCTGCCCCGCCCGCCCAGTGCTTACTCTGCAGACAGCAGGTTGCGGCCAGGCCGAGGGCGAGGAATCCCAGCGAGACTCCGCGGTGCTTCCTTTGCCTGTTCAGTAGAGGCCTCATGAGCAAGGCTAGGGCGGCGTTGGACTTGGGCTTCCCCTGCGGCGTGGCGCAGCCCAGCCCGGCTGTGCGTTCTTGCTGCTCCTGCCTCCCCTCTCCTCCTCTTCCTCCTCTTCCTCCTCTTCCTCCTCTTCTGGCTCCTGCAAGTCCCCAGGGCCAGATGCAGATGAGCTGGTTGCACTCTGGTGGAACCAGTTCCCTAGGAGTTCGGAGAGAGAGAGAGAGAGAGAGGGAGAGAGACAGGGAGAGCGGGGGAGAGAGAGAGAAGAGAATGAATGCGGGAATGCACACAGAGGTAAATAATGACAAATAAGGAGCAGCCTCCTCCCGTTCACACCCAGTTTACTGGTATTGATTCAAGATTCAGCTGGATGCTGGGTGGCAGGAGGGAGGGAAAGCACTAGCTGTTGCCTGAGGACCAGCAGGGACCATCTAATCAATGGCTCTAAGGGAAAGGAGGACTTCTAGGAAAGCTAAATGACAGCCCGAGGGGAGAAGAATGAGAAGAGGGGGCAAGGGTGCCACAGGCTGGCTGCTCTGGGTGGAGCCATTGGATGGTGATGATACTCATCCACCATCCATCATTCATCCATCTATCCAAGAAGCATTCACCAAGAGCCTCCTTATTTGCACAGGATCTGACATGTGGTAGATAAGTTAGAGAACATTGGTGGAATGAAGCAAGTGCTGGGGCTACAACTATGAACAAGACAAATAAGGACACCTCTTTAGAAATCCAGTCGCTGTGCTGTGCATGTATCACTTTGATAAGGGAGGCCAGGATTCGATGGACACTCTAAGGAAGAGTATTTAACTCTGGGGGAAGGCGGTGGAGCTCAGGGTGGGAAAGGAATTAGTGTTGGTCAGAGAGTAAGGAGATGCTTGTGTGTGTGTGTGTGTGTGTGTGCGCGCGTGCGCATGAGAGAGAGAGAGAGAGAGAGAGAGAGATAGAGATAGAGAGAGAGAGAGAGAGAGATGAAATTCTATTCCAGTTTGTTACAACTAGATTTTCTAGTTTCCCTTACAGCTGGGGGTAGCAGTGTGATCCAGTGCTGGCCAGTGGTTTAAGAGAAGTCTTCTTGGGATGTTTCTGGCTGAATTTTTGCTTTCCTGAAAAAGGTGCTAGATAAGGCTAGGGTTGCCCCTCACCTTTCTCCCTGCCTTGAAGACAATCATAATGTTTAGATCTACCGCACCTATCTTGCATCCATGAAGTTACATGGGTGAGGACAAAAGTCATCATACTAAGTAAGGTGGTAGACCAGAAAGATGGAAAGATAGGAGACCATGGTCATTCAGCACACTTTTCTATTTCCTTCCTCTGGTTCCTAAGGGGGACTCCTTGCTGAGTCTGTGTATTCTTGGGGAGGCTGATGTAGTGGTACCCTTCCCTGCTGACTGCCCCAGGGTGGATCTGTGAGACAGGTTGACCAGAGTATACTCTTCATCAGCCAAAGTGTTTGGTTCAAGGATGGGCTGACAGGACCCTTAGAATTTCCTCTGGGAATTATATGTGGCCATTGTTGGGACTGCTAAAATCAGCGAGTAGGGGGGGCCATCTTGCCTGTCACGTGGAGAGTCCTAAAATTAAGAATAAAGCCAAGGTGATATAAAAACTAAGATGGGAACTGAAAAGAGACACAAAGCCCTAATGACATGGTTTGTCTGGGATTCTACACACTTGTCTTTGCCAATTACGAACCAATACATGCCCTCTTTTGTCTTGGAAAATTTAAGTTGGATTTCTATGACATAAAATTGAGAAAGTCCTGATTCGTACAAGTGGTCTTCCTGACATTTCTTCTGTTTCCTTTATTCCATGTAAGGGGATTCAGGAATCACTAGTATCCGTGCGTTTATTCATCAGACCTTGATTAAATCTGCCCTTATACCAGGCCCTATAGCTCTAAAGATGAATCACTCATGGTTCTGAGTCCCAAGAAGCTCACAAACTAGTTGAGACAGAATGATCCAGATTGAGAAAGGCCTTCCAGTACTCGAGGTCTTCCTGTTGAGGGCAAGGTGAGAGGAAACTGGCTGTTTTCCTCACTGTTGTATACCTGGCACCTGGTAGGTGCTTAGTAACTATTTGTTAAGTGAATACATGAATGAGAAAAACTGCATCTGAGAGATGTGAGAGAGAAGGAAGGACTTCATGAGATAAATAGCCAATAAAAGCTAGCTAGGGTGACTCAATGATGCTATGAGCTTTTTTTAAAAAAAGATTTATTTTTAGAGAGGGGAAGGGAGGACGATAGAGAGGGAACGAAACATCAATGTGTGGTTGCCTCTCATGTACCACCCAATGGGGATCTGTCCTGCAAGCCAGGCATGTGCCCTAGATTGGGAACCAAACTGGCGACCCTTTTTTCGGCTGGCACTTAACACACTGAGCCACACCGGCCAGAGCTGAAGCTATGAGTTCTTACCCTGCCTCCGTCACCTACCAACTAGCTCTCTGGCCATGGAGAAGTGACATCAACTCTCTGGACCTCTGAAGGGGTTGAACTGTACCAGAAATGGTTAACTCTGTCTGCACATTAGAAAAAAAGCCTCACTCCAATTCAACTGAATCTGATTTTGGCAGGGGGAGGGGTTGCATTACGTTTTTTTAAAAAGCTCTCTTAAGTGATTCTTATGTGCAGCCATGAGGGAAAACCACTACCCTAGATTAGTTAGCAGCTTCTTGTGGTCATGCTGATGACATTTAGATCTGAGTTTATCAAATCCTTTTTGCAGAGTGAGAATTCCTTGAAGGGAGGGTTTACAATTCCACTTGTCTTCCTTCCTCTCCCCTTCTTTCCCTCCGTTTTCTTTTTTCTCTTTCTTTCTTTCTTTCTTTCTTTCTTTCTTTCTTTCTTCCTTTTTCTTTTTTTTCTTTTCTTTTTCTTTCCTTCCTTCCTTTTTCTTCCTTTCCTTTCCTTCCTTCCTTTTTGTTTCCTTCCTTCCCTTTGCTTCCTTCATTCCTTCCTTTTCTTCCTTCTTTTCTTTTCTCCTTCCTTCCTTCCTTCCTTCCTTCCTTCCTTCCTTCCCCTTCCTTCCTTCCTTCCTTCCTTCCCCTTCCTTCCTTCCTTCCTTCCTTCCTTCCTTCCTTCCTTCCTTCCTTCCTTCCTTCCTTCCTTTCTTTCTTTCTTTCTTTCTTTCTTTCTTTCTTTCTTTCTTCTTTCTTCATGTGGACACCACCCTGCAGTGTCCACAGCATTATGGATGAGATATAAGACAAATTCACACAGACTACCAAGTCCTGTGGAGAAAAAGGGATGGCACGGCTACTCTCGCAAGAGGAGAGCACCCTGACCCTTCCTTTGACAGGTTTTTATTGGGTTTCAATTTGCATAGGAATATAGGTAAAGTTCATTAATCATTGTCAGGCAGTAAGGATCAAACAATAGATAGCATACAAAGAACTGTGAGGGCTTATTCTGAGTCAGGGTATGTTAGCTAAAGGGCTACAAAACTTTGGGAAACAAACTCATTTGCTGCTCGGACTCTTATAATTTAATTGAGAGCATTCTTAGTGGAGCAGGTTTCACCGAATTTTATGCATTCTTTCTCAGGCCTGATCAGCTGGGGAACCTGCCCTTTCTGGCACAGGGCTGCACCACCCTCTGTCATTATTTCAAGCTTAAATCAGGCAGGGGAAGTAAGGCAGCCAAGAGATTAGGAGACTTATCCCAGACAGTATGAGGACTCAGGCTATGTCAAAGCTGAGAGACAAGGGTCCATCACCCCCTTTTGCTATAGCCCCCCAAGTCCTTCCTTGGGGCTTCCACATGATTGTGCCTGTCTTAGGTCATTCCACCCTTGGGGAATCTTACCCATCATTGGCTAACCAAACAAGCATTGGGGGCCAGTTATGAATAAAGTAAGAGGAGCAGAAGTGGTGCTCCTGCCAGGGAGATAAGCTTTGTCTCCTTAGTGGCTTATGGTCTGAAGGTTGCTCACTCAGCCTTAGCTATGGGGGGGTTACAGCTCCTGAATCCAGGCAGAGTAGTTCCCAACACTTTCTTTCCTTTTCTTTTCCTTTCCTTCCTCCTTTCCTTTTCTTCTCTCTTTCTCTTTATTTTTCTTTTTTCTTTCATTTCCTTCCTTCCTTCCTTCCTTCCTTCCTTCCTTCCTTCCTTCCTTCCTTCCTTCCTCTTTCTTTTTCTAAATTACTTTTTTGTTGTTCAATTACAGTTGTCTGCATTTTCCCCCCACCACTCCCCCCACAGCCAATCCCACCTCCCTCCCTTGCCTCCACCCTCCCCCTTGGTTTTGTCCATGTGTCCTTTATAGTAGTTCCTGAAAACCCTTTCCCCCACTGCCCCCTCCCCCCTCCCCTCTGGCTATTATTAGATTGTTCTTAATTTCAATGTCTCTGGTTGTATTTTGTTTGCTTTTTTCTTTTGTTGATTATGTTCCAGTTAAAGGTGAGATCATATGGTATTTGTCTTTTACCGCCTGTCTTATTTCACTTAGATAATGTGCTCCAGTTCCATTCATGTTGTAGCAAAGGGTAGAAGCTCCTTCTTTCTCTCTGCTGTGTACACAGAATTCCATTGCGTAAATGTACCATGGTTTTTCGATCCACTCATTTGCTGATGGGCACTTAGGTTGCTTCCAGCACTTGGCTATTGTAAATTGTGCTGCTATGAACATTGGGGTTCATAGGTTCTTTTGGATTGGTGTTTCAAGGCTCTTAAGATATAATCTCAGCAGTGGAATTGTTGGATCAAAAGGCAGTTCCATTTTTAGTTTTCTGAGGAAATTCCATACTGTTTTCCACAGTGGCTGCACCAGTCTGCATTCCCACCAACAGTGAACTAGGGTTCCCTTTTCTCCACATCCTCTCCAACACACAAAGCATTTAAGGGAGAGCTAACCCCCATCCTTCACAGATTATTCCAAAATATTCAAGAAGATAATAGACTCCCAAACTCTTTTTATGAAGCCAGTATCATCATAATCCCCAAACCAGATAAAGACATAACAAAGAAAGAAAACTTCAGGCCAATATTACTGATGAACATAGATGCTAAAATCCTCACCAAAATATTGGCAAACTTCATCCAGCAATACACTAAAAAGATCATACACCATGATCAAGTGGGATTCGCCCCAGGGAGGCAAGGATGGCACAATATTTGCAAATCAATAAACATAATACATCTCATAAACAAAATGAAAGACAAAAATTGCATGATCATATCAATATATGTGGGAAAAGCATTTGATAAGGTACAGTACCCATTTATGATAAAAACACTTAGCAAAGTGGGAATAGAGGGAGCATTCCTTAACCTAATAAAGGCCATATATGAGAGACCTATAGCCAACATCATACTCAGTGGACAAAAGCTTAGAGCTTTCCCACTAAGATCAGGGACAAGACAAGGATGCCAGGTTTCACCACTCCTATTCAACATAGTATTGGAAGTCCTAGCCACAATAATCAGAAAAGAAAAAGAAATAAAAGGCATCCAAATTGTAAAGGAGGAAGTAAAATTCATTGTTCTTAGTCTTTCAACAGATATTAAGTACCTATAAGATCCCAGGCATGGCATTAGTTTGGTTAAAGCAGAGAGGGAAGAGTAAGGAGGAAAACTTCCTCCCTAAAAAAGAAGATTGGAATTCAGATTTGAGGAATCTATATACTGAATACTAAGGATGCTTGTTTTTGCTAAAAGGATGTAATTCAATATTCACACTGAGCCTGAAATGTTATCTCCTCCTCTGTAATCTTTGACATATGCTATAGCCCTCTCATATTTGGTAACTCTTCTCCCCCATCAACCACTCTGGAAAATACCCACCAGTATTTATTTTGCAAGATGTTAGGAGCTATCTTCACTTCCAAGAGAAGAAAATTATGTGTGTTTATAGTGTCCTGGCTTTATGACATCTATATATCTTTATACAGTTGTCATTTTCAAGGACAGTTCTAATGTTAAATATGTGATTCCTTTGTTCCTATAAGCAAATATGAATCTGTAAGACCATATATCCTGATGTTGGGTTCTGCAAAATTGGTCACCACCTTCAGATGACATATAGTAGTACCTTTTTGTGGATTATTTAACACTCATGGCTGATTTAGAAAGACAGACACAATTTACACACAATAGAATGTACAGAATCTTAGTGTCCAGTTCAGTGAATTTTTATTTTATTATTCTTGTTTATTCTATTACAATTGTCCCAATTTTTCCCCTTGCCCTCCTCTACCCAGACCACCCCCTGCTCCCACAGTCAATTCCCACACCGTTGTCCATGTCCATGGGTCACTCACACATGTTCTTTGATTAATCCCTTCCCCTTCTTCCCACCCTTCCCCTCTGTTCCTTCTTCCCTCATCCCCCTCCCCTCTGACAGCTGTCAGTCTGCTCCCTGTTTCAATGTCCCTGGTTCTGTCTAGCTCATTAGTTTATTTTGTTCATTAGATTCCTCTTATAGGTAAGATCATATGGTATTTGTCTTTCACTGCCTGGCTTATTTCACTTAGCATAATAGTTTCCAGTTCCATCCATGCTGTTGCAAAAGGCAGGAATTTCTTCTTTCTGCTGCACAATATTCCATTGTGTAAATGTACCACAGTTTTTTAACCCATTCATCTACTGATGGGGACTTAGGCTGTTTCCAACACTTGGTTTTTGTAAATAATTATGGGTGATTTAGAAAGACATAATTTACATACAATAGAATGCACAGATTCTAAGTGTCCAGTTCAATAAATTTTGATAAAAGTATACACCAGTATGACTGCTATCCAAAATAATAGCACATTTGATGGGCAAAGGACTTGGGTAGACACGTCTCCAAGGAGGACATACAGAGGATCCAGAGACACATGAAAAGATGCTCAGTATCGCTAGCTATCAGAGAGATGCAAATTAAAACCACAATGAGATACCACTTGACACCAGTCAGAATGGCCCTCATAAACAAAGCAACAAACAGCAAGTGTTAGAGAGGTTGTGGAGAAAAGGGGACCCTAGTGCACTGCTGGTGGGAGTGCAGACTGGTACAACCACTATGGAAAACAGTATGGAATTTTCTAAAAAAACTAAAAATGGATCTACCTTTTGACCCAGCAATTCCACTGCTACGACTATATCCTAAGAACCCTGAAACACCAATCCAAAAGAACCTATGCACCCCTATGTTTATAGCAGCACAATTTACAATAGCCAAGTGTTGGAAACAACCTAGATGCCCATAAGTAAATGAATGGATCAAAAAACTGTGGTACCTTTACACAATGGAATTCTATGCAGCAGAAAGAAAGAAGGAGCTCATACCCTTTGCAACAGCATGGATGGAATTGGAGAGCATCATGCTAAATGAAATAAGCCAGGCAGTGAAAGACAAATACCATATGATCTCACCTTTAACAGGAAGCTAATCAACAAAACAAACAAACAAGCATAATATAACCAAAGACATGGAAACTGAGAACAGGCTGGAAGTCACCAGAGGGGAGAGGGGAGGGAATTTCAGGGGGAAAGGGGAAGGATTTACAGGAACAAGTATAAAGGACACATGGACAAAAACTATGGGGGGGTGGAATTGGGAGGGAGGTGGGGAGGGCTGGGGTGGTGGGTTGGGGTGAGAATAAAAGACAGAAAACTGTACAAGATCAACAATTAAAATAAAAATTAAAAAAAAATAATAGCACATTTGTATCATCTGAGAAAGTTACTGCATGCCTCCTTCCAGTTAGTCTCTCTCCTGCCCTCGCTTCCCTGACAGTTTCATATGACTACTGATCTCATTTTTATCACAATGGATTAGCTTTAATGACATGGAAAGATGGCCCTCTGTTTCAATGTCCCACAAAGTTACAATGAAAGTCACTTGGGGCAATCTGTCTACTTTTGAATTCTACGTAAATGGAATCATATTCTTTTATGTTAGGCTTCTTTCACTCAGCATTTTAGAGATTCATCATTATGTTGTATGTTTGTTTGTTTGTGTTGCTGAGTAGTAGGACTAGACCATGGGGATTTATCCACTTTCTTATTGATGGGCATTTGAGCATTTCACAGATTTTGGCTATTATGAATCAAGCTGCCAGAAATATTCATGTTTTGTCTTTACATAACCGTAGGTTTTCACTTATCTTGGATATATGTGAAAGGCTGGAATTGTGGGTTCATAGGGCAGATGTATGTTGAACTTTATGAGAAAAGAAATGGGCAGGTTTCAAAGTATTTGTAACATTTTATACTCCTACCAATGTACGAGACGGTCCAGTTGCTTCTATGTCCTTGCCAACATTTGGTTAAGTCAAATTTTTAGCCAGTCTTGTGAGTATGAAGTGGTACCTTATTGTGTTTTATTTTTTGGAGGGGGGAGAGCTCTCTTAGCCTGATTTCAAGCTTGTCTAGTAGGTAATTTAAAATACCTTCCCAGACTCCTCTGATTACTGCCCTTATTGTCCTGGGTTCCATTAAAATTGGACTTCTCCTGTGCTTTGAACCACTGTGCTTTCCTGCCAGATTGACAGTGAGGAGTTAGGAATGGAGGAGGAGGAAAGAGGGGAGAATGAGGGAAACACAGAAAGGGAGACAGAGACAGAGATACAACTAGAAAGAGTCAGAGAGGCAGAAGGATGGAATTAGACGAAGACAAGAGAAATAGACAGTGATGGAAAGGAGGTAGGTACCAGATACAGGAAGAGAGGAACAATGACAAAGTAGGAAAAGTGATTAAGAAAGAGAGGAAGAACAGACATGTGTGGGGGGAGGGAACAAAACAGAGTGAAGTGAGGACAAGAAAGGGAAGGGAGGATGGAGATGGAAGATGAAGAAAGAGAGGAGAGGAAAGCAAGGGAGAGAAGCCTCGTCTCTTTCTTGCTAGTCCTCCAGCAGGCAGCCTTGGAATGACCCAGGACTGGAAGGAAATGCATTTGCCATGAGATCTGTATCTGTTCTTAGTAGATTGATGGCCAGGAAGCAAAGCTCACTTGTGCTGAGAGCATCCCACATTAATATTACAGGCCCCAGTCAGCCCTAATGGTCCTTGAGCCTTGTGGGCTGTGAAGGGACTGCAGAGCGAACATGTTGTTTGGGCAGGTGCCAGGCTGTGCTTACAGAGGTGGCACCTCCCTGGGCCATCCTGGGGTCTGATGCCAGGCCAGGGCATAGAAACTGCTGAGTCATCCGGAGGGTAAGTGGGATGATGGAAACATGATGAGTCCAGTTCCCTCTCCTAGGCCTGACCAGGGTGACAAGCAGCCCCTATGAATATGGTTAATGGCTGTGTTATTTGACAAGTGGTCAGTCGTTTGGGTTCATTTGTTCAGTCAACAGACACTGAACCTTGCCTGGATCTCATCTTGTCCTCAAAAAGCTCAGTCTAGTTTGTAGGAGGTAACAGTCAACTAAATTACTAATAAGACTGAAAATTGTCCTACAAGAGATAAATACTATAGCTCCTTTCAAAAAATCAGGAGCTCAGTAAAGATTTATTGAATGAATGAACTGTTTACGGAGAAAGACCTGAGTCTGGAGGCAGTTCCCCCACCTCGCCTCTGTTCTTATCTCATCGCAAGAGACAAATTCAATCAAGAGACAGCATGTAGAGTGGAGATGAGATAGAAAGTTTATTTATGAAACACATGAGCACAAAGCTTCAAGCAGGCACCCAGCTAGTCTGAATGCTGCATGTATAGATGAAGTAAAGTTGTAAGTTTGTTAGTAAGTTAGTAATTTGTTCTACACACTTGAGCTGAGGCTGCAGGTGAGTGCTTAGCTGATCTAAGTACGCTGACTATTGGGGTCCAGGGGTTATATACCTTAGTCAGTTTTTAGGTTCCCCTTCCTTCTCTGCCTTCTAAATCTTGGGAATGATGTATAGCTAGCTACAAAGCCTTTCTTCAGTTAGTAAAGGCTCTTTGTCTTAGTGAAATTGTTACAGAGGCTCAGAGAAAGACAAATACCATATGATTTCACTGATATGTGAAATATAATGAACAAAGTAAACTAACAAGCGAAATAGAGACAGACTCATAGAGAGCAGGCTGACAGCTCTGGGTGGTGGGAGTTGGGATGGAAGGATCAAGCCAAAAAGAAAAAGGACTCATGGACATGGACAATGGTGTGGTGATTGTGGGGCGGGGTGGGGAGGGGAGGGGATGCGTGGAGGTGGAAGAGGGTATAGGAGGGATAAATGGAAATAGAAAAATAAATAAATAAATAAATAAATAAATAAATAAAATGTTATAAAACATTTAAAAATGTTTCTAAATTTGCAAAAGTTAGGCACCAACCTCACTATGTACATTTTAATTTTTTTAATAAAAAGTATAATTGAGGTGTAAATAATAGAGTAAAGTGCAGCAATCTTAGCTGTATAGCTTACTGAATTACTCTACATGTAAATACTCATACAAGAACCATCTGGATCATGATATAAAACATTTTCAGCACTCTATAAATGCCGTTGTCCTTTTCCCAGTTGATCCTCCCAACCCCTGCAAAAGCTGCTATTATTCTGACTTCTCTAATTATTAATTCCACCTGTTCTTGAACCTCATCTCACTGAAAGTATATTGTGTGCACTTGGGTGTACTCTTTAGCATGGCTTGTTTCACTCAACGGAGTTTGTGAGATTCATCCAAGTTGCCATGGTGTCCACGCTCTCTGAGAGACTACTGTCCTTTCCCCCCGAACTGCAGTGCCTGAACAGACCTGGGCATGTACGATCACCATCATTAAGTGACAACTCAATAAAGGTCCCTTAAGGGTGGCCGACAGGTGGGTTTTGATGCTATTGTAAACAGTATTTACATTTTCCAATTGTTCATTGCTAGCCCATAGAAATACAATGATTTTTTTATACACTGCATTCAACGAACATGTTAAAATCACTATTTAATTCTAATAATTTGTCTAATTACACAACTGGCTACTCCTCTAAAAAGTTAAGTAAAAAGGTAAAAATTATTTTAATACTGTTTTCATTTAACCTAATGTGTGTAAATTATCATGTTATCGACACAAGATACCTTACATTCTTTTATCTCATATGAAGTCCTCAAAATTCAGTTTTTTACATCTCTAGTCAGCCTAGCCTCATTTTGCTTACTTAATAGACACACGTGGCTAATACTGGATAGTGTAGTTCTAGGCTTGATTGGATTCAGAATAAGCATTTTTGGCAAGAATACTTCATAAATGATATTGTATACTTCACATAACATCACAGCAGGAGGATGTTATGGTGCCCCATGATTAATGATATAAGTTTTATCACTTGATAAATCAGGGGGGTTATCAGATTCCTTCATTACAAAGTTATATTTTCACATTTATGTTAGTTGGAAATCTGTGGGCTGATACTTTGGCACCATGTCAATGTCTGGTTCCCCAGCCAAGTTTTAGCTGCTGATTTTAGCTACTATTGCTAATGCCAGCCTGAGTCAACTATTCTAATAGATGCTGGATGCCACTGATTCTCCAATTCCATATTCCTTTTGTATTCACTATATTCCGTAAAGAAGAGCATTAATTTATCCTGCTAACCCCCTTTTTAAAAATTTTATGGTATTTTTAGAGAGAGGAAAAAGGAGGGAAAAAGAGAGGGAGAGAAACCTCAATATGTGGTTGCCTCTTGAATGCCCCTTACTGAGGATCTGGCCCACAACCCAGGCATGTGCCTGGACTGGGAATTGAACCTGTGACCCTTTAGTTCACAGGCCAGCACTCAATCCACTGAGCACACCAGCCAGGACCTGCTTCCCTTTTTTGAGGCTCATTATGGCTTGTGGGTTTTTACTAGGCGTTTTATGATTAACCAGTTTTTTATATTCAAATTATTGCAAACTTTAGCCTCTTCAAGCTCATTTTTATAAAGCAAATGGTAAATTTCTTTTTTACTTCTTTAGACACTTGCCTAAATAATAGCTTTCCAAATGACTGCATGATCTGTTTTAAAGTAAAATAGCAATAACACTTCAGAATATCACTATTCCATATCCTAAAACATGTCTGTATTCTGGTGGTTTTTAGATGTTCATTTCTTATTCTAACTTTGTCAGGATTGTCTTTTAGCCAGAATGTAAAAATATATTCATTTTTTTCCAACTAAATAACAGGATGGTTATTTATTTTTAAACAACCAGTGTTGGGGCAACAATAGCCTGCTACCGCCAGTCTTCCACTCTCTACAGACATGTATCTCCTGACAGGCGTTCCATCAATGCCAAGATCAAGAAGACTACAATCTGTCAGTCACAAACCGACTGGTGGTGGTTTGTTTATTTTGTGTTTCCTTGTTGGTGAATTTTCACCCTTTCCCCACACTCATACCTTCTCCATGCTAAGAGACTAAGAAATTGATTTCAGCGTGTTTTAAAAGAAGGAAAGCAGGAGGCATAAAAACTCCCTTTCCTTTTATAGAATAAGCCAGGCTTTCCCTTAATTAGCAGCTGTACTCATTCAACAGCAGGATCATCTTTAGTGCCCCAGATTCACCGGACAAGCATGTTCGGAAAGCTGCACATCTTTCCATGCCTCAGTGTTTCCTCAGGACAGACAATGGAATTGGTCGTACAGTTGGGCAGTGCTGGAATCGTCCCTGCCTTGGGCTGGCGCTTGCTCGTGCCAGGTGGCGTGACAAAGCAATCAGGGTCAGCAAGAACACACAAGACACACTCCTGTAACCTTGCTCTGACCTCAGGGCTTCTTGGTTATGTTATTGCATCTTTTTTAGCAGAAGTGCTGGGTTTTCTCTGTAGCATCAGTTCACATTGTCCAATCTAAAAAACAATATAAACAAAACAGAGATGGACTCAGAGAAACAGAGAACAGACTGGTCATTGCCAGAGGGGATGGGATGTTAGGGGATTGAGTGTAAAAGGTGAAGGGATTGAGAAGTACAGATTAGTAGTTACAAAATAGTCACAAAGATATAAAGTAAAGCATAGGAAACATAGTCAATAATGTTTTGATAACTGCATGGTGCCTTCGTAAAATATTGGGAGGAACACTTTGTAAAATATATGATTGTGTAACCACTATGCAGTGCACCTGAACCTAATGCACAATAATATTGAATACGAACTGTAATTGAAAAAAGATATAATAAAAAGATTGCATTGGCCAAGATCTCTGCACATGCAGTTCAGTTTGGCCAGCATGCAAGGTTGGGCACTGACCCTGAGGAAAGACAAGCCTAAGCATCTTGTCTTTTCTACCATGCCATTCCACCAGAGCTGATGTTAGAGCACAGTTGCAGGCTTGGTCTTCCCCACTCTCTGCAATCGAAGCAGGATAAAAGTGCTGTCAGTAAAAAATATAATGTGAGATACAAATGCAGGAAGCATGTAATTTAAAATTTGCTAAGAGCCATATTTAAAAAGTAAAAAGAAACAGGTGAAATTAAGTGTAACAGTAAAGTTTACTTACTAACTATAGCCTTTTTTAGCTTTCCTAAAATAACAAAGCGCAATATGCCAAAAATGTTGTGTATTTTCTTCCATCTTCAATACTAAAGTGGCTACACAAAAATTCACCAATTTTGATAAGTTTTTTAAAAATGCACACTGAAGTGACAGCTGTCACAATACAATCTAACAAAATCGTTTCAAATGAAGTTAAAGACAACTAAGTGCTACTAGAGCCATCTTATGGGAAAAAAAACAACAAATGAACTTTTTGGCCAACCCAGTATTTTATGATCATATTGACAGTGTGGGTTCCCTTGCCCTGGTCAAATACATTTATGAAAGTAAGAACTTGGTGAGATCTCTTTTGGCCTTCACTATTGTCCACATCAAACACGCTCACAGAACCACCGCCCTGCGGCATTCAGTGTTGCAGGAAGACCTCCATAGATCATGGGCGAGAAACAGAGCTTCTCCTCACTGTATAAGGACCACCAGCACCAGACCATTTCCTAAGAAACTTTGCTGACGTCTTATCTCCATTTCCCCCTAGTTTTGTCACACATGAGAGTGCACATGCACACACACGCACATGCACACACGTTTTTTTTCCAGATTAAAAGGCCTGGCTGGTGTATTAGTGCCTATCGAAGCACCTCCCAGTCATAAAGACTGCTTGAGAGCCATCAATGACAACACACATAGGGCTACGTTGCTGTTTCCTCTCCATCTTTTTCTTTATTTCTCACAGTTTTCCTCACATATGACGGCTAACTGATGCATGACAACACTTGGCTCATTTTCCCTTTCTGCAATGGTCCAGCCTGTCAGAATTAACTTTGCCACTCTTCCCAGCATTCATTGTCATACCACTATTTTGTGTATTATCATGTCTCGGGGCTATACTACTTGGGGTCTGCAGAAATAGATAGTAGCCAGTCATCCTCTATGAGATGCTGAAAATCTCAGGGCTGCACATGCCCCAAACACCTCTCTCTACTGATGTTCGCTCTAGTATGTGTGCAGTTTTGGCATCCTTCCAAAACTGTGTGTGTTTATTCTACTGAAACATAAAAGGATTAATTCTAGAATTTTGCTTTAATGATAGTATTTTGATTAATAATATAGAATTTTGCTTTTTATTCATGGTGAGAGAGTCTCTGTTTCCTTTCTGTCACTCAAGGGCCCAGGCTGAGAAATGCCATTTTTCACTTGTGGCTTCCAAGGTCACTCCAGGCATGGACATCCAGGCAACCGACAAAAGCAGAGAGTAGATTTGGTCTGCAGCCCGCAGGTTGCTGACCGTTGTGTGAGAATGTCAGCTCCATAAGATCTGGGGCATTAGCTGTCTTGTTCACTCTATATCTCCTATGTGTTCAAACACACTGACCTTCTAGGGGAAAAGTTATACTATTGTGCCTGAACTGAAATCTGCTAGAGGTGATCTTTGTTTCAAGCAGGATGCAGAGAGAAAAATCTTTACCAGAATCTTTACCAGAATGTAGTCTGATAGACTTGGTGAGTGCATTTAAGGTTTGTGAGCACAATCAATTTCCTCTAACAAATACATTTAGCAGTCTCAGTGAACAAATTACGTTTCCTAAAATAAATGTTAAGCAAGCTTTGTGGTTATAAAAAATGTATGGTTAAAGTTTACAGTCCTGTGAAAGTAAATAAATTAACCGAGTATCTTTGAGAACCATCAACTTGCTTTCAACACCCTGAGACTATTAATGGGAGTGGGAGAGAGATTTTAATCAAGAGAGAGATATGTAACCAAGACTTGTTTGATATTTATAGGCATTAAAAAGAGAACATAATATGGACAGAGAATTGTTTTGGTCAACTTTCCTACTACAAACAACTATAAATCCTTCAAATATTATACTTAAAAAGTACATTTTTTTCTTTTTTTAAATATATTTTATTGATTATGCTATTACAGTTGTCCCATTTCTCTCTCATCATTCCCCTCCACCCTACCCACCCTCTCCCACCCACATTCCCCCCTTTAGTTCATGTCCATGGGTCATAAGTTTTCTAGCTTCTACATTTCCCATACTATTCTTGCCCTCCCCCTGTCTATATTTTCCCCATTATCTATGCTACTCATTCTCTGTACCTTTTCCCCCTCTCTCCTCCTCCCACGACCCTGTTGCTAACCCTCCATATGATCTCCATTTCTGTGGTTCTGTTCCTGTTCTAGCTGTTTGCTTAGTTTGCTTTTGTTTTAGGTGTGGTTCTTGATAGCTATGAGTTTGTTGTCTTTTCACTGTCATAGTTTTATCTTCTTTTTCTTAGATAAGTCCCTTTAACATTTCATATAATAAGGGCTTGGTGATGATGAACTCCTTCAACTTGACCTTATCTGAGAAGCACTTTATCTTCCCTTCCATTCTAAATGACAGCTTTGCTGGATAGAGCAATTTTGGATGTAGGTCCCTGCTTTTCAAGATTTCAAATATTTCTTTCCAGCCCCTTCTTGCCTGTAAGGTCTCTTTTGAGAAATCAGTTGACAGTCTGATGGGAACTCCCTTGTAGGTGACTGTCCCCTTATTCCTTGCTGCTTCTAGAATTCTCTCCTTCATTTTAATCTTGGCTAATGTAATTACAATGTGCCTTGGTGTGTTCCTCCTTGGGTCCAACTTCTTTGGGACTCTCTGAGCTTCCTGGACTTCCTGGTAGTCTATTTCCTTTGCCAGATTGGGGAAGTTCTCCTTTATTATTTGTTCAAATAAGTTTTCCACTCGTTGCTGTTCTTCTTCCCCTTCTGGGACCCCTATAATTCGGATGTTGGGACGTTTAACGATGTCCCGAAGGTTCCTAAGCCTCTCCTCATTTTTTTGAATTCTTGTTTCTTCCTCGTTTTCTGTTTGGTTGTTAGTTTCTTCCTTCTGGTCCACTCCATTGATTTGAGTCCCAGTTTTCCTTCCATCTCTATCAGTTCCCCATGCATCTTCCTTCATTTCACGTATTGTAGCCTGCATTTTTTCATCTAGTTTGTGAGCAAAATCAACCAATTCTGTGAGCATTTTGATGACCAGTGCTTTGAACTGTGCATCTGACAGGTTGGCTATCTCTTCACTGCTTAGAGGAATTGGCTCTGGGGCTTTTATTTGTTTTCCGGTTTGAGCCATATTTGGTGTTTTTTTTGGTTGTTGTTGTTGTTTTGGTTTTAGTCTGGTCGCGGCTATTACGTAGTGAGGGGGTGGAGCCTTAGGTGTTCCTCAGGGCGGGGCAGCCCAGTCGCTGGGTTGTGACGCTATAGGTGGGGGTGGGGTCTGAGAAGGAGCAATGGCACCTGCTCCCCTCTCTCCTGGACTTCGGCCCTTTCCGCTGCTTCCCCTTCACCTGGAGCGTCTGCGCGCTCGAATGTGAGACCACCTGGTCAGTCAGCCAGCCGCCTTCTGCGGCCTCACTGGGTCTGCACAGTTGCCCCCCAGTGCCCGGGGTCCGCCAGCTGCTGCCTGTAGGCCTGGGGACCGCCAGCCGCCGCCTGTGCACCTGGGAACTGCCAGCCGCTGCTGCTTGCGTTCCCGGGTCGGCACCTCCACTTTCTCCTGCCGCGACTCCGCCCCTCTTACCGGTCTGGATGAATGGTTGTTGGACTTCCGTACAGTTCATTTTTCTATAAGTTCTGGTTGTTTTCTTGTTTCTAAATATTTGTTGTCCTTAATTTTGGTTGTGAGAGGAGGCACAGTGTGTCCGCCTACGCCTCCATCTTGGCCGGAAGTCCAAAAAAAAAAAAAGTACATTTTTTAAAGCATTGAAGCATTGGTAAGTATGCTACCATTAGGAATGTTTATCAATATTTCAATGTCTGCCCCTTCTGAGCAAATGTTCACATTGCAATTGCCAACCAGCATGAAGTTAGTGTAGCCATGTGACTTGCTTTAGACAATAAAATAGGAGCAGAGCTAACCGTTTTGTGTTACTTCCTGGCATACCTTTAAGGTCCATGTGTGATTCATCACAATCTCTTCCCCCTGCCATGGCAACCAGCAACTTCTAGATGATCACACTTCTGTCATCCTGCATGGATCCCTGAGTGAGACAAATGTGGAACATACCACCTGCCAACTTGACACAGAGATGTATGTTATCAAGAGTGTATCTCTGTTATTATAGGTCACTAATTAAGGGGGTATGGTACCACAGCATATATTAGTCTATTGTAATTTATGTATTAAGACTGTAAGTTACCAGACTAAATTGTAAAGGAGAGCGTGAACTCAGAGGGCTTAAGCAGGAATAGAACACATAGAAGCTGCTTTGATCCTGAAGACACGTGCTGATCTGGGAAAATTTGAATTTGATTTTGATGGCCTTATGGTGTTTGGAAAAGAGGTCAAAATCCATAACTGTCAAAGGAGAGCCCTGTCATGTTAAGCTGGGATCTTAAAGGAGGTACACATTAGATTAAGGCTGAATCAGAGAAAAATTCACTTGCAGCCCAGAGAACTTCAAAGAAAGTTAACTTAGCATTGAATAGAGCCAAGAAGGAATTAAACACAAACCAAAGAACAAAATTCATCTTTGTGAAATTGAAGTCAAAACCCATCCCTCTAATGGGTTTATGGTCCAAATTCCCAGCACATCACCTTATGGGTACCATCTTGGAACTCCCCCTTACATGACCTACGTGAGAAAACCCAAATTCTTTCTAGAGGAAGGATGTTTTATCCTACACCTAGGAGAACATCACAGTAATATTTCAAAAACAATGATCAACATACAATAAAATAAATTTTACTAAGTACACAAGGAACTAAAGCACTATTAGCAAGAGAGCAAAAATCAACAGCAGAGAATCATGAGGACTTTAGGTATTAAAATGATGGTTTTTTAAAGAGGCTTTACTTACATAAATAAAAAGAAACTGGAATGTAACCATAGGAATGAGAAAAATGATAAAATGTTATCTAGAAGATTACAAAAAGAATAAAATAGAATTTCTAAACATGAAAAATGCAGTTATAAATATTCACAACTTGAGGCTTAAGATCAGTTAGACATAAGTGGAGAGATATAGTCAAAAGACAGCCAAGCAAAGCTATATAGAATGCACCAGAAAGCTAAAATAATAGAAAACATGGAAGCGAGGTTAAGAGACATGAAGAACAGAGTGAGAAGTTCTATAACATTTAACTAGGGTGCTAGAAGAAAGGAGATTGGATGTAGTGGAGGCAATGTTTGTTTAGGCAATGGTTGAATTTTTCAAAACTAAGAAAAAATACCAATTCACAGATTTGGAATTGTGATTCCCAAGTAGGATGAACAAAAAGAAATCCCATCAAACACACCATAGTGAAACTACATAGAGTTTTTGCATACAAAAAATAAATCTTTTTTTAAAATATATTTTATTGATTATGCTATTACAGTTGTCCCATTTCTCCCCCATCATTCCCCTCCACCCTACATACCCTCTCCCACCCACATTCCCCCTCTTTAGTTCATGTCCATGTGTCATAAGTTCTTTAGCTTCTACATTTCCCATACTATTATTGCCCTCCCTCCCCCTGTTTATTTTCTACCCACTATCTATGCTACTCATTCTCTGTACCTTTCCCCCTCTCTCCTCCTCCCACGCCCCTGTTGCTAACCCTCCATATGATCTCCATTTCTGTGGTTCTGTTCCTGTTCTAGCTGTTGGCTTAGTTTGCTTTTGTTTTAGGTGTGGTTGTTAATAGCTGTGAGTTTGCTGTCTTTTCACTGTCATATTTTTGATATTCTTTTTCTTAGGTAAGTCCCTTTAACATTTCATATAATAAGAGCTGGGTGATGATGAACTCCTTCAACTTGACCTTATCTGAGAAGCGCTTTATCTGTCCATCCATTCTAAATGACAGCTTTGCTGGATAGAGCAATTTTGGATGTAGGTCCCTGCTTTTCAAGATTTCAAATATTTCTTTCCAGCCCCTTCTTGCCTGTAAGGTCTCTTTTGAGAAATCAGCTGACAGTCTGATGGGAACTCCTTTGTAGGTGACTGTCCCCTTATTCCTTGCTGTTTCTAGAATTCTCTCCTTCATTTTAATCTTGGCTAATGTAATTACAATGTGCCTTGGTGTGTTCCTCCTTGGGTCCAATTTCTTTGGGACTCTCTGAGCTTCCTGGACTTCCTGGTAGTCTATTTCCTTTGCCAGATTGGGGAAGTTCTCCTTTATTATTTGTTCAAATAAGTTTTCCACTCGTTGCTGTTCTTCTTCCCCTTCTGGGACCCCTATAATTCGGATGTTGGGACGTTTAACGATGTCCCGGAGGTTCCTAAGCCTCTCATTTTTTTGAATTCTTGTTTCTTCCTCGTTTTCTGTTTGGTTGTTAGTTTCTTCCTTCTGGTCTACTCCATTGACTTGAGTCCCAGTTTTCCTTCCATCTCTTTCAGTTCCCCATGCATCTTCCTTCATTTCACGTATTGTAGCCTGCATTTTTTCATCTAGTTTGTGAGCAAAATCAACCAATTCTGTGAGCATTTTGATGACCAGTGCTTTGAACTGTGCATCTGACAGGTTGGCTATCTCTTCACTGCTTAGAGGAATTGGCTCTGGGGCTTTTATTTGTTTTCCAGTTTGAGCCATATTTGGTGTTTTTTTTGGTTGTTGTTGTTGTTTTGGTTTTAGTCTGGTCGCGGCTATTACGTAGTGAGGGGGTGGAGCCTTAGGTGTTCCTCAGGGCGGGGCAGCCCAGTCGCTGGGTTGTGACGCTATAGGTGGGGGCGGGGTCCGAGAGGGAAGAATGGCGCCTGTTCCGCTCTCTCCTGAACTCCGGCCCTTTCCGCTGCTTCCCCTTCACCTGGATTATCTGCGCACACGCTCGTGCTGTTACGTAGTGAAGAGTGGAGCCTCTGACGCTCCCCAGTGCAGGGCAGCCCAGTCGCTGGGTTGTGACGCTATATGTGGGGGCGGGGTCTGAGAGGGAACAATGGCGCCTGCTCCACTCTCTCCTGGATTCAATCCCTTCCGCCACTTCCCCTCTGCCTGGACCGTCTGCGCGCGCAAATGTGGGACCACCTGGTCAGCCAGCCGCCTTGTGTGGCCTCACTGGGTCTGCACAGTTGCCCCCCTGTGCCCAGGGTCTGCCAGCTGCTGCCTGTGGGCCCGGGGACTGCCAGCCACCGCCTGTGCACCTGGGAACTGCCTGCAGATACTGCTTGCGTTCCCGGGTCCGTACCTCCACTTTCTCCTGCCGCGACTCCGCCCCTCTTACCGGTCTGGATGAATGGTTGTTGGACTTCCGTACAGTTCGATTTTCTATAAGTTCTGGTTGTTTTCTTGTTTCTAAATATTTATTGTCCTTAATTTTGGTTGTTAGAGGAGGCACAGCGTGTCCGCCTACGCCTCCATCTTGGCCGGAAGTCCAAAAAATAAATCTTAAAAGCAGGTAGAAAAAGATAGTTTACCTTCAAAGAAGCAATAGTTAGACTGCCATCTGGATGCTTAAGAAGTTGGGAGACAGGGAAGTGATTTCATTAACGTGCTGGGAGAATATAAATGCCAACTTGTATTCTAAAACATATGATGATAACTTAAAAAAAAAGATTTTAAAAATTTATTTAGAGAGAGGGGAAGAGAAGGAGAGAAACAGTGATGTATGAGAGACACACAGATCGGTTGCTTCCTATACGTCCCCAACCAGGCACCTGGCCTGCAACCCAGGCATGTGCCCTGGCAGGGAATCAAACTGGTGACCTTCTGATGCACAGGCCAGCATTCAATCCACTGAGCCACACCAGGCAGGGCAATAACTTTTTGTTGTTGGTGTTGTTCAGTTACAGTTGTCCCCATTCCCCAACCCCCTCTGTTGCTCTCCCCTGCACCGTTCAACTCTCACTCCCAAAGGCATTCCCCACTTCATTGTCCTTGCCCATGGGTCCTTTGTATATGTTCCTTGACTTGACTCATCCCTTTCTTTCCCCTGTTACTTCCCCCCTCCCCTCTGGTCCCTGTCAGTTTGTTCTTTATTTCCATGTCTCTGGTTCTTTTTTGTTCATTTCTTTGTTTTGTTGATTAGGTTCCATTTATAGGTGAGATTATATGGTATTTGTTTTTCACTGCCTGCTTATTTCACTTAGCATAATGCTCTCCAGTTCCATCCATGCTATTTCAAAGGATAGGGGTTCTTTCTTTCTCCAAGGATGACATACAGATGGCCCATAGGTATATGAAAGGATGGTCAACATCAGTAGCCATCAGAGAGATGCAAATTAAAACCACAATGAGATACCACTTCATATTGGTCAGAATGGCCATCATAAACAAATCAACAAACAAGTGTTGGAGAGGATGTGGAGAAAAGGAAACCCTAGTGTACTGTTGGTAGAAATGCAGACTGGTGCAGCCACTGTGGAAAACAGTATGGAATTTCCTCAGAAAACTAAAAATGGAACTGCCTTTTGATGCAGTGATTCCACTGCTGGTAATATACCCTAAAAATCCTGAAACACTAATTCAAAAAAACACAATGTTCATAGCAGCACAATTTATAATAGCCAAATGCTGGAAGCAACCTAAGTGCCCATCAGTAACTGAGTGGATCAAAAAACTATGGTACATTTACACAATGGAATACTGTGCAGCAGAAAGAAAGAAGGAGTTTAGGGGAGTGATTTGTGGAGGATCACATGGCTGGTAAGTGAGGCTGGAGATTTAGTAGATTTGGGGGGAGTCAGGTAGACCCAGGCTCAGGTCCTGGCTATACCATCCCCTCATTTAGTGATGTTGAGGAAGTCTTTTCAAATCCCTGGGTCTAAAATTCCTCATCTGTAAAATGGGATTAGAATGCTACCTACCTCACTGAACTATGGTAAGGATTAAAGTGAGATACTGCACATGAAACACCTAGGAGAGGGCCGGTAGGTAGAGAAATTGCCTAATAAATGTTAGCCACTATTTGTCCAGTTTTTAAAAAAAATCTTATGCACAAAAAAACCTTAATATACATTGTTATGAAACCCAACAACTTTGTGACATGCTGCCACTACTCCCCTTCTACAGACCATCAAACGGAGACTCAGAAACAAGACGTCTGTCCCAACAACACACAGAAAGTAAACGGAAGAGGTCAATTCAAACGCCAGACATGGAAGGCACAAACCCTTGCTTCCTTCAGGCCTTATTCAGGTATCTCCATTTCAGTGGGATGTGACATGACCATCCTTCAAAAAGTGCAACCTCTTCCTGCATGTCTGTTTTCCTGCACCCTGCTTTATTCTTCTCTCCAAAGCACTTTTTGCTTTCTCACACACTGTCTTACTAAATAATTTATGTATTTATTATGCATATATTTTATTGCCTATCTCACACTTACTTGACTATAAGCCCCACAGAGCAGGGAATTTTATTTTGTTAACTGCTGCATTCATGGTCTGAGCACAATGCCTCACACATAGTAAATGCTCAATAAATATTTGCTGAATAAATGCATGAAGCCTACCTTACTCAGAAGTTTTTTTTTGTATCATACCACATCATAAGTGTTTTAAAATTAGAGCTATTTTTTGTTAAATGCCTATCATGTTTTAGGCATCATGGAGGCATCATAAAGATAATGATGGTTAATTTGAGCAGAACCTATTATGAAAGGGATGATTATTCAGGCTTTGGAGTTGAGGAAACCAACACTCTGCAAGGTTACATAACTCAGTGCCCATCAGACAGCTATGAAGGGGAGTCATACCAGGGTTAGCTGCACGCCAAGACTTGGTCTCCTTCCCCAGCACTCGACAAGTTACAAGACCTGTTCTCCTTCCCCAGTACATGGCAAGTTACAAGACCTGTTCTCCTTCCCCAGAACATGGCAAGTTACAAGACCTGGTCTCCTCCCCCAGCACAGGACAAATTACAAGACCTGGCTTCACGTTCAGCAGCTGATCATGACTATGAGCCTAGGACCAAAATTTTTGCTTGAGAGCCAGACCCTTCCTTAGCTCAAAAAACTCATCAGACCTCATGAGCAGACTCTATGAACACATTTTCCAGAGCAGAGCCCATCAGACCCTGCTGTAAGAGAATCCTCAAGGTTAGAGGAGGTTGTGGGGAGTCTAGGTATCTAATTTTTGATAAGAACCTGGGTGATATCTATGATCAGACTAATGTGGGAAACAGAGTAGTAGAATTCATCTGTTCATCCATCCACTCACCCATTTTCTCATCTTTAAAATAAGGATAATACCGGTACCAAGCTTGTATGGTTCTTGTAAGTTTAAATGAGGATATATGCTTAAAACAGTGCCGGCTATGTTGTAAAAGGTAAGCAAGACTTATACTTGGAAACCTCCGCCATGGGCCTGGTGCTCTTCTGGTTATCAGGGATACAGCAGAGACAGACAGACAACACCTGGCCCTCCTGGTGCTGACAACCCACCTGAAATGAGCACAGATTTTGGTATGAAACAAAACTGAATTAAACTCTTGCTTTTGCCACTTACACTCAGGTGCGAATATAAATAAACTTCTGAACTTCTCTAGATCCATTTGCTCCACTGTGGAGAGGGGAATAATAAAATTATTGTTAAATAACAAAAATGTTTTGGAAGAGACTGAGGCTCAGAGAGGCAAAGCAACTTGTCTGAGGTCACACATCTAGTAGGTGGCAGAGCTGGAATTTGAACCCACATCTATTAGACTCTGGGTTACCTGCCATGTGACATGGCTCCCCACAGAGAGATGTGGCTATAAAACTCACAGGGAGTAGGTGGAAAGGATTACAAACCCAGTGAAGGCTTCACTGAACAGGTGAAAACCTGCAAACTGAAGCTCATTCCACTGAGGCCTTGTGGAAACCCCCCTGTGACAAAAGATGTCGAGACTCACCCATTCCCATTAGCTTCACACAGAGCCAGGCCAACCAAGTCTTCCCGCAACACAGGAATTTGGAGAGTCCCTTGGAGATATGAGGTTTCTGTAATCTCTCCAGGCACCAGAAGGATTTGGGAGACATAAAAGGCAGCAGTATTTATTCCATAAATAGATAATGGCAAGCCATTTAGAAGGAGTGGTGGCAGAAAGATGAAAAATTTATTCACACAGTTGGAAGCTCATTTTTTTCAGAGTGGTCAGCAGAAATTGAGGACAGAAGTGAGAGAATATTGCAATGGGTACTCCTGACAACACAAATTATTCAGGCGATATTAAACTACGTTGCTCACCACTGCGAACATTTTGTTGATGTTTATGATCTCTGTTGAAAGGTGTAATGGTTGATGAAACCCAGTAACATTTACAGATGTGTGGGAATGCATGCGTGTGCCTGTACTTCTTTTGTTCTAGTATCCTTTGTAAATCTCTTGTCTGAGCTGATGTACCCAACAGTGGCTAGGCTGAGCCTACATGATGCAAAGTGAAGAACAAGCCCCTCTCCCCTGGGTACCTGTACCACTGAGGTCTGCTGTGCTGCAGATGGGTTCTAGAAATCTGGGAGCTGATTTGAGGCGGCGGGGGGGCAGTGTGTGCGGTGGTGGGGGTGAGAGTGGGGATGGGGGAGGTGGTGCAAAAAGGAAATGCTTCCAATCTGGGAGGAAAGAAACCAGGAGGAGCATGAAGATGAGAGGGATGTGGGGGAACTGTGTGCTCCCACGTAAAGAGGGGTCCATGGGAACAGGAGAGAATTTGGAAAATCCTTGCCCTTCTGACCCCTGTGGGAGATTCACAGTGTATGTTGTCCTGTTCAAGGTTATGCGATTCTTGAGGTAGTGATCCCCTTGGCTAGTTCCACCTTCCCCAGTCTCTGACCATAGCACAACACGTGCAAAACTCTGGTTCCTTAGAGAAAGCTTGCAGAAATGTGACTTTTAAATGATAAAAGCGAGCAAAGATTTTATAACTAAGAATGATAACGTAAATACACGATTATTGGCTCAATTATTTTAAATACAATGACTTGTTAATTTGATTAAGTAACTGACCAAATTACACAATCTTCTGATTTGATCGATATTTTTTCCCCACTTTAACTGGTTTACTGTTGGTTTTAGGACTCATCTACACAACCAATTTAAGGGATGAATTCAGTTTTGAATCCATTACCCAGGTCTGTAGACTGATTAAGAACACCAGTTTGGGAGTCAGATGTACTGCAGTTAAATCCTGGCACCTTCACTTTCTAAAGGTGTAACTTTGGGAATGCTCTGAACCTCTCTATATAAGCTTCAGTTTCCTCACACGTAGAATGAGAATGATAATAATTGGAACTATTTTATTGCTTTGTGGAGATTAATTGAAATAATGCAGATGAAATCTTAGCAAGTGCTTGCATGAGGTGAGTTCTTAATAAGTGTTGGTTATTATCATCATCATAATCCCCATTATCAGAAGGAAGGGGATAAGGTTAAAAGGTGAACATCTTTCTTCCAGCAGCCAAGATGGCGGCATAGGTAAATGTGGCTTGCCTCCTCACACATCATATCAAAATTACAACTAAAATATAGAACAACCATCACTCAGAACCATCAGAAATCAAGTTGAATGGCAGTCTGACAGCTACAGAATTAAAGAGACCACATCCATTCAGATTGGTAGGAGGGTCAGAGACACAGAACAGGCTGGTCCCATATTCATGTGTGGTGGAGAAAAATTTGGGATGGATTTCTTGGAATCAAGGAGTCTCAGCTCCACACCAGGCTCCCCAGCCCAGGGTTCCAGTGCCAGGAAGATAAGTCCCCAAACTTTTGGCTGCAACAAACCAGTAGGGATTCAATTGGTAGAAAAAATCACTTTAGTCCCCAGCGGTTTCTATTAAAGAACACACACATGGACTTACTCAGACTCACTCCTTCTGAGCTCTAGCACCAGCATAGCAGCATGAAAGACACCAGTGGCATACAGGGAGAAAGTAAAGTAGCTGGCATCAAGGCAAGAACTGGAGGACAGCTTTCTCTCAGACAGAGAGGTAGGCCATAGTCCCTTTCCTGAAACTTGCCCCACAGAACCACAGAGCCAGCAGGTTGGTGCCATATCTGAGACTCCATCAACCTGGCTAACACTGTTGGCCCTGACCAGAAGATCCCAGGAGACTCTGTCCCACCCAACTTACAGGCCCACCCAAGCTGCTTCTACATATGAATGGCTGGTCTTTGCTCAAGGTTCACAATTTCCTAAATCCTCTCAAACGGGCAACAGCCAGCTTCAGTGAGTCTGCAGCCCCTATACCTCCTGCTAGGTGGCCCCAGACCTGGCACTAGCAGTAACCAGATTAGATTCACAGCTTGTCTTCACCTGGGAATCTCCAAGCCCTGCAAAAATAGTATGCATCTCAGATAGCTTTATAGCTCATGCAAAATGGCCCTGGGCAGAACACAGGTGGGGGCTGATCTTGGCCTGCATCACCCAGGAAACCAGAGAGCCTGTGCACCCAGTGGAAAACTACAGACTATGTTGGAGCACTACCATGCTGCCCCTGCACAGCTGATCCTCCATAGAGGGCACAGGTTAGTGGTCAGTGTTCATAGACAGTTCTCGCAGCTGACTGGGTTGGGTAATTCCCTCCCATTGATCTGCTAACAGTAATCAAGGCTCAACTACAAGAAGAGGGTGAACTCAGCTCCCCCATGAAGGGCAAACCTCGAATACTCAGCTTGGGTGATAGGGGAGGCTGTGTCACTGGACCCTACAGGACACCTATAACATTAGGCCACACCACTAAGACAGGGAGTCATAGCAGCTCTACCTAATACATAGAAACAAACACAGGCAGGCTGCCAAAATGAGGAGGCAAAGTAACATGGCCCAAATGAAAGAGTAGATCAAAACTCCAGAAAAATGCCCTGGTTAGTGGAGCTCAAAGGATTGAGTGAGGGCCTGTGAACCAAAGGGTCACTAGTTCGATTCCCAGTCAGGGCACATGCTTGGGTTACAGGCCAGGTCCCCAGTAGCAGGTGCGCAAGAGGCAACCACACACGGATGTTTCTCTCCCTCTCTTTCTCCTTCCCTTCCCCTCTCTCTAAAAATAAATAAATAAAACCTTTAAAAATTAAAAAAAAAAAAAACCACAAAAACAAAAACTCCAGAAAAAGAACTGAACAAAAGGGAGATAAGCAATCTATCAGATGGAGAGCTGAAAACATTGTTTATAAGGATGCTCAAGGAGATTAGTGAAGACCCCAACAGCATGAAAAAGATCCAGTCAGAAAGGAAGGATACACTAATTAAAATAAAGAACAATTTACAGAGAATCAACAGTAGAGGAGATGAAGCCAAGAACCAAATCAATGATTTGGAACATAAGGAAACAAAACACAACCAACCAGAACAAAAAGAAAAAAGAATAAAAAAAATTGGATAGTATAAGCAGCCTCTGGGACAACTTCAAGTGATCCAACATTCACATTACAAAGTTCAAAAAGAAGAGGAAGAGCAAGAAATTGGAAATCTATTTGAAAAAATAATGAAAGACAACTTCCATAATTTGGTTAAGGAAATAGACATGCAAATTCAGAAAGCACAGAGTCCTAAACAAGATGAATGCAAAGAGGTCCACTCCAAGACATATAATAAAAATACCAAAGGTTAAAGATAAAGAGAGACCCTTAAAAGCAGGAAGAGAAAGCAGTTATTTATCTACAGGGGAATTCCCATAAGACTGTCAGCTGACTTCTCAAAAGAAACTTTGCCAGCTAGAAGGGATTGGCAAGAAATATTCAAAATCATGAAAGACAGGGACCTCCAGCCAAGATTGCTCTACCCAGCAAAGCTCTCATTTAGAATCCAGGGGTAGATAAAATGCTTCCCAGACAAGAAAAAACTACAGGAATTCAATATCACCAAATCATCATTGTATGAAATGTTAAAGGGACTTATTTAAGAAAAGATAAAAACTATGAATAACAAAATGGCAAAAAATACATATCTATCAACGATTGAATCTAAAAAAGCAAATTAAGTAAACAAGAGGTACAGAGCGAAAATTATGGGTACAGAGAGTGTTTTGATGGTTGCCAGATGGGAGTAGGGTGGGGGGAATGGGTGAAGAGCTGAGGGGATTAACAAGTACAAATAGGTAGTTACCGAATAGTCAAGGGGATGTAAAGTACAGTACAGGAAATGGAGTAGCCAAAGAACCTACGCATGACCCATAGACATGAAAAATGGTGTAGGGATTGCCTTTAGGGAGTTGGGGGTGCTGGTTGGAGGGGGGCAAAGGGGGAAATTCAGGACAACTGTGATAGCATAATCAATAAAATATAATAAAAAAATCTTCCTTCCAGTCTTAGGGATGCTTGAGAAAAGCTGGACACTCAGTGTTATCAATGTAAACAATGTGATATATTCATTATATGTGTGTGTGTGTGTGTGTGTGTGTGTGTCCGTGTGTGTATTCATTGGACCTAGAAAGAGAACCAATGGTTCACTAAGGAAGTAGACATCAAAACAACCAGTGGAATTCTCCAGAAACCAGCAATGGCCAGTAATGCCCTTCCTCTTTAAGGACTTGAGACCTCTGAAGACAGGCATTCCAAGGGACCAACCGACTGACTTACTGTCAAGCTCCTCCCAGACGCAGGGGAGTCTTGGAAAGCAAGTAGCATCTCCAGGACAAATGTCTGGCAGCCCTGAGAAAGCCTCAGACAAAAAGTTTGTTCTTGTTCCTTAAATAAAAGCATCATACTCTGAAATCCTAAAAAAGACTCTTCCAGTTGGTATCCCAAGACAGGGACAGAGGCTCTGCAGAGAACACTGGAGGAAGCTCACATGTGATCCTGCTTCCCCGGGGCCTCCTGGGACGCACCCTGAAGGAGCCTGCAGGGAAGGCCGCTCAATGATCTGCCTGGGGGACGTGGCCACCTGAGAATGCCTCTGGTCCTCAGCGCTTTAACCCTCAGGAGGAAGAGGCAACGGGCCACGTGGCTGACTCTTGGAGGAGTGGCCCAGAGGCCAGAAGCTGACTTCTCTGATGGTGGCCAGCAAGAGGCGCCTCCCCCAAGGAACTGCCAAGAGACCAGCCCCAAGAGACCAGCCTCAACCTCCCTCCAGGCGAGTGGAAACAGGTGACTGGCCATTTCCCCTCCTTAGAGTCTTATAACCTGGCCCAGGTAATGCTGGATGACCCAAATTTCAATTGTTAGGGGGTGTCCGGTAGGCCCCGGGCCCCCAGAGCAGCCCCTTGGCAGATCCCAGGTGGCCAAGCACTGGGCCTGTGGTGCAGGGTAGTCACCTCTGAGCCTCGGGCCACAGAGGAGACTCTCCCACGGTGCAGACCCGGCGGGGACTCAGGAAGGAACTGCAAGATTAAGAGCCTTCCAAGTGATGTCTGGTGTACGTACATACAGGGTGTCAGGCAGTGGTGTATAGATTCCAGTTTCTGGTCGGTTAAGCAGACGCATTGACATTATAGGAAACCAGCGGAGTGAATTAACTGCTGATCCTAGTCCCAAGACTACACTCGAGAGAAATCTTCAGTGGTGAAGAACCTGTTAAACATTTATTTCCAATGTGTTGCAGACCTTCTGTAAAGTAAAATGAAAATGATTTATTAGAGAAAGAGCAATAAAGACATAGAAACTCTAAGCCCACTGAGCATGCGTCAGTGCGCCCCAGCAATGGAAGTTGCTGTGAGAGTTCCCAGCTGCTCTCAGTTTCTTTCTCTACCTCGTGGGGAAACAGGCCGCCCGGAGACTGGCACAGTTTTGGAGATCTGCCGCCAGGAGGTCCACCCGACCCTGACGCCCTCCTCCTCCCCACTTACCTTTTCAGGTCAAGTCTACAGTGAATTGTTCTGTTGCTGATGACAAGCCACTTAAAAAAATTCTTATTATTATTCAAGTAGTACATGTTTATTATAGAATAAAAATAAACATTTTAAATTCTTCCTTGATTCTATCACCATTGTCAACATTGATATTCATACTCATGCACACAGGGTGTACACACTCACATATTCCAATAGGGGAGGGAGAAGCTAACACAAATAACTTATACACGTAGCCATTTAACAAACTGCTCTTTAAACATTAGTACATTATAATATGAAACATTTTGCATGTGGATGTGTGCACTTACAGCAACACTTTTAATATTCTCACAGGATTCTACTGTATGAATGCATCATTTATTTAACCCATCTCCTATTTAGTTAGCCAGTAAATATTATTAATTGATCACCAGTTCTTTGCTAGAAATGGGGGGTGTAGCAACAAGCAAGAGCAGAGTCTGCTTTAAGGGACCCTGCACTGCGGGGGCTGAGACAAGACAGTAAATGTGCTCAATGAGCTCACCCGAAAGGGCACCGGTGTGTCAGCGTCTGAGGACCTCTAGCCTTCATCCCCCGCAGGAAGCTGGTGTGTGCAGAAACCCTGGGTAAGATTGTTTCAGTCAAAATGCCCAATAAAACGGACGCAGACATGCTTACACAATTAAAAGGAATTTTTAAAACCCAGTTGTAAGTTTTCCCTACAAAACTGAGTATATGTTTGGGAAAATTACATCATCTGCATGAATCAGCACGGGTGCCGTCTTGTGCCATCTCTTGCACACGTACACTGCTCTGTACCTTAACCATGGAGCATGGGAACAGAAAGAAACTCACAATTCCGTCATTGCAAAAATATTGAAAGATCCACAGTAGTCCTAGTGTCCCATTTATGTTTACTTTTTCACTTTTGTAAAATCTAGAAATTAAGCATTTTCATAGAGTGTTTAGAAGTGTAAATTAATCAACATTTTTGAAGACAGTTTGGCTGTGTCAAAATTTTTATGTGCGCACCCTGCTTTTTATGAAGTTAAATATATATATACATATATATATCTGAACTAGATGCACACTGTAAAAACAAAATCACACAATGTAATAGAGTATATTAGAATACAACCTCGTTTTCAGTCCTAAACCCAACCCCTCTCGTCCGTCGCCCTGGTCCCTCCCCAGAGGCGATCACTGTTAGCAGTTTCTGGCATCGCCTTCCAGAAAGAGTCCGTGCGAAACACTGATGGTGTAGCGATTCCCGTTCTAAAAACCTAACAACAGTAGTGGCACATATACACAGATAGGTGTATAAGGATATTCATTTTATGAGTGTAACAGCAGAATATAGAAACAATCTGAGCGTCCAACAATAAAGAATAAATAAATTATGACATTTCCATACTTAGAAATGTAGCTATAAAAAGAATGAGGAAGATCTATCATTTTTTCCCATGTACCATGAGCTCCTGTGTATAATGTGCACCCATGTTTTTGGCCCAAACTTTCAGGAAAAAAACCCTTTCATTTTAAATTTTTAATTCAATTATTTATTTATATTTAAAAATAAAACTGATGCTCATATTCCAGGGTATTATTTTGCATATGGATATCATTATTGCTTTCTACAGTTACACTTTATTTAAGCATAAGTAAAATAATTAAAAACACTTATAGAGATATGGAATTAGTACCGCCCATGTATAATGTGCATCCTTATTTTTCCCTAAAAAATTTGGGCAAAAAAATAAGCATTACACATGGCAAAATATGGTATATGATCAAGTTGGAAAAGTCTCTGATACATACTGCTAGGTACGAAAAGTAGAAAATATGTATAGTTTCCTAACATTAATAACAAATAATCCTGTGTGAGGTGTGCATATATCTATATATAATATATAATCATGTGCATCTGTATAATAAAAATCGATCATCCAAACAATTCTGACATCAAAAATAATCTGCTTTCCCTTACCTTATACATCACTTACCTTCTGAAGATACCATCACCACCAGCAATGCCCACCCCATCCACGATAGCTCTAGTGAGTCTAAAAGAGCAGTTTCAGGAGGAGGAAGGATTTTTCTCCTGGTTAAAAGCAACTTCTAATGTAAAAAACACAGTGAGTTTAGGAGGTTCCGTAGCTAATTGCCTTTCCTCCCAACTGGCACATTAACTTTGAAGAGGTGCCAAATAGTTTGTCACCTATATCCCCTCAGAACGACAGCACCCAGAACTTCACTCGATTTCTGCTCTGCCTGACCTCCTCTTCTCCACCACTGTTCAGCAGGTCCATCTCAAATCACACAGGCATCCACTACTTCTGGACATAATTAGAGAAATCTTGATTACAAGGTGATTTTTAAAAATGAAGTAGTTACAGGTAGAATTTAAAATGCAGAGGATATATATATATATAAACATATGTCAAAAAATATATATAAATATATTTAATAAATAAATAACATATATGTCAATTTATGTTTATAAAACCCTCTTCTTTGTCTGATGCAATTCAGTTTTACTCTCTTTTAGTAAATCACTTATGTGGATTATACTGTACAGTTTCTCATTTCCTAAAACTGCACCTTCTTAGAAATTGTAACTTCTACATTCTAATCAAAACCTCCTCTCCTTCTGCACACATTGAACAGTCTTCAAACTCACTGAGATTTTCAGTCTATTGGCCTCTCTTCCTTCCCTGCTCAGCTCAGAGTACAGGCTGCAAGGTTGATTGCTCTCACTAGTACCTCAAACCTCCACATCTCGCCACACCAATCATTTAAACTAAAATTTAGACTACTTAGGCCTCTGTATTTAAAGTAAAGAGGTTTTGGTGACTGCTAAAAATTGAGGAACAGCACTGAAGGTAAAGCACCGTTCAGCAGATGTCACAGAACTGACCTGCGGCTGACCTGTGGTTTAGGCCTTGATTTAGAAGTGAAGACCCAGGGGCTCGGGACACGGTGCAGCTCAGGGTGGGAGCACGCAGTGGGTAACACGGCTTAAGGTGTGATTGCAGGTTACCCCCCACTGGGGATCAGACCACATTCCACCTGAGGGGCCAGGTTGAGCACATTAAAATAATTATGTGCTTTTAAAAAAGTATTACATTAGATACTTACATAATATACTCCTGCCATATTACTATTAAAAGTGACTAAAGGACGTGATGATATTTTTTGTTTGCTTAGAGCACAGGTGGCAAATGCAAGTCCCGTGGGCCTAATCAGGCCCTCCACCTTGTTTTATCCAGCCCAGCACCTTGTTTCTATCTGGTGGCAGTGCCAAGATCTCGCTTAACTGTTAAGGAGTAGTTGCATTTATACAGTCCTAAAACTACATTCAGCCCTTTGAAGGCAACCATGAAGCTGATGTGGCCCCCAGTGAAAATGAGTTTGACACCCCTGGCTTAGAGGAACACAACGAGAAGTCTCATTTTAAAGTAATAAAATTTAATTGAGAGCAGAAAAAGGAATATCATTTTTCAAGTCTGGGGAGAGAGATACTTATAAGTGAATGCATATAACCAAAAATTATAGCAGCTAGTAGTTATTTGAATAGGCACAGCAAGAAGACGAATGGATTATAGGCAAGGCATTCCATGGAAGAAATGGAAACCTTTTCATTTTTAACTCCTAGGGCATGGTGAGTAACTAACACCATTTTGAAAAACCTTTGACCTAAACCCCGGCTGGGGTATGAACCAAAGGGTCGCCAGTTTGATTCCCAGTCAGGGCACATGCTGGGTTGCAGGCCAGGTCCCCTGTCGTGGGTGTGGGAGAGGCAACCACACATTGATGTTTCTCTCCCTGTCTTTCTCCCTCCCTTCCCTTCTCTCTAAAAATAAATAAATAAAAATCTTTAAAATAAGAAAACCCTTCAACCCTAAAAACTCAGTTATTCAGTTAAAGGACTTGCTTCTCTGCAATTCTCTGCAATAGGTTACCCAGTGCAGTGACCTATTATCAGTCCCACCAAAAGATATTAAGTGAAAAAGTGGAGGGTATTGAAGGTATTAGATAAAAATTAAGTTTTGGATCACATGTGAATGGTAATCATCAGGACTTTCATATTTGTAATTACAGCATTGTTTGTGACTTTAAAGAGACTGATAAATTAGGCTCTATAATTAATATACCCCTACAGAGAAGAACATAGCAAGAGGTGAGTGCTCATTCTGTAAACACATACTTCTTGAGCCTTCCACTGAGTGGCATCAAAGTTTGCTAATAAAATAAAGCATCGCAAAGTACGCTCAACACTCCTAACCATCTGAGGTCTCCTACTTCTAACTGTATGCATTATTTTGTTTGCAGCCTCAATTCGATCCTATTAATGAAAAACAAAACAAAAAACAATGCATAAGAAAATACCCAACGACACTTCAACCTTCCAGTTGTAATAACAAAAGAAAAATAAGAATGTGTGCACACACGTAGACAATGCGGGGACTGGAACCCTCGGGTCCAGACCAAACAGTCCCCTTTGGAAGGAAATACATAAAAGGTACAATAATTTTGAGAGTAAATGGCACGGGTGCCTTTTAAATCTATTTGTTAGTTGCTCATTACTGTGAGGAAAAAATGTGAAATACTATTGGTACCTCCTATGCTTTGACAAATATTCAGAGATTTTGACCAATTTTAGGTGGAATCACAACAACAAAGGATTTACAAACTGAGTACAGTCACAATACACATTCTCAGAATTCCCGAGACCTAAGAAAAAGCATGCTGGGAAGATATGAATATCAGAATTCAAAGTGTTATGTATGTTTAATCCAAATACCTCATCAAGCTGACAGCTTTGTTTAGGTGCATTTTTAGTTGTTGATTCCTTACTGCTGCCTCTGGTTTGCTCAAAGATCCATCTTTGTCTGCGTTTGCTGAGGCCAATAAAACAAAGTGTGACGGGGATGAGCCATTGGAATTCTAGAGATGAGCTGACAGAAAACGAAGAACTATTACTTTCATGCACAAAACAAAAAAGTAGAAAATCCACACCCCTTTTCATTTTCTGTAACATTACGATATGTGTCCCTGTGCCAGATACCACAGCGGGTGAGGCGGGTGTGAGAGAGGCCGAGGTCCGTGAAGAAGACGAGAGAGAGAGAAATTAAGTGACTAATGTGCAGTGAGAGGAGACAGAAGGAAACCTTCCTTCCTGCCCTTACACAGCATCACAAATAGGACCGAATTTTTTTTTTTTTTTTTGTATTTCCATTCCCTAGACTGGAACAGCAGTATATACTTGATGTAGTGTATGATAATATTAATATAAAAGAAAAGCAACTGTTAGTTTGATTTTCAGGTTTACTTAGACTCCAAGAAATACCAGACCTCCCTCATCTTGCTGCCCATTCTAGCAGCCAATTGGTACATAAAGGGCAAAACTTTATATGATGGAATCTTCATTCCATCTCTCCATCATTAAAAAATATAAAACTAGGAAATAATACATTTCAAATTGTCTCAAATTGAAGCAAATAAATTATCTAAAGTAATGCTCTTCAAATAACACAACCCTCTAGTGGTTGTTAATAAAACATCACTAACTACATTTTTTTCCTTGTCATTTATCTTATTTGATTTGAAAGTCTTTCTGATTGGTAGTCTAGATCGATTCACTGGTAAGTCGTAGTATTTGATCCTAAATCAAACTATTGAGAACTGATATAGTTGACCTGCTTCTATTCCAGTGACTTCCCAGGAGGACAAATGTGGATCTGAGGACCACAGTGATCTTGACTCCTGAGAAGTTGGTGTGTAATAAAATGAAATACTTATTATCCCCTTTTATGCTGAAGGTAACAGGACTGTGCACTAGTAGCAGAGATTGGTTAGACCTGTTATGAGTCTTATCATTCTTTTCATCCAGCAGGACCATTTTACTTTTAAGCTTCAAATTGATTGCCCTTATATGTACAATTCACATAACTCTAATGTTAGGTGTCACCAATAAAGTCTAAGATTTTTAAGTAAAAACTTATAAAATACTGCTGCCTTGATGCTTACTTGCAAACCTTTGAACTCTGGAGCTCTTTGTCAGCTCAGGAATAGTGTAAGTACAATTTAACTAAAATGACTGACGGTTTCGATTATTGGGTTAGATTTTATTAAGAATGAATACAATATTTTCCAGAGCAGAAAAATATTTTTTTTCATTTACAAAAGTAATTCACTAGAAAAATCCAGAAAAGCACAAAGCAGCAGGGGAAACCCTGCCTGCGATCACATCATTCGAACTGCTTTTCGAATCCCCCAGTCCAGCATTCTGGGTACTTTCCTGTGGCAACTGCACAGAAATAGGAAAACACTGACCTAAATTCTCTCATCTCTGTATAAAACTGCATTATTGGAGCTAATTGGGAATAACTATGTGTACTTGACCCTACGTGTCCTATGAGCACTGAACCAAGTGCTAGGGATACAAAGAAGTATACGTAATCCATGACACTGATGGATCGATGTCAAAGCTTTTAAAGCACAGGGCGGGATGCTGAGTTGAAATAGACAACTTGCCTTCATCATGTCATTGGCTTCAGAAACCCCAGAATTTTCATGCCAGGGGGAACACAGATGAAATATCCACACATCATGCCCTTCTTCACTCAGCAGGCATTGATGTAATTTTCAACCTCTTTCCATAGGAACCGTTTACAATCCTCGTTCAGTGCACAAAGACCGTCCATCCAGCTCCAGGTCTCACTGAACATTTACTGTGTATCTTGCAGTGAATAATTAAAGCAAATCACAAAAGCCATCAGATTTTTACGAACTACAGAATTATACATGATATACAACATGAATACAAAAATCAGAAAAAGCAAAATTCTAAAGATTATAAAAAACCAAACTTACACCTTCTTCTTCTTCTTCTTCTTCTTCTTCTTCTTCTTCTTCTTCTTCTTCTTCTTCTTCTTCTTCTTCTTCTTCCTCTTCCTCTTCCTCTTCCTCTTCCTCTTCCTCTTCTTCTTCTTCTTCTTCTTCTTCTTCCTTTTTGTCTTAAAATAAGTCTGTGCAGCACTGACCAACTGCTTTTGCTCAGTGGGTTGGGCTTCATCCGGAAAAGTGAAAAGTCTCCAATTCGATTCCCCGTCAGGGCACGTGCTTCGCTTGCAGGTTCAGTCCCCATTGGGGGCATGTTTGGGAGCCAACCAATGGGTGTTTCTCTGTCACATCGATGTTTCTCTCCCTCTCCTTCTCTTCCTCTCTCTCCAAAAGTAAATAAAATCCTTAAAAAATACGTTTGTGCAATTAAAAAGCTATTCCAGGCAACCAAAGATAAGGTAGACGCTACCTAAAGCATTTAGTTAATGTTATTCTCTACTTACACTAAAATAAACAGAACAAAAGCAGGTTTGAGTAAAAGTTTTAACTATATCAAAAATAGATAACTGTTTTGTATTTAATTTCAAAACCTATCACTTTTCATCTGTGATACCCACAAATCAAAAAAGCAAAACAAGAAGCTAACATCCATATACTCCACAATGAGTTTAGAACCAAGGCATGAACTCATGCTCTGGGTTCTGTGTATCTGTATACGTACAGGCACTGCGTATCTGTACATCTTGTCACTCGTAGACACCTAGTTACCTGTCACTGGTCTGAATGTTCTGTTCCCTAATAAGGCCCGCTTCCTCTCTGGCATTTTTCAGGAGAGCCTGTTTGTTTTCAAATTCTGATGATTTCATATTTTGTTTTCATTCTCTGGTACTGAATATCTGAGAACTATGCTAATGAGAGAAATGCGTTTATTTTTCCATTTCTCTCTGTTTTTATTGTTGACACTGTTACAGATGTCTCCCATCCCCCTACTTCGCCCCCTCTACCCAGGCCTCACTCCCCCTCCCCAGGCCTTCACCACACTATTATCTGTGTCGATGGGCTATGCATATCATTGCTTTTTCCATCATAATCTCCAGCCAATGCCATTGTGTTAAAAAATCTATTTATATTCTATGTACAGGTACGAAAGGCATCTAATCACCCAGGTCAAAGAAATCCCTACACTCATGATTAACTTATTTACGTACCAGCTAAATTATATGAAATACAGTATTTTCTTGACTTTTCTAAATAACTCTGATATGGACAGCTTATGTTTGTAAAGAGCTGTGCAAAAACAAAGGCTGTATACCATTTAGAGACAAGAATGTGACTTCTGGTCAAGATGGAAGTGTAGATAGATACACATGGCCTCCTCGCACAACCAAAAGAAAAACAATCACCAATTTAAAAACAAAAAACAACCAGAACCCCCAGAAAATTGAACTGTATGGAAGTCCGACAACCAAGGAGTTAAAGAAGAAACATTCATCCAGACTGGTAGGAGGGGTGGAGAAGGGCAGCCAGGGTAGAGAAGACTCGCAGCAAAGTGGCAACCAGGCAGTCCCATATTGTGTGTGGAAAAGCTGGGAGGAACAACTGGGGAGCGAGACAGACTGCAGAACTCAGGGTTCCACAGTAGGAAACTAAAGCCTCAAACCTTTGGCTGTAAAATCCCATAGGGGTTGTGGCAGCAGGAGAAACTCCCAGCCTCACAGGAGACTTTGTTGGAGGGACCCATGGGTCCTAGAACATACACAAACCCACCCACCAGGGAATCAGCACCAGAAGGGCTCAGTTTGCTTGTGGATAGCAGGGATGTGATGGAAAGAGGGGCAGGAACCAAGCAAGCGACATTGTTCACCCTTGGACCCCATCCCCCACATACAGCACCACAACTCAGCAAAGTGGGTTGCCCCACCTTGGTAAATACCTAAGGCTCTGCCCCACCTTGTTGAATACCTAAGGCTCTGCCCCGTACAATGTAACAGGTGTGCAGAGACAAAGAAACATGGTACAAATGAGAGAATAGATCAAAATTCCAGGAAAAAAAAAAAAACTAAGCAATGAGGAGACAGCCAACCTATCAGATGCAGAGTTCAAAACACTGGTAATCACTATGCTCACAGAAATGATTGAGTACAGCACAAAGTAGAGGAAGAAGTGAAACCTATGCAAAGTGAAATAAAGAAAAATATACAGGGAACCAACAGTGAAGGGAAGAAAACCAGAATTCAAATAAACAATTTGGAGCAGAAGGAAGAAATAAACATCCAACTGGAACACAATGAAGAAAAAAGAATTCAAAAAAAAAAAAACAAGGAGAGGCTTAGGAACCTCAAGGACAAATTTAAATGCTCCAACACCCAAATCATAGAGGTGCTAGGAGGAGGAGAGGAAGAGCATGAAACTGAAAACATATTTGAAAAAATAATGAAGGAGAACTTCCCCAATCTGGCAAATAAAGTAGACTTCCAGGAAGTCCAGGAAGCTCAGACAGTACCAAAGAAATTGGACCCAAGGAGGAATACACCAAGACACATCATAATTAAATTACCCAAGATTAAAGATAGGGGAGAATCTGAAAATCAGCAAGAGCAAGAAAAAAGGAGACAATTACCTACAAAGGAGTTCCAATAAGACTACCAGCTGATTTCTCAAAACAAACCTTACAGGCAAGAAGAGGCTGGAAAGAAGTATTCAAAATTTAGAAAGGCAAAGACCTGCATCCAAGATTACTCTATCCGGCAAAGCTATCATTTAGAATGCAAGGGCAGATAAAGTGCTTCTCAGATAAGATCAAGTTAAAGGAGTTCATCATCACCAAGCCCTTATTACATGAAATGTTAAAGGGACTTATCTCAAAAAAAGAAGATAAAAACTATGAACAGTAAAATGACAACAAACTCATAACTATCAACAACTGAACCTAAAAAACAAAAACAAAGACAAACTAAGCAAACAACTAGAACAGGAACAGAATCACAGAAAGGGAGATCATGTGGAGCGTTATCAGTGGGAAGGGTGAGAGGGGAGAATGGGAAAAAAGGTATACGGAATAAGAAGCATAATTGATAGGTACAAAGTAGACAAGGGGAGGTTAAGAATGGTATAGGAAATGGAGATGACAAAGATCTTACATGTATGACCCATGGACATGAAGTAAGGAGGGAAATGGGGGTGGGAGGGGGGTGCAGGGTGGAGGTGGATAAAGGGAAAAAATGGGACGAGTGTAATAGCATAAAATGTACTTTTAAAAAAGAAAAAAATTAGAGACAATTATATTATGGTTTTCATGTTACACCTTACTTAGTGGGGTAAGTATTTCCAAAGTCAGTTAAACTAAGGAACTAAGGGGGAGAAACAGGAAGGTTGAAAGGGGCGGGAGTACTGAGTCCTCGCACTACTGGTTGGGTGGTTGGACGCAAGTGAATAGCAAAGGCTGACTTGCACGATCCATAATCAGCTAGTTTTATAGATAAATGAACGGAGAAATGATCAGAAACAATTTGCTGAAAAAGCAGCTGCTGGTGGGAAATACAAGGAAGGTACATTTGAGCTTATCTTCCAAATATGCTCCTTCTTTTGAAACATTCTATTTCATTCTGCCCTAAAGTTATTTAGAGCTACAAGAGTAATAATATACAGAAACGTGAAATCGTACTTTATTTGCTTTTGAAATGAATTTGGCCTTGATGGAAAGATCAAGTGTATTCCCATAAACAACTGTCTTAAGGGCTGCCAGAAAGTCTGTAGGTGTTCAGTACAGATGCAACAATCATATGTCTAACTATCACACATTGCATGTCAGCAACAGGAAAAATTTCTTTTTTCGAATATTTCTGACCTGCAGTTGGTTGAATATGCTAATGTGGAACCTGCTGACGTGGAACCTGTGGACACGAAGGGCCGACTGTAAGAGCCCTACCTGTCACTCCTTTTGGATCACACATGCCTTAAAAACGCTGATAAAAGCTGTGGACTATCATCCCTCATAAGCTCAAGGCTCATACGTCCCCTCCACCAAGGGATCCATGAATTGTCAGCCAGAAATAAGCTGCATCGAGTAAGTAGTAACACGCTTTTAAAACACTTTTGTTTTAAATGGCCAATTTCATGAAAATATTGTTTCTTGTAAGACACAGTTACATGTTCTTCCTATTTGCAGTTCTAATTTTCTCCTTAGTTTTTTCATCTAGGTTGAGTTATTTAATGAAAACCTTTCACTGTGGTAACAAAAGGCCAGAATAGAAAGGACCCTAGATGTTACCTTTTTCAAAACTAACATTGGAGAGATGTGACATGGTAATGGCTAAGAGCGCTGGTTTCGAGTATGATTCACCTAGGTTCAAATCCAGCTGGATCAAAAATAAAACCCAGCAGGATCACCTACTACAAACTGTATGATCTTCAGCAACTTAATTGCTTAAGTCTCTGTTTCCTTATTTGTAAAACCTGGGAACAATATACACCTCAGAGAGTGGCTGCAATGAGAAAATAATGCTTATAAGGTTGATGAATAAATGGTGTATCACATAGTCAACATTTAATTGTAGCTGTTCTGAGGCACTTGAAGTTCAGAGATCACAAATCTTCTAAGTATCAGGCTTGGACTTAAACTCAGGTTCCTACCCTTTACTCTATGTCTCATTAATACTCCCTTGAGAATCTTCTTTAGTAGTATTCAGAATTTTTATCTTCTCCAAGGCCTACCAATCTTAACACCATTCTACCTCAAAGATAAATCTGAAACAAATAATTCAAAAATAAACCTTCCTCCCAACACCAAGAAAAGAGATGCTTCCAGCTATAGTTAAAGCCTCTAATGGCCTTTCTCAGAAGAGAATCTATTACAAAACAATAAGGTGAACCAGTAACTCTCCAATCAGAAGCAAAACACTGGAAGGCCTAACACTTCTTTTTCTAAGAGTGGAGTGGAATGGTATGAGGAGAATAGTAAGGAATTAATTTTTAGGATGTAAATGCATTTAGGTTAAACAAATTTCCACTTTTCTCCCACTCTCTATCAACTACTGCCACAACCACAGTATACACTCTTCAGACATCAATTTTTACCTACTGAAGTTAGAGGCCCACTGCCGTGTTTATTCCAAGTTCTGGTCAACATTGGAGCAGTACAGATCAGTCAGATGACTGACTCACTTTGGCAATTCCTGCAATCACTGTTAAAAATCCACTGAGAAATAACAGGAGCAAAGATACTATATTGTAAAATAATTTATCAGAAACAAGAAAAATAAACCCTGCCACAGCACAGTATGACTACACAGCACCATAGATTTTGAGGGCTGACACACAGTAAAGTGATAAAGATGATGACTGAGACTTTACACAAACACGATTGGTCAGGAGGCCTGTGGGAGGAGTTCTCACACTCTAGTCACTGTGAGAACCCTACAGGGAGGTCTCTATGCTCACAGTAAAGCTCTAGGGTGGTAACAACTCCTCCCGTCACCCCCTTTTCCCTCCCATAAACAGCTCTCCACACTGTGCTGTGTGTGCAAGTGGGCTGCCGTGTCTGCGTGCACTGAGTCGCAACCCTTTGTTTTTCCTGAATAAATCCCTGTTGGTGACAAAGCACCTAATCAATACTGTTTTCCAATGGGCAAAAGAAACTTGTATCTTATAATAAAGGTACATAAAACAGGTCCATAGTTACATTTATGAGCTAAAAGTAAAGAGAAAAGTTAAAAAGAGAAGTAATGCAACTAAAAGTAACCTGGAAAATAACTTCTTTCCCATCATTTTGTAGATGAAATAAACTAAAGCTTCAAAAGGACACATGATTTAGCGAAGGTAACAGTGTTACTGGTACAGTTAGGACTAGTACTCAGAGTTCCTGACACGGATTTAAGCTAAGTGCTACCCTAAATGTGAATTATTACAGGGAGATATACACATCAGGCAAATTAAATACAGCACGTTGCAGCCACATCACTTCAAAGAATCATGTTAAAATTCAGCCCACAGTAACAAACCACACTTCCAAAACCCCAAACTCAAGGAGCGGTATTCATTCATCACCTCTTTTGTCTCCTCAGATAGTCCAGAACAGAAAGCATCCTTCTCTGTGACTTTTTGCCCAGGCAACACGGGGAGAAGTGCTCTGGCTCTGACAAAGATGCTGCCTCTCAGTCCCAGGTGCACTTGGTGAAGCCCGTTCTTCCTTCTGTGTGTGTGCCTGTCTCCCTCTGCACTATGGAAGGGTCCAGTGGGCAGTACCGAGCACGAAGTTGGTTCTTAATAAATTTGTATAATAAATGGAATGTAATGGCATTCTTTTTCTTTTAAAAGAAACTATTGTACTTAATAAAACTAGGAAATTAATTGTGATTTATATTTTCTTTCTGAAGAAGACTAATGCATTGATTCAATAAGTACTTATCAAGGATCTTCTATGTTCTAGGTACCTTATACAACAACGAATAAGACAGACTATTTGAACCATCTAGAACTCACTAACTTTGCATCCCTCTATCTTAATGGTCTATGTGGAAGCACCTGGCAATTTTTCTGATTATCTATTTGTCTAGTCTACTCTTCCCAGAATTTCACATGGACCTTGTCTAGTATATTCATCATTATGTCAAATGCCTGGTACGTAAGAAAGTTTCAGTAATTTTGTACTCTAGTCAAAATACAACAATTTTCATGAAAATACTTGAGACTGAAAGGAAAGTATGGCAACTTAAAAGAGAAGGCCTTAAAGTTATTGGAAAAGTTTATTTATGTGAAGTATCATTCTCCTTGAATGCCAGATTAAGTAACTGCTCTCATAAATAAAGTATCATTAAGTACTCACCTACCTTCTACCAGTGTATTATTCAGGTAGGTCAGCATTATGAGGGTCCTCTGAAGTTTTTATCTTCACTTACCTCAAAGGCCTTGGGGTAACATGTATCTTTACTAGGGTGTGTAGCTACCTTCGAGAAATCTACAGGGCCCATTTTCCCCAAGCAGCTTTCAAAAGCCTCTACATGTAGAATTTATACTTTGGTAGAGTTACAACTAAGGGATTATACGAAGAACAGAAATTTCCTAATTTCCAAAATATAATCCTGTTCTGTCATTGTTCGAGAGTTGTGTTTCTCAAATATATTTCATAAATTAAAGGAGCTACAGAATTTTGTATCATTTCCTTTATAAATCATCCACCTGGGCAATATTTTCCCCTATATTTTTTTATTCAAGGGATATATTATTTAGTAACAGAATATACATAATAAGGGTGAAAGTTTAAACATAGCCACACTATGAGTGTCAACAGTCTTTAAAAACTGACCATTTTACAAACAAACAAGCATAATATAAACAAAGACACTGAATTTGAGATCAGTCTGACAGTGTCCAGAGTGGGAGGGGAGGGAATTTCAGGGGAAAAGGGGAACGGTTTAGAGCAACAAGTATAAAGGACTCATGGACAAAAACTATGGGGGGTGGAAATGGGAGGAAGGTGGGGAGGGCTGGGGTGGTGGGCTGGGGTGGGGTAAAAGACAGAAAACTGTACAATATCAACAATTAAAAAATACTGATTAAAAAAAAAACTGACCATTTTAAAGGTGTTATGTATATAAGGACCACAAACCTCACTTCAGCAAAACCTCACACATACACAAATGCACACATGTGCACACATGTGCTATATTTCCCATGAGTGTTCTTACTACCCAGATGAAAACAGAACATTTTCTGCATGGCACATGTCTCCCTCATGCTTTTTCCCTGACATGGTGGAATTGATTACAATATGCCCACATACTCCATGATAGATAGTTCTCCTTTCAAAAGGAGAAGCTCAATTACCTCCCTCTTAAGTGTGAGCTGTCCTTAATTACTCCCTTCTAACAAAAAGAATGTGTACAAATATTTTAGCTCCTGATTAAATTTATCTACAAGTATTTAATTCTTAGATGCTATTATAAATTAAATTGTAAATGAAATGCATTTCCTCTTTGGACTGTTCACTGCTGGTGTACAAAATCATGACTGAATTTTGGGTCTTGATCTTCTATCCTGCAACTATATTATATTCATTTATTTGCTCTATTCAGGTAGCTTTCTTATAGATTCTCAAGGATTTTCTATGTATATATAATTATGTCACCAGTGAATAGAGATGGTTTTGCATCTCCCTTTGCAATTTGAATAATTCTTATCTCTTTTTCCTGTTCAATTGCTCTGGCTAAAACTTCCGATACAGTGTTCAATAGCAGTAGTAAAACTGGGCAAACATTTCACATTTCTGATTTAGAGGAGAAAACTTTCAATCCCTTACCACTAAGTACGTTGTTAGTCATGGGGACAAAGATTTCATCCACACAGGAAAGCCACTTAGGGTTCTTGTAGCAAATGCAGTTTGTCCCCAGAACCATTAGCACTAGGCACAAAGGGGCCCATTTGTTGGTTAAAGAAAACCTCTAGGGCATCATAGGTTCTGCTCCTCGGGCTGGGCCTAAATGCACAGGTGTGTTCTACTTGTGAAAATTCTTGAAGTTATGTGCACATGGTCTGTACACTTTCCTGGTGTAAGATCTATTGCAATAAACAATTTACAAATAGAGAGTATCCCACAATGAGACTCCCAATGAGAAGGAAGACTCCACTGAGAGGTAGTAAGGTCTGTAAAGCAGCTCTTGTTCTTTCATTTTTCTTAGCTGAAGCATGTGGTCATGACATCTTCAAGTTGATTTCAATGCGACTTTTCTCCTCTGTCTTCACCAAACCTGGATACCTGCCTCAGTCATGATATTGGCAGTTTACCTTTCATTAGGGTGCCCCAAATGGTAAGAGTAAAGGACTTGAATACAGTTTTAATATTTGTCTTTAATCCAGCAGTTCAAGTCCTCATTCTTATTTCTGTTATATGCAAGCATATAAAGTACCCATCATTTATAATATATACCAGAATTCACCTTATTTACAACTTTGCTATAAATAGGTATATCTGATTTTCCTAAATATTTATGGGGCATAATTTTCAAATGGACAATTACGCACATGTGTAAGTGAGTAACTTTTTTTCTTCATATATATGAATATAAATATACACATGTACATATATGAATATCTAAGAAGGAAAAATATGAGAGAGGGTGACTCTGGGATACTTGAACTAAATAGAAATATTACTTAGCTAGCCTCTCATATTTCCCCAATATTCTAAATGACAGACGTTTACTGATTTTGAAAATACTATGAAATGACCACTCACACAAAACACTCAGAGCTCACAGTCACTCAGCCAAGGAGTGTACCTACAACTTCCCTTTTTTCAGTGCGAGTGGACACCATCCTGGATAACGGCCACCAGCTGACCACGAGCATCACCATTGTGCCATCTCGTGGGTTATCTAGGAGCAGTTTTGAAAAAAATTAAACTATAATGGAGACAGCACTTTTCTTTACAATATGCTTACATATTAAATTTATCTGATCAGAAAGCTGAAATAAAATCTTTCGAAAAGGTTTTAAATCATGAGCACTTCAAAAACATGAAGCAATGCCAAGCATATCCTCTAACCATAATGCTTTGAAATTAGAAATCCACTGCAAAAGGAAGTGGAAAAAACACAAATATGTGGAGAATAAACAACAAGCTACTAAAAACAGGTGCATCAAAGAAGAAATAAAAGGTGAGGTCAAAATATATATAAAAACACAAGAGAATGGAAATATATCACATTGAAATATCAGTTTAAAAAAGTTTTTTTTTTTGAAAATGGCCACAATGAGCCTGTTTATTTTTTTTTAATTCTTGTTTATTTTACTACAGTTGTGCCAGTTTTTCCTTTTTTCCCTCCTTCCCCAGCCCACCCCACCACCCCACAGCCCATCCCCACACAGTTACCTGTGCCCATGGGTCTCTCAGACGTGTTCTTTGACTAATCCCCTCCCCTTCTCTCCACCACTCTCCCTCCCCCCTTTCCTCTGGCAGCTGTGGGTCTGTTCCCTGTTTCCATGTCTCTGGTTCTGTTTTGCTTGTTACTTTATTTTGTTCATCAGATTCCTCTTAGAAGTGAGATCATATCAAACTTTAGGGGTGCAGAGGAAGTGGTAGTAAGAGAGAAGTTTATATCCTTATAGGCTTATATCAAGAAATGAGAAATCCTAAGTAAATAACCTAATATTGTATCTTAAAGAACTACCAAAAAAAAAAAAAAAGGAGCCCAAAGTCAGCAAAATAAAAGGAATATAATAAAAAGTAGAGCACCCCTAGCTGAGCAGCTGGGTAGGTAGGAGTGTTGTCCTGTACAGCAAAGGGTCATGGGTTTGATTCCCACTCAGGGCACATACCTTGGTTGTAGGTACAATCCACAGATAGGGCACACAAGGGAGGCAACAAGTCAATGTCTCTCTCATGTCGATATTTCTCCTGCTCCCTGTGTCTCCCTCTCTCTCTCTCGAATCAATAGGCATTCCCTCAGGTGAGGATTGGGAAAAAAATAAAAAAGAAAAATTAGAGCAGAACTAAATGAAATAGATAGCAAAAAGACTATACAAAACATTAATGCAACAAAGAGCTGGTTCTTTGAGGAGATTAATGAAATTGACAAAACTCTGGCAACAGTCACTAAAGAAAAAAGAGATAAGACTCAAGCAAGATCAGAAATGAAAAAGAGGTTACCACAGACACCACAAGAAATACAAAGGATCATACGAGGATACCATGAAAGACTCTATGACACCAAATTCAATAATGTAGAAGCAATGGATCAGTTCCTAGAAATATATAACCTTCCTAGACTGAATCACAAAAAACTGGAAAATCCAAATAGACCCATCAACCATGAGGAAACTGAGACAACAGTCAAGAACTTCCCCAAAAGTTAAAAGTCCAGAGCCAGATGGCTTCAGTAGTGAATTACATCAAGCTTTCAAAGAAGACTGGATACCTACCCTTCTCCAACTCTTCTGAAAATGTGAAGAAGAGGCAGCACTTCCCAAAACATTTTATGAGTCCAATATAACCCTACTACCAAAACCTGAGAAGAATAACACACAAAACAGAAAACTACAGACACATATCTCAGATGAATACACATGCAACGTACCAGCAAATGAAATACTATGATACATTAAAAAGATAATATTCAATACAACACTGATCAAGTGGGGATCATTTCAGAGGTACAAGGATGGTTCCTACATATGCAAATAACTGTATGTGACATACTACATTGATTAACAAAATAAAGGATAAAAATTATATGATCAGAGATTAGGTGGGAGCTGTGAACATCAGTATACCTGCTGGAGGAGACAAACCACCAACAAAGGAATCACCAAAAGATAAATACCCAAGTACAACAAGGGAGTCCACACAAACAGAAGAAAGGACAAACCTAGAGCATCCAGACAAGGAGATCAAAGAGACCACACCACTGAATCCCATAGAAGTTCACCCTACAAAGACAGCTAGCAAAGTGGAATATCAGGAAGCACAGAAACAAACAAAAAGAGTCACCTAAAATGGGGAGAAAAAAGAAGACCCTAAAATAAAAAGGAATGGAAGACTCCCCACTAAAAGAGTTAAATGAAATGAAGTAAGCAAACTATCAGATATAGAATTCAAAATAATGGTTATAAGGATGCTCAAGGAACTCACAGACAACTACAAGGAATTAAGCGAGAACCACACAGTATGAAAAAGCAAAAAATAAACAAAAACCAGGAAGAAATGAATAATAAAACTTTGGAAATAAAAACATACTAGAAGTCATGATAGGCAGGCTGGATAAAGCAGAGCACCTAATTAGTGAGCTGGAATACAAGGTAGAAAGAAACACCCAGGTAGAGCAGCTGCACGAAAAAATGACTCAAACAATATGAAGATGGCTTAAGGGAACTCCAAGATAACATGAAACACAACAATGTTCGAATCATAGGAATACTAGAGGGAGAAGAAAAGGAACAAGGGACAGAAACCCTGTTTGAAAAAATAATGACAGAAAAATTTCCGAATCTGGAGAGGGAAAAAACCATGCAAGTTCAGGAAGCATAGAGAGTCCCAATCATGAACCCGAACAGGGAAACTCCAAGACATATCATAATTAAAATGCCAAGTTTTAAACACAAAGAGAGAATCTGAAAAGCAGTAAGAGACAAACAAGAAGTAACATACAAAGGGGCTCCGGTAAGGCTAGCAGCTGATTTCTCAACAAAAGCACTTCAAACCAGGAGAGAACAGCAAGAAATATTCCAAGTAAGGAAAAACAAGGGCCTGTAACCAAGATTACTCTACCCAGCAAGGCTCTCAATTAAAATGGAAGGCAAAATAAGGAGCTGCCAGACAAAAGAAAGCTGAAAGAATACATCTCCACCAAACTAGCAGTACAAGATTTACTAAAGGGATTACTGTAAGTAGAGAAAGGAAAAGGGTGAAAGAGAGAGGAACACAGTTACAAAGGGGGGAAAATCAACAAACACCTATCAATAACAACCTTAAATGTTAATAGATTAAATGCTCCAAACAAAAGACATAGAGTAGCTGAATGGATAAGAAAGCAGGACCCACACATATGCTGCCTACAAGACACCCGCCTCAGAAAAAAAGACATACATAGACTGAAAATGAAGTGTTGGGAAAAAATTATTCCAAGTAAATGGCCAGGAAAGTAAAGCCGGGGTAGCAATACTCATATCAGACAAAATAGACTTCCAAAAAAGGGCCATAAAAAGAGACCCAGAGGAACACTTTATGATATTCAAGGGAAGAATCCATCAAGAAGACATAAACATTATAAACATATGCATAATGCACTCAACATAGGAGCACTCAAATACATAAGGAAAATCTTGGAGGACTTCAAGAAAAATATTGACACCAACACTATTATTAACACCCCACTGTCAAAAATGGATAGATCTTCCAAACAAAATACCAACAAAGATATTGTGGCATTGAACAATGTCCTAGATCAAATGAACTTAGCTAATATATAAAGAATCTTTCATCCCAAAGAAGCAAAATGTACATTCTTTTCAAATGCTCATGAAACAGTTCAAAGATAGGACACCAAAAAGAGCCTCAACAAATTCAAGAAAATTGAAACCATATCAAGCATTTTCTGCAACCACAAGGGACTGAAACTAGAAACCACCCTCAAGGAAAAAAAACTTAAAAACATTCAAATAAATGGAGATTGAATAGCATGGTATTAAACAATGAATTGTTTAAGAATGGGGTTAAGGAAGAAATCAGAAAGTTTCTGGAAACAAATGAAAATGAACCCACAATAGTCCAAAACTAATGCGACACAGCAAAAACAGTCCTGAGGGGGAAGTTCATAGTAATACAGGCCTACCTAAAGAAGATAGAAATATCTCAAATAAACAACCTAACCCTACATCCACAAGAACTGGAGGAACAACAACAAAGATAGCCCAGAGCAAGTAGAAGAAAGGAAATAACCAAGATGAGAGCAGAATTAAATGACATAGATGCAAAAAGAACAATTCTATGAATCAATAAATCTAGGAGCAGGTTCTTTGAAAAAATAAACAAAAATCTACAAGCCTTTAAGCAGACTCATCAAGAAAAAAAGAGAGAGGATCGAAATGACCACAATCAGAAATGAAAGAGGTGAGATTACAACTGATACTACAGAAATACAAAGGATTGTAAGAAATTACTATGAACAACCATATGCCAAGAAATTTGAAAACCTGGGTGAAATGGACAAATTTCAAGAAAAACATTATCTTCCAAAACTCAATGAAGAAGCAGAAAGCCTGAACAGACCAATAACAGCTGACGGAATTGAAGCAGTAATAAAAAAACTCCTGGCACACAAAAGCCCTGGACCTTATGGTTTCACAAGAGAATTTTACAAAACATTTAAGGAAAAGCTAACCCCCCAACCTTCACAGACTATTCCAAAAAATCTAAGAATACAAAGACTCCCAAACTCTTTTTATTAAGCCAGCATCATCCTAATCTCAAAAGTAGTAAAGACACAACAAAGAAAGAAAACTACTGGCCAATATCGCTGATGAACATGGATGCTAAAATCCTCAACAAAATATTGGCAAACTGCATCCAGCAATACACTAAAAAGATCATACACCATGACCAAGTGGGATTCATCCCAGAGATGCAAGGATGGTATAATATTTGCAAATCAATAAACATAATACATCACATAAACAAAAAGAGAGACAAAACCCGCATGATCATATCAATAGATGCGGAAAAAGCATTTGATAAGGTACAACACCCATTATGATAAAAACACTCAGCAAAGTGGGAATAGAGTGAATATTCCTCAACCTAATAAAGGCCATATATGAGAGACCTACAGCTAACATCATACTCAATGGGTAAAACCTAAAAGCTTTCCCACTAAGATTAGGAACAAGACAAGGACATCTGCTTTCACCACTGCTATTCAACATAGCACTGGAAGTCCTAGCCACAGCAATCAGAAAAGGAAAAGAAATACAAGGCATTCAAGTTGGAAAGGAGGAAGTAAAACTGTCATTGTTTGCAAATGACATGATAGTATATGAAGAATATCCTATTGACTCCACCAAAAAACTACTTGACCTAACAAATGAATTTGGCAAAACAGTTGGATAGAAAGTCAATATTTGGAAATCAAAGGCATTTTTGTATACCAACAATGAAATATCAGAAATAGAAATCAGGAAAAAATGCCATTTGATATACCAACAAGAAAATAAAATACCTAGGAATAAACCTAATCAAGGAGGTAAAAGACCTGTACTCAGAAAACTACACAATATTGAAGAAAGAAATTAAGGAAGACACAAACAAATGGAAGAATATACCATGCTCATGGATTGGAAGAATTAACATCATCAAAATGTCCATACTACCCAAAGCAATTTACAGATTCAATGCAATACTTATTAAAGTACCAATGGCATATTTCACAGACATAGAACAAACACTTCAAAAATTTATATGGAACCATAATTGACCCCAAATAGCTGCAGCAATTTTGAGAAAGAAGAACAAAGTAAGAGGGATCACAATACCTGGTATCAAACTGTATACAGGGCCACTGTAATCAAAATAGCCTAGTACTGGCATAAGAACAGACACATAGACCAATGGAACAGAATAGAGAGCCCAAAAATAAACCCAAGTCTCTGGTCAATTAATTTTTGACAAAGAGGGCAGTAGCATAAAATGGAGCAAAAATAGCCTCCTCAACAAATGGTGTTGGGATAGCTGGACAGCTACATGCAAAAAAATAAAACTCGATCAGCAACTTACATCATACACAAAAATAAATTCAAGGTGGATAAAAGACTAAAATATAAGTCGTGACAACCATAAAAGTCCTAGAGGAAAACATCGGCAGGAAAATCTCAGATATTCCACACAGCTATATTTTCACTGATATGTCCCCTAGAGTAAAGGACATAAAGGAAAGAATAAACAAATGGGATCTCATCAAAATAAAAAGCTTCTGCACAGCTATAGAAAACAGCACTAAAATGAAAGAGAACCAACTATATGGGAAAACATATTTGCCAATGATATCTTGGACAGGGGTTTAATCTCCAAAATATACAAAGAACTCACACAAATCCACTCTAAAAAGACAAACAACCCAGTTAAAAAATGAGCAAAGGACCTGAACAGACACTTTTCGAAGGAGCACATACAATGGGTCTAGAGACATATGAAAAGATGCTCAACATCACTAGCCATCAGAGAGATGCAAATTAAAACCATAATGAGATATCACTTCACACTGGTCAGAATGGCCATCATAAACAAATCAAGAAACAACAAGTGTTGGAGAAATTGTGGAGAAAAGGGAACCCTAGTGCACTGTTGGTAGGAGTGCAGACTGGTGCAGCCACTGTGGAAACAGTATGGAATTTCCCCAGAAAACTATACATGGAACTGCCTTTTGACCCAGCAATTCCATTGCTGGGATTATATCCTAAGAACCCTGAAACACCAATCCAAAAGAACCTATGCACCCCAATGTTCATAGCAGCATAATTTACAATAGCCAAGAGCTGGACACAACCTAAGTGCCCATCAATAAATGAATGGATCAAAAAACTATGGTACGTTTACACAATGGAATACTATGCCGCAGAAAGAATGAAGGAGCTCCTACCCTTTGCAACAGCATGGACGGAACTGGAGGGAATTATGCTCAGTGAAATAAGCCAGGTGGTGAAAGACAAATACCATATGATCTCATCTTTAGTGCAGCCTAATTAACAACACAAACAAGCAAGCAAAATATAACCAGAGACATGGAAAGTAAAAACCAACACACAGTAACCAGATGGGAGGAAAGAGGGGATAATGGGGGGAAAGGGTGAAGGGTTTTCAGGAACAACTATAAAGGACACATGGACAAAACCAAGGGGCAGTGGGATCAGGGGAGGGTAGGAAAGGCTGGGGTGGGGGGAAAAGGCAGACAACTCCACTCGAACAACAATAAAATAAAATAAATTATATGATCTTATCAATAGGTGCAGAAAAGACACCTGACAGGATACAACATCCATTTATTATTATAACACTCAATAAAATGGGTAACAAGGAAAGCACCACAACCTAATAAAAGCCATATATGACAAACCCTCAGTGAATATCCTACTCAATGGTGAAAAGGTAAAAGCTTTTCCTCTAATCTCAGGGACAAGACAGGGATGTCCACTCTCACCACTAGTATTCAATGCAGTACTACTGGAGGTCCTAGCCAGAGCAGTCAGGCAAGAGACAGAAATAAAAGGCGTCCAAATTGGGAATGAAAAAGTATACTTCTCACTTTTTGTAGATGATATGATTCTTTATGTAGAAACTGTAGAGACTCCATCAAAAAACTGTTAGAAACAATAAAACAATATAGTAAAAGGGCAAGTTAAGCAACCAAAAATCCATTGCATCCCTCGTGCATCCCACTCTTGCATGAGTGGGAACCCGGACAGACCTCCCAGTTAGGGGCAGCAACAAGAAGAAGTGAGATGGGGACCACCTTGACTTGTGTTCAGCTCCCACAAAGAAAAGCTGTGCTGTGGTGTATCTGACCGGCTTCCGCAGGGCAAGGGGGAGTGGAAGAAGGCAGCCATGGAGATAAAGCAGCGACTCAAGCAAAACAGAAGCAGTTCTGAGAGGAGGGCCACTGGGAGAACTTGCAGAAGCCTACAGCATGAGAGAGAAGTTGTTTTAGGATGGGAGGACCTGGACTGGCTAGTGACAGCAAAGTCAGAGTCAGTGCAGTGTGACCACCCAACCACACAGTTACCATGGTCACCATCAGTGACCTGGACTGCCTTGCCTGAGCAATGGGTTGGCTGGATCTGAGGAGGAGGTGGCATCCATAGAGAAGCTGACCAAAGCCTTCCCCAGGAAGTCCGGGGACCCCCTGCTATCCTAGGGGATCTCCTCTCTCAGGGCATCTGCATCAGTGCTGCACACAGTAGCAAAGAGTCAGGAGGAATCATCTTCAACAGGCTCCGGACTCCAGTGAGAAACCGGGAATGCTATTCACCAGCAAGACCCAGCACTGGGGGCTGAACAGTGAAGCCCTGCACAACTCACTGCACAGAGTGAGCCTGAGACCCAGGCCAGGTCCCAGCCCAGACTGCCACAGTCTGCCCTGTCTCTGCTTGGCTGTCCCCACAAGCCAGCCTGCATACAGGTCTAGGGCTTTTATCCCAGAAGTAGTGTGGTATCTGATGGAATACTACTCCACCATAAGAAAGATAAAATACTGCCAGGGATGGATCTTAAGAATAATCACACTAAGAGAAATAAGTTAGACAAAATGTGTCAAGAACCATATTATTCCACTTATATGTGGGATGTAAAACTGAAAGCAACAAATAAACAAGACAAACAAATAAACAAAAACTCATAGACACAGTCAGTATGGTAGTTACTGGAGGGAAGGGTATTGGGGGGGATGGTTAGTTAAGGGTAGTGGGGGCCCAGTATATAGTGACAGAAGGTTGGACTTGGGGTGGTGGGCACACAACGCAATATACAGATGATGTGTCATTGAATTGTACACTTGAAACCTATATAATTTTATTAACCAGTGACACCCCAATAAATTTAATAAAATAATAAAAAATAAGATGAAAGAAATGTACTTGAAATTGCCTATAATAAAATGACATAAAAGTGATCGGCAACATTTAGCAGATGGAGATAAAAAAAATCTTAGGTTGTATAGAAAAGTTAATACCTTAGCAAAATTACAAACAGAAAAACAAAAATCATTCAACATTTACTAGAAAAAATTTTAGAGCATGCTTTTCTTTTTTAACCTCTAGCATTCATTCTAGACCAGCACTGGGAATAGAACTTTCTGCAGTGATGAAAATATTCTATAATCTGCACTGTCCAATGACAGCCACTTAGCTGTTTGTTACTACTGAGAACTTGACATGTGATAGTACAATGGAGAGAGCAAGTTTTACATTCTATTACATTTTCATTCATTCACATAGAAGTAGCTACAAACAGCTAGTGGCTGTCTTAAACAAGGCAGGTCTTGACCGATAAAATACCCAAACAAACGAAAATAAAAGATAGAGTGCTTCATATTTTTTATATATGTAGATCACAAAACAGGTGCACTAGAAACTCTGAATTCAGATGGTTAAAACCAAAATGAGTCTTAAAAAGTACTTAGCATAAAAGGAGCAAGATAGAAATATGAAATTAAAGGGCACATAGGATGATGAAAATCAACACAGAACTAGGAAGAGATTGCCCCAAGGACATAGTATAATAACCCAAACTCTAATGAACATAACATGTTTTCTGAGGTTAAACAAAGCTGGAAACATGCATACATATGTGTGTATAAGAACATATGGACATACACATAACACACATAGTTAAATGATGTTTAAGATGAGGCAAATTTCTTTTCTCTAAATAAGCTGGAAAGAAGAAAAAAAGAAAGGAGGAAGTTGGAGCATTAGGCAGACACAGATTGCCTTGTGTGCCTGGGTCTAAGGAATTCATGTTCCTTTCAGGCAGCAGGAAGCTAACACTTTTTAAGCAATAGACTAACAAGACCATGTTTGGTTTGGAGAAATCCTTCTGGCAGAGGTGCAGGATGGATAGAGTGGGAGTAGTGGAAGGTGAGGACACCGTGAGGAAGACTTTTGTTGTTAGAGGAGAAACAATGAGGGCCTGAAGTAAATGATGAAGGTCTAAGTTCATTGCAGTTAGGCCCAGAGCATGAATTTATAAAAGATTCTTTTGGAAAGGAATGGGTACAAATGATCTGCCTCATGAAAATTAGTACCCTGAGCTTTGACCAGTAGGGCTCAGTTGGTTAAGCATCATCCCCAAAGCCAAAGGTCACAGGTTTGATTCCAGGTCAGGGCAGACTGGGAGGCTGCAGGTTCAGTCCCCGGTTCTGGGCATGTGCAAGGGCAACCCATTGATCTCTCTCTTTCACAACATGTTCTCTCCTTCTCTTTCTCCATCCCTTCTCCTCTCTCTAGAAAAAAAATTTTTTTTAAAGCTACACTTTAAAAATAAATAAAGAAAATAAAGTGAAATAATTACCCTGAGATGCTCTCATCAGCTCCATCATCAGATCTTTGTGTTCTTGGGGTTGTCTTTGGAGATCCTTCAGTCCTTCAAGCCTTGTCAACAGAAGGGCAACAGAAACACTTACTGAGAGAAAATGGCTAATTTCGTAAAAGAGAAATTAATTAAAAATGGAATTGCTTTTGACATTTATTGGTTAGGTCTATGAACTAAAACTTGAAAAACATCAGTAAGCTCCTTTGATAAACACTGACTCGTCTCACTATCACTGTCAAACACATTAGAAGTAAATGTTTTCTTCCATTTCAAATCCTACAATGTCTTAATTTAAACTCTAATAGACTCCCTCATGATAGCACCACTAGACTTTAAGAATGTTATGGCATAGTCAATTAGAGAGAAAAGCTTAAATTTCTATTTATTTAGTACTGTAGCTGTAGTTTTAGATCTTAACATATGTATATTTTCATATTGATACATAGCAAAATATAGAGTATAATTTTAAATATAATAAGATTTATAAAGGAAGTATACCTGAACATAATTTTGAAATTCATAAAGATTAAAACAGAACTAAAATTTCAAAACTCTTTAAAGTGTTAAATATCTATAATTCAAACATTGAAATTTCCTTCAAAGGATCAGATGGTAATTTTGAGATATTAATGGAGATTATGCATATGAAAATCAAGCATATATTGTATCACCTCTTCAATAGTTAAATTCAAATGTTTATCAAGAAACTTTGATATTTATACTTTTACTGCAATGCAAGAAATTATATTAAGATTCAATTTCTTATTTAGGAGGGTTGAACTCATGTTGTCTTTTCATCATAATTTTTTAAAAGATTTTATTTACTTGTTTTTAGACAGAGGGAAATTGAAGGAGAGAGGGAAAGAAACATCTATGTGGGAGAGAAACACTGATTGGCTGCTTCTTGTATTGGGCCTGACTGGGAACCAAACCTACAACCCAGGCACATGTCCTGTCCTGGAAAGGAACTGGCAACCTTTCGCTCTGTGGGATGACGCCCAGTCAACTGAGCCACACCAGTTGGGGCTCTTTTCATCATAATTAAAAAACCATCCAATAATCAGTTTTTCACATTCAGAGCATTAGAGATTTGCAAAAGGTACTAGTGCCTGTCTTTTCTAACATGAAATAGTGAGATGATGGAATAATTATTACCTCCAAAAGTGAAAAAGTTCCTCTATTGTAGTTGATTTTCTGCTGAGTAATACATGAATCCTTAAAGACAGCACAATGAGGAAAAGGATCTAAAAGTTTAATAATGATCTAGAGGTCTCCATTATCCTTGTCACCTATCACTAAATATTTCAATAAGCCCAATGCCTAAACACAATCTAAATAGAACAAAGAAAAAGGAGAGAAATGCCTTAACTATATTTTAAAGTAAAATAACCAAACACATTGTAATAAATGACAACTACTCTGCTAGCTAAATTCAGATAAAATATTTTAATTTCTTCTAAGATATCAAGCTATTACTGTTTCTGTGTTTTCGAATAATTAAAAAAACTGTTAAAGTGCTACTACAGGATGGGCATTGAGGTGTAAAGATGCCAATATTACTAAAACATTTAAAGTACTATCTCAAACACCATCATAGTATCATACTGGTGCCAACTGCTATCTCCAGTTTTGACTACTTCTGCACTTCACCAGAAAGACAGAGGCTATCAGGATATTTATTAGATCAAAATTACAAGGTTTTCAGTAATTAAGTGTTAACAATGATTAAGTTACTGAGAAAGTTTTTGCATAATTTTTCAAAAAATATTTTCACAAGTATGAATTAGAACAATGACACACAGAACACTCAGCTCTTCCCTAGAACACTATACACAAGTATTTCAAATATCATTTTGAAGATGATTTATAAAATCACCTGTTCCTGAACCTCCATCTGATCATCCACAAGGGGTATAAGTGTGCCAACAATAACAGGAGGACAATTTTCTGAAGTAAGTTACTTTAGAAAATGATACCTTAGTAACATCTTTACAGTAAGTTACTGCTATGCTGCAAATTTGGCTTACTAGGGAGAAGCTACGTAATGACACATCAATACAATGTTAAAGTCTGACGTAGAAAAAAACAATTAAATTCTAGGAACTACTTTGACATAAACTCGTTCAAATGTCATTTTAATTCAGCAGCTCTAATTCTGACATGGCTTGACATAGAAGTCACTTTCCTATCCAATTCCTTAAACCTGAAAAAGAGAAGTGGCATCAGCAAAATGGCAGCTTATCTCCCCTGACAAGAACACAGAAAAACAAGCAGAATTATGAGTTTGTTTCTGTTTTGATTGTTCATTTGTTTTTGGATTCCACATGTAAGTAAAATCATACATTTTTCTTTCTCTGTCTGACTTTAACATAATATCTTTTAGGTTTACCCATGTTGTCACAAATGACAAAGTTTCTTTCTTTTTACAGCTGAGTAACGTTCCTCTGTGTGTGTGTGTGTGTGTGTGTGTGTGTGTGTGTGTGTATCCCACGCCTCCTTAATCCGGTCATGTGTCGATGGACACTTAGGTCACTCCCATTTCTTGACTACTGTAAATAATGCTTCAAGGAACATAGGGGTGCATAAATCTTTTTTGGATCTTTTCAGATCAATATCCAGAAGTAGAATTGCTGTGTCATATCATAGTTCTATTTTCAGTTTTTTGAGAACTCCCCATACTGTTTCCCATAGTAGCTGTACTAGTTTACAGCCCCACCAACAGAAACAAACTGCTGGTCACCAGGAAGTGGGAATAGAAGACCAGGTGCACAAGGAGAAAGGGATGAGGAAGTACAGATTGCCAGTGATGAAAATAGACATGAGGATGTAAGGTACAGCACAGGGAATACAGTCAATCATATTGTAATAGCTGTATATGGTGTCAGATAGGTACTAGATGGATCAAGGTGATCATTTCATGTGGTACATAAATATCTAATGACTATATTGTACTATTCGAAACCAATATAGTATAGTATGTGAACTGTAATTGAAAAATAAATTTGAAAATTTTTAATAAAGAATGCAGCAGCTCAGCAGCCTGCCATGAAAAGATCTCTAAGAATAGTAGAAAATGAAAATCATTTGTATTACACAGTAATTTGTTTTACAAAAAGCACTGTCAGAAGTACTTCGTTAGAACTCCGTAAATAGTCCAACTTTACAGCAATCAAGCAGTGATTTAATTAAGAAAACAGACAACTTAAAAACTATAGAAAAGCTTTGTGGTGATTCCCCCTCCCCAGATTGGCCGTAGTCATGAAATCTGCATTCCCCAATTTCCAATGTGGGATCCTTGTTATCAGGTCTGGAGAGAACAGAGCAGACCTCATTTGCTAATTCTTGTGTATGTCTGTTCTAAACCTGTCTGAGAGCTACCTGAAGTCTGGAAAAGCTCCAGGCATTGCTTGAAACCATTACACGGGCTAACAAACCACAGCTGCCTGGAGCAAGAGATTATTGTTGAGGCATTTGATAGATTGCCTAATGCCTGGGAGGAAAAGTTGGGGAGAGAACTTTCTTGAGAAATTAGAGCACTCAAAATCGCCCATATATTTGGGGAATTTAGAAGGCCACATAAATATCCAAGGTAAGAGCGTGCTCAAAAATTACCTTTGCAGACACAAGCATTCATTTTGGGCTAGTCCCTAGGAAGAGTGCAAGCTTGGCTAAGTGCTGAGGGAGAGTCCTAACAGCCAATCTGCAAAGACTTCGAAAGGTTTGCTCTCTATTTTTCTGCCTCCTGGTATTCAAGGAAATCTCTGTCAAAACACTCCCTGTACATAGGTTAAGGAAGTCTTCAGTGACCACCATACCAAGAATTACATTCTCTGTAAAAACAGTTGAGCAAACTCATGAAACAGATGGACTACTATAGCCTTCAACAGTCACAAAAAGAAGTCAAACCCTGTACAAGGGGAAAATCTGATTTCCACAGGTACAGTGTAACAGTCAAATGTTCCATTTTCAAGAAGAACATCACAAGGCATCAGAAAATTAGGGAAGAAATTAGGAAAATATGTCCCATTCATAGAAATAAATATACTGACTGAAACAGTTTGGAGCAAGTTCACATAATACAGTCAAAGAATTCCAACAACTGTCTTGAATATGCTGGAAGAGCTTAGAGACCAAGGAAACTGAAGACACAGCATACCAAACTTGTGGGATACAGGAAAAGCAGTGCTGAAAATAATATGAAGCGTAAATGCTTACATGAAAACTAAGACTTGAGCCCTGGCTGGTGTGGCTTAGTTGGTTTGAGTGTGATCCCTTAACTGAAAGGGATGATTGCTGGTTAGGGCACGTACTGAGGTTGTGAGTTCACTTCCTGGTCACAGCACAAACAGGATGTCACCAAATGATGTCGCTCTCTCTCCATCTTCCTCTCTCTCTCTAAAAGGCAATAAAAAATATCATCCAGTGAGGATTAAAAAAAGAAAGAAAAAAGAGTTGAAGAACACTATCATACACTGAAAAAGAATTAACTCCAATATTTCTCAGACTCTTCCAAAACAGAATAGAAGGGGACACTTCTCACTCATTTGATGAGACCGGCATTTCTCTTATTCCAAGACCAGATAAAGACCCCACAGGAAAATTATAATATCCAATACTCTTTATGAATATAGATGAAAAACTTCTCAACCAAATACTAAGAAAATCATTCTGAAGCATAGGAAAAGGATTATATACCATAAGCAAGTAGGATTTATCCCATGAATGCAAGAAGAGGTCAATACAAGAAAATCACTCTATATAATAGATATTAATGAAATAAACTTAATTATTGATTACCACAATAAATACAGAAAAGGCACTTAACAAAATCTAACACCTTCTCATGATGAAAACACAGAAAAACATGAATAGACAGGAACTTCCTCAACGTGATAAAGGGAACTGATGAAAACCCCACAGTGAACCACGTGACCAATATTGAAAGACTGAAATATTCCCACTGGGATCAGGAACAAAAGGATGCCCATTTTCATCACCACTGTTCAATACTATACTAAACTTCTAGCCAGAGCAATTAGACAAGAAAAAGAAATAAAAAGGCATCTAAATCTGAAAGAAAGAAGTAAACTACATCACAGATGGCATGATTCCATATATATATAGTCTCCCAAAGGATCCTCCATAAATTTACTAGTGGTAACAACATACACACTGGGCAAATTTGCAGGCCAAAGATCAACATACAAAAGCAGTTGTGTTCCTATACTCCAGCAACAACCATCCATGAGGAAAATTAAAGCTCAATTCTATTCTCAATAGCATCTACAAGAACTAAATACTCAGAAATAAACCTAAGCAAGGATGTGAAAGACTTGTACATTGAAAACTATAAAGAATGGATGAAAGAAATTTAAAATGTCTAAATAAAGAGAATGCCATCCTGTGTTCATGGATCAGAAGACACATGATTGAGATGTCAGTACTGTCTAAATGAGTACATATTCAATGCAATTTCAATCAAATTTCATCAATCTTTTTACATATATACAAAAGCTGGTCCACAAATTCAAATTTAATTGTAATTACATGTGAATGTAAGGTGCCCCAAAATAGCCAAAGCAAAGATGAAAAACGACAAATCAGAGGACTCACACTTTTGATGTGCCCAGAATATGTGAAAAACTTTTAAATTAAAAAACCCCAAATAACTACATTTTTTAAGGGAGATAGAGATCTGAAGATTCTGCCCCAAAGAAAATATATGGATGGTAATCAGCATATGAGAAAATTCTCATTAGTTATTCAGAAACTACAAATTAATGCCCCAAATGAAATACCAATGTTCACCTATTGGAATAGTTCGCATAAAACACCATTTTGAAAATCATCAGATCTTTCATGGCATGTGAATAAACAAACTGGGATATATCCATACAATGGAATACAAGTAAACAATTAAAAGTAACACACTATTGATTTAAACATGACCGAATCTTAATAAACTATTCTCAGTTCTTCTATAATATCAGTTCTAAACAAGTAATTGTGCCCCTGCTTCCCTGGGGGGCTCTGCAGCCCAGGCAGAAGTACCTGTGCAGCGCTAAAGAGGGGAGGGGTCTGCCAGCTGAGGGGGAGCTGGGGGAGCAGGGCCCTGGCCCAGCCACCAAACACAGGTGGCAGGCAGCTCTGGCATCAGCACCTGTGAGAGGATGCCGTCCTGCTGGGTCTCTTCAAGTCACAGCTGTGTTAGGTAATGTGGGAGGAGAGAGCAGGCCACCCCACTGCTCCAGATCCTTACCCATTCTCTCTGTCTCCCTTCGTTTCTGCAGTTGCCAGCTTCCTTCGGTCTGGAAAGAGACGAAGATTCCTCCTTCAGATTTGCCTGGACCACCCCTTCATCTCCAACCTCCTTTCATAGACAGTACAACCTCTCGGACCCCAGCGAAAGGAGAAGTAGATTTGAGAGTTTCAGCCCTCTCTTCGCCAGTCTCTGGCCACGGAACGAAGCCTGTGCTGTGACGCTGACTTGGGTTTCACGATTTTCTTTGCCAACGCCTCGCAGAAAAAAGGCCCTGCATTGGGGCTCAAAGAAAGTTCGTTCTTCAGTAAAACCTCGGTTGATGATCCAAAGGTTTTCTGGCAAAGCGATGGTGGGGCCCCAACTGCAAGATTTTTCCTGCTAGAGACAGAGAGGAGGCCCCCAGAGGAAGCTACTTAGGTGGGGTGGTGTCCATGGGGGTGACATCTGTGTGGGAGGCAGGATTGAGAGCCAAGCCTGAGGACTTGCTCGTTGACAGGCCCGCACTGACTGCCCAAGTGATTGGTAGGCTGGTGGTCCTACCCGCTCCCGAGGTGCCCATAGCAGTGGCAGGGTGGCCGGGGGCGGAGACTGGGACGGACACCCCACTGGAAGCCGCGTTGCTGGTGGTGCCGAGCCCTCCGCTGGAAGGGTGGGCGCTGTGCTTGGGTGTACCTCCTAGGATGGGAGTTAACATGGGGGCAGTGGTGCCCCCAAGCACAGCGCTGTTCTGAGGGTTGGGGCCTGTGGTCGCTACGAGGGTGCCCTGGCTAAAACGCTTCCGGGAGCTCCGGCCCACGCTTCCCCCAAAGCCCTGAGTGGCTGTGCCAGAGGGACCGAGAGCAGCAACGGCTGGCCCGGTGTTGGCCTGTGTGCTGGCCTGTGTGCCCACGGTGGCCTGTGTGGTGCTGCCCAGGGCCGGCTGGCCTGGAGTAGAGATTGGGGCCTGGGCTGGGGCCACAGCCGCCTGTTTTCCACCTCTGGAGTCCGCGGGAGCTCCCGAGAAGAGAGCATGGGTAGGTGGCGTCGTGTCCATAGGGGTCGTGTCCATAGTGGTCGTATCCACTGGGGTCGTGTCCATTGGGGTGACATCCGTGTTGGAAGCAGGCTTGGGAGCCAGGCTCGTGGATGTGCAGGCTGAGGGGCCGGCACTGCCTGCAGAGGTGACTGGCAGGCTGACGGACGAAGGGGTGCTAGGGGTATCCACAGGAACAGTCCCTGCGGCAGGCTGCGGGGAAGACCGCAGGGGCTCTGGAGCGCCGCAGCCGGACATGGCCTCCGGGTCACCCCACAGGGCACTGCTGATGCGCTGCCAAAGTGCCTTCTTCTCCGCATCGATGTCTTCAGGTGTGACTCTGTAACCCACCTCAGGTGCTGGTGGCAGCCTGAAAGGGTCCCCTCGCCTTCGTGGCAGCAGAGGAAACTTCCGCTTTCGGGGCCTGTCACAGGAAGGTGAGCGGTTCCTGGAGGATGGTTTCTGACTGCGGGTGTCACCTGGGCCACTGTCAGGCTGGCTCTTCCTCTGAGATAACGGGCAACTGGAGGAGGGAGCCTGAGGGTCCTGCCGGCTCACTGTCTTTGTGAGCCTCTGGGACAGCCCGGTGTGGCAAGTGGCGGGCTGCCTCCTCCTCTCCACTGGCGGGAAGCCTCGAGTGGAGCTGTAGGAGCTGGTGACTGCGTTCCTTTTGTAGCAGGAACTCCTCGCAGAGGCGGGGGGTTTTCGGTGGCATTGGTCTTCTGGGCCCCTTTCCTGATGGGCCTCCCTCTCTAGGACTCTGGGGTCCTTCTCCTGTTCAGGCATCACTCTCCTTTGTCCACAGGCCCTCTGATAGCAACGCCTGCAGAAGGAGGTAAAGACCCCCAGGAAAAGGCACACGGCCTGGGGGATCCTCCAACACAGTCTCAGGAATGCTACAATAGGCCACGACTGCCAAATCTGCAGATGATTAGGGCAGCATAGAGGAGAATGGACAACGGGGTGCTGCTGGGGGACCAACTGGTGGGCGACCTGAGCACCACGCTGGCCCCCCGGTACCCAGGGTTGGGGATGGGGGCAGAGTCTGCCCAGGTAAGTGCCCATCGGGCACTTCGGTGAGGTGTGTCCTCGAACAAACAGGAACAAACAGCGAAATCGCAGCAAGCTCCTTCAATAGCCAACAACAGTGTTGAAAGCCAAGAGCCGACTGTTGGGCCTGTTGCTAGGATACACTCGGAACTCCCAGTTGGGGGGCGGGGGATGGGCAGGTGGAAGGCTTGGGGGGAGGGGTGTGCCCAGAGGACCCTCGAGGAACCTTAGATGCTTCCCCAACTCCAGCTAGGCAGGGGCAGGCGAAAGCCACCAAACTTCCGCCCCGCAGGGCTGTAGTCATCCTGGAGCCTCAGAGGCCTGATGGTGACCATGTTGTCCTGACTCCCACCGTGGCCTGCCCCTGCAGCACCTCTTCCACCTGGTGGTGCTTGACATTCTGCAAGGCCAGGACGTTGGACCACTGGCACTCCAGCCCCATCTGCAGAGGCCCTCCTGACACACCTGAGAGATGACTATGCCTTCATAGTCACCTTTTAAGGGGGTGGAGCCCTTGCAGCCAGTGACACTGATGCATTCCCTTCCCCCAAACCCTGTCTTCCACTCCATTGTACATGTCAGCTCTTCTTCCTCACTGCCAGAACCCTTTATCAGTAGGTTATTGGTGTTGGCGGAGGGCTCAGAGGCCATGGCCTCCTCCTCTTCCTCTCCCTTCTCCTCCTCAGACACTGACTGTTCTTCCTCCTGAGGCCAGGAGTCTAGAGTGAGTGTGAGTGCTGTGCCAGCCCCCAGGCCCTGCTGGACCATTGCTCTCTGGCTTTGTCCCCTGCAGCAGGGCCCCCTCAGCCTCAAGCTGGGCCACTTAGCTCACAGTGCTTCTAGTAGGGGGGCATGTGCCTGTGTCTGAGCCTCTGCTTCCCTGCAAGCAGTGGTCAGGGGGCCTCCAGTGGCCCCTCCTCATTCAGGCCATCTTCTCTTGGAGGCTGCAGCAGCCTGTCCTCAGGGAATGTCCTTGTGGGGGTTCTCATTGTTCTCCCCTTTAGCCTCTTCGTGTTCAGCTGGTGCTGCTTCCTGCCTCTTGGGCACTTGTGTCTCAGTGGGTAGTCCTTCAGGCTAACCCTGAGAGGCTGTGCTAGTCCTGGCTCAGTCAAGACTCAGCTGCTCAGCCTCTTCTCCTAGGGCAAGGGAGACCCAGGGTCGTAACTGCAGGAGACTTCGCTCTGATGCTTTTCCACACCTCTCTTCATCCCGTAAGCTCCCTGGGAGAGTTGTGGTCCAACACTGCAAGCCCCACTTCTTGGTTCTTGGCAGCAGCCTCCTGGGCATCTTCACAATCTTGATGACGCTAATGGGCAGAGTAGGGCCTGGCTCTGGAAGGACTGCTGGACTGCCTGATCCTACAAGCTGGGAGGGGGCTGCTGGGGCAGCAGGTAGAAAGTGAGCACCTTTTCACTGCTCTGGGAGTTATCCTGGGTCTGGAACCAACAGAGATGGGTTCCAGTAATGTATTTTGATTTTTGCCTTTTTTTAACCTAGAGGAAGTTTACTTAGTTTGTGAAAATTCATTGAGCACTTTGATTGTGATATCAAAGATTTTTCCTTACACACATAATACTTTCCATTAAAAGTTGAAAGAGAAGAGGAAAGAGTAAAGGAAAAGAAAAGAAAGGAGACTGTTTTGAATATGTTATGAAAATTTCAGCATTGGCTCGTGGTTGCAGACAGGGTAGCTGAGTAATCTATCAAAAATCCAAATCTACACCTCCATACCCAAGTGCAGCCATTACATTGAGACTTCTACAGTGACTGTTCCATGACACCAAAATGCCCCAGACTGCTGCAGGAGCCTCCTAACATTCACAGTCACTGAACTTCATGGCTAGGCCTGTCCAAGGCAGCACTGCCTAGCACTCACTCTGAATCCTTAGATACAGACAAGGGAATCTCCTAAGCACAGGAAAAGCATAGCTCTTAGGGCATTTTAAAAAACTACATTGGCATTTATTGTCAACTCTTTTATCTGCCTGTTAGACTTTAATTCTCCATGATTTTATCTACACTTATTGAGAAAACTGGATGCATGTCTACTGCCCTTTTCAGGAATCCTCACACATACAGAAAATGAGAACTCAATAATACTGTGGAGGAGGTTATACCGATGGCTTTCCCCTTCCTCCATTTCCCCTTCTTCCTTAGTAAGAAGATCCTAATTTTGTAAATGTACCATAGTTTTTTGATCCACTCATTTGTTGAGGGGCAGAGAGAAAGAAGGAGCTCCTAATCTTTGCAACAGCATGGATGGAACTGGAAAGCATTATGCTAAGTGAAATAAGCCAAGCAGTGAGGGACAAATACCATATGATCTCACCTTTAATTGGAACCTAATCAAGAAAAGAAAAAAGCAAACAAAATATAACCAGATACATTGAAATTAAGAACAGTCTAACAATAGCCAGAGAGGAGGGGTGAGGGGACAGTGGAGAAAAGGGTTTTCAGGAACTACTATAAAGGACACATGGACAAAACAAGGGGGAGTATGGAAGCAAGGGAAGGAGGTGGGTTTGGATGGGGTGGGGGAGAGTGGTGCGGAGAAAATTCGGACAACTGTAATTGAACAACAATAAAGTAATTAAAAAAAGAAGATCCTAATTTTGTCTCAGGATAGCAGTGAGGTCATCTAAATTAAGTACTAATACATGACTATGTTTAGTAAGACTCATGGTTAATGTAGTCGCTTGTGATGTCAAGAGCAACTAATTAGCTTGCTTTTTCCTCCCATAGAAACATGTCCAAATATGAGTTCAGAAATACTTTAACAAAATGTACACTTCCAATGAACCTTATTTTATACAGCAACAGTAATTAAAAAAAGGAAATGAGATTTGGAATCCACTAAATGTAAAGTCCATATACCTGGAGAGGGATAAGGGTGCATGGATGTTCAAATATTCTGTACTTCACCTGTATCTTTCTGTCACATTGGATGTCCAAGCACTTGAGGTTCTATAATTGTCAGAACCATATACGCCTTTCAAATATTTAAAAACTTAGCATAGAATGAAAAACAAAGTCAAAGAATCATAGACTATAAAAAAGTCTAAATTTTTAATAAGACAAGCTATAAAAGGAATCTACTAGTGCTACTAGAAATGAAAATATGGAAATTAAAATTAAAATTAAACATTCATTTAATGAGTTATACCACTAAAGATAGATGAAAAAAGAAACATAGAAATGGAAATAGATCTGACATATTTTCCCAGCTCAGATATACAAAGAAATAGAATATTCAAAGCAGTGAAATAATAAGAAACACAGAATTGGAAGGTCTGATCATCTAATTTTATTCCAAGGGGAAAATGGAGAGAACGGAAGAGATAAAACATTTGAAGTAGTGACAGTCAAGATATTTATTTTATACTTTGCATTATAAGCCAATACTTCTTCTTTTTTATTTTATTGCTCAAATTGTTCCAGCTTTGGCCATTGGAAATTCTTCCAGTTGGCTCCTAGATCCCTTTGCTATAACCCCATCAGTGCAGGTTGGTGTTTGTTTTTTTATTCCATTCATTTTTGGAGGCACTACTAAATGCTGCAGGCTCATCTGGTTTCCTGCCCTAGTTCTAGAATCAGCCCTTTCTTTAAAAAGGAGGGCAGGATTTTTAAGATATTATTTTTCCCACTTTACAACTGAGATAATAGAAGCAGACTTGGCAACTCATTTAAGTTCCCAGAGCTAACCAATAATAAAATTAGTATAAGAATTCCAGGTTCTTTCCACTATATCGTAATTTTTATCTGCTCTGTAAATAAATCTTATTAGGTTATGTGCAGAAATTTCAAGTAAGCACAGACTTCCAAAAGTTCTTAGTATAGAATCCCAGTCATTTGCTGAGAATTGTAACATCTAATGATGTAACATCTTTGACATGTGAAATCTTTTCATATGTTTGTTGACCATTTGTATATCTTCTTTTCAGAAATGTCTATTCAAGTCCTTTGCTCATTGTTTCAGTATTTAAAAAAATTTTTTATTGTACATTTTCCATAACCATTTAGTCCCCTTATACCCTCCTCACCCCAGCAATCACCACACTGTTGTCCATGTCCACGAGTCCTTTTTCCTCAACCCCTCCACTTCCTAACTGCCCCAACCTAGCTGTTATCCTGCTCTCCATCTATGAGTCTGTCTCTATTTTGCTTGTTAGTTCAGTTTGTTCATTAGATTCCACATATGAGTAAAATCATATGGTACTTGCCTTTCTCTGATTTGCTTATTTCACATAGCATAATGTTCTCAAATTCCATCCATACTGTCACAAAAGTAAATTTTTCTTCTTTTGCATGGCCAAGTAGTATTCCATTGTATAAATGTCCCGTAATTGTTTTCTCCACTCATCTATTGATGGACATTTGGGCTGCTTCCATATCTTGGCGATTGTCAATAACACGGCAGTGAACAGAGGGGTGGCTTATGTTCTTTCAAATTAGTGTTTTGTGTTTCATGGGGCTTTGTCATTGTTGTGTTTTAGCAAGTCTTTATGTATCCTGGATATTAATTCCTTATCAGATATATGATTTGAAAATATTTTCCTCCATTTAAAGGATGGCCATGCACTTTCACTTTCCACAAAAGTGGTTAAGTTTGATGAGATCAAATTTTTTACTTTTTGTTGTGCATGTTTTCAGTGTCATTTCCATCAAGTTGTTGGCAAACCCAATATCATAAAGATTTTTCTCAATGTTTTCTTCTAAGAGTTTTAGAGTTTTACCACTTAAGATTAAGTCATTGATCCCTTTTGAATTAATTTTTAAATATGTGTATGGTGAGAATCCAAACTCATTTTTTGTATGCAAATATCCAGTATTTCCAGCACCATTTGTTGAAGAGGCTGTCTTTTCCCAATGAATTGTCTTAGCAATCTTATTGAAAATTGATTGACCATATATGTGAGGATTTATTTTGAGTTCTCTATTCTATTCCATTGGTGTCTGTCCTACGTTAGTGCCATATTGTTTTAACTATTGTAGCTTTTTAGTTAGGCTTCCAAGTCAGGAAATGTGTGTCCTCTAATTTTGTCCTTTTTAACCAAAATTCTTTTGGTTATACAGAGTCCCTTGCAATTAAATATGAATTCGAGGATAGGCTTTTCCATATCTTAGGAAAAAATTGGAATTTTTATAAAAATTGCATTAAAACTGGAGATTATTTTGTGTAGTATTGACATCTTGATAATACTTAGCTTCCTATCCATGAACACAGGATGTCTTTCCATTTATTTAGTTCTTCTTTAATTTCTTTTAGCAACATTTTGTGGTTTTCAGCATATAAGTCCTTTACTTTCTTAGTTAGATTTATTCCTAAGTATTTAATTCTTTTTGGTGCTTTTGTTAATGGATTTGCTCTAGTCACTTCCCTTTGAGATTGTTCAATGCTGATATACAGAAATAAAATCCGTTTTTGATTGTTAATCTTGTACCCTACAATTTTCCTGAATTTATTCATTAACTTTAGAAGCCACCCTGTGGATTCTTGGGACTTTCTAAATAATAAGATAATGCCACCTGTGAGTAGAAATAGTTTTATTTTTGAGTGAATTTTGTGTGTTGATTTTGTAAGTTGCAACTGTACTAAATTCATTTATTAGCTCTGTTATAGTAGCTTTCTTATAGATTCTCTGGGGTTATATATATAATTTATGTCACCTTTGAATAGAGATGATTTTATTTCTTCCTTCCATTTCAATAATTTTTATCTCTTTTTCTTGTTCAATTGCTCTAAAATTTCCAATATAATGTTGAATCATAATAATGGTAATGGCCGTGGTAAAAGTGGACAAATTTTGCATTTCTAATTTTGGGAGAAAACTTTTAATCTCTTACTATTTAGTATGATGTTAGTTGTGGGTACAAAGATTTTTGTGCTGCACAGGAAAATTACTTAGGGTTCTTGTAACAAATGTGGTTTGTCCCCAGAACCAGTAGTACTGCGGACAATGGGGTCAATTTCTTGGTTAAGGAAAACTTCTAGGGTGTTATAGATTCTGTCTCTTTGGGCACTAAAATGCACAGGTGTGTTTTGCTTGTGAAAATTCTTGAAGGTGTATACATATGATCTGTACACTTTCCTGATGTAGGATTTATTTTAATAAAAAAATTAACAAAAAGTAAGTATCCTAGATGTTAGACTCCCAATGAGAAGAAAGACTCCAATGAGAGGTAGTAAGGTCTGTAAAGCAGCGCTTGTTCTTTCATTTTTCTTATTTGAAGCATGCGGTCATGACATCTTCAAGCTGATTTCAATGTGACTTTTCCCTTCTGTCATCACCAAACCTAATCACCCACATTAGTCATGATATTGGCTGTTTACCTCACATTAGGGTGCTCCCAAATTAGGGTGCCTCCTTCATTATGGTGATAGTGAAGGACTTGAATACAGTTTTAATATTTAATTTTAATCCAGCACTTCAAGTCCTCATTCTTATTTCTGTTGTATAAAAATGATAAAAACTACCCATCATTTATAATATATATCAGAAGTTGATTTATTTGCAGCTTTGCTATAAATAGGTATATATGGTTTTCCTAAATATTTACCAGGAATATTCAAATGGTTATGTGCGGGGGACCCTGTCCTGGGCGCCAGATGTGGGGGGGCTCCGCCCTCAGAGCCCCATCCCTCCATCACGGATGAAAGTAAAAACTACCAAGACATCTTCTGCTTGGGGAGGAAAGGGGTCAAACTCTCAGAGGAGAATGACCTAGAGCCCCATCCTCACTAGGCTTTTATTGGGCTCAAATACACGGGAATACAGGTTTGTCAGGCGACAAGGATCAAACAATGGTTAACATTTCAAAGCAATTTGAGGGCTTAATCCGAGCCAGTGTTTGTCAGGAAGGAGGGTTGCCAGACTTTGGGAGACATACTCATTTCCTCCTGGGACACTTATCACCTCAGGAAGAGCACTCTTAGCAAAGCAGGTTTCACAGGACTTTAGGAATTCTTTCTTATGTCCGGATCACCCATGGAGCCAACCAGGCCAGGACAGGGCTGCACCACTCACCCCCACAGTTTCAGGCTTTAAGGCAATTAGGAAGCAGGAGACATCTCCCAGATGGAAATGAGGACTCGGGCTATGTCAGAATAGCCGGGGGCGGGGTGGGGGGCGCGAGGGTCCATCACATCCTCTTTGCTGCAGCCCCCCGAGTCCTCATGAGGCCTTCCAAGTGGTTGCGTCTCGCTTAGGTTGCCCGTCCCATGAGGAGTCTTACCCGTCATTGACTGCCAACCAAGCTATGGGGCCAGAGATGGGTAAGACAGAAGCAGTGCTCCTGCCAGGGAGATAAGCTTTGTCTCCTTAATAGGTCACATCCTTGTGACAGAACAGACCCAGATGAAGTGGGTCCCTTGGACTCTTACACAGCCCACCATGGGGTGAGGGTTACAACTCCTGAAACCAGGCTGAACGGTCCGCAACATGCAAACATCACAGCATATACTTAAGTAAACCTAAAAGGTATAGCTTACTACACACTTAGGCATGTATATCTATTGCTGACTGAAATGTCATTATGTGGCATATGTCTGTCTAAGCATTTAAAACTACAGTACAATGACTGGCCTGAAGAATTCATTGGAGAACTCAAACATCAGACTCAATCAAACAGAAGAAAGAAACAGTGACTAAAAAGGGGAGCTCAAAGGAAAATAAAGAATGAAAAAGAGTGAATGAAGCCTATGGGACTTATAGGACACCATCGAAAGAACAATGTATGCATTCTCAGAATGCCAGAAGCAAGAGAAAGGAAAACGGACAGAAAGTATTTTTAAAGATATAATGGCTGAAGACTTTACAAACCTGGGGAGAGGAACGGACGTCCAGAGTCATGAGGCCCACAGGATTCCAAACAGGTTTAACCCAAAAAGGGCTGGCTACACAGAGACACATGGTAATGACATTGTCGAAAGCCAAAGACGGAATGCAGCAGAAGAGCAAAACATCAGACCCACCCAACTGCAATAAGACTTTGGGCAGAAACTTTGCAGGCCGGTAGGGAACAAGTTGATATATTTAAAATATTGAAAGGAAAACAAATTATCAGCCAAGAATACTATACCTGGCAAAGCTGTCTCTCAGAAAAAATGACAGATGAAGACTTCCCCTCAAGAAACAAAAGCAGAGGGCATTCATTACCACTACATCTGCCTAAAAAGAAATACAATAGTAAGTTCTTCAAGCAGAAATAGGATGCTAATTAGCATCATGAAAACATATGAATATAAGTGTAATACTAACCAGCATTGGCAAATAGAGAGTCAAAGTCAGATTCTCCAGTATTGTAATGGTGGTATATAATTTAATGACAACTCTAGTTTAAAAGTTAAGAAGCAAAAATATTAAAAAGAACCATAAATATTATCATTGTTATTGAATAGATAATATAAAATTTATGTGAATTGAAACATCAATAACCTAAAATACAGGGTGTGGGGGTGGAAATGTCCAGTAAATGAAGTTAGTTGCTTAAAGGGTGTTATATTTTATGTAAGCCTCATGGTAACCAATAAAGAAAAACCTGTAGTAATTACACAAAATATTGTTATACATGAGTCTAACAACATTGTTACAAAAAGTTATCAAATCACAAAGACAGAAAGATAAAAAACAGGGAACAAAGCATCTACAAAACTGTCATAACACACCAACATGGCAAGAGCAAGACTTTACCTACCCCAAATTACTTTGAGTGTAAATAGATTAAAGTCCCCAGTCAAAAGGTGGAATTAATGACTAGATAAAAAAATTCAACAATAAACTGCAAACATGAAACTCACTTTGGCTATAAAGACACACACAGATTGAGAGTAAAGATGTGGGGAAAGATATTCTACGCAAATAGTAACCAGCAGAAAGCAGGGTGAACAGACAAAAGTAGAGCTTACACTCAAAATAGCCAAAAGAGACAAAGAAGGTCATTAGATAATGAGAATAGTATCAGTCCATCAAGAAGATATTTAAATTGTGAATATTCATGCATGCAACATCAGAGCATCAAAACATATGAAGCAAATACTAACAGAACTAACAGGAGCTATAAACAGCAATAGAGTAATAATTGGGGACTTTAATATCCAACATTCAACAATGGATAGATCATCCAGACAGAAAATCAATAAGTAAACAGATGATTTGAACAACATTATACACCACAGAGAACTAAGAGATATGTGTAGACCATTCTATCCAAGAAGAGCAGAATAGTCATTCTTCTCAAGCATAAACAGAACATTTTCTACAATAGAAAATATGTTAGGCCACAAAGCAAGTCTCAGCAAATTTAAGAAGGCTAAAACCACACCAACTGTTTCATAGCCACAATCATATGGAACTGGAAATCAAAAACATCTGGAGCTGTGACCAGGTGTCTCAGTTGGTTGGAGCATCATCACACACACCAGAAGACTGCCGGTTTGATCCCTGGTCAGGGCACATACCTAGGGTTCAGGTTCAATCCCTGTTGGGAGCATACAGGAGGCAACTGATTGATGTTTCTCTTTCATATTAATGTTTCTCTCTCACATCAATGTTTCTCCCCTGCCCCACCTTTCTCTGTCTCTTTCTCAAAATCAATAAACATATCCTCATGTGAGGATAAAAAAAGGAAATAAAGAATAATCCAATTTTTGAAAAAGGAAGGATACATATGACATGTTAACTGTCCTTACCCTAGACCATAAAACTGTGGGTAATTTTAAAAATTATATTAATTTTTCTATACTTTTCACAATAAATATGATTTTGTAACAAAAAGGCTATTTTAAAGAAAATAAATCAGTCAGAGCTTTAATGTAAAAATTCCGTCATATCTCTAACACAGCACCTACAATATTTGGCTGCACATTTGTCTCTTTTTTCCTTTGCTAGAATATAGGGTGTGTCTTGTTCACATCTATATTGCTAGTGCCAAGCGCTGTGCTTGACACAGTGGTAAAGCCACAGTTCACACCTAAGCAGTTGTACTTTAGATCTCCCACTCTACACCTTCAATTCTCAAGGACAGGGGCTGTGCCTTATTCATGTTTGCATCCCTGGTGGCTACCATGGCAGCTAGCACATAAATACAAAAAAAAAAAAAATCAAACAAAACTGCATTTTGAATTCTGGTAAAAAATTTAGGAATTTCAAAAATGACTAAGATCTGATCCAAAGAAGTTCATGACCTAGTGGGGTTGGGGAAATTAGTGGAATACTACAGTAATGAACTAAAGGGAAACTAACAAAGAGTTAAGTAGCTTATACTGAAACATTGGTATTAGAATGTTAAGAACCATTTTAAAATCTTATCTCTGCAGCACAGACTAGAATCTTCCTGGAGTTCACAGTTATATGAAAAACCAAATCAAATTAAATGAATGTTGACCAATATATTATTGGAACTCAACCTGGAAGATGTCTAATGGCAAGTTTTAAAATCTGGCCCAGGCTTTGCCTTATTTACTGGTTTACAAATCTAATCATGAACCTAATATGAGGCACACACTTGTATTAGGAGAGGAGATACAAGAAATAATGACTGCAATAAAGATGCAGAAGGTGTGCTGGTGGAATTTGTGGATGGCTTACAGAACTAAAGATTAGTTCATATGATAGATGGCCGAGTGAAGAATCAGTGATTCTATTATCTGGAACAATGAGCGAAACCAAGAAGATGACATTTTAACTATCAGAATTTCCATTGTATTTTGTAATTGTATTTTGTATTTTTCCATTGTATTTTGTAATTGTATTTTGTATTTTTCCATTGTATTTTGTATTTTGTATTTTGTATTTTTTAAAAGTCAATTGCCTAAGAAAATGATAACAATGATTGTTATTTTGAAAGACTCGGGGGTTTTAGATGGCCTGAATCAAAGGAGGGACTGGTCAATGTAAGCAGGAATCAGCACTGCTTATACTACATCTGGGCTACTGCATTTTGTTTGGGGAACAACATTTTAAGAGAGACACCAACAAAACAAAGACCACAAGAAGATGCACAAGAAGAAAGGGTAAAGAACTAGAACCATATTCAGCTTGAGAGCGAATTTGGGAATGTTGTACCTGGAGATCTGAAGAAAGAATATGACAGTAGGTGTGTGTCTATTATTTGTAATGTCTTGCACCAGGGAAAATAACTAAAACTATGAACAGGAGTGAAAAAAGAAGCAGTTGTGAGATCAGTATGAGGAAGCATTTTCTACTGATATAAACTGCCTCACATATACTGCCTGTGAGACGTGCAATGAAGCATGGAGCAGTAAAACAAGGTTTGATGCCACCTGTCAAGGGTCTAGAGATTACCGTATCAGGTGGGAAGATGAACTCATATAATGCTAAGCTCCCTTTCAAATTTAAGATCCTAAGAAAATCTGTCATCTGGGAGAAGATTAAAATATTTTAAAATTATTTTCAAATTTTAGAGAGGATCACACTTTCTTCATTTAAAGAAGATCCATCACAGCTAAAACTAAATGTAAAAACATTAAAACCAGAGCATGGTTATACCCATTCTTTATAAGAATTAAAGAAAGTTTTCTTTAAATTATCTCAATGCTCTAGCTTATTTCCATAATAGTATCTTAAACACAGTGGCGCTCATGTGATCGTTAACTTGATACATTAGTACATGCATTTAGTAATATGAAGAAGCACTTGTAATTGACATGAGTCAGTGATTTGGAATTTCTCATGCATTTTCAGCCCTTTGTAATATATAAAGCAAAGTATTCATTCTAGCTTTGTAATCTGTTTTTTTTTTTTTCTAAGCAAAGTCACCTAATAAAGAGTTCACCTGTATTTAGTCTGAACTAAATCTAAATCCAGGTCTAAGCCTCCTGGTGTATTTACTTTCATTTAGTCCTGAAATGATAAAAATGTAAACGTGTATGCATTGTTTATGATCAAGGAAACATATGGTGCACACCTTGTTTTTTAAGTTCATGGACTTTCTGCTTCAGCAAAGTATGTATAGAATGTGAGCTGTGACATTTTCTTTCCTCACGTTTCAAATTGTTCTTTCATTACCTCTCCTCATTCCATGTTTTTGTTCTAAGTTCATTTTATTCTAACTATGCTATAAAGTTAATTCTCATTTCAGTCTCTTATAATCTTCTTAAGTATTTCTATGTGTATACCCTTTTGCCTTTTGAAGTGTTATCTTAATATTTTTTTAATCAACTCAATGGCAAACAGGGTTATACTCATAGCCTTGGCTGGGACTGTTACATTTTAAAAGTCAAGCAATAGGAAGTCTGGTGACTGCAGCACTCTACCTCAGTGATACTAAATAAAACCAGAGACGAAAAAGATGGGACTGTATGACTCTCTTTTCTCCTCCTTCTCCCTCTTATCTTTTATTCTCTTTCCTGAGCTAGGGTAGTGAGGGTAGTGGCGGTGGTGGTGATGTGTGTGTTTATGTCTAGGGAGAGAGAAAGAGCAAAGAAAAGCAGGAGTTGGATAATATTAATAACTGTTGAAATGTATTCCGCTAACATTTAATTAAAGCAAAAGCACATAAGAGACATATCAGGGTTGAAATTAAAAAGGGAGAGGTAGATCTTTTGGACTGATTCATGGATTCCGAGGTTGCAATACTCTTAACAGTCCACATTTACAGCCTACCATAATGTTCAGTGGCACGCCCACTGCATTTCCAAGTAGGCAAGTTTCATTTATGGCACAGTCCCTACTACCTCTCCCCAGTCTCTGACCTTTCTTTCGCTAACTTCTAGACACTCAGCACCCTCATAAAGAACTCTGGTTTGCCAAAACATTCTGGTCTTCCCTGTTATCCCTTCATTCTGGCCCCAAATCAAATCTCACTCCCAGATTGTGCAAGTAGGTAGTTGGCCTGGTTATCTGATAACAATAATCAGGTAGATATGAGCCTTAATTTCTGTCCAAAAGACATACTTCAAAGAAGGGGTTTGGTAAGCCTAGGGGGTCTCTATGTGCATTTTCTGGTTCGTAAGTAAGTACCTTTCCTCAGAGTTCAAAAGAACCCCCAGAGCAACTGAAACACATTAATCTAACAGGCAAAATGTACATGGGAACACTTTTTTAAAACTGGGGTACATAGGTGAGTTCTTTCTGGTCTATTTAGATGAACCCTAATATACTATCATCAATCTAGAAATATCATCAGTCTTAAAGCCTCTCCCCACTTCCCTTCTCACTTTTGCAAATAATATAACTCAGTAGAATAAGGTATTGCTTGGGGGAATGAAGGGCCTGGAGGGCTCAAGAGCTAGTAGAAATTACACACACACAAAAAATAAAACAAAATAAAAATACATACATATATTATCTCATTTAAAAAGTTAAAACTATAGAAAAGTTGCAAGACTAATACAATGAACTGTCATACACCTTTTATCTAGATTTATCAATTTAACATTTTGTCACATCTGCCTCATCTATCTTTGCTAAACCATTTGAGAGTAAGTTACATGTATTGAAACATTTCATCCCTAAATACTTGTGTATCTCTTAATAACCACAGCACAATTATGAAATTCAAGAACTTTAACATTTAAATTATATTATTATCTAGTATAAAAGCCATATACTAGATGTAAATGTCAACAATTCTCCTGAAAATATTCATTTATAACATGTTTTTCCCAATTCAGGGTCCCACATTGCCATTAGTGGTATGTCTCCTTAATCCCTTAAATCTAGAACAGTTCTTCAGCCTTTCTTTGTCTTTCATGACATTGACATTGTTTTAAGAGTACAGGCCTTGGGTTGGGTAGAATGTTTCTCAGATTGCATTTTTCTAATCGTTCCTTTGTGATTAAATGCACAGTATGCATTTTTAATGGGGATACTACAGAAGAGATATTGTGTCCTCTGTATTTCACATCAGAAAGTGCATCATGTCATTTTATCCTATAACTGGTGACATTAACTTTGACCATTTTGTTAGGGTGATGTTTGTCAGACTTCTCCATCATAAAGGTACTATGTTTATCCTTTTGAAATGAATAAAAAAATCTGAGAATACTTTGAGGCTGCATAAATATCCGGTTACCCAGCAAACGTTCACCCAACGATTTTAACATCTGTTGAGGATTCTGACTCAGTTATTACTAATGGTTGCAAAATGGTGAGTTTCCTAATTTAATTGCTTCTATGTGTGTTAGTTCACATTCCAGTCAAGGAGAATTGTCGTTCTCCCTTTATATTTAAAATTTTAAGAATAACTATGCGCAGTTGATTCTTTTTAAAAATTGTGTTATACTTCATTCCTAATGCTCAAATTGTTGCACATCTAGTAAGTGAAATTACATTCAAGCTAGTTCCTATTTCCTTTTATTCCCAGAAATAATCAGTTTTTTAAATTAATTTTAGTATTTTTTCCTAGGGTTATATGTTTGTTTGTAAATTTTTCCAATTTACTTACATTTGATATTATTTTGTATTAGTTTTAGGTGTACAGCATAGTAATTAGACAATTATATACCTTACATAGTATCCCCTCTGCCGTACTTCATATTCCCCTGTCTTATTTCCTTTCGACATGTCCTCATCCTTTAAAAATCTTGCTTTATTGCACAAGATATTTCAAGGGCATTTAATATTTTTCTGCTCTCTTCCCTGGAATTAGCCATTTCTCCGAAGAATTTGATTCTGTTTGGTGGAGAATGGCATTTAGAAACCAAGATATGGAGGCACGTTAATATATTCAAAATATTAAAATTACACTGTAACTGTTTCCTTGGGAGACTGCTGTGATGTGCAGTCCTAACTCTAGCATTACCTGAGTGACCTTAGCAATTCCCTTCACTCCCCGGGGCTTGGTTCCTCATGGGAAAATAAATTGGAATAGATAAATATGCATTTCTTAACCTTTTCGGGATCATCGATACGTTTGGTAATCTAAAAACTATAGTCCCAAATTCCCAGAGAGGAGCTCAAGTAAGTAAAAGTTTGCGTATGTTTTAGGGGGTTGAGGCTTCCAGGCCCAGCTGAGGTTACACACCACTGCGTTAAGCGATCTTTAAGGTCTCTTCCATGCTAACCTTCTGTTAATCTATAAGCGACCGTGCTGCTGTCAGAATGATTACCCAGACATCGAACTGTGGAGGGATTTATATAGAAACCAAATGGAAAAGGGATACAAAAAAGGAGCTTGTGAGCCATGCATCGCTCGGCTACAGATCTCTGCCCTTGCCAAATTTAGGACACCCTGTGGTCACAGGTGAGCGGTTTTGGCTGGAATGTCCGGGGGTGGGCGGGGGACGCCGGTGTTAGCGAAGGAGACCGCGGGCCGAGTCCGAGTCGCAGCAACCCTCTCCGCTCCGCCCACCGGGGCTCGCTCTTGGCCTTAGGCTGGGAAGACAAGGATCCGGTCTGGCCGGGGGGTACCCTCGCCACGGGCAGCGGCCAGCCGGTAGGCAGAGCCGAGAGAGCCGGAGCGCGGAAAGAACGCGCTGTCCAGGTGCAGTCAACCCCTGCCTCCAGCCTCTCTCGCTCAGCTGACCTCCGCGCTGCTCCGGTCGCCATGGTGACCAATCTAGGCCCCGGTCCCGCCCCCACCCCCTGCCGCGGCTGGGTGACGTTGGAGCGCGTCAGCTGCTGCGCGCGCCTGGCCGGGCCCTGCGGGGTTGGAGGGACCGAGCTGAGGAGCTAGCTCAGCAGCAGTCCCCGGACCTCCAGTCCGCCGAGTTTAGCAGCGGGTTCCAGCCTGGTCATGGCGGATGGCCCGAGGCACTTGCAGAGCTGGCGGGTGCAGGCGAAGTTGTACGACGTGGAGGGCACACTGGGCAAGGGCAACTTCGCGGCAGTGAAGCTGGGCGGCACCGGATCACCAAGACGGAGGTGTGGCCCGGGGCTCGGCTGGAGCGTCTAGGGCGAGGGTTCGGGAGAGGAAGTGTTTACCGAAAGGGGCGGCTGCAGCGGGAGTTTGGGGAGATCGGAGAGGCCGGGTCGCTAGCTGAGGCGAGAGGGCCTGGGACGTGAGGACCCAGGAGGTGCAGGGGATCGGTGAGCGCCGAGGGGATCGGGGCCGGTCACTTGGACCCGAGTGTCGTGCGATGGGAAACCTGACCAGCCCGGACTTTGCCTTCCCTACGCCTGTCGCGTGGCTACTCGGAATTTCGTTCAGAGCTTTCCACCCTTAACGTTACCTGGTCTCAGGCCTCCGCTAGGGAGCCCAAGTTTCGCGTCCTTCAAGCTTTCGACTGGGAGAAGGGTGGGAGGGGAAGTCTCGATGCTCCTGGGCTGCGCGGTGAGAGACGTCGCCAGCCCTTTGGTGTGGACCGCCCGCACTCAGACTCCGGAGACCCGGCATCGCGTGTTCCTTGTGACCTCGGCGCCCCCTCGTCTCCGCGGGACCCGCGTTGCCGATAATGCCGGGACGGCCACTGCCCATCTTCTCACCTTCCTTTGGCCCCACAGTGTCTCTGATTTGGTGTCAGGCTAGTTTGATCTGGTGCCTGAGGTATTTTCCTCTCAACACTCCAGACAATGGAACTGGTTAAATTGGCCGTCTCTGCATTTGCACGGTTGGTGGGTTGGTCTTTACAATCCTGGGCTGTCCCTTAACCAGGTGTGTCTTTTGGCTGCGAATAACGCGCGTTTCTTAACCTGCAGCAGATTACACTATACTCATAAAGCCCGCAACTGCTTCCCGACGGTGAATTCAGCGTCCCCCACTCCTTTGCAGATTCTAATGCACCGCACATATTTTCTCACAAGTGTGTTCTTTCCTACTCCCCCCTCCCCTTTTTCCCACTGCCTCAAGCTGCTCTCTCTCTTCAGGGTCTCTACTTTTAGACGTGCAAATGAAACACTTTAGAAAAACGGCAGGAACAAAACCATTCTTTAGAATAAAATTAAGTGTTATTGACGTAGTCTGCTCTGCCTTATTGTAGTTCTGGAATTGCATCTTTTTCATTTTGCTTGTTTCCAGTTTTCATCCTTTTTATTTTTCCCCCATATTAGTGTGGATGTCCCTGAATATGGAATAACCTAGGACCTTTTTATTTTTCAGAATGGCAATGTACGGTGAAGGGCATTAGAAAACTTGAGTGATTTTCGTAGCTCTTTTTCTTAGAAGTTTTGCTTAACTTCGTTTTTGTTAAGGAATCCAATTCCAAAAAGAAAGGGTCCATGTGATTGGGTCATCCTCTCTTTCCCACTCCCTACTGATCCTGAAGCACTCACACAAGACATCATATTTTTTTAGCATCAGGACCAAGGTCACAGGTTTTCCTCTCAACAGATTTCTGTGTTATCAATTTAGATTGTAATGATAAATAATGTGACTATAATGAAATTATTTAATCTGATCCTAGCATTTTTAAAGATTTTATTTATTTATTTATATTTTAAAATTAATTTTTAAAGAGAAGGGATGGGAGGGAGAAAGAGAGGGAGAGAAACATGGATGTGAGAGAGAAACATCGATCTACTGCCTGTGGAAACCCAGGAATCTGACAGACCACCTGTCGCCTTGCAGGGTGATACCCAAAAATCAAACAAAGTGCACTTTACAGAGAGCTCCTACAGAACTGTTGAACTATATATTGTCATGTGGTTGAATTCCAAACCCATCAATTTATAACATTTTTTCTCATCAGCTCTTATCAGTATTAGTAGCAAGATTTAATTGTTAGCTGTTATTTATTAGGTGAATTTAGGTCATACAGTATCTAAGCACTGCTTAAGTGGGGGTCATACTGACACTTTGTTTTCTCATGTTAGACCTTTGTGTAAATTTTGCACACAAAAGGGAAGGCAGGTGATGGTGATATTCAGCTTCTTAATATGATACTTCATAAAAGCTTTGTAGTGTTGGTTTGTGGTTTATGAATTAGAGTAGCTAATTTTATAAAATTAGTATAATGGGAAAAGAATAATAGTGTTTAGACTGTTAAACTATTTCAGGCAGTAGTGGTTGCTAGTTTGCTAGCTATAAGTGTCCAGTATTATTTTACTTAATTTATTTTTAAAATTCTTACCCAAGCATATTTATTGACTTTTGGAAATGGGAAGGAAGGGAGAAAGAGAGGGAGAGAAACCAGAGTTAGTTCTTCCTTAAATGTTTGGTAAAATTCACCTGTGAAGCCATCTGGTCCAAGGCTTTTGTGTGTTGGGAGTTTGATTACTGCCTTACTTTAACTTGTTATGGTCTATTCAGGCAGTCTGCTTCTTCTTGATTCAGTTTTGGAAGATTGTGTGTTTCTAGAAATTTGTCCATTTCTCTCAGGTTGTCCAATTTCTTGGCATATAGTTGTTCATAGTAATTTCTTGCCATCCTTTGTATTTCATTGGTATCAGTTGTTACTTTTCTTTTACTTCTGATTTTATTTATGTGAATCCTCTCTTTTTTTTTCTTGACAAAAAGGTTTGCCAGTTTTGTTTATCTTTTCTAAGAATCAGCTCCTGGATTTATTGATCCTTTAGATTGTTCTTTTAGTCTATGTCATTTAATTCTGCCCTGATCTTGATTATTTCCTTCCTTCTACTTGCTCTGGGCTTTGTTTGTTGTTGATCCTCTAGTTCTTGTAGATGTGGAGTTAGGTTGTTTATTGGAGATATTTCTATCTTCTTTGGGTAGGCCTGTATTGCTGTGAACTTCTGTCTCAGAACTGCCTTTGTTGTCCCATAGGTTTTGGGTTGTTGGGGGTTGATTTTCATTTGTTTCCAGATACTTTTTGATTTCTTCCTTGATCTCATTGTTCACCCATTCCTTATTTAATAACACGTTAGTCACTCTCCATGTGTTTGAAAGTTTTTGAGTTTTATTCCTTGAGGTTAGTTTCTAGTTGCAATCCATTGTGATCTGAGCACCTGCTTTATAGGATTTCAATTTTCTTGAATTTTTTGAGGCTTGTTTAGTGTCCTACTATGTGGTCTGTCTTTGAAAATGTTCCATGTGCATTTGAAAAGAATGTATATTTTGCTTCTTTGGGCTGAAAGGTTCTGTATATATCAGTGAAGTCAATTTAATGAAAGGTGCCATAATATCCTTGTTGATTCTTTGGTACATCTATCCATTGTTGACAGTGGGGTGTTAAAAATCCCCTGTGATGACTGTGTTGTTGTCTATATCTTTCTTGAAGTCCTCCAAGATTTTCTTTCTATATTTAGGTGCTCCTATGTTGGGTGCACATATGTTTACAAGGGTTATATCCTACTGTTGGACTCTTCCCTTAAGTGTTATGTAGTGACCTTTGTCCCTTTTTGTGGCTTTTATTTTGAAGTCTGTTTTGTATGATACAAGCATTGCTATCCCAGCTTTCTTTTCATGTCTGTTTGCTTGGAATATTTTTTTCCATCCCTTCACTTTCAACCTTTGTAGATCTTTTGTTCTGATGTTGGTCTCTTGTAGAGAGTGTATATGCGGGTCATGTTTCCCATTCAGCTACCCTATGACTTTTGATTGAGGCATTTAATCCATTTACGTTTAAGGTTATTATTGATAGGTACTTATTCATTGCCATTATTTTACATACCTGTTTTACTCTCTTTCCTCCTTTTTTAATTTTTTATTTATTTTTAATTTAATCTTCATTGTATTTTTTTTCCATTACCATTTAGTCCCTTTATACCTGCCTCTTTCCAGCAATCACCACACTGTTGTTCATGTCCATGAGTTCTTTTCCCTTTTTGCTCAATCCCTCTGCCCCCTAACTTCCCCCACACTCCTACAAGCTGTCATCTGGTCTCCATCTATGAGTCTGCTCTGTTTTGTGTGTTAGTCCAGTTTGTTCATTACATTCCACATATGAGTGAAATTATATGGTATTTGTCTTTCTCTGACTGGCTTATTTCACTTAGCATAATGTTCTCCAGATCCATTCATACTGTTGCAAAGGGTAAAATTTTCTTCTTTACAGCTGAGTAGAATTCCAATGTGTAAATGTCCCATAGTTGTTTTATCCACTCATCTATGGATGGACTCTTGGGCTTCTTCCATATCTTTGCAATTGTAAATAAAGCTGCAACGAATATAGGGGTGTTTGTGTTCTTTTGAATTAGTGTTTTGGGTTCCTTCAGATATATTCCAAGAAGTGGCATCACTGGGTCAAGACAGATCCATTTTTAATTTTTTGAGGTATCTCCATACTGCTTTCCACAGTGGCTGCACTAACTGTGCAAAAGGGTTCTCCCTTTCTCCATATCCTTACGGCACTTGTTGATTTATTGATGATAGCCTTTCCGATGGAAGTGAAGTGGTATCTCATTGTGGTTTTGATTTGCATTTCTCTGATGATTAGTGACTTTGAGCTTCTTTTCTTATGTCTGTTTGCAATTTGTATGTCCTCTTTGGAGAAGTATCTGTTCAGGTCCTTTGCCTATTTTTTAATTGGGTTTGTTTTTTTTTTTTTTTTTTTGGTGTTGAGTTTTGTAAGTACTTTATAAATTTTGATGTCAAACCTTAATCAGAGGTATCAGTGAGTATGCTCTCCCATTCTGTGGGTTGTCTTTTTATTTTGTTGATGATTACCTTTGCTGTGTAAAAACTTTTTAGTTTTACTATAGTCCCATTTATTTATTTTCCTTTTGTTTCCCTTGCCTGGGGAGATGTATCTGATAAAAAAATTGCTATGAGCAATGTCCAATATTTTGCTGCCTGTGTTTTTTTCTAGGATTTTTATGGTTTCTGATCTAATACTTAAATCTTTGATCTATTTTGAATTTATTATTATGCGTGGTGCAAGAAGTTGGTCTAGTTTCATTTTTCTACATGTATCTGTCCAACTTTCCCCACACTGTCTATTGAATAAACTATCTTTAGCCCTTTGTATGTGCTTGCGTCCTCTGTTGAATATTAATTGATTATAAAGGTGTGGGTTTATTTCTGGGCTCTCTATTCTGTTCCACTGATCTATGTACCTGTTCTTATGCCAGGCCAGTACTAGGCAATTTTGATTACTATGGCCTTATAAATATAGTTTGATGTTAGGTAGCGTGATTCCTCCAAGTTTGTTCTTTCTCAGGATCTCTTTTGCTTTTTGGGAACTTCTGTGGTTCCATATAAGTTTTTGAAATATTTGTTCTACTTCTGTGAAATGCATCATTGGAATCTTGATAGGAATTGAGTTGAATCTATAGATTGCTTTGGGTAGTATGGACATTTTAATGATGTTAATTCTTCCTGTCCATAAACATGGTATGTGCTTCCACTTATTTGTGTCTTCTTCAATTTCTTTCATTGTCTTATAATTTCCCAAGTATGGGTCTTTTACATTCATGGTTAGGTTTATTCTTAGGTATTTTGTTCATTTTGAAGCAATTGTGAATGGGATTGTTTTCTTAATTTCCTTTCCTGTTACTTTGTTATTGAAATATAAAAATACATCTGATTTCTGGATATTAATTTTTTATTCTGCTGCTTTGCTGAATTCATTTATGAGTTCTAGTAGTCTCTTGGTGGAATCTTTGGAGTTCTTTATGTACAGTATTATGTCATCTGCAAATAAAGACAGTTTTACTTCCTCCTTTCCAATTCGGATGCCTTTTATTTCTTCTTGTCTGATTGCTGTGGCTGGAATTCCAGTACTATGTTGAATAAGAGATGTGAAAGTGGACATCCCTTCCTTGTTTCCAGTCTTAAGGGGAGTGCTGATGCGGACTCCATCCAGTGGGGTCCATTTGTTGTGGATGCATCAAACAAATTCACACTAACTACAGAAGTCCTGTGAAGAAAAAGGACTGGCATAACCACTCTCTGAGAGAGTGCCTCAACCCTTGCCTGGACAGGCTTTCTAATAACATATATCAAAAAAGCTTTTCATTCACTATGCGCAGGTTTGCTTTAGGTGATTTCTTTTTACATATAAAAAAGGAAAGGATGTTACTGATTACTTCTTACAGATTAACAAAGAAAAATTGTTGCAAATGCAAGGGAACGATAAAAGCGATTGGTCTGATTACACTCTGTCCTTGGGAGAATTAGCAGAGACTTCAGGAACTTGCTTTAAAGATACGCAGTAAGCATTTGCTTCTTCAATTTAGGGTGAGGGATTTTTAGCAAAAGCAAGAAGCCTCAAAGCAGCCTAGGTATAGTGCAGGCCTGGTTTCCCATGGGAAGGGTGATCCCTGGGTTTGGCTTCCTGTGTGCTGACTCCCACCTATGTGCTGACTCCCACCTATCATTTTTTCAATAGGGTTGGGCTACATTTGCCATTGCCAGGTTGATTGGTTCCCTGTAGAGTGCTTGTAGTTTTGCCCATAAGTATGATGCTGACAGTGGGTTTGTCATACATGGCCCTTTTATGTTTAGGTATGTTTCCTCTATTCCCACTTTGTATAGAGTTTTTATTATAAATCGGTGCTGGATTTTATCAAAAGCTTTTTATGCATCTATTGATACCATCATGTAGTTTTTATCCTTCATTTTGTTTATATGGTGAATCACATTTATTATTTGCAAATGTTGTACCAACCTTGCATTCCTGGAATAAATTGCACTTGGTCATGGTGTATGATCTTTTTGATATGTTGCTGTATTTGAGTTGGTAATACTTTTCTTGAGGATTTAAGCATCTACATTCATCAGGGATATTGCCCTATAATTTTCTTTTTTTGTAGTGTCTTTGTCTGGTTTTGGATTTAGGATAATGCTGGCCTCATAAAATGAATCTGGGGGTCTTACTTCCTCTTGAATTTTATGAAATAGTTTGAGAAGGAGAGGTGTTACTTCTTCTCAGAATGTTTGGTAAAATTCCCCTGTGAAGCCATCTGGTCCAGGGCTTTTGTTTGTTGGGAGTTTTTGATTACTGCTTCAATTTCACTAGGTATAACCTATCTGTTCAGATTCTCTGATTCTTCCTGATTTATTTTTGGAATGTTGTATGTTTCAAGGAATTTATCCATTTCATCCAGGTTGTCCAGTTTGTTGGCATATAATTGTTAATTATATTTTCTTTGCTTTTTTTTTTTTTTTTTTTTTTTTGGTGTCAGTTGTTATTTCTCTTTGTTTCTGATTTTATTTGTTTGGGTCCTCTCTCTCTTTTTCTTGATTAGTTTGGTTAAAGGTTTGTCAATCTTGTCTACCTTTTCAAAGAACCAGCTCTTGGATTCACTGATGTTTTGTATCATTTTTTTAGATTCTATTTTGTTTGTTTCTGCCCTGATCTTTTATTATTTCCTTCATCCTACTCACTTTGGGCTTTGTTTGTTGTTACTTTTCAAGTTCCTTTAAGTGTGGAGTTAGCTTATTTGAGGTTTTTTTTTTTTTTTTTTTTTTTTTTTTGGCTAGGCCTGTAATGCTATGGATTTCCCTCTTAGGAATTCTGTCCCTATGTCCCACAGATTTTGCAATTGTGTCCTCATTTTCATTTCTTTCAAGATATCTTTTGGTTTCTTCCTTGATCTCATTGTTGATGCATTCATTGTTTAACAATATATTGTTTAGCTTCCATGTCTTTGTGTGTTTTCAGTGTTCTTGTGATTGTTTTGTATTTTCATAGCATTGTGGTCACAGATGCTTGATATGATTTCAATCTTCTTAAATTTATTGAGACTTGTTTTGTGTCCTAACATGTGGTCTACCCTAGAAAATGTTCCACATGCACTTGAAAAGTCTGGTGCTTTGGGGTTAAATGCTCTGAAACTATCAATTAAATCCATTTGATCTAGTGTGTCATGTAAGGCTGCTGTTTCCTAGTTGAATTTCTGCCTGGAAGATCTATCCAGTGAAGTCAATGGGTGTTAAAATCCCGAACTATGACTGTATTTCTGTCAGTCTCTCCCTTTATGTCCATCAAGATTTGTTTTACATATTTAGGTGCTACTGTGTTGGATGCATAAGGTTTACTAGGATTATATCCTCTTGGATTGTTCCCTTTATCATTATGTAGTGCAGTGGCGTTGAACCTTTTGGCATTTCTGGGCCACACTAGAAGAAGAAGAGTTGTCTTGGGCCACACATTAAATATACAAATACTAATGAAAACTGATGAATAAAAAAAAGTTTTAAGTAAATTTACGATTTTGTGTTGGACCACATCCATAGCCATCCTGGGCTGTATGCCGCCCATGGGCTGTAGGTTGGATACCCCTGATAGTGTCCTTATTTGTCTCTTACTATAGCCTTGGTTGTAAAGCCTACTTTGTTGGATAAAAGTAGTGCTACCACTTTTTTCTCTTTTCCAATTGTGTGAAATATCTTTTTCCATTGCTTTACTTTTAGTTTGTGTGTATCTTTCGATCTGAGATGGCTCCCTTGGTGGCAGCATATGTATGGGTCTTGTTTCCCTTTGCATTCAGCTACCCTCTGTCTTTTATTTGGAGCATTTAAGCCATTTACATTTAAGGTGATTATTGATAGATATATATGTAGTGCCATTTTAATGTTAGATTGTTTTTCCTCTGCTTTTTTTCATTTCTTCTTCTTAAAGCAAGCCCTTTAACATTCGTTGTAGTACTGGTTTGGTGTTAACAAACTCCTTTAGGTTTTTCTTGTCTGGGGAGCTCCTTATTTCTCCTTCAATTTTAAATGATAGTCTTGCTGGATAACGTAGCCTTGGTTATAGGTCCTTGCTTTTCATCACCTTGAGGATTTCATAGCATTCCCTGAAATTTTTGTTGAGTAATCAGATACCAATCTAATTGGTGCTCCCTTGTCCATAACTCCCTGCTTTTCACTTGTGGCTTTTAGGATTCTCTCTTTGTCTTTAAACCTTGTCATTTTAATTATGATGTGTCTCATTGTAGACCTCTTTGGGTCCAACTTGTTTGGGACTCTCTGAACTTCTAAGACTTGTGTGACTTTTTCCTTCACTAGATTAGGGAAGTTTTCGGTCATTATTTCTTCAAATAGGTTCCCCAACCCCTTCTCCTTCTGGTATTCCTATGATGTGGATATTGTTCTGCTTCAAGTTGTCCCAAATGTTTCTTAGGCTCTCCTCATTTTTTTAAATTCTTTTTTCCTTTTGCTGTTCTGCCCAGGTGGTTTTATCTACCTTGTTCTCCAAAACACTCATCCTATCCTCACCTTCATCTAAACTACTGTTTATTCCCTCCAGTGAATTATTTGTTTCAGGTATTGCCTTTTTTAATTCTCACTGGTCCTTTTTTATGGGTATGTCTTTTTTCATGCTGTTTAGTATCCTTAATCATTACACTCAATTCTCTTACCTGATAAAGTGCTTGCCTCTATTTCATCTAGTTCCTCTGGAAAATCACTTCTTTCATTGGGGGTCTTCTTCTTTGTCTTCCCATTTTGGCTACTTTCTATTTTCCACCTTAGTTAAACTAATCAGTCATTAAACTGACAGTCTCCTGAACTACACACTGCGCAGCCTCCGCCCTGCCAGTTGTGCTGGGGTGGGGCCTAGAAATCCCCTTGCTGTCCACCTTTCTGATCTCTCTGCCCAGCTGCACTCAGTAGAAGCAAACCATGTCCTAAGTCCTTTACCCTTGCTTGCAAGGAAGATGCTGCAGGGTCCCTGCCCAGCAAGCCTCAGCTCCCCTTTTAAAAAGTTTCTCCAGGCACTCCCACTGCAGCACCGAGTCACTCTGGCTTTCCGTACACATCACCTCTCTGAAAAGCCAAGAGTCTCTCACAGTCACGGCTGGCCATGGTCTACCTCCTTTGCCTGACCCAGGTGAAGGTAGAATCCTTATCTCTCTCTGGAACCCTCCGGGTTGTCATTTGCTGCTGCAGCTGTGGGTGTACTGCTTGCTGTGTGTGTGCGTAGCCTGGATCCCCCAACTTTGTGTATATCTAAGTCACCACACTCAGCTGGGGTCTGGGGGTCCTTTGGGAGGGGAGGGAGCTGCAAAGCTGTGATTTCTAAGCAGACTCTGCAGCTGCAGGCACCATGCATGGAGTATTTACCCTTTAACCTATATAAGCTTCTTACTGCCCATTGTGAAGCATCTTCTGTGCTCCTTAGTTTCCAAACTTCATGTCAGCTAAGATTCCGTTGAATGCTCAGTTTATTTTTTGGAAGGTGAGCCAAGTTGGCGGCAAGAGCAAGTGGACTCAGCTTCCAGCTACTTGGCCGCCATCTTTCTAAATCTAGCCATCTTTTTTAATGCATTTTTCCATAGATGTGATCACATGGTAAGTCCACTTATATAAATTGCATCTCTTTTTTCACATATAGCCTGAACATTTTGCTTATTATATGTAACTTTATAAAACATTTTGAATAGTTACAGTGTTCTACCTTACAGATGAATCTTATTTTACTTAATAATTTTCTTGTTATTGAACATTACATAGTTTATAATGTTGACTTAGAGTAAATAATTTACAGTGAATAACTTTTTTAATCCTCACCCAAGGTCAAATCTATTGATTTCAGAGAGATAATGAGTGAGAGAGAGAGAGAGAGAGAGAAAGAGAGAAAGAGAGAAACATAAATATTGATGTGAGAGAAGCATTGATTGGTTGCCTCCTACTCCTACCGGGGTCCAAACCTGAAACCTAGGTATGTGCCCTGACTGGGAATCTGTGGCCTTTTTGGTTTACAGGGCGCTGTTCCAACCAACTGAGCCACACTGGGCAGTGCTGCAGTGAATAATTATTGTGTATGTTACTCTTTGCATTTTAAATTTTTTTAGGAAGGAAGAATTGAGGTTAAATTCCTAGAAGGGAATATACCAAGGGATATATGTTCAAATAGGTTCTTCTTCCCCTTCTGGTACCCCTATAATTTGGATGTTGGGACGTTTAAAGATGCCCTGGAGGTTCCTAAGCCTCTCCTCATTTCTTTGAATTCTTGTTTCTTCCTTGTTTTCTGTTTGGTTGTTTGTTTCTTCCTTCTGGTCCACTCCATTGATTTGAGTCCCAGTTTTCCTCCCATCTCTATTGGTTCCCCATGCATCTTCCTTCATTTCATGTATTGTAGCCTGCATTTTTTCATCTAATTTATGAGCAAAATCAACCAATTCTGTGGGCATCCTGATGACCAGTGCTTTGAACTGTGCATCTGATAGGTTGGCTGTCTCTTCATGGCTTAGAAGAATTGGCTCTGGGGCTCTGATTTGTTCTCCCGTTTGAGCTATTTTTGGTGGTTTTTGGTCTGGTCACGGCTGTTATCTAGTGAGGGGTGGAGCCTTAGGTGTTACCCGGTGCTGGGCAGTTGCTGGGTTGTGATGCTGTATGTGGGGGCGGGGTCCGAGAGGGAACAATGGTGCCTGCTCCGCTTTCTCCTGGATTCTAGTCCCTTCCACCGCTTCCCCTTCACCTGGATTATCTGTGCATGCGAATGTGGGACCACCTGGTCAGCCAGCCGCCTTGCGTGGCCTCACTGGGTCTGCACGGTTGCCACCCCATGCGACAGCCACCACCTGTGGGCCTGCCAGCTGCCTGCACACTTGGGAACCGCCAGCAACTGCCGCCTGTGTTCCCGGGTTTGTACCTCCACTTTTTCCTGCCGCGACTCCACCCCTCTTACCAGTCTGGATGAATGGTTGTTGGACTTCCAGCAATTTTTCTATTAGCTCTGATTGTTTTCTTGTTTCTAAATATTTGTTGTCCTTAATTTTGGTTGTGAGAGGAGGCACAGTGTGTCCACCTACACCTCCATCTTGGCCGGAAGTCAGAAATTTTCCTTTTGAACGCTCACAGAGGAATATTAATTTTTCTATTTCCAATAAATTCACTGAAGGTTATTTTAAATGCATTCATAACTGGGAATTAGAGAGTTGAATAACTTAGATAAACAACAACAAGGGGATCCTTCAGTTTACAGAGTCCCTTGTTTGACTGTTACTACCATGCAGATTTTTTTCTTAGGTACTATGTTCAGAAATAAGTAGGGAAGAGATGCAGAGAGTGAGTTCCCAGAAATTTAAGTTCATAGTTAACTTCAAAATGAACTATTGCAATACAATTCTTTTCTAAGTTGGGACTTTAGTACACCATTGGGGAAATCCCCAAATGCAGATTTTTGGTTGATGAAAACTGTTTTCTATAATGTGCTCTGTTTGCTCTCATAAACCCATAAAGTTCTTTGAGGTCTCATTTTTATATCCTGGGCATAATTCCAGGCATGCAACAGGTGCTCAGTAAATGTGTGAATAATCCACTCTTTGAAATAATGAAAAAATTGAACTTTAGTTAGAAGACCTGCAGTTATTTCCCAATTAATCACCGGGCTTTAGAACCTTTGTAAATTATGTAGTGTCTTTGAAACTCAGTTTCATCAATTCATGGGACTACTGCTTATTCCATTTAGTACCCAAAGTTGAGAAATAAATGACAAAACTTTTATTAAAATGTGTTAAAGTATTTTGTTAAGTAGTGCTGTGCGGTTGTGAAGGTCATCATCATTATATTTCTGAGAAGTACTTGGTAAAGAATCCCATTGTTAAGAAATTATCTAGAAGAGTATGGCAGAGAGCTGATCACCCAAAATCCACTGTTTCCTTTTCTTCCTGGACCTACAACTGGATTCTTTCTTGGCCCCTCTAGCATTTAGGTATGGTCACATGACTGAGTTCTAATTAATGGAGTAAACAGAAATAATTGTGCCATAAAAACCTCATATGAGGGATCCTCCAAGATTTTATCTTCTGTCTGTCTAGAATGGAGACAATGTTCAGGGGAACCAGGGAAGCTAGCCATTAAAGATAGGAGGTCTCCTTGTATTTTGTATGTCTTCGTGGAAGAGGGCCACCTTCTCACTTTTCACCCATTCAGTTTTGCTACATGAGCAAGAAATAAACCGTCATGTGTGAATAATTACTTTTGGGGTCTTGTTACTCCTACAACAAGTTAGCAAGAAGCATGCTAACACATGCTCCATTTTTTCTTTAGTCTTTTACCTTTTCCTAATATTATAGCTGCGATAAACAAGGGGTAACAATATAAATACATAGGTAAAAGACTATAGGTATAAATACATAGACTTGTGGTACATATATCTGTGAACCAAGATAAAATTGAGGAGAGAATTAGATAATTTATATTTTTTTCACTTTTTTAATTATTCAAGGCCATGGTCTAAAAGCATATAAAAGAGGCGATACCTCTTGGTAATGCCTTGCTTTAATTGGTATTTAGTATCCAGATTTTTTCTTTATCATTAAATATGATACTCAGTATACAAGGGAGGATACAAAAAACCCTCAACTTATTTACAAAAAATTGTGTATTTAGTCTTATGTTTAAACTTCAGTCACCTTCAAAGTACTCTCTATTTGATGCAATACACAGTTTTTGAATTCATCAATTTTGATGCCTTTTAATGCGGCTGCGGTTTTTTGTTTCACCTCATCCACATGGCAAAATGTTTCCCTTTGAGGATTTTTTTTCATTTGGGGAAACAAAAAAAATTGCTTGGGGTGAGGGTGGGGCACTGAGGTCATGCCATTTTGGTCAGAAACTGCTGAACCCTCAGGTGTGGTGCGGGCAGGTGTGCTTCATGAAAGGGGCAGATGCATTGAAAGAGTCTTCAGAAAAAATTAACTGAAGCTGAACACAGCCTCTCCAACAGCACCAGCTGCTACGCTAGTACAGATGGGTTCTTAGAACACTCAGTTAGTGGGGGAAGCCTGTACTACAGGGGTCCCACTGTCTAGAAGATAATTCTGGTTTTTTGGGGTGCCCCCTTATATTACATATAAGAAAAAATTTTCTTAATGACAGTAGTCATGCTGCAATTTTAAAAACCATAATTCCTTCAACTCCAGTTCTTTTTTCTATTTGTACCATATTTTGCTGGGTATAATGCTCACTTTTTTGCCCAAATTTTTGAGGGAAAAAAATAAATAAAGATGTGCATTATACGTGGGTATAATAATGGGCATAATAATCCCGTGTATAATGTGCGCAAAAACGTGGTTGCATATCACACACGGGAGTGTAGCATACGTGGCAAAATACAGTAGGTGGGTCGACCCATTTTGTTTTTAAAGTTTTTTGTTGGGCAGGGGTTAGTGGTACGCACTCCAGAAATTGTAGGACAACACATTTTCTTCAGAATACGTTTACGTTACCTTTTTAAGGAGTATTGAGGAGATTCAAGTATACACTTATTTTTTTGTCTGTCAACTTTTAGTTAAAGGAAAATACTGTGTTGTATTCTCTTTTTTAGCAAAGTTCAGCATTTCTTACTTTCCAGAATATTTTGATTTTAGAAGCAAAACACTAACAAACATAATCAAAATAGCTATCACAAAACTGTGCACTTTACTGCCTAGCTAAGAAGGTATCATCATCACTTTTCTTCTTTGGCAAAAGATTAATTTTACACTTTATGTTTGGTAATCTGATTTCTTTAGGAACTTGAGTTCTTCTGTGAGTTACAATTAATTCAAATCAGGAAACAAGCTGTGACAGCAAATTTGTAATAGAGATAAAGTAAGAAATAAACCTTACAGTAGAGATAACAGCAAAGGACAGGTAGCAGTAAGGAAAGAAGAAAAAACTAACTGTATAAACAGGAGTCTGAGGGAATTGACAAGCTGAGTCCTATTTTGTTGGGTACCTCATAAGAGTCTTGAACTATTATAACACATAATAATTAATATTAAAAATCACCCTGAAACAACATAAAACTAAATTGTGTTCAGAATATGTACATAGAATATGAAATACATTTTAGAGTTTCTTCAGAACTTGTTATAATTAAATTTGGGTGCTGTCTAATTATCTGAAAATTTTATTTAAGTCAGAGTGGTGTATTTCTTAACCGAATTGAAAATAGTAATTTTTTTAAATTAGGGGTTTTTGGTTGCATGAAAAAAAGTATATGATTGTTGATTTTTGATTACTTAGTTATTCACCTTGAAATGCAGTTCCTTCGAATTACTAACTTTGGAATGGTTTGAGTTCCCATCTAGTTATGACAGGAACAGGCCATATTTTTAAAAATCAGATTTCTTTAATGAAGTCAAAATTTAGTGCAATTACTAACATTTGAGTTTTTGCACTTTGATTTTGAAAACAACATTTAACCCAATTGGATCTTTTTGTGTAGAAGGATTTTGATACTTTATATTAGCTTTTTATTGGAAGGGTAGGTCTGTAATCTTTGGAACATATCACTTGCTTTTCAAAATCTACTACAGTGTCTTAAACAGATGTTTCAGAAATATCTGTAGAATGAATGAGTATTGAATTTAAACTAGCTATCATGATTGTCATAAGAACCTTGAGGCGAAGTCTCAGATGTCACTTATTAAAAAGATTCTAACTGGAAAATGTTAACCATTACATACTAACTGGATTTATTTGTTTATGGGATCCAGTTGGTGGTAAAAATTGTAGCTAAAGCTCAGCTGAGTGGAGTGAACCTTGAGCAAATCTGTTGAGAAACACAACACTGAAAATGCTAGGCCATCCTCACTTAATCAGGCTGTGTCAGGTATGACTTAGCCTTACAACTCTCCATGCTTCTCGCATTCAGCTTTCTATTTTGCATCATCATTTTTCTCTTTTATGTTAGTTTTTTCAGTGTATAGAAAAAGGATAATATCATGCTTTTCTTAAGTTGCATACATCCATCTTTCTATATTTAAATAAAAAAATTAGGAAAATAAAATCTACTATAGTAGTTTAATTTCAAGTTGTCTCTCAGATTGTAAGTTTTTATTTAAAAAGCTGATAGTTGTGTATTTGTGTTACTACGCTTAAACCTGCTGGGTTTGGGTGGTGGTATCACTAATGAGGACATGGGAGGTTTGCTTATTAAAAAATATACTGTTACTGTTTTATGAAATACAAGGGCCAAAAATAGTGTATTACCTAGTGACACACTTTGAGCCAAAATCATATATTTTGTTTGTGTTGTTTTATCAGGTAAAGTAATTGAGTCATTTTTCTTAAAAGCAACTTTATTAAGATATAATTTTTATAAGATGAAACTGCACCCATTTTAAGTTTATGTTTTTTAAAAGGAAGATTTTTCTCAGATTTTTAGAGAGTAATTCATGTTTAGGAATGGTAGTGTAATACTAAATGTTTATAATATTTTTATGTATTAATATGTAGAATTTTTTGTATTGCAAAACTAGTTTTTGAATTTCCTAATGTTGGCTTCCTGTCAAGATGGTAATGTAGGCAGACATGGCTTGCCTCTTTGCACAACCACATTGAAATTACAACTAAAATATAGAACAGCCATTACCCAGAAATGTCAGAAATTGAGTTGAATGGAAGTCTGACGACTATGGAATTAAAGAAAACACGTCCATCCAGACTGGTAGGAGGGATGCAGACGTTGAATGGGCTGTTCCCACACCCATGTGTGGTGGATAAAAATTTGGGAGGGATATTTCAGGAGCGAGGAGTCCCAGCCCTACACCAGGACCTGGAGGTTTTAGTGCCAGGAAGATAAGTCCCCACAACTTCCAGCTACAAAAAAACAGTGGGATTGAGTTGGTGGAAGAAACTTCTGAAGTCCCAAGCAGTTCCTCTTAAAAAACCCACACACAGACTCACATACCCACACTCACTACCTCTGAGCTCTAGTGCCAGGGTGGCATCTTGAAGGGCACCAGTGGCATACCGGGAGAGGCTGAAGTGTCTGGCATCAGGGCAAGCAGAGGCCATTGTCTTTGTTCCTGCCCTCCCCCATAGTCACTGAGCCTGCAGGCTGATACTGTATTGGAGACTCTATCAACCTGGCTAACGCAGTTTGAGTTGCCTTAGAGATCCCCCAAGCTGCTTTTCCATATGAATAACTGGTCTTGGCTCATGCTTCACAGCTTTCTAAATCCTATCAAACAAGCAACAGCTGGCCTCAGTGAGGCCCAAGCCAGGCAATAGCAGCAGCCTGATTAGTTTCACAAGCTTGGCTTTGCCTGGGAATCTCCAAGCCCAGCGTAAGTAGCAGCCTTCTCAGATTGCTTTATAGTTTAAGAAGGGTGGCCCAGGCAAAACACAGGTTGGGGCTGACCTTGGCCTGCACTACCTAGGAACCCCTATGGCCAGCACACCCAGTGGACAGCTACAGACCACTTTGGAGCACCATCACCACCCTGCCCCCTGCACACAGCTGATTTTCCATGGAGGGCGGAGGTTAGTGGTTGGTGGTCACAGCCAGTTCTTGCAGCTGACTGGTCTGTGTAAATCCCTCCCATTGACCTGTCCATAGCAACCAAGGCTCAACTTGGTGCTGAGCAGATTTTTAAATTTTCAGAAAATTTGCAAGTTGACTAAATCATGTTAGTATCTCAAAATTGGTGGTAGTGGTATATATGCTTCTGTAGTATATATGCCACAGAAGTTGGTTTACAAGTGAGGGTCTTTTTCTCCTCCTCAGAGACCTAGTACTAGTACCACTGTGGGCACAGTGCCATTGGGATTTAAGAAAATATTAGAACGGCTGATTATGTTAATTTTTTTAGATTTATCTCCTTGTGTGCATTTTTAATGTATAAAACATTTATACCATGGCAGAAGTATGTAATTTGTCTCTTTATGTATATATTCATAAATACATGTACCTATTTTTATGTACATTTGCATGTACATGTATAAGTACATACACATCTGTATTTGGCTAAACAACATTTTATTGATAGAAATTTGCAATTAAAGGTGTGGGGATCATTAGCATTGCCATTAGCTAAAAATGAGAGACTGTGGGGTGTCACCCAAAACAATTGCTGAAGTTCTAAAATTATAGGGGATCTCTTTGGTCAAATTTATACCAGAGTATTTCTTCAGTTAAACTTTTTAAAAAAAGTTCCTAAAGACGATAGTCAAAAGAAAATAATCACATTCTTAGAAGTCTCTGATGAACCATAAGCTAAACTCAGATTAATATTACCAAGCTTCACATGATAATTCTCTGTTTATTTGAACTAAATAATCAGTTAAATGATTTACTGTTTGACTTGTTTAGACCCACCATGTAGCTCTTAGCTTCGCAGTCTAATGGGGAATAGTTCTACACCTGCATGTGAGGGCAGGTTTATGTTAGCCTTTCAGTACACAGCAACTCCATTTGATGCTAGTAGCACGTGCCACATGTAAAATGATAAGAGTGTTACAGAGAAGTGATCTAAAATTCACTCCTTTTGAATCTTATAGGTTCATTTCCTTTTGGTGCAGCATAGTTTGAAAAATCAAGTTTATGAAAATGACAGACTTCCTTTCTGAACTTAGAAAAACTAATTTAAATAAAAGTATATAGCAGTGGAGTTATAAAGAAGCTTTTGAACAATGTTTTAAAATAATAATTCTATGGTACAATATTATAGTAGGGAAAATCATGGTGTGCTATATTAGCTAGGCTACAGGCCAAATAAACTGAGCTGTATTTTATTATCCTTTTCTTAATCAGAGTTTACCATGTAAACAAGGCTAAAAATGTTAGTGAGGAGGTGGTAAAAAGTTGATCTTCAAAACTCTTGTTACCTATATTAATATTTTTGAAACGTGAATGTGCATAATAATCACCTGGGGATTTTGCCGAGCAGTGCCACTGCTGCGGGTCTGTGGACGCCCTCGGAAGAGCAAGGCTCTGGATTTTTCACCAGTGTTAGGATATTGTATCTTGTAAACTTTGCCAATTTCAAATTATTCATAATTTCAATACTTTTATTAGTAGTTTTAAAATAAGTAACTCAACAGAATGTTGTAGTAAATTGAAATTCTTTCCTGTCAGACTAATATGGAATTTTTATCAATAGGTAATGGAGGCCAAAAACATGTTGTACCTTGTGAAGATGTCAAAAATGGAGAAATTTTTGGTAAGCACTTTTCTTTAATTTTTTAGAATTTGAAAATGTCACTAATCTTCATGAGTAGAGTTTTTTCTGTTCTTCTGTCTAAGAGTTGGATGCCTGAATTAAAAATTTTTAAGCATTAGAATATAATAAAATATCCAGTAAGCTAAAAATACGGAGTATAATTTATTCTCTTATATTTATGATACTAAAGGTACTGCTTAATTTTCTTGCGTGTGTAAAGAGTTTGACAAATCGAAGATAGGGAGAAACTTTCAGTCATATTTCAAGGGAGATTTTCTTTGATCTTTTTACCCACCCCTTTAACAAATATTTATTGAGCTCTTATTATGTCCCAGGCATTGTACTGTATAAAAGATACAGTGGTGATCTGAATAACACAGTCCCTGCCATCATGGATCTTAAACAGTGTAGTAAGCCCTTAACTCCAGCTGTAAGACCTTGGCCAAGTCACTGTACTTTTCTGGGACTCTAACTCTTCTATCTCAAATGAGAAAGTATTGAGTAGTTGGTTTCTCCGATCCATCCCAACCCTTAAATATCACAAATATTTTATTAGTTCTAGCTTTCATCTATTTTATTTTTACTCTGTGGAGCCAGAGCACTCTAGGTAGTCTAAATATATATCTATCTATATATATCTATAGATATATGTATATATCTATATATTTTTTACGTAAGTTGAAGTCCAAAATTGTTTTTTAAACAGCTTTATTGAGGAATAGTTTACATGCAAAAAATTGCATATATTTTAATGTGTAAAATTCAATAAATTTTACATGTGTAAAAGAAATCATCACCACATTCAAGATATCCATCACTCTCAAAAGTTCCTTTGTGCCCTTTGTAATCCATCTTGTCCCTTCTTACCACCAGGCAATCATTGATATGTTTTCTTTCTCTGCAGATTATTTTGTGTCTTCTGGAGTTTTATGTAAATGTAATCATACACTATGTTCTCTTTGTCTGGTTTCTTTCTCTCAGTATAATTAATTTAAGATTCATCCACTTTTTTTGATATGTATTAACATGTCATTTTTTGTTATTAGTAAATCGTATGATATTAATGTACCCCGCTTTGTTTAGCCATTCATGTGTTGATAGACATTTGGCTTGGTTTCAGTTTTTGGTTATTGCATATGAATTGCAGTGGATATCCATATACAGGTCTTTGACTTATAGTCTACCTTCAAGTAATACTTAGCACTTCATATATAGTATAAGAGCCTTAGAATAACATACATCTGTTTTACCTTTCTGGTTTTTATGTTCTTGTCCAACATTTTTCATATACCTATTTTATAAACACAAAGTACAGCATTGTTATTTTTGTCTAAAAAGTCAATTGTGTTTTAAAGAGATTTCAATATTTTTAAAAAACCTTACATATTTAGCAGAAGTTTACTAATCTTTTCTTCTACAATGTCTAATTTGCCATTAATCTCATCCAGTTTATTTTTCATCTCAGACATTGTTATTTTCAGGTGTATAAACTTGACTAGGGCCTTTTTAAAAAAAAAAATCTTCTATGTCTTGAGTTAGCACTTTGAACATACAGAATACAGTTTTAATTACTTTTAATTTCCATGTCTCCTATCTGGCATCTCTGTAACTTCTGGATCAGTTTTAAATGGTTGATTTTTCTTCTCAGTTTTGGTTATATTTTCCTTTTGTTTCCCCCCCATGCCTGATAGTCTTTCATTGGATGGTAGACATTGTCAATTTTCCCTTCTTGGTTGCCATATGTTTTTGTATTTTATAGCTCATCTTGATCTTTCTTGTGGGGTATAGTTATTTGGAAACAGTTTGATCCATTTGGTCTTCCTTTCATAATTCAAATAGTGCTTGGTCTAGGTCTGACTGTTTCCCACTTTGGAGTACTTTCCCCAGTGCCTAATGAATTCTGTCTAGGTTTTGTTTTTGTCTACCCTGGCCAGTAGGAACAGGCACTATTCCTGGTACCCAGCACTGTTCTGTCTAATCCACCCAGAGGGTTATTTGTTTGGCCTTGGGTAGTTTTCCCACACATACACAAATGGGTACACTTCTGAATGCTGAGGGGGGATAGTCTACAGATCTTCAGTGTTCTCTCTGTGTGTAGATCTGTCTTCTCCAATACTCTGTTTTGTAGCCTCTGTTCGCCTTGTTATTTCTAGACTCCCAGCTCTGTGTCTTCAACTCAAGGACTTTCCTGGGCTCAGCCTGGGTTCCCTCTCACTATGTTTTGGCCTTCGTACTTTCTCAGTGCATTCACTGGTCACACCTCATTTATTTCCTGTCTCTCAGGGATCATGCTCCGGCTTTGCCTGATGTTCAGTGTTTTATAAATCAGTGTCTTGTATATTTTTGTCTGTTTTCGTTTGTTGAAAGACGAGTGTTGTTTCAGGCAGGAGGGTAAATTTAGTTCTTGTTACTCCATCTTGATTGAAAGCAGAAGTCTCCAGTCCTTTTAAATTTAGCTTTAATTTTAGTTACTTTTAAAAGAAGGAATTATATATACATCTGTGATTTTGAAAAAAGTTATTATTTATAGTCGACTTCTAAGTAAATAGTTTTGATTCAGTTATTTTCTAATTGTTCAGGAAAGATAGTTGGCTTGCCTCTTTAATTCTTTTTCTTTATGTTACTGCTTATTGACCTTATTTAAATTCTTAAGATTTTTTTTCAAATGGAGGCTTCTTAACTGATGTTATAACAGAATGGCATGGCCTTTGATGCCAAGCAGATCTTGCTACATCATATTTTTTTTGGTAAATATTTTATTGTTGTTCTATTACAATTGTCCCAATTTTTCCCCTGTTGCTATCCTTCTTCCCGCCCACCCACTCACTCCCACAGTCAATCCCCACTCTGTTGTCCATGTCCATGGGTCATTCATACATGTTCCTTGACTAGTCCTTTCCCTTTCTTTCCACTCTTTCCCTCCCTCCGCCCTCCCCTCTGGTTACTATGTCTGTTCCTTGTTTCCGTGCATCTGGTTCTATTTTGCTTATTTGTTTGTTTTGATCATTAGGTTCCTCTTATAGGTAAGATCATATGGTATTTGTTTTTGCTGCCTGGCTTTTTTCACTTAGTATAATATTTTCCAGTTCCATCCATACTGTCAAGAAGAGTAGGAGTTCCTTCTTTCTTTCTGCTGCATAGTATTCCATTGTGTAAAATATACCACTCTTTTACTGATGGACACTTAGGTCGTTTCCAACACTTGACTATTGTAAATTGTGCTGCTGTGAACATTGGGGTGCATAGGTTCTTTTGAATTAGTGTTTCAGGATTCTTAGGGTATAATCCCAGCAGTGGAATTGCTGGGTCAAAAGGCAGTTCCAGTTTTAGTTTTTTGAGGAAATTCCATACTGTTTCCACAGTGGCTGCACCAGTCTGCATTCCCACCAACAGTGCACTAGGGTTCCCTTTTCTCCACATCCTCTCCAACCCTTGTTGTTTGTTGCTTTGTTTATGATGGCCATTATGACCAGTGTGAGGCGGTATCTCATTATAGTTTTAATTTGCATCTCTCTGATGATGGCTAGTGATGTTGAGCATCCTTTCATATGTCTCTGGGCCCTCTGTATGTCCTCCTTGGAGAAGTGTCTGTTCAGGTCCTTTGCCCATTTTTTAATTAGATTGCTTATCTCCTGTGTGGAGTTGTGTGAGTTCTTTATATATTTTAAAGATCAAACCTTTGAGGTATCATTAGCAAATATGTTTTTCCATATGGTTGGGTCAACCATATTTCATTTTGATGATGTTGTCTTTAGCTGAGCAGAAATTTTTCAACCATATTTCATTTTGATGATGATGTCTTTAGCTGAGCAGAAATTTTTTAATTTGATGTAGTCCCATTTGTTTTTCCTTTCCTTTATTTCCCTTGCCCTAGAGCACAGGTGGCAAACTCAAGGCCCATGGGCCATGTCTGACCCTCTACCTTGTTTTATCTGGCCCGGCACCTTGTTTCTACCCAGTGGCAGCGCTAAGCTCCTTGCCTCTAGTTAAGGAGTAGTTACATTTATACAGTCCTAAAAATACATTTGGCCCTTTGAAGGCAACCTCAAGGCTGATGTGCCCCCCCCCCAACCGCCCCACGAAAATGAGTTTGACACCCCTGCTCTAGAGGATGTATTGGTCCATAAAAATATTGCTGTGTGGGATATCTGAAATTTTACTGCCTATGTTTTCCTCTATGACTTTTATGGTGCTGCGAATTATGATTAAGTCTTTTATCCATCTTTAGTTTATTTTGGTGTATGGTCTAAGTTGCTGGTCTAGTTTCATTTTTTTTACATGTACCTGTCCAGATCTCCCAACATCATTTATTGAAGAGCCTATTTTTACTCTATTATTTGCTCATGCCCCCTTTGTCAAATATTAATTGACCATAGAGACATGAGTTTATTTCTGGGCTCTCTATTCTGTTCCATAGATCTGTGTGTTTGTTTTTATGCCAGTACTAGACTGTTTTGACTACAGTGGCCTTGTAAGTACAGTTTGATATCAGGTATTGTGATCCCTCCTACTTTGTTCTTCTTTCTCAAGATTGTTGAGGCTATTTGGAATCATATTTGGTTCCATATAAGTTTTGAAATATTAGCATATTAATTGTTGCCATGCTTTGGGCAAGTTTCTTTGTTTTCCTTTTCTTTTTAAAATTTATTTGTTGATTTTTAGAGAGAGAGGAAGTGAGGGGGGGAGAGAGAGAGGGAGACGTCAGTTTGTTGTTCCACTTATTTATGCATTCATTGGTTGCTTCTTATATGTACCCTAACTAGAGATTGAACCTGCCACCTCAGCGTATTGGGGCAACTGAGTAACCCAGCCAGGATCTCCTTTCTTCTTTATTTTTGTTCTTTCTCTTTTTTTCTTTTTCTTTCTTCCATTCATTCATTCAGTCAGTCAGTTAGTTAATCTTTCAGGAAATCCTTATTGAAAATCAACTGTGTGTCACACACTGTTCTATGTGGTAAGAATACCACAATGAAGAAAACAGAGAAAAATCCCTGTTCTCATAAACTTTACATATTAGTGTGGAGAGAGAGAGAGACAATAAATAAAATAAGAAAATTGTACAGAACATTAGATGGCAGTAAGTGCTGCAGAAATAATAAAGCAAGGCAAGGGGGATGAGGAGTGGGGAAGTTGATTACAATATTAAATAGCGTGGTCAGAGAAGGCCTCACTGTTATTTGAGCAAAGATTAGAAAGCTCAGTCATGTAGGTATGGGGTAAAGAGGGTGATCCAGAGAGAGGAAAGAGTAAATGAAAGGTCCTGAGGCAGCAGTATGTTTGGTGTGTTCAAAGAATAGCAGGGAGGTCAGTATGGCTAGAGAGAAGCAAACAAGAGGGAGGAGGGAGAGTGAGCAAGGAGGAAGAATAATAGGAGATAAAGTCAGAAAGGTAAATGGGCAAGAGGAGTGGGGCAGATTTGGGGGCTTTGTAAGCCATTGTAAGGACTTTGGCTCTTTGAATAAAATTAGGGAACCATTAGCAGTATTTGAGCAAAGAAGTGATTGCCTCTAATTTAACATTTTAAAAGCATCTTTCTGGCTTCTGTGCTGAGAATAGATTGTAGTAAGCTAGGATGGAAACATGGAAACCAGGTAGGAGACTACTGTCCAATTGAGAGATGATGATGGCTTAGACCAGGGTAGTAGTACTGCGCCTAGTGCTAAGTGGTCAGACTTACGATGTTTTGAAAGTAGAATCAGTGGGATTTTTTGACGGATGACACCACCTAAATAGTGGGTATGTTTAGGGAAGATATCAATGTCTGATATCTGAGGCACTCAAACACTAAAAGATTGGGGAAAGAGGAAGAACCAGCAAAGGAGTCAGAAAAGAAGACCTAGAGAATGCAGTATTCTGAAAACCAAGTAGCATATTGCTACAGAGGCACTTCGGAGTGAAACAGAAGGAAGATACGTTTGTTCATATAGAATAGATTTGATCCATTCTGTAATGTAGCAGATGAGACATCAGGAAAGAGCAGTACATGGACACTGTAGTGTGGGCGGAAAGGTTTAGAGCAGCTGGTGGTGCTCATATGTTAGTCAAGGGGTGAATGAAAGCATTGATAGTTAGCAGTGAGGAAGTTCAAGATAGACTCAGAGTCAGGAGTGATTTCCAACCCAGGAGGAGAAAAGGTAGACAATCTGAATGACTCAGGTTGGAGATTGGAATGGTAGGAGGACAAATGCACTTAGGAGCCGCTGTCGCCCAATAGGTGAGAGTTACAATGGCTGACTATGGGATCCAAGTTCAGGAGGGAGACAAGTGAAGCAACAAAGGGATTGGTTTCATGAACTGAAAAAATAGTACAGTGAATGAGCACAGGCCTGTGAACCAAAGGATCATGGTTCGATTCCCAGTCAGGGCACATACCTGGGTTGCAGGCCAGTTCCCAGCAGGGGATGCACGAAAGGCAACCATACATTGATATTTGTCTCCCTCTCTCCTTCCCTTCCCCTCTAAAGATAAATAAATAAAATCTTAAAAAAAAAAAAAAAACTACAGTGAAGTGATGAAGGTTATGAAGAAGGTGAGGTACTTTTGGGATAAAACATCTATATACAAAAAAAAAAAAACCCAAAAAAAAACAATTCTAACCTGATCCTGTACATAACTTCCCAGCAGCTTGACACTTCCAGGTCCTCTTCTGAGGCTGGCACTGACCGCCCTGACTGCCCTGCGAATTCAGGAAGGGCCTTAGGTCTTTCCACTCTCCTCAGCTGCTCTTTCTTTGCATAGAGAGAAGTTTCCTGTGCCATCTGGTGTTCTTGCTCCTTCTGACTAGGTTTACACCAAAAGAGTGATTGGGCAACATGCTGGGACTGCATCTACCGTGCAGGACTCATGCAGTATGAGGCTGTGCTGTTTATGCCCTTCATTTTTGTTTGGTAATTAGATCGCATTTTAATCCATAAATGGCTGACATACCTTTAAAGGAGAATAATACAGAAGCAATAATTCTAAAACATAAATAAGAATAAAGAAGTGATTCAGAAAATATATAGAACAGTAGAAAACAATCACAAGAGGTGGGGGAAGGGAACACATATGTCAGACAATAAGGCCCAAGAGCTTCAGGTTTGGCTCTAAGGTTCCTGGCTGTCACAGTGAAAGAATATGTAGTTATATACAGAATCTTATCTAAGACAAAGACAGGGGCATATCTCTCAAAGAAAGCAAAACTTTTCTTGGTAGTAAATTTTTTCTTTGGGATTTCTTATAAGTAGTAAATATTTTAAAAAACAAAAGTCTGATTAAAACTGTTTTAGGGACTTCCATTGTTTTTGGAATGAAGTCTAGGATTCTTAACAAGGCCAATAAGGATGATTACACTCCGTGCCCCTTGGCCTTAAATACAGTAACAGTAAATGTTATCATTTCTCAAACACTTAACATGTGTTGGGCATTATGCTAAAACTGTACATATACTGTGTTATTTTGTCCTCTCAAAACCCTGAAAAGATAGGGACTATTAATATCTCTATTTTACAATAAAGAAAACTGAGGCACAGAGAGATTAAACAATTTGCCCAAGTCACAGAGCAAGTAAGGCAGTAAGTGGCAAAACCAAGGCTTAAACCTTAGTCTGGCTTCAAAGGCTGAGATTTTAATGACTCTACTATATTAACTGGTTATATGCCTATTAAAGTTCTTTGAATTTTACAAGCTTCTTCTGTCTTAGTGACTTTGTACATTACTGTTTCTTCTGTCTGAAGGATTCTCTGTCCTCCCTGCATCCCCTTAAGCATGTCAGTTAATTGAATTGAATCTTGAGAGATATCATTAATTTAATGTTATCATAAAAACTAGAAATTGGCAAAACATGTAATAGTTTTGTCCGCTGTGGTGGGTAATAGATGCAGGAAGTCCTTGAGCCCCTGTCTTCAGTACTTTGGAAACTGACCAGTGGAATTATTACCAGATCTAATGACTAAATCTGATCTAATGTCCACAAAACCCATAACTAGACTGATCTCCATATTGGTTTTCAAAATAGAATTTGTAAACTTCTGATTCTAAATCTGTGTACCTCTTTGTGTGGAGACCTAAAAAGCCCTTTGCTGTCCACATATTCAAATCTTTTTTTTTAGAGGCTTCCCTGAAGTTCCATCTCTTCAGTAAAGTCTTTCTGAATTAATTCTATCCACATTGATTTTTCTTAGGAGAGCATTATAGTTCTCTTTCCTGCACAACTCATTTTAGAATTTATCTACATACTGCCTTTCATTGTTATTTAAAGTCTTCATGTGTACCTTTTTATCTCTACTAGATCATAAGCTTCTTCTGAGAACTTAATAATACACATCTTTTTATAATGAAGCCAACAGGGGAACACTGCCAGGTTAAGTAATGTGAGGTATTTCTTTGTTCAGTTTTTGAAAGAACTCTTCTGCTGATGCAAATTCCAGAGATAGACACAAATGGAGAAATGCTAACCAAATCAAGGGAGAAAATTGGCTTACCTCTAGTACACTGGGCAGTTTTTGAGTACTTACTGGTAGTTACCAACCTACACTTACATTATTTCTTCCAGTTCCACAACTCCCTTATGTAATGGTAAATAGTGGCATATGCATTTAATCTGAGTAATTTTTGTTTCCCAGATTTTATATAGCAGTTGGTGTTTATGTCTGAAGGACATTAATTTTCTGATCTGGCAACAGGAGCATGTAATGGCAAATGAATTTGCTAAAATATGACTTAGGTTATTTGTAGATGCTGTATTTGATGTCTGCCACAGTGTTAAATATAGAAAATCCTATTCCTAAAAGGAACTGAGGAAAAGGGAAAATTTGTTCTAACATATTAGCCCCATGGCATATTTCCTTTTCTAAGTGAGTCCTCTCAGCATTTCTGTTGCTGAGAACAGTATTGTTGTCACTGATTTCAGAAAATTCAAATTTGCTTAGAATGAGAAAAGCTCTGCTACATATTCACCTGTTAGTTTATTTCCATACATATTCTATATATACAGTATGTCTCATGCTGCCAAATATAAAGGACTCTGAAGAAGAGGAAAGCTAAAAGACTCAAACTGTCATAAGAAGGTTTTGTTTCTACATAGAATCAAATTCCTCATACTATGTAGTACTGCTAAATCTAGTACTGCTTTCATGACTAACACCCATAAGAAGTTTTCTGGACCTCTATTATTTTCAGTTTTAATTGGAATAATTATGTGTGCAAGACATTAGAAATTCAAAAAATTTATTTTAATTTTTGTTCCTATCCATTCTTCATTTACATGTTTTTCCCTGGTTTTAAAATTGAAGTATACTTTATGTACAATAGAGTATACAAATCTTAAATTTATAGCTTGATGAATTTTCTACATATGTATACCCCTTAGGTAACCATCCCCTAGGAGAGAATACAGAACATTTCCGTCACCCTGGAAAGCTCCTTCACGCTCCCTCCCAGTGGGTATCCCCACAGCAGTAACCATTAGACTTATCTCTGCCACCACACACTAGTTCTGCCTGTTTCTAAATTTCAGATAAATGGCATAATACTCTTTTACTCAACCTTTTTTTCTGCGAGATTCATCCATGCTCTTCTGTATATCAGTAGTTCATTCTTTGTCATTACAATTATATATTTTAAAGTTTAACTTTTTTCACAAAAGTGAAATTTATTGAAGAAATTTTGGAAAATATATAAAAGGTGAAAGTGAGGAGAAGGGAGAATAAAACTCTTTAGTGCCTCTAAGACAAATATTTCTAAGTTTTGGATTGTTTTCTTCTACTTTTGTTCTTTGTATATATACACAGTTCTCCAAACTGTTATTGTATATCCAGTTTTAATCACATAGCATAATAAGTATTTTCAGAGTCACCAAGCAAGGCCAGTTGTCTTTCTGCTTAGCCCTGGCTGAAATTATTAATGAGCTGGGATATTCATTTATTCATTTAGTAACTCAACAAATATTTGGTCAGCCCCTGTTGTATGTCAAGCACTGTTCCCATCACCGTTCTAGGTGCAAGGGATAAAATAGTGGACAAGATCGGCAAAATCTCTGCTCATATGGAGGTTACAATCCACCCCGGGGGAAGATGGACATTAAACAAGTAAACAAATGTTCAGGCAGCAGTAAGTGCTATGAAGATAATACATGGATATGGAACTATAGGAACTCTCATATACTATTGGTAGTGTGTAGATTATTAAGTGAGGTCAAAAATAAATATATACTGCCCTTAAATATATAACTGGTGTGGCTCAGTTGGTTGGGCATCATCTATAAAGCGGAAAGGTCCCTGGTTCGATTCCCATTCAGGGCACATGCCTGGGTTGCGGTTCGAAACCCAGTGAAAACACATATGAGAGGTAGTGGATCTATGTTTCCCTTTCACATTGATGTTTCTCTCCCTCTCATTCTTCCTCCCTTTCCCTCTCCCTAAAAATAACTGATAAATACATAAGTATATCCTGTCATCCAGAAATTTCACTCTATTTCATGTACTTATAAATTAAGATGCACCTAAAAAAATGTTCATAACAGTATTGTTTTTAAAAGTCCCAAACTGGAAACACCAAAATGCCCATCAAAGGTAGAATAGATAAATACATTGTAAAATATTCATACAGTGGAATACTATACAGCAACAAAAACCAACATACTACACTGTGAATGATTTTTAAAAGTATGTGTTGATGGAAGAAAACAGACATAGAACACATTCTATTTATGTAAAATTCAAAAATATGCAAAAACTAAGCTATATTATTTGGGGATACATACTTAAGCAATAAAAAGTATTTTTAAAAGATTGATGTGATTACCATAAAAGTCATATAGTTGCCTCTGGGAAGAGGGAGGAAGTAGTGTTTGGAAGGGGGATGTGGGGGAAGTTGTATTAGGAGGGGGAATGAACTTCTGGGGTGCTAGAAATGTTCTGTTTCTTGACCTTAGTCTACTAATGGTGAGGATTGCAAGAGGTATGACAGAGACAGTACTCTGCACCTGCTCTATCTTAAAATAAAGAGAACACCAGTCTCGGAAGAATGTTTTTAAGTATAGTTTTGTGATGTTTTATACTTCTTGTAAAATTGAAAGTTCCTGTAGTTACTTGATATAAGAGTTCTGTTGAATAGTCATAATTTTTTTTAATTGACAATATGTCTTATTGGTATTGAGGGAAAAGAAACCATGTGGCAAAGGACTTGACTGGCTCTTAGTTTCTGCACATCAGTTCTATTCACATTTTACTGGCCAGGCAAGTCATATGGTCAGTATAACTGCAAGTGGGCAGGTAAATATCTTGTGCACAAAAGGAAAGAGAGCTCTAGGATATCTGAAAACAGTCTTAATAACTAGCATATCTTCTAATATCTTTCAAATTAAGAAAAAAATTCTGCTTGGACTAAGCAAACTATACTTTTCCTCTGCCATAGTAACCAGTAATGTTCTACATAGTGGCTGCTCTAATGATAGAACAGAGTTCTCAGCTGATCCTTGACCACATGCAGTGTGAACAAATTAAACAAATTTTGTCTTCAATAACTGAACTATTGGCTTCTGTGTTGCTCTGGTTAACCTAACCCATCTAGACTACTACAGATAGCACTTGTACTCACCCATTGCACTGTCTTATATCCAGGCCATTTCACTAATTTACATAACCAACCAGACCCTGTAGGCATGGGAGTTTGTAAAGATGCTTTACAGAATGCTGTCTTAATGCATTGCACCTGCACCAAATTATGTGATAATCATTTGTCTGATGCAGTGCTTTTAATTATGCCCTTTGGTGTAATGAAGTATGCTAGGTTCTTAGTGTAAAGTTTTTTCAAAACATATTAGTAGATAATTTTTCCCTTTATCATGATGGAGATTATTCTTTTAGATGCTTCGATGCTGCTTTCTTTACTCTGTTCATCTTCTGGCTTACCTTTTATTTGCAGGAGTCTTGTAACTGAATGATTTTTAATAGTATTTTTTAAAAAATACATAACCATTGATGTCAAGTACTAAAAGGAAGCTTTTTTAATACCTTGGCAACTATTAATAAAAATGCTCACATAAACTTTTAAGTCTTTCTATTTCTATTTCTATTTTTGTTTACGTAAAATGATTGTTGAATAACAACAGAGCTTTCTGCTTTACAGCCTAGCGTCTTTTTTGGGATAAATTATATCATAAAATAACCTTATGATATCACAGTCCGTTGCCATGAGAATAGAATATCAAAAAATTGGCAGCGTCACTATATTGAACAGGGTAGCTCAGGATAAATTTAAAGGAAAAGAGGTCAAGTTACAATGCCCATTTTTCATGCATTGCCTTGGCCTCTTTGATCCCTGAAGATATCTAACGGATATGATATTTGAAAATTTACACCATTAAGACACATATTCACCGAAACCAATGAAAGTTATTCCTATCACATGTCTAGTGTACTTGTCAGCAATGGGGCTATGAAGTCAGCGAATCATCTCCATGTGATGCACAGACCTTTCCATCAGGTTCAAATGTGGGTCCCCAAGGTACAACCTATAAATCAAAGATAAGTTACCTGGGCTTTCCGCTGGGGCAGCTCTGGGAGCTTGATGATTGCTCAAAGTCTTTTTTAGACCAGGCCCATGGTTTCATTAACAATACAATTCCCTTAAAAACTTAGTAGGCTTTCTGATATATTTGCTTTTAGTTTCAAATTCTAAACTTCACATTCTAATTTCTCCTATATATAATTCTTAGGAATGATTTATTTCTTTGCTTCCTCATACAAATGACCCTCTCCATTTAGCAGTGGCTGTCTTGAGGCTATCTGAAACAGTAGGTTTGGATGGCAAAGTTAAAACCCTTAATCTGTTCTTTGCAAAAAGATTGCATCACTTCACACTGTTACCCTCCCTCTGTCTACTTCAAAGAGAGTTAGAATCTCATCAGGCTTCTGTTATGGTCTACCTTCTACTTCTGGAGGGGGACAGGTTTACTAAGTATTTTACTGAGTTCTCCAGCTAATCAGCCTGCTAATTGTGTGTGTGTGTGTGTGTGTGTGTGTTTGCTGCCTGACTACTTACTTTATAGAACATTTTAAATTTCTGTATGACAGCATTCTCCTTTCAAAAACCAACATCTGTATTCATGTGGTACTCGTTACTGTCATTTACAAAATATGTCTGAATTTCTTCTTTATTGGCACATGGGATTGTGCTTTTTTGCTCTTTTTAAAGATAGGCATGACCATTTGACTTACGATCTTTGAAATGTAAGTAGGAGTGATGTATCACATATGCACAGCCACCTTAAAAGTCAATATGTAATCATGATTGCGTTCCACTGCTGTGATGATTATGGAAGCTGAAGCATAAGTCATGATGAAGTCTAGTTCCCCGAGAAGCAATGGGTATAGTCTCCTGGATGGTATACCATAAATAAGCAGCAAACTTTTGTTGTAAGATACTGAGATTTTGGTGTCATTTGTTATTTTAACATAGCCTAGTCCTGACATACAGTCATGGTATGGCAAATGTTAACAATAAACAACCCCAAAATTTCAGTGGTTTTACATGATAGAGTTTTATTTTTCCTTTCTTTCAGTTCAGTGTAGTATTTGGCAGGCAGTCTTCATGTGATAATTCAGGAATCTGGACCTCTTCTATTCTGTGGCTCCACTGTTCCCTAGAATGACAGGATTCTCTCCTGAGTTATTCTGAATCTGGCTGATTGATTACATAGGACCTTTTTATGGCAATTCCTGATTGCAAGATAGGGTGAGAATCTGTGTCTGTGAAATACGAAATAATGACTTTTAGAACAGAAGCACTCTCTGACATAGAAGTCTGGAGCTCCATTGAATGAAATTGCAGGTTGCCCAGGCCTTGACTTGCTTTTAAGGTGTGTGCAGGGCTGGCTTCATGAAGATGCAGTCTGGAGGGCTTCATGCTTGAAAGAGCCCTGCACTGGGTTTGGTGGTCTTCTGCTCTCAGAGATCATTAAATCGTTTTTGAACAAAGGACTTGGCATTTTCATTTTTCTCAGGGCCCCACAAATTATGTAGCTGGTCCTAGGTATAAGTTTACCAGAAGGATGTGCAGATGGAAGTTTTAGCTGCATACAGAATGTGAAAGAGTTCAGTGAAGATTGAGAGTTGTCTTGTTGCTTAGCTGATAGAAAATATCTTGAAAGAATTTGTGTGGTTTTCTTTTCTGTACTGTTTTACTTTTCTTACTGTTTTCTGTACTGTTACTTTTCTGTACTGTTTTCTGTACTCTGTTTTACTTTTCTTACTCATGACCTTAATAGCCAGTGTCATTTTCGTTGCCTCAGAATTGACGGTAAAATCAGAAATGAAAAACAGTTGATGTTTAGTTTTCCTCCTTTAAAAATATGCTTTGAAACCCCATGATATTAAAAAAAAAGGAATTGAAAGCCAAAAATTTTGATTCTGATGAGCCATATTTACTTTAGAGACAAGAAGATTCTTGCAAATTAAAAGGACAGGCCCTGAAAGAAGCAGAGCATAGAGTTTATGCCATAACAGTTGAAGATCATCTTGGCTAGGAAGGGGTTCAAGAATTGGATAGGGCTCAAACTTGGCAGAGATCCCTGTGAAGCCATAGATGAAGGGAGTAGATCTGTGAGGAACACATGGAGAAGAGCAGACTCAGCATTAAGAAACACGAAAACTGCCATTGCCAGTGACCACAGCAGTGTAGGTGCCAAGTAAATGAGACTATTTGCAGATCATTTACTCTATTTCTAGAAATCATTGCCTACGCTGTAGTCATGTGAACTGATCTGCTTTGCGCTGAACAGTGAGGGACTTCAGTAACTGCCCACATGTCACCTATGGATTTTTCTGAAGAAGTGTTGCTTAACTATGGCCTAAGAATTTTCTGAGTCTCATTCAGACTGCCCTGTGTAGACCATCCTATTTTCTTTTTTTGTTTTAAACATACATCTTTTTTTAAAATTTTATTTTAATTGTTGTTTTGTACAGTTTTCTGTCTTTTACTCCCATCCCAGCCCACCGTTCCAGCCCTCCCCACCTCCCTCCCATTTCCACCCCACCTTAATTTTTGTCCATGTGTCCTTTATACTTGTTTCTGTAAACCCTTCCCTTTTTCCCCTGAAATTCCCTCCCCTCTCCCCTCTGGTCACTGTCAGCCTGTTCTCAATTTCAGTGTCTTTGGCTATATTATGCTTGTTTGTTTGTTTTGTTGATTAGGTTCCTGTTAAAGGTGAGATCAGATGGTATTTTCAATGGTTGAGAACTTGGTTAAGATCCCTGCAAATATAGACAGGGTCATTGACGTTCAATAAAGGTGGTGATGGTATGAAGGGAAAGACCTATTAGCAGAATTTGGGTGGAAATGGACCAATTACATGTTCCCTTCTTTGCAATCCCATCCTTTGATTCTGTGAATAACCTTAAGTAAATCCCCTTTCTAGACTAGAATAATTTTATTTTTGTAGGGTATAACTCAAGGACTGCAGCTGGTAAGGAATTATGTACCCCTTAGCAGTTTTGATAATGCAATCACATTTGTTCTTATTTTTTCAATAATGCCATTCTGCCATGTCTAGATAAGGCATATATTTTACTATACAGATTATAAAACTGAGTCACATGATAAATGTTTTATTCAAGGTTGCAAAACTTAAAAAGGCAAATCCATCAGTCCAATGATGGTTCTCATTTTAAGAAACTAATTCCACTATGCCATATTTCCCATATTGTTTTGGAAAGTGGGACCACCACCCATCTAAGCTTAAAACTATGAAAATGCTTATAAGAACATACCTAAACACAACCTGCCTGTACTCATTTTTGGTCTTCTCTACCACTCATCCAAAAAGAGAGTTCTTCTCTGCAGCAAGTCATCAACACAATGTACTCTCTCCCAGTAGTAATTTGATTTGGTGAACTATTTTTCTTCATTTGGGGTACATATTCATGTACTGGAAAGCAAATCAGGTATCCAGCACTAATTCCCCCTGAAAATTAATTCTTAATGCTTCTGGTAAAGTTTCAAGTTGAAAGTGCTTTGCTTTTGGCCACTTGATAGACAAGATACAGTGCTTTCTACCAGTGATCCCACATCCATAATTTTATGAATACTAAGGTAGCTTTCTTGAATTATTAGCCCCTTTCTTCCTGCACTCTACTATTTTTAAACTTTTATTTCTGTTCACTTTGACTTGTTAAAAATAAACTGTATTTTAGGAGAATCTTAGTTTTACAGAAAAGTTGCAGTGATGAAAAAGAAAGTTCCCATATGTTTCATGCCTAGCTTCCCCTATTATTAACATCTTATATTAGCATGGTTCATTCTTCACAATTAATGAACCAATATGGATGATAAAGGATGATTATGAAGATGATGATGATTATTTACCCCATTTACTAAGTAGGAGCGGTAAGGTTCTAGAAGAACAAGTGGATTGAGAGATATGGTTGTGACCATCTTTGGAAAAATAATGTGTCAATGTGAGGTATAAGCAGCTGTCAATCTTCTGGCTTTCCCTATTGCCCCTTTAAAACTACTCTGCAAACTCACTCTTTTCTGGATCTTGAATTAAATTTCATCCCAATCCCCTATCTTTTTAGTGCCTCTCTCTCTGCAGGAGAATTATACATTCTTATCCTGAGGAACTCAGATGTATGACTTGAGTGATATTTTGTCATTTCAGGACAGAACCTTTAACAGCCAGCATAGGGCTCACCATGTTTTCCTTTTCCTTCATCATGGTAACAAGTAATGTTACAGAGAGTGGTCACTCCCTCAGTCTGGGTACCAGAATAAACCACAGCCACAGTCAGGCTGCAATAAATGTGCTCTAGCATACTGCTTAGGATGTAAGGGGTACATGGCATGTGTTACATGGTCCTGAACTCTTGGGCCTCTCTAAAACACTAGGAGTTTCAATGAGCTTTGCTGATAATCAGAAACAGAAGGTCCTATTTTAACATCCCTGTTCTACTGTTCTCTTAAGAGTTGTTTTTCTCAGGGTTTACATGTATAGAAATATTTTACAAAATTTTGAACTACAAGGTTGTTTTGAAAATCAATGTTAATGTATGGGCAGGGACATATCTGTATAAATTTAGGACCGCAATAATGTGGCATATCATAAATCACTGAATTTCTGTATTCCTTGTTTTTCTGGCAAGTGGAAATGCCCTATTTTAAAGAGGTGTTAAAATATGAACTATGTATGGACTATATCAATCAATACATTTTAGGGCATTATATTTGGCTGCTTTGATACAGATACTACTATTTTAAAGGATCTTTTTCATAGCTTCATGCTTTAGCCCTCAGTGCTAAGGGATTCATGTATAACCAACATATCAAATAGATGACAAAACTATGACTCAGTCTTTCTGCCTTCTGCCCTATTTGGCATAAATATATGCCCGCTGCTGTTATAGATGGATATTATTTAATCAGTTTTTCTACATCCTTCTCTGTAACAGTAGGATAAGATGAAGGATAAAGGAAGTTATGTGTCTTACCTAAAGTCAATGAGTATCTGAAACCAGAACACGAATTTCTGCTCAAGGTAAATGCTTCATCCCTTCCTTTCCTTCTCATTACTTTTTTCCCCCTTTTCACCAAAAACTGCAGTACTGTCATCGTTTCTTTCTCCATTATAGGTGTTCTCTTGATGGAAAATAATGTACTTTCAAAATGTTCATGAGCAGCAGATAAGATTAACACCACATAACTAGGCATTTCCGTACTACTCACAGAAGGTGATGCTTCTATGAGAGTAATTGGGATAGTGGAATGCTACATTTTTAGGGAATGGTGGTGGCAGTAGGTATTCACCAGAGAAAACAGTAAGAAAATGATCTACATGACTCTGGAAAACACCATCCCTTTATTATCATTAACAGGCATAGATGATTGACCCTATTCTTTGTTACAAAGTTCTCTCAAATGCAAGTGAGCTGTATATACTTCCCCCTCTAGATTGTGAACTTCATGAGTGCAGGTTTCATGCCTGCCTTTTGTAGCCCTAAACAAAAACAGTTCCTGGTTTATTTTAAGTGATCATTAAATATTATTTGAACAACAGACTAAAGGGATGAATACCATACGTAGACCCAGCCTTTTACATTTTTTCCAGAGAATTTTATACACGCAAGTAGGCTCTTACCCTACTTGCAGTCACTGCATTCAGTTACTGCATTCAGTCACCGCATTCAGCTGAATCTCCAGAATCTTCACGTGTGATAGGGTTCTTCTTTATCTCTGGAAGTGGTTCCTTATGGTCTGGTGGCCTATGAACTAAGAAAGAATTAATTTTCTGATCTTCACTCTCATATAATTGATAGTAGAGAAGGGACATGGTAACCACAATAAATATTACTATTGAGAAAAGAAGATACATAGTAGTCCATTGGGTCATAGCAATGCTGGTATCCTGCTACACAGCATTATAAAGGATCCTTACCCTTTGATTCAGCCTTAATTCTGCTCTCTGGAAGAATATCCCTTGAACATTGTCCTCTGAGGTCTTTGTCTTCATCATTTAGATTTCATTCCATTTCTTTTGTTCTATTTGTGAAAACGGATATTTAACTTTTATAGCTCACTTCTTGAAGAAATAAGTCTTGTTATTTCTAATACTCATTATTTTTTTTATTTTGGTTTGCACTTTTTGTATCAATTTTACTGAGGAATAATGTATAATAAGGGCATGTATTGTAGTTGTTCAGTTCAATGAGCTTTGACAATTATATACACTACCTCAGTCAAGACATAGAATATGTCTTTTATCCAAAATAGTTGTGTCTCATGCAGTCTTCGCTCTCAATTACCACCCCATCCCAGTCCCCAGGCATTGCTGATATGCCATCCTAACAATAACTTTGTTTTAGAATTTCATCAACTATTCAGCTAGTGTTCAAATTTCCAATTGTCCTATCAATGTCATAATGTTCAGATTGGCTCAAGATTCAAATAAGATTCACATATGGAAAATGATTGATATAAAATTTATTTCTCTTTCTACTGTATTTTGCTGTGTATAATGTGCACTTTTTTGTCCAAATTTTTGAGGGAAACAAGAGCATGCATTATACATGGGTAGTACTAATTCCATATCTATATAAATGTTTTTAATTCTTTTATTTTATGCTTATTCATGAAAAGTGTAACTACTTTAAAATTATTTTAAAATACAAAAATTTACAAAGTTCTTTTATAAAACAAAAAACTATCTAAATATAAATAAATAAGAAATTGAATTAAAAGATTAAAGCTAAAGACCTCTTTCCTGAAAGTTTGGGCCAAAACTGTGGGTACGTATTATATACAGGGGCACATTATGCATGGCAAAATACAGTAATTTGTTGCATAATCTGGGTCATTTCTCTTGAAGATTTTCTGACAGTCTAGATCATGCTGATTGCATTGAGTGTTAACATGTTCCTCTGTCCGTATTTAGAGAGGGTTGGGTTTTTTTTTTAGAGACTTGATCTTATTCAAATTTGATATTTTGGCCTCATATTTTTTTAGTTTGTATTTTACAGCATTCAGGAACAACATTCTTTTGGTGGTAACAGAATACTGCATAAGCAAAATAGAGAGTTTAATGGCTGACACAGTGATATTTTCAGGGCATATCATGGATTCAGGCCCTATATCATAAAATTATATATCTTTTTCTCTCCCTTTCTGCTTGATTCTGGTCTCATCTGAGTTTTGGCTTCATTCTCCAACATCTTCTCAGGTTCAAGTCCATAGGAAATAAGTTGCTTCCTGATGGTTTAGTTTCATGTCACTGGCACTGACTGATCCCCCTAGTTTAGGTCGTATGTCCATGTTAACTAATTAATGGCACTAAGGAAATAGGGAATTCTGATTGGATAAACAAGAGCGCCAAAGTGGAGGTCGCCACATGGACTGTTACTGAATTTAAAGAAACTTTTCGTCCTCTACAATCACACTGGTTTACAGATACGAACTTAAATATCGACTAAAGCGACTTTCTACTATATAATCTTTACATGCAGAATCTTTATTTATAAAAAAAATACTTTCAGTGAAGTGAAGGAGTGATTACAAATGTTTGGGCAATAAAGCTTGGAGGAAGACCCCTTAGAAACGTTCTCAAAATTTCTTTTTACTAGGTCAGTGGCCACCTACTGTCTCTTCTCTGAGAGGTCAGTAATGATAAAGCTAAATTTTAATAAGGGACGACGAAGAATGGGTGTGAGAGTGGAGGGCTGATGTGGCACATAAAGAAAATGTGCATTTTTAAGGGGTGGGTAACGATTAATGTGAGGCTACCTCACGTTAGCTTTCGGAAAAGCTCAGAAGTTTAATTTGGTTTACTGTACCAGGTTATTGTTATTGGCCAACTTTAGACTATTAGTGGTTACCAACAAAGGCGGTCAAATGGCCTGCAAAATCAGATTTCTCCACTCCTGGCAGGTACACAGCATCCTCCTGCTTGGGATCCGGCTAGTTGGTTGCAACCGGAGCCACGCCCCTCCCGGCGACCAGCTCTGCGTTGCGTCACTTCCGGCCCTTGGTGGGGCGCATCCGGGTCAGGCTGAGCCTGTAGCTCTCGGAGTGTGGTGGAGGTGTCGCGCTGTCCGCTTTCTCCCTTCCCGGTGTGACCAAGCCACAGTGTCCACCGGCGAGAAGTGACTTGCCCTGCCCAGGAGAGAAAAAGACGAGGAGACCTAGGAGCAGCCAGACGCCGGGCTGGGCCGCTGTGGTACGGGCTGGAGACTTTGCTCCTACGCTTGCTGCTGTCTCTGTGAACCGGGTGCCAGCACTGAGGAGTCTTCAGCGGACAGTAACCCCCTTCCCCGGCTCCCCTGCCCGCCCTGCCGGGGAGGGCGGAAGATGCCGGTGAAGAAAAAGAGAAAATCCTCCGGGGTGGCAGCAGCAGTAGCGGAAGACGGAGGCCTCAAAAAGTGTAAAATCTCCAGGTACCTCCTTCCCCCACCCTTCAACCTTTTTTCTATTGCTGGATGGCTAGAGGAGAATGAGGTGGGCTGGGTCTCAGAGGCTTGAGCTGGGGAGAGGTGACTACCCCGCACCCCCAATAAAGCTACGTGGTAGAGGCAGAACACCGCGAGTGTCTGCGTCGGACTCCACCTCGTGTTCGGTGCGTGTGCTCTCTGGCGCCTGTGGAGGGACCAGCCCAGTCGCCTCGCGTTAGAGGCTACGTGCCCTGGAGGGTGGGGAAACTGGAATGCGTGCGTAAATTGCGCTTTCCCCTTACCCTACTCCCCTAACCACTCCTCCGCCTCCCCTCCAAACAGAGCCGCGGAAGGGGGTCACTTTTAGAATTTCTTTGTAGAGTGTGGAGAAAGGAGCAGGACACGAGATATCTTGACCTGACAGCTGCCATGGGAATGATAGAAAGGAAAGCTCCGCATGTTGTAATTGGCCTCCAGACTTAGTAGTCTAACCTGGAGGATCCAGGCAGTTGTTGTTTTAAATCTCATGAGCCCGTTTTCTGGAAGTGTAGTGCCTCCACCTGTGCCATGTCCCTATGTGCCGAATTGGGAAGGCTCTCCATGCGTTTTATTTTCTGGTATTCAGGATACTGTTAGCTCTCAACATAAATATTAATAATTGAGAGCTATTGTACTCTGTCCTTGTCCTCTTGGAGAAAAAGAAAACAAAGCAGGGCTGTGGATAGAGCTCTTTGATCCCATTGTAGCATGTCATTGAGGCTTTACAACAACATTGTATGCTGCAAAAAATTATTGCAATTTAGGTGTGAGAAGTGGATTTTTGAAATCTCCTTATGGAGTGTCTTTGATTGTATCTGTGGTTGGCACTTGGTATGACAACTTCAGATGCATCCATTAAAAGAAGACTGTTTAAAGGGGAGATAATGCTAGAACTCTCCTTAAAGACTGCTTAAAATGCGAGGTAGGTAAATTCTTTGTCTGCATCTTCCTTTTTGTAATTGATTCAGGCCCCCCCCCCCATTCATTATACTGTTTGGGAAAACAGCCTAAATATATTTCTAGAACTTGATAAGGTTACTCCACTAGCTTAAAATATTATGAAACATGCAGATTAGTTTTGTATTAATACTTTAAGCATATAATGTATCAAAATTATTTAAATTAAACACTTTAAAATAGCTGAGCAGTCAGTAGAACTCAGGTGATACTTTGCTATCAATTTAAACTTTTAAATGTGGTACCCTTATTTTACATTGCATTCCTCAATTGCAGAAGTTACAGCATTTCTATGTTGCTGTGGTATAGTGTAACTATTTTAGGTCCTGAAGAAAAGATTCTCTGAAGTTCATTATATCCTAAAGGCAATTTATGAACTTTTCAGCTTTAAATGGCTTTATGGAAAAGATAAATAGAATTGGATTGAAGATCTTGGCCCGATTATTTGTACTAATGGTATCTTTTAGGGTTTTTTTGTTGTTTTTTAATTGGTGGAATTTAATTATACCCTTAGGTCTTAAATCATCTTTTACCATTAAGTAGCTATTTAATCTTGGTAGGTGATAAACAACTGTAAATATGTAGTTTTATTTTGAAATACTGACAGATTATTAAAATATACTTTGCAAGATTTTGTTTTCGAACATGTCTATTATATACAAGTATAAATTAACATGGAATTCAGGAGAATCATTATAAAGATTTATACTTTCCCAACTACCAGTTCTGCACTGAGACCATTAGGTTGGACTTCTGTGTGGTCTTTTGAAATGTGGGGAAATAATTTTTGTTGCTATATTTGGAATTTGATAGTGAGCAAAGTAGAATTTGGGTTTTGTTAGCTACAAGTTTTTATGTATAGACTACTGTATTAAATTGCAAATATTTAACTCCACTATTTTTCCCATAACACAAGCTGTTAAAAAAAAACTTGGTTTAGTTTGAATTGACATAGTTCATGTTGAACTTAGCTTGTCACTAAAAGTTGAGATGATAAATTCTTAGGCATTTGTGTGTTTTCTAAGCTATTGCAGATCCCAACCCCCTGCTAGACTAATAAGTGGAGAGGAACATTTTTCAAGCAAGAAGTGCCTGGCTTGGTTTTATGAGTATGCAGGTAATGAAAATAATATAAGAAGATATCAGTCACATGCTTTAAAACTTTTTTTTTTTTTGGTTTATTTAACAGATTATTTATTTCAGCCTGCTATGTGTTAGTCCTATGCACTGGGATCAGGGTCAAGGCTGAGGATTGTGGGTAGGCTAAGAATGTGGTGGCATTTCAGGCTTGGTCTTTAAATACATAATTCAGGTATATTTAGTGAGAGAAGTGAAACTCATTTACTATTAATACAATTTGTAAACAGATTCACTTCTTGGTCTACTTACATTCATTGGCTAAAGTATAGTTGGTATTCTGTAAAACATAAAGTATGTGATAAAACATTTAATACTATACATAGTCCTTATTTTTCTTTTCAATATTCTTTTGAAAATTTTTGAACTAGAAATTGCCTTTTTTGAAACTTCTGGGAGGCATTGTAAAAGATTTAAAACTCATGCATATTGTATAACACATGTTTAGTAATTGTTATTTAGGCACTATTGTGAGAGATACGATAAATAAAAAATAAATGGAATGATACTTATACAGTATGATAAATAATGTATTAAGATGATGCACTATGAAATTTCCTAGGAGAACTATGTAACCCAACCTTGAAAGTATCAGGGAAGGCTTCTTGAAGAAGCTCACAAACTAAATCCTGTAAGTGGCAGATATAAGTAAAGCTTTTGGCCTAGGGTGGAATGAAAATCAAAGTCAGGGATGAAGCTGAAGTGTTAAGCAAATAATATGAAAAAGAATGTATGTTTCCCATTTATTACTGATGTCTTCATAAGCATATATGAAATTTGTTTTTCCCATTGCAATGCTTTTGGTCTCACTGATTTTAAAGCTCTTTTTTCTCACTTTGTTTCTTTTCTCTTACCTCTTTTTCCCCTCTTGTGTCATCATTCTAAGTGTGTGTTTGAAATAAAACAGTGTATATGCAGTCATTGTATTATATATAGTGTAATCAAGTTAAGACTTCAAGTGTACTCTGAACTTGAAATATAAGTTTAGGCTAACTGTAAGTCTATAGCGGGAGATGGGGCAATAACTTCACTGGGATCCCAAAAGTATAATTTAAAAATTGTTTAGTAACAGAACAGATTCTTTCTAGACCAGAAAAAAAACTGCTATTACTGGCATCCCAAGACAACCACTAACCCAAATTAAATAAAGGAAATTCATTTTATTACTGACCTCCATTTAAAATGTTGACCCATTATTCAAAATGCCCATTTTATTGTTATGCATGATATGGAATCAAAAGGTGGCTTATGTTATTTTACTTATAAAGGTTACTAGATATCATAAATTTAGTCTTTTTTTTCCCCCCCCATTTATGCTTGCTTGCTTTACCTCTCTTAGGGGACTTTCCTGGCTAGCATAAGATTATAATTAGTTAAACAATTGTTTTCTGTACTAGCATTTTTGTAGTAGCTAGCATAATAATTGCTATCTTTATTTTAAAATTATGCTAATTATATAATTTTTTCCTAATGACCATTCTGTTAAGTAGACAGTGTTATCTCTGTTCTGTAGATGAGAAAAGTGATGCTTAGATTAAGTAATTTGCATAAGATAACACATGCAAAGCGTGTATCACAGTACTTAGTTATATAATCAGAACTCAATAATTGTTAGCTATTATTAAAAGAGTAATAGTATCACATCATCAGATTTACTGATTGTATATGTTTGTAGTACTGTTTCAGAATTACCAGTGTAGCTCCTATGTACCTCATGTTGAAGATGATGCTGTGTCATTCATGTAGTTTAGTTCGTCTTCTAATCATCTGCTATGCCTATCATGGTTTTAGGCTCTATGGTCATAGCTGAGAACATTTCTTTATGGTTATTAAAAATCAGTTTTCTGATTTTTTTGTTTTAAAATATTTTACCACTAACCTTGTTAATATAGTATTAATAGGTCGTATGCGATAAGCCTAATGGTTTTGTCCTTTCACAAGACCTCTCATCGTGACCGATATTTAAATTAGCAAAGATTCAGTAATATTCTGGGCCTATTACTGAACAAAAACATGGAAAATGAAAAGGCACTTTGAAAGTTTTATAAAGAATCTAAAATAGGGATAGAATTGCAGTACTAATAAAGTATCCAGCTGGTAGAGTAAATTAAATCATTTTCATAGCTTCTTAAATTGATTGGAAACCCGTTTTCTTGGTCTGAAAGTTAATTAAATTCAGCTCCCTGGGAGTAGTTTATTGGAAGAGTATGTTTTAAGAAGAACCAGTAACATGCAATCTGGGAAAAGAACATTGGTATCAACCTTGTTTTAGATTTAGATCTGTTAGTATTTGCATTACTTTGGGAAAGTCACTTAACATTTACAGAGAGGTCTTATATGTATATTATATATTTTAGTATAATATATGTTATATGTTTTAGTATATTATATATTTTAGTACATATTTTAACTCTGTTCTAATATAATTTGAATTACTAATCTCACAGTATCTAGGGAGGCTATATTTTATAACGGTAATTGGTATTTCTGGACATACTTTTCAGCTTTCTCTTTTAATTACTAATGATGGCAGCTTCGAGGGCAAGTCAACTTGATGCGTAGAAATATTCAGAATATATTGTTATGCCTTTAAAAAACCTTCTTTCTATTAAATTTTTATCTGATGTTAATTTCACCCAAACCACATACAACGTAAGGATACATATTCAGATATATTTTAACATCATTATTGTATATGTGTGCTTTTTAAATTACTTAACACATTCTCATTAAAAAAGAAAAAAATCCTCCAGATATATATTGGGAAGTGAAAGCTTTCTATATAATTGTCACACCTTCCCCTTTTAATGCCTCCTTGTGTAAATAACTTAAACCAACAAATTTAAAAAGGGTTTTGGTTCAGACCACATTGTCTTAGCAGCCTAGATCTCATCTGAAACTGCAAGATTATATTGGCCCCATACTGGCTGGCTACATTCTTCTATTAAGAAAATCCTTGAGGACATTAGCTTCATGTTGTGCTTGTGAACTAATGATGGTGATGTAAAATGCCACCTGAGCAGCCTTGATTTAGTCTATAAAGTTGGAGTAGTTTTCATTTTTAAGAAAGGAAAACAAATTTGTCTTGGCTAATTTAACAATAATATTTCAAAACTATATTTTCAAAGCCAAGTGTGGTCAACATATTTCTATTACATTTCATGCTGATATAGTCTTTTTAAATTGAGATACAACGTTAGTTTCAACTATACAACATAATGATTCAATATATGTATATATAGCAAACTGATTATCAAAATAATTCTAGTTAACATCTATCACCTCACATAGTTACAAAAACATTTTTTATGATAAGATCTTAGAAGATCTCCATTTTTAGTGACTTTCAAGTACAATACAGTGTTATTAACTGTAGTCACTATGCTATACATTATATCCCAGGACTTATATAACCGGAAGCTTGGACCTTTGACTACCTTCACCCATTTCATCTACCCTGCACTCCCACTTCTCGCAGCCACCAATCTGTTCTCTGTATTTATGAGTTCGGTTTTTGGGGTTGTGGGGTTTTTGGGTTTTTTTTTTTTTTTTAGTGTATAGTTCACATATAAGTTCATCACTCATACGATATTTGTCTTTTGCTCTCTGGCTTATTTCACTTAGCATAATGCCCTCATGCTCCATCCATGTTGCCACAAATTTGTTTTAATCTTACCTGGTCAGAAAAGAACCTAACGGTACTGTAATTGCTGTATTTTTGGAATCTGATAACAAAATATATGAGAATTGGTGCATTGACTTACATTTAGTATTACTGAGAGAGAAAAATAAACAAGTATTGTTAATTTTTGGACAGATAATAGTCAAGCTAACTGAAAGATTAAATGTTTGTACATTGAAGTGACATAACTGATGCTGTACTGTCTATTTGAAATCCAAGATGATAAGGAAAATATGCATTCTAGAATTGGAATGTAGTAATTTCCTTAAGGCATCATTTTTATAATATGTATATCTTTTTATCAAAGTTTTTATTTGGGTATATTCAAAAGGGTAATGGATGGCCTTCTGTTTTAATAATTGAACAGATATTCTCTGATTATTGTCTTAAATTGTGTATTGGTACTGGTGCATTTTAGTGGAGTAAGAAGTTCAAACCTTCTTAGGTTTCTTTATGCATTGCCAAAAATTTTCATTAGAGAAGGCCCTCAGTAAATATTTCACAATGGATATTAATGCTGCTTCATTTTTCACTTCCTTAATTTTATTTTATAATGTATTTAAAGAACATTTCAAAAATTTTAAATTTTAAGTTTTATAGCAAATATCAAAAATATGTCAAAATTCAAATTATGTGTGGAAATGTTATGGTATATTCATAGATGCCTTTAGCACAATAGCTTATGTTTTATGTTGATATTAAATTACAGCAATAAAATATATAAATTATTTTTGTCTTTGAAGGTCCTGATGAAGTTGTAGGGCCAGAAGGAATGGAAAAATTTTGTGAAGACATTGGTGTTGAACCTGAAAATGTATGTTTTATTTCTGAGTAGAATGGGATACAAGAGGGGTATAGCACATTCATAAATTTCTAAAAATTGAGACACTTTAATTTTGTATGAAGATTTTGTGTCTTCATGTCTATCATTGTAGATTTTTATTTAGGATATTTTTAATCAATTTAAATTGGTCACGAGTTCTCTTTCTTGATAGAAATGTCATTTGTAATAGAGTTGAGGGTGATTCTATATTCAGAAACTATGAGAACTTTTTACTTTTAAGAAATTTGTCCATCTAAATTTCTTTATAGTTAATAATTCCAAAGGTTGTATTCGTTAATATTTGAAAGATGTAAATAGTTGTATAAAAATGCTCTCCATAATAAATATAGACATGATTATCTCTATGCTGACTTTTCCCCTATCCTTTATGTTCTGTTCTTTCCAGATTATTATGTTAGTTTTAGCGTGGAAATTGGAGGCTGAAAGCATGGGATTTTTTACCAAGGAAGAATGGTTAAAGGGAATGACTTCATTACAGTAAGATATTTTTTTAAAAAACAAATATGGGCTATTTGAAGATCTTAATTAATATTTTGTGCTTTATAATTTTCAGGAGTAAGGTTTCATTTTATATAATCAAATTGACAGAATTTATCTTTTGGTTTGGCAAAATGAACAGTTACCCCACTTTTCATATTGTCTAAGAAAGAACCTCAGTACAGTCCTGTTAAAATTTATTGACTCTTTTGTTGGATTAGAGGTTCATGATGAACATTTTCTTGCTCACAGGTTGTGTGGGCAATAAAGGATTTTCTTCTTTGACTATAGAATTCTAATATGTAAGGATTTTTTGAGGGGGCTGTGCTAAGCTTTGGGGTTTCTTCTGTCTCCTCTTAAATTTTATACTTGATCTAAAACAAAAATTTGGAGATAGAGTTGTATGGCACTTTATTAATTCTTTTTGGCCAAGTAATGCTGTTTGGCTCCTCTGCAACTTTTAGCCATTTTACAGTAGTATTAGCATGCTTACATACTTTCATAAGCAATAGAATTGCTTCTTTATAAAAATAATTTGATTTTGGCTTTCTAGAATAAAGTAGGCTTAGTTTCAGAATCAGTTAGTAATACATGTAATTTTTTATCATGCTTCTAATGTTCGTTCATGTGGGATGTTACTAATTATCAACATCCTAAAATAGAGGAATCATTAATTTATAATATTTTTGAGCCCCAAACTGGGCATTTATTAGCCATATAGTTTCCTGTTTTGATTATGCTTTTATTAACATATTTAACTGTTCTTTACTCCTTGTTTGCTTATCTTTAAATTTCAAAGTACCTGATTATTTTCAAGTGTATTTGTTCATATAAAACTTAAATTTTCCCATTTGAATTTTCAGTGTCTAATGTTTTATAATTCTCCTATTTTAACCAGCATTAAGGTACAGATTAGGTAAAAACTTTGCTCATGTAACCAAATAATAATTTTTAGAAGAGAACATAAAATCAACCCTCTCACTTCCATTATGTGAAGGTGAGATAATGAGTCTGAGATTCAGAGAAGTAAAGAAAATATTTGCTGAAGTTTACATAGCTCCTTTATGGCAGAGCCGGGGCCTAGAATTTAAATTTCATGACTCCTGGTCTACCATACTGTACTTTCATTTGTACATTCTTTTGTATTGGTGTTAGCATTCTTTATAAAACAGAAAGCCATTACTAACTTTTTAAATCATAGTATTTATAGCTAAGACTGAATTTTGTCATTTATCAAGGTGTCATAAAATGCTGTATTAAAATGTTGATTCTGAAATTTTTTGGCCTATTTCCCACCTTTATTTTATAGAGAAAGAGAAAATACATATACAAAAAAGAATACACAAAGAATATAAACTAGTTTTCACATAGCTCCATCTATGTGGAACCTATTTTATTGAAATGTGTATCAGTTTTTTTAATATGGCTAATTTAGCATTATAACTGCTTTTTGTAGTACTGTTAACTGCATTTATTGTAGATTTTTAAAAATATTCCAACTAACAAGTCTTTGTATATTTTTAAAACAAAAGTTTTTAATTTGTTTTTGCATAACTTGATGTAATATATATCAACTTTGTATAACAGAAATGTGTGAACACAGATTATTTCTAATATTTATCCTGAGTAATTACTGGCATATGACCTTAGGTTCAAGGATAAAAATTGACTAACCCATGAACATATTTTTAGTAGCACATCTTTCCTATAGGCAGTTCTCACAAGTTAACAACATAAGAACAGTTACATGGCATTTAAAATTGAGTTAGAGGTTTCTGTTTCATTCATTTATTATTTCCTCTCCATCTGCCTAGAACTGTTTGTCATATAACCTTAAAGTTACTCAAGCTAGGCAGGCATATTTGACTGCAAAAATAATTGTTTTTTCCCCATGATCTAGATTGCTATGTGAAGTATAGTTGATCCTTGGAACAATGCAGGGGTTAGGTAGTCAGAAATCTGTGAATAACTTTCAGCTCCCCAAAACCTTTATTAGTAGCCTACTTTTGACTGAAGCCTTTTTGATAAACAGTCTATCAATTCATATTTTGTCAGTTTTGTTTATTATATACTGTATTCTTACAATAAAGTAAGCTACATAAAAATTATAAGGAAGAGAAAATACTTTTACTATACCAATGTATAGTAAATGCTGTATAATGTATACCATATGCTGTTTCATTGATTTACAAGGTGAATTGTCTGTCACTACCTACATCAATATTGTCTTATATGATACAAAACACTGTGGGTGTTGTATGTATTACTTATACTAGATATCAAAAATGAAAAGATAACGGGAAAAAGAAATTCATACTTATTTACAGGTATAATAATTTATGCACTGATAACACAGAAGCAGCATTATGAGTGCTTTATGGTAGCCAGTATAATCTATGTAATTTCTTCACAGTAGTACGTAAATCTCCAAAAGGGTTTCCAACGTATTTATTGAAAAAAAAAGCATCTAAGTGGATGTGCACAGTTGAAGTCCATATTGTTCACGAGTCCATTGGCTAAATCTTACTATGCTCTGAATCTTGTTAAAAAGAAAAAAATCCTGCTAAGAATAAAATAGTTTAAAATTTAAAAGTAAGAGAGACAAAGGAATCTCTGTAAGTTTAAAGTTTTAAATTTATAGATGTCTAGTATGTTTGGTTTTATATTATAATTATAAAATGTAAAACTTCACAGACTCTATTCTGTTTATAGATTTTTCATAATTTTAGGATTTAGTTTAACCTAGGCATAGTTATTTGATGGTTCCTAAATTATCTGACTGTAGTTGTCATTGTTTCAAATTAATTAATTTTAACCCTTAGATAATTTTACTAGAGCTCTGCTAAAGAATAGAAACAATCTGGTAGTTAAAGCATATACCATGATCAAGGATAGTGGACTTGATTAATCAATTAAAATCAAATTTTATAATACTTAACTTTTGGAATAACTTTTTTTACATTCATTTATTTTAAGCCTTTTTATTCATGCAGACTTTTCAAAACTAAGTTGTCTTTCTCTTTTGTGTGAAAGAATTTATGTTTAGTTGGTATATAATTATAGACTAGAAGGGCCTAGTGGGTGTAATTGCCATATTCTTTCTAAGTATTTTGCTTTTTGTAGTTTTCACCATAGTTTAATAAAAGTTCTCTTCAGATTGGGTTTAATTTAGTAGATGTTTGTTTATATTAAACACCTATATTATGTAAGGTACTGCACTGCTTACTGGTGATTTCATTGAGGCTTAAATATGGCTCATGCTCTCTAGTTACATTCTAATAGAGCTAGGGAGGCATTATAATACCAAAACCTTAAATCCAGGTAGAATGTGACAAATGCTAGGTTAAAAACACAAAATACTATGGAAGCATATCTGCTCATAAAGTTAATTTTAGCTGAATAGACAGGAAGGTCTTTTCAAAGCTGGCATTTGAACTGGGCCTTAAAGATGATTGGGATTTTGATGGTTGAGAATATAGGAAAATAAGAGGAAATTGTGATCAGAACTTTGAGAAAGGAAAGCATGTTTGAAGGAAGTAGTCTGACTGTTAAAATCAAATAGTAAATGAAGAAAATTGGTAAAACAGGTTAAAATCCAGATGGTTGGGATAATGGCTACATTATGGAGTGCTTTGGCTAACATGTTGAGAGTTTAAAGCGTATGTTACAGATATTGGGAAACCATCAGAAGTTTTTGAGGATAGGAATCATCAAGATTTTCGGGATCGTTTTCAATAGAGCAGTTTTAATGTTTTATGGTCATAGGTTCTTTTAAGAACTTTATGAAAACTCTATGCATTCCTGTGAAACCTTTTGGAAGCTGAAATGGCATAAAGCAAAGAAGCAGTTACCATTAATTTATATGGAAATTTTTTTGAGCATTGCCAGTCCCCCTAAATAATGTACCAAATCATACCAAATACACTTATTTATGTAGAGTTTTATGCTAAACATTAATACCCTTATGAACTCTCTTAGACTTTTTGGATACTTTAGGACATATCTTGCTAATGATGGGTGGGTACACAGAATAAGTCAAAATAAAGCACAAATAGTAACATACACAGTCTTAACTATGGCAACCTAATGCTGAGATGATAAGTGTAGTTTCTGGGAAAGGAGCTTGGTGGCACTGCTTGGGATGCATGCTACCTCTATAAAAGATTGTTGCAGGACAAATATTGGCTGATTCTTAAAAGCAAAAATCCTCTTCAGATTTCATTTGGTTATTGAAAACATAGTACTATGTAGACTTTTCATAATAGTGAAGTGACATAATGAGAACTTCAGAAAAAGCAGGGATACCTATATGCAGAAAGTCAATTCCCAAACTTAATGTTGAAATTTAAAATCATTTTCACTTATTCTAACTGTGGTAACATATTGCGCCTGTGTTCCCTAAAATCTGTGAGGTTTTTTTGTTACTCAAAAAACGATGTTTTGCTTTCCATGACATAATAGTTAAGTATTCATTATTTCTTTTTAGTTCAGAGGAAATATTCTTTCTAAACTTCCCAAGTAATGAGGTATTGACATAAATTCTCTTGAGTCTATTTTGGGTTATATTAAATCTAAGAATTGTTGTTGTGACTGCTTGCATATGTTCACTGGTTTTGCTAGGTCTGTTCACTGACGCAGTGATGCTGGTAACAGATGTGGAGGTTTGTGCTCTTATTTTACTCTTCAAGTAGAGTGAAAAAATTGTCAGTTATTCTGTTAGATTCTTTTGCTGCTCAAGATTTACATAGATGATTAGGAATGGTATGAAATAGTTTGGAGAGAGCCACCATGTGTAGGTGACTTTTAAGTTACCTGCCTCAAAGGGAGCATATCATACTCAGAACTGTATATGTATGCTCATTTAATCTTAATGGATTGTCTATTAATGTATTGTTTTTAGTGAGAAAACTGAGACTGAAGAAGGTTAAGTAACTTGCCCAAAACCACATGGTTGCAAATGGAGAAGTTAGAATTTTAAACACTGTATTTTTGACTTGAAACTTACTTTTTTACTTTATCTCTGTCTTAAGCTTTTTAAGTTCATATCCTTAGTGATACTGTTTCCTTGTATACCTATAGAGTGTAAAATATTTGGAAAAGATTGTACTTTCTTGGATTCTTATCTCCTTAGTGACTTACCTGCTGCTATTTATGCACTTTACAATTTTGTTTGAACTACGATTAGTCACTAACCTTTCCCCAGATAGGAATTTTGAAACTTATAATCGAATAAATATATTATCTACTTTGTGGTTTTTGGTATTCATATTTTTATTTACAAATACTTTTTGAATGCCTCTTTATGCCAGGCCCTGTGTTGTAGGAGAATGATTTTTAAATTCTAGTGGTAATGAGAGGAGGTGTCCTTTATCTGTTTTGCCCTGTTTAGATCTGAATTTCAAGTCTAACAGAATTGTGCTTGAGATTTTGTGTGAAAATATGAACTACATTACTAAAAATATGTAAAAAACACTGCTTCAAAAGCTACAAAGAAAGTACCTCCTACTTAGGATGGATCATGACAAGGAAGGGAGTACACGTAGCTAGTTCATTAAAATGTTATTCTCAGCTGGTAACTGGAGATCTACAAGACTTCATGTGCAAATTGTCAAACAGTGTTATAGTAACATAGAACCTGAAAATTTATTTCTTTTGCATATCCTTTTGGTACAAGTTAACTGCATTTTAGCTTTCATTAAAGCTTTATTTTTCCCTGAATGAAGAATTTTTGCTCTAGTGGAAGCCCCTTACTGAAATAGTAATGAATTTTTGATAAATAATAAGAATAATCTTTCTTGTTTCTCCGTGTAACACATTGTACATTGATTAATATTTAAGGGACTAGGCCCCATACAAAAGTTAACTTATCCAAATTTTGATTTTCATTTTTGGCAGTATGGCAGACTAAATGTGCAGAGATTGTATCTCATGTAAGACACTTAAACGTTGAATAAAATATTAAGACATCTTTTGAAAAGCATACCTGGACTTGACTGTAAATGAAGGCAAATAATCAGGCCAGAAGTGATGAGAGGTGGTGATTTCATAGAGATCTATGGAACTGGCATTTTACCTGAGGATACTATCTGTTCCTAGTCAGGGTCTGGCTATGAACTCTCGTCATGCATGTTGGGAACAGGAGACAAATTGCACATACATTCTGAGTTGGATTGGAATCAGAACAAAAATTTCCACATTAGGTCGTTAATGCAAAACCTACCTAGTTGATAGAGACTTGATTGCTTTTGCTCGGTTCTGCATGCATTTGGAGGTGAAAGGCTTCCACTTGAGAGAATTCTGAGTCAAAAAGTTTTATCTCACAGATTTAAAGATGAAATTCATTATTTGTATGATGCAAGTAAAGATGTATTTTAGAATTGTCCCAGATAAGTAGTACTCTTATATGTAATGGAAGTAATTCTGTATAAGATTGTATTTTAAACAGAAGCCTTAATGTCTGCAGAAAAAGATTCGGTGATCATTATTTAACAATTACCAAGAAAAAAATCACTAACCGTATTGGGAAACATCTTAAACTTCAAAATGAGACTCTTACTTCCCCGTCAGCGATCACAGTGTCAGTTAAAATAACTACATTTAATGTGTTTAAAAAGAGGAATAGTCTCATGATCAGACACCAAATTAAATTTCTAAAAGTGAAAAATATAAAAGATTTAAAATTCAACGGATGAACTACAAAGGAGGTGTAGAGAAGTAGGAATCAGTGACCTACAGTATCTGAGGAAAATAGGAAAGAGGCTGAGAGACAGTGGATAATTCTTTTACTGATGACTCTTGAAATTTCTCTCTATGGAAGATATAAGTTCCTCAATGAATATGTGGCTTGCAAATAATTTCTCCCACTCTGTAGCTTGTATTTTGAACCTCTTACAAGGACTTCTGCAGAGCAAAAGGTCTTAATTTTGGCGAAGTTTAATTTATCAGTTCTTCTGTTCGTGGAATTGTGATTTTGGTGTCAAGTGTTAGATTTCTTTGCCTCTCCCTGGACCCTGAGAATTTTCTGTCTCTCTTTTGTTTTTTAGGAGACTTACATTTTTACATTTTATATTTAAATTAGTGATGCATTTTGAGTTAATTTTTTAAAAAGGTGTGAGACAAGTTTTGGTTTATTTCTTCGCTTATGGACATGCACTTGCCCCGGTAGCATTTGTAGAAAAAGTTCTTCCACTGAATTGCTTTTGCACCTCTATCAAAAATCAGTTGGACATACTTGTTTACTCCTGTTTCTGGATCCTCTATTCTGGTCTGTTAATCTGTATCTTAACCTTCTGCCAACACCACAGTCTACTTTGCTGTAGCTATATACTATAAATCATTTTTGTTTTTAAAATGTAATTAATGTGCAATGTTTTATTAGTTTCAGGTGTACAACTTAGTGATTAAACATTTGTATACCTCACAATGTGATTAACACAATAAGTCTAGTAACCATCTGTTACTGTACAAAGTTGTTATCACATCACTGATTATATTCCCTGTGCCATATATGTATACATACATATTCCCTATATGCATTATATCCCCATGACTTATTCATTATATAACTGATATTTTGTACCTACCCTACTTCACTTTTTCACCCATCTCTCTACCCCTTGCCTCTGGCAACCATCAGTTCTCTGTATCCATGAGTCTATTTCTATTTTGTTGGTTCATTTGTTTTGTTTCTTTAGATTCCACATATAAGTGAAGTCATATAGTATTTGTCATTCACTCTCTAACTTATCTCACTTAGCATGCTACCCTCTGGCTCCATCCATGTTGTTGCAAATGGCAAGATGTCATTCCCTTTTATGGCTGAATAATACTGCATTATCAGCGGACACCTAGATTGTTTTTACAGCTTGGCTGTTGAAAATAATGCTGCAGTGAATGTGGGGATACATATATCTTTTAAACAAATTAGTGTTTTAGTTTTCTTTGGATAAATACCCAGAAGTGGAATTGCTGGGTCATATAGTAATTCTATTTTTAATATTTTATTTTTTTATTATTTTTATTTTTTTAAATATATTTTATTGATTATGCTATTACAGTTGTCCCATTTCTCCCCCATCATTCCCCTCCACCCTACCCACCCTCTCCCACCCACATTCACCCCTTTAGTTCATGTCCTTGTGTCATAAGTTCTTTAGCTTCTACATTTCCCATACTATTCTTGCCCTCCCCCTGTCTATTTTCTACCCACTATCTATGCTACTCATTCTCTGTACCTTCCCCCCCCTCCTTCCACGCCCCTGTTGCTAACCCTCCATATGATCTCCATTTCTGTGGTTCTGTTCCTGTTCTAGCTGTTTGCTTAGTTTGCTTTTGTTTTAGGTGTGGTTCTTAATAGCTGTGAGTTTGCTGTCTTTTCACTGTCATATTTTTGATCTTCTTCTTCTTAGATAAGTCCCTTTAACATTTCATATAATAAGAGCTTGGTGATGGTGAACTCCTTGAACTTGACCTTATCTGAGAAGCGCTTTATCTGTCCTTCCATTCTAAATGACAGCTTTGCTGGATAGAGCAATTTTGGATGTAGGTCCCTGCTTTTCAAGATTTCAAATATTTCTTTCCAGCCCCTTCTTGCCTGTAAGGTCTATTTTAAGAAATCAGCTGACAGTCTGATGGGAACTCCTTTGTAGGTGACTGTCCCCTTATCCCTTGCTGCTTCTAGAATTCTCTCCTTCATTTTAATCTTGGCTAATGTAATTACGATGTGCCTTGATGTATTCCTCCTTGGGTCCAACTTCTTTGGGACTCTCTGAGCTTCCTGGACGTCCTGGTAGTCTATTTCCTTTGCCAGATTGGGGAAGTTCTCCTTTATTATTTGTCGAAATAAGTTTTCTACTTGTTGCTCTTCTTCCCAAATCTACGTAGTGTTTTTCATAGTGGCTGTACTAGTTTACAGTCCTACCAACAATATACAAAGGATCCCTTTTCTCAACATCCTTACCAACATTTATTTGTTAACTTAAATTTTTTTTATTAAACTTATCAGAGTAACCATTGGTTAATAAGATTATATACGTTTCAAGTGTACAATTATATGATACATCATTTGTATCTTGCATTGCGTATTTAGCACCCAAAGTCAAATCTCCTGTTTACCCCCTTTACTTTTTGCTATTCCCCATGTCCCCCACCCCAACTCCCTTTCCCTCTGGTACTCACCATGGTGTTGCTGTCTTGTTGTTTGTTCATTTGTTGCTTTCAGATTTATATGCCAGTTATGCATGAAATCATATGGTTCTTGGCTTATTTCACTTAGCATGGTATTCTCAAGATCCATTTCATGTTGTCTCAAATGGCAATATTTCATCTTTTTTTGTGGCTGATTAGTATTCCACTGGATATATATGTAACACATATTCTTTATCCAGTCATCTATTGAAGTAAGCTAAGGTTGTTCTCCTGTCTTGGCCACCATGACTAATGCTGCCATTAACATAGGGATATGTATATCTTTTGGTTCGCAGGCCGGAGCTCTCAGTCCACTGAGCCATACCAGCCAGGGCTGGGATATGTATGTCTTTTGGAATAAATGTTTTCAAATTTTTGTTTATCAGAAGGGTTGTTGGATCATATGGTAACTCTATTCTTAATATTTGGAGGAACCTCTGTACTGTTTTCCATGGTGGCTATACTAGTTTATATTCATTCCCACCAGCAGTGAGCGAGGGTTCCTCTTTCTTCACAACTTCCACAATGTTTATTAAATGTTTTGTTGATAACAGCCATTCTATCAGGTGTGAGGTGGTATCTCCTTATAGTGTTGATTTGCATTTTTCTCATAGCTAGTGAAGGTAAGCATTTTCTCATATATTTATCTGTTAGCCATTTGTGTCTCTTCTTGGGTGAAGTGTCTGTTCAGGTCCTCTGACCATGTTGACATTTTGATAATAGCCATTCTGTAGGTATGAGATGATATCTCACTGTGGTTTTAATATGAATTTCCTTGAAAAATTAGTTGATATTGAACATCTTTTCATATGTCTTTTGGCTATCTATATGTCTTTGGAAAAATGTCTCTTCAGGTTCTTTGCCTACTTTTTAACTTTTTTTATGTTGAATTCTCTGAGTTGAGTTCTTTATATATTTTGGATATGAACCCCTTATTTGTTATATCATTTGGGAATACTTCCCCCATTCAGTAGTTGTATTTTTATTTTGTTGCTGATTTTCTTTGCTGTGCAGAGTTTTTTTTGTTAGATGTAGTCTCATTTGTTTATTTTTGCTCTTGTTCTTTCCCAGAGAGAGACATCCAAAAATATATTGCTAAGACTAATATCAAAGAATTTACAACTTATGTTTTCTTCTAGGAGTTTTATGGTTTTTCAGGTCTTATGTTGAAATCTTTCATACATTTTGATTTTATTTTTGTATATGGTGTAAGAAAGTGGTTCATTTAATTTTTTGCATGTGTCTGTTCAGTTTTCATTGAGATTGCCTTATCCCCAGTGTATATTCTTGTGTATAGTATTTATACTGATTGATCTTTTTCAAAATTGTTATAACTATACCAGATCTTTTATATCTACAAAACAACAACAAAAACAACAGACAATTTACTGAGATTTTGGTTAAACTGCATATGAATTTGGGGAGAATTGACATCTTTACTATTTGAGTCTTCCAAAACATGGAAGATACATGTTTCCATTTTTTTAGATGTTTGATTTCTTTCATCAGTCTTGTGTAGTTTAGAGCATTCAAGTCCTGTATACATTTTCTTAGAATTATATCTAAATGTTTTACTTGTATTTTGAGCCACTGTAAGTAGTAGTATAAATATTTTTTATTTCAGCATTCACATGTTCATTATTAATACATAGAAATACAATTGGTTTTTGTATGTTTGTGTTGTATCCTGTGATGTTGTTGAACTTACTTTTTCTAAGGTTTGTGTGTGTGTGTGTATTCTGTAGTTTTTCTACTTGTATAATCATGTCATATGGTTATGCCATAAATGAGGGAAATATGGAGCAATTCATTTATTTACTTTCAGGCTGTATGCCTTTTATTTTGTTTCCTTTATATATTGGATTGGCTAGAATTTATACCACTATGTTGTTGAATAGTGTGGTAAGAGTGGGTATCCTTATCGGCTCCCCAGTTTAGAGGGAAAACACTTAAGTCCTTCACCATCAAGTATGTTAGCTGTGCGTTGTTTATAGATGCTGTTTGTCAAGTTGAGGAAGTTATTTTATTTTCTATTTCTGTTTTTCTGTGAGTTTTAATATAAATGAATATTAAATATTTTAAATGCTTTTTTTGCATTAAATCACATAAGTATGTAGTTTTTCTTTACTATCTTGTTAATATTGTGAGTGCATTGATTTTTGAATATTGAATCATTCTTGCATACCTAGAATAAATCCCACTTCTTCATGGTGTATAATTATTATAAAGCTGAATTCTGTTCAATGGCATTTTGTTAAGGATTCATGAAGGATATTGGCCTGTAATTTTCTTTTTCCTATTTATTTTACTTAGATATAATTGACATCTAATATTACATTAGTTCAGGTATACACTACAATGATTCAATATTTGTATATATTGCAAAATGATCACCACAATAGGCCTAGTTAACATCTATAACCATACATAGTTACACAGTTTTTTTCTTGTGATAATTTCTTTCTTTTCTTTTTTTAAAATACTGTCTTTGTCTGGTTTTGGTGTTGAGGTAATACTGGATTTATAAAGTGAATTGGGGAGTTTTTTCTTATATTTTATTTTCTGAAAGATTTATTTACTTCATACTACCTATATTGTGGTAGTTATTGTTTTTTTAAGGAATCGGTCCATCTACATTGTCAAATTTATATTCTTTTGATATCTGCAAGTCTGTAAAATATTCTTTTTCTTTTTTTAGTAGAGAAAATGTTTATTAAGTTGAGACACAATTTTGTACTTAATGAAGTTTTCTTCTCATTATGGTCCTAACTATGGTGTGTTTTTAATACCAGGACAATTTTTAATAAATGAAGCCATGATTCAAGTATCTTATTTAAAGTTAAAACTGCACATATTTTGAGAGAATGGATTTGAACTCCAACACTCTGAAGACAGACCTTCCACTTAGTACCTATTATTTATGATACCGTCTCCTTTACTCCTTGATGAATAAGGAACATCATGGTTGAACTGACACACCCTGAGGACTCATTTGTAATGAATGATTCCTATACAAGACTTTGAATAATATGTGAAAGAAGATGTTGAAAATTCTTCTCAGTGGCACAGGAAATAAAATTGTAAACATTTGGCATAGATTTCCCTCCATACAGGGCTTTTTTATGATGAATTAGTCATTTTACTTGGGATTATAAAAAATAGTGAATTAAGATTTTTTTACTATGCAAACTGGACATTGGGAAAAATATGCATGAAACAAGACAAATTGTAAACCCTATTGTTAAATGAAGGGTGTTGAAATGGAAAAAAAAAAAAAAGGCAGCAATAAAAAATTGGTGAGAATGGTGCAGATAAGCTCAGTGCATTAGGTGCATCCAAGACCAGAGGTACTACAAGGAAGTGGGTGAGGGTGTAAGATTTAAGAGCTTGGAGAACACGGTGTCATGGGGGCAGTACATGTCATAGGACTGAAAATTGGATACATTTTCTGAGTAAAGGAACATGAAGAGAATTTACAGAAACCCATGGTTAGTGATGTTATAAAATGAGACAGTGCCAGCATCGTAGTCTAGGAAAACCTCAACACAGCAGGGAGGAACAGTCAGAGGGTTAATTCCATGGGATCAGAGGAGGAAGATAACACAAAAACATTGTATTCAAACTGATTCTCTAATAGTATAAACCACAAGCATTTTTTAGGTAACAGAGTCTTGTTTACCATATACCCCCAAGGCCGAGGCCTGTTTCTCTGACACATCCACTTCCCAGTAATGTTTCCCTGATGTGATAACCGGTGCACTGAGTACAGTAGAAGCTGTACAAGTTCTTATTTGTATCGAGATGGTTCTCATATTTCACTTGTCTCAGATCTGCAGAAATGGCAACATTTTCTTTGTCCTTGGGAGGGGTCCAGGGTAGTGTGAGCCCAGTAGCAGTGCACATCAGTCAATTCTTGCAGCCTCCCACTCAGGTCAGGGGCTTGGAACACTGTCCTTTGTTTTTTGGAGACGGTTTTTGACTTGAGAGTGAAGGTCTTCTTTCCATGATACCATTCACATCCAGGAAGTTCTCTCTGGTTTGATGTCAGCCTCCAGCTTCTCAGCTTCTTGGTGTTCAGCCCTCAGCCTGTCCAGAGCTACCTGCACCTTTTCCTTGTGCTCCTGGGCACCTTCCTCCATGAGGAAAGCTCGGTGCTCTTGAGACCTCTCACAAAGCCAGCAAATGAACTTCCCATCCTTCTTACAGAAGAGCAGGAGTTTCTCTCCATGGCGCACACAGAGATCTCTCTTTTGCCCCTCCTCTGGGCTCAACTTGACCTCCCTAAGTGTCTCCACTATGTTGGCCATATGCTTGCTGATTAGGCTGCAGGTTCCCAGGCTGGTACCAGGCTGGCACACAGGGTAGCTGCTCTCCTTCTTTGCTGACTGTGGATTCCTTGTTGTTTGCAGTGATGCAGGCTTGGCAGAAGCTGTGCCATGGTCCAGGTTCAAGGGTTCTGTCAGGAGCTCTAGGCAGATGGGGCAGGTCAGCTCCTCCTTTCATTTCAACAGGATTCCTGAATCCATCTCAGTCTGTCCTGATCTGAGGCTCCTCTGGCTGAGCAGTTTCTGCAGTGTTCCTGGGAAAAAGCCTGTTCACTTGTTCTGGAGTTCCAGCCTGAGAGGCAGTTGTGAGCAGGATTCACTGTCCAAACCAGGGGCCCGTTGTCCACCTGTAATACTATTCTTTGTTTTATTCCTGTTGGTAATTTTTGTCTTCTCTTTTTTTCTTTGTCATCTTGCTAAAGACTTGTCAGTTATATTGATCTTTTCCAAAAAATCAATTCTTTGTTTCATTGATTTTTCTCTCGTTTTCCTGTTCTTAATTTCATCATTTTCTGCTTTTAATTGTTTGCTTTCTCCTGCTTGCTTTAGGTTTATTTTGCTCTTCTTTGTTTAGGTTGTAAAGTTGGGAGCTTTGATTGTTGATTGAGACTTTTTCTTTTTTTCTAATGTTTGCATTTAGTACTACCCCTTTCAGCACTGCTTTTTGTCTCACAAAATTTGATGTGTTATGTTTTCATTTTCATTCAGCTTAACATATTTTTTGCTTTTCATTGAGATGCGCCCTCATCTGTGGATTATTCAGGACTTTGCTGTTTATTTTCTAAGTGTTTGGAGATTTTGCTGTCATCTTTATTCTATTTCTAGTTTGGTTTAATTGTGGTCAGAGAACATATTTTGTGTTATTTCATTTTTTTCATATCTGTTGACGTTTGTTTTATGGCTCAGGAATATGGTCTCTCTTGTCTTATGTTCCAAGGCACTGGGAAAGAATATGTGTTTTGTTGTCATTAAGTGAAGTGTCCTATTATTGTCAATTAGAGCCCGTTGGTGGGTGGTATTGCTGAATTCTTCTATACGTTTGCTGATGTTCTGTCTTGTGTACTATCAGTTGCTGAGAAAGGGGTTATTGAAATCTCTATAATTGTTGATTTGCTAACCCTTTCAGTTCTAAAAGTACTTCTCAGGTTTTGCAGTTCTTGTTTGGTGCATGCATAGGATTGTTATGTCTTGATGGGTTGACATTATCAACATGTAATGTTCCTCTTTGTTATGATAATGTTTTGCTTTGAACTCTACATTAGCTGACACTAACATAAGCCTCATTTCTTATTGTTTCTACAATATGTCACTTTCCATTATTTTACTTTTAGTCCGCCTTCAAGTCAGTTTCTTTTTTCTAGATTGCATATATAGTTGGGTTTTTTTTTTTTTTAAATGTCCATTTTTTTTGTCTTCTAATGGTAATCTTTAGGCTACTGACATTTAATGTGAAGGGTTTAATTCTGTCCTGTATTTTACAATCCAAAAATTTTCATTTGGTTCTCTTTTACATGTTATATTTTTTCCTTACATTTTCTATCTTCATTTCTTATTGTGTTCACAATTGATTATTGAAGCATTTTTATAACAACTTAAAACCTGTGTCAAATCTAAATGTTTGTCACTTCTGTGTTTGCATCTGTTGATTGTTGTTTTGCATTCTCTTTAATATCTTGGCTCTTAGTATGACAAGTGATTTTTTTAAATTATTGAAACCTGAAAATTTTGAATATTAATGAAATTCTGGATCTTATTTAAACCTACTTTTTTAAAAAAATTATTTATTGTTAGAGGAAGGGAGGGAGGAGGAGAGGGAGAGAAACATTGATGTGAGAGAGAAACATCAGTCAGTTGTTGCCTCTTGCACACCCCCAACCAGGAAACCTGGCCCACAGCCCAGGCATGTGCCCTGACAGGAATTCGAACTGGTGGACTTTTGGTTTGTGGAATGATGCCCAACCCACTGACCCACACCGATGGGGGCTAAACCTACTGCTTTAACTAGCTTCCTTTAACACGACTTAATGCATTATTTTCAGTTGTAGGTAGAAACTGAAGTTCCTTACTCTTCATTGACATCTGAGGAGGGAGGTCCTCATTACTGTTGGCAGGGATAAGAGTTGTAGATCCCCACTAGGCCTCCACTGATACACCTTCTTGTTCCCCACAAAGTGTCCACTCACACGACTAGGGTGAAATGAAAGCCCTGACTCTTCACAAGTTGTCCTTTGACACTACCCAAGGACAGAGGAGTATTGGCTACTCCTTACTGCCTGGTGGGAGGAGAAGTTCATGTTCCCCATGTGGTTTCTATTGACAATGCAGGAGTTGAGAGCGGAGCATCTTTTATACATGGTGAGGGTGGACCATTTAGATCTCTATTCGGCCTTTGCTGGCAATGGTGGGGCTTTCTTGGTGGGGTTTTTATCTGCCCCATTGACATTTCTGGTTTGCCGATTCCTTTCGCTGGGAGAGATGAGGTAGCAAGAAAACCCAGGGAACTCACTATTCTTCCTCAAACAACTTCTTATGCTTGCTTTATATATAATGTCTCGGGCTTTTAGTTGAATTACCCAGAGAGGGAAAAGTACATTTACTTCATCTTCCTGGAAGCAGAAGTTATCTTTTTTTTTTAAAACCTTCTTCGTCTCCCAGCCCCAATCCCACTCTAGTTAGTTCCTCATTTCTCTGTTGTCTTTTAGGACCAAATTCCTTGGAACCATATGTCTATACTTACTTTCTCCAGTTCCTCTTTCCTCCTCCTCTTAAACCTATTCTAGCAAGACTTTTATCCCTGCCCCTCCTCTGAAATCACGTGGCAAGGCATTATTTACAAGTGAATAATCAAAGCAGTGATAATCAAATCTGTGGCTGAAGCAAAATTTATACTTAAAGAAGAAAAGCCTGAAACTCAATGAGCTAGTATCTAATTTAAAAAGTTTTAAAAAGGATCAACCCAAAGAAAGAAGGCAAAAGGAGATGAAAAGATGTTTATTAATAAAATTAAAAGCAAAGCTAAAATTGAGAGAATTAAGAAATTCTGACAAGATGGTCAAGAAAATCAAATAAAAGGCAAAAATACAATGCACATTAGAAGTTATAATTTTACTTGATATATTTAAATAAAATTGTGTGAAATATACAAAGTATCTGAAAAGTATACAGATATGACCAAATGGGATTGAAAAAGAACTAGAAAATCTGAATGGGCCTATAACCATTAAAAAGGCTGATTTAGTGGTTAAAAGTCTTTTCCTCCCTCAATGAAAAGGCCTCGTTGGTTTTTCACCAGAGTTTAGACATGCTATTTCCAAAAAGTCAGTAAACTTTTTCAAAAGAAAGAATGGTAGTATTCATTTTATTTTTTCTGAGGGTTATGTTACAAGTTTGTTATCAAAACTAGCAAGGAGAATATAACAATGAAATATATAAGCCAGTCTCACACAGGAACATAGCAAAAAAAAAAAAATCTAGCAATGGGTTGACTGGTAGTACCATCAAATTTGGCTTATTGTAGGTAAGCAAGATTAAGGAACAATAGAAATTTAATAATATTTACACCTTAATAAAACGTTACATGTCACATTACTGATTTAGAATAGTGAAAATCTTAGTGAATACAGAACTACGTGTTTGTATTACATGATTACTAAAATTCAGTTTTGAGTGAAATAACTGGATCACAGTAGATAGCACAGCTAATTGGATCGAAGGGAGTCAGATGGTCTCACAGAGATGGCAGAATGAGGTTTTGATGAGTAATATTTAGTGAAAATGTTGGAACAGCATTTCAAGTAGAGAAAAATAATATGTACTAAAGCATCGTTGTGGTATTTGGTTATGGTGACATATAAGTACAGCACAGTAAGGGTATTGGGACTTGGTTGATGATGTAACAGGAGATTTAGGCCAGTTGCGAAAGGCTTCTTGCTAAGTAGTGGAATATATCAACCCAGTGAGAGTCAAAGTCAGTAAAGATTTTTGAGCATTCCATTTAGTTAGCTGCTTATGTTTAATGTCTTGTCTTTAGAAGTAACATGTGTAACTTGTTTGCATTCTTTTGCATGTACATGTACCTTACTTGAAGTCAGTTGCTCCCAATGATTTTCCTCAATTTTTTTGTTCACTAGAAATGTAGGAGTCTGAATTTATGACTGAACCACTAATATATATTAATTTTTTTCAGTGCAATTCTTAAACTTTTAAAACTACTCATGGCTAATCTCTCACCAAGCTGATGCCTAAGAACTTTCCAGTGAAATATGTGACAGAGGCCTGAGGGATTTCATTTGTTTTGTCATTTGCTAACTATGTAGTGAAAGCACATTTTAATACATCTCTTAAGAAACATTTTTAATTTTATTGGAGTTTTTTTATTGAGGGTTTTTTTTTTTTTTAAGTAATTGTCATTGGAGTGAACTTTATTGGTTTCTAGGGGTTTTTCCCTTTTTTATTGCATAGGTAGATACAAGGTGACAGGTTGGTTTATTGTACTGAATTTTGAATCAGGGAATTTTAAATCTAAATAACTATTTTGCTCCCACTTTTTTCGTAATGAATTCCTTTAAACTTTCTAAAGGTGCTTTTATTTAATTTTCATGATTATGTAATCTGTTTGATTTTTAAATTTAAGGTGTGACTGCACAGAAAAGTTACAGAACAAATTTGACTTTTTGCGCTCACATTTGAATGATATTTCCTCGTTTAAGAATATCTACAGATATGCCTTTGATTTTGCAAGGGTAAGTGGGATATTCATGTTCTGTAATTCTAATAGATTTTTAATCTTGAGGCCACACTTAGGAAAATTTTTTGTACTTATTTTATAGGATAAAGATCAGAGAAGCCTTGATATTGATACTGCTAAATCTATGTTAGCTCTTCTGCTTGGGAGGACATGGCCATTGTTTTCAGTATTTTACCAGTACCTGGAGGTATGAATGTTTTTCTTTGATTTTGAAAATACTATTTTAAAATTTAATCTGATTGACAATATATCTCTGAGAAAAAGCAAATAGATTTTTAATACTGTGCTTTTTTAAAAAATCTGCTTTAGTAGAAAATTTCTTTTAAAATGTTTGTATACCTGCTGTCATATTTAGACACAGCTTCATGTTCAGTAATATATTCTGTACATAGTTATTTTAATTCTATGCCTTGCATGCTCCCTTGCTCTCCATTAAAAACAGAAACTTCAAGGAATAATTTTAGCACAGTCTTCTTCACACAAAAGTACTTTCTTGGGCTTTTGGCAGGAGAACATTAATGATAGCGTGCAAATCTGAAGTTTCTAAATCAGATTTCTTTCTGTTACATGGGATCTTAGGCTGAAATCCACGTAAGAACCAGTTATAGTAATAGAACTTTTCACTTAGGCTTAACCTAAAGAATTTGAATAAAGCTTTTCATATTTGATACCCACAAATATGAGGGTGGCTGTAATGGTGGATGTACTTAAATGTACTGCTTACTAAAAATGTGTGCTGAATTTATGAAGAAAGTATTCTTTTAAAAGGTTTCTCTACTATAGGCAGTGGCTTTAAGAAAATACTGTTCCTTTTTTTCCATTGCTTCCTTTGGTTTTCTACCCATTTTTGTGCCTGAAAAGTTTCTGTGTTTTATTTTTATATAGGTCTCACCATTTTTTGTATTACAGATCTGCTTTTTGCTTTGAAAATAATTTCTCATAAAGCTGATTGTTTATCATAGCAAGTTCTCCAGAGTATTTTGCTTAAAGCTCATGATAAGAGACAGTGATATGAAAGGTCCTGTGTAAATGGATTTAGTGAACACTTAAATCTTCCAGCCTAATAAAGTAGATGTCGATGACAGATGTTATCAGTCTTCATCCTATTAGTGGTTTTGGCAAAGTTAAATATAACTGAATATAAAAATACTTCCGAAAAGAACGGAGAGGACTAAATATTTTCAAACACTTGTTATGTAGTGGAGAGTGCTTGACATATTATCTTTTAAAATCTTTAGAACACCATTTTGAATTACATTTAATCACCATTAGCAAATGAGGAGATGGGTTCTGTTGTTAAGTAACTTTCCTAAAGTCACTCATTTAACTGGCAGAGTGGGATTTGAACCCATGTTTGTAGTCTTTCCATTGCCTCCAAAGGTGCCAACTTCAAAATGTGTCTAAACACTAAGTCTCATTCAAAGAAATGAATTACTGGGAGGCAGCAGAAGGGAACTAATTGGATGTAGGAAATAGTGTATATCTTGATCTCATTTTTGGTTACACAAGTATATACACATAGGTAAAATGTTCATTAGTACCCTGATACTCTTGTTATTCTTCAAAAATGAAAGAAAAAGAAAGGAAGAAATAAATTGGTGATGTTAAAATGTAAATGCTCCTGAGGATTCTCTTAGATACACAAATAATTTAAAAGAGGAATTAATGTTTTAGGAATGACCAGATTACAAAATATAACTGGATTTAGAGAAGTCAGGCCCTAATAAATAATGCTTGTTCTATAATCCAAATATTTATATTATTTTCCTCAGCAATCAAAGTATCGTGTTATGAACAAAGATCAATGGTACAATGTATTAGAATTCAGCAGAACAGTCCATGCCGATCTTAGTAACTATGATGAAGATGGTGCTTGTAAGTATGTTTTCCTATGAAAATAAAAAATTTTAAACTATTAAATGAGAATATGCATTTGTGTAACATTACCATAAAGGATTTAAACTGCTTAACAGTAACTTTTATTCATAGGAAGTGTGGGGGAGGCAGGTATAGAAGGTAGGCAGAGAGTTTAGATTGAGCAACATTACAAAATCTGTGCTGATAAATGAAGTATTTTTAGTTTCTCAGTAACAGCATAATAAAACTTAATTTAAATTATAATCTCTGTATCTAGAAGCTAAAATTCTGTTTTATGTCTGCCTTTCCTGGCATTTTTCAATGGAAAAAAAGAATACTCATGATTTAAAAAAATAGAAAAGCAAAACATCAGCTATAATAGAAAAAGCTTATGATATTAACATGAAAGCTTTTTCTGAAATCTGACGAAACTATACCCGTATTCATTCATAGGAATTAGTGGCTGGAGCCAAGTAGTGGCCTACGTTGGACTTGCTTTCAGTTTTCTGGTATTCCAAAACTAGGTTGCTTTTCAATTGCCACTTATTATTGTGCTTGTTTGTTATTTATTTTACAGTCTACCAAAAGCAAGAGAAAAATAGACTACCACAGGGATGTTCATTTTAAGAAAAATAGGGCAGTCATATTGTTTGTGGCAATGAGTTTTCAAATAAAATAAAACCAGAGGCATGCAGACATGGAACAGACAGATCTCAGGGGGAGGAGGTGGGGCAGAACTAGAAGAAATTAGCCAAAGAACGTATTGCATAGCCTATGGACACAGACAGCAATGTGGTGAAGCCTGGGAGGGTGTGCTGGGTGAAGAGGGGGGAAATGGAGGGCATCTGTAATAGTGTCAACAATAAAAATAAAATCAAACAAATTTAAAAAAAAGTAAACAGCTCGTTTAAATTGCCTGTCTGGCTAGCTTCTGTAGGTAAATGAGTTTGAAACCCCTGAATTACAAAAATCTCTTTAGTTCTTAGGTCAGGTATTTATTAGTCACTTGCTTTGTGTTGAGATTTTAACTGGAACTGTATGTCTCTAATACGGTTACCGCTTCAACAAGCTCACATACTTCTAGGGGAGGTAATATAGAAATACTAGGTTTAACACTTTTCATACTGTTTAATAATGAAATGGCAAATTCTGTGTGCAGTTGCAATAAGGGAGAGGTTAACATTGATTTAGTTATTGAAGAGTTCATGAAACACTTAAAACTTGAGAAGGAAGTTGCTCCAGATACCCATTGTGTAAAAGCCCCTTATTTAAAACAAAAGAAAAAAGAAAAAGCTAAGACAGCACCATGTTAAGTTGAAGAGGGAGGCTGGAAGCAAAACACTTGAATGAGGGAAAGGTCAGTTCCTTTATTATCCTCACAGAGGTCGTGAGGAGTTTTTCAAACAAGTTAGATAAGTTCACTGAATTCTCACAAAAACTGTTTGTTTATTTCTAGGGCCTGTTCTTCTCGATGAATTTGTTGAATGGCAAAAAGTCCGTCAAACATCATAGCAAGAACTATTGTGAAGAAAACGCAGACCTGTTGATTTCTATGTGTATACAAGTTAAATGAGATGAGAAAAAAATCCAAAGGGTGCATTTTTATTCATATGAAAGACTTCTCATAGTACTTTCTTTTTTCCATTTTTTTTTAAAGGAAGTTTTCTTGTTACATGTGATGGCCCTTGTGCCACACCTCTTCTGAGACTGAATATTCAGTTTTTGTTTTGAGTTATGTTTATTACATTTATTTCAGAACAATAAAGATTCCGATTTGTGATAAAGGCCTTAAAGTGAAGATGTCCCTTGAGTGTCAGAGTGGTATTTATTTTTGTAAATTTTAATTCTTGAATTTTAGAGGTTCTATTCACCATGAACTTGTGGAATTTTAAGGATTTTAAATAATCTTAATATTTGGCAGTGTATTCTGCTGATGGTATGGCTTAACGTCTTCATTTCTGCTCAGTTAGGAAGAATATTGACTTCTGGGATAATAATATTCTGATGCAGCTAGTACATTATTGGAAGTGCTCCAACTTCAGCTCTGGTTTTCTTGTGAAAGTTGCCATGGTGTGATGCACATACTTTATCTGAAAAGTTTAGAATTAGAAAGATGATGTGTAGTCATTTTCTTTTCCAACCATTAACTAGTACTGTCAATAAGCATAAAGCAGCATTCCATGTATATTCTTAATGTGAATTTTAAGTTTTCTGTATTGTCATTTTACAAGTACCTTTTATACTTGAAAGAGCAAGACTCTCATATTAATGGTCTCAGAATCAGACAATCAGACAGCCATATGAGAGAATGAAGATCAATATTGAATGAAGTTGTATCATCATCATTGTTGGTATTAGTGGCATATGTATCCATTTAACTGTCATTTTCTGATACAGGGAGCTGTGCTTTTTTCCCCCATTAAGAGAACCTTAGCTCGATGTTGTGGATTTATTTAAGATATAAATAGAAAAAAAGGTAATAGAATAAGGAATTATCAGAGAACTCTGGATATAATGGTGCACATCTCGCAGTTGCCATTTCATTCTTTCATTCTTACAATCACGGTACTGTTAATTATAGTTTTCTGACTGTTGGCAGCAAAGTATCTTGAGGAAAGGGCAGCCTTTTCTATTTCACATAGAAAGCATTTTTTGCACTAGCAGCAGGATTGTTGTACATTCCTTTTCAAACCATCCAGTATCCCAGTTATGTGAAAACTGTTCACATTCATAGTCTAGTCACAACCTCAATAACATCTCTAGTTTCATTGTATGAGTGGAGAGAAGTAAATAGAATATTTTTCTATAATGCCATTTCTATTGGGATTTAAGGTGAAGGTTGATTTTTGATGGTGAATTTATTTAATGAGTGATTTTCAGTGTTGGTCACTTAGGGAAGAATAGCATTATAAAGATTCTTATGGTTTGCTTTTTGGTTAATAGGCTGGGAGAAAATAATTGCTGTTTTACTTGCCTTCTTAATGAAATTACTTTGTAGAACACAGATACAATAGTGAGATTCTCAAGTGTTAGAATCACTGAATTACTAGAACTGAACATACCCAACAATGTTATGATTTAACATTATAAAGATGTTTAATATCAAGTTTTGATATTTAAAGTATTTTGATTTTTAGACACTTGCATCTTTATAATTTGACTCTTCTCTCTAAGGCACAACTGCTGAACTTAAAGAATATTGCCCATTTTTGCTTAATTCCAAAACATAATTTAAGTGAAACCTTACAAGTTGTCCTTCTATAGCCTAAACTAACGGTAATGTCTTTGTCATCTTCACTATTTGAGTTTAAAAAACAAAACACTTAAGACTTACAGATGACCTTTAGAAAAAATACATGGAACTATTTATTTCTCTTACTTATCCAAAGATACCTTTAAGACTTTTTGAATCTGAAAACTAAAATGAAACTTTCTTCCCTTAAGTCAAGAGCCTAATCCTATCCAGGCCATGCTTGCTTTACTCCCTTGCTCCTTCTTGTTTTCTTAACCTCCTTAGAGGCATAACATTCACTTACTTTGGAGGCAGAATTACTCTGCCTGGTTTATCAGTCAGGATGTGGGCTTGTCCCTTCTTGTCATAACTTTCTTGGTTTATATTTGAATAGGATTTAATTTATTGAGAAACTTACGATCAAAAGAGATTAAATGATAGAACAGGATTAAGGAGCCTATAGTATAAGAAAGAAGTCTCCTGAATGTTCTCCATCTTGTTTCATTAGTTAGCTTTAAGTGCCTTTCCAGGAATTCTGTTGTAAAATTTTCAGGATTTCTTTGTATAGGATAAAATACTCAATGGTGCTTTATAATTGGAAATTACTTGCTTCTTACAGAGTAGCACACAGTTGTAGTAAAACTACTTGAAGAAAGTAGAGCCAGATTTTGGTACTTAGCTGTGAAAGGCTAGAGGAGCTCCCCTCACCCACCCCCCTCCCTTGCCCTCCTAAGAATTAGTAGTTTGAACAAGGCCTGGTATTGTAGGTTATTGGAAGGAATTCAGGTAACACAGTGTTATCTTAATCAGTCATAAAAAAATGGTGTATTGTTATGTGCTGAACTGTCTTCTGTGTTACAGTGTTTGTTTTTATTGTCTAATGATATCTTGTTTTTTGAATGCTGCCAGGAAAATTCTTGACAATACAATTTTGACAGGTAGTATTTTTGTGTAGAATGCATAGGGTTTGTTGATTTGGGTTTTACTCTGCTGAAGGTGTACTGTGGACTTAGTGTTTCTTAAATTGTAATTCAAAGGTTTTCCATGGGGATATTAGATTGACTCAGGAGTATTTCTTTTAAGTACAAATGCCTTTTCACCAAGAAAACGAAAAATTTATCTAACATTATTTGTCATCAGTTTGTGATGAGGTGAGGAAGAGAATACAATTTTAAGATAACCAGACTTCTTAAAGTGTACAAGTTATGTAACATAGCTTAGATTCAGAACATGAAGTGCATTAACAGTGAAACATTTAGTTTGAACTAAGTATTTCTTCAACAGAATGTGGTCTTCCTGCCTAATTGTTAATGGTACAATTGCGAAAGGATTTATTGGAATTTATTTTGTGCTCAGCTTGAGAAGCAAATAGAATGTTGATTTCATTTTACTGCTCTCTTGTAGAAGTGTACTTAAAACTGTTGTGATAATAATTCATACTTGGATAAAGTTTTGTTTGGGCTTTTAAGGCTTCTATTGGCTCAAGTTTTGTAGCACATCTCATGTGCTTACCAAATATCTAAGCACCATATAAATCGGCAACAATATACTACATTTTAATGATTTAAATGCATTTGTTAGACTAAGAGAAAGGCAAAATAATATCTTAATCTTATTCCTAAAGAGGAATTCTCCCTTGAGAAAGTACTACTTCTTGAGTGATACTGGAAATCACTATAAGGGAACATTTTCAAGAACAGTTCATTTTCTCGTCAGGAGAAAGAAGAAATAACAGCAAACTCTCATCGATTTTTCAATAGGGAAGGCTAGTCTGAATTACTAAATATTCAAGATCATATTTTGTTTAATGAATGTAGTTTTATTACTTTCATAAATCTTAGGTGACAGCCAGACCAAAAAAAAAAAAAAAAGATTGCTTTTAAGACTTGGCCTTTCTTTAACAAGACATAGTTACCTAACCCTTATGGGAAATTTATATAGATTATAGACTGTGAAAAGATGAATTTCTGTCCAAGCCTTAGGTGAATTATCACTAATTCACTCTTTAATTGTACAGATTGTTCTAGTGAACTTTTACTTCACTGGAGCATATCTTTAGGGCTTTAAAAGCATAATTTATTTACCTTTTTCTGAACACCAGTCTTTTTTTTTTTTTTTTTTTTTAATTTTTTTCTTTTAGATTTTATTTATTTATCTTCAGAGGGGAAGGGAAGGAGAGAGGGAGAGAAACATCAATATGCGGTTGCCTCTTGTATGTCCCCTGCCGGGAACTGGCCTGGCAACCCAGGCATGTGCCCTGACTGGGAATCGAACCGCGATCCTTCGATTCGCAGGCCCGCGCTCAATCCACTGAGCTACACCAGCCAGGTGAACACCAGTCTTAATAACAAACCATAAATTTGCTCTGCCCCCCTCATAATCTTTTGTATCCTATGTATGTAGTACTTCCTTTGTTCCTTTCCTAGTTGAAATTGGTTTGATCAGTGTTTTGCGTTTTGGGTCTTTTTAAAAAATTTCACATATAGCCCTGGCTGGGGCAGCTCAGTGGGTTGAATGCTGGCCTGGAAACCAAAGGGTCACTGGTTCAATTCCCAGTCAGGGCCCAGACCTCGGTTGCGGGGCCAGGTCCCCAGTAGGGGGAGCATGAAAGGTAACCACACATGGATGTTTCTGTCTCTCTCTTTTTCCCTCCCTTCCCCTCTCTCTAAAAATAAATAAAATCTTTAAAATTATTTTTTCAAATACAAGCAAAAGTTTATTTAGAAAGTTATAGAGGTAGCAGTGAGCCAGCTGGGCTGTGAGGACTCAGGAAACAAGTTACAGAGGCAAAAGAAGGGCCCTGGGGGCTTAGGAGAAAGAAAGACAAGGGACACCTGGGGGAAGGAGAGGGGAATAGGCGTGGGCATGCTCAGAGAGGGCGCACACGCCATTTTTTGTGTGTGTGCTTTGCAATTTGTTAGAACCTTTTATAATATAGCCTTTTTTGCTTGGGTTCTAGTTGACCATGTGTTAAATAGTCTTTAAAATTTATCTAATAATATGAGTATGGAATTTTGTCTTACAGTTCCAATATTGGAGCTTTGTTGTATTTATTTTATGGAAATATGGTCCATAAATGGATCAGTTAAATAGATTGATTAAAAATTTATTTTTCTTCCAAATTATATCACTTGAAACAAGATTTATCCTGCATTTAGGCTTTCACAGCTTTGACGTATAATAAAAGCTGTTCTACATACTTCATGGATTGTTTTAAGTATTAAGATGAGAAATTGTGGACTTTTTGATATATCCAAATAACCATACCTATAATTATTTTTACAAGATAACAAAAATAAGCCTAGTAGATATGTATAAAGCCAGATTTACCCTAGATTCCTGTGTGTGTGTGTGTATAAATTGAATATTACTGTTACCCGTGATTTTTCCATGTAGTTGAAAGACTGATACCTACTTGAACAACTTGAGATTTGATAGTTAATACTGTCAACTCATTAAACTTAGAAAATTAATTCTTGCGAATATTGAATTAAGTTTGTGTACCTAGTACTTTGCCTGTATTATCCTATCATGCAAGTGAAATGACTTATAGCAGATTCATACACAATATTTTTATCTGCAAATACAGAATTTTTACCTCTTTTGAATTTATATCATTCCTTGAAAGTACTTTGAATATTGAGTTTATAGAAGTAATACCAGAGAAAGCTGAGGTAGTTTCCTCTTTGCAGTATCCTTGTTATGTGACTTCTTAGACATGTCACTTGACCTCTGTCATCTTCAGCTTCATCTTCTGTAAAATAGTGATGATAATACCTACCACATAGTTATGAAATTCAACCAGGGATTTTATCCACAACACTTAGTAAATGTTGAGTATACCTTGATATTTGAATAAAATACAACTAGCTAAAATAATCCCCTCTTTACAGCACATTTTTCTATTATGTATAAACTGAAATTTCTTGCATTTCCTGTTTTATTCTACCACTTATTTTTATAGTCAGACTTATATTCCTCTTGGACTAAGTATTTCAATAAATCCCAAACATGTATTATATGCCAGGAAGTGTTATAGGTGCGGAATAGACAATTATTTCTGATCCTTATGGGGTTTTCATTTTAATTGATACGTAAATATGTACTTTATCATACGGTAACATGGTTATTAAGGGAAAAGAAGTTGAAAAGGAGTCTGGGAGGTATGTGAATGTGCTATTGCTGTTTTAAAGAGTAAGCAGAGATCTGATGAACAATTGAGCCATATGCATATCTGGGAGAAGAGCTTTCCAAGCAGAAGGACTAGTACATGTTAAGGCCCTGAGTTGATAGTGTGCTGGGTGTTTTCAAGAAACAGTGAGATCATTGTGACCATAATGACTAAGAAGAGTATTGCCAGAATTAGAAATGAGGTTAGAGAGACTGGGAATAATGATCCTGCCTGCTCGTAGGTGATCATATAGGACATTGTAGGCCTTTCTAAAGCCTTAGACTTTCATCAAAGTGGGAAGCTATTTGGGTTCTGAATAAAACAAGGTTATAAGTGGGTAGTTGAGTAGGGTAATATTTGTAGTAGTCCAGGTGAGAAATGGCATGGTTTGAGTGAGGTCGAGGGTAATGGAAATAGGTGGTCATATTAACATTTGGTAGCGCTAATAGTTGGTGCTGATGGATTGATGTGGGGTATGAAACAGGATGATTCCAAGATTTTTGGTTTGGATCTCTCCAAGAGGGAGGCTTACTAAGATGTGGAAAACTCAGTGGGGTAGGTTTGGTGTGTAGGTGGGGGTTCAGGGGGGCAGATCAAGAGCTTGGTTTTGAACATACTACAGTTACTAGGCTTGTTAGGTGTACCAAAGGAAATAGAGAGTAGGCAGTTGGATATTTGAGTCTGAAGTTCAGGGGAGATGTCTGAGCTGGGTGGGTGTGTGTGAATAAGTCATTGATGTACTCATTTACCTATTTTAAGTCAGGAACTAGAACTAAAAGATGTGTCAGTGAAATTAAGGATTGATACGGTTTTTCAAGAAATGCAATGTTAACATTTTCTACTACACAAAAATTATTGCTTTCTGTAATGTTACGGAAGCATTGATTGGGGGAATGCCTTTTTTTTTTTAGAGATAATACAGTTTCACATTTTAAGAATATATCTGAAGAGCTAGATCTTTTTGTAGCTGGAAATTGCTCTTCTGTTTCAATTTGACAGTTTTAGCACTAGAGGGCAGACTTGCTTGTAGAAGCAAGAGCAGTAAATGGATTTATAGTCCAAAGTAGCACTTATATTTAATCCCATTTAATGAATGTACTTGTTTTTCAAGTGACAAGTTACTATCTACTATACTTTCCTGTTGCTAGGAAAGCATAAAATAAGGCTACTGATTGATTTTAGTGTATCTGGGACTGGTGGTTGATATGTATTTGTATATGAAGTCCAGGAAAACTGAAGTGTAACAACAATTATACTAAGATCTGATACAAAGATATGCACATGAGAGAATTTGAAGCCTGTCAGAAGAAACCCTGTACATGAAAACATCTATTTAGGAAATGTGTAGAGTTTTAACTTCGAGTCATCAATTGCAATAAGAGTTGGGGGCTTCAAAGATGAGTAAAATATAGTTCCTGCCAAATAAGCTCAGTCAGTGCTTATTTGCACTTAATATCTTGTACCTATTTAAGTGTCTTTTGTTCCTTCAGTAATAGAAATTCTAACTCATGTATCTTTGATACTACCAAGTGCCCATCACAGTGCCTGGTACTTAGGTTAGTTTATAGTATATAAATAAATGACCAAAAAAGAAAAACATAAGAACACAGGGAATTGGGGCCTTTGCAAACATCTTTGCAAAGAATCTCCTGTTAATAAACATGGGAACATTTTAAAAGTTTAAAATCATTTAAAAGTGGTTATGGAGATGATTACAATTCTCTGTCTTCATTCCCACTTCTCTCTTTAATAGTCTTTACCTCCATAGTCAAGAGCACTTAGTCGAAATAGCCTATTGGCATCCAGAGAGGGTAGTGTAGCCTTTTATGGTCACTGGAGTGGAAGAGAAAGATAAATGGGCAAGATGGACAACTCTTCAGTCACTTACATCAGTTTGAAAAGTTTGAAGTGAAATCAAGCTTCCTGAAATCCAGGCACTCCTTTTCCCCACTTTTCACCCAGAAACTTTGCCCACACATGGTTCTTCGGCTCTCCTAGTCCTTTTAGGGTCCCTAGTGTTACATGATAGTTCCTCAGTGAGAATAATGGTCCTCACCTCATAAAATTGTTTTGAGGATGAAATCAAATAATGCATGCTGTAAATATTATTAGCTACACTGCTCTCCAGAAAAATAGATAAATTGAACTTTGTAGGATGGATTTATGTTCACTACGTGTTCTTACATAGTAAAATCAAACAAAAGGCAGAAACTGGTTCACTAACTCAAATGCATTTAGAATTGCAAATCTCTTAGGAAACTAGTCTCTGATATCAGTGATAGGAACTGACTTATTTTATTTGCTCCATTAATGTGGGGTAGTATAGTGAAATGGTTCTTCAAAGGGATATTAACTAAATGAGACGATCAATTTAGAGTGCACTTGCACCAAGTAATAATTGCTCACTAACATTAGCTGATAAAGTTGTCTTTAAAAGTGGATCAATTTGACTTTATAGGAAGGACTCTATTGTTTTAAAAAGACAAATATTAAAAATTATAAAGCCAAAATAATGTAATGTCTTATTACAGTTTGATTCTCTTAAAGTTGTTTAAGTACCCAAAGATGTTTTACTTAGAAGTGCAATATTTAAAACAGATAACTGATATGCTCTGGTTAAAGTAGGAAGGAAGCTTTAACTTCGTCCCTACTCACAACCCTTACTGCTACTGTTATTTTGAGAATCCTCAAAGAAACCCCTAGCTCTGCAACTAGCATATTTTGAAAACCACTGCTTACAAATTTGAACCTTGGCCTGCCAAACATGTGAACCAAGTAAAGAGAGAAAATTCTATGTCTCTTCAGAAATTTCTATTTTATTCTCTGTATAAAAGCCAAAAAAGCAGCCCTGGCTGGTGTGGCTCAGTGGATTGGGTGCAGGCTTGTGAACTAAAGGGGTGCTGGTTCGATTCCCAGTCAGGACACATGCCTGGGTTGTGGGCCAGGTCCCTAGTAGGGGGTGTGAGAGAGTCAACCACACATCGATGTTTCACTCTGTTTCTCCCACCCTTCCCCTCTCTAATAATAAATAAAATCTTTTTTAAAAAAGCAGTGAACATTTTAGGATGAAATAAGATACATTTCAAGCATCAGTCTAAGTGTTTATACTAGAACTATAAAGTTTATGATAATTCTATTTTAGGCTTATTATCTAGAATTGGTCTAAAAGGGTGATAAAGAACTGCCAAGAGAGATTTGGAGTAGATGTAAGAATGAATGAGTGAATGTCTACAGATGGAGTCTTCTCCGTAGCCCCTTACTTCATAGGATAAAAAAAGAGTCTAGTTTCTAGTTCTCGGCCTTTGAGGGAATATAATCGGCAAAGGGGAAACAGCTCTGTGAGCAGGGATCATCAGTTGTTTGTTCCCTGCTCTGTCTACCACATAATAAGGGCTTAACAGATGTTTATGGAATGAATGAAAATATTTACAAGTCTGTCATCTCTCCTAAGCTATGTTACTTTAAAGACAGCATGTTCCATTTATCTTTTTAGTGCCCAGTGGCAGTATGTGGCCAGTAAATTAAAGAGTTTGCTTGCTTAATTAATCAACAAATGAATAAACAAATGTACACATGTACATCAAAAGTTTATACACAGGGTGGGGAAAAAGTTTTACCGTTGTGAGTACATAAAACAGGAGTTTACTCTTGCATTATTATTTAATTGTATTGTTTTCCATGCAAAAACCTACTGTAGGTTCCAACTGAAAACCTACTTGCCCCCCCCCCCTTTGTATGTACAGTCCCAATAGAATAAGATTCTTGAAGGAAGAAACCATGTTTTCAGTTCTTAACATAGTGACTGACTCATAGTTTGTTGTCAAAAATGTTTTTGGAACTTAAGTTTCAGTAGTACCAGAGTAGTCTCACATAACCCGACACAGCATGTCTATGTTTTTAAATTTTTGATAATTATAACAATGTAATAGAAGGTAATAACAACAGACCCAAGGAGATTAGATTGACCATATTCTTGTACTTCTGTAACAATAGGTGATCTTCATCAAATGGCAATGTTCCAAGGAGTTTTCCAAAGTAGATGTAATACTAGGTATAGTCACAGTACAGAGATATACAGGGGTGGGCAAAAGTACATTTACAGTTGTATGTGAAACAGGTTATTGTATTCTACTTTTTCATTTATTTTGTAGATTCAATTGCTGATGTATATGTATTTATTGCCATTTCATTCATATTTTTGATAATTTTCCTTTTTTAAAGATTTATTTAGTTTTAGAGAGGGGAAGGGAGGGATAAAAAGAGGGAAACATCAATGTGTTGTTTGCCTCTCAAGCGCCCCCTACTGGGGACTCAGCCTGTAACCCAGGCACGTGCCCTGACTGGGAATTGAATTGGCAACCCTTTGGTTCGAAGGCTAGCACTCAGTCCACTGAGTCACACCAGCCAGGGCCCCATTTTTTTTTCTTCTTAAAGAAGACCCTTTAAAGTTTCATGTAATACTGGCTTGGTGGTGATAAAGTCCTTTAGATTTTTTTTGTCTGGGAAGCTGTTTATATGCCCTTTGATTCTAAATGGTAGCTTTGTTGGGTAGAGTAATCTGGGTTGTAGGTCCTTACTTTTTATCACTGTGACTATTTCTTGCCATTCCCTTCTGGTCAGTGAAGTTTCTGTTGAGAAATCAGCTGACAAGTCTTATGGGATCTCCCTTTTAGGTACCTGTTTTTCTCTTTTAAGAGTCTCTCTTTGCTGTTAACCTTTAGCATTTTAATCATGACTTGTCTTGGTGTGGGCCTTTCTGAGTTCATCTTGTTTGGGACTCCATGATTCCTGGACTTGTATGTCTACTTCCTTCACCAAGTTAGAGAAGTTTTATGTCATTATTTTTTCAAATAGGTTTTCAATTTCTTGATCATTCTTTTCTCCTAGCACCCCCATGATATGAATGTTGGTATGCTTGAAGTTGTCCCAGAGTCTCCTTACACTGTCCTCATTTTTTAGAATTCTTTTTCTTTTTTTGCTGTTTTAATTGGGTGTTTTCTGCTTCCTTATCCTTCAAATCTCTAATTTGATTATCTCCTTTGTCTCCACTGTTGATTTCCTATAATGTATTTTTCATTTCATTTAGTGTATTCATTTCTGACTGGTTCTTTTTTATGTTTCCAGTTCCATTATTATGTTTCCTGTCTTTTTGTTGAAGTTCTCATTGAGATCAATGCACATCCTTATAACCAGTTTGAACTCTGCATCTGGTAGATTGCTTGTCCCCATTTTGCTTAATTAGTTTTTTTAATTTTGTTCTGTTCTTTCATTTGGGACATGTTTCTTTGTTTTCTTGTTTTGGCAGCATCCCTGTCTTCATTTCTATATATTATGTAGAGCTGCTATATCTCCGGGGCTTGGTAGAGTGGCCTAATATAGTAAGTGTTCTGTATGGTTCAGTGGCACAGCCTCCCCAATAACCTGAGCTAGGCACTCCAGGTGTGACCCTGTGTGGGCTGTGTGCACCCTTCTGTTGTATCTGAGCCTTAATTGCTGTTGGCATGTCAATGGAAGGGATTTTCCCTTAGGCCAGTCAGCTGTGAGGACTGTCTGTGACCCCCAACAACTGACCTCTGACCACTGTTGAGGATCAGCTGTGCAGGGGCCCGTACCACAGAGCAGGACTTAATTCAGTGGGGCTCTGGTGCCTGCTGACTCTGCTCCTTGAGTGTGTCAATTGTGGAGGTGGTTGGGTGGTGCTTCTACATGGCCTGAAGCTGTCTGCTGGGTGTACTGGCTTTGGGGCCTCCCATGAGGTACAGGCCAAGGTCAGCCACCGTCTGTGTTCTCCCTTGGGGCCACCAGCATGAGCTACAAAGCAATTTGCAGTTTGCTGCTACTTGTGCTGGACTTGGAGGTGCCCAGGAGAGGCCAACATGTGAACTAAGGCTGGCTGCTGCTAGTGCCGGGCCTGAGGCCACTTAGCAAGAGGTACAGTGCATGCCGCGGCCAGATGCTGCCTGTTCGAGATTTTAGGAAAGTCTACCAGTGTTTTCTAAATAGATAAAAAAATTATTTCATAATTGGAGACAGAGATCCCACTAAGCACTTTCTAAGTTGGTGCCAGTCAAATAACATGAGCAACATGATATTCTGTGGATATCAGAATATCCACAGAGTTGGTCTCGGAGCTGGTGAGACTTGAGGAAGGTGGGGTGGGGTTACTTAGATATTTTAAGAACATGAGTTAGCAGCAGAGGAAGAGGCTGGAGACAGGCTGATCAGTATAGAAGGCCCAATGTAGAAAAAGCCTTGGGCTTGGAGTACAGAGATTTGTATTCTGAGTCCTTGTTTTGCTGCTTACTGGCTCTGTGGCCTTGAGATGACTGTAGCTGCCTTTTCCACTTCTTTGAAGTGGAGGTAATACTCATGTGTGTATTGACCCTGTACTTCAAAGTGTTTAGGTTAAAGTGCTGAGTAACACCTAATGATATGCTTTGAATGCAGTGGGTTCCAAATGTTTCCTGAATGACAAGAATAAATGATATTGACTAACGAGAAGCATGGAGCCACTGGAATGTCAGCTCCTACATCTGCCAGTGAACTTAAGTGTTACAGGTGGGGAGAAAAGTAGATTCATGAAGCCACTGAATCTCATGACCAGAAGAAAGACTTTGGATTAGTTGGAAGCTCCCATGAGACTCTAAAGTTACGTCAGAGGTGAAGAAGTCATGAGCTCTTCAAGCTGACATTTCTAATGGTGCTGTCTTATTTATTGAGAAAGGCAAACTGCAAGATTAACCATGCAGAAAAAATTTTTTTTTAAAAAGCTTCCTGAAGGATGGATGTTTCATTTGCTTTAACTGTTTGCATCTTTACTTACTAATGAGTTACTTTTTTCCATAACTGGTAATTGTTTTAAATTTGGTCCTAAGATGGTTACATTGATGGTCTATGTTACACAGTAATTGAAAAAAAGTTGACAGTTTACCAGCTGAATAAGGGAGATCTGATTCTTTTTGAATTAGAATGTATAAATTGGTAGTAAGCCTGATCTTTAACTTTATAATGTAAGATTGTATTTATTGAACTTTCTCCCTTATGTCCAAAAGTCATAGCACCTTTCTTTGTCTCTGAAATACCCTGTATTTCTGTTGCCTACTGTAGGCACTGAGGATTTGCCTCCTTATTCTGGATGTGATTGTTTTTAAAGAAACATTCTTTCCTCTCTGCTCATCTTTGAGCATTGCCAATTTTGTGTATACTTTTGTTAGAGTGTTAATAACACCATATTATAATATGTAATTTACATAATTGTGTTCCTAACGCTGATCTTGAGAACAGAGATTACAAAATTTTGCCTTTTATTTCTGCAATGTTCAGAACTATTTTTGCCTTTTATTTCTCCAGAGTTCAGAACTATAGGGGAAGCACTCAATAAATAGATGAATAAATGAAGATTAACAGATCTGTTAAATGATTTTACCTGTGTAAGATGGCTATAGTTTATGTATTTTTTCCCCCACTGGATCGCCAACATTCCATTACAGCTCTGTTTTCAAATGTTGATCTATTGACATTATAAAACCAATGTAAAAAAAAGCAAGAAATGCGTATTAAAATAATTATGACCTTTTTGCCTCAAATTAGCACAGATTTTTAAAAATTGTTAATACTGACTGCCAACAAGAGTACAAGGAAACAGGAATTTTTATATTTTGCTGAAGGGAATCTAAATTGTCAGACACTTCTCTGGAAGGCATTTGGAAAGATACATTCAAAAGCCTTCATTATGTTTATATCCTCTCGCTTAGTAATTCAATGGCTAGTAATTTATCCTAAAAAAATAGAAATTTTCAAAACATTATATCATAATGTAGTTTGTAGATAGGCAAAAAAGGAAATAAACAGAAATTGGCTCTAAATTACAGTACATATATTGATACAATGGAGTACACTGCCTTGAAAAATTCATGCTCTATTATCAAAAGTGGCGGGGGACAGCAGACTGTACAATTAGTTACTCCAGTGTATATGTGAATGTGTAGGAAAAAGACTGAAAGGCTATATACCAAAAAGGGAAAAATAGCTTCTTGGTGATAGAATTCCCAGGAGTTTTAATTTTTACTTCATTCTCTATTTCTGTAATACAATGAGTATTACTTTTGTAACTTGTAAATAAAGGTTTTATAAAGAAGCGTACTTTCTCCTTTGCTGATTATACACACCCTCTTGGTGAAGGAAGAGGGACCAACCTTAACGTAGGAGTTTTCATCTGGACCCACTGCAGCAGACCTTTTTCCCTGCCTGTAATACCTAAGTTACCTGTGGTATTCATAGGGTACAGTGGAGCACTCACTATACAGAGGTAACACTGCTTCATTCATTCAGGAAATACTTATTGAGGCCCTACTGTGGCTTAGGAAATTGGGATATAAAGATAAGTGTCAAATTCTTGAAGGTTAAATTGTATTTTTTATACTAAGAGCTCATTTAACTAGTCCAAACCTTTCTTTGGAAATAAGAGAAACTGGATCCCAGGTATTTGCCTAAGATGGAGTGGAGAGTAAGTAACATCTCTAGATCTGAATTCAGAAATTCGCTTTCTAGTCTAGCACTTTTTCTGGTCACTTGGGCCTCTTGTGTTGTAACGCATTTAGAGTGGTACAGACTACACTATAGATTCTCAAAGTGAAAAAAGAAAACCACATGCTTGTATCTCCTACAATATCTTTAATTAGTAGCCTTGACTTTACTTTGCCTCAAAGAATTTGTTGCTAACTAAAGATTTATATCTGTGAATCATTATATCAGTTATTGTTAAGCTATTTCTCAAATTATACATCGACTTTATTTTAACCTCACAAAATTGGACAAAGCCAATTAAACTTGCCCTACCCCTTGCCATCTACATCAAATGGTTGCTGCTTTTAGGGAGGGGCCATTTGGCCACTCTGTAATTTATCCACTTAACATTTATATTATGCATGAAGATTACTATGTAGATTTTGTCAACTGCTGAACTACAAATACAGTATAAAAACAGCACAGCTTTACACTACCTGCAGCTTACCAAATGTACTTTTCCTTTACATGCTACTCTCCCCACCCTAAAAGTCCTCACGTCTTCACTTACCCTTCAAAACTCCAACATCCTCTCTTACCTTTATAGCGTTGATCATGTCACATTGCATTATTCTGAACTCCTTGAAACCAGAGATGTAGTCTTCCTTATGTGCTTAGTTCAGTGTGAGACCCATAACATCTACTCAGATGTTATCTACTCAAATGTATCCTTGTATCCTACTCAAATGTATCTACTCAAATGTTATCTACTCAAATGTATCCTTGTTATTAGGATGAAGCAATGAGTGATGGCATACACCAAATACATTTCCTTATCGGTTGCAAAGTAAAGCTTAGTTTGGAATGAATTGTTCTGTGCTGGTTCCTTGTGATTACCATTTCTTTATTATTATTCATTTATACATATTTCTCCTGGGTTGAGATAAAAATCTCCAGAAGCCCCTTTATTCTTGAAAAATTAGAAAAAATGTATCCCCTTTCCAGTTCTCTAGCAACTGAGCTTGTTCTCCATCTTTACCTTAACATTACAGGTTATGTTTTGGTTATTAAATGTGTATATTCACTGCCCTGGCTGGGTGGCTCAGTTGGTTAGAGTATTGTCCTGTACACCAAAAGGTTATAGGTTCAATTTCTGGTCAGGGTACATGCCTAGGTTGCAGGTTAGATCCCCAGTCAGGGTGTGTACAGGAGGCAACTGACTGATATTTCTCACGTCAATGTTCCTCTTTCTCCTCCCTCCCTCTCTCACCTTCCTTTCTCACATTCCTCTCTAAAATCAATAAACATATCTTTGGGTGAAGATTTAAAAAGTGTGTATATTCACTGAGAGCTTTGGTTCCAGATACTTAGATTCACTTCAGAGCAACAGTGTGATTTGGTGGAATGATTACCAGACAGGAAGTTAAAGAGGTGATTCTAGTCCAGACATAGCCACTGATTTGCTCTTTTACCTTAGCCATTTATTATTGAAGGCTTCAGTTTCCCATCGGTAAAGTAAAAGCATTGGATTCATTATTAAGATCTTGTTACTCTCCAAGATTCTCTAAGATTCTGCCATGCTCACTTAGACTACTGAGACCCAATCTTAGCTTTCGATGAAATTGAACTGTTACACTTGACTTTAAAGGTCAATGCCCAACCCAACATGGGAGTTGGCTCTGTAGCCCTCTGATTTGTTCAGGCCATGCTTGAATAGTTTCTGTGGTTTGATCTTAACTTCCACAAAAGGCATCTCATTCTGCATGAAACAACTCTCATCATGAGCTTTTCTTGATATTGACCCTAGATACATTTGTTTCTCTGTAACTTCTATGGATTGATTCTAGTTTTGCCCTATGGAGTGGAATTCCTCTTTTCCACATGACCTTCCTCCAAATATTTGAGGACAATAGTAATACCCTAGGAATGGGTCTCTTGTTCTCCAGGTTAAAAAAAAAATCTAGTTTCTTTAAGAATTTCTTATATGACCAGATTGCTCTTTATTTCTGCTACAGCCTGATTGGATGTCTCCACCTCAGTGACTTTGCACATGCCGTTCTGCCGGCAGTCGGTCCTCCCTGTCCCCACACCTGATTTCCTCATTCATCAAGGCCCACTTTAAACCGTGTCCTCTTCCAGCTCTATCCTGTCCTCTGTCCTCTGTGCTTTATAGATGCTTTACTGTGTTTTATATATTCTTCACTACAGTGATTTTATACTGTATTTTGTTTTTGTTTTTTAAACATATCTGAGTGGTCCATGATTGCAGGGATCTTCACTGACTTGTTCACAATACCCAGAACATGATAGACATGCGTGAGTGACTGAGTGAATGAATGACTAAATGAATCTATTTTCTAACATATAATATGGGTTACAGTACAAAGTAGGTTCTCAGGAAGTATTTATTGAAGGATAAATGAATTAACGGATGAACAAATGAATACACTATTGCTTTGTGTACTTTATGATCATTTGAATCCTCTTAAAATATTGAACCTAGAAAGAAACATAAAACTCCAGATGCGATACAACCAGTGTAGGGTGAGAGGATTGATTACCTTATTCTTGAAATTGCTTTCTTCAATTTCACATTCACATTAGCAGAGAAGAGAGAAACCCTGTTAGGCCTACCCTTAGCTCTCTGAGACATTCTTTTATTTTCCACTTTTGTTCTTTCTCTTGTCTTTTATGCTCTTCTATGTGAAACATGCTTGCCTCTTTTGCCTTTAGGATAACTGATTGTGCCTGTGGGATGGGAACTTTGTTTTTAAGGTCCATCTGACACTCATGAAATATCTTTCCTTGACGTAAAAAAGTTAATTACCTCTAAGACTTAAAGTGATTATTTAGAAACTGTTACATTTTAAAATGACACAAGCTTTTTTTAAAAAATAAAAACTATAATGTAAAGCAGTCCCAGTAGAGATTTATGTACAGTTTGCTCAGAACTACTTAGAATGCTATTTCCTCCAATTATTAAAATAGAAATAAATGTCTTCCATACCTTTCACATCATCTCTGTCAAAGCAAATGCATATAGATATAGGGGGTAGTCACTGAATGGACCAAGATACAGTGAAACAGAAATGTAGAGTATAGGTTTGTGTGTGGGAATAATGGGAAAATGCAGTGTGAAATGGCACCAACTGTTGCTCTAAGAGCCATGAGCTATTTTGTTTGATTGGAAAAAAGGTGTGAAAAAAGCCAGGAGGGCTAAAGGAAAATTAGCAAATTGTTCAGGCATTTTGTGTATGCATATATACATAATGGAAAAAAAAAACAGGAAAGACTTTAGAAATATAAACAAATGCTTATTGCATGACTTTATTGGAAAACTGAACACTCTCTGCAACCCAATTTCCAGAGAGTAATAAAGTGGCAAGAATGATGACGAGGGAGAATACAATGAGCCAGATTCTAGCAGCGACACAGCGTTCAATTTAAAATGCAAATTGTGAAAATCACTTTAAAAATGGAAATGGTCAAGAAATTCCCCATAATACCTAAAAGTAAATTAGATCAGCAGAAATCAGCATTTCAGTCAGCAGCTATTTTAAATATTAATTTTTATATTCAGGAGAGTGTCTTTTCATGTTTTTATGGCACATGAGACAAGTATGTCAGGGGAGTTTGTACATCCACATTGTGGGTTGGTCTGAACCTTCCACAAGTCAGGCTAGAGAAGACCAGTTCATATAAACTAGAAAATTTGTCCATTAATGATTGAGAGTCCACTCTTTGACTTCTCATAACCCTTATTTATTAGCTGTAGAAAAAATTCTGGATTAGAAGCCAGATGATTTGCCTGAAATCCTGGGTTTGTCATAAGGTCCTAATAAGATAAAGCATGGCAAAGCACAGTATAGAATATAAATTGTTATTACTTTCAAGTGGTATTAACTGTGGGAGGAACTCTGGCCCACAGAATCCTCCCGTCCATCACAGATGGTAAATAAATTGTCTCGGACATAATCTTGCAGTTCTGGCAGGAAAGGGTGTGGCGATTCCCTCTAGTGGAAAATGCCCTGAGCCCTTTTCCTAAATGGCTTTTATTGGGAATGGTTTGTGTAGGGGTACACAACATCTGCATAGCTCATCAATCAATGTCAAAAGGCTATAGTCATACAAAAACAGGTATTCTCTGTACATAACAACTGAAGGAACATAGAGATCTGTCATAGGTCAGGCTCTGTTAGTCATGCTGACTCCAGAGGGTCTTTAAGATGTGTTTCATGAGATAAGGGATTTACTCTTTATGCCTTGAACTTAAACATCCGGTTTATATCAACAGAGCCATACAAAACAAAGCAGAGCAAGCTTCAAAGCATACAATGTATTTATCAGGCCTGATTCCGGTGGGAATCCTTGCTTTTAGATGTTGAGAACTTCCCTGCCTGCTTTCAGAAGCTGTAACACCCCCATGGCTCAGGCCGAGTGAGCAATCTTCAAACAATAAGCCACTAAGGAGACAAAGCTTATCTCCCTGGCAGGAGCACCACTTCTTCTTTTACTTCACCCTGCCTGGCCCCCAATGCTTGATCGGTTAGTCAATGACAGGTAAGATTCCTCAAGGGAGGAATGACCTAAGACAGGCATGATCACGGGGACGCCCCAGGGAAGGACTTTGGGGGCTATAGCAGAAGGAGGTGATGGACCCTTGCCCCTTGGCTTTGACATAGCCTGAGCCCTCATTCTGTCTGCTAGAAGTTGCCTAATCTCTTGGCTGCCTTACTTCCCCTGCCTGACCAGCCTGAAACAATGCCAGAGGGCGGTGCAGCCCTGTGCTGGAAAGGGTGGGTTCCCCCGGTGATCAGGCCTAAGAAAGAATATATAAAATCCTGTGAAAACTGCTTTTGCTAAGAATGCTCTCAATTAAATGATGAGGGTCCGAGCAGGAAATGAGTTTGTTTCCCAAAGTTTTGTAGCCCTTTACCTAACAGACCCTGACTCAGAATAAGCCTTAGTAGTTCTTTGTATATTATCTATTGTTTGATCCTTACCACCTGATGATGATTAATGAGCTTTACCTGTATTCCTGTGCAAAATGAAGCCAATAAAAGCCCATTGAGGAAAAAGTTCTTGGCCCTTCTCCTTTGAGACATTGGCCACCTTTCCTCCCCAAGCAGATCATGTCTTCGTACACTTATTCTCATCCGTGGCGGCTGGGGGGCCCCTGCGGGGGGAGCTCCCCCACAGTTAGAATCGAGTCATGCTTGCCACCTGCGTTTTTACCTGGTTTTCCAGGGAGACTTACTAGCCCCTTTCAGGGCTTGCTCTCTCAGGGCTATAGTCTTGGAAACCACACAAAGTGGTCCCCAACATCTCCCCCTTTTTTGTTTGTTATGGAGGCATAACTGAAGACACTGGTGCTGCTGTAAGCAACAGGGTTATGCTATGCAGAGCAGGCTTCATAGGACAAAATGTACATTCTTTCTCAGGCCAGATTTGCTCCCGAGAGCTGTTTGTTCCAGTATAAGGCTGCAGCTGCTTCTAGCATTGTTTTCAGGCTGAGTCAGGTGGTGGGAGCAAAGCAGCCAAGATATTAGGAGAGTTTTTACAGATAGAATGAGGACTCAGGCAATGACAAAGCTGAGGGATGAGGGTCTTTCTGCCCCTTCTCTGTAGATCCCTAAGTCCTTCCCCGATGGCCCTTCGCAACTGTGCCTGTCTTAGGTTGTCTCTCCCTTGTGGAATCTTACCCATCATTGGCTAACCAGTCGTCCACCCAGGCCACGCAGGGGGAAGTGAGGGAGGTAGGGGCTGTGCTTCTGCCAGGAGGAAATGTTCTGTCTCCTTTGTGGCTCATGTCTCCAAGGCCTTTTCACTCAGCCCTAGCCGTGGGACTCATTTGTCTGTTAATGAGGCTATAGTCCCTGAAACCAGGCAGGATAGCTCCCAACAATTAACAACATCAATATGTGAAATGCATAAATGAATTTATAGAACTCCACCAAACTTATTGATTGTTAGATGTGATTGGAAAATAGCCTAATAAATATGTCCCTTTAAATTATCTACAACTATGATTAACATATTACTGACCTTTTAATGAAGTCTTTTTTAAAGCCAATTGGTGGTTTGAACCTATTTAGTCAATGAAGAAACAACTTGTTTGGCACAGATGTGGGGAAACCAATCTTACAGGAAGACATTCTTGCTAATGTTAGAGGGAAACTTGTAATTACTAAACAAGGGTGGAATTTGCATTTAAGTCCTTAATTTTTGCTTAGGAAATTTAGGAGAATTCAGAGATGTTTGGAATTGTAAGTATTATCCAAGAGAGTCAGAAAAAACTTCAATTGCCAATAAAAAGATTATGTTGACTTTCTGAACTGCTGGGAAGTTTAAGTAGTAGAAGCTATAATTCCTAAAACCATTTGACTTATTACTGATATATCTAATCTGTTACCATAAATGCAAGATTATAGTAGATACATTTTTGCATTAGGTCACTAGTTTACTCTGATTGGCCTTGCCTATTAAATTCTTGAGTGGCTTACTTCTGATACTGTTGTCTGTGCTTCCTCTGTTCCACATTACTTGACTTTTCATTCTCTTACACTGAGATTTAAGTTTATATACTTTGTTTCTCATCAATGCTAATACTTTTAAAAGGTATACATAAAGCATATATATGTAGTTTGTATTGAAAACTCAGTAGAAATTTCCTAGTGGTAACACTTAAAGTTTACATTTCAACTGATTGAATGTACTGTTCATGGAAAATAAGAGCTATTTTCTTTCTTTTAAAAAAAAAAAAAGACACTAAGCAATGCTTATTGTGATGTTCCAAAAGTTATTTGTGGAATCTTGGTTTAGAGTCATTTTTTATAGCCATTTTTAACTAACTACTTTTGAACAAAAAGCAGCAGTCCAATTATATATCTATAAACTCATGATATTTCTTCAAATATCACAACAAAAGCACTGGTGACTCATTTTATAATTTTAAAAACATTTTAAAACTACACAGAGTTCAATATATCATTCCTTTCATAAAATAATCCAAACAATTTACTGATCTGGAAGAAAATTACTCAGAGTCATGCCAATGTATAACCTCTATAATACTCCAAACACAAAACAGCTGATGAAATAAGGATTTCTCAGTCACTGGAAGTGTTTGAACTTTAGGATGAGAAATGGTGTATTTTTCACGTTTCCTGTGAGTTTAGAGCTTACAGGTGGCATCAGGACTCAGATCTCTGGGATGACTTTTCATGGTTTTCACCTTGATTTGCTTCATTTTCATTTGCTCCTTTTCCAATTTCTTTTGCTCATGCCTCAAGGCAGCTCCCTCCAGCCTGTGCCCTTTCTCAGGATCTTCCTCATTTATGATTCACTCCTTTGCTGCCCCTTCTTTCTCGTCACGCGGAGACTCTGCTGCCTTTTGTCTTTATACATGCATCAGCTTCAAGAAATTCTGACTTGAGCTTTGTTCTTATCTGTTTTTTGTTTTCTTTCCCTTTGAGAGACTTTTAAGCTTTTTCATTTGAATAAATCACCATGTTCATCAGAGGTAGCAAAGCCTCCATATCTTTTGGGTAAATGTCACCTGAGCCAGGCGTATTCAATGTAAACAGTAGTGTCCCCTCAGTGTCAGGTAGCTTTAAAGGCTAGCCTTCCTTTTGTGTGATTTTTGGACCCAAGAGCTGGTCTAGAAATGAACAGATTCAGTCTTCTCAGCACAGTAGATAAGAAAGTGAACCTTTTTTATATCCATCATTCCTTCTATGACTTCTGTCATTCCTGACAGAAGGGCCAAGGAGTCTGGCAGTCTATACTTTGCTCCAGACTTAGGTTTGTCACTACAAAACTCTCCTGTATCTCTTTCTGCAGTCTCACCAAGGCTTTCCAAGTACCAGCAGCAAACATATAGATGGCCATGTCTTCATTATTAATGGTTACTTTTAGTTGCACTTGATCACTCACAGACCTCACATCCGGGCCAGGAGACTCACTAAGTTCTGTTTCTTTAGGAACCTGAGCTGGATAAGCATCCCCTCACAGTGCACTTGACCAGAATACCCCAGGTTGTAGATATGCTCCTTCTCCTGGTCTAAATTTCCTGTGCTTGTGGCTTCTGCCAAGGTAAAGCTGCTCTCCAAAAGCTATGAGTATTAAACCAGACCCAAGTAAGGCAACTGTTTTTATTCTTTCCAATGATACAGAGAAGCGGACCAGTCACCATCAAAATTTCTAGATAATATAACTCTCCTAACTGTTCTGGAAATGTGTAGGAACATCAACAATTGTTACTTGGTCTTTATTTTATCTAGAAGAACTATTTATTTGTCTTCATATCCTTAAAATTCTTTATCGTTGTATGGCTCACTATCTCCCTCCTGGGTACTTGTATCTTTAAAATCTCCTTGGTTTTCATCTTATCCTCCCAACTCCCCAGTGGTCTTGTCTTCATCATTTTCTGTGCCACTGAGGAGCTTCAGTAACAGCATTTTCTGTGACATCCTCAAATTCCGCCAAGTCATCATCATCATAGTCTATGTCTTCCTTAGCTTGAAACATCCGACTTGGCTTCAGAGACGCTCTGGAACACCAAAAGGACGACAGCATGGAAGCCTTTCACTGCGCCTGTATCCAGGGCTAGAAACCATCCCAGTGCTCCTGCTGCTGCCTCTCGGCCTGGCTGCCACCTGCACAGTCACCGGGTTTTACTTCCCCCACGCCTCTAGGACACAGCTGCACCAGGTAGCTCAGTCAGCCCTGCCACTCTTCTCGTAGCCTCCGCCACACGTTCTGGGCTATTTTCCTAAAGCAAACTTCTTTGATGCAGAAAAACAGGAACTATTGAAAGTGACTAAATGATTTTAATCTTTGGTTTAAAATTCCTAGTTTTAGAGGGTCATGGGCTGTGAGGAACCCTGATGATAGGTGGAAAGAGTTCCTACATCACAGTGCTCTTAGAGGATTAAAGGAACTAATACATTTAGCGCTTGGAATAAGATAGTGTCTGCTATATGGTATGTGCTCAATGTTTGCTAATTTCTTCTGATTATTACTTTAAATAAATGCATGGGTATTCAGTGAGGAAATGTTTTGTCTGTCTAACAGTAGAAATTATCCTTTCTAGATGGAAATTTATTTGCCCCTTTATTTTTCTACATCTTATTCTCTTTGCCCTATCCCCTTTCTTTACTGGTTTTCATTGTTTTGGTTTGGTGACCCCAAAATAACAGCTCAGTTGAAGGTGACCACAGGTTAGCAGCTTGGGAGACAAAATAGTGTGCTGTGCTTTTGCTAATACTGTTTTCCTCTTATCTCTGATATTCCAAATTCTGTCTACCCTCCATGCCCCAACTCTTGCTCTTTTCCCAGATCATTCCAGAGCACATTAAGTTTCATTAAACCAACCCAATGTTTACTGTCTGTACTATACATTTATTGTTTCCTTTGTGTATATTTTATGTGTTTTTGCATTTTCTCTGAAGCAATGTTTTAGTTTCCTCAATGGCTTAGACCTCACTCGGGCAATCACCCCATTGCCTCTCCCACTGCCACCAAGTATCTGCCACAGGCTTATACACATAATAGGTTCTCCTTAGAAAATGCTCATTTGAATTAAGTAATGATCCCCTTACTTAATTCAAATGGTTGTTTTGATACCATGTAGTGATAACCTAATTATACCAGAAAAAAGGTTCTTTTTTCTAATATACAATTTATTCTACCATTCAAATTATATTCTCTTTGTCAGAAAGTTTGCCTTAGAAATGACTCTGATTCATTCCTTTTGCAGTTAATGTTCTCATCTGGATAAAACGAAAGTAGGAAATGTGATAATGATCATGGTTAACTATTTTGATTTTTAAAAACAGTCGTTTCATAGAGATTTATATTTTTTGTTCAAGGAGTTTTAAGACTATGGAGTCTGTGATTGAAGAAGCATGTTCCCAGGTCAGTCCTAGACATTTGAGAGATGAGAATTATTGTTTTGGTTCTTACTGTGTTGCAAAGTGAATTCTTATTTTTGCACTTCTTGTTAAACTTTGCATTATGTGATTTTTAAGCTATTTGGATAGTATATTGCTTGGTTCAATAAGACAGCATTTTCTGAAAGCTGGAAACTCCTGTGTTTGTGTACACAGTCACACAATTTTATCTTGCCATAGCCAGCTGATAGTCCTGTAGTCTCTAAATGATAGTAAAACCCATCTTATATTCTACTGTTAACTACAAGTTTGTCTATATCTGACACCCCCCATCTCCACCAAACTATAAGTTTCTTAAGCAAAAATGGGTGTCCATGTTACATAATACTTTAGGTACATAGTAAATGTTTGTTGTTATAAACATGAAATATACTTGATACTGCTATTTAATATATATGAAGTATCATGTGTATTAAATATATATTCTTAACATGGGAAAACATCTAAGCATTGATTTACTTACATTTCTTTGGTATCTTTTACCCTTGTGGATACATAGTAGGAGATGAAAATAAGTAAACCAGGCTGTATTCAATAAGAATCCAGTTTTTGTTAATGTTTTAATGTGAGAACTGGGCACATATTTAATTTATATATTAAAGCAGGAAAAAATAAAACAAGACTTTACCCAGTCTTATTTCTGGAAGAACAGCTCAGCAGGGCTGAACAAGTTTTTGTTTATACACTTGGTTTCCATAGCTGGGTAAACTTAGGTACAAACCCAAAATCTTTCATAATCAGCTGAGCCATTGTCTCCTGATACATTCTTATTTCTGGCCAGAACATGAAGTTGGCAAAATTATCAAAAACATTACATTCGAAACCACAATAGATATAGCCAAGAAGCCTGATTTTGAAAACAGAAATGTGTAATGGATAAATCTACTAAGTGGAAAATTCCTTATTTTTTGTCAAATGATTTCTTTTTCTCTGATTATAGGCATGTTAGATGGATAATGTCTTGGATGCATAAATCATTATAAAGCAAGCTCCCTGTGTTCATTTTATCATAAAAACATCTAACAGAGAAATATCTCTTTTTCTCCAATTCTGTCTGAGAATAAGAAAATAGTACAATTGGCTCAATAATGTTCAAACATCAATGAAAAAAGATAAATTTGAGATTGAGAATTCAAGTTCAAATAAAGTTTCAGCACATGTCATACTTTAGGCTTATGAATTAAAATTCTGTCCTATTCTTACACAGTGAAGGCAGAATGGTCACCCTCAGACCACCTAAATCATGTGAACACCAAGAGATGTTCTGCTTGCCCTCCTCTTTCTCTATATCCAGGTCCTGTCTGATTGTCATATTCAGTTCATACAAACCATCTCCAAAGAACTTCAGGCACCTCTCATACTTAAAGCGGAGAAAGGAACTAATATTTACTGAGCTTCTACTATATGCTTATTACTTTAGAAATATTATCTCATCCAATCCTTTCATTTGTTGAGGTGGATTTTATAATCTTCTGTTGACGGGGAAAATTTATACTAAAAAAGGCACACAGATGATAACTGAGTGAACTAGTACTAAATACCAAGGTTTCTATTTTTAAGTCTGGTATGCTTATCACTGTTTCAGGATCTAGTATCACATAGTGAACGGTCAGTGAACCTTTGCTAAATGAATGATTTTCATGGATGACTTGGATCTCTCAAAACCTCTCTCCCTTCCTCCCTTCCTCCCTCTTTCTTCCTTCCTTCCTCCCTTCCTTCCTTCCTCCCTTCCTTCCTTCCTTCCTTCCTTCCTTCCTTCCTTCCTTCCTTCCTTCCTTCCTTCCCCCATGGTAAACATTTACTGGAGTGGATTTGGGGAATCACCTCCTCTATGAGTAGAAGTCACCTCCAAAATGTCCTTGACACAAAGTCCTCCAGCTTTTGTTTGCCTTTTTCTGGGAAAGGGAGATCATTAATTTGTGAGGCAGTCTCTTTTATTCTTCTGTGGCCTTTATTGCTAGAAAGGCTTTTCTTATACTGAGATGAAATGTGCTTCTAGGTGGAAGGATGGTATGGTATTATGTGAAAAGCACAGGTCTGGGGTTAGAAAACTGGAATTTGGATCCCAGTGTTTTCACTTTAGGCAAGCCCCAGCCCTTCTGAACCCCTTTCCTCACCTGTAAAATGGTGGTAATGGGTTGTGCCTGCATTGCCAAACTCGCAGGGTCATAATAAGAACCAAATTATAATGTATAAAAAAGTCCTCTGCAAAGAATAAATCCCAACAGAAAAGTTAGTTTTCCCCCATTTTACCCTCTGGGACTTCATAGAACAATTCTATTCATGGTTAAAGGAAAACAATTACATATCTCATTACATCTTCTTTTCTGTAGACTATGGAGTTCCATTTCCTTACATTTTTTAAAAATGTGAAATGGATGGGTTTCATATAAAAACCCCTCCTGGTTGCCTCCTGCTGAATCTTTTCTAATTTGTCACACTGAAGAATCATTTTTGCCAGCACAGAATGTAGTATCATAACACTTCTTGGCTTGGATATATTGTTTGATAATATAACCTTAAATGACACAAGTGTTTTCACTTACTACATTTTATAGCTAAGCTCTGTCAACTTTGTGTTTCTTTTCATGTTAGATGCTGTCAGGCTAGGTCTTCTGGGTCCTGTATTTATGTGGTTGTATTTTTTAACCTGAATGTATAATAGATCACTGAATTTGTTTATGTTTAATTAATCTTGGCTTTAGCCCATAATTCCAGCCACTACAATCTGACTTTTTTTTTTTTAATCCTCGCCTGAAGATATGTTTATTGATTTTCGAGAGAGAAGAGGGAGAAAGGGAGGGGGAGAGGGAGAGAGAATGAGAGATAGAGATAGAGATAGATAGATAGATAGATAGAGAGAGAGAGAGAGAGAGACATTGATTGGTTGCCACCATATGCATCCTGACTGGAGAGATTGGTCACCTCTCATTCGCACCCGAACTGGGGATCTGAGGATCGAACCTGCAACCTTTTAGTGTATGGGACGATGCTCCAATCAACTGAGCCACTTGGCCAGGGCTCAACTTCTTATTTTTACCTACCAACGAAAGCTACCTCCATTAAGTTTTATAATACCTGCTAAAGTGATAAACAAGTCCTTTCTAGCACTAGATATATTATTGGTAAAAGTGTTGAGTAAGATAAGGCTTGCAAAGAACCTGTCTTTTCATTGAAGATTTTCCTCTACTGTTGATTACTCTCATAGTTACTGAACAGTTTATTGCAGTTATTTGTGATAGAACTGTTTCTTCTTTCATAGATTGTGAGACCACATCTTGGTGTTCTTAGTATCTCTAAGGCTTAACATAGTAGCTGCTCAATGAGTTTATAATTGGAGAATCAATGAATGAATTGACATTAATCTGTTAAGTAATATGCTTTGGGTATGGTTATTTGACTAGATATCCACCCATCTACCTTGGCCAACATCCAACTTACATTTTTTTTTTAATTCTTAAAAGTAGTAGGAAGAGTTGCTCAGATATATCCCAAATCAATGGAAATATTCCTTCGATCTAATTATTTAATAACCCTGTTACGGAAAGAAATTAGATCCACTAATATGACACAAATCTAGTGAATTCATCCATATTATTTATAGTTAACACCTATTTCTTTCCTACATAGTCACATATCTTCTGTTTAATTATATTTTTTAGACTTTTGCTTTATCCTCTCCCAACCTAATTACCATGTGTACCTCCCTCTGGGAGGTACATCCATGCAAATATTCTCTCCTCCAACACCTTCCTTGCCCTTCATTTTTGCTCCATTCTCAGCTCCATCAATCTTTTTTTAATGCATTATTGAGAATAGGCACCTTTTTATCTTCAGTTCTCCCATTTTACCCCTCTCCTTTCCTACCTGGATTCTTCCCTTCTTTGGACCAAGTTGAATAAATACAATATGTTAAATAAAATTTCGTGTCTCCAAATTTTATTTTTTATGAAAAGCTGAAAGAAACACCTTTTCTCTCTACCCAAACAAAACTAAAATCTCTGAAACCAACTCAATCACATGTTGTTTAAATTCTGTTGCTATATGAGCAGGTCCAGTGGCTCTCAGATGGATAGCCTTTTCTTTCTGGAGGACTTACTGCAATTTGGGCGATCAATAAAAATCCAAGGAAGACGCTTCTGAAAAATTATGATTTGTGACATTTTACAAGGCTAGTTCTATTTCCCTCAGAAGACTGAGAATATTGTATTAAATCATTGTGAACTCTGTCTTATTTATTTACTGTCAATGTTTAGCTCTTGAGTCACAGTTGAGGTTTTGTTGTAAAAGAAGGCAGGTTTGCCTCGACCTGGCATTCTGGGAAGAGAGTTAAATGAGGCCATTGATCAGCATTTGTTTTAGCTTAAGGAAATATCCCCCTGTTTACTGAAGTTGGGTACACAACACTCTGCTATTTCCTGTATTTTGATAAATAGTAATATTTTCTGGGTTTGAAAATATGTGTCATTTCCTTAAAGGCTTAATCTGATTTTAATCTGAAAGTAACTAGTAGCTGCATTTCTTTATATATTCATACATTTTACCAATCATCTTTACTGGGAATTCCATGGGTACCATTATTAGTATATTACATTTTGATACATGCCAGCTTTTTAAAAAGTTTGTCCATGATGATAATATCTTTTATATTTGAGTTATTTTGAGTGCATTTTTTATTTTTCACTTAAGAAATATATGAATTTATACTTAGAATGTCAACTTACTCCATCTCGTAGTTGTCATAGGATAGGATGTAATCTCTAAGTCTTCAATTAGTAGAAAAAAAAATACATGAATCAGAAAGGCCAGAAAGGAAGTCTTGAAATGCACTTTTATAAGTTCTGCCTCAATCAGGAACTAAATTCACATGTGACCTAGAGACTACATCTACTACTAGGTACATTCTTAGCGTCTCCCTAGTACTGGCCTGACCACACCTCATACGTTAAGTGCTGTACTTCCCTGAGGCCACCACTGAAGCTTTATTAACTTCATTTATTTATGCTTTTCCTATTAGGCTGTGTGCTCCTTGCATGCCAGATCTGTAAAATCTATTTATAAGACAACCTAAGACTCTAGTTTAAACAATGCCACTAATGAACTGTGTAACTTTGAGAAATTAACCTTTTGATGTCACTGTAATAAGCTATAGAAGAGGAATAACAGCATCTTTTTTGTAGTTATTATAGTTATATAAAGATAAAATGAAGTAATATAGATGAAAATAATTAAAGTAATTTGAAATATAAAGAATTTGTTAAAAAAAGAAACAAAGAATGAAAAGGTTTAAATATTTGGCTATAAACATAATTAAAAAGTAAATGGTAAATCAGAGGAAATATTAGTAAAATATAGGGCAGATGAAGTCTTTTACTTATAAACTATATGAGTAAATATACGAGTAAAAATACTATAGATATGGGAAACTTAGTAATAGCACCAACAAGTATGAAATACCTACATAAAAGTGTAAAAAATGTATGCTGAAAGCTACAAAACATTGATTAGAGAAAAAAAAGACCTACATAAATGGAGAGGTACATGATATTCACAGATTGGATGACAATTTTGTTAGGATGAATTTTCTCCCCAGATAAAGTTATAGATTCTTCAGTTCCAAATAAGATCCCAGCATACCATTTTTGTAGAAATCTACAACTCAATTCTAAATTTCATATGGAAAAGCAAAGACACTAGAAGAGTCAAATCAATTTTGAAAAATAAGAACAAGATTGAAGAATTCCTACAACCTGATTTTAAGACTTATTATAATTGAGAGAAATCAAAACAATATGGTATTGACAAAAAGATAAACCCAGAAATAAATGGAAAAATATGGTACAGAAATAGATCTACACATGTATGGTTCATTGATTTTTTACAAAGGCACTAAGGCAATTCAATGGAGAGAAGATAGTGTATTTTAAAAAATTGTCTAGAACAATTGGACATCTGGATATCCGTCCCCTCCCCCCAAAGAATTACCTTGACCCATTACTTATACCATAGGCAAAAATAACTGAAAGGGAATTATACACCTAAATGATAAAAGTTCTCGAAGAAAAGATAGGAGAAAATCTTTGCAACTTTGGGTTAAGAGAATATTTCTTAGGTAAGACACAACACATATGAATCATAAAAGAAACAATTGATAAATTTGACTTAATGAAAATTAAAGACTTAAGTTCTTCAAAAAGATACAGTTAGGAGAATGAAAACACAAGCCATAGACTGGGGAAAAAATATTCGCAAAACAAATATCTGTTAAAGAACTGGAATGCAGAATGTATAAAGACATTCATAACTTAATGATAAGAAAACAAACAACCTCATTTTAAAAATAAGCAAAAGATTTAAACACTTTACCAAAGAAGATGTAAGAAAGACAAACACATGGAAAAATGTTTACCATCCTTATTTCTTAGAGAAGTGCAAATTAAAACCACAATGAAATATTACCACACACTTATTAGAATGATTAAAATTTTTAAAAAAAAGAAAGGAAAGGAAAAAGAAAACAAACCTGACAATATTAAATACTGTCAAGGACATGGGACAAGTGGCACTCTCATACTCAACTGGAACTCTGGTGGGAGTGCAAAATGGAACACAGTCACTTTGAAAAAGTCTGGCATTTCTTACAAAGTTTCATATCCATCTACCATGCTCCTAGATGTTTAACTGCAGGAAATGAAAACATGTCTACCAAAAATTTCTATGTTAATGTTTGTGGAGACTTAAAAAAATCAGTCACTGAAAACTGGAAACAATCAAAATGTCCATACAGGTGTATGCATAGAAAACTGTGGGCATGCATGGACTGAAAACTATTCAGCAATAAAGAGTGAACAATTACTGATACATGGGTGAAGTTAAATACATCATGCCAAGTGAACGAAGTCAGATTCACAAGGCTACATACCATACAGTTTCTTTCATGTGAAATTTTGGACAAGGCAAGACCATAGAGACAGAAGACAGATCACTGGTTACAGATCAGAGGTGGGAGAGGAGGGAGCAAGAGGGAAATTCTTGAGGATAATGAAACTACTCTGTTTTGTGGTGATGATTACATGACTATATGCTTTTGTTAAAATGCATAGAAAAGGGGAAATTTCACTTTTTTTTCTAAATTATATCTCAATTAGCCTGAATTTAAAATATGATAAAATAATTTTAAAAACCAAATGACAAATCAGGCAGAAGGAATTACTATATTTTTGGACCATAAGATGCACCTAGGTTTTACAGGAGGAAAAAGGAAAAAAATTTTGGAGTAAAAAATGTAAAATATTTAATAACATAAATAACATAAAATTTCACCAATGTAAATGTAAACAGAACTCAATAGCATTAACAACCATTATTCAAACTGAACCATTATTCAAGATTGAATTCAAACAACATATTTTTACCTATCAAACTGTCAAAGGTTATTGAAAAAATAGTAATCCATGATTGAGAGTACAGAGAAAGACCCTCTCATGCACTGCTGACTCTCATACCTCCTTCTCACAGATAATTTAGCAATATGTTTTTAAGACCTTGAAATTTTACAACCATTTTGGCAAGAAATTTCACATAAACAATTTTTAAGTATTAAATTATATTAAAAATATGAAATGTGTGCACCAAAATTATCCACAAGATTTTTCATGCATCCAGTCATTTGTAGAAATTAGAATGCTCACCAGCCCTGGCTGGTGTAGCTCAGTGGATTGAGTGTAGGCTTGTGAACCAAAGGGTCTCTGGTTCAATTCCCAGTCAGGGCACATGCTTGGGTTGCAAGTCAGATTTCCAGTAGAGGATGTGTTAGAGTCAACCACACACTGATGTTTCTATCCCTCTCTTTCTCCCTTACCCTCTCTAAAACTAAATAAATAAAATCTTAAAAAGTTTTTTAAATGCTCACCAATAGGGAACTAGATATGTAAGTTGTTTCTTAATACAGTGGAATACAATTCAAGCATTAAAAATAATGTTTTAGATGAATAGTTTTGAGAAGATCTTCACTGTTCACTATTAAATTTAAAAAGTGAATTACAGTCCTGGCTGGGTAGCTCAGTTGGTTGGAGCATCATCTGTACAACAGAAAGGTTGTGGGTTTGATTCCTGGTCAGAGCACATACCTAGGTTGTAGGTTCGATTCCTGGTTGGGGAGCAAATGGGAGGCAACCAACTGATATTTCTCACATTGAGATTTCTTTCTCTCTCCCCCTTCCTCTCTCTCTAAAATCAATAAACATATTCTTGAATGAGTATTAAAAACAGAAAAAAGTGAATTATAATACAGTATGAACTATATGACTTCATTTTTATAAGTTGATCCAAAAGACATATATATCTATATATACACACTATATATGTACATATATACTTGTACATATTTACTATGTGTGTATATACATAACGTTTCTAAGAAGTGAGATGACTATGATTTTTAACATTTCCTTCTTATGATTTATATTATGGAAATATAAAGATCATAATATCTTTTCAGTGAGCTGACAATAATACTTTTGTTAAAATATATTTAATTTAAACTATGGAAAATCATAAAAATGTAGTATATTAATGTTAATGTCATCTTAAAAGACTACTTTAGTAAAGTCGAAGTTATGAATCTGAAAACTTTTAATAATAATAATAATTGTTACTATTCATTTAACAGTTACTATGTTCCAGACACAGCAAAATGCAGCAAAGTCTCCATCAGCAAAAATGTAGTTGTGGGGGTTCAAATGCACACAATCAGCATTGGTTTTTACATAAATATTGTATTTTCAAGGTTGGAAAAAATCTTCAGAGTCCTTAGGTGACCTTAGCAATCATATCACCATATTTCAATTAAGGCAAGCATTCCAGTCCCTGTTGACTGGAATTCCCTTTTTTCTTTCTTTTGGGGAAGATCTAAAAAGTGTGCCTAGTAATCAAGGTTCAAGGTGGAGAGGCAAAGAAGGAGGGTGCGGCAAGAGCAAATTGAAAGGAATGTGAAATCTGTATGCAAGTCACTAGCCAGTATTTTACTTAGCTGTGTTAGCACCCTCAGCCCCTTTTATTTTCACATTGTCTGCATTTACCCATAAATTGCAAGCCTACTTTTAGTTTCTTTTTATGTACCGACTTAACCCAGCTTTCTATAAATTGGCTTACAAAGGTGAAGTGTCAGCTGACATTTCTGAACTCCTACTTGTGCCAGACTGTGCCCACTGAGAACTTCATATAGGCCATCCCACTTAATTCTCACAATAACTCTCAGAGGGAAATGGCATTGAGTACATTTAAGAGATGAGAAAAGATAATGCTCAGAAAAGTTAACTATCTTGCCTAAAATCACACAGATAAGAGTGGCAGAGGCAAGATTCAAAACAGCTCTACCAATTTTTGGGGGGGTTGAGGTTCTCTGTTGTCTCTCTGTTGTACATATCTTCCTTTGTTAAATATTTTTTCTGGATAAAGTTAAATTTAACAGATTATTCCTGTAGGTGTATCACTTTTCACTCTTTGCTAGTAGTTTTTCTCTTGAGCAAAGCTCCTTCTACTTTTTTTTCACGTACATATGAGGTCTGTCCAGAAAAAGTCCAACCATTGTTAGTATAACAAAAACAGTTTGTGGACATCGATGTAACCGGGCAACCAAGGAGAGTGGACTGGAATGTACATGTATGAACAATGACAACTTCCCTGTGCTAGTCAGTGGGGATGGTAGACCCCACTGAGTGAGCATGTGCACTGTGTGACTGTTGCATTCAAAATGAGCAAGTGGAGCAACAAATTTGCATAAAATTTTGTGTTAAGCTTGAACATTCCTCTGTGGAAACTATTTGTATGACTCAGAAGGCTGCAGCTATGGCTAACTGGTGATTGGCAGCTTCAACATGACAATGTGCCCGCTCATGCATCACATCTTGTGCAGAGTTTTTTGGTGAAACATCAAAACACCCGGGTGACTCAGCCCCCCTACAGCTCAGACTTGGCGCCCTGTAACTCTGGCTTTTCCCAAAACTAAGTTCACCTTTGAAGGGAAGAGATTCCAGAGTGTTGGTGGGATTCAGGAAAATAGGATGGGGCAGCTGATGGTGATTGGGAGAACTGTGTGAGGTCCCAAGGTACCTAATTTGAAGGGGGCTGAGGCATCACTGTCCTATGTGCAATGTTTCTTGTATCTTGTATCTTCTTCAATAAATGTCTCTATTTTTATATTACATGGCTAGATACCTTCTGGACAGATCTTGTGTGTGTGTGTGTGTGTGAGATATAGTGAATTATCTGATATTACCATATGCAGTACCCTTTTTATTTAATAATACTTTCCCAGTAATGATATATTTTAGAGGTATAGACTATTTCCCCTACTTTGTTTTTCTCCTGCCTTCTATGCCACTTTTGGTGAATAAATTTGCTGAATCTATTGACAGGGAAAGTTGGTCTGACTGCCATTACTGTTTTGAAGGAGAGGTGCCACATAGCATAGGAAAGGTGGACTCACTTAGATTCAAATCCTGACCTGTTGTGTGACCTTGAAACCGTTTGATTATTTTCTCTGTGCCTCATTTCCTGAACCATGAAAAGGGTGGTTAATGAAGTTTATCTCATAGGAAGGCTGCGAAAATTAACTGAAATACATATGGAATAGTGTATGGAATTCAGTAAGCACCTGGTAAATGTTAGCTCTAATACTGCTTCCAAAGAATGATGTGAGAACATTTAGATTTTATAAGAACACAAGGCAAAATAAGAAAGATTTAATAAGTTTCTTTGAATATATCAAAACATGTCGTGGGTTATGCCAATTGAATAGTGAATTATCTTTGAATCCATTTTCTCAATATGTTATACTTTAAATGAAATGTTCACAAGAATGATGACATCAAGTTTAAAACATTAAGTCATTAATTTTCAGGCTTATTAAAAAAAACTTACCTGCATTCTATTTACCCCCTTTAGCCCTTGTCCCTCACTTGGCTTTCTCATTACATCTGTATGCTTTAGCCATTTACCCTAATGAGATCTTTACTTCCTTTGCTTAAATCTGTATTCATCACCTTTTAAACAACTTGTTCAAGAAATTTTTTCTGATTTCACCTAAGTGTGAAGGCTCAAAGGGTAGAAACCCTATGAAAATTATACCAGTTAGAATTTGTTCATCATAACATTTGTAAATATTTTAAGTATATCTTATGTATTCTCTCTCTCCAACCAGATACCCAGTTCTCCAGGGGCTGGGTCATTTTTTCCCCAGGATTTTCCTCCTCACTTAATGAGATTCCAGTTAAGAACAGAAGATCCTGCAATAAACAACAATATTAAAAAAAAAAAAAAACAGGAATGCAAGAGTCGTGTCACACAACTGTGTTTGGATGGAAGCTAATTTTCTTACCAAGCACACTTGGCTTCTGTATGACACTGACATAGAGAATATGAACTAAACTGAAGGTGGGAAAAGAAAACCACTGAATTCTTGGGAGCCAGTTGTCTAGTGTATCCATAATTTACTTGTTTATTCAAAATAAATCTTTTAAGAACATATACTGGGTTCTATGAGTAGTCAAAATGAATAAGTCATTGTGTTCACCTTTAAGAAACTTGCAATTGAGTGATGATAGGTAAGGGGAAGATCAGCTAAGGAAGGATCCACTAGGTAGAATGAAATGAATAATGTAAGAAAGGTGTAACTTGACGATACCTTTAAGGTAGCTAAGATGATAAACCTGCTCCCAACCCCACCTACTACCTGCATCCCTGTCCATATTCATTGACTTATATCCTGTCACTATGAATGAATTATCCACATTTCCATCTAAGCCAAGCCCCTGCAGGTATGTACTAGATCTCATCTTCTCTTGCATACCCAAGGCCAGGACTTGCGCAGGACGGTCAAAGCTGGTGTCATACAGCTGGGACCCGCAGGGGTTGAACAGGAGATAGATAACCATAGCTTCAGCTGCATGCAACTGTAACTATTGCAGAAGACATATGTATCAGTTAGATGGCCTGGGAACGGAACTATCTGTGCCTGCAGCATCTCCCTAAGTTTGCAAAACGTCCTTGAGCTGTATCTAACCAACCCCTATAAAATAAAGGTGGAGACCATACTCAGGGCTCATTGTCTCTCCATCAGAGGACAATGTCCCACCTGGTCCCTGCTTTTCCTTAAACTATCTGTGTTGTGTCTTTTCATCACCTCCAGCCAACCCCACTCAGGAACCCCAACTCCATGCTGGTTGTGGCAAGGACTCTAGCAAATTTTCCCTTCTCTCTTCTGCATAATTTTAAAACAGCTTTAATGAGATATAATCCACATACCACACAATTCATCCATTTAAAGTGTATGAATCAATTGTTTTGGGCATATTACATTACTAATTTTTTAACTGTGGTCCATATATATATACTACATTTGCCATATTAACCATTATACTCTGTGGCATTAATTATATCCACAGTGTTGTACAACCATCACCATTTTCTTTTTCCATAATTTTTTATTAACCCAAACAGAAACTCTGTAACCATGAAGCAAGTAACTCTCTCTTCTCTTCAATCCTTAACCTCTAATCTACTTTCTGTCTCTATGAATTTGACATCTATTCTAGATGGTTCCTATAAAAGGAATCATGCAATATTTGGCCTTAAATGTCTCGATTATTTTACTTAGCATATTTTCAACATTCATCCACATTGTAGTATGTATCAGACCTTCATTTCTTTTTATGGTTTGATAATATTATGTGTATGTAGATGCCATATTTTGTTTATCCATTCATTTGTTGATGAACCCTGGTCATTTCCACATTTTGGTTGTTGTGATTAATGCTACAATAAACATTTCTGTACAAGTGTCTATTTGGGTTTCTACTTTCTGCTCAATTGGGCACCTTCCTAGGAGTGACATTGCTGTGGAATATGGTACTGTATTTTGCCGTGTATGACACACACCCATGTTTTCCGCCCAAATTTTCAGGAAAAAATCCTTTGTATTAATTTTTAAATTAATTAACTAATTTATATTTAGATACTTGTTTTATTGTATTGTAAAGGAATTTTAGCACTTACTTTTGAACATATGAATATTGTTATTGCTTTCTAGAATTACACTTTTAATGCATAAGCATAAATAAAAGAATTAAAAGCATTTATATAGATATGGAATTAGTACTACCCATGTATAATATGCATCCTTATTTTTCCCTCAAAAATTTGGGCAAAAAGTGTGCATTGTACATGGCAAAGTACAGTAATTCTCTGTATAGCTTTTGGGGGAACCAGCAAAATGTTTTCCATAGTGGCTATACCATTTTACATTTCCAACAGCAATGTATCCATATCCTCAGTAACACTTGTTATTTTTTGTTTTATTAATTATAATCATTTTAGTAGATATGAAGTGGTAACTTGTAGCTTTGGTTGCATTTCCATCATAACTAATGATGTTGAGCATCTCTTTATGTTTTTATTTCCCATTCGTATATCATCTTTGGAGAAAGTCTATGAAAATCTGATGATCGTTTTTAAACTGAGTTGTCTTTTTGTTCATGAATTATATAAAAGTTATTTACATATTGGACATAATAAACCCACAACAGATACATGATTTGTAAATATTTTCTTCCATTGTGGAAATTTTTTTTTACTTTCTTATTAATGCCTTTGTTTTTTAAAATTTTTAATGTATTTTTTTGACTATGCTATTACAGTTGTCCCATTTTTTCTCTCCCCTTTGTTCCCCTCCACCCTGTAACCTCCCTTCCCACCATCATTCCCCCACTTTAGTTCATGTCCATGGATCATTTATATAAGTTGTTTGGTTTCTCCATTTCCAATACTATTCTTAACCTCACCGTGTCTATTTTGTACCTACCATTTATGCTTCTTATTTCTTGGACCTTTTCCCCCATTCTCTCCCTTCCTCCTCCCCACTGATAACCCTCCATGTGATCTCTATTTCTGTGAATCTATTCCTTTTCTAGTTGTTTGCTTAGTTTGTTTTTTTTAGGTTCAGTTGTTGATAGTTGTGAGTTTGTTGCCATTTTACTGTTCATATGCTTGATCTTCTTTTTCTTAGATAAGTCCCTTTGACAGTTCATATAATAAGGGCTTGGTGGTGATGATGAACTCCTTTAACTTGACCTTATCTGGGAAGCACTTTATCTGCCCTTCAATTCTACGTGATAACTTTGCTGGACAGAGTAATCTTGGATGTAGGTCCTTGCCTTTCATGACTTTGAATACTTTTTTCCAGCCCCTTCTTGCCTGCGACGTTTCTTTTGAGAAATCAGCTGATAGCCTTATGGGAACTCCCCTGTAGGTAACTGTCTCCTTTTTTCTTGCTGCTTTTAAGATTTTTTCCTTATCTTTAATCTTGGGTGATGTAATTATGATGAGCCTTAGTTTGTGCTTCGTTGGGTCCAAGTTCTTTGGGACTCTCTGAGCTTCCTGGACTTCCTGGAAGTCTATTTTATTTGCTAGATTGGGGACGTTTTTCTTCATTATGTTTTCAAATAAGTTTTCAATTTCTTGCTCTTCCTCTTCTCCTTCTGGCACCCTGTGATTTGGATGTTGGAATGTGTAAAGTTGTCCCTGAGGTTCCTACACCGCTTCTCATTTTTTTGAATTATTGTTTCTTAATTCTGTTCTGGTTGAATGTTTCTTCCTTCTGGTCCAACCATTGGACCAATGGTTGACTCAAATCAACCATTGATTGAGTCCTGGTTTCCTTCCCTTCACTATTGGTTCCATGTACATTTTCCTTTATTTCACTTTTCATAGGCTTCACTTTTTCATCTGTTTTGTGACCATCCTCAACTATTTCTGTGAGCACCCTGATTACCAATGTCTGAACTGTGCATCTGATAGGTTGGCTATCTTTTCATCACTTAGTTGTATTTTTCCTGGAGCTTTGATCAGTTCTTTCATTTGTGCCATATATTATTTGTCTTGGCACTCCTGTTATGTACTAAATGGTGGAGCCTTAGGTGTTTACCACGGCAGGGCAACCCACTTGGCTGCGTTATGGCGCTGTATATATGGGAGGGGTCTGAGAGGGAACAATGCCTCTTGCTCAGCTCTCGGCTAGCTTTCAGTCACTTCCTCCGCTACTCACAAGCAAATTGGGCCCTTCCGATGCTGATTCCCAGGTAGGTGGGTTTGTGTATGTTCTAGGACCTGGTGGGTCTCTCCAGTGAACTCTCCTGTGAGTCTAAGAGTTTCTCCCACTGCCTCAACCCTCACAGGTGTTTTCAGTCAGAGGTTTTGAGGCTTTATTTTCCCGTACTGGGACCCTGAGTTGCATGGTCTGTCTTGCTCCCCAGTTGTTGCTCCTAGTTTATGTGCACACAAATTTGGGTCCACCCACTCCACCAGCCACCACCTTGCCATGTCCACCAGCTGCTGCCTCACCATCCAGGTCCTCCAGCTCCCTCCTTGCCACTGAGTCCTCTCAACCCCTCCTGCCTGTCTCCACCCTTCATACTGGTGTGGATGAATGTTTCTTCAACTCCTCGGTTGTCAGAATTCCATACAGTTTGATTTTCTGGCAGTTCTGGTATTTTTTGTTTTAAGTTTGTTGTTGTCCTTCTGTTGATTGTGCGAGGAGGCAAAGTATATCTACCTATGCCTGCATCTTGGCCGGAAGTCATTATTAATGTATTTGATGTGCCAATGTTTTTAATTTTGAGGGAGTTCAATTTATCTATTTTTCTTTTGATGTTTCTGATATTGGTATCATATCTAACAATCCACTGCCCAATCCTAGGTCGTGAAGATTTATCCCTATGTTTTTTGCTTCTTAGGGTTTTATGATTCTTAGATTTTTGATCAATTTTGAGTTAATTTCTATATATAATGTGAGTTAGGGGTCCAACTTTATTATTTTGCCTATGGGAATCCAGTTGTCCTAGAACCATGTGTTAAAGAGACTATTCTTTCCCCACTGAATAGACCTAGCACCCTAGTCAAAAGTCAGCTCTGATCTTGTAGCTCAGTTGGTTAGAGTGTCATGCTGATATGCCAAGGTTGTGGGTTCTATCTCTGGTCAGGGCACATGCAAGAGTCAAACAATGAATGCATACGTAAGTGGAACAACAAATTGATGTGTCTCCCTCTCTCTTTCTCTCAAATCTATAAATAAAAAATTTAAATTAAAAAACATCAATTGTCCACAGACATATGGGTTTATTTCTGCATTCTTAACTCTATTCCACTAGTCTGTATATCTATCCTTATGCAGAACCACACTGTTTTATTACCGTATCTGTGTAACAAGTTATGAAATTGGGAAGTTTAAATACTCCAACTATGTTGTTTTTTTTTTTTTATTGTATTGGCCATTTCAGGTTCTTTGCAATTCCACATGAATTTAAGGATTGACTTTTACATTTCTGCAAAATAGGCTTTTGTAATTTTAAAAGGAACTGCACTGAATCTGTAGACTACTTTGGGTAGTATCGATACTTTAACAATGTTAAGTTTTATATCCATGAACTTTTCATCAGGATGTCTTTTCATTGACCTAGATCTTTAATTTCTTTTAGTGGTGTTTTGTAGTTTTCAGTTTATTACTCTTTTTTCTCCTTGTCTAAATTTATTCCCAGGTATTTTTTCTTTTATATGTGATTGTAAATGAAATTGCTTTCTTAATTCCTTTCCTGATTCTTCATTGCTGACATATTGAAACAACTGCTTTTTGTGTGTGATCTTGTACCCTGAAATTCTGCTGATTTCATTTATTAGCTCTAGTAGTTTTCTTGTGGCTTCTTTGGGATTTTCTAGATATAGGATCATGTTATCTGTAAATAGAGATAAATTTCATTCTTTGTTTCTTGTTCTGGCTCCAACTTCTAGTATAATGCTCAACAGCAATGGTGAAAGTGGACATCTTTGTTTTGTTCCTGACCTCAGAAGGAGAAAGCTTTCAGTCATTCACCATTGAGTAGGATGTTAGTTGTGGGTTTTTAATAAATGACCTTCATCATGTTAAAGAAGTTCTATTCCCAGTTCACTTCTATACCTAGTTATCTGAGAGTTTCAATGATGAAAGTGTGTGTTGCATTTTGTCAAATGCCATTTCTGTGTCAGTTGAGATGACCATGTAGCTCCCCCGCACCCACTTTATTCTGTTAATGTGATTTATCACATTGATTAATTTTCTTACATCAAATCACCTTTGCACTCTTGAGATAACATTTCACTTGACCAGGGCACATACTCTCAATATGCTATTGGATTAGTTTTTTTAATATTTTGTTAAGAATCTTTGCATCTATATTAATAAGGGTTATTCCTTGTAATTTTTTCTTGTGATGTCTTCATCTGGCTTTGGCACCAGGTTAATGCTGGCTTCATAGAATGAGTTAGGAAGTGTTGCCTCCTCCTTTAATTTTGGGAAGTGCTTGAGAAAGATTGGTGTTAATTCTTTAAATGTTTGATAGAATTCACCAGTGAAGCAGTCTGGTCTTGGACTTTTCATTGTTGGTAAGTCTTTTATTACTGCTTCAATCTCTTTACTTATTGTAGGTATATTAAGGTTTTTGATTTTTTTCTTGAATTGGTTTAGGTAATTCATGCGTTCCTAGGAATATGTGCATTTTGTCTGGTGATCTAATTTGTTCATTTACAATTGTTCATAGCATTCTCTTTTTATTTCTGATGATTGGTAGTAACATCCCCACTTTCATTTCTGGTTTTAGATGTTTGTGTCTTCTCTTTTTTCTTTTTCGGAGTATCATTAATTTTTACTTCTCCCTTTCCTTCCTCAGTCCATCCTTCCTTCCTTCCTTTCCTTCCTTATTCCTCCCCTCCCCTCCCCTTTAATTTCTTCCTTCCCCCTTCCTCCTCCTCCTTAATTATTATGAGAAGACAATTATGCTGTATAGTCTCCCATCATAAAAATAAAACCCTTCATTGACCATTTCCACTCCAGTTACTGCACCAGTTTCCTGCTCTAATATGTATCAAAATTCCTTGACAGGGTGCTCTATACCAGGTCTCTCCAGTTCTTCTCCATTTCTCTCTAGAAGCCACTTCAATCAGATTATAATTGAAATGACTCTGGTCTAAGTTGCTAATGATCATGCTAAATCCAATGATCACTTTTTTATCCTCACCTTACTTGGCCTATCAATGGCATTTGACCCAGTTAACTAATCCCTCCTCCTTGAAAGATTTTTTTAAAAACTTGGCTTACTGGATATTATACTCTCATGTTCTTCCTTCTACTTCATTAATCTGTCCCTCTTAGGTTCTTCCTTATCTTGCTGATTACAGAACTCGTCTCTCCTCTTCCTCCCTTAGTGATCTCCTCCGGCTTCGTCACCTTAAACACCATCTATACACAGAGGACTCCCAAATGTATATTTCTAGTTCTGACTCCCTCTTTTTTGAACTCCAGTACCGTATACCTAATTGCATTTTCAGCATCTCCATTTGTATCTCTAACATCTCAAGTTTAATAAACCCCTAATCTACCTCTTCAAATCTCCTCTTCCTGCTGTCTTCCCCATTTCAGTAAATGCCAACCCCTTCCTTCCAGTTATTCAGGTCAAAAAACTTGCACTTGTTCTGGACTCCTCTTTTTCTCTCAATTCTGCATCTAATCCATTAACAAATCCTTTTGGCTTTTGAGATACACAGAATCTGATCCTCCTCTCCCCGTACAGATCCCAGTGCCATTGTTTTTCTTTATTGCAAGAACCTCTCCAGTGCCCTCATTGCTGCAATTTTCTGACTCCCCATAGGTTGTTCTCCACCAGAATGTTGTTTTTGAAAACTTAAGTTTGTTTAGTTATTCCTCTGCTCAAAATCCTCCAATTCCTCCTCTTTCACCCTGAGTAAAAACCAGAGTCCTACAGACCTCTATACAGTCTGTCCCCTTTTAGGTCTTTTTGACCCGTTTCTGCCACTCTCTGCCTCGCTCACTGGCTCGGGCCACACTAGTGCTTCTGTGGTTCCCCGTTTCCTTGCTCTTGTGCTCTCTCTGCTGGAAAGCTCTCCTCTCTGACAGTCCTGGCTCGCTTTCTCCCCCTTCAGGCATCACAGCACCCTACACTTCCTCCCGTTCCTGGACTCTCTAGGCCCCTTCCCTGCTCTTTTCCTTTATAGCACTCATCACCACCCATCAGGCTATATGTTTCAGTTATCTGTGTATCCTGACAGGACTTTAAGCTCCAAGAAGGCAAGGATATATATCCCTGTTTGTTTGTTTTTTGTTGTTTGTTTTTGCCGTTTTTACTCCCTTATCCAGCACCACTAATCTCTAATGCTTGGCACTATAAGTAAAATGTTTGTTCCATGATGAATAAAAATCACATCATGGTAACATGTTGCAGAGTATACTGCTGCTTTTAGTTTCTGTCCCCTAATTTTCACCAAAATTATTAATAAGTTCATTAGTTGTTCAACTCAACCATTTTACAATTGAAGACACTGAGGCCTTGAGGTAAATGACTTACCTAGGGTTATAGGAGAATTTGGTAACAGAGCCTCAAGTACAAGCTAGGGCTCTTTACATTCACCTTCCCCGGGCGTCTAGAAGAGGCAAGCATTATCACAGAGCCGAAGCCAGAGAGTGAGAGAATGACAAGCCATCATGTCACTGCTTTGTTTCTAACCTCGAACTGGAAAATCATTTCTGGTTTGGCAATTTAGACTCACTGCTCTGGGTTGATTCCTCACCCTCGATCTCGTTTCTGTGTCAGAGTGATGCATTTTGCTGGCCACAATTAACAGACTCATCTTTATATTTCTCAACTAAGTGTGAAACCACTTTATGCTCTGCTAGTTGCTGGGAACATTTAGGCAATCTTGGGCAGGACTGTTAGATTCCAGGGCATTTGGGAACATGGAACTGACAAGTTGGAAGGAAGCCAGGAGCTTACCCAAGCCAGTCTGTTTTACAGCTGAGGACCCTGAAGCCTGGGGGTAGGGGCAGGAGGTGAGATCACACGGGTTTCCTCACTTTGTGGGCAGGGTTGTTGCCACTAGGTGAGCTTCTGCCAGTTTGTTCTTTCTCTTTCTTAAGTAATGATGAAGTCTGTTTTCAAACTGGACACCTAATTTTTAATCTCTTTTCAAAGCTTATATATTTATTATCTACAGAAACAGGTTTTGTTTCTTTTGAGGTTTTACTCCTATGTCCGTTCTTAATTAGACCAGAATGAATGTTGCACTTTGAATTTCTGGTTGTCCTGCGCTCTGTTCCTCAGACCCTCACATAAAGGAAGGTTGTCCCTTCTGCCTAGAAAAATACAATATGCTGAGGGGCCTCAGTGAGTTCCTCCCCTGCTGTCCTCACCAACAGAGATACCACATGACCAATGTAGTCATTGTAGGGCTTTAGATTTGCAGGGCACTTGAGAGTTTGCAGTGTGCATTCACACAAACAATCATTTGATTCCCTTGGCACCTCTGTAATGTAGGTGGGAGTGATATCTTAATTTTATAGAAATGGTGAGAAAACTAATTTTGGGGATGTCATATAGATTTTCTAGAGTCACTTAACTGGAGAATGGCAAAACAAAGGCTTTTTACTCCAGGTTCAGTTTTTGTTTCTGTTGCAGTGAAATTGTGGTATGTTTTGGACAGAATAATAGTCACTGCAATTGATTGGATAGTTGCAATATCAGTTGTGCTTTGTTGTTCTGGATAGTCATTCAGCCAAATTTATTACTTACTTACCATGGGCCAAGCATTTTGCTAGGAGCTGGGGGTATGGAATGGATATATTGTAGTTCTTGATTTGCTGGCATTATTATTATACAAGATAGACAGGCCAAGAAATAAAAACATCAGTAGGATCATGTAAGTACCATAACAGAGAACTTAACTAAGGAAACCCATATTTTAAAAAACAGAATAATGATTATTTCTATAAATAAAGTTGGATGGAGGGGATAGCTAGGGAGGAGGAAGTATAGTTCCATCAGCTGAAACTGCACATACCCAGACAAGCAGGCAAGACAAAGCCTGGCATTTTAACAGAAACGCGTGTCATGTGGGCGGGAGTGCCGCAGTGGGGAGCCACGACTAAAGATGAGGAAACCAGGCAGAAACCAGGCTCCAAAGTTACTTCTGTGGTATCATTAAAGAATTTGAAACCAAATAGGGACATAATTACTCCAACTAGGTTGGGAAATGACTCTAAAGTCCCTAAGACAGAGACCAAGAGACGGCTACCACAGGGACCCCCGGGAGGACTCGATTTATTTGATGCTGAGGATCTGTGATCTGTTCGAAGAACTATGAATTGGAAAGAAAAGTATGTTTTCTAAGTTATGAAAGAGTGCAAAAATAAAAACTAATTTGCTTAATTAAAATTTCTATAAAACATACATTGTGTCCATTTACTAAATTATTTAATTAACAAAAATGTCATTGCTTCCAAAACAATAGGTTAGGTTTTCTTTCTCTACAAGAGTTGCAAAGAATGCAAAATTATTGCTGAGAAATCATAGCCAAGGAAAAGCCAAATAACTTCAAAAGGAAGTCATAAAAAGAGCCCTTGTTCATGGAAAGAAATATTACTTTGTAGAGTTGTGGGTGCATTTGTACATGTTTCCTATGGTGTGGGATGGAGCCCCTGAGTCAGCGTGCCCAGGATTTCCAAGGTGATGAAATGGCCCTAACCTCCGGCAGAGGAGCTGGAAGTAGAATTGGAAGTGCGTGAAGAGGATGAAGAGGTTTGGTGGTGTGGCGTTACTGGTTGAAGAAGAAAGTTTGGGCAGAAGGAAGGCTGAACCAGAGATGTTTATCTGCTCTCATATATGGTGTACTACTGGCTGGCAGTGACCTTAGGAAAACCACTTCATATCTCTGTGCCTCAGTTTCCTGCTCTGTCAAATACATTGTTGGTCTAAAATCAGCTGGCGTGTGGTCCACAGAAGTAATTGACTGACATAATGCCTTCAAATTTATTGTTATTATTAAATTAATACATACATTTGGTTTCAAAAGTCAAATTATATGTCAAGATTTGTAGCAACAAAATAGAGGTACCCTGCTAAATGTAAATGTCCCCCCCCTCCACCTTGGAGTCCTGTTTCCAAGATGCAATTAACTTTTAATTTCTTTAATAGCTTCTCCTGGTAGTCCTATCTTTTTTTAAAAAGTCATATGTTTATTTTATAATTTCTTAGTTTTTCAATTTTATATCATACAGGAGCCAAAATTAGGCTTGGGCAGCGAGGCACTCACTTTAGGCACGAATATGTAGGGTGCCCCAAAACTCAGTTACTAAATAACATTTTAATGCAATATTTTAAATCAAAATCTTGCAAAAAAAATCCATGGTAAGCAAAATATCAAACTTTTCAGTGAAGCCAGTCTCTGACAGGGCTAAGATTAGGGGTTAGAGAGTGAAGCTGAGCTGTACAACGGTAGGGTTGAATTCTGCCTGTACTTGAACTTTTGATAATGGGTGGTAGGAATACCTTTATACAAATTATAATTTGGCTGTCCTGTACCATGCACTGGCTCCCCTCATTTCCTCCCCCACCCCCACCCACCTAGAGGAGCACACTGGAATCACCTGGGGGCCTTTGAAAATTGTCATTGCCCATTCTGTATCCCAAACCAATTAAATCAGAATATCTGGGTCGAGAGGTAGGCATCCGTGTATTTTTTTAAAGCTCCCTACATGGTTCCAGTGTGTAGACCAAGTTACGAGCCACTGCAGTAGAGTGACATCACAGTTTTCGCTGAATCACTGTAAAGTGCTTACATCAATCATTTGGACCATGTGCAAATTATTCACAGCTGAGTCCTGTAGTATACTATAATTATGTTTTCATATTGTATAAGTTTTTTCCCTTTTTATTGAATTTATTGGGGAGACTCTGGTTAACAAAAATTATACTGGTTCCAGGTGCACAATTCCACAGCACATCATCTGTACACCGTGTTGTGTGTTCGCCACCCCAGGTCGTCTCCTTTTGTCACCATTTACTCCCCAACACCATCCTCCACCTCCCCTCCCCTCTGTCACCACGCTGTTCATGTCTATGAGTTTTTTCTCTCTTTTTGTCTTTTCTCAGTCCCTCCACAACCCTTCACCCAGCCCCACAACTCCTCCACAACTGTCAACCATCTACCTATAAGTCTGTTTCTGTTTTGCTTGTTAGTTCATCTTGTTCACTAGATTCTGCATAAAGTGAAATAATATGATATTTGCCTCTCATTGGCTTATTTCACTTAGCATAAGGCTCTCCAGGTCCATCTATGCTGTTGCAGAGGGCAAGATTTCCTTTTTTTTTTTTTTTTTTTTTTTTTTTTTATGGCCGGGTAGTATTCCATTGTATAAATGTACTGCAGCTTCTTTAGCAAATCTATTTCATTGATTATGTTATTACAGTTCTCCCAGTTTTTCTCCCTTTGTCCCCCTCTACCCAGTACCCCCCATTTCCTCCAGCAGTCTCCTCCTTAGTTCATGCCCATGTGTCTTGCATATAAGTTCTTTGGCTACTTCATTTCCTATGCTGTTCTTAACATCTCTCCATCTATTCTCTAACTACCAATTTGTATTTCTAAATCCCTGCACCTTTTCCCCCATCCTCCCCTTTCCCAACTGATAATCCTTCAAATAATCTCCATATCTATGATTCTGTTTCTGTTCGGCTTGTCAGCTTAGTTTGTATTTTAGATTTAATTGTCGATAGTTGTGAATTTATTGCCATTTTAATGTTCATAGTTTTGATCTTCTTCTTCTTAAATAAGTCCCTTTAACAGTTCATATAATAATGGCTTGGTGATGATGAACTCCTTTATCTTTACGTTGTCTGGAAAGCACTTTAACTGCCCTTTGATTCTAAATAATAGCTTTCCTGGATAGAGTAATCTATACTGTAGGTCCTTGCTTTTGATCACTTTGAATACTTCTTGCGAGTCTCTTTTGCCTGCAAAGTTTCTCTTGATAAATCAGCTGGAAGTCTTATGGAGACTCCTTAACTATCTGCTTTTTTCTTGCTGCTTTTAAGATTCTCTCTTTATCTGTAACCTTTAGCTTTTAATTATGATGTGTCTTGGTCCTCTTTGGGTCCATCTTGTTTGGGATTCTCTGTGCTTCCTGGTCTTGTATGTCTATTTCCTTCACCAAATTAGGGAAGTTTTCTTTCATTATTTTTTCAAATAAGTTTTCAATTTCTTGCTCTTCCTCTTCTCCTTCTGGCACTCCTATGATTTGAATGTTGGTACATTTGAAGTTGTCCTAGGAGCTCCTTAGCCTATCCTTGTTTTCTTGGATTCTTTTTCTTCTTGCTGTTCTGATTGAATGTTTTTTTTTTTTCTTTCTTGTGTTTCAAATCATTGAGTTGATTCTTGGCTTCATCCACTCCACTGTTGGTTCCCTGCAAATTTTTCTGTGTTTCACTTAGTGTAACCTTCATTTCTGCCTTGATCTTTTTTTATATTCCTGAAGTACCCAGTGACTTACTCGAGCATCCTAATAACCATATTTTGAACTCTACATCTGATAGATTGCTTATTTCCATTTTGTTTAGTTCTTTCTCTGGGGTTCTGTTCTGTTATTTCATTTGGGCCATATTTCTTTCTATCCTCATTTTGGCAGCCTCCCTGTGTTTGTTTCTATGTACTAGGTAGAGCTGCTTAGTAGCATGGCATGTTGTAGAAAAGCTTACCCACAAGTTGGATGGAGTGGAGCCTTAGGTAATCACCAGGTGGGGCAACATGTGAACCAGGTTGATAGAATCTCAAATATGGTGTTACTGCTCTGTGGCTCTGTATAGGGTAGGGCTAAGAAAGGGGGCAATGCCTCTGCCTGGCCTCTGAATTTTTGTCCAGGAGGAAGTTGACCCCAGCACTTGCCTTGATGCCAGACACTTCAATTTCTACCTATATGCCACTGGTGCCCTTCCAGCTACTGCCCCAGTGCTGAAGCCCAGAGGAAGTGAGTCTGCATAAGTCCGAAGTCCGCTGTGGATCCTTTAAGAGGAGTCTGCTGGGAATCTTGCAGTTTCTTCCACCACCTTGACCCTCTACTGGTTTTTACAGCTAGAAGTTATGAAGACTTATCTTCCTGTCATGGAGCCCTGGGATGGGTGCTCTGGTGTGGGGCTGGGATCCCTCGCTCCCGAGGTATCCCTCCTGATTTTTATCTACCACATGTGGAGGGATAAAAATGAATGGTCTCATTCTGCATCTCTGCATCTCATTCTACATCTCTGCATCTCCCTGCCTCTCTGTGCATCTCCACATGTCCTTCCCTCCTACCAGTCTGGATGATTGTGGCTTCTTTAAATTCTTGATTTTTGGACTTCCATACAGCTTGATTTTCTGATGATTCTGGGTGATATTTGTTTTGTAGTCTATTTATAATTTTTTGCTGTAGTTGTGTGAGGAGGTGAGCCATATGTACCTTTGCCCATCTTGACCAGCAGTGTACTGCAGCTTTTTTATCCACTCATATACCGGTAGACACTCAGGAGGCTTTCTAATGGTGGCTATTGTAAATAACACTGCAGTGAACATAGAGGTGCATGTATGCTTTTGGGTTTCTTCAGATAAAGTCCCAGAAGTGGAATCACTGGGTCATAAGGCAGTTTCATTTTTAATTTTTTGAGGTATCTCCATACTGCTTTCCACAGTGGCTGCACACCCTGTATAAGTTTTCCCCTTGCAAGTAAAAAAAAAAAAAAAAAAAAAAAAAAGCCTCATTTTTATAGCTGCTTAACTCTTTGTCCTGATCTCTAATTTATCTAGAACTATCTGGCAGAACTCTGAAATGCTTCTTAATTAAACATATCAGGGGCGTATTTTTGTCTTGGACACATCCTCTCCGATGCCACTCTCACATTCTGTTCTGGCCTGCTGTGCAGCTGCCATCTGGGGCATCCCTTCTTCCTGTGTCTCCTGTGTTAGGTCCCATATCACCTTATGCTTGGTTGTTCCAACCTTTTTGTTCTTGAACATTTCCCTGTATTATTTCTTTGATAATTTTCTTCCCTCCATTGTTTTCCCCCTGGAACTGTTGTTAATTTAGTTGTCAGATCTCCTAGATTGATATGATAATTCTCTTATCTTTTTCCTATGATCTTTTTTGTTTTATTTCATAGAAAATGTCCTTAAATGTTATCTCTCCATTCTTCTGTGATTTTTAAATGTCTACTTTATTTTGTTTTTATCTCCTAATATTTACTCCTTAGTGCTTTCTGTTTTCTTAACATCCATTCCTTGTTTCTTGATTGCAAGAATAACTACTCCATTTCTGAGGACTTTAATATTTTCATTATAATTTTTTCAAGTTTCCTTCTGTATTTCTGTTTCTTCAAATTTTCTTGTGGTTTGTAAGTTTTGGCACCTAGCTTTCACATTAGATACTTTTCTTAAAAACTGGGCAGTTCTTGGCATTGCATTCATTTTTAAGAGTGAGGCACTAAGAAGTGGATTGGAAACTCTGTATATGAACAGGGTTGACTGGTGGCCCACAGGGTGCTGAGGCAGCTCCTTTTTTTTTTTTTTTTTTTTTTTTTTTTTTTTTTTTTGCGTCTGTCCCTTCCTGTGCTTCAGATATCAGTATCTACAGGCCTTTCCTCTTGGGCTGCCTCCAGAGTATGAGCCTGATTGCCAGAACCCCTATAGGTGAGGGTAATGGTGGGAAGTGAGATAGACAGAGAGATCTATATATTTCATTGTTCAGAATGCAAATTTTGACTTAATTTCTCTGTTTTTAGTAAAATACCAAAGACAGGGAAGGCTCTACCCACAGAGATTGTATTTTAATTACTCTAGGGAGTCCTTGCTTTAATAATTTTTAAAAGCTCTCCAGTTAACTCTAACGCAAAGACAGGGAAGATGGAAAGTCCACTGCAGTGAAGTGGTGAGGGCAGATGGACATAGGGCACAGTGAGTTCTTACCTGTGTCCTGGGGAAGGCAGAGAGGCTTCTGAGAATAGGTCACATTTAAACTGAGTTCACTTGTGAATTTAGAATTTGGAACCTTAGGAAAATGTTCCTAGAGATCTGTCTTTATATTTTGTGTGTGTGTCGGGGGCAAAAGGTGGTCCTGCCATCAGGGGTACAGCCTGATTTGTTGTGCCAGCACTGCCCGAGAAACACCAAGGACATGGACAGATTCTTATCTCTAGCTTCCTCACTAGTCATCAGAGAGGTCTCTAATTATTTTATAATTCCCCAAATCATGCCTTATAGTCAACTAATATTTTGAATTCACAGTTTCTCCATTAATCTTAATCTTATTGGCAACATATTTACAAATTATTTTCTAGAAGGTTTCTGCAGAAGACAAATACCACCTGTTGTAATTTTTGCTCTTCTAGTTCCCAATGATAATTACCTGGGTTTGAGTGCCTGGGCTCTCTACTTTCACAGCGTCACTTCACATGCACAGAACCCACCCTGGAGTGTCTCTTTTAAGACGCCTCTTCTGTGCCTTTGGGAAGCTGGTAGCCAAGGTGTTCTGAGAGTCGTGGGTCACCCTGCTTTTCTCCAGTCTGCAACTCCTGGAACAGTGGGCATGGCACGTTCAGCCGTGGCTGGAAAGCCAGGGGCACTTTCAAGCCCAGCGTGAGGCTCTGTTTGTGCTTGGCTCTGGGAACAGCATGTTGAGGGTGCCTGATGGGACCAGGGGAAGGCAGAGAGCTCGGTGGGGGCAAGATCGAGGGGCAGCTGGCTGGGCAGCAAGAGTTGGCAGCAGCCTGGGAAACTGCCCAGGCTGCCTGTGGACCCAGCAGAGGAGACCCCATCAATATGGAGGGCTTGCTGCCATCAAAAATAAGGTTATTTTTGAAGATAATTCACAATAGGTGTCCAAGAGAAAAACTCTAAAAGTGAAGAGACCTCATTATGATATATCACTGGTTTATATAACTCGAAAAGTTATAGATCTTGTCAGAAATGATCCTGGGGGTATTCTTGAGTTAAGGTTGCAACAAACCTGGGAGTGTGGGAACTAACAGTGTATAATATCACCAATGTCTTAGTTTGAATCAACCTGGTTGAAAAAAGTCTAAGAACCACATTCAAAGGATAGGATCTGATCTCAGCAACTTTGGAGCAGTGTTGCTGAGGAAGAAGCTGCAGGAGGAACTTTCTGCCTTACCAGACATGGAAGGTGCTCTGGATGAGTTAATGAAGGATTGTGCTCAACAGTTGTTTGAGTTAACAGATAACAAAGAAAATGAAAGACTAGCTAGCATGTGTGATGTATCAAGATATTCATTGCATTCAAGCTGTCCATGAACAGATGAGTTACTCAGTGAAAGCTCCAACAGAAAGCCGACTGGATGTTCCAGCTCCAGAGAAGACTCTATCACAGTACCTACACGGAGCACCAAAGAGCCCACCGAGGGTTCTCTTTGTGTGAAGTGGAAGGGGATCGCTGAAGTAGTTAGGTGTCTGAAGGTTTAGGGACCTCCTCATCTACAAACAAATACCCAGAAAACCCCAATAAAGGAGAAAATCCTCCATAGCAAAGTGGAGAATTGCTAGAAGTAAGCAACTGATAGGATTTGAGAATTCATGTATTGAGTATTTGGGGGACATCCCATGTGGATGATTATGCACCAAGTTTGATTCTCAGATCAATAAATGACCCATGAAGTTCCCTCATTCTCAGTCAGTAGCAGTATTAAGGCCAGGAGTGTCTTTGAGTAGTTCATTACCTAGATTATTGGATTATTATGGTTTCCACATTTGAAAACAACTCTTTTTATAATTATTCACTGCTTTTTGTTAGTGAAATAGATATTCTGCCTACTGAAACAACTCCATCACAAATAGTATCACTAAAACCATCAGCCTTGAAATCGAAGGTCCTTTGTAGGCTCTGCCTCTTCCTTCAAGGATCACGTACTGTTATCACAAAAGCGATTGGCTTACATGACCGCATGTCTGCAATCAGCTGCTGTGCATTGGATGAGCGTGCATACCACTCGAAATGTGATGTCTTTGTATTTATCTGTATAATGTTTAGATTACTTATGTGTGTCTGAGTGAATCTTTTCACCATTGTATAACCAAAATGATATATATATAAATTCTCTAATTTCTGTGGCATCTGTAACTTATTAGAATCCACAGAATGAGGGTTAGAAGAGAGTTTTTTCCCAACTTCTACATGTAGAAGTATCATAAATATGCTGTACATTTAAAGTTTGTGGGTTTAATTAAAGAATTTCAATATGATTCCCAGTGCTAGAATTGGATTTCAAGCTACTGATAGTTACTGTGTCTGAGCAGACTTTTGGCATGCCCAGGCTTTTAGGGGTAAGTGTAGAAATGCTATCAGGTAGTGGCTTCATTGATTAGAAGACACAAATTCAATCACAGTGGCAATCTGAAACTATTTTAAATTTTTTGCTGGTAGATTCTCTAATACGTGTCTGTTGCAGTCCTGCTCCTCAGTCAAAGCAGTTTACCTATGAGTTTCTTGTACCTACTAGTACTGCCCTCTCTCCAGCTCTCATCCCCCATTTCTGAGTGCTTAGCTAATTCTACTCACTGGGTAAATTGTTTACCACCCTGTGCCTCACCTCACTGAATAGTTTGCCATTAGACTGTGAGCACCTTGAGGGAATTTGTCTTAATCATGGTAATACTCGGAGGCTTGGCAAATGAGAAGTGCTCAGTAAATGTTTGAATAAATCAGTGAGTGAGTCAGCGAAAATTAGACTAATAACACTTGGCTTGTCTACCACACAGGATTCTTGTGACCATCATTCGGAATTGTATTTTAAATATCTCTCATTTTCAAAGAAAAATTTGAAGCAACTTGAAATTAAGACCATATATTAAAGTATTTAAAATGGGAATAAAAATCAAAATATTGAAAAATAATGCTGAGTGTTTAGGATTCACAGTGACTTTTGCCAGTCCTGGCCCTCTGCTGCACCCTGGCTTCCTCCCTCAGCACAGCACCTTTTGGCTTCCTTACAGCCCTGGGACTGCTAGTAGTGCTCCTCGTTTGGGACATGCTTGGTGAACCTGAGATTTTAGGCAGGAGTGTGTGTATATAGATCAGGTGCAAAGTAGAATTGGCAGATGAGAGTTTATATGTGATGGCCAAAACCATGAGTACATAAGGTTATCTAATGAGGTCATAACATCTAATGAGGAAAAGGGGAGAGGCCCACAAACATCTGTATTTAAAGAGAAATAAGGAAGAAAAGCCTTTCCTGAGAAGGAATAATTGGGAAAGGGGGATAAAGAAAGTAGTCCTCCGAAAAACCAACAAAGGAAGTGTTACATAGCACCTAGGAATGACCAGCCAGAGAGGAAATAAAGCAGGTCCCCACCCACTGCAATCTAACAATGAACAAAATAGGGGGCTAGAAACAAAAGGAAGGACTGTCTCACCAATTAATGCAGCAGCCCTGAGCCTGGTCAGATAAGATTGCCGGGTGTTCTGAAAATCACAAGAAAAACCATGATAGCTCAGGATGAGGGGAGCCCTTGAAGTTCTGTATGTATCATTTCCACTATCTGGGAAAGATCATACACAAAGAATCCTGATACACCAATTCAAAAGAACCTATGCACCCCTATGTTCATAGCAGCACAGTTTATAGCAGCACAAGTGCTAGAGACAGCCTAAGTGCCTATCAGCGAATGAGTGGATCAAAAAACTGTGGTACATTTGCACAATGGAATTCTATGCAGCAGAAAGAAAGAAGGAACCCCTACCCTTCACAACAGCTTGGATGGAACTGGAGAGCATTATGCTAAGTGAAGAGTTTCAAGTCAGGTGGCGAAAGACAAATACTGTATGTCCTCACCTATAAGTGGAACCTAATGAACAAAACAAACAAATGAGCACCATAGAACTAGAGGCATGGAAACAAGGAACAGACTGACAGAGACCAGAGGGGAGAGGGGAAGGGGACAAGGGAGGAAAGAAGAGGAAAGGCCTAGTTAAAGCACAAGTATAAATGACCCATGAACATGGACAACAAGGTGGAGATTGACTATGGGAGTGGGGGTGGGGATGAGTGGGGCAGGGTAGACCAACGGGGGGAAATTGGGACAACTGTAATAGAACAACAATAAAAAAAGAAAGAAAGAAAGCCTTTGAAAGTAAGGGGAGGAGGAGGGGAACCTAGAAGCTGGCTACAAGCATAAACCCCCTAAAATCCCAATAGTCAGTGCACTCACACTAGCTGGGTGCCCATGTGCAGCTTCGTGCTCAACTGTATTTCACAGACACACTCACTACCTTATTTTGACTATATGTGGGGCACTCAGACTAGCCGGGTGCCAACTTACAGCTTCATGCTCAAGATTATTTCATAAATAAACTTGCTATCTTATTTCCACTACGTGTGTTGTCCGTCAGTTGAATTTTTCTCTTGCGAGCAAGGCAAAAACCAAGGAAGGGGAGTCCTCTAACTTGGGTCTCCTCAGGAGCAGAAACATGGCCAAAGGTGACAGCATTGTTTCTGAGCAGCAGTTCCTTTCTTGTGAAATATGACAAAGGTTCTACTTTACAAATTGGTCCAAGAGTAAAATGAGAGCATATAAACAGAAGTTCTTTGTAACCATAGATGTGTTACATAAAGGAGTATTTCCCATCACTCAAAGAAAGAGAGAAAGAAAGAAAGAAAGAAAGGAAGGAAGGAAGGAAGTAAGGAAGGGAGGGAGGGAGGGAGGAAGGAAGGAAAGAAAAAAGATGCCTCTTCTGCCCCTAACAAGTGCTGCCAGTCCATAAACTCTCAGAGGAATAAATTCTAGAATGCAAGACTCACCTCACACCTCCATCCTACCCTTTCCATTTTGACCTTAAGGAAACCCTATCATTTACTTTTCTGACTACCGACTTCCCTAATTTTGACTGGCTGAGGAGCAAGATAGTGAACAGGAACAGAGGAACTTTTGTCTTTGCGGAGCAAGAAAGACCTTAATACAAGGAGTGTTTTGAAACTGTATTTACCTTCAAAAGCAAACTAGTCAGTATATCAAAGAATGCATATCTGGAAAATGGTTAGGGCAACCTGATATTAAAAAGTGATCCTATCTTATCTGTGGGTGGAGTAGGGCAAATACAGTCAGTTCCTGGGAACAAATTGCATGCTTATACTTGAAGGCAGAGACTTCATCATCATTATCCAGACTCCCGGATTAAGCTGGCCATAGGCGAGGGAGAAAAGAGAGGCATTTTCATGGGCTTAGTAAGCAGGGAAAAGTCATCACAACTTTCCCAGTAGGGAAATCCTGTGATTTCAGATTATGCAGTCTCCTTCATGCCGATGTCTCTCTTCAGTTCATCTATTGGCTTGTTACTTCACCATCTCTGTTTTCTCATCTGTAAAAACACTAGACCTGTACTGCCCACTGTGAAATCCACTCACCACATGTGATTATGGAGCACCTGAATATGTCTAGCCTAAATGGAGAGATGCTGTATGTAGGCACAAAACAAGAGCTGAATTTTGAAGGTTTAATACAAAAAAAAAAAGAATGTAAAATACTTTATTCATAATTTCTATTGAAATATATTGAAATGATAATATTTTGAATATATTGGCTTGGATAAAATATGTTATCAAAATTAGTTTCACTTTTCTTGGCTTTTTAAAATGTGAAAACTGGAAAACTTGGAATTACATATGTGATTCTCATTGTAGATCATGTTTTATTACTATTGAACAGCACTGTCCTTGATGGTATATGAAGTCCTTCTTAGCTTCCTAATTCTATGACCCTAAGTATTCTTTTAAGTACTGATTCCCTGGTAGTTACTCAGGAGAGAGAATAATTCAGAGAGCATTTAAAATAATTCTTGCCTTATATTTCACAGACATAGAACAAACTCTTAAAAAATTTATATGGAGAGCCCTGGCTGGTGTAGCTCAGTGGATTGAGCGCGGGCCTGCGAACCGAAGGATCGCGGTTCGATTCCCAGTCAGGGCACATGCCTGGGTTGCCAGGCCAGTTCCCGGCAGGGGACATACAAGAGGCAACCGCACATTGATGTTTCTCTCCCTCTCTCCTTCCCTTCCCCTCTAAAGATAAATAAATAAAATCTAAAAGGAAAAAAAAAAAGTACTTAAAAAAATTTATATGGAACCATAAATGACCCCGAATAGCCGCTACAATTTTGAGAAAGAAGAGCAAAGTAGGAGGGATCACAATACCTGATACCAAACTGTAATCAAAACAGCCTGGTGCTGGCATAAAAACAGGCACATGGACCAGTGGAACAGAATAGAGAGCCCAGAAATAAACCTAAGTCTCTGCGGTCAATTAATATTCAACAAAGCGGGCAGCAACATAAAATGGAGTAAAAATAGCCTCTTCAACAAATGGTGTTGTGAGAACTGGACAGCTATGTGCAAAAAAATGAAACTCGAGCACCAGCTTACATCAGACACAAAAATAAATTCAAGGTGGATAAAAGTTTTAAATATAAGCCATGACACCATTAAAGCCCTAGAGGAGAATTTAGGCAGGAAAATCTCAGATATTTCATGCAGCAACATTTTTACTGATATGTCCCCCAGAGCAAGGGACATAAAGTAAAGAATAAACAAATGGGATCTCATCAAAATGAAAAGCTTCTGCATGGCTAAAGAAAACAGTATTAAAAAGAGAACAAACTGTATGGGAAAATATATTTACCAATGATACCTCAGACAAGGGTTTAATCTCCAAAATATATAAAGAACTCATACGACTCCACTCTAAGAAGACAAGCAACCCAATTAAAAAATGGGCAAAGAACTTGAACAGACACTTCTCCAGGGAGGACATATAGAGGGTCCAGAGACAATGAAAAGATGCTCAGTATTGCTAGCTATCAGAGAGATGCAAATGAAAACCACAATGAGATACCACTTCACATTGGTCAGAATGGCCATCATAAACAAAGCAACAAACAGCAAGTGTTGGAGAAGCTGTGGAGAAAAGGGGACCCTAGTGCACTGTTGGTGGGATTGCAGACTGGTACAACCACTATGGAAAATAGTATGGAATTTTTCTAAGGAAACTAAAAATGGACCTACCTTTTGACCCAGCATTTCCACTGCTAGGATTATATCCTAAGAAGCTTGAAACACCAATCCAAAAGAACTTATGCACCCTAATGTTCATAGCAGCACAATTTACAATAGCCAAGTGTTGGAAGCAACCTAGGTGCCCATCAGTAAATGGATGGATAAAAAAACTATGGTACATTTATACAATAGAATTCTATGCAGCAGAAAGAAAGAAGGAGCTCCTACCCTTTGAGACAGCATGGATGGAACTGGAGAGCATTATGCTAAGCAAAATAAACCAGGTGGTGAAAAACAAATACCATATGATCACACCTTTAACAGGAACCTAATCAACAAAACAAACAAACAAGCAAAATATAACCAAAGACACTGAAATTGAGAACAGACTGACAGTGACCAGAGGGGAGAAGGAAGGGAATTTCAGGGGAAAGGGGGAATGGTTTAGAGGAACAAGTATAAAGGACACATGGACAAAAACTAGGAGGGTTGGAAATGGGAGGGAGGTGGGGAGGGCTGGGGCAGTGGGCTGGGATGGGAGTAAAAGACAGAAAACTGTACAAGAACAACAATTAAAAAAAATTTTTTTAATCTTGCCTTCATGAAGATCAGAATCTTACTATAGAGGCTAAACTTTTAAGTCAATTGCAAGGTCTTGAATTAACATTGTATCACTTTAACACATGATATAATTAATGTCTGATCTTTCTGGCTCAATAAACATGAAGCAATTAGAAAACAATCAGGCTGAATCTGTTTTTAAACTAACAGGATATAAGTAAAAATAAGGTAGCCCTAGATGAACTCAATATTTCATTCTAGGGAAATTCCTAATGTACGTAGAATTTTCAAGCATTCTTCTACCAAGGAGGTAGGACACAATTTCTTCCCCTGCCCCTGACCTCTAAAATCTGTTGGCTTGTGCCCTGGCTGGTGTGGCTCAATGGATTGAGTGCCAGCCTGCAAACCACAAGTTCACTGGTTCACTTCCCAGTCAAGGCATATTCCTGAGTTGCACGCCAGATTCCCAGTTGGGGGCATGTGAGAGGCAACAGATTGATATATCTCTCACACATCGATGTGTTTCTCCCTCTCCTTCTCTCTCCCTCCCCCTTTCTCTAAAAATAAATAAAATCTTAAAAAAAAACCCTGAACCATGACTGGTGTGGCTCAGTGGGTTGGGCATCGTCCCACAAAGCAAAAGGTCATGGGTTCAAGCCCTGGTCAGGGTACATGTCTGTAGTGTAGATTAAATCCTCAGTTGGAGTGCATGTGAGAGGCAATGAATCAATGTGTCTTTCTCACATCGATGTTTTTTCTCTCTCTCTTTTTCCCTCCCTTCTCCTCTCTCTAAAAATAAATAAATAAAATCTTCTTTAAAAAAGCTGTTGGCTTGTATGGTACCTCCTAATTGAGAGTAGAAAAATAAGAGAAATTTAGAGGCAGGAAGATGCATAATGCTAATAAATTAAAAATGTATAGTGGATGAATGAAATTTAACCTTTAGAAAACGTTACTAATACCAAAAAAGCAGAAATTTAGAAATCTGTCTGGTATCATTATGGTCATTGATATTCAGATAGGAGCAGTTCAGTTAGTATTTCAGGGAGGAAGAGACACTGTCTGTAGAGGAACTATACAGACATCTCAAAGGACCAACTGTAAATATCGTAAAGTGAGATGCACAGTAAGTTCAGGCTCTGAGCTAACTTCCTGGCAACCTTTTGGACTTGCTATGAAAACATCAAATATGTTGAAGAAATGTTTTGTTGGCCAGGATGCTCAGTGGACTGGAGCATCATCATGTACACCGAAGGCTTGAGGGTTTGATTTCCGGTCAGAACACATACCTAGGTTGTGGGTTCAGTTTCCAGCTGGGGCACCGTCTTGGAGGTTACTGATCATGAATGTCTCTCTCTCTCTCTCTCTCTCCCCCTCTCCCTCCCCACCGCTTCCTCTCTCTCCAAAATCAACAAACATATCCTCAGGTAAGGATGTAAAAAAAAGAAAGAAATATTCCATTAATTTGGCAGATTTCCTTAGCCTGAAATTTCGCTTTAGAAGGTAGGGAAGATAAAGTCATTGCTGTAACTGGAGCTGAGTTCTTTCATTTGAAAGCAGAAATGCATTTACTCATTTTCAATAAAGTCATTTAAATCTCTCCGCTCCCTTTAATAATCTTCATTTTACACTTTTACAGTACTTTACAGCAAATTGTAATTAGGTTTCCAGTAAGCAGTAGAAAAAATTATTAATGTTCACTCCAAAGTGAAAAGAACGAAGTGTCAGTCATGCTCGTATTCAGGTGAAAGAATTTTTGTCTTCACAGAGCACTTGGCTCTCCTCTCTGGTTCATACCTCAATTACCAATTGTAATGACAAAGTGATTTTCCGGGGAGAGCAATGCTGTGCAGCAAATAGGAAATCAGTGAGATTGTCCCACTCACTGTCCTGTGATAAGCTGAGCTGGGGCTCTTAACACATCTTCCTATTTTCTCTTTATGGAATTCACACTTTCTCCCACAGGAGAAAAAGAGCACATGCTATTCCCAACTGCTGTGTAAACTTTTTGAGGCCAGGAATTCATTTAGTTTTTCAGAAGCTGGTATAATGTTTGACACATGCAGAATTCACTAAATGGTTAATTAAAGGGGGTTTTTAAAAAAGAGTTTTGGGCATAGATACTTCATTTCCTTGAGTGAAAGCTAGAAGATAGGTATTTCTGAGAAATAACTGGTTTATACAGAGACTTAGAATGAATAAATCAGAGTTTAGATGTTTTCTAAAGCTTGAAGAAGCTTAGGGAGACATGGAGGGGAGTTGGGCTATTTCACAAACAGGAAGAAAGCAGCTAGATGCCTTTTTGCATGTTGCAATGACAGAATGCAGACATTATTTTAGAAAACCAACTGACTGCAAATATTCTTCCATATAAGCAGGAATGGAAGATGGGGAAAGCTTCTGAAAACATTTCATACTGGGATTTTTCACAGCTTTCCCAACCCTGGAGGTTTCAAGAGATTTGTTTCATGTGGTCTTTGGTTTCTGCTTACAAAATCTGGCAGCCTATTCTTGAACACAGAGGTGTTTCAGGATGCCTGGTGAGTGAACAGTGGCTTGCCTCTTCAGTTTCTCAAAAATAAAACTTTTGTTGTTGTTGTCAGGGATCAATAGTATACTACTTCTTCGCACTCTCTTTTGTGTTTTTTTCTTCCTTATCTTCCAAAGAGTTGCTTTCAAAAGTCAAGAATAATATTACTTTTTGCCAAATCCAAAAGCCCTCTCTTGGTCTTTGATTTCCGTGACTTTTTATAGCCTCCATTTGATTTCACTGGCCACCTTCTCCTTCTTGAAACCTCCTCTGTTCTGATTTTCAAGATATCACACTCCAGAAGCTGCTAAACTCTTCGATAGTGTGTCTGTTTCCTCTAGATCTCTTATTCCTCTGCACTCACTGCTCTAGGCGCTTCCTCAGGCTCAGTTTTGACCTTCTGGCTCCTCTCTTTCCAGTCCTCAAAAGAGCTGATCCACTTAAGCCTCTGCCCTTCCTCTGTGCTGTGCGGATGCCCCCGGATCGCATACTCTACAGTCTGTGCCTTCACAGGAACACTTCCCTCAGTCAGCTCTCCCTCAGGTTGACTCATGGCCTTAACCTCTAAACCAGGACCTCATTCCAGTTATTCCCTCCCTGTCAGGGAACCATCCTCATGTGGTTTATTTTTGCCTTCATTCTTCATAACTAGCCAACCACACAATCCTGAGGATTTTTTCCTCTGAAAGGTCTCATAGGTCTTCCTGCCTCTTTTCTGGGCACCACCATCACACAAGTCACATTTGGATTATTGCACTAGTATTCTGGCTGGCCACATAGGATTATCCCTGCAATCGTGATATCTGGACTCCTTTCCTTTCTGGTATATTTGCATCATGGTACCCACCTGATCAAATATCTTTACTGACTTTCTTACCTTCAGTAGAAAACCTAACCCCACCTGTGTGTTTAACAGTAAGATAGAAGAACTGAATATAGCTGGCTTGGCAGGATAAGACAGAGGAGTGGGGAGGGAGCATAAACTGAAGGTGAGGCTACAGGTCTTGAAAGTGGAAAGGGTTGTATGGGGCAAAAAGTAGGTTTACAGTTATGGTTATGCAAAACAGTTTATTTTTGTGTTATTATTTATTAATTATTGTATTAGTTTTCATACAAACTGTAAACCTACTTTTGCCCCGCCTTGTATATGTAGCATGATCAGTTTGAATTTAAAAAATTGCTGCAAAAGCAGAGTAAATAATGGGTTGTAACAGAACCACAACGGAAGCAGAGCACCTGGTTAGTCAGAAATCTAGTTCAGTAGTTTCGGGGAGAGGTGGTTGTGCTGGGGCAAGGGCGATGGTGAGGGATAGGAAGCTCGATGGACTTAAGAGTTGTGCAAAAGATACAGTTTTAAGAACACTTAGAGTAGAAAAAGAGATACCAACATATACAAATGGCAGCACAGTGAGAAATGGCAGAAAGAGACACCCATGAATTTCATCAGTGGGGTGCAGGAGGGAGTCATTCACTATAGTTCAGGTAAGCCTGGGAAGGTCTTACAGAGGAAGAGACACCTAAATGGAGTCTTTGAAGATGATGAGACAGAACAGGAAGGGAATGAATATTCCAGGCAGAGGGAATAGTGTGTACAAAGATACAGAGGGGTGAAACATTAGTGTGTTTAGGAAGCTCTTTAAATTTACATTTGGCTGATATTAGGGTATAAGGGTAGGGGTAGTAGTGACACAAATGACAGGATTACTGTGCATATCTCGAGGGACTTGGGCTTTATCTTACAGAACTGGGAGTCATTTAAAGATTTGGGACAGTAGAGACTCATGGTAACATTTGTGGTTGGAGTCATTACTTCAGTAGCAGTGATGGGAGTGGGTTAGAACAGCAATTTTCAACCTTTCTCATCTCATGGCACAGAAAAACTAATTAACTAAAATTCAGTGGCACACCAAAATATATATTTTTTTACTGATCTGACCAAAAAATAGGTATAATTTTGATTCATTCACATTGAGTGGCTACTGTTGTGTTGACTGTTGTCGATCTTTTTTTTTTTTTTTTTTTTTTTTTTTAATCAGTATTTTTTAATTGTTGATATTGTACAGTTTTCTGTCTTTTACCCCGCCCCAGCCCACCACCCCAGCCCTCCCCACCTTCCTCCCATTTCCACCCCCCCATAGTTTTTGTCCATGAGTCCTTTATACTTGTTGCTCTAAACCGTTCCCCTTTTCCCCTGAAATTCCCTCCCCTCCCATTCTGGACACTGACAGACTGTTCTCAAATTCAGTGTCTTTGTTTATATTATACTTGTTTGTTTGTTTTGTTGATTAGCTTCCTGTTAAAGGTGAGATCATATGGTATTTGTCTTTCATTGCCTGGCTTATTTCGCTTAGCATGATACTCTCCAATTCCTTCCATGCTGTCGCAAAGGGTAGGAGCTCCTTCTTTCTTTCTGCTGCATAGAATTCCATTGTGTAAATGTACCACAGTTTTTTGATCCATTCATTAACTGATGGGCACCTAGGTTGCTTCCAGCACTTGGCTATTGTAAATTGTGCTGCTATGAACATAGGGGTGCATAGATTCTTTTGGATTGGTGTTTCAGGATTCTTAGGATATAATCCAAGCAGTGGAATTACTGGGTCAAAAGGTATGTCCATTTTTAGTTTTCTTAGAAAATTCCATACTGTTTTCCATAGTGGTTGTACCAATCTGCAATCCCACCAACAGTGCACTAGGGTCCCCTTTTCTCCACAACCTCTCCAACACTTGCTGTTTGTTGCTTTGTTTATGAAGGCCATTCTGACTGGTGTCAAGTGGTATCTCATTGTAGTTTTAATTTGCATCTCTCTGATAGCTAGAGATATCGAGCATCTTTTCATGTGTCTCTGGATCCTCTGTATGTCCTCCTTGGAGAAGTGTCTGTTCAAATCCTTTGCCCATTTTTTAATTGGGTTGCTTGTCTTCTTAGAGTAGAGTCTTGTAAGTTCTTTATATATTTTGGAGATTAATCCCTTGTCTGAGGTATCATTGGCAAATATGTTTTCCCATACAGTTGGTTCTCTTTTTATTTTAATACTGTTTTCTTTAGCTGTGCAGAAGCTTTTTATTTTGATGAGATCCCATTTGTTTATTCTTTCCTTTATGTCCCTTGCTCTAGGGGACGTATCAGTGAAAATATTGCTGCGTGAAATATCTGAGATTTTCCTGCCTATATTATCCTCTAGAATTTTAATGGTGTCATGGCTTATATTTAAATCTTTTATCCACCTTGAATTTATTTTTGTGTATGGTGTAAGTTGGTGCTCGAGTTTCATTTTTTTTGCATGTAGCTGTCCAGTTCTCCCAGCACCACTTATTGAAGAGGCTATTTTTGCTCCATTTTATGTTGCTGCCCCCTTTGTCGAATATTAATTGACTGTAGAGACTTGGGTTTATTTCTGGGCTCTCTGTTCTATTCCACTGGTCCACGTGTCTGTTCTTGTGCCAGTACCAGGCTGTTTTGATTACAGTGGCTTTGTAATACAGTTTGGTATCAGGTATTGTGATCCCTCCTACTTTGCTCTTCTTTCTCAAAATTGCTGCCGCTATCCGGGGTCGTTTATGATTCCATATAAATTTTTGAAGTGTTTGTTCTATGTCTGTGAAATATGCCATTGGAACTTTAATAGGTATTGCATTGAATCTGTAAATTGCTTTGGGTAGTATGGACATTTTGATAATATTAATTCTTCCGATCCATGAACATGGTATATGCTTCCATTTGTTTGTGTCTTCCTTGATTTCATTCTTCAGTGTTGTGTAGTTTTCTGCATACAGGTCTTTTACCTCCTTGGTTAGGTTTATTCCTAGGTATTTTATTTTTCTTTTTGCTATATCGAATGGGATTTTTTCCTTGATTTCTGCTTCTGCTGTTTCACTGTTGGTATACAAAAATGCCTTTGATTTTTGGATATTGACTTTGTATCCGGCTATTTGGCCAAATTCATTTATTACGTCGAGCAGCTTTTTGGCCGAGTCTATAGGATTTTCTATGTACACTATCATGTCATCTGCAAACAATGATAGTTTTGTTTCCTCCTTTCCAAGTTGGATGCCTTTTATTTCCTTTTCTTGTCTAATTGCTGTGGCTAAGACTTCCAATACTATATTGAATAGAAGTGGTGAAAGTGGACAGCCTTGTCTCGTTCCTGATCTTAGTGGGAAAGATTTCAGTTTTTGCCCATTGAGTATGATGTTGGCTGTAGGTCTCTCATATATGGCTTTTATTATGTTGAGGAATGCTCCCTCTATTCCCACTTTGCTGAGTGTTTTTATCATAAATGGGTGTTGTACTTTATCAAAAGCTTTTTCTGCATCTATTGATATGATCATGTGATTTTTGTCCTTGCTTTTGTTTATGTGATGTATTACATTTATTGATTTGCGAATGTTGAACCATCCTTGCATCCCTGGGATGAATCCCACTTGGTCATGGTGTATGATCTTTTTAATGTGTTGTTGGATGCGGTTTGCCAATATTTTGTTGAGGATTTTAGCGTCTACATTCATCAGTGATATTGGCCTGAAGTTTTCTTTCTTTGTTATGTCTTTATCTGGTTTTGGGATTAGGATGATGCTGGCTTCATAAAAAGAGTTTGGGAGTCTTCCATCATTTTGGATTTTTTGGAATAGTCTGTGAAGGATAGGGGTTAGCTCTTCCTTAAATGTTTTGTAGAATTCTCCTGTGAAACCATCTGGTCCAGGGCTTTTGTGTGCCGGGAGTGTTTTGATTACTGATTCAATTTCACCAGCTGTTATTGGTCTGTTCAGGCTTTCTGTTTCTTTTTCATTGAGTTTTGGAAGGTTATATTTTTCTAGAAACTTGTCCATTTCACCTAGGTTTTCAAATTTCTTGGCATACAGTTCTTCATAGTAATTTCTTACAATCCTTTGTATTTCTGTGGTGTCAGTCGTAATCTCTCCTCTTTCATTTCTGATTGTGTTTATTTGAGTCCTCTCTCTTTTTTTCTTGATGAGCCTGCTTAAAGGCTTGTCGATTTTGTTTATCTTTTCAAAGAACCAGCTCCTGGATTCATTGATCCTTAGGATTGTGCTTTTAGTCTCTATGTCATTTAATTCTGCTCTGATCTTGGTTATTTCCTTCCTTCTACTTGCCCTGGGCTGTCTTTGTTGTTGTTCCTCGAGTTCTTGTAGGCGTAGGGTTAAGTCGTTTGTTAGAAATGTTTCTGTCTTCTTTAGGTAGGCCTGTATTGCTATGAACTTCCCTCTGAGGACTGCCTTCATTGTGTCCCATAAGTTTTGGGTTGTTGTGAGTTCATTTTCATTTGTTTCCAGAAACTTTTTGATTTCCTCCTTAATTTCATTCTTTACCCATTCATTGTTTAATAGCATGCTATTCAATCTCCATGATTTTGATGGTTTGGGGATTTTCCCCATCAAGTCGGTTTCTAGTTTTAGTCCCTTGTGGTCGGAGAAAATGCTTGGTATGATATCAATTTTCTTGAATTTGTTGAGACTTGTTTTGTGTCCTATCATGTGGTCTATCTTTGAAAATGTTCCATGTGCGTTTGAAAAAAATGTGTATTTAGTTTCTTTGGGATGGAGGGCCCTATATATATCAGCTAAGTCCAATTCGTCTAGAGTATTGTTCAATGCCACAATATCTTTGTTGATAATTTGTTTGGAAGATCTGTCCATTTTTGACAGTGGGGTGTTAAGATCTCCTACAATAATTGTGTTGCTGTCAATATCTTTCTTGAAGTCCTCTAAGATTTTCTTGATGTATTTAGGTGCTCCTATATTGGGTGCATATATATTTACAATGTTTATGTCTTCTTGGTGGATTCTTCCCTTGAGTATTATGAAGTGACCTTCTGGGTCTCTCTTTATAGCTCTTCTTTTGAAGTCTATTTTGTCTGATATGAGTATTGCTACCCCGGCCTTTTTTTCCTGTCCATTTGCTTGGAAAATTTGTTTCCAGCCTTTCACTTTGAGTCTGTGTAGGTCTTTTGTCCTGAGGTGGGTCTCTTGTAGGCAGCATATGTGTGGGTCATGCTTTCTTATCCAGTCAGCTACTCTATGTCTTTTGATTGGAGCATTTAATCCATTTACGTTTAAGGTTACTATTGATAGGTACTGATTCATTGTCATTTTCGTATCTGTGTTCCTCACTCTCTCTTTTCCTTTTTTTCCTTAAAGCAGTCCCTTTAGTATCTCTTGTAGTACTGGTTTGGTAGAGGTGTATTCTTTTAGACTTCTTTTGTCTGGGAAGCTCCTTATTTGGCCTTCTATCTTGATTGAAAGCCTTGCTGGATAAAGTAGTCTTGGTTGTAGGCCTTTGGTTCTCATTACTTGGAATATTTCTTGCCATTGTCTTCTGGCTTGGAGCGTTTCCATTGAGAAGTCAGATGCTAACCTTATCGGGGCTCCCTTGTATGTTACTTCCTTTTTCTCCCTTGCTGCCTTTAAGATTCTCTCTTTGTCTTGGAAGTTTGCCATTTTAATGATGATGTGTCTTGAAGTGGGCCTGTTTGGGTTCCTCTTCATAGGGACTCTCTGTGTTTCCTGAATTTGTGTGACTTTTTCTCTCACCAAATTAGGGAAGTTTTCCATCATTACTTTTTCAAATAGGTTTTCTATCCCTTGCTCTTCTTCTTCTCCTTCTGGTATTCCTATTATACGGATATTATTACGTTTCATGTTGTCTTGCATTTCTCTTAACCCCTCTTCATTCTTTCTGAGCCTCTTTTCCTTTTCTTGCTCTATCTGGCTGTTTTTTTCTACTTTGTCCTCCAACTCACTGATCCGATCTTCTGCTTCATCAATTCTGCTTTTCATTCCTTCTACTGTGTTCTTCAGCTCAGAAATTGTATTCTTCATTTCCTCTTGGCCCTTTTTGATAGTTTCTATTTCCTTTTTCATGTTGATATAGTTTGCACTGAGTTCATCGTAGCTTCCCTGTAGTTTCTGGTAGCTCATTGAGAGCTCATGGAGCTTCCTGACAACCATTTCTTTGAACTCCTTATCTGATAGTTGAGTTGCCTCTGTTTCATTTAGCATTCTTTCTGGGGCTTCCACCTTTTCTTTCATTTGGGGATTGTTTCTTTGTCTTCTCATTGTTGGTGAGACTCTTCTTGTAAACCTCTGCTTCTTAAGTTGATCTGTTCTGGCTACCTGCGTTTATGGTGTGAACTTCTGTGGTGGAATACCTGTGAGATTCAGTGTTATAGTCTTCTTCAGGTATCCTGGTGTTCACAGCTTCCACTGTCTCAGCTGTGGGAATACCCCCTCTTTTGGTCCAACTCTGTTTTTTTCACAGTTCTAGGATTTCTTTGCCTCACTCGTGGGTATTCAAAAAGAGAAAAAAATAAAGTGAAAAAAAGAAGAGAGAGAAAAAAGAGAAAAAAAAAGAAAAAAAAAAGGAGGGAAGGAGAGATAAAATTGGAAAGAAAGGAAGAAGGAATAAAGCCAGAAAGAAGTAAAGAGAAGCAAAAGGAATTGAGGGATAAAAAAGGTAGAAGTAATAAAGAAATAAAAAATATATAATCAAAACAAAACAAAAAGAACCCCACAAAAATGAAAAATGAACCAAAACAAACAAACAAAAAACCCAACTAAGCAGACAAAAAACAACTATCAAAAAAAAAAAAAAACCCACAAAACAAAACAACCCCCCCCCCCCAAAAAAAAAAAAAAAAAAAAAGAATAAGAAGGGAAAAAAAAAGAAAAAAAAATCTCTTGCTATTTTCACACAGGCCAAACTGGATTTTCTGGACTTGCTGGCTGTAGCAGGCTGGGAGGCGACTCGTACCACTTTTCTCCCTGTTCCTCACTCAGTCAGCTTTGCGCTACTGTCCTCAGTGCCGGCCCAACACTGTCCCCAGGGCTAATGGCGTACTGTCCATGCAGGGCCTTGGGTGTGATTTCTGAGCCTCCTGCAGGGGGCGAGCTTTCCAGAGTTTATGGGTTTCAGCTGGAATCTCTTACAGATCCATCCCTCCCCGAGCCTATTGCTGTGAGCTCCGGGTCTCCTACAGGGCGCAGGCGCCCGCCTGAGACTACGGGCGTGGGCTCCAAGAGTTTCCCGAGTTGCGCGCACTCACCCCAGTATCACAGATGTGAGCTCCGGGTCTTCCAGAGTCCCCTTCTCTAGTTGCAGGGTCGCCTCCGGCCGCAGGGCTGCTTCCAACCCGGTTGCAGAACCGCCTCCGGTCGCGCGACCTCCTCCGGTCGGTTGCAGAACCCCCTCCGGTCCCGCGGCCGCCTCCGGTCGGTTGCGGAGCCGCCTCCGGTCCCGCGGCCGCCTCCGGTCGGTTGCGGAGCCGCCTCCGGTCCCGCGGCCGCCTCCGGTCGGTTGCGGAGCCGCCTCCGGTCGCGCGGCCGCCTCCGGTCGGTTGCGGAGGCCCCTCCGGTCTCGCGGCCGCCTCCGGTCGTTTGCGGAGGCCCCTCCGGTCTCGCGGCCGCCTCCGGTCGTTTGCGGAGCCGCCTCCGGTCGCCGGGTCGCCTCTGTCCCGTCTCAGGGCCACCTCCGGTCGCTCGGCTGCCACGTCTAGTTTTCCAATGTCTGCTATGGATTTTGATCTCCTATTTTCATATATACTGTGGTATTGTTGGCTATCTGCTCTGTTCCTCTGTAGATCAGTTAGGTTTTTCTCCCATGTGCAGGAGGAAGGACAATCTGCGTCCTCCTACCATGCCGCCATCTTGAACCCCCTCGATCTTTTTTTTATTTGACAATCTAAGGGAGAAGAGATCAGTGCTCTGTACTAAATAGTCAGGTATTGCATGTTTTAAAAATTCTTGGGGCACACTGTATGAAAACGCTGGGTTAGAGGAAGGGTTGACTGGAGTCTGGGAGAGTAGCTGAGCAGACTCTTAAAGGCTGTCTAGAGTAGAGACAATGAGGACAAGAATTGAAGCAGTAGCAGTGGAGAGGGTGAGGAAAGAACAGAATAAGAAAACATGTAGATGATGAAGGGGCAATGTTCAAGTGGTTACCTGTGGTGACTTAAGGAAAGCGAGAAATCCAAGCCCCATTCCAAGTTTCTAGTGTGGGCAACTGGGTGAGTGATGGGGCCATTAACCAGAATACGGACACACCTAGGGGGACTGATAATAATTTCTTTGGGAATCTGCAAGGCTGATGAACCTGTGAAATGCTACAGTAGATTGTTGAATAAAAGAATCTGGAACTGAGAAGTTCTGGACTGGAAACACATACACGCGTTACCAAGATATAGGTGTTAAGTGAAGAGGCTTCCCTGATGTCAGAAGTCCTGTTCTTTCATCTAATAGAGCTGCTAGTGTATTCTTTCAGTGCTTTGAATAAATGGGAGACATTCAATAAGTGGTTCAATGATAAATGGATCAAATTGAAAATTTAAGAGTGACTCATGTGAGTACTTAAAAAAATTTTAGAATAGCAACTCCATTATTATCACTGAATTTTTCCATCTATCTTCTTCATTGGTCACTTCAGGGAAGGGATCGTGTCTTGTTGATCAAATCCTTACTTCCTGGACTACTGCTTAATAGAAATGCTCATATAATAAATATTTGTTGAATGAATAAACAAATTAAGTTTAGTCAGAAAATATGGGGAAAATCTCCCCGGGCAGAACCAGTACACAAAGGCAATGAAGTGACTTCAGATAATTATAGTTTTATAAAATCTTTCCTGATTGTCTTTCAAAAATGCATTTTGGTGGGAGGCTTGGAAACCACTCTTTTAATGTGCATTAGTCTGTGAGGCTAATCCTCTACTCCAGATGGTTACAGGCTAGAGAGTCATACCGCGAGTCCAGTTGTTTATGACTTCCCTCAAGCATTTGTCCCTAAAATGTACTTTATACCTTTATCCAAAGACATTTTAAAGTTTACTGTTAAATTATTATCATGAGAGTAGGTATTTTTAATATATTTTATTGATTATGCTATTATAGTTGTCTCATTTTTTCCTCCCCTTTATTTCCCTCTGCCTTGCATCCCCCTCCCACCAGCATTCCCTCACCTTAGTTCATGTCCGTGGGTCATACATATAAGTTCTTTGACTTCTCCATTTCCTATACTATTCTTAACCTCCCCCTATTTTGTACCTACCATATATGCTTCTCATTCCCTGTACCTTTTCCCCCATGTTCCCTCCACAGCCTTCCCACTGATAAACTTCCATGTGATCTCCATTTCTGTGATCCTCTTTCTGTTCTAGTTGTTTGCTGTGTTTTTGTTTTGTTTTTTAGGTTTGGTTGTTGGTAGTTGTTGAATTTGTTGTCATTTTACTGTTCATCTTTTTGATCTTCATTTTCTTAGATAAGTCCCTTTAACATTTCATATAATAAGGGCTTGGTGATAATGAACTCCTTTAACTTGACCTTATCTGGGAAGACTTTATCTGCCCTTCCATTCTACATGATAGCTTTGCTGGACAGAGTAATCTTGGATGTAGGTCCTTGCCTTTCATGGCTTGGAATACTTCTTTCCAGCCCCTTCTTGCTTGAAGATTAGTTTTGAGAAATCAGCTGACAGTCTTACGGAAACTCCTTTGTAAGTAACTGTCTCCTTTTCTCTTGCAGCTTTTAAGATTCTCTCCTTCTCTTTAATCTTGGGTAATGTAATTATGATGTGCCAGGTGTGTGCTTCCTTGTGTCTGACTTCTCTTAGCTTCCTGGATATTAACACACTTTGGGATAGTATCAAATTCATAATAGAGGTAAACTGGCTGCCAAACCAGCCTGGTAAATCTTAGAGCATTTAAAGTGCAGATGCAAGATTATATCCCATGAATTGCTCATTTAGTTTTATAGACCTACTGGATTACAAACCCTCAGGGAAGAAGGTACAAACAATCTGTCAGTAACATTGTTCACACTTGCCTGACAGGCACTCTGCTGCCTTGCTTTCTTGTTATTATAGTATGTGTCTGTCATCATAGTTTTAAAAGTCTCAGACAAAACACTGCAGGCAAAACCAGAACACATGTAAAAGAAATAATTGTTCCCTTAATTTCTTCTGACACTGTGCTTGATAGAGTTTGGATGCCAGAGTTTGAGTCACAAGAATAAGGGAAGCATTGAGGTATGGACTCTCAGGACTGGCCTTTCAAACATGAATGTGTGTATGGACCATGTACATTTATTTCCCAAGCAGATTTTCCTAGGGCAGATATTGGTGCATTTTTAATGCCTGTAAAGAATTTCCATAGCACCTGACATTATGATTATACTCGAAATATACTCTGTCACTAGCCAATCAGAACATAAGCATGGCCATCAGGATAACGCCAGTCGCCCCTGTCATTATGGTGGGCCCTGGCTGAACACCTGTGCGGCCTGGCACGTGCAAACTCTAACTGTGGTGCCTTGACTGATCAGGTCCAGTCTTGGCGCCATTTTCCTAGTGCAAAGCCTTGTATTCGACAAATACCAACTAAAATGCTATTTATTTGCCTAAGTAAATAAATTATTTTAATTCCAGGAGCTCTCCCAACTCCTCTGTAAGTTGAAAAATTTTATTCTATTTGCTTTTATTCATATCTTAACCAGGTCATGCTGGAGTACAGGAAGAACCTGGTTTCTTGCATCAATCATTTTAGTGAATCTGGACAATTCTTAAGAATAGTGATAACTATCCAATAGTATTTGTGTAAAATGCTTAGAACTGTGCTAGGCACATACTAAGTAGAGTTGGCATTACTTTAATTTTTATTTTTATTGTTGCTATTACTATTATGCCACTATAAATTTGCTACAATTGTAGGCACTGTGATAATTTATGAGCGTTATACTGAGAATTATGAAATTCATCTATTATCTGCTATTCAATAAAACATATTAGGTAGCCTTCTGGGGGGAAAAAAGCACTTGAATACCTACCTCCACTTAATATAAATTCCAGAGGGTGCAAAGATTTAAATATGAAAAACAGTATCATAAAAGTAATAGAATACACACAGGATAATTTTTTAATAGGAATCAATAATAGGAAAGGTCATTTAAGTTAAAATAAATCTCAAAAGCCATAAAAGAAAACATTGATATTTAATTCAGCTACATTACATTTAAAAATGACTTATGAGGGTAAAATAAAGTGAAAATACAATTATGATTGGGAAAAACTTACAACCCATAGACAAATGGCTAATTTCCTTAGTACATAAAGAGCTCAAATTAATCACTAAGAAAATGGCTAATAGCCCAGTAACCCAGTAGTGAACTAGCTAAGAATACACACACACACACACACACACACACACACACACACACATTTAAGTATACAATTGTCCTAACATAAAAAGAAACTCGGCTTCATTAATAATAAGAGACATAAAAATCGACAATTACCATTTTTCAACCACCATATTGGCAAAGATTAACAACTGAAAACACTGTGTTGACTTCATGGTTATGGTAAGGGGAAATAAGTATTCTCAAACATTTTTGGTGAAAGGGTAAATTGATCCAACTCCAATGGAAAGCAGTTTGGCAATCTCGATCAAAAATGAAAATGCAAACCCTTTTGACTCAAGCAATTCTATCAGTAATTTATCCTAAAGACAATTATCTTTGCAAATGCAAAATAGGGAATGCATAAGCATATCCACTATAGCATTGTTTGTAATAGCAAAAAATTGAAAACAACATAAGTATATATTAATAGGGGTCAAGTTGAATAAATTGTAGTAATTCTAAATTATGGGATACTGTGCAGCCTTTAATAAGAATAAAATTGGCCTTTGTGTACTGAGATAATCTACAATCCTCAATATAAGTTTTAAAGTAAAAAATGCAAGATGCAAAACATGTGTGTAACAAAGTACCATTTGTGTAAAAATATTTTTTCATGAATACTTTAAAGAATGTAGAATATCTCTGGATGAGAAACAACAACAGGGATTGCCCCCGGAGAAGAACACTGGGTGACTGGGATACGGTTTCACTCTGTGCCCTTTGTATCTTACATTGCGAGTATACTACTATTCAAAATTAATGAAAAATTTTTAATTTTTGTCAATCAGTAGCTTACCTTATCCTGGTTTTAAAGTGATAGAATTGTAGACTTGGAAGAGACTTTGGAGGTTCTCTCATCCAGTCTTTTACAAATGCAGGAAACCCTTTTACTACAAGAGCCACACATCGTCATTTACTTTCTTGAACACTTTATTAGTGAGAGCCCACTCCTTTTTGAGACAGCTTATTCTACTTTGTGGTAGGCCTAATTCATTTCTTCATTAATCAGTTTAATTAATATTTATTAAATACTTAATAAGTATTTAGCTTTGGGTGACTGTTGTAAATACTTCATTATGTAGAGCACAAAATATATCTGTCTTCGGCATCTAATTAATCAATTAGTTAATTAATTATTTTTAATTACCTGAGGTTATGTTTGTATTGATTTTAGAGAGAAGAATGGAGAAAAAGAGAAGCAGAGAGAGAGAGAAATACCAGTGTGACAGAGAAACATCAATTGGTTGCTACCCAGACTGGGGATCAAATTCACAACCTAGGTGTGTTCCCTGACTGGGAATCGAACCAGCAACCTTTTGCTGTACAGGACAATGCTCCAACCAACTGAGCCACCTGAACAGGGATGGCTTTCATTTATTTTCCTTTTGATTTCCAGAGGAGTACATGAGTATCCTTTAATAACTGGAGAATTCTTATTCGGGGCCAAATATACTCTGCTCCCTATTCTGTTCCTCATAAGAAATATGAAATGATTTTTACAGCCTTGTTCAACCTTGGAAGATTTCATCTATTTAAATTTTTTTTTTTTTAAATTTTAGAGAGGGGAAGGGAGGGAGAAAGAGAGAGAAATATCAATGCGTGGTTGCCTCTCACGTGGCCCCCACTGGGGACCTGGCCTGCACCCCAGGCATGTGCCCTGACTGGGAATCAAACTGGCAACCCTTTGGTTTGTAGCCCACGCTCAATCCACTGAGCTATGCCAGCCAGGGCTCATCTACTTTTTTTTTTGTATGCCTTCTACACTGTGGTGCTCTGAACTGATTTTAACATGCCAGAGTGGCCTGACTAGCAGAGAACAGTTGTATTTTGATCAGGATTCTATAATGTTATTAACACAGTTTGATATTATGTTAATTTTTGTTAGCAACATTGTGAAATGGCTCAAGCTGATTTTACAGTCAAGAAGAATCAGTAAAAATAAAAAGACAACCCATGTATTAGAAAAAGTATTTGCAAATTATATAGCTGATAAGGGACTTGTATCCAGGTTATGTAAAGAACACTTTCAACTCAATAATAAATAGACAAATAACCCAATAAAAAATAGGCACTAAGTTTGAATGAATAGTTCTTTTAAGAGGATATATAGTAGGTCAATAAGCACATGAAAATATGCTGAGCATCATTACTTATTAGGGAAATGTAAACCAAAGCTATGAGCTAGCACTTTATACTCACTGGGAGAGCTGTAAGGCAGACGATGACAAGTGTTGGAGAGGAAGAGGAGGAACTGGACTGCTCATGTGCTGCCACTGGGGTTGTAAAGTGGTGCTGCCATTTTGGACATGAACGGGCAGCTCCCCAGAAACCTCAGGGAAGTAGAAGAGTTACCCTAACACCCAGCAGTTCTTCTGCTAGGTGTTTTCCCAAGAGAAATGAAATTATTTACATATGTATATAATCTCTACACAAAAATTTGTGCATGAATGTTCATAACAGCATTATTCATAACGGGCAAAATAATGGAAACAACCCAAATGTCCATAGCTAATGAGTGAACAGTATACTCATGAAATAGAATATTATGTGGTCAGAAAGAGAAATGAAGTCCTGATGCATTCTGCAATGTAAATGAACCTCAAAAACATTATGCTAAAAAGCCAGTCATAAAAGAACACATATTGTATGATTCCCTTTATATAAAATGTCCAAAACCCAAAGTCAGCAAATCTGTATAGTAGATTAGTCTTTGCCAAACAATGAAGAGGAAGGGGGATGGGGAAAGACTGCTGATGAGTGTGAGGTTTTGTTTTGGGGTGATGAAAATGTTCTAAAATGTGATTGTGATGATGATTGCATAACTGTTAATATTCTAAAATCCACTGGATTTTATACTTTAAAAGGGTAAATTTTATGGTATGTGATTTATATCTAAATAAAGCCATTTAAAAAACTAGTCTGCATGTCAGAGTTCTTAATGATTTTGTGCCATGGATTTCATTGGCAACCTAGTAACTAGCTGGATTGCTTTTTGGAATGTTTTTAAATGCAAAAATAAAATGCACAGGACAGCAAATGAAAGCAGTAAACTGAAATAGAGGTTTATTCTTAAACTCTTTCACCTTTTGAAATATTGTCAAATCATGTCTCCATTATTATTGTTGATTTTGAACATTAATGCAGAGATTTATATTTATTGTTGTTAAATTTATTCTCAGTAGTTTCTCATCTCAATAGCCTGCCAAGATCTTTTTGATATCTGCCATTGTCATTTCACATATGTTCTTTTGAGCTTTGCTGGATGTATACTAAACCTTCCTCTTTCTTCATCTGAATTATTGATATAAATGTGGAATAGCACGTGGCTAGATTCAGACCTTATAACCCTCAGTTAAAGACCTCTCTACACTTAATGTTATTACATGAACCTAGATATACTTTTAGTAAAGTTACTTACCCACAAACAAAGAAAATCTGTTACTCTCCTTTAGCTCACATACCATAAGGACCATTGCTAGATGCTAAAAGGTGAAAATGACACTGTCTGTGCTCAGTTTAACTTTCAGTGTAATGGGGGAGACAGAGCATTTGTGAAAAGGGGGGTTATGGGAGCCAAGAAGACTAGTGAGGTAGGCCAGGGGCCATGTCATGAAACGTCTAACATATCAAACTAAATATAACATTTGCATATCATGCAAGACTGTGGTGCTCTAAAGAACATTTCTGGTATTACAGTGTAATAACCCTTTCAAAAATAGTGATGTGTAATGAATTTGGCATGACTTTGTGAACACATTTTTGTCTCCCAGTCAACTCTTACTTCTTTCCAAATGCTTTAAAGCTACCTCTTCATAATCTCTTCAATAACTTTGCAGAAGACCACTTTGCAAGCTCACTTTGCAAGTGGATTGAAGACAAAATAAACTCTGCACAACAAGAAAGAGGAAGAAAGCCAATTTGCAGGGAGAAGTCAGAGGAGGGAAGTTGAGAAAGGCCAGGCAGTGTTCAGGACCCAGGTCAAATTGTTCGTAACTGCAAGCCCATTTCTGGGCTCTGTGGGACAGTGATACATGAAATTGTCCGCCCCCTTTTCTTTTTTTGCTTAAGATGTTTTGTGTTTTTTTCAGGCTTGTTATTGAAAGACTTGTAGCTAATACAGACATATAGTCTTCTTTGCTTTTTCTGAGAACATTTTATGCCATCTTAAAATATAGTGTGACTTCCCCTTTCTCTTCTATTAGCTCTTTCTTTTGAACCAGACGTACTCTTGTTTTCCATTGCTACCCATTTTATTCTTTTTTTCTTTTATATTGTTCATCTTGTCTATAATGCACCTCTATTCAAAATTCTAACTATCTTGTAAGACTCACATGAAACAGCTAGATGAGTCATGAAGTCTTCCCTAAGACTGCCCAGTAAAATTTAATGTTGTCTTGTTGGAACTCTCCTTATATTTTATTTGTACTTCTCTTTTAACTCTTCTTTTAGAAGTAAATATTTTGAAGACATGCATTGTGCTTTCTCCATGTATATACATATATTAATCCACTTCCACCTCTAACAGACCAGGCCTAGTTCTTTGTGCATAATACTTGCTCAGTATATTTTTTGTTGAGTTGAACTGAATTGTACTTACTATATACCATCATTGTGCAAATAATAGTTTCCAAATTAAGTGACTTTTTTCTGTAAGAGAAACTGTTATTAAGGAATGGGTATAGAACTTGAATTTATGCCTGATATTTAGTAGACATGCAATAAGGATTATTGATAAACTCATTCTTTCATAGACCAACTATTGAGTTTCTTCCAAGTGTTAAGCACTGTTCTAGCTACTGGATAATCAGCAGTGAATGAAATCACAGCGAATAAACTGACAATGGGGAGCTCATATTCAAGTGTAGGGAATGGATAGTAAGTAAAAGAATGTGACGTTGGGGACAAAAATAAAGCAGGGAAGGATGGATAGGCTGTGTGTAGAAGGAGTGGAAGGGAAGGTTGCAATTTTATTTTATTTTTAAATATTTTACTTATTTTTAGAGAGGGGAAGGGAAGGAGCAAGAGGGAAAGGGAGGGAGAAAGAGAGGGAGAGAAACATCAGTGTGTGGTTGCCTCTCATGTGCCCCCCACTGGAGACCTGGCCCGCAACCCAGGTATGTGCCCTGACTGAGAATTGAACCACCGACCCTTTGGTTCAGAGGCTGGCACTCAATCCGCTGAGCCACACCAGCCAGGGTACAATTTTAAAATAGAGATCAGAGAAAGTCTTACTTAGCTACTAACATTTTAGTAAGAATGAAAAAAGCTTAGCTCCCCCCACCCAAAAAAAAAAAAAAAAAAAAAAAAAAACAAGGCATGCAGATATCTCGAGGAAGAGTGTTCTTGGAAGAGTGAAAGAAAAACCAAAATCAAAGGCCCAGAGGCAGAGGCATAGCTGCTTTATACTGGAACTGAAGACCTGGCAGCAGAGACAAAAGATTTTGATGGGGAAAACTGCAGGAGATAAGATCAAAGAGACACCCGTGGCCAGATGAGTAGGATCTTTCAATCCCTTAAATACTTTGGCTTTTACACTAGTGAGGTGGAAAGTCATTAAAGAGTTTGAGTAAAAAAGTTCTGTGTTATGAACTTTTAAGGATCCCTCTGGGAGGCTGTACTGATTTAACAAATTCAAGAGGAGACAAGGGCTAAATTTGGTAAACAGTTAGAAGGGTATTGCAGTAGGCAAGAGAGATGGCAGCGGCATGGCCTGGGACAGCAGCAATGGCAGTGATGGGAAGCGGTCTTCTTCTGGGTATTACTTTAAGGCAGAGCTGAGTGAATGAATGGTCTCATACTAATTGTCCAAATTTACAACTCTAAGATAGCAAATTAGGAAGTTCAATGGAATTGATTCTAAATACCTTTGTAAATTATACTTATTGTTTAATAATCTTTAACACAAAAACATTTTATTAAGAGATAGGAACCCTTTTTTCCACCTGAGTGGCAAAATGAGGTAGTCAGTAGTATGAGTCTGTTGCTAATAGAAGGAAGTTGGGTAGACTTGGGCTTGCTTGCCTCCTGTGCTTTCCTTTATGAGCTGCGCAACTCGGGCAAGCAACTCAAAGCCTCTTTGTTCTCTTGTGCCAGATCATTATGGTGATTAAATGAAATGATGTGTATAAAGTGTTCAGCGCAGTGCCTGGCACACAGTAAATACACACTCAGGTGAGTACCTTCTTCTTGTTCCCTTTCCCTAATATACAGTTAGTCCTCACTTAGTGTTGTTGCTAGGTCCTGCGACTTCAAGTGAAATGACATATAACAAAACTGGTGTTACCATAGGGTAATTGATATAGCAAGTTAAGTTCCTATGGATCCTATGGATCTCATCAACATTCCAATGAAATGACATCGAATGAAACAACGTTCATTGAGGACCTGCTATAGCTGTCCAGCTCTGCCCAGGCATGTTTCCCATAAACACATTAGAAAATCCAAATCTTAAACGTGCCTTACATCACTTTCATAATTAAAGAAAATGAATTTCAGAAACAGGAGAATAGAAAATAAGTATTTTCATGATGTACTTTTCTAGGAAAAATGTTTGAATCTGATAAGAACTATTTAGTTTATTATAAAAACTAATCATTTTATTAGGATTGTACATTGAAATAGACTTGCTGATTTCTAATGGCTCAGAAGTAGAGCTGTCTCAAAAAAATGCCGTAGCGCTATTAATTTTATTCCTCTTGAATAAGTATCCTTTTCCTTGGTACCAAGATTTCAGAAAAGCAAAACAAAGTTTAAGGGACTTGTTTATGTTTGAGAAGTTAAACTAGGTGATTTTTACATTCTGGGAACAAATTAAGAAAATAAACCAGCCATCACTTAAAAAAAGCCAGCCACCTAACACGCAGACCTCAACCATTTCCTCTTACATTTGTGCGCACACCACATTCGGATCTCTGTTTCCCCGCCCCCCTCACTCGCACACACGCACATTCATAAACATGCTCTGAGGAAATGTAGCTCTTCTGTCCCAAAACATTTTATTTGGCTCAGATGGTTTTCAGAATGTCATTCCAGAACAACTCACTCCATACTCCTCCTTTTCAGAAGCTCCAGATAGCTGTGTTCCTGTTATGGCCAGAGAACAGATTAGTGGATGGAAAATTAATTTATTTAGCATTTTTTTGTCTGTACAAAATCAATAACTTGTTGGATAGAGATTTTGCCCCAATTACTAATCTTTGGATCTCTATGCCTTGCTTTCAATACTCTCTACCACCTGGGCCCTTTTCTGACTGACTGTGCCGTTTCCTGCTGCGATGGTACTTCCCACTGCAGCCAGGGGAATCTGCTGGTTACCTCGTGCACATGACTCACCCACTCCTTCCTTTTAGTCATTTTCCTGACCATATCCTAGGCTGGATTTTTTGTTATGTCTCTACTTTATGCCACTTCCTTTCTTATTTCAAAACACTTCTCAAAACTCCATGCAACCTTCCAAGATTAACTTGTTCCTAGTAGTTCCAATAACCCCTTAGGATATATGGATCTATATTAAAAAGTGATGCTATTAAGCCTCTTATATCATCAAGAAATAGATGATGCTTCCAGTACAGAATTCTGGGGCTGGAAGGCATCTTAGAAGTTATCTAGTATAACTCCTTGACTTACCAGATAAGGAACAATGAAGTCTAGAGAACTTACCTTGCTTAGGACCAGATCTCCAGCTCTTCTGACTCCTAGCCCGGTGTTCTTTCTACTACTTCACACTCTATTTTATAGTTAGTTCCTTACATCTGTACAATTATTTTAATCTGGTTTCTAACACAACTCGGCCACTCATGTGATAGTGCCAGAGTTTCTATCTTCTATCTCTTAGTAGCTGTCAATATTTGGAAGTTACTGAAGCTGTTTGTCTCATTTTTTCATCTGTAAAATGAGAATAGTGTTAGTGCCTGCTTTTGGGGTTATTGTGAGGTTTTAATGAGATAACCCATGTACCTGGCATATGATAATGCTCAATAAATGTTAGTGGTGGTAGTGATGATAATGAATAGAGTGAATATAAAATATTTGTCCTGGGTTGATTTTGTTTGTTCTTGGGGTTGTGTCCTGATTTCTCTTTCACCTTTCTTAAACTTACTCTCTTCCTATGGGTGCTTTCATAAAAGGCAGTTTATATCCTTACTATTAGTCAAAATTGCGGAAAGGTCCAGAACAAAGGAAGTCATCAATACTAGACCACAGAAGCTGTGAGTAGGTATGGACCATCTGGCAGAGGTAATGATGGAACCATAAGTGAGACTTGGTTCTTATCTTCAAATAACAAGAATTTTAGTTGACAAGTCAGATCTAAAACCCCAAGAATAAAGTATAATTAAAGTATAAGCCAGTCCTTAAGTTACTTGAAGTGCAGCAGTTAACTGAAGAATAAATTGCTAAACCTAGACTTGAGTGGTCAGGGAAGACTTCTGACGACAAGGGGCATGTGCCAAGGCCTGGGGTCTCAGTGAGCGTAGAGGAGAACAGCACACCCTTCAGAGAGCAGGCACAGAGTGGAGCACCCTGTGAACACGGAGGGGGGTGGAATGGCTAAAACGTAGCATCGTCATTCATTTTCCGCTTACTGAAATGCAAAGCCTTCACTCCATCTCAGACCTTCCCTTCTCTCAGTTTTGCTTGTCAATCAGCTACTAAGTCCTGCCCTTCAAAGTTTAATTTTTTCATTTCATTTGCACCACTATTTCCTGCATTTGGACCCTCAATCCCTTCTCGAGGAATTGCTCAAATATTCTCTGGTCAGTTTACCTCTAATTTCTCCTGGCTTCTGTCCACTCCTAGAGCCACTCCTAGATACATCTTCCAAAAACACAGGACTAATGAAAATAACAACAGTTGCAATGCACTGAGCACTTAGTTAGTTTGTTTAGTAATGCAGAAGTAGTGTTATTTATCCCCTTTATAATAAAGGAAAAGACTCAGACTTCTCTATGTTAAATGACTGGCCCAAGGCTACACAACTAGTGAAAGTTAAATGGAGAATTGAAACCCACCACATTCCAACTCTAGTCTGTGTGTTACGCCAAACCATATGGCATGCATTACTTCAAATAAACCAAACACTGACAATAGTGACAGATTATTGGTTTATGGTCCCCAGTGTCTATAATATCACATCCTCACAAGCAGTATCTCTTAAGCCCCTCATCACTACACATAAACCCATGCCCCTCCCAGATTACACTCCACCTGTATGTGCAAGCATGCACTTGCACATGTACACACTTTGTGCACCAAACGTTTTGTGACTTAGTAAAATTTGAATAATTACTAGAAATTTCACAGTGACCACACACAGCCTTCTGCCAATGCCGGGCTTCCCTTTTCTCTCCTTTCTATTTGAATGTTAAGCACTCACCTACTCCAATCTTGACTCTGGAATTAATGTGAAATTCTCTCCCTTGTCATGCACAGATCAGTGCTGCCCACACCCAGGCCACAAACTGATCTCTGCTTTGACCCCAGGGGAAATGTCGATGAACAGCATTTTCTCCCTCTTCCTATGTGGGGAAGAACAGACCACACTGCAAAGCTGAGGGTAATTTTTGTAGATGGAGTTCCAAGTAGGGAGAAGCATCAAAGTTCAGTCAAAAATATAATCACTTCCTATATTCTGAGAGCCTTATCTTTAAATTTATTTATTTGAAAAGTTCAAGAGCAAATGTGATAGGAGACATAAAGATGAATAAGTACTAGTTCTTTCCTAGAACTGCCTGGTCTTGTGGGATAGACACATCCACAGAGAATAACATTACAGTGTTGTATGACCTACAAGAGGAGATGCACTCAAAGGAACCTGGAAGAAGTGGTATTCAGGTGGAGCTTGAAAGATATGTAGAGTCAGTTAGACATAGAGGGATGGGAAGTGCATTCGAGGCAGAGGGAATGGCATAAGCAAAGACAGGGAGTAGCATGTTTCATGTTGCAAAAAAAACAATGATATGTTTAGAAGACATGGGTACAGAATTTGGAAAGGGTCCGGTCTTGGAGGACCTCGTTTGCCATGCTAAAGGGCTTGGAGAGACAGGGAACCATTCTAAGCAAGACAATGGCCTGGATAGCTTTGAGAGGCAAGACTGGGATCAGGGAGGACTGGAGGCTAATGCAATTGGGTGGATTGAGATAGACTTCACACAAAAAGACAAAGCAGAAAAATGTTCAGTGTTGTGGACCGTTCAGCCTGGTTTCAGGAGTTGTAACCCTCAGCCCATGGTGGGCTGTGTAAGAGCCCAAGGGACCCACTTCATCTGGGTCTGTTCTGTCACAAGGACGTGACCTAGTAAGGAGACAAAGCTTATCTCCCTGGCAGGAGTACTGCTTCTGCCTCATCCATCTCTGGCCCCAGTGTCTGGTTGGCAGTCAATGATGGGTAAGACTCCTCATGGGAGGGGCAACCTAAGCCAGACTCGACCACTTGGGAGGCCTCATGGAAGGACTCGGGGCGGGGGGGCGCTGCAGCAAAGAGGATGTGATGGACCCTCGCCCCCCGGCTATTCTGACATAGCCCGAGTCCTCATTTCCATCTGGGAGATGTCTCCTGCTTCCTAATCGACTTAAAGCCTGAAACTGTGGGGGCAAGTGGTGCAGCCTTGTACCGGCCAGGACGGCTCCCTGGGTGATCGGGCGTAAGAAAGAATTCCTAAAGTCCTGTGACACCTGCTTTGCTAAGAGTCCTCTCATTTAAATGATAAGGGTCCCAGGAGGAAATGAGATTGCCTCCCAAAGTTTGGCAACCCCCTTTCCAGACAGACATTGACTCAGATTAAGCCCTCAGATTTCTTTGACATGTTAAACCTGTATTCCGGTGTATTGGAACCCAATAAAAGCCTAGTGAGGAAGGGGCTCTGGGTCATTCTCCTCTGAGAGTTTGACCACCTTTCCTCCCCAAGCAGTGATGTCTTGGTAGTTTTTATTTTCATCCGTGACGGAGGGATGGGGCTCTGCGGGTGGAGACCCCCCAAATCTGGCACCCAGGACAGGGGCCCCCGCAGTTCAGGAGGTAAAATTGGCAGCCCTTGGCAATAGACTAAATGGAAGGGACAAGGTCAGAATGATTTAGGGTCCTCTGTATACTAGTGCCATTCACTAACCCATGGAATACAGATTGACCAACCCTGATTCTTCCATTGGAAAGGAAGAAGATGAGCCTAGTTTTGAGTATGCTGAGTCCTAAGTGCCCTTGGACGCTATAATGAAGAAGCATCAATTGTCCACTCTCTTACCTCTTTCAGGTCTTTATGCAAATGTCAACTTCTCACTAAAGATTTCTCTGCACACCACCAGCCCCAGCAGTGACCGTCCCCTCCACTTTTCCATGCTATTTTTTCCATAACAAATAAAACCATCTAACATATTTATTATTTTCCAGTTATATATATTTTTAGTAAGCTCACTGAGGATGGGTTTTTGTTCTGTTATACTTACTACTATATTCCCAGTACCTAGAAGATTGCCTGACCCACTGTAGTAATTCAATACATATTTAAAAAATGAAGGATTATCAATGTTGATTTGATGAGCAGTTGATTTCATGAGCTGTTTAGGGGTAGCTGAATAGCTACCCAGAGACAGTAACTTCTTTATGAGCATCTCCTGCACATCACCTCTAATCCACTCTAATTGCCTCTTCCTTTCTTCCCTATCCTCTCAAAACAGCTTCCCATCTTACTGTCCTAAATATTTAGTTTCATAATTTTACAGTGACTGTGGTTCTGATTCCTGGCAAAATAAAAACCTCTGGGAATCTATCCTATAGTTTTCTAAGTGTACAAACAGACATCTGGGCCAACTCTTGGTTATTTTTCCACAGCAGGAACATACTGGAGTTAAGTAAACAAAAAGTATGCTGTTTGGTATCTGGGTAATTGGTCTGATGCTTTCCATTGCAACCAGTGGAAAAGAAGAGCCTGTTGAATCATAGTGTGAAAATGATTTTTTAAAAATCTTCACGTGGGGATGTTTTTATTAATTAGAGAGAGAGAGAGAGAGAGAGAGAGAGAGAGAGAGAGAGAGAGAGAGAGAGAGAGAGAGAGAAACATTGATCGTTTGCCTCCTGTATGCGCCGAGACTGGAGATCGAACCTGCAACCCAGGTGTTCACCCTGGACTGGAGATGGAACCTGCAACCTTTTGGTGTACAGGATGACACTCTAACTAACTGAACCACCCAACTGAGCCACCCAACCGGGGAGAAAATTATTTTTAAATCATGGAAATCTAAAAGGCAATATGATTTTTTGTATCTTTACTTGAGCTTGTTTCTTTCACCTGTTTCAGGAAGAGTGAAGTCACTTTTTCCAAAATGAATGCATCTGCCTGAGCACTTGTTTCATTTCCTCCTGACCACTCCATGATCCTCTCGACCCCTTGCGGGGACTGTTGGAATTGCTTTCTAACTGGGGTCATTGCCTCCAGTCCCTGTCCCCACTCCGACTAGGACTCATACTGTTTCCACAGGGATATTTGTGGCCATGACTGATTATGTCACCATATGCCTTCATTTATTTTATGAAAATTATCTCTATACCCGTTGATCTTAACTAGAGTTCATACTCTTAGAAGCTCTGATACCAGTGACTAGTATGGCACCTGTTGGCATTAATTCCTTTATCTTTTGTGTCTCCAAAGGGTATTACTTATCTATTTTTATTGCTTTTTTGCATTTGAAAAATTAAAAAAATTTTTCTTGTATTTCTTCCATTACCATTTATACACTCTTATACAATACACTCTTATACAAGGATCAATCCTTGCCATCTGACAATGATTGATGAGCTTTACCTGCATTCCTGTGTAAAACAGACCCGATAAAAGCCATTGAGTAAGGGGTTCTTGGCCCTTCTCCTTTGAGAGATTGGCCACCTCTCCTCCCCAAGCAGATCATGTCTTGGTAGTCTTACTCTCATCCGTGGTGGACAGAGGGCTCTGTGGGTGGAGCCCCCCCACAGATAGCCATTCTGACTGCTGTGAGGTGATATCTCATTGTGATTTTAATTTGCATTTTTCTAATGATTAGTGATGTTGAGAATTTTTTCATTGTCTATTGGCCATCTGTATGTCCTCCTTGGAGAAGTGTCTATTCAGGCCCATTACCCATTTTTTAATTGGGTTGTTTTTTTTTGGTATTGAGTTTTATCAGTTCTTTATAAATTTTGAATATTAACCCCTTATCAGATGCATTGTTGAACATGTTCTTCCATTCTGTGGGTTGTCTTTTTATTTTGTTGATGGTTCCTTTTGCTCTGCTAAAACTTTTTAGTTTGTATTGGCATAAAAACAGACACATAGATCAATGAAACAGAATAGAGAGCCCAAAATAAACACACAACTTTATGGTTAATTAATATTTGACAGAGGAAGCAAGCACACACAGTGGGTGTGCAAGTTGACTATTCTGTGGAGTTCTTAGGTCTGGAGAACTATGGATCTGCCACAGTCCTCAAGGCCCCAGGCTTTACCAGCTGCGAAACATAAGAGACCACATTAACATTAATACAGGAGTGGGCAAAAGTAGGTTTACAGTTGTAATACAAATAAATAATACAACAATTAATAAATAACAATACAAAAAAACTGTGTTTTGCATACTCACAACTGTAAACCTACTTTCACCCATCCTTGTATTTGATTTTCACCAGCATCTGGTCCTCGCTTGTCACTAGGGATCAACACTCCTCATACTACTTTGTATATTCTCTAAATAGCTGAATGTCACAAGTGCTCAGAGATAAGTCCACTTCATGTTCTTTTCTTTTCTTTTTTTTAAAGATTTCATTTATTTTTAGAGAGAGGGGAAGGGTAGGAGAAAGAGAGGGAGAGAAGGGTCAATAAGCAAGCGATACATTGACTAGTTGCCTCTCACAAGGCCCCTCACTGGGGACCCAGCCCACAACCCAGGCATATACCCTGACTGGGAATTTGAACCAGTGACCCTTTGGTTTGCAGGCCAGCACTCAATCCACTGAGCCACACCAGCCAGGGCCGTGTTCTTTGTATAGTCATCTTAAAGATACCTTAGCCACTTTTTCTGCTTTCACTGCCTCGATGTGGAGGATACTAACTCCCGGTGCTCTCAGTCACAAATCCTCGAGTTGTCAGAGCAGCGCTGGGTCCTGTACTGCCTCCTGTCACCAGGGTAACCATAGGGGGAGAAGAGCTGGGGCCAGAAGATTGTCTGCACTTTGGAGAATGGTTATACCTAGTGAGGGGGAGGTGGAAGGAGGAGGAAAATGATCAGTCATAGAGACCCAATTAATGAAAGTTTCCAGAACTGATTCAGCAGAAAATCTCAAACATGTTGAAAACTATTTCTTCTTTAGCAATTGGTTTTTAAGGATGTCATCAGAGATCTCATATTTATTTATTTTATGGGTATTTATTCCAACATTGTTTACGTGAGTCACTTCCAGAGAGCAATTTTGATCAAGTGGTCAAACAGAGGTCAGATTGCACTGATGGGTGCATCAGGAGGCAATAGAGACTGGGAAATCAAGGGGAAAATGTGAAACAGCCTGGAGGAGAATAGCAGAAGTCCCATCAAACAGAGGGAATCCAATGTGACTGAGCAGAACGGAAGGGAGGGTGAGTAGCGATGAAGATAGAGCAGAAATACTCAGGGCTTCATAAGCCAAGCACTGGGGACTGGGCTTTGTCTTGGAGACATGGAAAATGGAAGAGTTTAACTAGGGAGTGAGACGATCTGCTTTTCTACTGGAGAACATTTACTTAAGCTATTATTTAAAGAATATATTTTAGGAGAGAAAAGTGGAATCAATGGGGACCAGTTAGCAGATTATAACAAAAGATTGAACAGCCATATTTTTCCTACACTCATAACTCTTGCAATAAACAAAGATGTAGATTTCCCCATGTTTTAGGTTATTCCCTTTGGAGAAAATTCTGGAGTTATAATGACTGAATAAAAGATATTTTTTTAATCCTCACTTGAGGACATGTTTCCATTGATTTTAAAAAGAAAGGAAGGGAGAGAAAAGAGAGAGAGAGAGACAGAAACAGAGAGAGGAGCATTGATGTGAGAGAGAAACGTTGATCAGCTGCCTCCCATACTCACCTCAACCAGGGACTGAACCTGCAACCTAGGCATGTGTCCCGATTGGGAATCGAACTGGCAACCTTTCAGTGCACTGAATGACATTTCAACCAACTGAGCCATGTGGCCAGAGCAAGATACGACTTTCTTTTCTTAAAGGTGGTTTGTAGCTGCAGTATTCACAATAGAGAAAAATGGATGCAAATCAAATATCCATCAATAGATGAATGGATAAACAAATTGAGGAACATACATATATACAGTGGAATATTACTCAGCCATAAAAGGGAACGAAGTAGTGATAGATGCTACAAGGTGGTGAACCTCCAAAATGTTTTGCCAAATGAAAGAAGCCAGACAGAAAAGATGAGATATTGTATGATGTCATTTATATGAAATACCTAAAATAGTAAATCCATAGGAACAGAAAGCAAGATTAGTCATTGCCAAAGGGTGTGTGGGGGAAGGGGGTAACTGTTGAATGGCTTCAGGGTTTTCTTTTGGGAAAATGGGAATGTTTTGGGCCCAGTGTAAGTGGTGGTTGCACAACACTGTGAATGCACTAAGTGTCAGAGTCATATACTTTAAGTGGTTACTTTTATTTTATGTGAATTTTACCTCAATAAATAATTTTTTTAGAAAGTCATCTATACATTTCTTAACTTTGAGAAAACTTTGTAGTGTTTTCAATAGTGCTTTCTAAAAGCGTGGCAACTATTCACCCTAGTGCCAGCAAGGGGCAAGAGTTCCAGTTTCATCATTTATACCTGCCTTGAAATTGTATGTTTGAAAATACAATTTCAGTTATAAACTTCCATTTCATTTCGTACCATTAGGCCTATTTCTCTTTTTCCATTGTGAGTTCTTATGTTACCTCTAGGCTGAGAGATTCATTCTCTTCAGGTGGTCTGACTAAATAAGCAATTTTTTTCAATCTTTTCTATAATTCAATCCATCAAGAATTTATTTTTAATAAAGATTTTATAAGGTTCTGTGAGCAAATGAGTTCTAGTTTTTTGTTCTTACCAGAATTATATAATTTTGAGCATGGTTTCTCAGCAGTGAGCAATATGCAGACATATTGATGACAAATTACTTTTATTATGTTGTTTCCTGTTATGAATTGAATTGTGTCCCTCAAATTCATATATTGAAGTCCTAACCGCTAGTACTACCCTAGGTGACCTTATTTGGATACAGGATTGTTAAAGATGCAGTTAGTTAAGAAGAAGTCATACTGGAGTAGGGTGGGTCTCAATCCAACATGACTGACGTTCCTACAGAAACGGGAAATGCAGACACAGACATTCATGCGGAGAGAACACCATGTGAAGACTGGAGTGATGCTGTCATCAGCCACGCAGCCACCAGGAGCTAGGAGAAAGACCTTCAGGGCAAACATGGCCCTGCTGACACCGTGATTTTGGAATTGTAACCTACAGACTGTGAGATATTAAGTTTCTGGTGTTTAAGGCATCCAGTTTGTATTACTGTGCCATGGCTGCTTGAGCAAAATAATACATTTACATTATGTACGAAGCAGTACTAGTTACACACTCCATAAACCTACAATTCTTTTACAACTATCAAGGCAAAACAAAGTTACACAATACTTATGTTTAAAATGATAAGATTAACAAGTTTGAAATGAGCTACATTAAGTTAGTGAGACAACTGGCCTAATTTTGCTGCAACTACATCGTGGCTCTGAATGTGATTGTGTTCCTGACTGCCCTCATTAACGTATAGGTGTAATTCAACTCCCCTTTCCCTACTCCAGAATGTGTGTTCCTTCACACAAGGCTATGACATCACTATTCAGTTCTTGCCCATTCTTTTTTCAGTAACTCCCAATGATTTATAAACACAGCTACAAACATGGGCTTGGAAATCATGCGCTAGTTCTTGGTCACAGGGTGGTCATCCAAGTGATGCAAGTTACACTCATGCTGAGTACTTGTAGAAGACCATGAAAAATGAAAACACAAACTAAACCTGCTCACGGGAACCTTGCAGACTCCCAGGAACAAACTACCAAGAACACAAAGACCTGTTTGAGAAAAGTGTAATTAATTCTGAAGGGCCCTCTGTTCTGGTGATATTTGCACTGGGAACAGCTCTTCCTACCCCTTCCATTTTAGTTAATGAACTAGATGATTGGAACAGACATTTTCCTGGTGACCTCACTCTTGTTGGCTTCTCTGTGTTATGTACACTTCTTCAGAGAATCCTGCAGATAACTGCTCTCTCAACGCCAGCTTCCTTGCTGCTACTGGTTACTAAAATTGTGAACTGTGAATGTTCTCATGATCTAGTATGAAGTTGTGTTTTTTTAATAACTTTAGTTCAGCCAAGAATGTGAGTTGAAAACAAATCAAAGACCAACAGGAAAGGATGGATTTGCATAAGCATTTACTGAAAGAAAGTAATCCCAACAATGTAAATCTAGCCGGCTGTGGTCTTACTTCCCAAAATGCCCACGGTAAGGAACCGGAAAGCCAGCAAACCACTTCTCACGCTGTATAATTTGGAAGAGAAGAGAACTAGATTTCACAGTGTTTGGACACCTTTGCTCAACTATATTAATAGCACTTTTTTTTCTTTAGGTTTCTGGGAAAACTAGCATTCCTCTAAAATAATTGCAAGATTTTGCTCAAACCTGGGCAAAAAAAAAAAAAAAAAAAAAAAAAGGCTGGAAGATTTATTCAAGTTTTCTTATAGAAATAAGTATCACAACCATTAAAACATTCTAATTAATTTTTCCAAGGTTCGCTAATGGATAAGCAGACATGGAAGATGCTGACTTACTCCTTCGCGCACCGCCGCATCTTGGGACAGGATGAGAGAAGAGGTGTCTGCAAGCTTGGGAGCGCTCATTTGGGCCACTTCCCAAGACAGCTTTGAAGTCCAGATGATTCAGCCAGTTCAGCAGTTTCGATAATGAGGAGCCTGAAAGGAGTATGTGGCCCAGGGGAAAAATCCTAGATTTGAATCCTGAAAGATCTTAGACAAGTTATTACATTTTCTTAGCTCCTGTTTTGACATGTGTACCTTGAAGAAATTAACCTACCTTCTAGGATATTGTAAAAATTAGTTGAAATAAAATATTTTAAGTGCTTCTCCCTGAGACACACACAGATATGCACACAACACAAACATATACAACAGCACACACAGATGAACACATCCATTATATAATAGCTGTATGTATACACAAATATTAAATTGAACATACGAAATTGCTAATATTGACTATTACTGACCTACAAAAATGGCAATTTTGTATGTTTTGACCTAGTATGTACATTAAGAATTATGGGCAGTGACAAAAAAATAAGAATCACTACTTCTTCGGGCTAAAGAAAGCACACATCTATACTTAAAGACAATGGAAGACGGTGGACCCAGTCTGATGTGCAGATAGTACAGTGGGAGAAGAGACAATGGAAGGTAGAGCCATGGATGGGTATCCATCCTCAGTGCATGTTTAAGAAAGAGCCCAGCAAGAGGACTGAGCAAGAGGACTAGGACCATTTCGGCAGATCAATGCTTTGTTAATGTCAACTCTTCAAAATAATAATTTCTGAGCTAAAAACAGAACGCCCAACTTTCCAAGGCAAATTAAAAATACACTTTGACATTGCTTTTATTTTATTTTTTTATTTCCTCAATTAAAACCCTGAGGTAGTGTCTAATGTTGATTCCAGGATGTGAGTCAGAATATTTTGCTCATTAGCCTTTATTTGCCATCACAATGGAATAGGCCAGCCCTGAGACATGCATGATCACAGCTGTTTATCAGCTTTTCAGACTTGTAATGAGCAATGTTTTATCAATTTGCCACCCCCACATTCTCTTGGAAGTAATTTGCCACCCCTAGGTTTATTTCCTGATAAAAATGGTTCAGATGTTGCCTTTTGAACTAGGTGATTTTCTTACCCAGTGGCTGAACAGGTTCCGGTGGTTTTGTCCAATGAGGAGACAGGATGACCACTAATAGGAACTGGGTTAAAATGATGAAGATTCAGGTCAGAAGTGCTTCATTTATCACAGTCAGCAGGACTAGTACAAGGTCAGAAGATCAGCTCAGTGTCTGTATTGAACTATTACCCTTCAGGCTTAAAAGAAAGAAAGGTTCAAGAAATGGAGCTTCACAGGGTATGGGATGGGGTGGTGAACTGTCCATGAGGAGAACTCCAGGGTGGTTTACACCCCAATTTCCGTGAATTTCATGGGTTCTCAGTAGTTAGGACTTCAGGGAATGCCCCCGATAGCTTAGCAAACACAGAAACTTCGTCAGGTTTCTTCCCAAACACAGACCCAATGCATTGCTCAATGTCTATGGTAAAAATGATAGGCTGTGGTGGATGTGAAAGAGGAGAAGCCATAAGAGGAGGGCATTCAGCCCACAGCGGAGCAGGGCCAGCTTTAGGTGGGAGCGCCACAGTGGCTTCCAGTAACCTAAAGAACAATGTTATGTTAAACTGTGTCCCTAATATGACACTTTCTTCAAAACAGAAACAGTAAATCGCTGGACTCAATGATAATACTTTAGGTCTTATAATGGGGTCTGGATGAACCTTTATTTTCACTTGTTTTTAAACTCTTGTTTTCCTTCTGGTTGGTTTACTGTTGTTGATTTTATAGAGAATGCACCTGGGTGACAAGCCCTCTTTATTTTGACTTGGATTCTTTTTTCTGCCCAAAGTTTGAACTCTGCCCCAGTAATTATTTGGAATGGGTTTACCCAAAGGCTGGTTACGAGTGTGGTGTGCAAATAACACAGGCCAAAAATAAGTCAATCGCCACGTTGGGATGTTATTTTTGATCTGAATCAATTTGGCTTTATATAAGACAAAATCTGTGTTAGTAAATACACAATCAAGCTTAGAATATGCAGTACAATGAAGTATATGCTTTGTTTTCAGAATGCTTACTTGGTGATTCTTGTGAGGTCTTTGGTGTCTATCAGCAGGTGAAAAGCACTGGAGTAACACCTTAGGACACCAGGGTCTGGGACAGCTCTCGTCTCCCAGCTTGTCCTTGGGGCCACTTATTTTTTGCTGGGGTGGGAGTCTGAAAGCAAACGAGTTATTGAGTCACCAGGATACATTGTTAACAACAAGCAGAAAGTGACCCGACTAGCTTTCCTTCCCTACTGGATTGATGGCACTGACCTAGAGATCTTTTGACCTGTTCAGTCTTGAGTGTTTTCCTCTTGATATTTTACCCCTTGACCTCCTGTCTGAGGTTTCTTCTGTGAAATATGCTTCTGTTTTATCTTCTAAAATTCTTTTTCCTTTTAGTTGAGGAACACTGTAGGATAGTGGTTAAGCCCACAGGCCTTGTTGCCAGAAAGAGCTAGTTTTAAATTTCACACCTTCCATTTATTAGCGTTAAGAACCATGACTTCTCTGAATTTTAGTTTTCTTATCTGTAAGGAGGAAATGATAATAATGAAATGTAGTTATATATTGTTACATAAATGACATGAGATTATTTAGCCTAGTTACTAAATAAATGTTAGCTATTCTTATCATCATTCTTCTCCTTTAGTTTCTATATCAGGTAATGTAGCACAGTTGTATAGGAACAAATTAGCCAACAGGAAAATTCCTTAGTCTGTAAGTGATTGATTTAAGGGGACTTTCTGGGGAATTTTAAACTTTGATTACTGCCTCTCCCTCTTTGTCCACTCTGCTCTGCCTTTTATATTCTAACAGGATCAGCCAACCCTAGTGACGACTGTGAAGCAGCTACAGGATTTGGGGGGAGTTAGTGATTTGCTCAGTGTATAGCATGCCCACAGCCCCCTGTCCAGGGGTGACTCCTTACTCATTTGTTTCCATGCTTGCGTTGACCACTATAACTTCATCCTGACTACCTAATTTAACCAGGACACTTGAACCAAAGGTAGCTATTTACAGGCTTGCCAGAAAACTGGATGCAGCAGGAGCAATTCTATATTGAGAGTATCTAGATGAATCAATTGGTCAGAGTCTCTCCCTTAGACTACAGCAAGTCCTCGAATAACGTGGTTTTCTGGTTTCCTCAACATCATTTTATTATAATGCTGATGAGATGCCATAGGGACATAACTCTTGCTGGTGTCAATTAGCCTATGGTAAAATTGCTTTTGTTATAGGTCATTTTGCTTAGTCTCAGAACCTATCAACAATGTTAAATGAGAACTTAACTGTGTATATCAGAAAGAGGAGAGAGAGAGTGTGTGAGAGAGTAAGAGAGAGAGAGACTGGAAAATTTACAACTAAGTAGGCACTTTGAAACAATAAATAAACAGAGGCCACGACAGAAGGCAAACTGGGAGAGTCGGGAGTTAGTCCAGGCAATAGGGAGGTAAGCAGGAGCGAAGGAACGAAGGAGAGGAAGAGTCCCGCAGGGCTTCCTGGTTGGAGACTGGCTTTGGCGGGGCTATCACGAGAGCTGCTGCTAGAACGAATGGAATTTCCACGGGACTGGGAAAGCCTGGAGGGCTGCCTGGATGATCGTAAATGCTTTAAAGGTAAGGGGGCCTCTGCGAATCCCTTCAGGTATTCCCAGATGGTGACCACTTGGTCAATCTCCTGGTAATGCTGACCCTTACAGGTGATCAAGTTCTGACTTCCTTTCTCTTTGGCTAGCAGATAACTTGTTTTCACTTGTAGGCCTGTGTATCCAAGCATCTTAGCAGCACATGTGGCTAACCACACATGTGTCACTCCTGCAGCCACTTTCCAGGTTGGCCTTGATTGTCAAACCGCAACGTATACTCACAATGTATACAGTATGCACCATATACCTGAAGATAAGACTGGTGAGGGAAAAGGTCACAAAGAAGACTGCTGTGAATGCATTAAAACAAAGAAGAACATGATTTGTCAACCAGAAAACAGCTTGTTTATCTCTGTACATCTGCCACATATGCCATTTCTTCTACCAAAAATGCCCTCTGCTTTTTTTCTATCAGTCCACACCCCTTTACCATGTCCCTGCAGAACCTAATGAAAGTTCACAACCTCCTAAAAGTGTTTTTCAGTTAACAGACTTCCACCTGATCTGCCCTAGCTCCCGATCATGCCTGTTGTCCTACGTTAGGGAGTGTGTGAGGAATACTGCTTTGTAAAAAGGCTGCTGTCAACTTGTTTTCTTTTGCTTGTTTTGTGTTTAAAAGGTTACATCTTCTATTTCTTGCATGTCTGCTAAAACTTTAAGTACTATGCTTCATGCATAATTTATGCTCAACAAATATTGACCAGTATTCAGTAATAGCTGGCATTGATAATAAGTGTGGAGGACCTGCTGTGTGTCAGATAAGGCACTGCTGCTTTTCCTTCATTACTTCTATTTCTCATATTGATATGAAAGGAGGATATTTTTCATTGCTAGTTTACAGGTAAGGAAACTGAAATTCCGAAAGGTTAAATAATTTTGCCAAAGTCACACAGCTTCTAAATCACACAACCAGGATTAAAGTCAGTGCCCGTTTCTCTTGTACCCCCGGGGTGAACGTTTTCAGGTGTTACACTGAGGGGGATCCTGTCTCAAGTACTGCCACTGCTTGGAACCTGAAATGTGAGTTTCCACAATTGTTCACTTTCATTTGAAAATATTTTGCATTTCTGAATTAAGGTTATTCTTCCTTAAATGGCCCCTAAGGAAATGAAAAGTCATTTATTAGTTAACTACAGTTCTCTCTCTCCCCTTGTGGTTGTGGAAAATCCAAAGGTGATTCATATGTACAAAATCAATGTCAAAGTGCTTACTAAAGATGTGCAGCCCTCCTCCCTGTCCCAAGGGCATGGTTCACAAACTCTTCATAGGATTTATATTTTCATTCAATGTAAGCCATAAATATCGTCTAGAATTGAAGCCAGACAACATGACTCACAGTATTTAGTGACACTTTGTACCTTAAAATCTTATCAACTTGCCCTGACTGGTGTAGTTCAGTGGGTTGAGATTCATCCTACAAACTCAGAGGTCACTGGTTTGATTCCCAGTCAGGGCACATGCCCAGGTTGTGTGCCAGATGCAACTGATCAATGTTTCTCTCGCACATCGACGTCTCTTCCCCCTTCTCTCCCTCCCTTCCCCTCTCTCTAAAATAAATAAATAAATAAATAAATAAATAAATAAATAAATCTTATCGACTTACAAGATATTGTAAACAGCTTCTTTAAAACATGTGGTAATATCAATGGTATAATATTATTTAGGTTGCTAACATTCTAATTGAATATGGCTACTTACAATTTAAACTGAATTTGGGTCTAGGTGATTTTCCTATTTAATCTAGCCATCAACTAAGCACTGACTTCATAAATTCAAGGCTTAAAAAAATAATAAATAGTATACAGTGGACAGAAAAACAATTATGAATTATAAGGAGGTCAGGTTTACAGAGAACTCTCTTCAGGCAACTAAAAAGAAATATCTTAACCTCCTCTTGATTAATTACATTCTGATTAGGGAGTTGCTTGTGTTATTTTTTTTGTATTTGTTTTCCTGAAACTCAAATGTGTGTACTAAAAAGGCAATTGCATTTCTATTGTATAGCAAAGAGCAGATAAGCACTCCATATTAATTTAATAGTCTTATCTTCATATCCTACATTTTGGGGAAAACTTCCACTTTGCTGTCATAAATTTGGAGACAAATTCAATAATTTGTCCCAATTTATTGTGTGAGGCCCATCATGAGGAATAATAATAAAATACTGGATTTTTCAAATAATTTACATTTTTTAATTTGTTATGTCATTTCCTGGGTTATTTATTATGATAATCTGACTCTTTCTGGTTTCTAGTACTTTTTTTTTGAATTGGAAAGAAAGAGGTGGAATTACAGATACTTCTCTGTGTAGTTCCGGGAAGCATTCACCATGTATAAATGCTGACCATCACTCGGGACAACAGAAAATAGGTTGAGATCGTAGGAGTTTACCTACATCTCATTGGCTAGTCATCTCTGACCAACCCTGGTTCCTAACTTAATGCCTAAGTTTAGGGGTGAGTCATCTTGATTTTGGGGACTGTGCCCTGCCACCATCCCCCTCAACTGACTAGATTCTGCAGTAGGATAATGAGTAGTGGCGCAGCAAACTGGTTCCAAATCATTTATTCAATCTGAATATGACAAAATACCCTGAGGGCAAATGAAACACAAGGGCAAATGTCTCCATTTCCACTAGTCATGAACTGTACTTGCCTCTTCTGGCTGGAAGCACTTTGAAGTCAGCCAGAAACTGGCAAGTTCGGGACTTCACAAAATGTGTAAAGCACTCTCCATTGAAGGAAAAATAGATAAATTCTACATTTAACCTTTTGCTTGATCAGTTTCATCAGCTTCCATGTTGTACAAGAAGGGGTAAGATCTGTTTAATCACTTGTGTTTGTTCATGTTTTGGAAAATTTGGAAAGAAATTTGGTTTTTAGAAAAAACTGACACATATTCTCAGCAATGCTTTACCAGGCAAATGGCTCATTTCCTACATCTGGATTATCTTATCTCATTTAGGGCTGGATTCATGGTTGAAATGGTCCTGGCAGCAAGGTGATTAGACTGGTCCCCCAACTGAAATAAACTAGTAGTTCTTGGGGGGACTTGTTGGGAAAATTCTTCCCAGCCTACAGCCCTGTCTCGTTCTGTTTGAACCTTCACCTAGATGTCCAGGACAGACTCGCTCAGATTCTTGGCCACTCTCTAATACAAAGACTGAGTGCAAAATGACAGTGCTTGGCCCTTTGTTACCTTAGAAAAGTGCCATTTCCTTTCTAACCTCCCTCCCTTCCTTCTTACCTTTTCTCCTTCCTTCCTTTTCTATTTGCTTGCCTGTTTCTTTCCTTCTTTTTCTTCCTTCCTCCCTCCACCCTCCTTCCCTCCCTCCTCTCACTTGCCGTCTCTTTCTTCTTTCCTGTGTCAGAGGGTAAATTACCAGTTCCCTGTTGCTTAGCCTACTTTAGAGAAGAAATCCCCCCCCAAAAGCAAAACGTGTATTCTATATTAAGGTCATTAAACAAGGGGTGAAACCTTTGTTTTTATCCATAAACTTTTACTTTGGACAAAAGAATGCATTGTCCTTGAATAAAAGGAGTGCAAACAAAATAGAGAGAATCATATGCCAACATTTGACTCCATAAAACTAGCTCCATGATGTTCAGATTATCTCCCTCCAAACCCCCAGCCCCAAATGAAGGTCTCTGTAGACTCCTGAGCAGCAGAGGAACCATGTTTGTGCAGCTCACCTTCCGGTTCTGGACTTTTGTTGTCCACAGGCCCTACCAGTCCCCTTATCTACTGATAGGGAACCAGGTTGCCTCCCCAAGGCAGAATTGCCTCCTGCAGAGATAGTGGTCCCCTTCTCTTGATGTTCTTCTAATTTAGTGGATAGTTTCTCCATTTAATGGGCATGGTCATATGGTTTCCTTCTAGTTTTATTTGAAAACCTTTTATCACTTTTCCTTGAGATCAACACATGGGCAGAAGAGAAATCTGAGCTACTGTGGAATAGACTCCAGCATTTGCTAGCCTTCTTTGGTATACAAGCAAACAGCCAGCCGGATCTGAAACTTTAAATGTTATGGAACCACTAAGGTACGGGGTCCCTGATACAGTGTGATACTGGGATATATAATATTTCCCTAAGAAAATGAAATGGCTAACTGATTACTTGACCTGCAGGTAAAAAGGAAGCTCAGAATTTTTCTTGTGTGCATGTGTAATGTTCCTTTAGTTGGCAGGTGTGGCTTTGGTGGATCATACACTTATGTGCTAAGAAGTACTTTATGAAACACACCATATCCTGGACTGCCCTGTTCCCATGGCTGGGATCTAATCCTAGCATCAGTGTTATCTCTTTGCATGATTTTGACCCCTGCCTGGGACTGGTGTCCTCCTGTGCTATTTGTACAAATAAACCTGAAGCAAGACAGAAGAGAAAGAAAGAAAAAAGGCAATATTTTCATCATTACTTACCTCAGCTTCCAAGGAAGACCATGATGTCAGCAGTGTCCCAGAAAACTCCAGTAAAATAAACTGAGTTGGGTCTCATTGAATGCTGCTTGGACAGCATGGGCCAGTTTCAGGGCAAAGATCTGGAAGTGTAATTTCCTATTCTGACTAACACACATATTCACACAGGCATTTTAGTGAGCCCCCAAATGTAGAATTTAGAGATTGTTGTACTTTTTTTTATTTTTATTTTTTTAATTGTTGATATTGTACAGTTTTCTGTCTTTTACCCCGCCCCCAGCCCACTGCCCCAGCCCTCCCCACCTTCCTCCCATTTCCACTCCCCATAGTTTTTGTCCATGAGTCCTTTATACTTGTTGCTCTAAACTGTTCCCCTTTTCCCCTGAAATTCCCTCCCCTCCACCTCTGGTCACTGTCAGACTGTTCTCAAATTCAGTGTTCATAGCAGCACAATTTACAATAGCCAAGTGCTGGAAGCAACCTAGGTGCCCATCAGTTAATGAATGGATCAAAAAACTGTGGTACATTTACACAATGGAATTCTATGCAGCAGAAAGAAAGAAGGAGCTCCTACCCTTCACTACAGCATGGATGGAACTGGAGAGCATCATGCTAAGCGAAATAAGCTAGGCAGTGAAAGACAAATACCATATGATCTCACCTTTAACAGGAACCTAATCAACAAAACAAACAAACAAGCATAATATAAACAAAGATTGTTGTACTTTTAAAATCTATCCTTTTGATGACTCATTTTATTTCCCTATAGAATCGGAAATCTAAGGTATGCCATGGTATATTAAATTTTCTTTAGAGACAGACTTAATTTTTATGTGTTTATGAGGATTTTGGTTAAAAAAACTAAACTACACTAAAATTACTTCAATTTAAAAACTGCTTAGACCTCTACTCTGGAGCCTTCGTGGGGACCTGGGCACCATTGCGAGCCTGAAGTGGAGCCTGAACAGGAGCTGCCGCCTGGGCCTGGGCCTGGGCCTGGATTTGAGTCTTGGCCAGAGCCCGAGGCCCTTGGCGATGCTGCATGAGCACGTTTCCAAGTGGAGTGAGTGATGCGGGCAAGTTGATTAAGCTTTTGACTGCTGCCCTTTGGGATCTTGGTTTGACCTCCTTGGGCTTTACGAGGGCCTTGATAGCCTCAGCACGCGTGCTCATGGCCTTGGCGTTGTTGGTCTGCATCTTCTTCAGACCCTTCTTGTTGTGCTTCTTGGCCAAGCACGTGTTCCTCAGGAAGTTGGGGTCTGCCCCCTTCAGAGGTTCACATCTTTGTGATCAGGGTTTCTTGATGCTCTTTCTGTGTCGTTTTTGGGACTGGTTGCGTGTGGTGTGGTTCTCGGGCTTGGCCATTTCTATGCTGAAGCCCACGACTCCTGAAGTGCCTGGAACCGTAAGAGAAAAAAGCAAAAACATTGTCTTTATCAAAGACTTCCCCTTTTTCAACACACTCTACCCAAAGAGATAGGTTTGTTCTTGTCTTGAAAATTTTCTGTTATTCTCCAAGGTTTTTCCCTTTGAGAACATGAAGATTCTTCCCCATCTGATGGGTCCCATGGACAGCTGGCTCATGCCTTTCCTCCCAGTGCAGGTCAGGGCGGCCATGTTCATTCCAATGAGGATGAATTCTGGACCAATAGTTTCAAAGGGAAAGGTGAATATTCTTCAGTTAGGACTGGTGTATTCCTAGTGCCTGAATTTGTGTAATCACTAACCTTGAAGAGTAGTCAAAATTCCAGAAATCCCCCATTTGGGAGACAATTGTTTTGTCCGTTACATATATATATATATAGATATGGACAAAACATTGAGTTTTCCAGCTCACATCCCGAAATGGTAATTATGGCAATAAAACAATCAATCCAACTGCTTTCTGAGGTCTTGGGAGGTTAAGCTGACACCACAGGGATTGTGAGGTAACACTATGAAGTTTGACTTGGCCCAGTTTTTTGCCTCTGTGGTTGAAGAAAGTATAACAAAGTTTACCAATTGTTGACCATTTAAAGTGCAGGGGGATGGAATAATTTACAATGATTCACAAAACATCATCATATATTAAGACATAAAACAATGTTCTTTATATTTTGCTGTTTTATATTATATTCTTACTCTTCACTAACATGTCAACTAAATATATTAAGAGGTAGTCAACACAGACGTTAAATGTCTACTTACATTCTCTCCAGAAGAAGGACATTTCACCCCACCCCCAAGCTGGCATAGCAAATACACCTCACAGGAGCTTAATGAAACTGCCCTAACTTGGACAAATGTGGAATTAGGAGGGGGCGTGTGTGTATGCCAACTACATAATAATACTTCTGTTTGCCAAGTCCTTTCTGCCAGAGACTTTTGCCTGAATCAATAAGAATTATTGTTGTTATTGACATGTTTATTGTTTTTGTGCAAATGTTGCTGACTACTTTAACATCATCTAGAGACTCAAGTTTGAATTTCCCTCCTGTGTCCTTAATTGCTTGCAACTCAGAAGTTGTTTTTATAGTGCCCAAATAAACTTTGGTTAAACTCCATTACCATTAATTCAGTTTTTAATCTTTTGTGGCTACTATATATTAAACATTAACTATTTTCCAGGTGTTTTGGATATTAATATAAACAACAAAAGCTAATCTCAATGACAGTTATTGAACTCTTACAATGTGCCAAGTGCTTTACAATGAAATTCTCTCACAAATCCTATGACCGGTTTTTAAAAAATTTTTAATTTTTTTCCATTACCATTTAGTCCCCTTATATACCCCCCACCGTCAATCACCACACTGTTGTCCATGTCCATGAGTCCTTTTCCCTTTTTGCTCAATCCCTCCACCCCTTAACTGACCCCACCTCCGCTTAGCTCTCATCCTGCTATGAGTCTCTCTATATTGCTTGTTAGTTTAGTTTGTTCATTGTTCCCACTTCACAGGCTTTGGTCTGTCTGGCTTCAGGGCCCATATCCACCATCAGTACAGTATCCACCACTTCTGTTACATATTCCAAACTAACTAGGTTTTTGGTAAAACTGTACAGTTGGTGGTGGCCATATAGTCTACTTTTTCACTAAAAGTAAAGTGACCATAATTTTTCTCTTACTCATTACTGTCTTACAACCGAGGGTCAAAGGGCACAACAAAACCAGTGATGCAATCTCAATGTCCCCCACCTGAACCCCTTGGGCACTGTGTTGTATCAGGGTCACTCGCCCCAGACCACTGAGGAAGGCATCCTTACAGGTTTTGGCTTTGGCCTGTCTTCCCTAAACATAAAACCGGGGAGGGATGTAATTAAGAAGGCTTGAGGAATCCATCTAAAAAATCTTTAAGAGGACTAATTTTGGGTGGCATTTACCTAGATCATCAACACTGTTTTTTTGCAGACTCCAACCTGTTCGCTGCTACTGCCCACGAGTTTGGCTATTGCACCAGTGACCCTGGGGCTCTGGTGTTTCCCACCTGATGCTGTGTGTCCACCCAAGCAGTGGCGAGGTCTCTGGGACTGATCCGGGCATCTAGGTTTCCCGCGGTTTGCTGAAGTTTGGGTTTCTGCTCATTGCCTCGCTGAATCCCCTAAAACAGCTTTCCCCAAACTGTGCACTGTGGGGCTCCAGTGCTGCCAAGGAGCAACCCGAAAAGAATATTCCAAGCTCAGATAACTGAGGGAATCACTCCAAGCTCTAACCCTCTCTTAGATATTCATAACGTCATAACTCTCCGAGCAGTGCTCCAGGAAAGAAACTGGTTCGTAGTTGTTTAACCCAAAATTTTCCAAACTTACTCAACCGTAGAAATCTCCCTTTCCCTCCCTCCCTCCTCCCTCCCTCCCTTTCTGCCATTAAAGTTGGTGGAACATCTCAGACATCCATGGAGTAGCGTTTCACATCACTTCTTTTGCAAAATGCCGTCCTAAGACATGTAATAATGAGAGTTTTTCCACAAGTTTGTGCAAGTCCAGATCTGAGGGAATTAGGGTTATCAGAATGGCCTCCATTTACTTTTCATCCAAACTTTTAACCTTACCTCAGGGTGAATGTTTTATAATAATTGAATTATCTATCTGCCTCTAGTTTAAGATTCTCTAAATTTTTTTCCCATTTCTTTAGAATAGTTTATAATTGTGCATTGGATTTCAGTGAGTACATGGTTGACACAGAGTACAGATTGCCATTTTATAAAATTTATCATATTAAAATTCATATAATTTATATTAAATTCATTGCAAATTTTGTGTGAGAAAAATTCTATTAATGGAAATGTATAATCTAATTAATGCATAACAATAGAATCTAATTAATGAAGAACATAGCATCATATTTATATATAATATATACATGAAGATATGCATTAAATTATATAAAAAGATACAGTAAGTCAGTGCTGATTGAGACTGGAAGTGTATTTCTCTTTTCCCATTTTAATCCTCATATTGTCAACTGTATCAGTCAGGATACAATCAGGAACCAGAAACCATTTAGTTGTTAAACAGAAGGTTAAGTTCCACAGGTGATGGAAGAGTTAAGAAGATAAACAGAAAAGAGTGAAATGACCCAGAAATTAGCAACATGAAAAGCCTCTACCAGCCCCTGGGGCTAGAAGACTCAGGGAATATGTGACATGACCAAGCAAAACCTGGATGGTGTGGGGAAGGGATGGGGGAGCTGGAACTCCTGAGGGGACTGCCCAGGGGAAGCTGAACTGGGGACAGCCACACCTCCCAGGGAAGAGAGGGGAGAAGACAGGAAAATCCCGGCTCTTCTCTGCTCCCCAGTGCCTCCCATTGGCTGAACCTACCTGTTGGCAAGAGGTCCCAGGAAAAGGGATTAGCAGCAGAAGGATTGAAGATGGGAAATTAAGGACATCAACTGCACCTTAAAGTGAACCAGTAACCCCCAAACACAGGGAAATAAGGGGCATTATTAGAGAGTAAGAATTAGGAATAAGCCATGATACATGATCTGAAGTCTTCCTACCACATTTTATTTTGGACTTCAAACTAGAATGCTAATGGTTATTTTGTTTTTGAAAAGAATTCAGAGACAGTTTGAGGCAAATCAAGGAATCATGTTGGGTCATTATTTTCTTACTTTCAGATCCACAAAAGAGATCATTTAATGGCCAAACTGCAGAGAAATGTAATTAAGACTTCACACTTTGATGCCATTATGCAGTTACAAGAGAGAAAAATTATTTTTCTTTAAGGACAGGTAAGTCAAATTTTGGGCCTAATACCTACTTTAGGAGGTACACCGTAGACTAGCCTGGAAAACAATCCCCAGGCTGCCATTTTGCAAATTTCCCAGCTCAGCCTTCCCACCATCCTCCTGTTTTACTGTGTTCCAGCACATGTTTCTTTCTGTTCCCTGATCAGAAGCTCATTTCCACCCTAGTGCCTTTGTGCTTCCCGTTTCCTTTGCTGAGACTAATGCTCTGCTCCCGGAGGCTGAGCCTCTCTTGTCATTCTGGTCTCGGTTTGAAAGATATCTCCTTAGAGGGGTCTTCCTTGACATTCAGCTAAATGTCCTCTCCGTCTTGCCTCCAATAATTCTATAGCATCACTTAATTTTACATTCTTAATAACATACATAATGATCCATAATTACCTTTCTTCAGGGTCTACTTTCTCCTTCTAATACGTAAGAATCCTTGTCAATATTGTTCATGCAATATTTCCTGTGCATGAGAGTTTTGCTGGGTGCTATTTTAGGTTAGTTATTTTGAGTTAATGGAAAACATCAGATGTTTGCTGTGTGCCAATGCTCTTCAATCATTATGTCATATGATCTCACCTGTAAGTGGAGCCTAATTAACAAAACAAGCAAGCAAAATAGAACCAGAGACACTGAAACTAAGAAGAAACTGATGTAACTAGAGGAGAGATGGGAGGGGATAATGAGGGGGAAGGGGGAAGGGTTTTCAGGAACATGTATGAAGGACACATGGACAAAATCCAAGGGCGGGTAGGATCAAGCGTGGGAACTGGGGATGGCTGAGGTGGGGGGGAGAGGTGGGGGGTAAATGAAGACAATTGTACTTGAATAAAAACAAAATTTTTTCTAATAAAATTTATTTAAAAAGTTAAAAAATCATTATGTTATTTAATTCTCATATAATCTATATGGCTGGTACTGTGATGATCCCATTTGTCTAGTTAAGATGAGGAACTTTTCTTCTCATTCTGCTCCAGCCCCACTGGCCTCCTCGCCGCTTCCCTCAGATACACCGGACTCATTCTTACCTCAGGACCTTGGCACTTGCTGTTCTCTCTGCCAAGAACTTCTTCCCCCAGATAGCTCCAAAACTCATGCCTTCTCCTCCCTCAGCTCTTTACTCAAACATTACTTCCTCAGTGAGCCCTTCTCTGCCTCCATATATAAACCGTAATACTCCTCCTTGACCCCTCACTCCCTACCCCTCCTTCCTGCTCTATTTTTCTCCTTATAATTATCTCTCTCTTTCTACTAGAGCATTAGCTTCATGAGGACCAGGATTTTGATGTGTGTTGTTCACTGCCGTATCCATGAGATTGAACACATTGCTCTATGACAGGGCGCTAATAAATGGCAGAGTTGGGGTTTCAGCTGGTGTAACTGACCCCAAAGCCTGCGTGCTCAATCTCTGCATGGCTCTCATAGACTTAGTTAAAGGCTGGATCACTGGAGAGGTCAAACTCCAAACACCCATCTTATAACCCATAGCTTAAAATGATTTCTTTGCATCTTAGGTGTCAGCTGATCACATTCCTTCACTTAGACATGTTTCAGTTGCTTGGTGATAACTTTCCCATCTGGAATAAGGCCTTTCTTTGACTCACTGTTGCTAACAGAAAAAAATGTCTGAGGCCCTCCGGCAATGCTGGAAGGATGGCCCCAGGAAGTCAGTGGGCTTAGATTCCCAGGAGACGCCCGAGGGATCAGGGCTGCGCCCATGATCCTAACACTGACATGACCGCCTTTTTTACTATGGACAAGTACCAGAAGTATTGAGTCGTCTGAGCAGCCAAATTGAGGTCGAAATCTTTGTTGTCAGTCCCTGGTTGCAGTGAAGCCCTTTCTATAATTTTCTGAAATTATATAACTAGAGCATATAGAAAAATTTAAAATATTAACTTCTTTAATGCATTGCATTATTAGAATGTATTTTCTGCAGTTCTGAGTTTATTCTCAACTTCATGATAAGTTCAATGAAGAAAGGCGAACTGTGGAAGATGGTTACATCGTATTCATTAAATACGGCTTTTCTGGAACTGAAAATAGAGTAGAAGCAACATAACAACAACATGGCAAGATTTTCTGTTCTCGAAAGTGCTGTTTTTAAAAACCTTGACGATCGACTACCATCTAAATAAATCAACTTTAAGGATATATATGACAGTTATCTAACAAATCTTAGAGTATTACAGTAATTTTTTTTTCTTCTAGGATTTTTCCCATTTTCCAGGCATTAATAAGGTTGTTACTTTTTTAAATATTACTTTTCTAAATCAGAAAGTTGATTTAATAATACGTAACAACTACTTTAGTGAATTAAGGTAACAAGGTGAGGCTAGGCTATTTTAAAAATAGACTTTTGCTTCACATTTACATATTAGAAATCTTTAAATATAAAAACATTGCTTGTTGTTAAAACCATGAAGGCCCTATTTTTCTTGCTTGTTTATGTCCAGATTTTTCCTTTTTCAAAGACATTTGGGCAGTGATGGGCTGGAATATGTGTTCTATTCCCGGTTGTTTTCTCTCACAGTATCTGGTTAAATCTGGCAGAAGTGGACATTCAGTAACCACTCTTTTTTTTTTTAATCACTGCTGGGATTATACCCTAAGAACCCTAAAACAGCAATTCAAAAGAACCTATGAACCCCAATGTTCATAGCAGCACAATTTACAGTAGCCACTCTTTTTAACAAAACACAATAAAAATTAAAATTCATTAGGAAGTGAGCCCAGGAAATTAAGTCTTGACTTTCAGAAGTCATCATCAGTGAGAACTAAAAGGAATTTCCTTTTTTTCCCCCTTGAAGAGTCTTTTTTTTTTTTTTTATCAACCAGTATGAATACAGCATCCCTAAGGAGTATGTGATTCAGATATTAAAAGTAAATGACCTCCTAAATTGCTGACCTTCTGCTTTGCAGCTGCACACCCGAAAATAAGATTCTTTGCACTTGGCACTGACCTGCAAAGATTCTTTGCATTTGTGCTGTGACTGGCTGCCCATAAAGAGGTTGGGTGGGACACACTTACACCATACTCTGGGGTGTAAATATTGTGGATGAAGAAAGTGTTCTATGGAAAGTACCCTCACAAGGTGATCTGACTATAAACTCTTATCTGGGCAGGTCACGGTGGGTAGTCATGCCCCAGGCATACGACTTCTTTCCTAAAAGTGTTATCTCTGCCTTAAGCAAACCCTGTTCATGGTTTCTGTCCATCTAGGTTAACATATTTTGAAATGCCCCCTTTCAGACCCCTCCTTCTCAAGCCTGACCATCCTCAAGAGAGCAAATAATCTTAACTGTCCTGTCACCTGATCCCTGCCTTCCTTTCTCCCACCTTCATGCCATCTTTCTTACTTTCCCTCCTTAATCTCACGTGCATGGAATAAACTGCAGACTGTTCTTTTCTGCAGCATTTTAGATCATGCTCCCCAGCATTGGTTGTCAGTTTTAGCTCAAACTCTTAGAAAAATTCTCTACAGGTTTGGATGTTTCTTATGCTGACGATGTGATTGGGTGTTTAAATTCTAGTTTACTTCTTTCCTTGGGATATTGGGGAAGGGGGATCAGAAACTAAAACAAAGCAGCCGTCAGAGAGTGTTTACAAAAGTCATTACTTCATGCAGTTGCACCGAATCAAATCAGTTACTCTTTAGAAAATAAAGGTAATACTGTGTCATTTGTTGTCAACATTCACCGTTCACAACACTCTAAACTGAAGCCAAAATTTTTATCTTAAAGATTCTTTGGCTTACAGAATTTTCATAATTTTAACCCAACTCAAATGGCCTGTTGTTTCTATTATTCCTAATCTGGAATCCCCCTGTGCTTTACTCAAGGGACGTTCATGGGTAATTTTGGTTCTCTCTTGGGGATTGTTTTTAATTTAGAGACGTATAACGACATATGTTTTAAAAAGTCCCATATTGCTTATGTCTGAATCAGCAGTAGATACACATTCCTAGTTTAGTTCACAGTTTTGTTGGCTCATTTTCAGGTTTTCAAATTTCCCAGTAGGTAGGATTGTTAAAACCTTTTGTAAAAACCAACTCAGACTCATTGTGTTAAAGGTATCATTTGCAATCACAAACACTTCACTAGTGATAACTAGAGGCCAGCCTTTCATCTTAACAATTAACAACCGAAGATAAGGGCTAAGGGCATGTGTGGACCAGCAGTTTGCAAACACATTTCCCTGTGCTGACACATCCTGATCACCATCTTAAGATTGCTCCTGTGAACAATAGCCTGCGGGCAAGCAGTCTGATTTATTTTTCTTAAGGAATCAATTTCTACTTAAATCTGAGGAATTTTTATTTACATGACTAAGAAAAATCTATAGAATGTGTAATAGCACGTTCTCGTTAACCTTTCTGTGTTTTTCTTTCGCGCTGTTGATATTCTTTTTTTTTTTTTTTTTTGATGCTTGTGCTTTATTTCAAAACCAAGGCTGAATAAGACAAAATGAAGCTCTATCAAATTGTAGGGAAGGAACATGAGAACACCAAGGGTCAGAAAAGGAAGAATAAGCTCGATGGGTGGCATTGGCATAGACATGGGAAGAATCTAGAACTGGAAGTCTCTGGATAAAGACCAAAGTGTACAAAATGTGCTTGAGTGTAAATGAAACTTTTTTTCTGTCCAAGGTGGTGAGTGCATATGAGAGAGCACTCACCACCCCAAAACTATGAGGGGCTGGAGAGAGTCATGATCAAGTGCAAAAGCTCTTTTGGTAGTTTCTGGTTACCCTAGAACAGTGTGAACTCTTCAGTTAGGCCTTGCTGTGGTAGGCCAGGGGGATAAACCCCGTAATGAAGGTCTGGCCTAGGACATTAACTAATGCTTGGAAGTCACCCCCAGGAATGCCAACATTAGAGCAGAGCTCAGAACTTAAGAGAATGTATTGGGCAGTGGCTGCCATATAGTTGAGAAGGTGAGCAAGCACCAAAGAGGGTGTTTGTGACTTTAATGGGGCTGGAAGCAGATGTTTCTTCTTCATCTTATTCCAGTTAGTTTAGAGGGTTCACCAAAATGAAACTTTAGCCTAGGAGGTAATAAGATTTTTCAGCCTTAGGAAAGAAAGTCCTCACCCATTACTGGTATACCACTGATATTCTTAAATGAAATGAGAACCTAATAAATACTGGAAGTGTTTGATAATAAGTCTTATTTTTAAAGTTGAACAGTAGTGACATTTATATATTTTAGTTTCTCATTACAATATTTCTTGGTGGGAGAAACAATATTATATGATTTTTTTAAAAGCTCTCATCTTATCCTTCATCTTCACAGATGACTAGCATGGTATCCTGTACAGTCGATGGCCAATCAATATTGATTAATACATAAAAGAGCTCTAAAAAAAAGTATAGTTTAAAGTAATAACATTTCTAAAGGGACTTATCTAAGAAAGAGAAGATAAAAATATGATCAATAAAATGAAAACAAACTCACAGTTATTAACAACCGAACCTAAAACAAAAACAAAAACAAACTAAGCAAACAACTAGAACAGGAACAGAACCACAGAAATGAAGATCATATGGAGGGTTATCAACAGGGAAGTGGGTAGGGAGAGAGGGGGAAAAGGTATAGGGAATAAGTAGCATAAATGGTAGGTAGGAGACAGACAGGGGGAGGTTAAGAAAAGTATAGGAAATGTAGACGTTAAAGAACATATATATGATCCATGGACATGAACTAAAAGGGGGTATGAGGGTGGGAGGGGGTGTGCATGGCAGAGGGGAATAAAGCATGGGGAAATGAGACAACTGTACTAGCATACTCAATAAAATACATTAAAAATAAAGTAATAACATTTCTATAAATATATGGGAATTTTTAAGTATTGTTAGCCTATTTGATTCTCTTCTCTCATTTTCAAACATTAAACAAAATGTCACTTGTTTCAAACTTCTTCAAGGATTATTATCTAAAGAGACTTTAAAAGATTATGAACAATTTTTGGTAAAAACGAATGCTTTCTAATGAACTAATTTTCTATAAGCTTAATAGGTGAATCAAACTTTTGCATAATTTTCACTTAATCTAAAAATTCAATGTGGTACACAGAGAAGGCTTAAGAGAAATTATTGTTTAGTATTGCTGATTGAGCCCAAACCTAATCTTGAACTCTTTGGAAATAATTTATTGTAAGTATCTATTTGGCTATTTCTTGGATAAAAGCATAATAAATTTTCCTCAATTCCCACTTTCAATCTCAAATGTAACTGTTTACATTTTATGGGCTTTTCTAGTTTTCTCTGAGGTACTGGCTAATACAGATTATAATGTTTACCCACTTCAAGTATCCTTTCCATACTTACCCCAAGGGTATATTCATGCTTCTTCTCTTTATCTTAATATGTTCCTGACCCGAGCTTTTCTCTGACTCTCAGTCATTGAAATTAACTTGCATTTTTAATTATTCAATAAACCTGTTCACTTACACCTGTGAAGGACCAAAATGGCCCTCTGATTTTATGGTATTAAATGTGTGACTTTCTGAAAGGACTAACAGCCTGCAAGCCCCTAAAAGACTATTTTCCTGAATTGTTTTTCACCAAAAGTACTTCCATTATTCAAAATTAAAAATAAAAATTGAGCAATTTGAAACTGGGCATGTATTTGCCTAATGTCCTGATTTTCCTGGGTACTCCAGAGGTGTGGGAACCAAGAAGCTAAGTTTTAAAAAAAATATCTGAAAATAGATGGAGTAGACACCGTATTGGATGGTGGTTAAGAGCATGGAGTCTGAGTCCACTGGCCTGGATTCATGTTCTGGAACTACCATTTATTACCCATGTGACCTTAAAAAGGTATTTAAGTTTTCCATGTCTCAGATTATTCAGATGTAAAGTGAAAGCAAGGTTTTCAGTAATACCTGCTTCGTAAGGCTGTTGTAAGGATTAAACAAGGTAATACCTTTTAAGCTTAGCATGTAGTAAATCCCTCAATATGTGTCAGCCATCATATTGTATTTCCATGTATTTTATTCCAATGCATCCTCCTTCGTCTGCCTGGACCTGTGGGGAACTCATGCAAGACTCCATGTTCACTGAGATGTCACACCGTGCTTTTAAACTCCAACCACAGTTGCCTCCAAGTCCAAGCATGGTTCTGGTCCAATTTCATGACCCTCAGGCAGGTATAATATTTCTGTTTAGTTGCTCTAAAGAGAATAGAGTTGAGAACTCACCAGGTTATAAACATCCTGGAAGTAGGACAGGTTTCTTTTTTATGGAAGTAAGTGCACTATCTTCATATTCTTATCCGAAAGAGTAAACGTAGGTGCGTTTCTGCAGAGAGAAAAACATTTTTGCTAAGTGAAGTGAAAAATTCACTACTCTCTGTTTCTTCCCACAGTGTCCGTAAATATGCTGAGGCCGTTTATTTTACCAGATGGGATTTGAGACCCTGCTGAAATGAGAGATGCCCTCATTTTATATTTCCCTCAAATTCTACCACAAACCACACTTCTTGGGAGAGAAGAAAAAAGTCGCCATGTAAGCATGTTTACCTTCAACTGACTAGGAAGTTGAACCTTGTCCACAAATGATGACTCACCATTGTAGGCCTATAAAAGTAAAGGTGCTTGTCTGTGGGAAGACAGCAGGCTTCAGGCGCAGCCACTCAAGATGCACTCAGGTGTCCTGGCTGCCTTCCTCTTCTTGAGCTGGACACAGTGTTGGTCCCTGCCCATTCCCAACGATGAGGAGGATGAAGATTTGTCTGAGGAGGACTTCCAGTTTGCAGAGGTAGTGTCTCGTCAACCCCAATGATGTGGTATATGTCATAAATACCCTTCTCTTTTAAACACAGGTCATTTTGGTCTCTTTTCCAGCACTACCTCAAGTCATACTACCATCCCCTGAACCCTGCGGGCATCCTGAAGAAGACTGCAGCAAACTCCATGGCTGACAGGCTCCGAGAAATGCAGTCTTTTTTTGGCTTAGAGGTGACTGGCAAACTTGATGACAGCACCTTAGACATCATGAAAAAACCAAGATGTGGGGTTCCTGACGTGGGTGAATACAATGTTTTCCCTAGAACTCTCAAGTGGTCCAAAATGAATTTAACCTACAGGTAAATCATAGGCTATCTTTCGGTATATTTTGTTAGTTTTTTTATAGTATTAAATGCCTAATTTTCAGCATAAGCTACAGATGACAGAATATGTATGGTCCCATTTTTTTTTAAAGATAGGCCTTAAATATTTAACTGGAAGTTAAATAAGTCCAGGAATAACTTTAATACTGTTGATGAACATGTCTCATAGCATCAATTATCATTACGTTAGCTGGCGTTATTTTTTCATTGGAAGTGTCAAAGTATTTCTTTCAGATATGACTCAAAATAGAAATAAAAGTAGGTTTCACAAAATATTCAAAGGTAGTGCATAAGGCATATTTATTATAACAATGTTAAAAAGAGAGAGTTCTACTCTCTCCAGGAACTTTACAGAATTATTCATTTATTGAGGTTATAGCAGTACAATTCTAAACTTTTAGCATGCAATATAAGTTCTATTAAACATCTGAATCCTTTAAACTTAAAATGCCAATTAGTCAGATATTTGGAGAGTCTCTAAATGTCTGATTGAATTTTTCATTTTTCAATCTTTGTATGACATCATAATTAATAAGTTAAAACAACAGACCTCTATTAGAACTTTCAGAGAAGCTATTACATTCTGAGTTAAAAAGCTGTATTCCAAGAAAATATATTCTAAAATAACTTTCACCTTCTAAAAATGTAATTGAAATTTTTTCTATTGACTAGAATTGTGAATTATACCCCTGATATGACTCATTCTGAAGTCGAAAAGGCGTTCAGAAAAGCCTTCAAAGTCTGGTCCGATGTGACGCCACTGAATTTCACCAGGCTTCACGATGGCACTGCTGACATCATGATCTCTTTTGGAACTAAAGGTAATAATACAGAATCATGTTTGAAATCTTTGTATATTGTGCCCCTTAATTGGCTCTGTTTTAAATTTATTCTTTAAGTCATTCATTGCTTTTTACAGAATTCTACAAAAATTCACCAAGCTCCTGTGCTAGGCACCATGGGGTCTAATTAGATTCTGAACTCTTGCTTTTGTGCAGAGCATGGCGACTTCTACCCATTTGATGGACCCTCTGGTCTGCTGGCTCATGCTTTCCCTCCCGGGCCCAATTATGGAGGAGATGCCCATTTCGATGATGATGAAACTTGGACAAGTTGCTCCAAAGGTAATATTTCTTATAAAGATATAATTAATGATTATGAGATTAGATTAGACAGTGAACCCATTGGTAAGAAGTTAGAACGCATATGAATTATATGTAAAAGCACATAAATTATATTTGGTATTTGATTATATTTTCCAAGAGTATAAAAGTTTATCTCATACTTATTAGTTTCTAAAGTGCCATTTCTATAAATGATGTAAAAACATTAAAAATGATCAAAATCTGCTTAGTTTAGTGGCTTAAGAGATGCTTGCTCACTTTGAAATGGACCAAAATGTCTTCCTGCTGACCCATGCGTTGTTACCTTGGGAACCTTTGGGCTTGTAGGTGCAGTTTATTACAGACATTTATCTTAAAACTACTAGAGCTAGATATGTAGGTCAGAGATGAGTTGGATGTGAGTTTAAATAGTTTTTATTTATTTATTTTTCATTTCTACCCTGGTAGAAATATTAAGGCACAAGCCCAGTTGAATTTCTGTTTCCTGTTCTGTGAGATACTTGTTCCAGACTTGTCTATATCACTGATTTTATACCTAGCACTCTAACAGACCAAGACAATGTCTTACTCTAGACAGCATGAGACAGACAAGATGGAAGTTGTATTTATAAGAGAAAAATGAAACTGAGGATTGAATAACTTCAGTCAGTATTTGAATCTTCAAGGCTCTAAAGAATAGGAAATGTTAATTTTGGAAAAACAGTCAGGTTGTTCCAACTAGGACTTAGGGTAACTCTGAAGCTGTACCAACCCTGAGTTGTGACAGTTAGAGGTAGTCTTTATAGACAGCTCATTTTTATTATTAATTTAAATTAAAAGGATTATTTTTTCAAAGAGTAAAACTGGGCCTTGAATGATCAAAGTCTCAACTCCCCTGCCTCCAGTCTGTCTTTGGAAGAAAAGATGAGAGTTTACATATTCATTTTCTGATGATTTCATAGGTAACGATGGTTTTAGACAGAAAGAACAACATTTAGCATTTTTAAGATGCAGTCACAATAAATCTCAGTTTTAGGTTTCTGCATAAAATCTGGGTTTGAAAGATTTAATCGAAATTAATGAAAATATCCACAAATATAAATCAGGATTAACTTTTCAGCTAAAGGCCAAAATGGTGTTCATTGCTAGTCATCTCAGTGACCAATTACTTGTCAGACAGATTATGTGAACTTTGACTGCTCTCAGGGTCTGCTCGATTTACTGGCCTGATTATGCATTTCCATCATGCATAGGCTGTGGCAGCGAAGGGGATTTAAGGTCAAATTGAAACCACAGGCTCCAGTTTTCATGTGTTCTTTTTCTTTTAATCTTTTTCTGATTTAAAATACTAGTACAGTATTAGGAGGCTAAAAAACTGGTGGAAAGAATAAGTAGAGGAAATAATGTGAATACAGAATCATAGTCTTTTCAAGTAGAGGGAAGTTGGCCAATCCTCTTCAGAATTTCTGTTTCTGTGATCTCCGAGGTCTGGAGATATTCTGAAAAGGGTCATTTGGATGGAATTTGTTCCCGAGTAGATTCTCAGAGACCCTATTCACTGTGCTCTCCGTACCTGGTTTCCATCCTTTTGGACTCCGCCTCCTATTTGGATGGTGTTCCAGGCAGCCTACTGTAAACAGGATGGGAAGAAAGTAGGCTTACAGTTTTTCATGCAGAAAAACAATACAATAATTAATAAATAATAATACAAGAATAAACTCTGCTCTGTGTACTCACCACTGTAAAGCCCCTTTTGCCCACCCTGCATGAACCCTCACATGAGGTCACCACAATGCACTCTCCTCATCTGCCCTGAGAAAACAGAGAACAGTCAGGATTGCTAGTAAATTCTTGTTGATTATAATTACTTGAGAGCGATCTGTTGCTATTCTAATTATGCGCAACTATAGTGGGAGCACCAAGTTATTTATAAAGACTAAGCCAATTTTTGAATCTTACCTTAAGCAACTGAATGTTAATTTTAAAAAGTGAGTAAAATAGCAAAGGATGGGAAACGATGACATATAAAATGGACGAGGAAAACAGCATTCCTTTCATTAAGCAGTCATTGGAGGACCTTGTTTTCTCCTTGTCGCTGTGTTTTCATACAGGCTACAACCTGTTTCTCGTGGCGGCCCATGAGTTCGGCCACTCGTTAGGTCTGGACCACTCCAAGGACCCGGGGGCGCTCATGTTTCCCATCTACACCTACACCGGCAAGAGTCACTTCGTGCTTCCCGATGACGACGTACAAGGGATCCAGTCTCTCTATGGTAACTCTTAATTTATCAGCGTAAAAATGAATTAGATATATACATTTATTTACTAAATTATTAGTGAATTTACCATCATCACTTTTGCTGTTGTGGTATTGTTATTAAACCCTGAGAAAGCATGCCCATTTATTTTTTCCAAATCGACCTACCCACCCAAGTAGAAAGTATTCTATTCTCCAAAGTTTTTATAGAATATAACTCTTCATATTTGTACTTTCTATGTTGCAAGATACACTTGATACCCTCAAAACACCTGTGACATAAGAAAGGAAAATATTTTATGCCCCATTTAACCAGTGAAGACACTAAGGCCTGCAGAGTTTGAATCGCACATCTACAGCTGGGGGTGAGAGTGATATCTTCACCAGCTTTTATAACTTCTGGGCATTCTTTCAACCACTCTAGTTTGCCACAGTAAAAACCATTCAAGTGGTCTGTAGTAGTTTTTAATCAACATATACATTGACCACTGTATGACTCTCTTCCTTTTTTCCTTCCAAATTGTCAATAATATTTATAAAGTCATTAAACTTAAACCCAAACAAGCAAAATTACCTACCAGAAATAGAGTTGAAGCCTCGGTGCACAGTCATCAGTGTAAACACTTCCAGAGCACAGCTCAGAAAACTTGCTCATACCACCCAACCCATTACTTCCCCTCTGGATTTAAAACTACTATAGCAGCTAGAGTAGGTGTGGGCAAGTGCTTTGCAGTTCTTACTATTTCTACAATACTGTGACCAAGAGACTTGATGATAGAACCCATATGAACTAGGTGGAGAAAAGACACTTTAGAATGGTTATTGAGTACCACACCCCTTTTGCACTCACGTGAGCCGGCAAAGGTACAATCACGCGGCGAGTCATTTTCATGTTGCTGAAGGCCTGGCTCTGGCTTTTCACCAAGCTGCAGCTGCACTGTGGTAAACTGTGACGCAACCTTAGCTGGAGAAATAGGCAAGAGAAAGAGCTCAGAAAAGGGCTCCCACAGGGACGATTGGCCACCAGAAATGGCTTTAAGAAGAATGTGTTTCTCAAGAGCAGTCTCTCACTAGGTTGTGCAAAGCATGGGGAAATTTCCTCAAAGTCCCTTACCCTCATTTCTGTCATCATCCTCAAGAAATGTAAATTTGTACTTCAGATGAAACTCAAAGGGTCTTGAAGGAGGAAAGCAGAAGGGAAAGTCCCACCTTCAAGACCTTAGTGGCCCTGGAGGAAGGAAGTAGGACTACAGGGCGTTTGGACTATCACACAGGAGCAGCAGGATTTCCTGCCCCTACCCCCTCCTGGGGGGAACCCACTCTCCATTAGCAGGGCTGGGCTCATCGATAAGGTCGTCCTCGGTAACTTCTTTCATTTATTTTATGATCGCAGGTCCAGGAGATGAAGACCCCAACCCTAAACACCCCAAGACACCAGACAAATGTGATCCCTCTTTATCCCTTGATGCCATTACCAGTCTCCGAGGAGAAACAATAATCTTTAAGGACAGGTAGGTATTCTGGACGTTATTTTATAAAATCTGCTTGTAACAAACATTTGTGAAGCTGTGTCTGCAAGATTGCCAAAACATCCAGTCACACTTCCAATGGTGTAGTTAACAGTGACAGTAACAGAACTTTGAGCAGTTGTTTATATATTTCAGATGAAATAAATGACTAATGAATGAACATCTTACTTTTCAGTGAATAACCTTGGCATTGTGCAGATATATTTATATCTTTGGTATAGTCTTTTTTAGAAAGATAATCAAGTAAATATATAAATCCAACTTATTTAAGAACACATGTATAGAAATTAGATACCATATTAATAAACTGTTACTCATAACGTCCACATGACCTACTTTTGGTGTGAAAGGCTTTGCACTGGGTACACATGTGGGAATACGAGAGAGGGAGTGCTTTACAACCTGAACCGGTAGGTAATGGAAAATGAAATAGTAATTTTTAATATTGATATGTTTATAAATCAGCTTTTTCTTCCCTCACCTGTGACCCATTAGCATTTCCACCTCCTCTGTTATAGCTGTAGTGACACTGCACTCCACTGCAGGTATTTTCTCATTCGGGTTCCCCAGGACACGAGATCTTGGCTGACACAGTTTACGTAACTCATGTTTTCTTTGTAGCGCTCTATGCAGGGCCTGGTATATTTGCTCACCACTTGCAAGATATGAAAAATTGAGCAAAACACAGCCTCAGCCCACAAAAGACTTACAGCCTTTCACAAAGGTTCTGTGAGACTTTAAATTTTAATACTTAGGCTGGAGTTAGGATAGCAACAGCTTGGTTAACTGGCATTTAAGGGGAAATGGAAACCTTTCCTCCATCACAGGTGTTAGAGAATGGTCAGGTCTAATTTGCCTGCATTGATGTAGAGGCAGGTGGCTAGCAGGATGAAAATACTGCATTTACAAAGTGACGGAAAACTGTATTTTTATTTTTGTGTTAGATTCTTCTGGCGCCTGCATCCTCAGCAGGTTGACGCAGAGCTGTTTTTAACAAAATCGTTTTGGCCAGAACTTCCCAACCGTATTGATGCTGCATACGAGCATCCTTCTCATGACCTTATCTTCATCTTTAGAGGTAAGCCTTCCACCAACAAGGCCTCCCACGTGTTCAGGGTAGGCAGGGACGAACTTGGTGCTATCAGAGACTTAGTAAAATGATCACCCCTGAAAATATACCTCAATTAAGAACCAAGTATAACAAAATGGAAAACAGAAGGCACCTGAAACCTTTCTACCAAGTGTCCTCAGATTTTACAAATAACAAGTCTACATTATTATGATAAGTGTATAAGGCTATAATAAATATATGAGGGAGGTCCCCCAAACCAGAATTTATTTATGAAAATTTGTGTATTTATTCTTACATGCTTAAAAACTTTAGTCACCTTCAAAGTACTCTCTACTTAATGCAATACAACTATAGAGATGTTTTCCCACTGCTCAAAATAGTTTTTGAAGTCATTGATTTTGATACCTTTTAGTGCTTCTGTTGTTTTTTGTTTATCTCTTCCACATCAGCAAAATGTTTCCCTTTGAGGACTTTTTTTTAATCTGGGAAAAAAAAAAAAAAGTTGCTCAGATCGGGTGAATAGGGAGGATGGGGGTTGTGAAATGTTGGTCAAAAACTGCCGGACACTCACTGCGCCAGTGTGCACAGGTGCGCTCATAGATCATTCATCATGAAATGGGCAAATGAATTCACTGAAGCCAAACACAGCCTCTCGAAACAACGCCAGCTGGTACACTGATGTAGACGGGTTCCTAGAACACTCATCTAGCAAGAAAGCCTGTATTACAAGGGGCCTGCCCTCCAAAAGATAATTCTGGTTATTTTGAGTCCCCCTTGTACATGATAAATACTTACTTTTAGTTTCATAGCAATCATGTCAGTTTTTCTATTTCTTTTTAAAAATTATTTACAGCCCTGGCTGGGGTGGCTCAGTGGAGTGAGGGCCAGCCTGTGAACCAAAACATTGCTGGTTTGATTCCCAGTCGAGGCACATGCCTGGATTGAGGGCCAGGTCCCCAGCTGGGCTTGCAAGAGGCAACCGATTGATGTATCTCTCCCATACTAATGTTTTTCTCCCTCTTTTTCTCCCTCCTTTCTCCTCTCTCTAAAAAATAAATAAGTGAAGTCTTTAAAAATAAAATAAAAATTACTTATTGAACAAGCATTATAAAAATGTAAATTTTGAAAAATTGAAAAAATATTATCCATAATTTCCCCTCCTGAAAAGTCTATTTAGCATATTTGATTTTCTCACTTTCTTTTCTAGTCCTTCACTATATGTAACACTATTTTTAAATATTTGTATTCATATTATATATGTATTTTAATATTCTACTTGTTACTATCACATATCATGAAAAATTTTCCAAATTGTCACTCCAACTTCATGACCATAATTTATAATGGTTACATAGCATTCTACTGACATTGTTTCTGTTGTTTGATTCTTGTAATTAATGCTATAATTAAGTTATTTTTAGAGGCAGAAATAACAAATTTTTATCTCATATAAAATTTAAGTTTTCAGTCTATTTACCATTCCTACTATGCTTCTTATTCATGCAGAAATCTTAATGTATTTTTCATCCAGCTTTAAACTTAATATCCAGAGGTAATAAATTGCCAAATTAAATATTATATTTGGTTGGCCATATTCATAATTAGGAAATTAAGACCTTAAGTCATATTTTTGTTTGAAGATGCTCATATTTCTATGTTTCATAAACATGGTGACCACCAACATTAATTTATTTCTAACTGGTTGATTATTGACCACAAATACTAATTTATTTCTAAGTGTATGAGTCTTTCTTTATTAAAGTAAATGTCTATATGTGTGATTCTGAATAGATTCCCTTGGATAATAAAACCATGTTTTACTTATTCTAGGCAGAAAATTTTGGGCTCTGAATGGTTATGACATTATGGAAGGTTATCCCAAAAAAATATCTGAACTAGGATTTCCGAAAGAGGTTAAAAAGATAAGTGCAGCTGTTCACTTTGAGGATACGGGGAAGACTCTCTTCTTCTCGGGGAACCAGGTTTGGAGGTATGGCAGCCACCTTTCCTGACCCAGTACCTTGTGTCATAAAGGCGAAGTGAGCCTTGAACAGCTCTCACTACACTACATTAGTATCTCCTGCTTTGTTTAAAACGTTCAACCAGTCATATCAATTTCTGTATTGTGTCATCTCCTGCAGGCAGCCTCTCAGACAGAGATTTTAAAGTTTCAAGTCCTCTTGAAGATGTACATAGTTATGTAGTTCTCACCTCATCTGAGCCATCCTTTTCTTTCTTAGCTGTTTGTCATAGCTCAACTCTGCTAAAACCATCTCTTTTACACGTAATGGGAGATCAATAGAAAATTGTTCAATGCATTTACATATGTTGATTTCACCCTAAGAACACTTTCCTAATAACATACTTTTATAACAGACATGCAATTTGTAAAATGGAAATGAGCTTGTAACTGTCTTTACAAAGATGGCCTTTAGGCAAGTCAAAAAATACTCAGCAAACATCCACTAAATACTCAGTATTGTAATTCCTTATTTTAAGAAGCTACCAGATGTTTTAAATGAACTTAAAATGTTTAAACTTGTCAATTTTGAAAGATGACATTATATCTATTGTATCATTTTTACAGTAATTTCTAAAAAAATGCAACCTACTTAAGAGGGTTTTTTTTCTTATTAAATAGCTATGATGATACTAACCATACAATGGATAAAGACTACCCCAGACTAATAGAAGAGGAATTCCCAGGGATTGGTGACAATGTAGATGCTGTCTACGAGAAAAGTGGTAACTAATTCCATTTCACTGACTGTAATGGAGGGTGTCTGGAGCCCCTCAAAATCATTTCCCTTCTAAAAGGTTTTTATACAGGACTTAGATGTGATAGTAAATGCATGGCAGTTAAGAAATTAGTCATTCCTGTGTGACTACTTCCACAGGCAGCAAACAAAAATATTGTGCTTAGAATAAATGAGAATTTTATTCAATCATTGCTAATCCTACAAATAAAAGATATCAGATCTCAAACATTATCTTAAACCACACTTAAAGATGCCAGGATGCAAGGAGTATTGCCATAATTCAAACCAGGGGTAGGGTGGGGAGTAAGTTACACATGAAGGCCAACGGTTGTCATAACTATATAATGATTTTTACTTGAATTATGAAAAGGAGTGTTATCCCTACCTTACAGCAAACAACTAATATCAATACTGCAGACATCAAAGTGAGCGCTCACGACAAGACAACTAATGTGCGGTGGTGATTTAGGAGAGCTGGGAACCTTTAGACCGTTTTTGTCCCTTAAATGATAAGCAATATATTAAAGCATTAGTAGGGCTTATGAAGATAAATAAGATAAACATTGGCATGTTAAAAAAATGTGGCATCTAACAGAACAGACTTTTAATGGTGGCTGGAGTAAACCTTGTTGTTTTCAAACTAAAAAAATATTTTTGCTCTTTTTCTTATAGGTTATATCTATTTTTTCAACGGGCCTATACAGTTTGAATACAGCATCTGGACTAACCGTATTGTTCGTGTCATGCCAGCACATTCCCTGTTGGGGTGTTAAGCATCTTTTAAATATTGTTATTTAAATCCTGAAGAACATTTGGGATAATACTTCCAAGAGTATGGGAGGGAGGGGGCAGGGAGAGGGAAAGATATCAGGGGAAAGCTTCGTTCCGTGAACAAGCTTCAGTAAGTTATCTTTGAATATGAAATATCTATATGGCTGTATGTGGCTGGAACCACATTGAGTTTTCAGATAATGAAATTCAGTATCTCTAAGGATCACTTAATTCTTGTGTGTGATATAGAAGCAATTATTGGTTATATGTCCCACATCAAAATGGAACATATGGTCTGTCAAAGAGACTTAGCATAATTTTTAATATATTTATAAGAAAATTTTGCAAGGCATAAAAGTAAATCACATTTATGTAATTAATAAGTCATCTTTGTCAAAAACTATAAAATAGTATCAAAATAGAATTTGGGGACCATATGATAGCTACAGAAGAACAAAGATAAACCAAAGGGAAATGTCTGTCTGGAATAAATATATTGTAAACAACCGTACAAAAATAGTATGGGTTTTGCATTGAAAGTATTTGTAACATTTGAAAATATAACAGACACTAAGGACATGTCAAAGTCACTAAAGATGGGAGATAGAGACTAATAGTGAAGACAGTAGATGTGACCTTTGGATTCTGCTTAATTTTCACTTTTGGCAATGACTCAATAACTACTGTCAAAGAAGACAAATATTTCTTTGTATATTTATAGAAGATAGAGAAAATCTCTCTGTATTCAAATATTTCAGGTCTATCAAACATATCAAAGTATTAAAATTGTTATCAAAATTATTTAAGACCATAGCATCACTTTCTCATAAATTACCTGATTAAGACTAAAAGTATCATTTTTACCCCATTTTTATTTTAATTGTCTAGTTTACTTGGGATATGTAGACTGTACAGATATAGACTAAAATGTACTATTCATATATTGGAAGGATATATATTAAAATAGAGACACCCAAAAGAAAGAAAACAGTTTAGATAGATTGTAGTCCTCTTGAGGATGTGCAACAGTGCTGTTTTCTTTCGTTTTTTGGTCAAATCCCTCAGAACCTTTGACAGTGCCTGGCACCTGGCATTTATTGAACATACGAATGGCCATTGAGGGAAGGATCATTGTGCTGAGGGACCTCGTTTATAAAAACTCAGGCAAAGAAAATAAAGTGTGTTATATTTGCAAAATGTATTAGGAAATATTTATATTGTTTATAATAAAAAGATATTTTCAACAAATGGTGTTATGTGGTTTATTTTATCTTTTGGTGTATTTGAAGCTTCCCTCATAAAAAATGTCTATTTAAATTTTTCTTTTTTCTTGCCAATGTTTCTTGGTGAATGTAGCTCACTCACTGTTTTAGTTTGTTTTGTTTGTTTGTTTTTTGTAAGAAGACTAAATCCAGAATTTAGAATTAATTGTACCAGGCTATGTTAACTAAAATTCCAGCAGAGTTTGGTCAGCCTGGAACTGGTACTGGTACTGGTACTGGTACCGGTACTGGTACCGGTACTGGTACCGGTACTGGAACTGGTAAGCCCCTTTCGGGGCCAGCTTGCCTAGAGAGTATTACTGGGTAATGAAGTGGAAAGAGCAATAGATCTGGAGTTCTAATGTTCACTCTGCCATGAACTTTGCATGACTTTGGACAGGTCATTTTGTCTCTTTGGACTTTACTTGTCTGATGTTTAACATGAGAGGATTAGCAGCTCTGGTGAAGCTGGGGGAATATGGGGAGGCAGGAAGCTCTAATGAAGTAGGCAAACACCGTCTGTTTGGGAATATCAGGGTCCACTGAGCTTAAGACATTAGGTCCCTTCTGCTTTCCTAAACATTGCCCATCCCCACACATTTAGTAAGTGTCTGTTCAAATGCAGGCACATAAGATGTTGAGATGAACCAAAACAACTTGATTTCTACCCCTGAAGAGCTTCTATTCTACTTTGGAGATAAAGCAATGAAAACTCAGTGAATTAGGTGCTTTCTCAAGGAGGAGTGACCACTTCTTTGGAAAAAAATCTGCTGATTTCTTTCTCCCAGGGTAGCCCCCAAAATGAATCTATGTACTTTCACCTTCCTTGACACTTTAGTTTGATTCCTGATTTCTCAGGTTTGCTGTTGGAGTAAAACATAGTCCGTCCACCCATCCATCCAATAAATATTAATTGAGCACCTAACTAAAGTAGGTGCTGGGGCTACATTGAAGAGCAAAACCTCATTACTTTTGTGGAGCTCACAGTCTAGTTGGGGACACAGATATTAATCAAATAAGTATAAATTACAATTGAGATAAAGAAAAAAAGCATAGCGTCCTGAGAACATCCAATAAGATTTTCTCTACGGTGTATATAGGGGGAGGAACACCGCAGGGTGGTTCAAGAAACGCTTCACAATAGAAGTGATACTCAAGCTAACGTCAAAAATGAACAGAACTGGGCAGTGAAGGGAATCAGGGAGAGGGCTCCACGCTCATCCCTCCAGACTGGAGTGGATCTGTTGAATGAAGCTGAGTGGAGAGTTTCCGCTGTGTTTTATGATGATTTTGGCAGATCAGAGATGGGTAAACTGCACTGAGAAACCCTTTAGATCCAAGAATGTTCCTCCTAGACTTCTCAATGCCAAATATAAATTAATGTATCAGTAAACAAACAAAAAATTAGCATGGGTCATTCTAGGGATTGGCATGTGGATATCTACCTTTTAGTAATTGAGTCAGGTGAAAGAAACATTAACTTTTTTGAGCATTTGGCTGCTTTTGCAACATTATTCTGAGAGAAGGTCTGCACCTGTCCCTGTAAGAGCACGAGGGAGGGGCTTCCCCAGTGAACACAAGCTGTCTCGGCCTGAAGCCCAGCGACTGGAACTGGTGTGGCACAAGGCCACTGACTATCCCCAGTCCTAGTCTCAAGCAGACAACTGAGCTGACAGGGAAACCCCAGGTGGATGGTTTCCAATTCCTGTCTGCATGGGAAAGGCTGCTCAGGAACAGAATTTCTCCAAGTGTGTCCTGCAGACCAGCAGCAGCAGCACCATCTGGGAACTTGCCAGAAGTGCGCATTTTGTGCCACTGCAGACCTACTGCATGGGAAACACTAGCTTAGGATGCACATATTTGTGTTTTAACAAGCACTCAGGTCCCTCCATTCCCACAGTCCTTCAGAGAATGTCTAAATGTGTGCTCCTTGCAACACCTTTTCTGGGAGAGAGTCCATGAGTATCACTGGGGCTCAAAACTCTGTGGTAAGATTGTGGGGTCTTCTACACCCTCTTCCAGAAAATTTATAGTGCACAATAGTATATAAAGTTTACAAGTAGCTCTCTGGCAAAGCAGCTGTTTGTTTAACTTTGTTGAAAAAGGTTTTTCAAACACATCCAAACATGGGACCTCATTTACTTTATTCTTTATCATTTGATTGCATGGTCTCTCCCTTTCTCTCTCGCATGGATGGATGCATAGGTGAAGACAATAGAGTAGATAGATAGTTGGTAGGTAGGTAGTTAGCTAGGTAGCTAGATGATAGATAGGTAGATATAGGTGTATAGTCGGGATTATTTCTGTACTCCCGTCTCTGCTTCATTCTCAATTCCAAATTTTAATCTGGTTAGTGTTACATAAATCTGTGTTCTTCCACTATGGCCAGAGCATTGAATTCAAATGATCACAAATGTCTGTTTGGAACTTACCAAAAAGGGTGAGATAAGCTCCAAAGAGATCATTATGAGTTCAGCAGTTGCTTCCCATAGGATCTGATATAAAATATGTTACAGTTAAAATACTGTTAGGTCATTCATAAGTGACGTGGGGAAACCAAGTGAATGTTTTCTGAGAAGTAGTACTATGTCCACACATGTTGGAGGGCCTTTGGTGGAGCTAACATTTTGGGCAAATGCATTGCACTCAAGTTGAATTGCAGCTGGTAATTGCCTCTTTATCAAATACTGAGGGGGGGAGTTTGAAAACCCCCCGAAAGTGAACCAATAGTCCAAATGTGTTCGAAATTGGAGCCATTGACAAGATCCTATGCTGATATAACAAATTTAGCCCAAAAATTATCCTGGGAGGACTTTAATGTTAAATTAAAAACAGTGCCTTGGATCTCCACATCCTCATGTCAGAATAAAAATGCCAAAACATATATTAAAAGAACTCATAGAAAGATAACCTCCATAACTAGTTCCCAAATTTAAGTTCCAGTCACAGAAAATACCTTGATTTAAGGATTCGTCACAAGATGGTGAGATTCACAGTAGTTCCACTAGGTGGCACCAGCAATGCTCTTTAAATGCTGAAAGGTTCAGAGAATTAGAATAACTCACAAAACTAGTGCTTTCTCCTTCAATGTAGGGATGAGGAACTTGAACAAATCACTGCCGGTTTAATTTCTGACTTTACACCACTAACTTTCAAATAAGGTTTAACAGCTAAGAAATTCAAGAACAGGTGACTCCAGGTTTCTTATTCATGTGTGTCTTTGTCGCTATCCCCTCAACTATAATGCTTCCTTCCTGGAAGTGAGCGTTGGGATGGTGCATCATTCCAAGCCACTGTGACCCGTGGAAGGTCCCTTGGAACTAGGGCTGTGAGTCATTCACAGGCCTCTGGGTGACAAACTCCAGCATGAGCCACAAAAAATCCAGTGTACATAGAGGAATGGAATTGTCCTCAAAAGAGTAACCAAACTAGCCAGCATCAAGAGGGAAGAAAACCTCAAACTACCAGGACTATTATCTGGAAACAATGTCAAGTTCAGAGGAAAAGAATGCCTAATGTTTCCGAAATTTCTGTCTCCCACGGTTTAGTTTTTCCAGTATTTTTGGAGTTTCATACCTAGGGTGTGTGAAAAGCTGATTTAGAATTTCTTGGCTTTGTTCTACCTCACTGCTCATTAGACACTAAAATTGGGCCACAGCTATTAATGATTTCTGGAAAACCAGAGATGTGCTGGGTTTACACCAATAGCACAGCGATTTTTGTTAGAGTTTATTATTATGTCTTATTTGACTTACATGGTAAAAAAATATGCCCTAAAATTAGATGCTGTGAGAAGGAAAATTTTTCTTCCATATATTTAAAATTTATAACCCACTGTAGACATGATCATTCAATAGTGTCAGTACACATCAACTGAGCAGGGAACAGTTATAAGTCCTTGATAGCCAATGCATCTGCGAGACCCTCAGTTCTTGGTTGGAACGGAATTGGACTCACATTATTCAAAATCTACTTGTTATATCTTACCATTCTTTACAAGTAAAGATGGTGCTGTCTCCATTTTTATGACTTTATGCTGGATTACAGATAACATCCAAGCATCCTTAGCCATGTCCCCATCTGCTGTGCCCAAAAGACTTAAAATTAGTAACTAAAAATGTGTTTTCATGTATTTGTTTTTCTTAAAATATTTATATACGCCAGCAACTTTCCTTTTCTTGACAACCTTCCCTTTCCTTTAATAGCCTGGGCACAAAGATCTAGCATGGCACAGGCACCAGCAAAAAAGTTCCTGTGAGCCTTCCAAATTCTATCTGAAAGGAGTGTTGCTCTCTGCGGTTTCAGGCACAGCCTTTCCAGTATGTACACTCTAACAAGCTTGCGCCTCAGCCTAGTGAGTGCCCAGAGGCTGTGACTTTGCTTCCAGGGCACCTCAAGGAAAAGGGGTTCTGTGAGCTCTAAGTACCTCTGAGCACATGGTGTACAGTGTGTATGCTTATATTTATTTATTTTTTTTTTATTTATTTTTTTTTTTAGAGAGGGGAAGGGAGGGAGAAAGAGAGGGAGAGAAACATCAATGTATGGTTGCCTCTCACGTGGCCCCCACTAGGGGCCTGGCCTGCAACCCAGGCATGTGCCCTGACTGGGAACCGAACCTGCGACCCTTTGGTTCGCAGCCCGTGCTCAATCCACTGAGCTACACCAGCCAGGGCTGTATGCTTATATTTAAAATGTACGCTCCTGTTGGCTCTGCTTCTGGCAAACTGGCTTGGATCATTTTGAGCTGAGCAGAGGGGTGAGATACAGCACCAGCTATGCCTCTAGCCAAGTCCACTCTTCTGAATCCACTTATCAGGCTTTATCCCTTAGTAAACAGATACGCCTAAGTAGTTGCATTCCCAATTTCATAGGAAATGCCTAATATAATCTGATTCAACCTTCATTTTATAAATAAGAAGTTGAGGCTGAGAAAGAGGAAATGATGTAAGACCACATAATAATGTAGAAGACTGGACCATAAAAATCATCCCACTTTTCTTCTTTCCAGACCAAGATTCTACGTGTTTAGACATTAATTATTTACCAGGATCATGAAATACATACAGTTTTACTGTAAGGATTCCACTACTCTGATGGTGGAAGGGAAGCAGACTTGGAGTGTCTATATTAACTTCCTACTTCTCAGGCACCACAATGTTCTCGGCCTTTGCTGGCCATCCTTTCCCCACAGCTGAGGTTGCTCGACCTTGACCAACTTTAGGAGAGATGGAGGGAGCTCCAGTCAAGTGTCTGGGACTCAGTAAAAAATGCTCTTTGCCAGGACAACTTCAGCTTTGCATCCAGTTTTAACAAATAAGCTTCTCTGTTTTTCTCGAGATTGAGTTGTTGCCTTGCCACAGAACTATACCCCTCCTTTCTTCCCCATGCCAGAGTCCCTGCTCTGTAAGCCTCTGTGCTCAGAGAACACTGCTTTCTCTTTGGCCCACCTGAGGAGATCAAGCTCTTGTTCCTGTCTCAGCCCTGAGGCTGCGTCTACTATTTATCTTGAGACACTGGCCTCTTCCATCAGTGAAGACATAAATATTGAGACAAATGCAACTATGTTGATTTTGTTTGGTCCATCCCAATCATCTTACATTTCGCTCACTCTCACTCTCAGTCATCAAGTTGGCTTCTTCGGAAAGAAAGTAATAACCGTCAACTACGATGACCTGCATCGGTACGACACTTGAGCACCCACCTCATGGCCCCACTCCAAACACTGTCAGCACAAAAAGCCAGTCACAACCTCTGCTCCTCGCATCACTCTCACCTACATCTCTTAGAACTATATGTGTTCTTTGACCTCCTCAAGACCACCTTCACCCAGAGGCCAGGATTCTCCCCGACAACTACCAGAACTCTCTTCCCAGCAGATTCTTCTTCTTTTCCTGCCCTGGCTTTGTTCAGCATGGCAAGGGACCTCCACACATGTGTGTGAACACCCCAGCCTGTAGATCCATTCATACCCCCGTGTCCAATAACCCCTGGCCACCACCAGGAGTATGCATGCCATTGAGGAGTCCATCCTTGGTAGAACAGACTGGTGGAAGAGGCCCTTTCAGTCCTTGGCATTGGTGAATTCAGGGGATCCATAGTATAGAATAACCCCATCTGGTAGAAACATGATGAGTCACATATGCAATTTAAAATTTTTGTAATTAAAAAGTTCACATAAAAAGTAAACAGAAACAAGATGGAATTTAATAATACAGTCTATTTAACTCAATACAACCAACATATTTCAATTATAATTACATTTAAAAAATTATTAATGAGATATTTTACATCCTGTTTTTCATATGAAGTCTTGGGAATCCAGTGTGTGTTTTATACTTAGAGCATATCTCAGTCCTAACTAGCCACATTTCCAGTGCTCAGTAGCACCTGTAGCTAGTGGCTGCCAAAGGGACAGAGCGGGAAGAGAGCGGACACAGGGTCCAGACAGGTGCATCCACAGCTCCTTGGAGGACTGCAGTCTGAGCAGAGCAACATGGGCTCTTCGAAGGTTGGTGCTGTCACATCCCTTCATTTTTCTCAATCTATTAGTCTCCTTTCGTCTTCACTTTATTCTGAATCTAAGCAGACCTCTTAACAACACCCAGCTCCAGGGGTCCTTTGTCCTTTCAATACTCCAGCCCACCAAACATTTTTCATTTCCTTTCAAGATGCAGAATGTGGAGGGGCCGTTGGAGAATAGCGCACTCCCATCTGAATGTGTCATCTCCACAGGAGGATTAGTTTGACAACGGGATGCTACTCTGGGAGGCTGGAGAGGAGAAACTGGAACCAATATTATAATATGAACAAGTAATCCAACCATCTATTAAATATTGTGCCTTAAGACAGTACTTAACTTGATTCTAGGATCCTGGTGTGAAATCCTCAGAGAGACTCAGTTTCTCTGAGTCCATTATAAACCACATTTTTAAAATGTTGTTGATAATAATAGTAATGGATCTTTACCCTGTTCTATGTTCCAGAGCTGTTTAATTGCTTTACCTGTGTTAATTTGTTGGCGGTGGAAACAGCACCAATTTTTACTAGTGACTGGACCTCGGTTAAGCAACCTAGGTGCTTGAGTTCTGACTAAGAAAGAATTCAGAGTCAAGACTCAAGCTATCAGAGAAAGTTTATTTAGAAAGTCACGGAGGTAGAAGAAGTAAGATGTAGAAGGAACGGGCTCAGGAAAAGAGTTACAGTAAATGAAGGGTCCTTGGAGCTTAGGAGAGAGAAAGGTAAAGGTGACATGCTTGGGTGGGGCTGGGGCAGATGGGGAGAAGAGAGAAGGGCAATGGTGGAGGCAGCCCCAGAGAGAAAAAGAGATCCTGGGTCCTCTGTCCTAAGGGTTTTTAAGGGTGGAGATTTTAGGGGAGGTCCCAGAGGAGGATCTCAATAGAATATTCATCAACTTTCCAGGTGTGTCTTTTCAGGGTCATGGTTTCCACTGATTGGTTGGCACCAGGGCAGGAAGACATGAGTCAAGGCAGCTGGTCCTGATGCAGCCCTGCCATCACTTGTCTGGTTTGCTGCTTCTCTGGGCCTGGAGCTGAAACACAGCTGAGGCCTAGATGTGATCTCTAGGGTTAATACTTAAGGGAGTGGTTGTTCAATGGCCTGCATGGGAATCACATGAGGCAACTCTTTAGCCCCTTGTTTCTCCTTCAAGGGGGTCTACCACACGACTAGCAACATACCAGGGGAGGAAAGGTCAGAGGAGGGTCTGAACTGCATGACCAACCACATGAAAGGTCAGAGGTCTAAACCACATGACCAGTGAAATGCTAAGGGAGAAAAGGTTGCCCCGGGGGAGAGGTCCTTGTTTTCCCAGTTTTGCCCATCACTACACACCAGGGGTTTTCCCCCCCAGTGACCCCTGTACCTAGCCCACCCTCCTTGCTCTGCTTATGTCTTATAACTGCCTGCCACAAATTTACTTATTGTCACAGAAGTTCTATTTTTGTTTCTGCTTTATGAGTGAGCAACCAAGCACAGAGGTTGAGAGACTTGTCTTAAGTCACACAACTGGTATGTGGAAGAACTGGGATTGGAACCCAGGTATTTTATCTCTAGAGCTATGCTCTAAACCAAACTAATGCATGTGTTGCTGAGCACATTGTAAGTGGCCACGAAACGATAGCTGCTTCTCGAACAGTGCTGGTGGAGGTATGCAGTGCGAGTCTAACTAAACCAGAGACATAAAGCTCATCCACAAACCAGTAGCTGCGTTCCTTTCGTCAGATTTATTGCTGTAACCTTTAACCACTTCCTTTGTTCACACAATCTAATTCTCTTCAGTTTAGTCAAATGACTGTGTGTATATCCTCTGTGCTTCGTGAGAACATAAAATTCTGCTGTAATGATTCCAAGAAGGAGCTTTCTGGAAGTAGAAATAAAAACATCAATCATCCACTTCTTTACAGCTAATAAGTCCTACCTTTCTTTGTTTGGTTCTGGGCCAACAGAGGCTGATCCTACAGGAGTGTGACATCAAAAGGAATTTGTGCCCTTTGTGAAGACTATCTGATGATCTAGTTTGCTCTCCACACAAATAGTGGATATTAGCATGGGGATACAATGGTTTAACAAAAAGGATAGAACACCTAATAAAGGATTTATTATTTGTTCATGGAGCACATGTGAAAGGTTATTGGAAGAAACAGTTTTTCTTTACTAGATGTCTTATTTAAGCTAGTTTCAAAATTCCTGAGTATACACAGAGCCTAAGGGGAAAGGTGACATCTAAGTTGCAAGGAAGATTAGCCAATCATCAGGGTAAGGACAGATGGGGATAACAAGGCACAGTACTCTAGGGTATGGCCCATCTAAGACTAAAATCCTCCTTGATCCTCAGGATGTGCAAGGACAGCAACTGTTGATGTTCAACTTTTTTTTATAAACTTATTTCTTCCCATACTTACACAACTTAACCATGCCACATGACCCAGCCAACTGAAGCACAAGGTAGTCATTTTTACCAACCATGAGTCTGACTTTATTTCTGCATCACTAACTGAATCAATTCTGAGCATTCAGCGTGTAGCTGAAAACCAAATCCTCCGTTCCTAAACCCATTGTTTTAAAACCTCATGGTGTGGGTGTAGTCATTCCACAGACAGCTCACTGACACGGCCCCACCCTTACCTGACAGCACTGTAAGTGCGTCTCACGCTATCTGAAGGATACCTGACCTATCTCTTAGCCTGTCTCCAACCCCGACGGAAAATTAACGCTATCAACTCCCAATTCCATTTAAGGTGTTCCGTATGATGGTGTAATCGTTGATGATTCTTTACTTAGTGACTGTGAATTAAGACTTTGGACCCAGGGGCAAAAAACACACCTGGGGAGGCCTGGTTTTACATCAGCTGAATGCCTGTTACTGAACATGATATCATGTTCATCAAAATTGAGTCAATCCTGAGAAGACTCCTGGTACATGCCCTTGAGACTCATTGTCATAGCTGAATCTCTCAAAGAGACTGGCAAGCTACCATGAACAAGATTGTCTCCCCTATTTCGCAGAATAATATTTAGTCTGTATGTGTTATTGTTCATCACTTTTTCATTCACTAAACATAGTAATTCTGTGTATATAGCAGACTAATTCTGTTTACCAAGGTTGTTGATATATTTCTCAGGGAGGAACCAAAATTAGGCTTAGGTATAAAACTGAACCAAGCCATCCAAGCAGAAAGTTGAAGTAAAAAGTGCCAGGATATATTTAGTTAATCATGTGAGTTGATCTTCAGTTTACAGTCATAAATTATCAGGTTATTTGGTCTATGTGATTTTAAAAATAGGGAATAAATAATTTTCCATGGCGGACTAGGTAACTACTTACAGTTCCTGACCACTGGGAGCCCAACTGGCGGGCAGAGTAGTTGGGAAGTAACAGGTCCCTGAATTCATTGCACCTGCCTTCTCACTCTCAGCGAAAATGCGAAAGTTCCAGTGCTTCCTTAAGTAGCTGTTCTTTGGGGTTTCATAGTTCTATTGTATGTCTAGATAGTCACTGAATTAAGCGGGGTAAAGACAGCTGCTAATGCTATGTTTGTGGCACTGGGTACTCTCAGTCTTTCTTGCAATAAGGCACAGCGTCTTTGCTGTGTCCTCCCATGGGTGGTGGTTCCTATCGCCCTGGCCGAGGTGAGGAGCTGACTAGATGACATCGCTTTCAGGCCAGGGCTGGTTGTGTGACCTTGAACAAGTCTGGCACTCATTCTGCTCCAGAGATAGTCATGTTGATCACTAAACTTCCCAGGTCCATGGTCTTATTCTGACTAGCAAACACCCTTGTGTATGAAGTGCTGCCGACTGGCTTAGAGGAGGGTTTGCCCAGCAGGATCTGGGAAAGGGCAAGGAGAAAGGGAAGGGGAAATGGGAAGAAATGAAGAGTCTTGGAAAACAGAAAGACAGTTTGTAGAGATGTGTCCTGCTATAAACTGCTGTGCCCCAAAAGGCGCTTGAGAAACGTGCGTCTAAACAGTATAGAAGCGGACTGTGTTGTCTGTCCTGCATGCCTGTGTATGTGCTTGGCAGGGGAGATACTGTGACCCTCTAGTCGATTTCCCTGCGGCATGGACCATGGGAAGAGTACAAACACTCCTACAGTCTTCCACAGTCTCTAAGGGCTAAGCTCCATGCAAAAAGGAGTTTCGCTTCCACCACTGGGAATTATTGATTAAATGATCTCACTCTGAATGAATTAGCTAGTATTTCCCCGCATTTAAACCCAAGGACTTATCAAGTCATGCATACTAATCGATAGGAAAGAATGGAAACACACATTGTATTTAGAGCTCATTTATTACATAGAAAAGCATATTTTCATATCTTTCATATTTTTATACAGAGAAATACATTGTTCATTCCTTTAGTTTTCAGTTGTCTTTTAAAACCTATTTCTTTAAAGCCAGTTGACTTTTGAATTGGGATCCCCTAGGTGTTGTATCAATAAATTTAGTAGAGTTCTGTTATTACATGATGGCTAAGCCAGAACAAACTTGACAGAGAAAATATAGCCCTGGAACAAGCTGGGTCTTTTATTTCATACCACAGAGACTGTGCTTCCAGGTGTCTGGATATTGGGTTTGCCTGGTTACCAGGCTGAAGAGTCTTAAGCCCTCATGTCTTTGACTTTTTGGGGGAAGGGGCAGCATTTGAAAACGTTGACATGGTCTCCAACTTTGAAGGTCGTGGCATGCATGGCTTCTGTGAGGTTCCACTTAACTGGTGTTTTTATTAGGTCTGTGAATATTTTACTCTCTCCCATAAATATTCCCTAAGTTTATTTGATCAGCCTTTTTCCTTTTTCCTTGCGCCCATGCCTTTGGCTGCCTGATGCCCTTCAACAGTCTCAAATGGCTCCTCCCTGAGGAGATACAGCCCCTTAAACCTGTAGTTACAAAGTAGTCATGGAGATGAAAAGTACAGCACAGGGAGTGTAGTCAATAATATCGTGATAACTATGTGTGGTGTCAGTTGCGTACCGGAAATATCAGAACACTTTGTAAAGTATATGACTGTCTAACAACTATGCTGTACACCCAAAATAATACAAAATAACTTGAAATGCAAGCTGTAATTGAAAAAAATTTTAAAGAAAGGAAAAAGAATATTCTATAATAAAAGGAAAATATGATTTGAAAAAGCCTGTGTTTCTGGCCTGCTCACAATTCAAATTTTCAGTGTCTGTTGGACTTCTCCATTCAAACATCTTGTTGGCACATCAAAGTTCACAAAACAAGAGGGTGCATGATGGGCTCCACTGTGCTTCTCTGGTGTCAGTTCTCTTGTATCATGTATCATTTATTCACTGTCTTTCAGCCACACTGGTGCCTTCCTGTTCTTCAACTATATCAAACTCATTTCTGCCTCAGGGTCTTTGCAATTGCTATTCCTTCCTGGACCTACTTCCCCTGGTTATTCACACAGCAGAACCCTGCTTACTTTTACTCCCAGCCAGCTGCGTCTAGCTACCGTCTCCCACAGCAGGCTGTTCCAGTTCCTCCATAGTGTTCATCACTCTGCATGTATTCCTTGTATGTTTAGCATATGGATTTGTGAAGACGGCCTGACTCTATCTCTGTCACATTGTAGCCTTAGCACCTAGCATGGTCCAGGCACACATTACACATTCCATTCAACTAATTGTGCACTGGAAATCTGGGTTTTCATTCTAGCTCTGTTACTGAGCTATTGTCTGTCTATGGAAAATTCATATTGCCTCTTTGGGCAGAAGTTTTCTCAGTTTTATTCTTTTAAAATATTGTATTTGATTGATTATGCTATTACAGTTGTCCCACTTTTCCTCTTTTGCCTCCTTCCACCCAGCATCCCCTCTCTCCTAGCCACTCCCCACACCATTGTCCATGTCTGTGGGTCATGCATATGTGTTCTTTAGCTACTCTACTTCCTATACTGCACTTTACATCCCCATGAATATTCTATAACCACCTATTTGTGCTTCTTAGTCTTTTCACCTTTTTTGCCCATTCCTCAGACTCCTGTCCCATCTGGCAATCATGGAAATGTTCTCTGTATATATGATTCTGTTTTCTATTCTGCTTGTTTCTTTGTTTTTGTTTTTGTTTTTTTAAGATTCAGTCATTGATAGATATATATTTGTTGCCATTTTATTGTTCATTTTTTGATCTTCTACTTCTTAAAGAAAACTCTTTAACATTTCATATAATGCTGGTTTAGTGGTTATGTACTCCTTTAGCTTTTTCTTGTGTGGGAAGCTCTTTCTGGAGCACTGTTTTTCCAGCCTTCAAAGAGGTCCCCGTAGGTATGTGTTGAGGGTGGAGAAAGTAAGATGAGGCCTGAGTGGGAAGGCTTTGGGACCCTCCTATCCGATTCTCCCTCAACAGGAATAGTTTTTCCTTTATTTTGTTAGACAGTTTAGATTTCCACTTAAGATCTCATGCGAAGACATTAAAACTAAAAATATAAAGTTTTAAAATCACTGATTCTGATTATTGAAAAGCCCCTTCCATCTTGAATTGTGACCATCACCAAAGTAGAATTCATTCTTCCTGTCCTTCCCACAAGCGGTTTTGAATTTCCTGTTACTAATTTTGGTGTTGTCACGCAAATTCAAACTTCAGAGTTATTTTTGACAGTTCCTTCTTCCTCTCCGCCTCCATCCAACCAGTTGCCTAATTGTTCTAAATGCTTTTCTTGCCAAATTTTTATTTCCATTTCCCAAGGAGGGAAGAAATAAGGTCTCGCTAAGCCCTAGGTCAGGACCTGACGACCTCCTACCTAGACAACTACAGTGTCCTCCACAGTGTTGTACATTCTGTGCTGGTAATCATTTCCCCACACCATTACTAACTGATCTCTCTAAACAATATTCTAGCAATTGGTCTTTATTCAAAACCTTCCGTGGTTTTTCACTGCCTATGAGTGAATCTAAGCAACTCACCCTGGAGCCTGTCTTGGACACAACACTATTCACGTCTACCATGTCCATTGCCCTCCTGGTCCATACACAGGGGTCACCATACTCTGTCACATAGGATCCCAATTTTCTAGCCAAAGCATCTGGTCAGACATCTGTAGCCTAGGTAGTGGTCTCTAAGTCAATCTGGCAAGAGAACTTTGTCTCATAGGTGTTCTATACTGGAGTAGTCAGATATTTTCTACTGGGAAATTTAAATGCAAGATTGAAGGAAATCTGTAGACTTTAGGGTAGAAAAGAGTGAAGAAAAATATAGAGAAGAGTCATTGGACAGAAGCCATGAGGCAGGAAAAGTTGTGAGTGGGCAGAGAGGAGAGAAGAGGGACTTCTTTGACAGCAAGAGTAGAGGTGGAAGTAGAGATATGACTGATCCGTCTGGATGGATGCCTGTTGGACATCTTACCATCTCTATGAGGCGTCCTCTTGTCACCCTAGCCAAAAATCATCTGCCTTCTAAATCCAGTACTTACCCTCTCTGTGTTAGCTTTTATTCCACTTTATAGCTCCAGGGCTTTTTGAGTGTAAGCAATATAGAAGTTGACTCTGGCTAAAGATTCTGGATAGTTCACAGAGTCGAAAGAAAACTAAACTTCTGATGTCAGAAAAGAGAAAATCCAGCAGTTCTGATAACTCAGCAACAGGAACCTGAATCTCTTTGGGCAATGCCATTGAGATAATTCCACTCAACTGCTTTCATGTTATGTTACTCGACTCAAGAGTCAAACTCCAGGCAGTGAGAGTTGGGTTCCCCCAGCTTAAGGCCTTCAGCAACACATGGTAAGGACAGGTGGCTCTGGCTTGAACTGAACTGAGAGTTCTACAGCACAATGGTCCTGCGGGAGAGAAGGGGGAGTTCCTCAAAGTAATGGAGGGGTGCTTTTTACTTACAGAAAGAGGAGAGGATATTGTGCAGGCAAATAAAAAAATTCTCTACTTCATGATTATTTGCAAAGTTGCCTTTGTCTCCATTTTAAAGAAAGCAAGTAATACATTTGTCCCTGCCCTTTTCAATTTTCAATTACAGTTGACATTCAATATTATTTTATATCAGTTTCAGGTATACAGCATAGTGATTAGGTGTTTTACGTTTTCCCTTTGAAGACAGTTAACTCTTTAATTTTATTTGATCTTTTAATAATCACAATATTATTATTCATGTCTAACATTTCTTGAGCTATGTTTTGTGCTGAGTGTCCTATGTTCATTATGTCATCTGAATTTCTCAACAGATGTATATAGATCTATTATTAAGCTCACTTTACAGATGAGAAAGCCATGACTTGAAGAGGTTAAGGGTTTTCTTAAAAACACAGCCAGTGAGAGATAGAACTAAGGCTTGAACCTTGAATAACTCCAAAGTCCAGGCTCTTAAGCACTCTGATAAAATGACTCCACAGTATATGAAGTGATTGATGTGTATTTTTAATAAAAGTATTTTTTGTGCTTGTGCAATATATCTTTTAATAATTCCTGCAGTCCTGGTTATAGCAAATACATAAAAGATCTGGAAAAGACTTAAAAGCTACTGAGAGGCAGCAATGCAGTAGAGAAATGGCTGAGAAAAGAAAGTCTAAAAAATGATCACTCTCATGTGAAAAACCCCGAAGTAAATGGCTGGGTCAACCTCAATGTCCATAGACTAAGGGACATCCCCAAGTCTGAAAAACAAATAAGACATTCCATAAGGACTTTGTATAGACTGCAGAGTTCTATGTAAAGAAAAGACAGTTATTTCTACTCTAACACATAGAAGAGATTGAAATGTAAGTAAACACAACAAGTTTTAAATAAATTTACAGTTCATCCAAGGTTAAGGCACTCTGGGGCTGCTCCTACTCTTGCAGATTGAAGTTAGTGAAACCCTCCCCCACCTGCCCTTGAACTTGCCTCACTTTGGCAATCTTCACATTTCTAGAATGTGACTTCTACCCAGAGAAGTGAAACCACCAAGCTTTTCAAGCTGCTGCTTGACATGTCCATTGTAGGCACAAGTTGGCTTTAAGAAGATCTCAAGTGAGTCATCTGTGTTCCTAGAATGCAGACCTAGGGGTGGGCAAGAAGACAACATGGGCAAAACTGATCTGAAGCAAAAGGAATCTACATATTTGGGAGGAATCCAGGTGGCCATGTCCTGTGCACTGGCCTTCACAATGCACACTCACAGTCTTACCCTTTTCTGGGTCTCACTGAGGGAATCTGAGTTGAGGGCCTACCCATAGCAGGGTTAGCCATGTAGAAAAGATGCCAATATGAGGGAAGGGTTTGTTTCCATGGAAGTCAGTGGTTTCCTCCAAACTGTGTCTCATCCAACTCATGTGCTGACTAAACTTTTTTACAGTCTTCAGGCCCTTTTTTGAACAACAGGAAATGAAATCTTCATTCCTTTGTTTTCATTCCTCACAACACTTACCAGCAGCTTTTACATTTTTGCATATGCCTTACACAGGGTCCATATTGAAAATACAGATTCTAGCTCAGTCACACCTCTGGAAATTCTGATTCAAAAAATGCTGGTGGACCACACACTGAGACATACTAATTCCCATTCTCAGTTTGTTTGAGATATTGTTTCAGGCTGTTTACATGTTGTTTTCATAGATGGAGAGGAGCTGACAGCTAGTGGGGAATGGTTAGGGAGTGGAGGGATTGAGCAAAAAGGAAAAAGGACTCATGGACATGCACAACAGTGTGATTGCTGAGGGGTGGGGGGCATAAGGGGAGTACATGGTGATGAAAAAAATACAATAGAGATTAAACAAAATAAATGTTGCTTTCATGGCTTGAAATTCTCTCCTCTTTTATCTGGTCTTCCCCTGAATAATCATAATCTTTGAGATTAGGATATGTATCTTTTCCTTCTCCAATACCCTTGAAGTAATACTCACATATTTAAAATATACATGGGAATTGTTGATTGAATGAAAGTTGACAGAAACGATTCTTCCATGCCCATCCCGTGTGTGAATGTCAGGGCTTGGTTTGAATGGAAAAGAATTTTCTTCTAGGTTGAAAGAACAAATTAGATAAGAAATATATAAAGTTTTACAGTACAGGTTTATATAGATGACTCAAAACACACTGGAAAAAAACAGAATATGGAATTTAAAATCCTTGTTTCTTTCTTGGAGTTTTTTAATTGGTTAATTTCACTTAGAACATTAACTAAAGTCAAAGTATTGCTTCTTTCCACTCTGTGCTTAGGATATATCCATTGCTTTCTTTTTTTTTTTTTTTTTTAATATTTTATTTCTTTATTTTTAGAGAGGGGGGAAGGGAGGGAGAAAGAGAGAGAGAGAAACATTAGTGTATGGTTGCCTCTCACATGGCCCCCACTGGGGACCTGGCCCGCAACCCAGGCATGTGCCCTGACTGGGAATTGAACCGTGACCGTTTGGTTCACAGACCACACTCAATCCACTGAGCCACACCAGCCAGGGCTATATTGCTTTCTTTTATTAATAAATCATAGAAAAGCAATATTGCAAATTACTTTCAAATTAGTCAAGAGTTCAAACCTACACCAGAAGCCAAAGTCATCTCGTAGTCACAGGCATTTGTTCAGGAAGGAGAGGAAAGGGTCTGGTTACTTCCTCCTTATTGAGCAGTGTGTCACACTCCCTTGCTTAAAACCCGTCGATGGTTCCAGTTAGCTTTGAGGACATAATTCAAACTCCTCATTGTGGCTTACAAATGTCACCTGGCCTGGCCCGCATGTCCACACCTGCCACTCTAGTCTAGTCTCTGACTCTCTGGCCCTCCGTCACCTCACTGCCCTCCTTCCATTGCACTCGATGCTTCAATCATCCTTCTTTCAGTTCCTTGAAGATGTCGTTCTCTTTCCCTTTTCTGGCTTTAGTATATGCCTTCCTTCCTGTTCCAGGTAGTTCCTTTTTCAACGTTCAGATCTCGTTTTAAATTTCATTTCATCCGGAGAGCCTTTTCTGAACCCGGTTCTGGGTGAGGAGCATGATTCCCCTTTTTGCATTATAATTGCCTGTTTTCTATTCTGTGTTCTCCACTAAGACTGTAAGCTCAGTGTATGGCAGGGGAATGAAAGTGATAGACAGATAGATAGATAGATGATAGATAATGGATAGATACAGATATGTATATATCTGTATCTATATCACATATATATCTGTATATCTGTATATGTAGGCACATCTCTGTCAACACACACACACACATATATACATATAGATAGATATATAGATAGCTAGATACAGATAGCTCATATAACATATAATGATCATGAAAGAGATCAAGTGATTTGTCTCATTTCTCATAACCTGGTGCCCTGCACTTAGATTCTTTCAAGTACTGGGCACAGGAAAACCCTGGGTTACCCCACAGCATAAGTTCATGGAGAGGATGCCTGTCGGCATGGGGAGGGCAGGCAGAAGCTCTGCAGGCACATGGCCAGTACCACCCTTTGAACTGGGCAAGAAGGGCCCCCAACTGGGCCCTACATTTAGTGTCTTGCATATCAAAAACACAGAAATATAAAGCCCTTTTTCTACTTGATAAACTAAGGTGTTTTGAAAATTTGCTCCCCCACTAAATGAACAACACTATGGGAGAAGAATGCACAAGCTGAGCTGGCCCTGTAAGTCAGCCCAGGCAAGGCTGAGGCTGTGTCAGCGTCTATAGGTGAGTGGTGGGGGTTGGGTGAGAAGCTATCTATGCCAGATCCCATGAAATGGGTGTCCTTGCAGAGATCTTTTTTTTTTCTCCAATCTGTTGGTGTCATGTGATTTGTGGAGGCACTTAGAATTACCTGGAAATCTTGCATTAGAAGTAAGGCACTGGGGAGGGCCACCTATACACTATAGGGCACTTGACCTGATGAGTCCCAATCCTAGGTCTGGACAGGGCCAGTCATGCCAAGGAGTCTTGGCCAGAGCCCAGTTCCCATCTGCCTCAACAGACCCACACTACCATTCAACCTTGAAGGTTGCTGGGAAACGGAAGGGGTGGGAGTGGGAGAGAGTAGGGAGAAAGGTGGGAGTCCAGCTTCTTTAGCCTCCAGTCTGTGAAGGCCACATCAACAGCAGGTTGTTGGCTAGAAATAAGAGCTGACCCATGGACATGATTTAACTTATAATTTCTAAATATTTAGATATATATTAAGTGGGTCTCCACTTGGATCCTTTCCTTTCACTTCCCCACCAGTGTTTGGGGTAGTCCTATACACAGTCTTTCATCATAATCAGAGGTATCTGTGCTAATTGACTCCTTGGAGATGAATAGCACAACTTCTTACTTTAACTTTCTATTCAAGGAGTGGCTTGACTTCTAATGTGTGTTTGTATTGACTCCATTTCTGCTTCTACTAACTAACTGAACTGCTCACAGTCAAACTGCCTCTGAGAGAGGATTCAATTGGCTAGCCAGTCCAGTCAGCATGAAGCCCCTCTGTTGAGCAGATAGATCTTTAATGCTTATGTCTAGAGACCATCTGCTGGTCAATAAATAACTTGAATGAGGCATCCCTCCCCGAGCTAATTAACTGTGGCTATGTGGCAGGTCAACTATCCACAGAAGGATGGTGACTTTTGACTGAGAAAACCACTTGGCATTGGCTTTGAAGAAGGTATGAGCAGAACAGGCATCCAAAGCTCCCTGCCTGGTGCATGCTCTTTCCTTTACCCCTTACTGCTACCCAGGTTACTGAATGCTACTTTTGTATTACTTTTTTATAAAGTCACTTATGCAATTATTCTCATTCTCTCCTAAACAATTCTAGCTAAGAAAATGTGTAAGAAGCTAAATGAAATCATTCCGACTCTTCTGCAAAAGAAGAAGAGGAAATAAGAACTCTTTGAATTTTAATGCACTATTCAGAGCTTTTCAAATTATTTAAGAAGATGTGGTCAGCTATAAACTCACTGTAAATTTACTCTGGTTTTAGTAATGCCTCATATGTGTAGGAATGGTTTCACTTCCTCCTCAATGGTAGACAATAGTCACCATAAAATTAAGATAGCAGGAGTAAAAAGCCACATCTATGTATAGACAACAAATCATTTTTTAAAATTACACAAACATCTGGGGCAATTTTAGTGACTATTTTCATATCATTTATACATCTGATTATAGAGTTTATATGATTTACTTATTAAGCAATTTTGTCACTTAGGCCTCACCATCCCTCAAATGTTTTGTGGCTCCTACCATGGTGAGTGTTGTGCTACGCTTAAAAATAAGCCAATAAGTTGACCCCAGTCTTTCTTCATAACTGACAATGGCTCTTTACTGGCATTTCATCTTAATAGATGCAGTGGGTTTGTATAATGGGCTCCCCAGGACCATTTATAGTTGGGGTCCTGGGCTCCTTGGACCCAGTTCTACAAAATGGAAATAGGCTTCTCCACAGATGACCTGTCTCAAAGTGTTTGTCTCATCTTGGGAAAAGAGGAGGAAATAGTTGAGAAAAGGTAAAGCTTAAGTCTCTTCTATACTAGAGGATTCAAGTTCTCAGAATTAAGTAGAGTGCTGAGAGTGTTGAGCATGGGATTCTCAACTCTGGTTATTCACTGGAGCCAATAACCATAATTAAAATGTTCACATGTCAAAGTCAGGTGTGGGGATTGGCATGTGTAGACACTTTGTTTCTCATAGTAACTTTGACTTCCAGGCAGGATTGAAGCCAGTGGTTTGGATGAGATGTTCACAATTTGCTTTCCCCTGCCCTCCATCAGTGAACAAAATCTTCATTTCACTAAATGACAGACAGCACATATTGGTGTTGTTCCTGCTTTAGAAAGAGAAAAGTTGGATTTCAGGAGAAACCTCTTCAATCCTCCACAGGACTTAAAAGGAGAGTGTGCAGAATAATCCAGCAAGTAAGTCTGACTGATTTTGGATATTTCTTCACTCCAATCCTGCTTGTGATTCAATACAGCTTCTGTTTCGTAGGTGTTAAGTTTGGTCTAGGGGGCATCAATATCAGGTTCTCTTAGTACACTATTGGAAGTGAGACTGCAAACAAATTCTTGAGAAAGTCAAAACTTTTACACTCATACCCAGCAGTAAAAAAATTCCCCAAACACCACTTTTAATACATGTGACAAAAAGATAAATCTTAAAAGCATATTAAGTGAAAGAAGGTAGACATGAAAGGTTACATATTGCGTGACTCATTTCTATAATAGTCTAGAAAAGACAAAAGCACAGAGAGAGAAATAAGGTCGATGGTTGTCAGGTACTAAGATTGGGACAGAGAGATTGATGCAAAAGGTCAAGATTGTGACTAGGAGGGTCTTCGGGATTTTCTTAAAATTTGTATGCTGTAGGCCATCCACTAAAGGGCAGCATCTCAAAAGGACAAGAGTCAAGCCAGTGTAATTTTTTTATTCCATATTCTTTCAATTTAGTTTTTAAAATATTTTATTGTTTATGTATTATAGTTGTCAAGCCAATGTAATTTTTAAAATGATGGACAGCCAAGGCAGAGCCACAGTCAAAGATGCTGGGGAGATCAAGCCACAATCCCTGCATTTTAAATGCTGAACTTGAAGGTGCTAAGTTCCAGGGAGGTTGACCACATGACTTGGGAGATGAGCCAGAGGCTGGACACAAATAGCTGCAGATGAGAGCATTTCCAGAAATACACACTGTGTGTACAGGTAAGAGGACTTGGTCCAGGAGACAATGGAGGTGTGTAAACTGCCACAGCATTCTCTGCATGGGATTCACATCAAGAGGATATTGAGCATCTCCATGGCCTTCAGAAGCATCTTATCGAAAATATTTGCTGAGCTTGGAGGACAGCTGCAGCACCCTGGGGGACAGGAAGAGAGGCTGCCCTCACTGTGGGTCTACTTCTCAGCCTTCAGCTGAATGAAACTTCAGAGACTGAACTGCTTTTCCTGGGGATCTTCTCCCTTCCCCTGCTGTTCTGCACTCCCACATTTGTGGGTGTTCTCCTAAATTTTGTAATAAACTTGATGCTAAGAGAAAAAAAGAAAAAAAGGAAGAAAGAAAGAAAATTACAACCAGTACCACAGAAATACAAAGGATCATAAGAAATTACTACAAACAAATATATGCCAAGAAATTTGAAAGCCTGGGTAAAATGGACAAATTTCTAGAAACATATAATCCTCTAAAACTGAGTCAAGAAGCAGCAGAAAGCCTGAATAGTTGGATAACAGCTAGAGAAATTGAAGCAGTAATCAAAAAACTCCTGGCACACAAAAGCCATGGATTGGACAGCTTCACAGGAGAATTTTACCAAACATTTAGGGAAGAGCTAAGCCCAATTCTTCTCAAACTCTTCCAAAAACTCCAAGAAGAAAAGAGACTCCCAAACTGTTTTTATGAGGCCAGTATTATCCTAATTCCAAAACCAGATAAAGACATAACAAAGAAAGAAAACTACATGCCAATATGGCTGATGAACATAGATGCTAAAATCCTTAAGAAAATATTGGCAAACTGGATTCAGCAATACGTTAATAAGATCATACACCATGATTATCCCAGGGATGCAAGGATAGTACAATATATGCAAATCAATAAATGTAATAAATCACATGAACAATATGAAAGACAAATACCACATGATCATGTCAAGAGATTTGGAAAAAGAATTTGATAAAATACAGCACCCTTTTATGATAAGAGCACTCAGCAAAGTGGGAGTAGAGGGAGCATACCTCAATACAATAAAGACCATATATGAGAAACCTACAGCTAACATCATACTCAATGGGCAAAAACTAAAGGTTTTCTCCCTAAGATTAGGCACAAGACAAGGTTGTCCATTTTCACCACTTCTATTCAACATAGTATTAGAAGTTCTAGCCACAGTGATCAGACAAGAAAAGAAATAAAAGGTATCCAAACCAGAAAAGAGGAAGTAAAACTGTCATCGTTTGCAGATAACATGATAGTGTACATAGAAAACCCAGGGACTTCCGGCCAAGATGGAGGCATAGGTGGACACACTGTGCCTCCTCGCACAACCAAAATTAAGGACAACAAAGATTTAGAAACAAGAAAACAACCATAACTGATAGAAAATTGAACTGTACGGAAGTGCAACAATCATTCATACAGACCAGTAAGAGGGGCAGAGTTGCAGCAGGAAAAAGTGGAGGTTGGTGGACCCGGGAGCTCAGGCAGCAGCGGCTGGCAGATCCCAGGCTTACAGGCAGCAGCTAAGAGACCCCAGGTGCACAGGCGGTGGCTAGCAGACCCTAGGCACAGGGTGGCAATGGTGCAGACCCAGTGAGGCTGAGCAAGGCCCACATTCACGTGCAGACCCAGTGAGAAGGGGAAGTGGTGCAAGGGACTGGAATTCGAGAGAGAGTGGAGCAAGTGCCTTGTTTCCTCTCGGACCCAGCTCCCACATACAGTGTCACTACCCAGCGACTGGGCTACCCCACACTGGGGAACAGCTAAGGCTCCACCCTTCACTACATAACAGCCGTGACCAGACCGAAAAAGGACACCAAAAATGGCTCAAACGGGAGAACAAATCAAAGCCCCAGAGCCAATTCATCTAAGCAACCAAGAGATAGCCAACCTATCAGATGCACAGTGCAAAGCCCTGGTGATCAGGATGCTCACAGAATTCGTTGATTTTGCTCACAAATTAGATGAAAAAATGCAGGTCACAATACGTGAAATGAAGGAAAATGCATGGGGAACCAATAGAGATGGGAGAAAAACTGGGACTCAAATCAATGGAGTGGACCAGAAGGAAGAAACAAACAACCAAACAGAAAACAAGGAAGATACAAGAATTCAAAGAAATGAGGAGAGGCTTAGGAACCTCCGCGACATCTTTAAACATCCCAACATCCGAATTATAGGCGTACCAGAAGGGGAAGAAGAAGAGCAACAAGGAAAACTTATTTGAACAAATAATAAAGGAGAACTTCCCCAATCTGGCAAAGGAAATAGACTACCAGGAAGTCCAGGAAACTCAGAGAGTCCCAAAGAAGTTGGACCCAAGGAGGAACACACCAAGGCACATCAGAATTACATTAGCCAAGATTCAAATGAAGGAGAGAATTCTAGAAGCAGCAAGGGATAAGGGGGCAGTCACCTACAAAGGAGTTCCCATCAGACTGTCAGCTGATTTCTCAAAAGAGACCTTCCAGGCAAGAAGGGGCTGCAAAGAAATATTTGAAGTCTTGAAAGGCAAGGACCTACATCCAAAATTGCTCTGTCCAGCAAAGCTTTCAATTAGAATGGAAGGAAAGATAAAGTGCTTCTCAGATAAGGTCAAGTTAAAGGAGTTCATCATCACCAAGCCATTATTATATGAAATGTTAAAGGGACTTAACTAAGAAAAAGAAGATAAAAAATATGACAGTAAAAAGACAGCAAACTCATTGATACTAACGACCACACCTAAAACAAAAGCAAACAACTAGAACAGAAACAGAAACACAGAAATGGAGATCACATGGAGGGTTAGCAACAGGGGAGTGGGAGGAGGAGAGAGGGGGAAAAGGTACAGAGAATAAGTAGCATAGATGGTGGGTAGAAAATAGACAGGGGGAGGGCAAGAATAGTGTGGGAAATGTAGAAGCTAAAGAACTTATGACACATGGACATGAACTAAAGGGGGGGAATGTGGGTGGGAGGGGTGTGCAGGGTGGAGGGGAATAAAGCAGGGGAAATGGGACAACTGTAATAGCATAATCAATAAAATATATTTAAAAAGATAAAATAAAAGAAGAGGGAAGAACCAAAAAAAATGATAAAGAGCTGTCCATCAAAAAAAAAAAGAAAGAAAGAAAGAAAGAAAAAGAATCATCTGCCTACTGCACTCTCTACCATCTCAAAACCCTACTGGACTTTTTTTTTTTTTTTTTTTTTGGCAAGTATCAAACCGCCCAGCAATTAATTTTTCTCTTACCACTTTATGTGAGTTGACTTTGTCCTGATGAGATTATAAGACACTTGGAAATAAGATTCTTGCTTGTTCTTTCCCCTGAACCTCTGCAGCACCAACTTTGGGACACCTCATGCAAGCTCTCAACAGTTTGGACGGGCAATATTATTTCATCCTGATGATTTTCTTTATCATGGTGAATAAAGGATGGTGTATGACTTAAAAAAGAAAAGCGAAAACCCTATAGACTCCACCATAAATTTACTTGACCTAATAAATGAATTTGGCAAAATGGTGAGATACAAAGTCAACATTCAGAAATCGAAAGCATTTTTGTACACTAACAATGAAATATCAGAACAGATTGGGAAAAAAATCCCATGTACTATAGCAACAAGAAAAAATAAAATACTTAGGAATAAACTTAACCAAGGAGATAAGAGACCTATACTCAGAAAACTACAGAACACTGTAGAAAGAAATTAAGGAAGACACAAACAAATGGAGGCATATATTGTTTTCATGGATTGGAAGAATTAGCATCACTAAAATGTCCATACTACCCAAAGCAATCTATAGATTCAACATAATCCTTATCAAAATACCAATGACATATTTCACAGATCTAGAACAAATATTTCAAAAATTCATATGGAACAAAATAATGACTCCAAATAGCCTCACCACTTTTGAGAAAGAAGAACAAAGTAGGAGGGATCACAATACCTGATATCAAACTATATTACAAGGCCACACTAATCAAAACAGTCTGGTACTGGCATTAAAAACAGGCACATGGACCAATGGAATAGAACAGAGAGCCCAGAAATAAACTCAAGTCTCTACAGTCAATTAATATTCGACAAAGGGGGCAGCAACATAAAATGGAGTACAAATAACCTCTTCGACAAATGGTGTTGGGAGAACTGGACAGCTATGTGTAAAAAACTGAAACTCGATCACCAACTTACACCATACACAAAAATAAATTCAAGGTGGATAAAAGATTTAAATATAAGCCATGACACCGTTAAAATCCTGGAGGAGAACATAGGCAGGAAAATCTCAGATATTTCACGCAGCAACATTTTTACTGATATGTCCCCCAGAGCAAGGGACATAAAGGAAAGAATAAACAAATGGGATCTCATCAAAATAAAAAGCTTCTGCACGGCTAAAGAAAACATCAACAAAATGAAAAGGGAACCAAACTCATGGAAAAATATATTTGCTAATGACACCTTGGACAAAGGTTTGATCTTCAAAATATATGAAGAACTCACATGACTCCACACCAGGAAGACAAACAATCCAATTAAAAAAGTAGGCAAAAGTCTTGAACAGACACGTCTCCAGGAGGACATACAGAGAGCTCAGAGACATGTGAAAGGATGCTCAGCATCACTAGCCACCAGAGAGATGCAAATTAAAACCACAATGAGATACTACTTCACACCGCTCAGAATGGCTATCATTAACAAATCAACAAACAAGTGCTGGTGAAGTTGTGGAGAAAAGGGAACCCTAGTGCGCTGTTGGTGGGATTGCAGACTGGTGTAGCCACTGTGGAAAACAGTATAGAATTTCTTCAGAAAACTAAAGATGGAACTGCTTTTTGATCCAGTGATCCTGCTGCTGGGATTATATCCTAAGAATCCTGAAACACCAATTCAAAAGAACCTATGCACCCCTATGTTTGTAGCAGTATTATTTACAATAACCAAGTGCTGGAAGCAACCTAGGTGCCCATCAGTAAATGAGTGGATTAAAAAACTATGGTACATTTACACAATGGAATTCTAGGCAGCAGAAAGAAGGAAGGAACTCCTACACTTTGCCACAGCATGGATGGAACTAGAGAGTATTATGCTAAGTGAAATAAGCCAGGTGATAAAAGACAAATTTCATATGATCTCACCTATAAGTGGAACCTAATCAACAAAACAAACAAACAAGCAAAACAGAACCAGAGACAAACTGGAAATAAAGAACAAACTGACAGTGATAGTAGGGGATGAATAAGGGGAATAATTAGGGAAAGAAGGGGGAAGGGCAAATCAGGAACATGAATAGAGGACTCATGTGCATGGACGATGGGGTGGGGATTGACTTTGGGGGGGTATGGGAGAGCAACAAGGAAAAGGGTGGGACAATTGTAACTAAACAACAATATTAAAAAAGAAAGAATATAGGAAGGAAGGAAGGAAGGAAGGAAGGAAGGAAGGAAGGAAGGAAGGAAGGAAGGAAGGAGAAAGGAAAATTACTTGGTAAAGTGTAAGTAGCTCCTAAAGAGTGTTTTTTTAAAGATTTTATTTATTTATTTTTAGAGAGAGGAGAAGGGAGGGAGAAAGAGAGAGAGAGAGAAATCAATTACTTGCCTCTTTTACGTGGTACCTGCCCTAAGTGGGGACCGAACCTGCAACCCAGGCGTGTGCCTTGACTGGGAATCTAACTCACAACCTTTTGCTCTGTGGGACAATGCCCAACCAACTGAGCCACACTGGTCAATTTAAAGAGTATGGCTTTGAGATCAGCCTAGGAGTCCTTCTCTTCCCTCTTCCCTTTAGGAATGCCTAACAGAAGGCTTACTCTTTGGCTCCTTAGTCACTCAATTCTGAAAGGTCTTACGCAACTCAAATTTTGCATAAATAAAACTTCAGAATGCATTTCTGCTGCTATATAACAAGACCCAAAGACTGATACTCACTTTTACATTATAAAAGCTGGCAGATGATTTAGGGCTATTGAACCATAAACCTTTATGAAAGGACTGATTTGCTTCTCCATTTTTTCCCTTTTGGGAAGGTGAATTTTTTGTTTGTTTTGTAGCATATTATTACAGTTTTAACTTGAGATAAAGTCAAAATTAGCAGGAGAAAGTTTTCTTTATCTTGTAAATTCTTCATCTGAAGAGGACCTAAAGCTAGAAGGATTTGACGCTTTATTTCCAGTAGAGTGGGAGAACTGACCAGATGGGGTAAGAAGGAGGGCAAGAGGAGAACAATACCCAAGAGATGGAAGGGATCTGACGCTTTCTCTTCTGAAGTAGATTCCATTCAGACAGAAAGCTGACTGGATAAAAACATGAAAGGGCTATTTTGCACCAATGGTTCTCAAAATCAACTTGCTTTAGAAGAAACCAGGGGATTTGTTAAAACGCAGATTACTGGGCCCCGGAGTTTTTGAAGCCTTAGGTGTAGGGTCACTGGAGTATTAACATTATAAGAAATTTTCAGGTGATGGTGGTGTTGCTGGTCTGGGGACCACACTTTCAGAACTCCTGTTTTTCATCTCAGTATTCCAGGTCTATGCATAAATGACTGACTAATACTGCTTTCTTTGGAGTAATGGACTGAATTTCTATTAGCTCCCAAATATTATTGTCTGTAACTAAGGGGTTACACAATACAGTAGGATCATTATAATTCTCTTGAAATATTTCAACTTGTACTAAAAAACAAACAGAACAGAACAAATCTCTTGGCATCTAAATTGAGCTATCTGAGCCTGAGCTCCCCTTTATCACTGGACTTTGGATCACTTTCCAGATATTTTTAGATGTCAGCAACAACAAAAATGTAAAACAACAAACATAACCATGCAGAAACTTTATTTCTTTAATCTGACCTTTTCTCCCTTTTTTCTTTTTAATTAAAATTGGCCTCATCCAGCACCCTGACTCACCCACCTCCCTCTCCCTTATACCTTCACTCCCTTAATCATTAAAGCCTCAGAACAATGAGGGCTCAACACTGGTCAGCATCAAAACAATCTTGGGAACAAAGCCGGGGGTTCTTGACCACAGAGGCAGAATGTCAGTCAGACTAGGGATAACATCTAGGCCTAAACTGTGCTTCAGCTCCAGACCCAGGAAAGCTGAAGGACCCCATGGACCACACCTTTGCAAAACTAGATGGAACGACCCAGGGCTCACCTCAGGACCAGAGGGGGATCAACGACCCCCTCCCCTAGCTCCAACCAATCAATAGAGCCATGACCCTGATCACAACCCTAAATCCCTTAGTCACCATTATAAGCGATTTTCCCCATGTAATCCATTACCTAGAAGCCATCAGGGAGCCAGGTTTTGCACAGTAGCTCACCTATGCTTCCGGGTTTGGCACCATTTCCTTCCAAATAAACACTACTTTCTTGGCTGAAAACTCCTATTCACATTTGATTGGGTTTGATGCGTGCAGGCAAACAAACCCCTTTAGTTGGGTAACACAAAAAAGACTGAAGTCCCATGAGCTGACTCATCTAGAATCAAACTAACAGAGACAACTAAAGCTTGAAAGCAAAATGGCCTTCTTGTTGAGAATAACCTGGTCTTGCTGCATACTTCCTGCTTCTGCATTTCCATTTTTAACATAGAATTTGTCACCTTTTAAAATTATATTATGTGCCTCTGAAGTTGAATTTTTATAAGGAGCACACTGTGTAACCCAGGTAAACATTCATCTCCACAGTCATAATAATGCCTTTCCTAACATCTGTGTGCTTCACAGACATTAACTCATGTACTTCTCACCACAGTCCAGTGAACAGAATACTGCATTATACAGAGGAGAAAACAGGCCCTGAGAAGTTGAGGGATGTACTCAAGGTCACACAGCTAGTAAGTTGCAGAGTCAGGATTTGAACCTAAGTACTTGAAATCCAGTCTGAGTTCTTAACTATTAAGATATACTGTCCCTCATAGTTCACTTCCCTGGGCTCAGCTATGTTTTCTCTGGCTGTAAGCCTTTGTTTGGTTTTCATTTCAGAGCTTGATGCAGACACCAACTAGCAGTGCCCACATCGTTATGGATGAAATAAAACATACACATGGACTACCGAGTCCAGTGGAGGAAAAAGGATGACAGTGTGACTTTTCTCTCAAGGGGAGCAAAAGCCACAGCCTCCACCATGACAGGCCTTTATTCTAATATCCCCTCACATTACAAGATGGTCCTCACTCACTCTGCCCCAGTTACAATAAAAGGAACCAATGCCCCTAACCACATCACAGAAGAAGGATATTAGCAAATGAAAAGGCAAAAGTGGTTGAGCCAGTTACACTGGTCCCTGCAAGGTTTAGCATGGATTTTAAGAAGTTACAACAAACACTTGCAGGGTGAGGGAGTTTTCAGCAAAAAGCCCCTTAGTTATATTGCAAATCTGATTACCCACGAGAGAATCTATCGATGGGCGTGGGTCCTGTGCATCTCCGAGTGTGAGCTGGGCCCATGCCACACAGAAGAATCTGACACAAAAGCTGTCTTCTTTCATGTGTGTTCCACTGCTTAGTGTCAGAGTTGAGATTGTACTGACCTAGTCAGAATTTTCCAATCCTTTGTAATGGTCCTTCACAAAGCATGTACCTAGAAGAGATTAGAACACTCATTCTATCACACAGTTAGTTGGTTACATGGCCCTCTTCCTTTGGGAACTCTTTAAGGGAAGATGCTTCATCTTATTCCACACCCAGTTAGTTACATGAGACTTGGCACACAGCAAATGCTGAATAACTGCAAATTGCAAAACATTTCACATCCTCTCTTTTCTTCTCTACTGCTTTATTTTTTTCATGGTACTTAGACCTCTAACGTACTATATTTTTTAAACAAAAATATTTTTTTATTGCTTGGCTGCAAGATATGCTTATATTAACTTTAATAAGGTATGGCCAGTTTTCCACTGCTATCAGCCATGTATGAGATTCCAACCTATTCCAAATTCCTGCCAAGCTTTCAAACTGTCATTTTAATCTTAGCCATGTGGTAGCCTGGTATACTGGTATTTAACTCTAGTGTTAATGCATATTTCCTGATAAGATCTTTCTCCTGTGCTTACTGACCTTTTGAATAGTCTCTATTTTATATTGACCCAGCTAATTCATTCCTGATTTCATAAAAATGAAATGAATGATATGATCATCCATGTATATGAATAAGAATGTTCATAATTTATTCCCAATGTACAAAAACTAGAAACAATGAAATATCCAGGAGAATGAATTTAAAAATTGTGGTATATGTATATGTGATACCCTACAACATACAGAATAAATTTCACCTACATGCCACAACATGGTGAATCTCACAGACAAAATTTTGAATGAAAGAAGTTAGACACAAGATAGTACATGCTAAGATTCTATTTAAAGTTCAAACACTAGCCAAACTAATGCATATTGATAATAATCAAAATAGTAGTTAACTTTGAAGGGTTACTACCTCTGGAGGGAGGGAGAACAAGGAAGTCCGGGAAGCTGGAAATAATGTATCTCGATCTCGGTAGCAGTTACATAGTATATACATTACATACATAAAATTTTAACCTGTATGCTTAAGATCTGTATATTTAACTATATATGATATACCTCAATTAAAAATAAACTATTTTTTAATGTTTTTTACAAAACAATTAATATATTTTATTGATTATGCTATTACAGTTGTCCCATTTCTCCCCCATCATTCCCCTCCACCCTGTACACTCCCTCCAACCCACATTCCCTCCTTTAGTTCATGTCCATGTGTCATAAGTTCTTTAGCTTCTACATTTCCCACACTATTCTTGCCCTCCCCTTGTCTATTTTCTACCCACCATCTATGCTACTTATTCTCTGTACCTTTTCCCCCTCTCTCCTCCTCCCACTCCCCTGTTGCTAACCCTCCATGTGATCTCCATTTCTGTGTTTCTGTTTCTGTTCTAGTTGTTTGCTTTTGTTTTAGGTGTGGTCGTTAGTATCAATGAGTTTGCTGTCTTTTTACTGTCATATTTTTTATCTTCTTTTTCTTAGTTAAGTCCCTTTAACATTTCATATAATAATGGCTTGGTGATGATGAACTCCTTTAACTTGACCTTATCTGAGAAGCACTTTATCTTTCCTTCCATTCTAATTGAAAGCTTTGCTGGACAGAGCAATTTTGGATGTAGGTCCTTGCCTTTCAAGACTTCAAATATTTCTTTGCAGCCCCTTCTTGCCTGGAAGGTCTCTTTTGAGAAATCAGCTGACAGTCTGATGGGAACTCCTTTGTAGGTGACTGCCCCCTTATCCCTTGCTGCTTCTAGAATTCTCTCCTTCATTTGAATCTTGGCTAATGTAATTCTGATGTGCCTTGGTGTGTTCCTCCTTGGGTCCAACTTCTTTGGGACTCTCTGAGTTTCCTGGACTTCCTGGTAGTCTATTTCCTTTGCCAGATTGGGGAAGTTCTCCTTTATTATTTGTTCAAATAAGTTTTCCTTGTTGCTCTTCTTCTTCCCCTTCTGGTACGCCTATAATTCGGATGTTGGGATGTTTAAAGATGTCCCGGAGGTTCCTAAGCCTCTCCTCATTTCTTTGAATTCTTGTATCTTCCTTGTTTTCTGTTTGGTTGTTTGTTTCTTCCTTCTGGTCCACTCCATTGATTTGAGTCCCAGTTTTCCTCCCGTCTCTATTGGTTCCCCATGCATTTTCCTTCATTTCATGTATTGTGACCTGCATTTTTTCATCTAATTTGTGAGCAAAATCAACGAATTCTGTGAGCATCCTGATCACCAGGGCTTTGCACTGTGCATCTGATAGGTTGGCTATCTCTTGGTTGCTTAGATGAATTGGCTCTGGGGCTTTGATTTGTTCTCCCGTCTGAGCCATTTTTGGTGTTTTTTATTTGTTTGTTTGTTTTTGTTTTGGTCTGGTCACGGCTGTTACGTAGTGAGGGATGGAGCCTTAGGTGTTCCCCAGTGTGGGGCAGCCCAGTTGCTGAGTTGTGATGCTGTATGTGGGGACGGGGTCCAAGAGGGAACAATGGCGCTTGTTCCACTCTTGGATTCCAGTCCTTTCCACCGCTTCCCCTTCACCTGGATTGTTTGCGCATGAATGTGGAACCACATGGTCAGCCAGCCACCTTGCACAGCCTCACTGGGTCTGCACCATTGCCACCCTGTTCCTGGGGTCTGCTGGCCACTGCCTGTGCACCTGGGGTCTCTTAGCTGCTGCCTGTAAGCCTGGGATCTGCTACCCACTGCTGCCTGAGCTCCCGGGTCTGCCAACCTCCACTTTTTCCTGCTGCAACTCCGCCCCTCTTACTGGTCTGGAAGAATGGTTGTTGGGCTTCCATGCAGTTCAGTTTTTCTATCAGTTCCAGTTGCTTTCTTGTTTCTAAATTTTTGTTGGCCTTAATTTTGGTTGTGCAAGAAGCACAGTGTGTCCACCTATGACTCCATCTTGGCCAGAAGTCAAAAATAAACTATTTAAGAAGAATTTTTAAATGTGTAGTATTCATCTCCTCCAACTCACCCCACAAGGGTAAGGATTTTTATCTGTTTTGTTTACTGTTATATATTCAGTGTCTAGAATGTACCTGTTACATAATAGGCATTCAATGTTGAATGAGTGTTGTATTAATGAATGTATTTCTGCTTAGTTTTCATTTTGAAATAATACTCTCTGATAGCCAAAAACAAAATTATGATGTTTTATGTACTTTTTTGGAAACATTTTACTGGTTAATTAAAGCATATTTAGAAAGAATTAGGTTATAGAAAGAGCCACTTAAAGATGTTGTGAGAAGGAAAACCACACCAACATTATCCTGAAAGGCAGCTGCACACCTATGTAGCAGTTCCCAGGGCTTCGGGGAACACCACAGCTTATTTCCAGTGAACATGTCTAGACAGCTGTGAGGAGCTGAATCATATATACAGTTACAGGAAGTGGAACAAACTTTGGCCTGCAATCCAAGAGACATTTTAACATGGGTTTAGAAATTAATCTTTCAAAAAGAATGAAAGTTAAGAGAAAGAGCCAAGCATAGAAGGAAATTTGATATATGACAAAAGTATCATTTTAATTCTATTTGGGGCTTGACAGTTAATTTGAAAAATAGCTCTGGGATAGTTAATTGGCTATGAGAAGAAAATCATTAACTTCTTTGTCACACTATTTATAAAATTAAATTCTGGATTGAGTAAAGATCCAAATCTAAAAAATTATTAAAGATGTTTGAAGAAAATTTAGGAGAATATACCTGTAACTTTAAGAGTATGAAGCCCTGGCTGGTGTAGCTCAGTGGATTGAGCGCGGGCCTGCGAACTGAAGGGTCGCGGTTCGATTCCCAGTCAGGGCACATGCATGGGTTGCCAGGCCAGTTCCCGTCAGGGGACATACAGGAGGCAACCGCACATTGATGTTTCTCTCCCTCTCTCCTTCCCTTCCCCTCTAAAGATAAATAAATAAAATCTAAAAAAAAAAAAAAAAAAAAGAGTATGAAGACAAGCTTTAGCAACATAGGAAGCCTAAAAGCCAAAAGAGAAATGATGAACAGATATGATCACATAAAAATATTTTTAATATTTAGAATGGTAAAAGACACCATAAATAAAGTAAAATAACTACTGGGAGAAAATATTTGCAGTGAATATAATGAAGGGTCAATTTCCTTTATAAATATAAAAGAGCTTTTACAGACTGATATGATAGAAAGTAACTCAATAGAAAAATTGACATAAAAACTAAAAATACAAGCAGGGGATTTTTAAAAAGCATGTAAGTAAAGATGTTGAATCTCTCTAGTAGTCAGAAACATACAAATCAAAATAATAATAAAATGCGTTTTTGTTGATAAGATTGGGAAAAATGAATTCACTTTTTTATTTCTTTGGCTCTTTAGAATTTTTTTGTGGACACTCCTATTTAATGTCTTTCAAACAGTAAACCAAAAATATTTCCATTGAAAATTGGAGGGCTGATTGAGATGTGCAAATAAATAGTGTAGGTTAGAAACCTGACAAATAAGGGCAGCTGTTTAAAAATACAGAATAAACAGGTGACTTCTGCCCAAGATGGAGGCATAGGTAGATACACTTTGCCTCCTTGCACAGTCAACAGAAGGGCAACAACAAATTTAAAAACCAAAAATAATCAGAACTTCCAGTAAAACAAACTGTATGGAAGTCCAACAATCAAGGAATTAAAGAAGAAATATTCATCCAGACCAGTAGGAGGGACAGAGACAGGCAGCTGGGTTGGAGAGGACTTGTGGCAAGGTTGCACCTGCAGGTCTAGGTGAGGGGGCAGCCAGCAGGCTGGGAGGTCCCACCTTGGCATGTGGATAAATCAGGAGGAACAACTGAGGAGTGAGACAGATAAAGAAACCTAAGGTTCCAGCAAGGGGAAATAAAGCCTCAAAATCTCTGACTGAAAAAACCTGTGGGAGTTGAGGTGGCAGGAGAAACTCCCAGCCTCGTGGTAGAGTTTGTTGGAGAGACCCACAGGGTCCTAGAACATACACAAAACCACCCACCCAGGAATCAGCACCAGAAGGGCCCAGTTTGCTTGTGGGTAGCAGGGGAAGTGACTGAAAGCCAGCTGAGAGCTGAACAAGCAGCATTGTTCCCTCTATGCACCTCCGCAACATACAGTGCCATAGTGCAGCCACATGGGTTGCCCCACCCTGAGGAATGCCTAAGGCTTTGCCCCATACTACCTAACAGGTACACCAAGACAAAAAAATATGGCCCAAAGGAAAGAACAGATCAAAGTGCCAGAAAAAATACAACTAAGCAATGAAGAGATAGCCAACCTATCAGATGCTGAGTTCAAAACACTGGTAATCAGGCCCTGTGTCTACAAGTCAGGCCTTGGCTCAGTAGACTGAGTGCCAGCCTGTGAACCAAAGAGTTGCTGGTGGGATTCCCAGTCAGGGCACATGCCTGGGTTGTGGGCCAGGTCCCCTGTTGGGAGCATGTGAGAGACAACCACACACTGATGTTTCTCTCCTTCTCTTTCTCCCTCCCTTTCTCTAAAAATAAATAAATAAATAAAATATTTTTAAAAAACACTGGTAATCAGGATGCTCACAGAAATGGTTGAGTATGGTCACAAAATACAGGAGACGGTTAAGGCTATGAAAAGTGAAATAAAGAAAAATGTACAGGGAACCAAGAGTGAAGGAAGGAAACCAGGACTCAAATCAGCAGTTTGGACCAGAAGGAAGAAATAAACATTCAACCAGAACAGAATGAAGAAACAAGAATTCAAAAAATGAGGAGAGGCTTAGGAACCTTTGGGACACCTTTATTCATTCCAACATCTGAATCATAAGGGTGCCAGAGGGAGAAGAAGAAGAGCAAGAAATTGAAAACTTATTTTAAAACATAATGAAGGAGAACTTCCCTAACCAGGAAAAGAAAATAGACTTCCAGGAAGTCCAGGACGCTCAGAGAGTCCCAAAGAACTTGGACCCAAGGAAACACACACCCAGGCACATCATAATTACATTACCCAAGATTAAAGATAAGGAGAAAATCTTAAAAGCAGCAAGAAAAAAAGAGACAGTTACCTACAGGGAGTTCCCATCAGACCATCAGCTGATTTCTCAAAAGAGACCTTGCAGGCAAGCAGGGGCTGGAAAGAAGTATTCAAAGTCATGAAAGTCAAGGACCTACATCCAAGATTACTCTATTCAGCAAGTTATCACGTAGAATGGCAGGGCAGATAAAGTGCTTCCCAGATAAGGTCAAGTTAAAGGAGTTCATCATCATCACCAAGCCCTTATTATATGAACTGTCAAAGGGACTTATCTAAGAAAAAGAAGATCAAGCATATGAACAGTAAAATGACAACAAACTCACAACTATCAACAACAGAACCTAAAAAAAAAATGAACTAAGCAAACAACTGGAACAGGAACAGATTCACAGAAATGGAGATCACATGGAGGGTTAGCAGTGGGGAGGGGGAGGTGGGGGAATGGGGGAAAAGGTCCAGGGAATAAGAAGCATAAATGGTAGGTACAAATTAGACAGGGGGAGGTTAAGAATAGTATGAGAAATGGAGAAGCCAAACAACTCATATATATGACCCATGGACATGAACTAAGGTGGGGGAATGATGGTGGGAAGGAGGGTACAGGGAAGATGGGAATAAAGGGGATAAAAGAATGGGACAACTGTAATAGCATAATCAATAAAATATATTTTAAACATACAGTATAAATGCATGCCTCACCTTCACTCTCACTCCTGCCTCTTCCAGGTATCTTTGGCTGATGATTTTCAATGCTCTCCCTACAAAATAGACCCATCAACTCATATACCTTCTTGCCTGTGAGGGAGAGTAGAGTTTTGTCACCTCAAAACATGCCTCTTTTGGGATATTGATTATTGTAAATTGATTATTTTTGAATATTTTTAATCCTCACCTGAGGATATGTTTATTGATTTAAGAGAGAGAAACATCAATGTGAGAGAGAAACATTGATTGGTTGCCTCTCCCACATGCCCCACTCAAAATTGCAACCTAGGTATGTGCCCTGAATGGGATTCCAACCTGCAACCTTTTGGTGTATGCGGTGATGCTGAAATCAACAGGGCTGTGAGCTGATTATTTTTAGGAAACAGTAGACTCAAGAAGAGCATTTTACTGCCCCCCCCCCTTACCTGACTAAAACAATTCATATTAAAAAAATACTCTGCGCCAGCAAGGGACATCACCTTAGCATAATATGAACTAAGTGTGGCAGACAGGGAGGAACCTAAAAAGTCTGTTAGATTCCTCCCTGTATCCCATTGTTGCCGGGTGGCCTGGCGAGAATTTATTTACCAAAACAAGAAACCAGTTTTCTTGTTTTCATGTACCTTTCCTTTGAAGTCCAAACCACTCCCCTCAAGCTCTGCCACCTCTCCTTAGCACAAGATGGCTTATAAATCTGAATTGCCAGATTTGCCCTAGCATCTCATATTCCTATGGAACCTCAATTGATTGTGTACATATACAATCAATTTGGTTATTGTCTTCTGTTAATCTGTCTCATGTCAATTTGACTAGTAGACCAGCTAGAAAAACAAGGAGGGGAAAGAGGGAAAATTTTCTTCTCCCTGGCACCTCTCAATGTTTTCTGGGAATAAAATCTAGAGAATACTCTCCTTTATCTCCTGTAAAAAAAGAGTAGAGAAAACTTATTACTTAGGAAAAGAAAAAAAGCATGTCCTTTCAATGTCCTATCAGAGCATTGTTTAATTGGTCAACCCGAGGATTAATCAATAGTAGAATATATTTTTATTTGGCTTGTTACTTATTATTGATTAAAAGTGTAGACTTAGAGAACTACATGATAATTTACCATTTTTTTTTTTTGCCTATTTGTGATATCAATGATTTCTGTCCAGTAGAAAAGATAACCCCAACGGTTATGGTTTTATTGTCTTGCAAGATATTAACCAATTTTGTTCCTAACCTAAACTTATTCTAACATTTTTTTTTCAAATGTCTATACACACTTAGTTTCTCAAATATTCTTTGGACTCACTTTACTATTCTTCTGATTCTCTCATTAATTAATTGAATACATTCTTATATGAATCATATATTTAACTTTTTGAAAACTTTATTTTGGTACTCTCCTTTCTTATTTTTAACCAATTTTCAAAGCCTAGTTCAATGCTTATTTTTTCCCCAAAGAAAGCTTGCTTAACTGCCTCAAAAGATCTCTATCTGCTGTCAGCTAGTGTAGTGGTTATTTTTCTACTTGGAGCCCTAGCATTTCCTGAAGCCTTGGTAAGCTGAGAAAGGGGGAAAAATGAAAAATAGGAAGATAGTGGTAATAATGATTAAGTAAGGTCTTCTTTTCTGTTTTATGTATTATTTTTCTTGTAAACTAATTTGGAAACCCCTGTCTTCGGGGGGCCCCTGTCCTGGGTGCCAGGTGGGGAGTGCTCTGCCTGCAGAGCCCCATCCCTCCGTCACGGATGAGAATAAAACTACCAAGACATGATCTGCTTGGGGAGGAAAGGTGGTAAAACTCTCAGAGGAGGATGACCCAGAGCCCCTTCCTCACTAGGCTTTTATTGGGCTCAAATACATGGGAATACAGGTATGTCAGGCGACAAGGATCAAACAATGGTTAACATTTCAAAGCAATCTGAGGGCTTAATCTGAGCCAGTGTTTGTCAGGAAAGGGGGTTGCCAAACTTTGGGAGACACACACATTTCCTCCTGGGACACTTATCACCTAAGTGAGAGCACGCTTAGGAAAGCAGGTTTCATAGGACTTTACGAATTCTTTCTTATGCCCAATTATCCGGGGAACCGTCCTGGCCAGTACAGGGCTGCACTGCTTGCCCTCATAGTTTCAGACTTTAAGCCAATTAGGCTCAGGAACAGAAGACATCTCCCAGACACAAATGGGGACTTGGGCTATGTCAGAATAGCCGGGGGGTGAGGGTCCATCACCCCCTCTTTGCTGTAGCCCCCCGAGTCCTTCCATGAGGGCCTCCCAAGTGGTTGTGTCTGGCTTAGGTTGCCTCTCCCATGAGGAGTCTTACCTGTCATTGACTAACCAACCAAGCATTGGGGACAGAGATGGATGAGGCAGAAGCATCACTCCTGCCAGGGAGATAAGCTTTGTCTCCTTAGTAGGTCATGTCCTCTTGACAGAACAGACCCAGATGAAGTGGGTCCCTAGGCTCTTACTCAGTCCACCATGGGGTGAGGGTTACAACTCCTGAAACCAGGCTGAACGGTCTGCAACACCTGTCCTACAGCAGGGGTCAGAAAACTTTACCTGTAAAGGACTGGAACATGAACATGTTAGACTTCGTAGGCTATGTGGTCTCTGTCACAACTACATACTTAATTCTACCATTGTAATGAGAAATCAGCTACAGACAAGTATACTTAAATAATGTCATGTTTTCCAATAAAACTTTATAAACAAATTTAAATTTTGTATAATTTTCATGTGTCTTGATGTATTATTTTTATGTTTTTTGACCATTTTAAAATAAGAAAACATCTTAACCCACAGGCTACAATAACAGGCAGCAAGCTGAATTTTAATTGGTCCACGGCTTGTGGATCCCTATTCTTCTACAGTGTTTAAGAATCACACAATTTTCTGATAAGCCATTGACAGACTATATTTGTTAGTTTTTTTAAATTGAACTCTTATGTCCTTAGCTAGGTTGAAAGTTTTTTGAGGGAAGGTATCTCATACATCTTTGGAAACCTCCTGAGGACAAAGTTCATTGTTTGGAGAAAAGCAAGCACAGTAAATGTCGACTCTGAGAAACAATTTTGCCTGGGATGAGTATAGCCTGAGGAAATAGTAGGTGGTAGGAGAACTGGTCTTTTAAGTGTGTGGGAGATTCAGGAAGAACCAGAGAGAAAGCAGCCTCAGTGAAATCTATGAAAGATGGCCAGAAAATGGAGTTGGAAGCACAGATGCACATTCATTAAGATGATAAGGAACTAGGAGGCCAATGTCTGTTCTTCATTCCAGTTGTGAGGTCAAAGTGAAGCTAAGCAGAAGAAAAAGCAAATTCCTAACTAGTTTTGCTCCTGCAAGGTTTTACTATAACTTTAAGGATCAAAATATGTATTGCCAAGGGAATCTTTGTGCCTTTCTGCAGGCTGGCCCTTCTTACTTTTTTGACATCACCTCCCAGCTGACTCACTATTTTCAAAAAGCCTCCCTCACTTCCCACTCCACACCCAACATGGACAACGTGCATGCATGTATGTAGGCCTCTAGGGAAGGAAGAGTCACTTACCTTTGTATTTACCAGATATCATAGGCACTCAGTGACTTTTCTTGAATAGGGGTTTTAAATAGAACCTCCCTTAATCTATCATTTTATAAGTCCCAGAAATGCCTGATTTTTATACATTTTTATCTTTGTTTCCAGGGATTGTAGAAGCGAGGTACTAAACTCAGATTTTAGAGCAAATCCTTTGTAAATTCATACACAAAAAGAAATTCAAGGTGGATAAAAGATTTAAACATAAGCCGTAACACCATTAAAGTCCTAGAGGAGAACATAGGCAGGAAAATCTCAGCCATTCCACGCAGCAACATTTTTACTGATATGTCCCCTAAAGCAAGGGACATAAAGGAAAGAATAAACAAATGGAATCTCATCTCCCTTTAAACTCTTGAGCAGTGGCCTCCAAAGCAGAATTGCTGGGCGCCACTGTAGAGTTTCTGAACTGAGTAGGTCTGAGGAAGGAGCCCAAATTTTGCTCTTCAGCACATTCCTAGTCAAGCTTGCTACTGCTGGTCTGGAACCACAGTGTGAGAACCACTGCTCTAGAAGATTAATTCTACTATTGCCCTATACCACTAAGAAGTTTTGGAGGCTTGTCCTCTGACTTGGTAGTTTCCATCTTTATTATGGACCTTCCCTCTCCAATAACAGACCCCTGATTTTTCATTCCCATTCCTCATCATTGTTATCCTCCCATTATGGCAAAAAAGGATAAAATTACTAAAAAAGTATCTGAGATCATTTGAAGTTAAAGTAAAATTAAATGATAAAAGCTTTGTTTTACATTCAGAATTAGTCTTTAAGGGGTGGTATAGTTTTGTAAGCTAATAGAATGGCACTCTAGGAAGAATTTCAGGGCTTACCTATGTGGAATTGAAGCTTTCCCATAGAAAAATCACTCAATTCCAGCCACCCCCACCACTAGTGGATACGTTCATCTCAGGGCAAGTATTAAGAAATTAAAACCCCCTTGGATCATGTATTTAAAACATCATCAATTGAAATAAACACATATTGAGTTCTGATTCGTGTGTGCAGCTTTGTGGTGGTATTTGGGACTAAAAGAAGATAAAAAAGAAAGTCCAGGAGTATAGTCTAGCAGGAAGAAAGGGAGATTGGACAATAGCTGGGAGTATCCATCAAGAGAAGAAGATTAAGATTTGGAGAAATCAGAGAAGTAAATGAGGAAGTCTCTGTAGGCAAAAAGTAACTGCAGTCGCAATGTCAGAGGGACAGGAATAGAAAGAATGGGAGCGTTGGTTGAGTGGAAAAGGCTGTGAAAAGAAATGTTGGAGAGAGGTTGGAAAAGGAGGGGGGTCAGATTGTAGAGATTAAATTTGACCTTGATTGACTGGACTAAAATTTAGCCCTTCTCTCATACATTCTCTATACAATGACCAGAATGACAATTCTAAATGAAAGTTCGACCATGGCTTGCTCTTTGTGTAAATTCTTCAGTGCCTCCTAGTGCCCTTAGGATTGAATTGAAACTCCTTAGCACAATTTAGGCCTCTCCTCTGTTTTCCTGTGGAGTTCCATCTCTAGAGAAATTCTCCCTTCCCAACACACACACACACACACACACACACACACACACACACCCTCTGCTTCAACCATTCTTATTCCTTTGGGCTTTGCACATCCTTTGTCACTTCCTCTTCTTCACTCCCTGCTTCCCCTCTCTACTCTCACCTGGTTTAAGACTTCTCTGAGACTTTCTCTGGGAAGTCTTTCCTGATCCAGAGGAAAGGGTGTGTGTGTGTTCATCCTGTATGTTTAACCCACCTAGACTCCAAGGCTGTACGTCATTGTTGGATCCCTGTAAGGCCTCAGGGACAGCAAACCCAAAACATATCTTCTCAGTTGATTGTAATTATCTGCTCATTTCTCTGTCTTTGTTATCGTACTGTGAGCTCCTGAAGAATAAGAGCTGTGTCCCTAAAACCTAAAAACATGCCTGGCACATTGTTGATAAATATTTGTGGAATCAATGGATTGGGAAGATTTTTATCTTTTTTCCCCCCCACTCCTCACCCGAGGATATGTTTATTGATGAAAGAAAGAGAGAGACATCAATGTGAGAGACAAACATCAAACTCAATGTTTCTCCTACCAGTGATCAAACTCAAAACCTTTTGGTGCATGATCTGATGACTCCAACCAATCAAGCCACTTGGCCAGGGCAAGATTTTATCTTTAAAAAAATAATATGTTGGAATTTTCACAAAAAAAGATATTCTAGAAAATTTGGAAAATACAGAAATGTACAAACAGGAAGTAAAAATCATTTGCAATCTCCCTATTCTCAGAGAACCCCTTTTAATTTATGAATGAGTTTTTCAGAAAGGGCATACTATGTAAAAAGTAAAATGTAGGAAAGAAATGTGTCACAATGAGTCTTGCATAGAGAATGGAATTAAAAAACTAATTAGAAGGGGGGTTAGATTCTAGGTATAAAATGATAAATGCGTGGACTAAATGGGACTAGAAAAGAACTAAGGTGATAAATACATGAGATCACAGGACTTAGAAAATGATTAAAGGTGGTGGTGAGTGGGGAACAGAGTAGAGGAAGAGTATCAGATGCCCTACCTTTTGGCGTCTCTGGCTCACAATGGAAGAATGGTTGTCTTCGGCTATGCATTAAATACCTCACAACACATAATCACGAAAAAAACCTCATAGTGTTTTAAGAAAATTTACGATTTTGTGTTGGGCCACACTCACAACCATCCTGGGCTATCTGTGGCCCATGGGCCATAGGTTGGACACCCTGAAAGGTTAATAAAATTGGTTAAATAAATGAAAAAATTTGAGATTATATGAATGGAGGATTTTTTTACTCATTTATTCTTTCATCAAGTATTTATTAGGTACCAATGCTTTGCCAGGCACTGATTAGTTACTAGAGGACATCAGTGAATGAAACAGCAGAAGCCCTGCCTTTCCAGTAGCTTCAGTTCTGGTGGTAGGAACTGTGGTACCAATGAGAAAACCAGGCAGACTTAGACTGGAAGATCAATCAAGGAAGGTTAAAAAGTTGTTTAAATGTTGTTAAAAGAGCACATATATTCCTTTAATTCTCTGAACATTGTATGTGATGATAGGAATAAAACATGTTCAAGGCTGCTACACAGTAATGAGCTGGGGTCTTTTTGGTCAGTGAAGGAAGAAAATGGTTGTTTTGGAGGGAGGTGTAAAAACCCCTGATTATGCAATGGTTGGTTTTTGGTTGGTGCCAGATGTGGACAGGCTGAATTCCGTCTTGTTGAAAATTGAGAATTAGTTTCTCTCTGAAGAGACATTCCCTAATAAAAAATTCCATAATAGTAAATACCTCAGAAAACCACAGAAAATTAAAGAAACTTTGGAAGAAAAAATCACTAAGTAAATAAAATGAACCAATTATGGTTATACAAGTATATTCACTTTATGAAAATACTTTAAAATATAATGGTACAGAGAAGAAACAGAAAATTACTTTAACAAGTCTACAGATACAAGAGAAGAAAAGTGTCTCAGTAAACTTAACACATAATTTTTATACTTTTCTGTATGTATATTATATATATTAATAAAAATTATCTTAAAAGCAAAAATTGCTCCAGATATAGCTTCTTTTAAAAGAAACAACAAAGCAAAGCAAAACAAAACAAAGTTCTTTCTTATTTCAGTCTGATGAGCAGGATTACTGCCTTAGGCTATGATGTTAGAGTACACCATGAGACTTCCTCCCAAGGAGTTACTGAACACACCCAAATTCTGTCTCCTTAACTATGTTCCTCATCTGAAAAGTGGGAATATAACAACATCTTAGAGTCATTATGAATTTGAAAGAGATAACGTAGATAGTGTCTGTCCTTTCACTTGCTATATATAATGCCCCCAGTAATGTTAGGTTTTCATTTTCTCCAACTTCCCTCTTTTACAACTTCATGAGTTTTCCTGGTCTGAACTCCCAATAAAGTCAAAATAAGATGCTGCTGGGTTGAACATGCCAAGGGCTGAAGAGCAGGAGAGGCTCTAGCAGAAGCCAAAGCCATCTAGGCCCTGGAACTCTTGAGTAACAAGGGAAATATGAAGGGATCCCTGTTATAATTGAAACCCAGCCAAACACTGCTATTGAGGTGCCAATGATAACATGGGAACTTACGGCTGAAATTATAACATTTGCTCACTGCACAGAAATATAGAAGGGTAAGTGAAACAGACAGTAGTATGAAATATCCAAGCTGTGGATTTTCCCATTGGATGATTATAGTAGGGAATCTGAGTTTACTTTTTGGTACTAGTGTTACAGGAACATTTGGTTGACTCATTAAAATCCAATCAATGGTTGTTTTCATGTGTGTCATCTTCTGACACAGGGTTTTGGGGAAGTGAGATATTCTGCTATTAGCAGCAGAATGTGATGTTAACTTTCTTAAAATGGTTTTCCTCAAAAGGTATATCCATTTTTAGTTTTCTTAGAAAATTCCATACTGTTTTCCATAGTGGTTGGACCAGTCTGCACTCCCACCAACAGTTTGACCCAGCAATTCCATTGCTTGGATTATTTCCTAAGAACCCTGAAACACCAATCCAAAAGAACCTATGTACCCCTATGTTCATAGCAGCACAATTTATAATAGCCAAGTGTTGGAAGCAACCTAGGTGCCCATCAGTAAATGAATAGATCAAAAAAACTGTGGTACATTTACACAGTGGAATTCTATGCAGCAGAAAGAAAGAAGGAGCTCCTACCCTTTGCAACAGCATGGATGGAACTGGAGAGCATCATGCTAAGCAAAATAAGCCAGGCAGTGAAAGACAAATACCATATGATCTCACCTTTAACAGGAACCTAATCAATAAAACAAACAAACAAGCATAATATAACCAAAGACACTGAAATTGAGAACAGGCTGACAGTCACCAGAGGGGAGAGGGGAGGGAATTTCAGGGGAAAAGGGGAAGGGTTTAGAGCAACAAGTATAAAGGACACATGGACAAAAACTATGGGGGGTGGAAATGGGAGGGAGGTGGGGAGGGCTGGGGTGGTGGGCTAGGGTGGGAGTAAAAGACAGAAAACTGCACAAGATCAACAATTAAAATAAAAATAAAAAAAATGGTTTTCCTCAAGTGTTCCATTCTCCCTAATTTATGCCTAAGTTAACTTGTCAAGATTTAGCTGGCAATAGAATTTGCATGGCCATTAGTTCTAAAGCCTCCCCTGGTTCTTCCTTTCTTGTCTCAAAGCCCACCCTGGTCTTAATCATCATCTCAGCATTTTAGTGCCTTCACTTCATGTATAGCTCTGGCCTGATGCTATATTTTGATGTGCTTACTTGGTGACTTTAGGGATTTCTTTTTTGTCCCACATATTGGTTTAGTGTGGTTTCCATGAATACTGTGTCACCTTAGACCCATGCAGACTGTATTTTCCTCTTTATAAATTTCTTAAATATAAACTAACAATCCCATCAACCTATCGTTTACAAGAAAATTTGTTAAAACTACATATTGCTTAAACACCAACTGTGATATTGTAGGTGTCATTGGATAGCATTGGCTCCATAGAACATCTGACCTTGTCTGTCTCTGCTGTTTTATGTGATATGTGAATGATAAGTACTTACTAATTAAGTTGCATGTAGGAGACCAATCACTTCCACAGCAGCTCTCAAACTCACACAAGTCAGGATATAAAGGGACATTTGTCCAGTGGCCTGTGAAGTCCCTTGCACTTCTACAGAGAAGGTTATGAAGATTGCCTTCTCAGCTGCCTGCCTTTATCATGTTACCTGACCACAGTCTGTTACAGGTCATATCCGCAGAATGAAGATGTCCAGAGTTTGGGGGGTGCTTACGATGATAATAGAAAGTTCTTTATTTTGCAGAATTTTCATTTAAAATTTAGGAATTTTTTACTGGGTCCAAAGACACAAAAATTATAGGCAATTTTTAAAGCTATCAGGTACATTTCTTTCTGGAGAGGTTTCATCAATTTCATGAGATTTTTGAAGAGACCCACAATCTCCAAAAAGTTCCCAAACCACACAGCTTCATTCAAATCACTAGATAATGGTACAGAGAAGAAACAGAAAATTACTTTAACAAATCTGCAAATATGAGAGAAGAAAACTGTCTCAGTAAAGTAAACTTAAGATTCCCTTACTGCTAGTGTAGAGGTAAAGAACTGGAAATGGAGTCTACACCAATCAATAAAGAAAGCCTAAACTATGAAACATAATAAAGGGATTTTAAAGATTAAGTTAAATCTATATTTGATGATTTGAAGGTCTGTCTGTGATGTGATCATTAAGTGAGAAAAGCAAGAATCAGAGAAATATATGTAATATAATTTCATTTTGTAGAGTAAGTTATGATAAACTTCCTTTCCCCTTACATATGTATATGTGTGTATGTGTGTACATATAATAAGAGCAAGAGGGAAAAATATAGAAGACTATGATACCAGTTACTAATGAAGAGTAACCAACCAGAGAACAAGAGAGTTATTCAGTAGAAAGAGAAAAAAAGAAGGGGGATGTATACAAAACAAATGAAGAAACTAGCAAACAACAACAAAAAGACCCGCTGTATTGAAAAGTGAAGGTGTCTGTAAAAAAAATCGCATGCAGGATATGAACTCATTTATATAAAATTAGTTATGAGTGCATAAACAGAGGCATAGAGGAATGGTGACTATAAAGGTGATTAATGTGACTGAAATATTTATTGATATTTTATTCTATTAATATATATAAGTTGATTCCTTCTTCTTATTCTTATATCTTTTGTCGTTAAAATATTTTATGACTGGAATGTATTATTTATATAATCAGAGAAAACATTTTAAGTTTCATTGTGATAAAAAGAAAAACGTTTGCTAATTCTTATTTCAGGTTGCAGTTCTCATTCTCAGTGTATAATTCCAATAGCCATTAATTTAATTACACTCAGAAATAAGACATAGAAAGCACACTGATTGTGGTCTCCATATTAGTCACCTTATGTGGGTGGATTCCTTAAGAACATGGTACGCACCCATCAAACTAAATGTTGAGTGTAAATGTGGGTGACACCAATGGAGTGGCTTAGACACTGAGAGGAAAAAACCCATTAAATCTACTTTCATGGGATAAGGAAGGCAAACCCATGTTAGTTTTTAGTTGGAACACTAACAAAGGGACAGATTAACAAGAGAAAAATATTTTATTAATTGAGAACAGTGCACACAACATGAGAAAAACCTAAATGAAAAATAACTCAAAATGGCAGCTTAGAATTCCAGCTTATATACAATCTTCAGAAAAATCAATAAATTGGTAGAGCGATGACAAGACAGAGGAAAGCAATTTTAGGTTTCTCAGGAGGGCAACCTGGGGAGGTGAAAATATAGAAAGAAACTAATAGAGGAATGTGCAGGTTCCTCTGGAGCCTTCAGTAGGCTCCATACACTAAAAGGAGAATTTGTACCTTGACTTTAGGCCATAAAAAGGGACAGCTTTTTTCTGCATTTGCTGTTTCTTAATTGTCCTTAGCTCAAAATAATTTTTATGTCAAAGAGGCATATTTTTGGGTGAAATCTTCTAGTTTTCTTCAGTGGATTTAGGTTCTGAAAACAAAATCGGAATACAAACAATGTACTCAGGGTTACAAATGCTGAAGCAAAAAAACAGTCTACTAGCTCTTTGAATAGGGCTTGAAGCAAAAGAGTGAGCTTCACGCAAATTGTGTTACCAGAACTGGGCCCTGGAAGGCAGACTGCACTGGATTACTGAAGAGCAGGATCAGAGTTTTCCTGAAGCAGGCAAGAATGTGACCAAAGACATTTTTTCCTTGAACAATGCCTAAAACATAGTTGTTTAGACATTGTTGTCACTCACTTTGAGATATTCTGCATTCATAAAATAAATTTTAAGCATGATTCATGCTTCTTTGCACAGCTTACTAGTCATCTGATGAACTTAGTATTAGAAAGGAGGAAGTTCCTTGCTATCTCCGCAAAGTGCATCTTAGAGTTGACTTGGTTTGGAAAATCCCAAGAGTTTTATTATTCATAATGAAACTAAGATGTAAGATGTGAAACTTGAGATCATGAGTTTCCTTGGTGCTACAGAAGGGCCTCTGTGTTTAATCTGTATTTGAGGTAAGTTAAGTAATCACCTTGCAACATAGAGAATTCCACTTCCAAGTTTATACATCAGTGCTCAAGCAGCTACATTCATTTGTTCTACGCCTGTGTGTGCTTTTCACCTTTCCTTCCCTGGATTATCTTCCTCTTTCTCTTCCTTTTCTTTCTCCCTATGGGCTAATATGATTCTCCAGCAGGACCCCACATGGCTTACTTTCAGTCAAGGCCCCAGCATATCCTAACTTTGGATATTGAAGTGCTTTTGGTGGAAGAGCTCACTCAAAAGCTATCTCTTAGAATACAAGCAACCCAATTATAAAATGGGCAAAGGACTTGAACAGACACTTCTCCAAGGAGGACATACAGGGGATCCAGAAACATGTGAAAAGATGCTCAGTATCGCTAGCCATCAGAGACATGCAAATTAAAACCAAAATGAGATGCCACTTCACACCTTTGAGAATGACCATCATAAACAAAGCAACAAACAAGTGTTGGAGAGGCTGTGGTGAAAGGGGAACCCTAGTGCACTGTAGGTGGGATTGCAGACCGGTGCAACCACTGTGGAAAACAGTATGGAATTTCCTCAGAAAACTAAAAATGGAACTGCCTTTTGACCCAGCAATTCCATTGCTTGGATTATACCCTAAGAACCCTGAAACACCAATCCAAAAGAACCTATGCACCCTAATGTTCAGAGCAGCACAATTTATAATAGCCAAGTGCTGGAAGCAACCTAAGTGACCAGCAGTAAATGAATGGATCAAAAAAACTATGGTACATTTACACAATGGAATTCTATGCAGCAGATAGAAAGAAGGAGCTCCTACACTTCGCAACAGCTTGGATGGAACTGGAGAACATTATGCTAGAAATAAGCCAGGCGGTGAAAGACAAATACCATATGATCTCACCTTTAACTGGAACCTAATCAACAAAAGAAACAAAGAAACAAAATATAACCAAAGATACTGAAATTGGGAACAAGCTGACAGTAACCAGAAGGGAGAGGGGAGGGGATAATGGGGGAAAAGGGTGAAGGGCTTACAGGAACAAGTATAAAGGACACATGGACAATAACAAGGGGGGTGGAAACAGGGGAGGGAGGTGGGGAAGGCTGGGGTGGTGGGGAGGGGTGGGGGGGAAAGGCAGAAAACTGTACTTGAACAACAATAAAAATCAAAAGTATTTAAAAAATAAATAAGAAAAAGGTAAAAAGCTATCTCTCATGAAGTAACCATGTTTCAGAGTTTTGCAGTAGAAACTAGTCATGACTCTCCACATTTTTCCAGGAGAAGACAACTCAATGGCTAGAGAGAGGGGGACAAATCAGGGAGAATCAGCATAGTTTTCTTTAAGAGTGAGACATGACGATTTTTAAAATAGTATTTTCTTTATATTTCTCTCCTTTCCTTCAAGCTCCATTTGTGCTGCCAGTGGACTCTGTATCTCGCCTTACATTTGTGATGCTGAACGTGTCATTCACTCACTGACTTCTTTCTATGAACTTAAATCCACTGAAGTCTGTCTTTCAGATTTCTCTGAGACGATGAAAATGCCCAGGATATAAGCAGCTCTTTAAGGAGCCATCAAACAACACCTCGCAGGAGGATATTTTTGCAAGGCAACTGAGAACAAGAGAGGCTTCTGGCGCTCTGATTTATTTCCATGGAAATGGCTCAAGAATTGGGGTGAGGGCATTTAAATCATTTCAAAAATTTGCCTTAGATAACCCTAATTTGAGTTCATGCATAAAAAAGAGACTACCAGCTGCAGAAACATGAGCGCGTGCCTGTGCTAGGTCCTGTGGCATTGCCCCCATGTTTTTATTTCAACTCATTTAAAGTCAAACACCTATTTATTAACCACCTAGTAACAATACTCCTTTGTGCTCTTTGAAGACTTAAAAAGGGTGTGCAATGATGGCTAATTCATAAAATGTACCCATTTTATAGAAAAGTGAAACGAATACTTAAAATTGTACTTAAAATATATTAATAATAAAATAATGATAATAATATAGCACACCCAATATGTAGAAAGGACCATATTAGGAAGCACAGATATGAAGCTGTGCCAGACATGATGCATTTTTAAAAATTTAACTTTAATTCTGAGATCCCATCTCACTGGGCTGGTAGGAAATTCACCTTCAAGCATACTGGGATTGTGTCTCCTCTGTAACGATTCCCCCAGCCTGCATGTCCTTTCAGTTCTGCTAAATGTTGCTCTTGTTTCCTGCCTGCTTCAGGGATGCTAGAAGCACCAGACCCGGGATCTCACTTCCTGCTGCATCCTGGGATGATTCTTTCTGTGGTCCCACCACATCCTCACAGTGCTGCTGTGAAGTAGGCCCAGTTCTTCAAGGTACCCAGAACATCCCACCACTCCCAGCCTTGGCTCAGTTTTGGAAAATCCCTCTCTTCTCAAACCATATTCACTTCACTGGATTTAAGCTCTTGGCAAGAAAGTAATAATATGTTCAGGGTTACAGATGTTTAGCAACAAACAAAGTCCACTAGCTGCTTGAATGGAGCTTGAAGGAAAAGGAGAGAAATATAGGGAAAAATCAGTATTTTAAAAATCATCTTGCTTCACTCTTGAAGAGAACTGTGCAGATTCTCGCTTATTCTTTTCACTTCTCTCTAGCCATTGAGTTGCTTTCTCTCTGAGCTGATCTAACCCATAAATACAGCTGGTCAATCCTTTGTAAGAATTTCACTACTTTTTACTGATCCCGAGTTCAACAGGCTTGCCCTCTGTGATCTCAGCAGTGTCTATAAAATCCAGATCTCTTGGCTTTGTGACATCTTCCAGAAGCTGTGCCTTTTGTCAACCTCCTGGTGAGATGCCATGTCAGACCATGCACAACTGGTGTCATGGGTCATTTACTGACCCAGCAATGTAGAGTATATGCTACTGTATGACAAACATTCTCAATGAGGGTGATATCACGTGAAAGTGGATAAAAGTTGGTCATTGGGAGCAAAACAATTTTTATGTATAAAGGACACATATATTGTACATATAGCACATAAACAGATGTATAGTACTTCTCTGGTATTAAGATTTCATAGGGAGAATGTTTAAAATGCCTCTTTGCAGGGGGCATAATAAAGGAAATGTTGAGAAACACTACTCTAAGTCTTGGCTATTGTAAATAATGCTGCAATGTTCATAGAGGTACATATGTATTTTTGAATCAGTGTTTCAGGCTTCTTCAGATAAATTCCCAAGAGGGGAATTGCTGAATCAAAAGGCAGTTCCATTTTTAGTTTTCTGAGGAAATTCCATACTGTTTTCCACGATGGCTGCACCAGTCTATATTCCCACCAACAGTGAACTAGGGTTCCCTTTTCTCCACATCCTCGCCAACATGTTGTTTCTTGATTCATTAATGATGGCCATTCTGACAGGGACAAGGTGATCTCTCATTGTGGCTTTAATTTGCATTTTTCTGATGATTAGTGATGTTGAGCATCTTTTCATATGTCTATTGGTCATCTGTATGTCCTCTTTGGAGAAGTATCTATTCAGGTTCTTTGCCCATTTTTTAATTGGAATATTTATTTTGGTGGTGAGTTGTATGAGTTTTTTATAAATTTTGGATTTTAACGCCTTATCAGATGTATCATCGGTGAATATATTCTCCCATTCGGTTGATTGTCTTTAAATTTTGTTGATGGTTTCCTTTACTGTGCAAAACCTTTTTAGTTTGATGTAGTCCCATTTGTTTATTTTCTTTTTTGGTTCCTTTGTCTGAGAAGATGTATCAGAAAAAAATTTTGCTCTAGAAAAAGATCATCAGTAGATGAGTAGATAAAAAAAATCTGTGGTACATTTACACAATGGAATACTATTTGGCAGTAAAAAAGAAGAAAATATTACTTCTTTTGTGACAACATGATTAGACCTAGAGAGCATTATGCCAAGTGAAATAAGTCAGTAAGAGAAAGATTATACATATTATTTCATTTATAAGTGGAATCTAATTAATAAAATAAACAAACACAATAGAAACAGACTCATAGATACAGAAAACAGACTTACAGTTGTTAGAAGGGAGGAGATTGGGGGGCTGGATAAAAAAGGTAAAGGGATTAAGCAAAAAAAAAAAAGCCTCATACACACAGACAACAGTATGGTGATTATAAGAGGGAAGGGGCGTGGGTGAAGTAGAAGAGGGCAAATGGAGATAAATGGTGATGGAAGGAGACTTGACTTGGGGTGGTGAACACATAATACAATATACAGATGATGTATTATAGACTTTTACACCTGAAAACTATATAATTTTGTTAACCAATGTCACCCCAATAAATTCAATAAAATTTTTAAAAAAGAAAAAATAACTAGTCTAGATATTATAAAAAGATCCAATATTTATGCACAGGCTGAGCAGTTTTATGCATTATCTTATCCAGTCCTCAAAATTGTCATTTATGGATGAGGAAACTGAACTTAAATAACTTGGTCAAAAACCACATAGTTCACAGGTAGCATAGTTGAGGTTTGAGGCCAAGTCTGTTTCCAAAGCCTTGCTCTTCTCATTCGATAAGGCCCTAAAGTCCAAATTAGTTCAGAGATATGAGTCATTATTTCTACCTTTAGGTATTTACCTTGTCGTTGGAGGGCAAGAACAGGAAAGTAAACAATGACTAACACCACTTATGACTATGTCACCAAATTGTCTCTACCTTGTGATGTATACATAGGACATGCATTTCTTCCTGTGTTTTATGTCTTAGTATACAGTTGTTGGAAGGGGAGACTTTGCTGGGGGAGAATGGGGTACAAGAAAAAGAAACTGTGGCAACCTTTACTTTCCCTACATGCTCCCTCTACACTTTTTTCCTCTGGGCTGCACCCAGTGTCATTGTTCTCATGTTCAAACCCTACACTTTCCAGGGTTCTCACCAGTATTCCTTTGGGAAGAATGCCTTGGGGTTAGAGGACTCACTGATACAATTTTTGGCTGAGCAAGGGTCTGAAAGACAGTAGATTTCTAACCGGTTACTCTGACATTCCCTGCCTTACGGATCCCCAAGTCCTAGTACCATCTGGGTCCAGTTCCACTTTATTATGGAGGAAGGTATAGAGGACTCTATGAGCCATCTCCACCACCAACATCAGCTCCTTTCCAGACCACTTCTGTTTCTTTTCTAGGTGAAGATCCACTTGTGGTTGAAAACCATTATTTAGGCTAATTTTTCTCCTATATGGAAAAACTTAGCTGGTGTAACTCAACCACCACACGACCAACATACAGGGACAGAGGTAAAGTGAAAAGGCAAAGAATGAGCATTTATGAGGCCAGAGCATATGAAGCTAGGTGCTTTTAATGGATTATGTTATTTATTCTTTATAAAACCTTAACGCTAACCCATTTTACGTATAAAGAAATCAGGCATGGAAAAATTAATTTGTCTATGTCCACAGGAATGGCTAGGATGACCTTAAACACTACGCTCTTCAGAGACTCTCCAGGCAAATTCCTGGGAAGCCTTGGCAACAAAAGCACCTCAGCAGCAGGACACTGCCCAAGAGGAGGCAGAGAGATGGTGCACAGGAAATTGTTCTCCAGAGAACGGACAAGTGATGCTACCTCCCCAGAAATCCACGGTCACCTGTGTAAGGACAGAAAAATCTTCTCTTCTTCCCTTCCAGGTTCTTTGGCTGGTCTAATAATTAATTTAATGTAAGATGGATAAACAGGAGAAAAACAAATTTGTATGTAATACAGGAACCTTGTAAAAATATGCAACTCTCCAGATGGGTCCTAGACTTATCAGGTGATCCTTTCATAAGATACATAAATATCTAATCATTGCATAGTACACCTAAAATTAATATAATATTGTATTTCAACACTAATTGATTAAATTTAAACAAATGAAAAATATGTGAACTCCCCAGCAGTCAGGTGACTGAGGCTTATATGCCATCCTGAGCTAAGTGGAAAGGGTAGGGGCCTGTGGCTCCAAAGGGGAGAAAGACAATTCACAGGAAGATACAAAGAGCAAATGTCTGGTAAGCAGATGTCTGCCATACCATGCAGATAGCCTTTATGCTATAAAAGTTATCTCTGATAATAGGAGGGGCTCTTCCGGAGTCTGCAGGGCCCGGACTGTTTTCATCGAGATATAATCTATATGCCAAGGTGGCACATTCCAAGGTGGCATATTCTGCTTCCCTTCATCTACAACATTCCCAGGGCTGCCTTCACAACAGCAGAGGGAACAGCCCAGCTTTAAACTAGAAATTTTAAGGGTGTTATAATATCATTTTTGTAGTGTTTGCATTAGTAAGATACCCACAGGGAAACAAATCTGAAAAAAATTAAAGTGATACACATGACAAAATGAAGTATGTTGTAACAAACAGGACAGAATCAGGAGACCTGTGAGAATTTTATTCTCAGGCAACTTACTTCCCTTTTCTAGATTTCTATTTCTTTATCCATAAAAGGAGACAGTTAACCAGTTGTTTTCTTTCTGCATGAACAGACTATTGGTGAAAGGGCCATCTAAGGAATTTCCATATTTGGGGAGTATTTCTCCTGCCTGGTCTTTTCCATTTACCTCTGAATCCTCTGGGGAGTCTCCACAACTAGCTGATGGTTATTATATGTCCTGGTGTTGAGCTCAGAAAGGAAACAATGCAATAGAGAAGACTTGTGTTATAAAACTGCCTTTTTAATATTTTTAAAAAGATTTATTTATTTATTTTTAAAGAGGGGATAGGAGGGAGAAAGAAAGGGAGAGAAACATCAATGTGTGGTTGCATTGCGTGGATCCCTTACTGGGGACCTGGCCCACAACTCAGGCATGTGCCCTGACTGGGAATCGACATGGTGACCCTTTGGTTTGCAGTCTGGCACTTAATCCACTGAGCCACACCAGCAAGGGCTATAAATCTGCCTTTTAATAAGGAAACTCTTCTCAGGAAAAGTTGTCCCTCTTAAGAGGAACTTTTATCTCAGCTACTTTCTGCACTTTCATAGACATGCTTTTCTTCACATAGAGCATTGCCAATGACCCCTGGATTCTCCCTTCCCTCAGTGTGTTCCTTGGAAGTCATGTCTCTGCTGGGATCTCCAGCATCTAGTCATGGCCAAGATTGTTACTGGAATTCCAGTGTTTTTGAGTCTGTCTGCCTGCATGCACTGGTGCAAAGAAATGCATGAATAGGAGAGAAAGAAAAATAGTTTAATGTTGAATTGGCCAATCCAGAGATGGGGAACTAATGCTAAAGATCCAACTATCTGTTGGTGTTTGGGTTACAGATTATATAGGGTGAAATCACAAAGTATTGTGGGTTACGGGGTTGTGCTCACGCTGAAAGCTGATGGGTGAGAGGTGAGATAAGAGTAATTAACCATTTCTTCAAGTCTTGAGAACAGTTCTGAAGTCTGCTCCTGCATCCCCATGTCTGATTTCATGAGAAAATAACCAGGGGTCAGTAACATAACTCAGGTCAAGATGTTATCTTGAGCCTGCCAGAGTTCCTGACCCTGTGACCATTAGTCAGGTTCATGCCACTGCCTTCTACTGCCTAGGGGGTTGCTGATTTTCAGAGGAAAGGCTTGGTCTCCGAGGGGTGTAAAGAGTAAAAGATATGGTTTCTAGAGCTAGGATTTAAAGCTAAATTTAATCAGAGTCATAAGAATTTGATCATAATTTTTTTGTAGCTCCTTCTACCATAAGAGAGAGTTCTGAGCATGTAGTTGATCTCCTTTCTTATCTCCATTTCCAATTTTTTTCAAATATCTTACATAAGAATGCAGTAAAGGGAGGATAATAAATCATGCAACATTTAAGGTGTGTCAAGATTAAGCCAAATACTTTTCTCTATATTTTAATGTAATCCTTATAATAACTCTTGAGGTAACTGCTATTATTCCAATTTTACAAGTGAAGGAATTGTCTTATATAGATTAAAGTGATTGTCCCTGTTCATAAAATGATAGAGCTAAGATTCTAAAGCAGGTTGGCTTGACCCCAGAACCTAAACTTAACAACGCCTGCAGTGTTCTATAGATGCCCAGTTGGCCCTCAACTCCTTGACCCACTTGGGGCATTAGATGAGCCAAGACCCAGAGACCATTAAAATTTGGTAATTTTCTATTTTTTTTTTGAAACTTTTCAGTGAGGACATTCTTTCACTTCCTTTGTATGTTGTATCTTACATCCTATACTTTCTAGACTTCCTGAACGCCTCCCAAAAACCAGATTCCTTCCTGTTATGAATAAGACCAGTTCTTGTATGTTTTCAGTGAGGTTTAGGAACACACCCTCTGTGTAGTAACTGCTCCCACAAAGGAAGTTTACTACTGGAATCGTTTAGGCCCTATTCTCCAGCTGGGTTCACTAACACAATTATTGAACACTTGCTAACTTCAAGGTAGTTTTAGGCACCAGGAATACAGTGGGGATAACACAGACAGACCCTGTACTCATCGAGCAACACCCTGCTGGTGGAGAGCCAGTCTGCCCAGAGTTTCTAATAAATTTCATTTTTCTTGCTTTCTAGCCAATGGCATGTTCCTCTTATGATGCTTTAGTTAAACCCAGTATTTGAAAAGATTACCTTATAATTCCTCCATGTAAACTTTTTTACCCTGAATCCTACAGCCACACCTGTTTGCAAACTTCAGATGCATGATGTTCTCCTTTGAGGCCAAGGGGAAGGGAATGAATATTAGTGAGCATGTGTAGTATGGGCTGGTATTTAAAGTACAGTGTCTTCTTCAATCATCACAAAAGCATAAGGAAGCCCAGGTTATCATTCTCATTTTTCAGATGAAATACTTGAAGATTTTAGAGATCAAATCCCAGAGTTTGAAAAAAACAGAATTTGGAGGTAGATGCCGGGTGCAATGCAGAGGGCCTCCTTTCCTGCCCATGTGAGACGGGATTCATTCCCCTGCTCCCCAGCTATAGGGCAATGCTGGGGAGCAGCCAGCATTTCCCAGGCCTAGAAGATGGGGCAGAGCAATGACTGAATCCTAACACAGCATTTTGTCTCTCGCTACCAGCACCCAGACTGTTCATATGGAGTCAGAAGGTAGTCCCAGAGATTGCACTTCTACTTTTGTAGTTCATTCCTTGATTCTTTTTTAAAATTGTTTTGTATCATATTTTCTCCCATTACCATTTATCCTCCTTATATCCTCTACCCCTGAAACCACCACATTGTTGTCCACATCCATGAGTCCTTTTTCTTTTTTCAATCTTCAAACATTCTCTATTGACTGACAAGCAGATTCCATGTTAATGGGACAATTGGGTCACAGGGGAAGAAAGTTGAGCTGATAGCAAGGTAGAGAGGTTCCAGGGGCAAATTTTTCTATCTCCCAAAGTTGAAGTGTTGATCTTCATGCTCCCAAGTCCAGATATAATTTCCTCCAGGGACATTTGCTCCTTGAATCTCTCTACTCAGCTACTCAGTTGGGACTGGGCCTCCATGCAGATGGCTGAAGACTGGAAGTTATGGAAACAGGATCTAAGCCCATACAACTCCTAGACTGAACATCAAAGCATCATGATGTTATAAGCTTTTCTTTGATAAACTTGTAATCCCTACATCACAGTTCTCTAGGGAGTTAGATTCAGCTTAGAAAATATTCCTCTATTCTAGCAAAATAATTTTACTTATCTAACCTTTTAAATTTAGTTTCTTATGAAAGTCAATAATGAACATAAATAAAGTATTACAAGGAATGTCAGGTACTAGACTTTCTAAAAATTTATTTTTCAGTTATTTATATATTTTAGGTGTTCAGTATTTCTTTTATGATAGCTTATTTTTTAGGGTGAGTAGAAATAGGGGCTTATTTTATTTGAAGAAATGTAGTCTGTCTGAGTGAGTGATGACTCCATTGCTAACTGACCCATCCATGGGGTAGATGCTAACTGACAGGCTGTTGGTCTCAAAATAAGGTCATGCTTGTGTTTGTGGGTTTTGAGACACCTCAAAAGAAGATGGTATCAACTATGAGTCACTCAAAGGATTTCATATTCACAGAGGCTGGCCTAGGGACTATATAAAGAGTGACATTCAAGGAACTTGTTCTGAAAAGGAACAGAGTGATTTACATTAAGTCATTCAGGAGAAGATTAGGATGAAGTTTTTTCCATTGATACTGGTCCTGCAGGCCACTGCTGCTTTTGGAGCTGTTTCTTTGAAAAGCTCTGATGAACACAATGTACTTGCTACTGTAAGTATTAATGCTATAGTATTTATCTAGATTAATTTCTGTCTTAAGATTTATTGCATGACCAATCTTATTTTGAGAAGTACTATTTGAAAACTGGTTTAGCAGGCTATTTGATTTTAGCACTGAATTTTTCTTTGCCAAAGAGGAATGTAATAAAGAAGTATTGGTTTCAAAGAAGTGTTATAAAATTGGTGGGGGAATTTGTCCCTTCTAAAAAGCTTAGGTCATGTAGTGTTAGTTCAAAATAATTAGTGTTCTATTTCTGTTCTGGTATTTCACATTCACCATTTAATGCTGGTTAATAATCTGAGACTTGAACAATGTCTTAATTAATTTAGCCACTTAAGTCTGCCATGATGATTGAAGAATATTCTTTACTTTCACTATCTTAGGCATTTTATTATGAACGGTTTTTAAAATATAACTTTTTAATTTTTTTATATGAGTTCAGATGATTTACCATTTTCTAAGACTGTTTCAACTTTGAATTTGTCATAGTTGTCCATTGTATTGATGGCTTTCTATTTTTAAGCAAGGAATTTTTTCCTCAACTTTAATTAATAATTTATGCATCCTAACAATAAAGATTTTGAGGCTTAATGAACACCATGATGTGCTAGATACACAGATAAGTTCTAAAAAGTAGAAACAAGTTTGAAGGAGTAAAGACATAAAGGTGTTTTCAGTGGGCTTCCAGAAATCAATCTTGCTAACAGTTTATGACACGTCTTTGATAGCACAGAATATTTTTAATTTTTTTCATTATAATTGTACGATACTTGGTTCAAAAACATCAGTATGCAGTTGAGTTATATATGTAGAGCTCCAACAGAAACCTTTAGATGTATAATAATGTAATGCTAAATGTATTTTTTCCAGGATTACTTGACACGGTTTTACAACTTCAACCCAGCGACAGTTCCAATGACAAAAATGAAAGTCGATACAAATTTCATGGAGAAAAAAATTCGGGAAATGCAGCAGTTCCTGGGGTTAAATGTGACTGGGCAACTGGACAAATCGACTCTGGACATGATGCGCAGACCTCGATGTGGAATGCCTGATGTTCATCAGTTCAGGACAATGCAAGGGAGGCCAGTATGGAAGAAACATTTTATCACTTACAGGTGACATCATAGCCATGTATTTTTCTATTTTCTCATAGGTCTGACTTCTAGAAACCTGAACCATTTAGATATAATCCTAAATCTGGTAGCAGATAAGAAGCCTTCCTCAACTATTAACACTATCCCTCTGCTAAAGTTCGTTATCTCTGGGAAGGGATTATTCATCCAGGGATTGTTTGATTTGCCAGTCTAGACCAGACTAAGAAGGCTGTGAATGAAAGGATAATGAAGTTAAATCTACAGTAAATAAGATAGAGGAGAAAGTTTTATAGAATAGTCAAGATGAATAAATGCAGAAGTCTTGGAGAAGGGGCAAAAGTCTTAAGCTTCTATGAATGTAAATCTCTCATAATGGTGACCTATAAATCATAAATAAGAATGAATCAAATTAGATTCTGTTTAAGGAGGGAGCTTTCTGAGGAAAAATGTCTCTGTAGTATAATAAGTATGTTCTTTTTCTTTTTATCCAGACAATTAATTTTTGAACTGATTCATTCTGTAACGCTGCTGACAGAAATGAAGTACATAATAAGACAAAATTAACACATGGTTTCCATATATTTTTCTCTTTTTTCTTTTGGCTGATAAAGGATCAATAATTACACTCCTGACATGAAGCGTGAGGATGTTGACTATACCATCCAGAAAGCTTTTCAAGTATGGAGTGATGTGACCCCCCTGAAATTCAGAAGGGTTAACAAAGGGGAGGCTGACATTATGATACATTTTGCACTTGGAGGTAGAGAACTTGGACTTATTTCATCCGTATCATTTGGCATGCCCTATAACATATATAGAAGGACTGATTTTCTTCTCTTTTTAACAAGCTCATGGAGATTTCAGTCCTTTTGATGGCAGAGGTGGAGTTGCAGCTCATGCTTACGGACCTGGACCTGGTATTGGAGGAGACGCACATTTTGATGACGCTGAATTCTGGACTAAGAACTATGGAGGTAGGCAAACAAACAAAAGAAAAAAACACACACAAAAAAACCCCTAACAAATTCTAAATTGCATCATTTTGTTAAGTCATTTTGAAAGGCTACCTTCTGAGAAAGAATTATAGGATACAAAAACTTGTTCTGATTATAACTTAGCCACTAAATAAAAAATAAGACTTTGTCTCAATTTTACACTCTATAAATTGAGGATATTAGACTAGATTATTTTAAAAGATCAGTTCTTAGAATCTGAGGATGAGTTGGTTGGTTAACATAAACTCAAGAACCTTAAGAACTACAGTAAAAGTAAAAGTTGTTAAGTGATCAGTTTTGACAATGCAACCCATAAACTCAAGACAACACAGATGCTAATTTTGTGTATACTAACAATCCTAAAATAGTGTGGTCATCTTCATGATTCATTATATGGTGATAGTTTCTTAGATTTATAGTGACACAGAAAGATGATGCTACAGAAAATTTAGAGATCCTTGTAGAGATACACAATGTTATATGGCCATGCAGTCACTTGTTCTGGAGCAAAAATTTCAGAATGCCCAACTGATCATTGAATAATACCTTGTATGTATTTACAGAGGGGCTGGAAGCCACCATTCCTATGAAAGAGTTGGAAGATAGGGATAATTAGTCTACATTTGGAGGAATCACTCTCCATTGGAAAATTCAGACTATCATCTCAGAAACCTTCTTAATTTCTCTATTGGAAATCCTAGGTTATATGACTGACTCGTGGAAAGTAATTGGAGAGAAAGTCATCAAGAATATGTTTTATTCAGCATCCTCCTTTCTCTAGCTGATAATCGCCAACATTAGATGGCCATATTTTATACATCAGAAAGACTAGCTGTTTTAGTCTGACACATGGTCTAAAACTTATAGAATTCTTGAGTGATAAAAGCAGTTTTACATTGTCAAAAGACAAATGATGTAGGATTAGGTTTTTACTGAGCTGAAAATTCTCAGCTAGACATGTTAAATTTGCCTAAATTTTATACAAGGGAATTTGAATTTTATAATAATTTCATCTGATGTGGGAGACTTGTGCTAGTTAGCTAGAATATTTTGGAATTCTAAAGGGCTCTGGAAAAATCATTTAATATAGTTTTTTTACAGTGAAAGGGAATTGAGACCAAGGGAAAGTTAGTGGCTAACTTGTGGAAAAGCTAGGGTCAGAACATGCATTTTCTAGTTCTTACCTTGGTCTAATGTATATTTTCTACCTGTCCATGTTGCCTTATTTTTAATTGTCTTGATTGTATATTTTCAAAAAGTTAAATTATTTATAAAAATTCTAACTTAAAGTGCTCATTATCAACATAATTTTTGGCACATGAAATTAATAAACAATTAGTTCAATGGTTGTTAAATTTCTATTATAGTTTAGCTGATGCTATGCAGGTATTTGGCTACAGAGATGAAAAGGACCCAGTCCTGCTTGGAAGAGCACACAATCTAGCAAAACATAGAATGCAAACAGAAAGTCATTATTTTAAGATAAGGACCAGTGCTTGTCTTTTATACAAAGTATTATATGAACTGGGAATAAGATAAATTTAAATTTAGGCCAAAATATGAAAGGCTTTGTTTACTCTTCCCTGTATTAAGCAGAGTGTAAAGAATGTCAAAGTCCATGTTTCTTTTTCATTATTTGAGAGAAGTTAAAGCATTTCTGAGTTAGTTATGAAACTTGTGTTATGAGAAATGTTCCTAGACACCCCCAAGAGAGGTATAGATTCTATGCTCATTCACACTTGGGTGCTGGAGAGTATTTCAAGTCCAGGCTCTGAGGCCAGGTGGGACGTGATCCTGGGCAACACAGTTCTGAGATTGTTTTGCCAGAGTAAAAGAAAGGCAAAAATAAATGTATTAGACTAGAACACAGATTAAAAACTAACAGTAAGGGGTTAATCAAGTCTTCTTGGATTTGAGAAACTTGACAGAAAGGACACCCCTCTTTCTTACCTATAAAGGTGCATCTTCTAGGGCATAAAGAATAAATGAATAGGCACGACTATAATTTAGCAGTGTACATGTGCCTAACTTATAAGCATAATCTCTTATTTCATTTAGAATCACATGTAGAGAGTATGGTGGCTTCCTATCAGTTGTATAAGGATTAGACATAATGTGGTATATTTCTCAGTGACTCATAGTACCTGGAAATTGATATGACCTTTTAGTTGGGTTTAGTAAAGAATGGTTATGAAAATTTTTTTTAATATATTCACTTGAGACTAATCAAAACTGAAAGTGGAATGAAGGGGGAATGATTTAGAGGAAATGAGAACTATTGAACATAGCTATGAGTTATTCTAGAAATTTTCACAATGTAATGTATTTCATTTGTGTGTTGGTGCCCTGGTCCTTAACCAGAGGCAATTTCATTCCCAAGGGGACATTAGACAATGTGGGGAAACAGTTTGGTTGTAAAAACTGAAGAAGGATTTGCTACTTATTTCAAGGTAAACCAGAGATTTCTAAACAACAATAACAAACAATTACCTGGCCTATAGTGTCAATAGTGCCAAGGTTGGAAAACCTTGTGCAAGGAGGGGAAACAAGTGAAGGATTCTTTTTTCATTGTGCCAGATTTAAATTGTGTTATTGTGTTCTAAATGCCATTATATTTCATTGCTCTTTTCCCTTTCTGGTTTGTTTCCTCTTAGGCACCAACTTGTTCCTTGTTGCTGTTCATGAGTTTGGCCATTCCTTGGGTCTTGACCATTCCAGTGATCGAAAGGCCATAATGTTCCCCACCATCAGTTATGTTGATCTCAATGCATTTCATCTCTCTCATGATGATATACGTGGCATTCAGTCTCTCTATGGTAAGTTGAATTTATTTAGCATTTTGCCTTATAAACATCCTCACTCTTATGAATGAATAGTTTTATTATATCTGCATTTGGATAAAAACTTAATATCTATATTTGCTTTTGAACCCTATGAAAATTCTGAGAGGTGGATAGCACAGATATTATATTCATTTTTACAGATGAACACCAGATACTTAGTATGTTAATGCCAGAGCCAGAGGCAGAACTAAGCTTTCTGGCTTCAAATCCGTTCTTTCTATCTAACATAACATTGCCAATTAGAGAAGGCACGCAGACAAATAATTTAACTGGAACAAAAAAAACAGAGTGAATAGATTTTTTCCTCAATGATGTTGCAACTGCATGGGGAAAAAATCTTTACATTTCCTGTAAATGTTAAAAAATCATAAATTGTTTTCTATGCATTTTTCAAGAAAATTAAATGTTTTGAAATTGCTGTTCAATTACATTTGTCCCCATTTCCCCTCATTAGTCTCCTCCATTCTCCTCACTCTCACCTCCCACATTCAACCCCTCCACCACCCCGTTGTCTTTGTCCACAGGTCCTTTATATACTTTCCTTGATCCTTCCCCTTCTTCCTCCTATTATCTCCCTCCTCCCTCCCACTGGTGACTGTCAGTTTGGTCTTTATTTCAATGTCTCTGGTTCTATTTTGCTTGCTTGTTTGTTTTATTGATTAGGTTCCCCTTGTAGGTGAGATCATATGGTATTTGTCTTTCACTGCATGGCTTATTTCACTTAGCACAATGCTCTCCAGTTCCATCCATGCTGTTGCAAAAGGTAGGATTCTTCCTTTTATGATCTAAAGTGCATGTTTCTTTCTAATGCTTCTTGAAATGTTTTTTTTCAGGAGGCCCAGAAAAGGATAAACCCTCATCAAATCCTAACAATACAGAATCAGCTGCCTGTGATCCTAATATGAGATTTGATGCTATCACTACAATGGAAAATAAAATCCTTTTCTTTAAAGACAGGTAGGATCATTTTTATACTTGACCAAGTGCAAAGGTTCTGTCCTAAGGTGGTTTTTGTTGTTGTTGTCATTGTTGGAGAATAATAGAAAATGATGGAAAATTAAGTACATGAAAATTATTAGTAGGGACTTGGACTTGATTCTGTAGGCAGTGGAGAGATCTTGAAGATTTTGAAGCAAGACAGTGGTATGATTATATTTATTTTTTAACTGGAAAACTGGCATTAAATAATGACTTTGCAGTAGGAATCTGGGTTGGGGAAAGATAAGACAGGAAACAGAGAAGCCAGACAATTTTAACCGTGGATAAAAGTAGTGTCTGGAACCAAAGCTGTGACAGAGTATCTATTTAAAGGATTTGATTCTTGATTAGAGGGAAGGGAATTCCAGGATGATTTATGGTGTCTGTCTTACAACACAGACTGAAGCAGATATTGGTGGTGTGGGGCAGTATAGAAAATTAATATTTGGTAGAGAGGACAAATATCCTTCATTTTTAAAACTCAAAAACTGAGACACTTGAGGATAAGTGACTTCCTTTAGATTACAAAACTAATGAATGGATTTTGGGAACAAACTGCAACGTAGGTCCCTTGATTCCAAGATCCAGGTTATTTCCATATAATTGCCTGTTAATTATAGGTTATTGCCTGTTATTAAAGGTTATTGCCTGTTAACACCATTGCTATTATCAAAGAGTTGATTAACATCCTTTTCTCATGGTATTCCTACTCAGACATCCATGGAACAGCGTATGAAGATAATGGGAAGAAACATTAAATCATTTCACATGTCCTTTTCACTCACCTTTCATGATGATCCCTAAGTCTACAACTATTTTAAACATGTATTTAATGTTTTTCATGTCAGGTTCTTCTGGTCGAAGCTTCCTAAGAGTTCAAAGAGCAATGTTAGTTTAATTTCTTCTTTATGGCCAACCTTACCATCTGGTATTCAAGCTGCTTATGAAATCGGAGCTAAAAAAAAAGTTTTTCTTTTTAAAGGTAATTTCAATTTTTAGTTTTGCTATTTAGTCTACTTCCAGGAAGAGAATAAATTAAGGAAACACTACTTTTTATAAATGAAGACCGAAAAGCACTCTAAGTTGTATTCATTGTACTCTGAACTATTACCTAAAAGGAATTGAATACTTAGATAATACATAAAATTTTCAGGAAAAATTTATGAAATATAGATTATAATACTTGGGGGGGGAATACAAAACCATAGTTGGTGGGCCATGTTCAAGAGCAAAGAACAATACATTTTGGAACTATGGGAAAAGAATGAGGTTTGTAGTAAGTAAGTACATGTTTCTATTACTCTTTCTATATGATTGCAAATGTACCTTTTTTCTTTGTGTTTATAGATGATAAGTACTGGTTAATCAGCAATTTAAAACCACAGCCAGGCTATCCCAAGAGTATACATTCCTTGGGCTTTCCTGACTTTGTGAAAAAAATTGATGCAGCTGTTTTTAACCCATATCTCTATAAGACCTACTTCTTTGTGGATCATCAGTATTGGAGGTGAGCTTTAATGGTTAGTAATTTGACCTCTAAGATTTTTGAAACAGGCAAGGAATGGATTTTTCCAGAAGATGGTTTGCTGTGCAAATTCCCAAACATCCTTGTTTGGGAAAGGGATCAAGAGACTATAGGGCTGGAATAGTTATTGTCAATCTAATTTTCCTTCTCTGGACTTTTGGGTTCTGATCTACTAGATAACACACAATGTGTTTAAAAAAGAACACTTTAAATAAAATGTCATGGTATTAATCACAGTGGAAACACATTGGACAATAGTGGTAGAGATGCGTGGGACCTGGTCTTTACAGTCAGTTTAGAGGGTCTACAGAGTTTCAGATTCCCTTCTGTAACCATTGGACTCAAGAAGACAAACTGAGGAGACCATCCTCAGAGGAATAGCTGGCCCTGCACGGTCTTTACCGACAGGAAATTAGACAACCAGACTCTATAAAGCAGTACTGGGCACTGGTGGAAGCATAGTGGAGAGGTGAGGAAAGTGCCTGACTAGAAGTCAGGAAGCCTTGGATTAGAATCCTAGTGGAACTTGAAATATACCAGTGAACTGTTTAGGTCCTTGGGTTTCACATCATTGTAGTTTAAACCCTTTTTAGTAAGAGCCTTTCAGGAGAGGAATAAGTGGATTTTGTTGTTCATGTCATGAAATGACAAGTTTATGTCATGAGATCTGTTTCTGATGAAGTTCTCACTGATTATTTTTATTTATTTATTTATTTATTTATTTATTTATTTATTTATTCAGGTATGATGAGAAGAGACAATTGATGGACCCTGGTTATCCCAAATTGATTAACAGACACTTTCTAGGAATTAAGCCTAAAATTGATGCCGTGTTCTATTACAACAGTAAGTAGATTAATAGATTAGTGAAGATACTTGAAATCCCCCTTTAATACACTGTCATTCATACTTTTTTTGTACCTGCATTCTTTACCTTCCTTTAGCTCCTTTCACATTTTATGGTTCTCATGAACTGAGGTTGTGGGTGGGATGAGGGAAGCTTGAATTCATTTGAGTTTGCGTTTGTGAATGTCTTTAAGCAAGGCGACCCTCAGCAAAACTGTTGACTGGGCCAAGATATTTTTTCTTTCCACCCCTATGTTCTTTTTGCTTCCTCCATCAAGGATTCTGTGTGCCCTTCCTGAATTCAACTGAGTTCTCTAGCTGGAGTGTAATTTTTCAAAAAACATTTTCATGTTAACAACCTTCTCAATAAAATTAATGAAGATATTTAATAGTAAAATGATTGAAAGTAGGCAGATATCTGGGGAACAAGAGACCCAACATTTATATACTTGAATCAGACCTTATCTAATCTAGATAGTCTATAAAAACACAAATCTATGTTATCTTTTTTTCAAAGAAATACAAGCAGAGAATTAAACTATCATTTTTTTTTTAGGACACTTCTATTTCTACCAAGGATCTAATGTACTTGAATATGATGTCCTACTCTATCGTGTCACCAAAAGGCAGAGAAGCAACATTGACTTTCATTGTTAGGAATGGTATAATCATGGGTGTTTGTTAATTCACTTCAGTTTAATCAGTATTTACTGCATACTTGTTACATGCCCAGTTTACCATTAAATCATGACATATATCATAAAATAAGATAAAATCTGTAGGACATAGATAAATGATCATATTGGTAAATGATTATACAAAATGCATAGATTTTATTATGGAAAAATCTTCATTGTCAATTTTTACTTGACTTTGTTATTAAGTTTGAAAATGAAAATAGACAACTTTAGTGGACAAGAGCATATATCTTGGTCCCTAACATCCTTATACTGAGAGATTATAATTATTTCTCTGGCTTAACCAAAATTAAGAAATGATTCAGTTCTTTCACCATTAAATGTTTCCACAAGGGTATCATTTTAATTGGAGTAAAAATAGAATATACCTAGAACTTAAAATGGCAATAATGTAAGATATAATTAAAATATATAATTATGGTGATAATGTAATATTATTCTGTTGATGATGTTGACTTTTCTAATATTTTGCATAAACTATATATTTATGTTGTTCAATAAAAGTATTTAAAGAAAGTATTTGGTCTTTAAGAATTTTTCTTGAAAAATGGAAAGTGTATTTGAAAATAATTATGGACCTACCCCTAAATAAAACTAGTCTCTGTGATTATACCAAAGGGTGAATAGAAATATGGCAAATAGGAAAAAAAGAAAGTTGTATTTGCTTTGGCTACTTGTTTAAAGCCATTTGAAAGTCTCAAATCCAGAAAACTTCTACAGGCTGCATATGGTTACAGGATGACCTATCGTGTATGACCACAAACTTGAAGAGAAGAAGGGATGAAATAAGAATTTCCCATCTTGGTAAAATTTCCATTGCAGATCAAGTCTCACAATATAGGCCAGTAATTGCTATGTAATCTTGGCAAGAGATTAAATCCAAGCTTCCTTAAATTTAGGAGAAAATATTAGTGGTACCCATCTCATAGATTTATTGTAGAAAAAAGTGATTAATGATATATTGTGAGAACATCATGCTGGTAGCTTGGCCTGACTTTTATCAATTTTCTCCACTACCTTGACACACATTCTCCCTATCTTCTGGATTGTACATATATGAAAACTTCCTCTAATGTCTTACAGATTTATGGAATGCTTATAGTTTTCAATTTATTTGCAGACCATTGCTGATTGATGTACTCAAGGTCCAGGAAAAGATCAAGTTCATTTTGGATCAGATGATTGTTTTTGGCTAGTAGAATGAACTGAGGTCAGGAAAAATATGAGGATCAAAAAGAGTCTAGTTGGAGATGGAGCTCTCTGTCCTTCATAGCTGAGATCCATTCTCAAGTACTATGTGTTCCTTCGGTATAATAATCCTAGAGTTGTCTTTACAAAGAGTAGGGTCAAGTCATCTTTAGAGGAAATGTTGTTTCCCTACAGGAGACTAAATGCTGGGCTTCCTTCAAAAGAAGAAACTTCTGGCACAGTTTCTTTAGCATGGAAAGAAAACTTAATGGTATCTGGGTTGAGATGTCTTTGGCCTTAGGTCATTCAGCACTAGGCAGTTCCTCTTGAACAATGGCTACATTGGAGTAAAGACCCAATGTACACCCCTCTTAGTTTCATGAGTGTTCGTGAAAAATGCCTTTAAAGATTTAAAAGTGAACACTTTCTCCTTCTATCTCCATTTGTGTTACATTGTAAAATTTTTTAACAAATCCTTATAATGTTAAATCTATGCCAGACACTGTTCTAAGTTCTGCACACACGCAGAAAAATAATCCTTAAATTTAAATAATAATAATAATTAATGATTATTTATTAGTGAATAATCACCTAATCATTAAAATTGTGAGATAAATACTGTCATCCGTATTTTTCGAAGGAGGAATGGAGGCACTGAGAGGTGAACTAATTTGTCCAAGATCATATAACCTTGGAACTGCAATTCAAAGCCAGGTACTTTGATTCCAGAATTTGTGTTATTAACCACTACAAAATTCTGCCCTTCAAATTCATAAAGTAAAAAAAAAAAATCAAATAAAGTAAAAACTCCTGACATGCCATGCTATTTGTACTTTTACTTGACCTTTCAATCAAAAGGTCTTTAACATGTCCTAAGAATTTTTTGTGTGTCCAGACTGAGGAATACCATTTTGCAATGGAAGAGGTAGTAGTGATATTTTATTAATGTCAGGAAAAAATGTCCAAGACTTGGAAATTACAGGTATCTTTACAATGGAGTGTTGGACATTGTTTGATAGATCTTTTGGAGAATAGCTAATTTTATAAGAATCTGAACCTGATGCAGGTGTTCTGGGGGTTGGGGGCCCCAAGGGTCCCAGGCATGCTGTGGATTCTTGGCTTCCCACAGGGAAGAATTCAAACATGGGCCAATATAGAGTTTAAAGTGAACATGAGTTTATTAGTGAAGCAGTAAGACAGAATGGGTTACTCTGTAGACAGAGCAGCTCCCCTTTAGCAGAATTTGATTCCTTTACTGGGGTTCATTTAATTGAGGGGGTATGGTATTCTATAAGGGGAAGAAATATTTAGGATCTTCCCAGGAAAGAGGTAGACATTGGTTGGAGGAGCTCCCTTTGCCATTTTGTGTCCTTATTTGGGCTTTGTGATTCTGACCACGGCTGTGAGGGGTGTGTTGTTTAGCATGCTAATATATTATAACAAGTGTATAATGCTAAGGGTTACTGCTAGGTGAAATTAGTCCTTATGTTGGATAAAGCTGGTCTCTATCAGTTTTAAAGCATAAATCCAGTGTGGGGTGGTCTTAGTTCCTTGTTGACAATTCCTGTAGTTTGCATAGATTGCAGCTCTTTTAATATATTTTAAAATATTTTATTTATTTATTTTTAGACAGAGGGAAAGGGAAGGAGAAAGAGAGGGAGAGAAACATCAACATGTGGTTGCCTCTTATGCATCCCCCATTGGAGACCTGGCCCTCAACCCAGGCATGTGACCTGACTGGGAATTGAACCAGTGACCCTTTGGTTTGCAGGCCTGCACTCAATCCACTGAGCCACACCAGCCAGGGCAGACTGCAGCTCTCTTGACACATACCCTATCTCACACCTTTGACTATTCATCAACCAGTCTATCATATAACCCTGTAAGAATACGAATAATAGAAAACCAATAATAAAGCAAATGGTATTTTCTATAGCAATGCAAATAAATGTTATCTCACTTCCAGTCAAGATGGTGGTGTAGGTAAACACAATACTCTGAACTTCCAGCAACTACATCAGAATTACAAGTAAACTTCAAAACAACCATTACTGAGAACTGCCTGAAATCTAGCTGAACAGAAGTCCTATAACTAAGGATATAAAAAAGAAGCCACATCTGATAGGAGCAGCTGAGATGCAGAACAGGCTGGCCTAACATCCATGTGTGGAGGTTAAAAATCAGGAACAATAGCTTATCTTTAAGCGTCTTTCTTGAGGAGCAAGGGGCCCTGGCCCACAGTAGGGCCATAGCCCAGGGTTCCAGTACTGGAAAGAGAAGTCCTCATAACTTCTGGCTGTGAAAATTGTTGTTGAGCAAGATGGACAGTTTCCTCTTCTAAAGGGCCCAAGCATGTACTTACATGGATTCACTCACTGTGAGCTCCAGTGTCGGGGCAGAAGCTCAAGAGGTGCATCAGGGACATATGGGAAAGAACTGAATTGTATGGATTTAGGATGAGGGCTGGAGAGGCAGCTTTCTCCCAGACAAAAGTGCTGGTAGAAATCATTGTTCCTTTGCTGAGCCCTCCCCGACATAGCTGGCAGGCAACACTATATCTGAGTCTCCAACAACTTCACTAATACTGTTTGCCCTGCCCTGATGATCTCCTGAAATCCCATCCAACTTTCAAACCCATCCAAGCCATATCCAGTGGCTACTCCATAGAAACAGCCTGTCTTAGCTCACACTACAAACTTTTCTAAAATCTTTCAAAGGTTCAAAACCCCCAAATAAGCAGCATCTGGCCTCTGTATGCCCTGTACATCTTGGTAAGTGGCCCCAGGCTGACAGTAGTGACAGCCAACTCAGTTTGCAGCTTGGTCTCTCCTGGTCACCTCTAAGCAGAACACAAATAGTAGCCATCTGCAGACTGCTTTGTAGCTCATGCTGGGTGGCCCTGGGCAGGGTACAAGTAGCAGCTGATGTTGGCCTATACCTCCTAGGAAGCCCCAGTGCAAGAGCACAGGGTGGTCAGCTTCAGACAACACTGGATCACCACTCAATCATCTCTATCAGTGTACATATTCAAGGGCAGACTCATCAGAAGTGCTCCATGGAGTTAGCCCATGCACAGAAGCTCCTCTGTAAAAACCAGTCCTCAAAGCCAATTGGCCTAAGAATAAATCCCTTCCATTGACCCACCATCAGCAATCAAGGCTCAACTACAAAAGGAGAATACACACAGCCCACAAGGAGTTGTACTTTGGCGGTATCTGGAAAGGCTGTGTCACTGGGCCCCACAGGACACCTACTAGATAAGGCCACTCTACCAAGAGAAGGAGTTGTACCAGCTCTACCTTACACATAGAAACAAACATAGGGAGACAGCCAAAAGTAAGACGAAGAAACATATCCCAAATGAAAGAACAGAACAAAACTCCATAAAAAGAAGAAAGCAAAATGGAAACATCTACCAGATGCAGAGTTCAAAACATTAGTTATAGGGGTGTGTGTGTGTGGGGGGGGCTCCACCAATAGAGCCCACTGTCCATCACAGATGAGAATAAGTCTACCAAGATATGATCTGCTTGGGGAGGAAAGGTGGCCAGTCTCTCAAAGGAGAAAGGCCAAGAGCCTCTTTCTCAATGGCTTTTATTAGGTTCATAATACACAGGAATACAGGTAAAGCTCATTAATCATTGTCAGGCAGCAAGGATCAAACAATAGATAACATACAAAGAACTCTGAGGGCTTATTCTGAGTCAGGGTCTGTCAGCTAAAGGGCTACAAAACTTTGGGAAACAAACTCATTTCCTGCTCGTACCCTTATCATTTAATTGAGAGTATTCTTAGCAAAGCAGGTTTCACAGGATTTTATGCATTCTTTCTAGGCCTGATCACCCGGGGAACCCGCCCTTTCCAGGACTGCACCACCCTCGGTCATTGTTTCAGGCTTAAATAGGTCAGAGTCTGCAAAGCAACCAAGAGATTAGGAAACTTCTCGCAGACAGAATGAGGACTCAGGCTATGTCAGGATAGCTGAGGGGCAAGGTTCCATCACCCGCTTTTGCTGTAGCCCCCTGAGTCCTTCCTTGAGTGCTTCCCATATGATCGTGCCTGTTGTAGGAGACCCCTCCCTTGAAGGATCTTACCCATCATTGGCTAACTGACCAAGCATTGGGGACCAGTTATGAATGAAGCAGAAGCAGTGCTTCTGCCAGGGAGATAAGCTTTGTCCCCTTAGTGGTTTATGGTCTGAAGGTCGCTCACTCAGCCTTAGCCATGGGGGGAGGGGGGATTACAGCTCCTGAAACCGGGCAGGGCAGTTCCCAACAGGGATGCTCAATGATCTAAGTGAAAACTTCAACAAAAAGATGGGAAACATAAAAATGGAGCTAGAAAACATTAAAAAGAACCAGTCAGAAGGGAAGAATACACTAAAAGAAATGAAAAATACATTACAGGGAATCAACAGTAGAGTAGATGACTCAGAAGATTAAATTAACTATTTGGGAAAGTAGGAAGCAGAAAACAACCAGTCAGAACAGGAAAAATAAAGAAAATGCAAACCAAAAATTGAGGTTAGTTTAAGAAGCCTGTAGGACAACTTCAAGCATAACAACATTTTACATCATCGGGGTGCTGAAAGGACAACAGAGAGAGCATTGAAAACCTATTTGTAAAAATAATGATAGAAAACTTTTATAACTTGGTGAAGGAAATAGACATACAAGTCCAAGAAGTACAGAGAGTCTCATACCCAAAGAGGCCAACACCAAGACACATCATAATTAAAATGCCAAAGGTTAAAGACAAAGAGAGAATCTTACAAACACAAGAGAAAAGCAGTTAGTTACCTACAGTGAAGTTCCCATAAAATTGTCAGCTAATTTCTCAACAGAAACTTTGCAGATCAGAAGGGATTGGCACAAAATATGCAGTGACGAAAAGCAAGGACCTAATAGCAATAAATACATTGCTATCAATAATTACTTAAATGCAAATGGATTAAATGTTCCAATCACAACATATATGGTGGTTGAATGGATAAGTAAATAAGACCCTTCTATATGTTGTTCAGAAGAGACTAACTTTAGATGAAAAGACACACACATTGAAAGTAAAGGGATGGAAAAAGTATTTCCATTTTGATAAAAAATGGAAACAAACACACAAAAAGCTGTGATAGCAATACTTATATCAAAAGCTATTTAAACTTTAAAACAAAAGCTATAACAAGAGACAAAGAAAAACCCAGCAGTTGCACTTCTGGGTATTTATCTGAAGAATCCCAAAACACTAAATCGAAAAGACATGTGTACCCATATGTTCACTGCAGGATTATTTACCCGTCAGTATTCATGAATAGATGAGTTGATAAAGACATGTTGCATATATACAACAAAAGATGACTCATCTATAAAAAAAAGAATGAAATCTTGCTATCTGAAACAACGTGGATAAACCTAGAGGGTATTATGCTAAGTGAAATAAATCAAACAGAGAAAAATGCTGGATGATATAACTTATATGTGGAACCTATAAAAAAACAAGCAGAGCAGAGAACAAGCAGGCAGAGAATATTTTGATGGTTGCCAGAAGGGAGTTACAGAATAGTCATGCGATATAAAGAGCAGAATAGGGAATAATTTTGTATGGTATCATATGAGTACTAGGTTTATTGAATGATCACTTTGTAAGTTAGACAAATGTCTAATCACTGTTATACAGCTCAAACTAATATAATATTATATGTTAACTCTAGTAAAAACATTTTAAATTATTAAAAAGCAAATAAATGTTATCTATGGGAGATTCAACTGATTATCTTCTGGTAGAAGAGACAACCTCAAACATTACATTTTATTGGCCTATTAGATATTAATGCATTTTTAACATTAGAAGGTATGTTTTAGCATTTCTTACTGCATATATATCCATCCAGATCCTTCTTTGAACTAATTCTCTCATTAGTTAGTGAGTTGAATAATATCTTTAACATGTTTGCTTTATATTTTATGAAAGTCATTCTCAATTTTTTTGAAAAGTGTAACTTATTTGAAACTATACTTATTTGAAACTATACTCCCCCCCTTTTGGACTACCAGGTGCAGAAGAACACATGCTAGTAGGCAACTGCTCAAGCCTCACATAACTAGAGTCTAGACTTCCTGATTCTGTCTACCTCCTTACCTTCTAGTAATGTAGTAACAGACATTGCCTCTGTTCAAGAAAAAGGAAAATATATGCCAAATCTAGGTGACATATAATTTCCAAGGTTCACTTTTTTTACTTTGCCCATTCACTCAAAAATATTTATTGAGAATCTGCCAGATTCTAGATCCCATGATTGACATAATGGATGAAAAGATGACTAAGACAGTCTCTGCCTTCAAAGGCACAAAATATGGTAAAAACATAAAAATACAGACACATAAACAACAAATGATTATGCAATGAAGTAAGCAGGTAGACTAGTAGAGGTGTGTACAAGATACAAGAGTGAGTCAATCTCTGCAGGATTCAGGAACTACAGACTACTTAGTGTGGAAAACAATATTTGAGATACCTGTTAAAATAGGAATTTGTTATTTGGAAAATTGGGACTTCTGGCCAAGACAGAGGCATAGGTAGATACACTTTGCCTCCTTGCACAACCAAAAGAAGGACAACAACAAATTTAAAAACAAAAAATAATCAGAGCTTCCAGAAAATTGAACTGTATGAAAGTCCGACAACCAAAGAGTTAAAGAAGAAACATTCATCCAGACCAGTACAAGGGGTGGAGATGGGCAGCTGGGGTGGAGAGGACTTGTGGCAAGGTGGCAGCTGGAGGACCAGGGAGGGTAAGGTGGTGGCTGGTGGACTGGGTGAGTCATCAGCTGGCAAAGCAGGCAGTCCCACCTTTGCATACAGATAAACCAGGAGGGACAACTTGGGAGCCAGACAGACTGTGCAACCCAGGGTTCCACTGCAGGGAAATAAAGCTTCAAAACCTCTGCCTGAAAAAATTTGTGGGCGTTGAGGAGGCAGGAGAAACTCTCGGCCTCAAAGGAGAGTTCATTGGAGAGACCCACAGGGTCCTAGAACATACGCAAAACCACCCACCTGGAATCAGCACCAAAAGGGCCCAATTTGCTTGTGGGTAGTGGAGGAAGTGACTGAAAGCTGACTGAGAGCTGAGCAAGTGGCATTGTTTTCACTCAGACCCCTCCTCCACATACAGTGCCACAACTCAGCCAAGTGGGTTGCCCCACCCTGGCAAAATACCTAAGACTCTGCCCCTTAATAGGTGCACAGAGACAAAAAACAAACAAACAAACAAACAAACAAAATTTGGTGCAAATGAAAGAACAGATCAAAGCTTCAGAAAAAATACAACTAAGTGATTAGAGATAGCCAACCTATCAGATGCACAGTTCAAAACACTAGTAATCAGGAGGCTCACAGAAATGGCTTAGTATGGTTCCAAAATAAAGGAAAAAGTGAAGGCTATGAAAAGTGAAATAAAGGAAAATGTACAGGAAACCGACAGTGAAGGGAAGGAAACTGGGACTCAGATCAGCGGTTTGGACCAGAAAGAAGAAATAAATATTCAACCAGCACAGAATAAAGAGACAAAAATCAAAAAAAAAAAAAAAAAAAAAAGAGGAGAGGCTTAGGAACCTCAGGGACTTTACAGGTTCCAACATCCATATCATAGGGGTGCCAGAAGGAAAAGAGGAAGAGCAAGAAATGGAAAACTTATTTGAAGAAATAACGAAAGAGAACTTCCCTAGTCTGGCAACGGAAATGGACTTTCAGGAAGTCTAGGAAGCTCAGAGAGTCCCAAAAAATTTGGATCCAAGGAGGAACACACCAAAGCACATCATAATTACATCACCCAAGATTAAAGGTAAGGAGAAAATCTTAAAAGCATCAAGAGAAAAGGACAGAGTTACCTACAAAGGAGTTCTCATTAGGCTATCAGCTGATTTCTCAAAAGAAACCTTGCAGGCAAGAAGGAGCTGGAAAGAAGTATTCCAAGTTATGAAAGGCAAGGACCTACATCCAAGATTACTCTATTCAGCAAAGCTGTCATTTAGAATGGAAGGGCAGATAAAGTACTTCCTAGATAAGGTCAAGTTAAAGTAGTTCATCATCACCCAGCCCTTATTATATGAAATGTTAAAGGGACTTATCTAAGAAAAAGAAGATAAAAAATATGAACAGTAAAATGATGACAAAGTCACAGCTATGAGCAACTGAACCTAAAACAATAAAATAAAAATGAACTAAGCAAACAACTAGAACAGGAACAGAATCACAGAAATGGAGATCACATGTAGGGTTATCAGTGGGGGAGTAGGAAGCGGAGGGGAAGGTACAGAGAACAAGTAGCATAAATGGTAGGTAGAAAATAGACAGGGGGAGGTTAAGAATAGTATAGGAGATGTAGAAACCAAAGAAGTTATATGTATGACCCATGGACATGAACTAAAGGAGGAGAATGTGGGTGGGAGGGGGTAGGAGAGAATAAAAGAAGGGAGAACGGACAACTGTAATAGCATAATCAATAACATATATTTTAAAAATAAATAAAAATAAAAATTTACATAGCTATCAACAAATGAAAAAAGAAAAAGAAAATTTGGGTGAAGGTTTTCTAGGCAGAAGTAGAAGCCTTGTCAAAGACCCATTATATACAAAGAGTAGTTTTTTATAAAATTTGGAGCCTAATGTTAAGGAAAGAATAGCAAGAGATAAAACACCAAATCACTAAGGACTTTTACTGCCATGAGTTTTACTTTTATCTCATAAGTGATATGGCTTTATTAAAGGGATTTAAGATAGGGAGAAAAGACCAAATTATATATTACAAGATCTTTTTGATGGAGCTATGGGAGATAGAACAAAAGGAATTAAGGCTCCACACAGAGAAGAACATCTATTACACTGTTGCACTACTCCATGCAAGAAATACTGAAACCTGAGTTGTAGTCATGGGGATGACAGAGGAGACATTATAGTAATGATACTATAACAGCTAGAAGGGAGAATGAATAGAGTTTGATTTTTGCTTTGCATGTGAGGTATGACTGAAAAGGAATAATTTAGGATGATACTTAAAGATCTGGTTTGCAAATAACCTTGAATAGTGAAATAGAGAAAGAAGAGCAGGTTATTGAAGGGTGATGGTATACCTGATGGTATCAAGATAATTGAGTTTGTTGAGTCTGGGAAGCCTTTTTATTGAAGTATGATTAACTTGCAATATTATATTAGTGTCAGGTGTACAACATAGTGAATTACCACAATTAGGCCAGTTACTTTTGGTCACCATATAAACTTACAGTATTATTGACTGTATTCTCTATATTGTTTGTTATATCCCTTTGACTTATTTATTTTATAACTGGAAGTGTGTCCCTTAATCCCCTTTACTTAGTTTGCCTAACCCCTTCTCCCTGACCCCAAGTATGTGGAGCCCTGAGACTTTCAGGTGGTAACGGAATGGAATCAAGGTCCAAACATTTAAATGTTGGATGCTTCAGTGGATAGATGCAAAGTGGATTGACTTAGAAGTCAATGAGATACCCCAGGAAGAGCATAAGTAATAGTCTTTACAGTATTCATCATTCCCAGGAGTGACTTTCCATACTGTTATTAAAATATCAAAATAATTTAAGAAGATTATAATGTGCCAAATACAAAGGATAGTGTTTGCACATGCAAAAAAAAAAAAAAAAAAAAAAAGCCCAACTCACGGAGATTAAAACCTAAGATTTACTCCTTCTTATGTATTAGTAGATAAATATAACTTCCAAGGACTACTTTTGTTTCTGGCCACATCATAGTAATTAGTACTGAATTTTCCTTTCTGCCGTGGTTAACTAGAAAACTGGGCAAAAGGTATGAGAGAGCTTATTCCATTCAATGTGCACCAGGCAGTATAGTCCAGGAGGGAAGAGAAACTAATGATGCAAGCCCCCAAATCATACCTGCTTTATATCAATAGGTATTATCCGGGTCACTGCACAGGGAAAGGGAATGCAGCAGAACACAGTGGTCTCACTGAGCTGAGGAGACAAATATTAAAGTTCAGAGAAGTGGAGGTGGTACAATTTGCAGAGAAGAGTGGGATTCAGAGAAAACATCCAGTATTGGGAGAGGAGTCCCCTTGAGTCTGTTGGTGAGCTACATATGCACAACCAAGGAGCTGTAGACTGAAGAGTGCCCAGAGATAACACAGGGCTGGGAGAGGTTTGGGGTCCACAGAGCCAGAGTGACAGGATATTAAACACTTGGGTAATTAGTAAAGGTCCCTTAATAAAGGGCTAAATTAACCCCGGAGTAAGGGCTACACTAAGACCCACCCTGAAAAAGCTTAAAATAAAACTCTGAAAAGATCAATGTGATATCCAAATTATTTAACTGCCTGTCAAAACTAAATTAAACACCTTCTAAAAAAATTAAAATCTAAATACCTAATAATATAATATTTACAAGGTCTAGGATCCAATAAAAATTTACTGAATATGCAAAGAAGGAAGTGTGACCCATTATAAGGAAAACAATTAACCAATAGAAACAGATGTAGAAATGACAGAGATGATGAAATTAGAAGAAAAGAGGGATTAAAAACAGTTATAAATTTTTTCAATGTTTGAATGGAAAAATGGGCATGAAAAAGCAGCAAATAAAACTGGAGCTGAAAATGCAAATTTTCATTTAATTCATTTTCATATTTGACTGGTCATTCTTAGTTTCTTGCCGCTTGCTCATTTTTGTGATTCCATCTTATATTCCTTTTTAAAATATATTTTATTTAATTATTTTTTTATTTTAATTGATGTTCGAGTACACTTTTACCCCCATCCCAGCTCACCTCCTCAGCCCTCTCCCCTCCCTCCCGTTTCCACCCCACTTTGTTTTTGTCCATGTGTCCTTTATACTTGTTCCTGCAAACCCTTCCCCTTTTCCCCTGAAATTCCCTCCTCTCTCCTTTCTGGTCACTGTCAGCCTGTTCTTAATTTCAGTGTCTTTGGTTATATTCCTTTATACTTTAAATTCTTTGTTATTTCATAGTCTGGATTAGATCATTTAAACTTTGTTGATCTAATTTGTCATTTGCTCTTTCTGTTGACTTTCATTCCCAGAGTTTGTTTTCTTGTATATTATTAGGTGAACTTTGTGAGCTCAATTTTTAAATATCTTAATTTGCAGCAGCACAGAGGATCTAAGGAGAGCATGCTTTTCCCTTAAGAATATAGGTTATTGTTTCTATTAAGAAGCAGAAGATTTTTTTCATCTAAAACTACTTTAGTCTCTATAACATTTGTGACAGGGGCCTTAGATGCAGATTCTCCACCTCCCAGATTGTTTATGATTTAGGATCCTCAAGGTTCTTCTGCTATAAGCATTTGAACTTGGGGAATTTCCTTTTTGTTCCCATTTGTTGTTTGTTAGCTGCTCCTTCATCCTTAATCTAGCTTCAGCTCACTGTGATTGTGTGGGGGGAGTCAGGGGGTACATGCATGTGTGTAGGGGGATTGGGGAAGACTTGAAGATTTCCACGATCTCCTACAAGCCCAGGAAAGCATAAAAAGTGGGTTTTATTAAGACTACAAGTCATCTATGACAATGTGGGAAGTAAAGTTATGGTTTGTCTCTTGCTTGACCTGTTACAAATATTTTGAGAGGCAGAGTTGTGTGTTGTACAAAGTCCATGATATTTATAGGTTAGAAAAATTTCACTGTGACTCACTGTGTGATCTTAGGCAAGTTAGTTGATCTTTTTGAATCTCAAAGAAATTAATACCTGCATGTTAGGTTTGTCCTGAGGAGTAATATAGGTGAAGCCCCTGGCACTTAATAACTATTCAACTAAAACTTCTTTCTTTCCATCTCAACTTCCCTTGATGCAGAATTCCTGTTTTCCTGCTCTTCTTGCCAACAGGTATGTTGACACCCCAACAACTTCTCTGACCTATGGGAAAAGTAGAGAGCCCCTGTGGTTCCTCTTCCATTTTCACTGTATTTCCCATATCCCAAACCATCCAAAATGGGAAATACAGTCACCTACATTTTGCCATCATTCTAGATATAAATTGTTATACACAATAATGTTTATTATGTGCTTAAAATTTTATATATATTTTTGCTATACATATCAAGCTCATAGGATAGACAGTTTTATCACTATTTTCAGAATGATGAAAAAAGGGCATAGAGAAAAGAAGCCATTTGGTGTCACAGAACTAGTCAGTGCAGACTAAGATTCAAACTGAGGGCTGTTCATCCTCAAACTTGTACTCTTTTCACTATGTAACTTTAATTCTTTTGGCTAACAGTCTTTAACAAGGAGCATGATTAGATAGTGTTTGGCTAAATTATTCAGGGTAAGTTAAAATGATTAATGAATTATCAACGACAACAAAAATTCTAATTCTATTATGTGCCAGGGTTTTTTTTTGTTGTTGTTTGTTTGTTTGTTTTTTTAGCAATCAAGTTAGCAAATATCTTAAGAGAAATATGAATATAAGTGAGGGTTGAGAAGGAGATTTCCACTTATGCTCTAGATTCATGACTTGGAACAGCATATTCCCAACTAGTAATTGAATAAAATATGACTTTCAAAAGAAACACGAATTGTGAAATGTGTCCTGGGCCACAAAGGTACTGAATTGTGCTTATGCTCAGAACCTTAGCTTTGTAATTTTTGACAAGCACTTAGGAATTCATGGCCAGCAGGATTTTCCTGATTTTCTCCTAGAATTGAAACACTGACCAACCTTGGTGAATAAGAAGGGTTTGTGGATTTTTGCATCTTAGTGACACATAGTTACTGCTCATAGACATGTATCCTAACTGGGTCACACACAGGCAGGACGAGAAATGGATGATGGGCAGGAATGAACTTAAAAGGGAGAGAGAAGTCAGAGGTCAGAAACTGGGGCAAGGAGCCCTCCAAATGGAAAACTAATGATCACGTACTTGGTTTGGTTAAGAGACACTGCCAAGATGCAGGTTTTCAAGAACATGAAAATTTGAGACAGAAAATTTGTGTGACGTGTTGTCAGCTAAGGGGGTTTTAGAAACAGATGAGATGCAGGGATTGAGTTTGTTTGCAAACACTGCAAACTTTTTTCTTTTTTTTAGTTGAATTTGTTGGGGTGACATTGGTTAATAAAATTATATAGGTTTCAGGGGTACAATTCTATAATATTCTGATCGGGTTGGTTTTGATGACCTAACGTCTACATCATCTCTGCTACTTACTATGTGCATACAGACAGACGTTTTAACTTTCCTGCACTTCCATTTTTTCATCTGTGAAATGAGGAGACTGATCTTTATCTTGCAATGGGGATTTAAAAGATTAGACATAACACATATAACATGTTTGACACATACTAGGTGATCAGTATACAGTGGTTTTCTCCTTTCTTAAAGGAAAGTTTTGAATATATAGCTGTTTGACCATGTTACATACTATGGGAAGTTTCAAAGCCATTAATTACCTGAAGCTATATAAAATAATGTAAGTTCAGAATGAAATTTCAGAACCCTGATTTCATTCCTCTCATGGTATAGTTGTAATGGAGAGTAAGCTGGCAACCAACACCAGCTCTCTGGGTTTGTGTGAGTTAGCTCAGCCTTAGTATATATCTAACCATAATTTTAGCTATTATTACAACACAAAATTTTATTCTGTCATTCTTACATAATGCGACCCATCTGAAAGATATGTCCGTATTAGTAAATCATAACTCAAAAGAAGATGAGGTCTCAGAGCCATGGCAAAACAGTACTTAAGATCATTACCAACTATTTGTCAGGGCAATGAGCATTACTAGTTACAGGTATTTGACCTAACCCCCAGCATAAAGCATTTATGAATTCTAGAATTTAAGTAAAAAATATATGGATATCAAAAGAGCAGGTCATTCAGCCAAGTGTAAATATCCCAAATTTTCTCTATTATAGAGGTGCATAAGCCTTGGAATAGAGAAAACTTTTCTAGTGAGAGACTGAATACACAAATGAACAATGGCTAGACTATATAGAAATAGAATTTTGACTCCAGACCTTCAGAAACCTGCTCAGATAAACAATCTTCTTATCCGCCAGGAAGCCAACTTGTTATAAGTCAGATTTATAGGAGGCCTGATCTCTATCTCTAGTGACAAACCAGGAAGCTAAACAATAACTTCTCTCACACTCAGTCCAAAATGACCAAGACGATTAATAGCTGACAGCATCTCTCATTTTTGCCCCTGTTTCCAGCAGAGGATCAATAAAAACAGTCAAGAATGAGCCCCTAACCAATAAATAGCATAGATTGACCCATTCTGGTTATCTCACCTACAGTTTCCCCTTGCTGACAGCACCCGTCAGAATACACAAGAAGTCTTCCCCCTTTTCCACTATAAAGTTTCCCACTCCTCTGCCTGCTATTGAGTCTCTGCCAAAATACAAGTGATGATGACTGACTCCCTAAGTATAGTAAGCTCTGAATAAATTACTGTTGTTTGTTTTCATTTGGTTGGTCTTTATTTCTACACCAGGCAAAAATCTGCTAAGTAATAATAAAAGGAACTAAATCTCAACTGCAGAATAGCTATTGACAATTCTTCCCAATTTACAAGACTCAATGCCATGCCGTGTCTTTTTCATCCTGCCTGTCCATTTTCTGTCGGTATCATCTCCTTCCTTTTAAAGTTAGTTTTACTTATATCTGTGGTCATTCAGGGTCCCCTTAGAGCTCACATGGCTGATTATAATATCCCCTACACCAAGGGTGTCTAACTTTTTGGCATGTCTGGGCCACATTGGAAGGAAGACTTGTCTTGGGTCACAGACTAAATACATACAAACTAATGAAAACTGATGAGGAAAAAATATTTGTAAGTAAATTTATGATTTTGTGTTGGGCCACATTCATAGCCATCCTGGGCTGCATGGGGCCTGCGTGCTGTGGGTGGGACACCCCTGTGATGCGGACACCAGCTAGCAGTGTCCGTGTCATTATGGATGAAATAAAAACATACACACGGACTACCGAGTCCAGTGGAGGAAAAAAGACGACAGCGTGACTTTTCTCTCAAGGGGAGCAAAAGCCACAGCCTCCGCCATGACAGGCCTTTATCCTATATCTCCTCACCTTACAACATGGTCCTCACTCATTATCCCCAGTTACAACAAAAGGAGCCAATGCCCCTAATCACATCACAGAAGAAGGATATTAGCAAATGAAAAGGCAAAAGTGGTTGAGCTGGTTACACTGGTCCCTGCAAGGTTTAGCATGGATTTTAGGAAGTCACAGTAAAAGCAAGGCTCAAAACAGCCTAGGTATATTGCAAATCTGATTACCCACAAGAGAACCTATCTGTGGGCGTGGGTCCTGTGCATCTCTGAGTTGGAGCTGGGCCCACACCATGCAGAAGGGTCTGCCACACCCCTGCCCTAAACTAATCAACTTTACTTTCTTCACATTCAAATCCACCTCAATCATTGCAACTAGATACAAGGTCTGTCCAGAAAAAGTTCGCCATTGTTAATATAACAAGAATGGTTATGTTCGATGTAACCTAGTAGCCAAAGAGAGTGGACTGGGTTACACATGTATGAACAATGACAACTTCCTGGTATTTAGTTAGCGGAGGTGGTAGATGCTGTTGAGTGAGCCTGTGTACTACGTGGCCCATGCATTCAAAATAACTGAGGGAGTAGAGCAACCAATCTGCATCAAATTTTGTATTAAGCTTGAGCATTTCTCTGTGGAAACTATTTGGATGATTCAGAAGGCTGAAGCTATGGGCACTGGTGATTGACAGCTTCATCGGGGATAATGCACCTCCTCATGCATCACTGTCTTGTGCAGAGTTTTTTGGTAAAACATCGAATCACCAGGTGACTCAGCCCCTCTACAGTCCAGATTTGGCACCCTATGACTTCTGACTTTTCCCAAAGCTAATATCATCTTTAAAAGGGAAAAGATTTCAGACCATCCGTGAGATTCAGGAAAATATGACAGAACAGCTGATAGAGAATGGGAGAACTGTGTGAGGTCCCAAGGTGCCTGCTCTGAAGGGGACTGCAGTGTCACTGTTCTATGGACGATGTTTCTTGTATCTTGTATCGTCTTCAGTAAATGTCTCTATTTTTCATATTACATGGCTGGATACCTTCTGGACAGACCTCATATAGTTTGATGTTGTCACTTATCTGACCAAAAACATTAAATGGGAATATTTTCAGTTTAAGAAGACAACTGTCATCCATCAAAATTCCAGTAAGTTATTTTGTGGATATCAACAAATTAATTCTGAAGTTCACATGGAGAAGCAAAATAGCCAACACAGTATTGAAGCAGAACAATGAAGTCGGAGGACTTATACCAGTCAACCTCAAAACTTACTCTAAAGCTACAGTAATCAAGTCAATGTGCTCTTGGCAAAAGAATAGACAAGTAGATCAAAGAAATGAATAGAGAGCCCAGAAGTAGACTAACATAAATATAGTCAACTGATCTCTGAACAAGGGAATAAATGCAATACAATGGAGCAAAGATACTATTTTCAACAAATAGTACCAGAAAAACTGGACATCGCGTGCAAAAAATGAACTGAAACACCTTTGTCCCTCACAAAAAATAACTCAGAATGGATCATAGACTTAAATGGAAAACACAAAACTATGTATAATATGAATATATTTAAATTTTATTTTTTAGAAAAGAAGACACTGGCTAATAGCCACTGAAGCAACCTTTCACAAACTTTCACTACAGAACATAAAATGAAAAGGAAAAAAATGTTATAACATTGAAAACAAAGTTTCTTGTTTTAGAATAAATTTTTCTACTGTTTATAGGAACTGTCAAACTATGTTGGAAAAAAAATTTTTGGAGACCTATTCTTGTTTGCCTTATGAAACCTCAAGAACTTCTGGTCTTCTGAAATAACTAGAAAGATATTTTACTTCTCACTTGTCTGCTCAGGAACCAGAACTAGAAAACATTGAAGCCATGTCTTTGCTGGATGGGTGCTGATTATGAAAGAGAGAAGAAAAATTGTGACGCTGGAGTGTTATACGCATCCCCTAAAGAGTAGTTAACGAAAGAGAGATGCTTAGACATGCTAGAATCGGTACATTTCTCCTGAACCACTGTGGAAAAAAATGCATAAAGACATACAATTACCAACTGACTCAAAACAAATAATTTCAGAATGTGTCAGTCAGGATATAAAAAGCTTAAAAGAGCTGCTTTTTCCTTGACTTTGTTCAACAAGTCCGTTTTTCAAGTGAAATATGGTGGGTTCGGCAGTCTGGGGTTTTGCTTGGTGCATGCTGTTTCCACACCCGTTCCCCTTCAGCTTCCACTCTAATCCTTGGATGGAAAAAGTGTCCCTCCAGCAACATTTTTTACCCTACAGTCAGATTTATGTTGTGCCATGTATAATGTGCAATTTTTTTGCCCAAATTTTGTAGGGAAAAATAACGATGTGCATTATAATGGGTAGTGCCTGAAATACCTTATATCTGTTCTTGTGTTATGTAATATTTATTACATAAAATTTCTTGTGCCATAATATGTTTAAAAACAAATGCTAAAATTCCTTTGTAATACAAAAAAACCCTATCTAAATATAAATAAATAAATAATTGAATTTAAAAATTAAATGAAAAGTCTTTTTCCCGAAAGTTTGCGCCAAAAACATGGGTGCACATTAGACATGGCAAAACACAGCAATATAGACCGTTAACAACTTTAATTAATGTTATCCTGTTTGCACAATTGAAATAGTTATGCCAAGAATATTACAAAATACCCTCCTTCCTTCCATAAAATCAGAGTTGCCTAGAGCCACATAAAGGCCATTGTCATTGCCAAGGAATCTGAATGATGGATTTCAACATTTTTTACCACTTGTTGACTGGCGTGAGTCATTAAGCTTTTATAGATGAAAAAAGCCTGAGCCACCCACGTGCAGATGTTATCTATGCCTAATTCCCTTGTCTACTCTAATTGACCTTCCAACTAAAATGTTCAAAAAGTTTCATGGCAAACAGTTATAAAATTAGCTATGTGCTCTGATTTAGAATTCTGAGATTCTGAATTATGGAAAAAGTAAATAAAATTTCATAACTTTCCCATGATCATCATGATGTAAAAAAATATGGACATTAAAAAATTAGCAGGAAGTACAGTGAAGTGTTAATAGTATTTTTCTTCTTGTGTCATGACTATAAGTGATTTATTTTCTCCTGTCTACCTGTATTTTACATTCTAAATTTTCTATGATAAAACTACACGTATAAAACTTTATTGAAACATAAAGCGTATAATTAAATTGCTTTGTATAAACATGACTTTTCATCAGCAACAAAATAAGCTAAACAACTTAGCTGCAGGCTGTTAACCTAAAAATAAAAAGCCAAAGTGAGAGGCACCAAGCATTTATTTCAGATCAAAAAGAATTGTAATCTGCGGACATAGATTCTGTCAGAAATCCAAATTATATCCCAATTATGGGTAAAGGCAAGGGGATTTTATGAAAGAAGGGAATAATTACATAAATAGAAGGAAGGAATTTCTATTGGTGCTAACAAGCTAGGTTACTCTTTAGCTATACATGGCTGGTTACTGATTCTAAAGAGTCCAAAATCACCAGGTGTTTGCTTTCCTGCTAGCTTTACAGTTGTAAGACAGTATCAGTTTGGCCGAGTCCAAAGGTTATTTTTTCCAGTTCAAACATTCCAAAATTTCAAGAAGATGTGCAATGCATTTCCACTAGAATGCCCTAGCTCTATTTTAAAATGGCTCTACTTATGTCAACTTTTCACAAAATTAATGGCTTTCCACAAATGGGCTCTAACTTATCCTCTCACAATTTTATATTTTATTTTTCATTTTTTCATTATGACCCATCACACACTTTTTGCTTTAATAAAAACCCAACTTTTTATCATTTTCCATATACACCCTACTCTTTCATAACTGCATAGTTGTTATTCTGTTTGGACATGTATTTTCCTTCATGTCTGTATCATTTCAGACTCCAATCATTTGTGAATTTATTGATAAGCTTTTATTAAAATAAATACCTTTCTTTCTGCATAATTTCTATATAACTTCTTTCTTTATTCCTTATAGAATTAATGCAAGGATCATCTTCTCAACTAGATGGTATCTTTCTTGACCTCATTCCTTCATTCTTTCATTTCATACTTCCTTTCTTCTTTTCTATTTTTTTATTGTTGTTCAAGTACAGTTGTCTCCATCTGCACCTCACCAAGCCCCACCTGCCCCACCCATCCCTGCCTCCCACCCTCAAACCTACCCCCATTGGCTTTGTCCAATGTTCCTTGATGTCCCTTCCCCTATTATCCCCTATTATCCCTCTCCCCACTTCTCTCTGGTTACTGTCAGTTGGTTCTTTTTTTCAATGTCTCTGGTTGTATTTTTAAATAGCTAATTTGGTCACTTTTCCTCTAAATTTCTCTTTTAGATATTATTTCCAAATCTACACTCTTAGTTTGGGTATTCGGAAGCATTTAAGACTCAGATACTTGATAAAGGAATGTCTGGCTAAAAGAATGATTATATCAGCAGAAGGTAGCAAACGTCTAGTACTATCTTATTTGATTAGTCCTGGAGAAGCATGATAAACAGAGAGACAAATCTGAAAAGTTATTAGAATATTACTTGAACTAACTGGTAGCTTTTGCATCCAAGTTTGGATCACATTACTTCAAGTTTCCTTTCAGGTCTCTGACTCCTGGAAGTCAGGTTTATAAAACTAGTCATTATCTAATTCTTGTATATATTTAGCCATATAACTAACGGCTGTTCTGTGGAACAGTCATTTTCATTTCTTGTGGGGGAACTTTGCATGCAGAGACCCCCACTCCCCCACCCCGCCGTCCGCCATGGATGAGAATAAAATTACCAACACATGATCTGCTGGGAAGGAGAGAGCCAATCTCTCAAAGGAGAAGGGCCAAGAGCCCCTTCCTCAATGGCTTTTATTAGGTTCGTTTCACACAGGAATACAGGTCAAACTCGTCAATCAATGTCAGGCAGCAAGGATCAAACAATAGATAACATTTCAAAGAACTCTGAGGGCTTATTCTGAGTCAGGGTCTGTCAGCTAAAGGGTTACAAAACTTTGGGAAACAAACTCATTTCCTGCTCCGACCCTTATCATTTAAATGAGAGCACTCTTAGCAAAGGAGGTTTCACAGGACTTTACAAATTCTTTTTTATGCACGATTACCTGGGGGGCCCACTCTGGCCAGCACAGGGCTGCATGGCCCTCGGTCAGAGTTTCAGGCTTAAATGGATTAGGACCATGAAGCCAAGAGATAAGGAAAACTTCTCCCAGATGGATTGAGGACTCAGGCTATGTCAGGATAGCTGGGGTGCAAGGGTCCATCACATCATCTTTGCTGCAGCCCCCCCCTCCCCCGTTCTTCCTTGAGGGCCTTCCAAGTGGTTGTGCCTGGCTTAGGCGACTCCTCCCTTGAGGGAATCTTACCTGTCATTGGCTAACCACCCAAGCACTGGGGGCCAGTTATGGATGAAGCAGAAGCAGCGTTCCTGCCAGGGAGATAAGCTTTGTCTCGTTAGTGGCTTACAGTCTGAAGGTCGCTCACTCAGCCTTAGCTAAGGGGTGGGGGTTACAACTCCTGAAACCAGGCAGAACAGTTCCCAACAGTTTCTGTGATGAAAAAAGACCCATCCCTTTTTTTCTAGTGTTAATGACTGCATTTGGTATATTTTTCTCTTCTGTCTTTATTTCCCCCTTCCCATTCTCCCTCCCTACTCCCCCTCTTTTTTCTTTCTTCCTTCCCCTCCTCTTTCTTCCTTCTTCTACTCAGCTTCTGTTTCATTTACCTATTCCTTCTCATTAATGCATTGCCTTTTAAAATTTGACCTACAAAATGAATTTGACCATATCATGCATTGTCAGAAACTCCCTGATTCTATAATCTTAGTTTGGCTATTCAACAGACATAGGAATGAGGATTTTGAATATAAAAGTCTTTAGGTTATTCTTTTACTAGAGAGACTTAATTTGACAGCTGTAATCTTTTTCTAAGAAAATAAAACTTCTTTAAAAATCAAGTTATTAGGGTGTTTGGTAAATATCACATATCTGGGACTTTAGAAACATATGCATGATTTGTGAATTTTTTGACTTTTCATTCACCTGTTTGACTTCTGTTATGAGCCTTTCATTTATAACTAATATATTAATTAGTTCTGTAAGCATTTTGGTGGTACCTGCTTTATGCGAGGCACCATGCTAAGTATTAGGAGTACAGAAATAAATGAGACACAGTCCCTACCATCAAGAACTTACAGCAATATAGGGGATGTAGATAAGTGAAGCCAATACACTATAGTTCAGTGTGAAAAATCATCAACAGAGGCAAGTACAAGATACCATTAAGAAGGAACGGTTTAGAGCAACAAGTATAAAGGACACATGGACAAAAACTATGGGGGGTGGAAATGGGAGGGAGGTGGGGAGGGCTGGGGTGGTGGGCTGGGGGCGGGGTAAACGACAGAAAACTGTACAATATCAACAATTAAAAAAATACTGATTTAAAAAAAAAAAGAAACAAGTAATGGATTCTTCCTGGGGCTTGAGGAAGAACTCTCAGAGAAGACTCTGAAGCTGTTATAAAAAATCGACAAAGTTCTGCCTTTGGAAAACTTTTGTATTTATTTCAGGAATATCATGGTCCATCTTACCAATCACATTTGAACAGTTAGGAAAATAAACATAATATTTGTCAGGCTTTTCTCTAAACTTTAAATATGTTGTATAAGTTATGAGAAAAATCACGAAGGAGAAACCTTGATCTAAGAGGGATTAAATATTGTGGCTGCCACAGGTCTTCAGCTTTTAACCTCTTCCCTCCTTCTCTGTCTGATTCCGTTTTCCTTTCTGCACGTCACTGCCAGCACAGGCCCTGCTGCCTGCGCCGCTCCTGGATACCCTGACATCAGTAGACATCAGTGGGGATGGATATTCCCCTTCATTTCAATCAAGACAAGCCACAGAATTTCTTCCCCCAAAGGAATGTAGAATGCTCAGTCTGCAGGGTCTTTAGACAGACTCTAGTGTAAAAACGGGTGCTTAAATTGCATGTACAGCCCCTGTCAAGTGGTCATTAGGCATCTGGATACCTCCTGTTACAGGGACTTTACTATTACTAAGGACTCCTATTGCATCTTCAATACATATTGGATGAAATCTCTTCAATGTTTATTAAGAAGCATGCTAAAATAAAGCAAAAAAAAAAAACAAAAGAAATGCAAAAGGGGTTTAAGTGGGAAGGAGCAAAACTTAGACTGTGAAATGTTCACTAAGTACACGTTTTTACTCATCACTTTATTTAATACTTGCTCCCAGGATGCTCTGCTCTTTAGTAAACACATAAGCAGGAAAACAAAGAAAAAACAAAGTGTGGTGATGAACAACAACAATGTTGCATACTTACTGAGCATTTAATATGTGTAAATTTTGCTCCTCTGATTTTCATTTCTTCTGCATTTCCTTTTTTTTTTTTTTTTTGCTTTAATTTTGTAAGGGTAAGTAAGAAAGGTGAGATTGGTGGTGAGAAAATCATTAAAAGTTTAACAGTTTTCTTCCTCTGAGAATGTGCTGGGTTTTTTCCTACAGGCATTTATAATATACAATTGATGTGCACAATATTCTACTTGAAAAACGAAAGGGAAAGCAAAGAAAGAGGAGGGGGGAGAGGAACGACATGGGAAAAGAATTTAGGATGGCTTTTTTTAAACCTTGAAATAACTGCTAATTTAAATCTATATAGAAGGAAAAAAGATTGAAAGAGGAAATTTTTAAAGTATAGAGGGTAAAGACAGAGGAGAATACCAGGCCAGTGAACAACGTAATTTATTTCAATTCTAGTAGTATTCATGGAGCAGCTATTAGCGATCTGTTGCTTGTTAATAACCTGGGTGCAGTATCAAGACCAACCAAAAGAGAACTGGATACACTTCTTCACAATCTTTATGCTATCCCCTCTATAAGTTTTTCCTCCTCAAGGACTAACAAATCCAGCCAAAAAGCAGTGTTAAGTATTTCAAATCAAAAATACAAAAAATAAATTGTCCCTTCCAATTTTATTCTAGATGCAATTACTTCTAGTTTTACAGAATTTAATAGTGTATACTGTGTGTATGTATGTATACACACAGCTTTTCATTTATTTACATCTTATAACATTTGATTTTAAACATATTTTTTATAACTGTAATTCTGACTTTTTACTAAGCCAGCCTACTTCTCTCAAACACACAAACACAAATTGTCTAGTAAACTCCAGTCACTTTTTTCCACAGTTAAAAAACAAAAATGCCTCAGCTTTCTCCTTACTAAGACAGGAAGCATTTCCTGGAGCTTAATCACTATTTTGACTTGCAAATTTGGAAAGGTTCAGAGAAATTAGTGGAGTAGCTTGTATCATCCTACTTGGGATCTGGAATTTTTGGAAATAATTCTGCTGCTCTTCGGATGACAGCAATCATGAGTCACGCTGGGGGTGAACTGAGCAAACATCGCCACCCTATAAAAGTTGGGCACCAGAGGGTGGACGTAGAAGAAGGTAGGCAAAGAGCAAGGCATTAAGGCAACACAGAGCAGAGTGAAGCCAGCAGAAATGAAGACTGTTCCTATGCTACTGCTTCTGTGTGTGGCAGCTGGCTCAGCCTACCCACTGAATGGAGAAGCAAGGGATGAGGACAACAGCATGGAGCTGGTTCAGGTAATTAAGGGAGGCAGCCCTCACACTCATTCACAGGGGTAAGTGAGGAAACCATCTCTGCTCCCCACTCACAAAACTCATGCAGAGTGTTTGAATTACTGTGCAGGAATAGTTCAAGGACAGAAAGTTATGAAGTGTTGCATGTGGAAAGGGTCTCCATATCACACACTATTCTGGCTCCTTCTTTCACGTAGGAAGAAACAAAGGGCAGGTATATTAGGTGTTTTTCTAAGATTGTAGACACTATAGTAGGGAGAGTGTATGAAATGTATCTTGCTTTTGAGTTTCTTTAGGCATTGTTTTCTTAGTAAGAAAAAAATAGTCAAATTTAACACATACGTATATATGGGAACCCTGCATACCTGAGAGGTTTAGAGGCCCCGCATGCACCAGGGGTTCCGGCATAGAAAAGGGGATTGAGCTATATAAAAGACATTCTGAGCCAGGGATGAGGTAATGCATCTTGGGAACTTCAAAAGGTCATTGCAGGATAATAAGAGAAGAAGTTCAGTAAATAAAAGTTTTCCCTGACTTCTAGGGAGTCAAAACTGATAATCCATTATAAGCAACACCTCTAATTCAAAATCTTCTGGGCAATTAAGGGTACGGAGGGGCAAAAGTTTCTCCTGAGCCTGTGGCTCAGGTTGCTGTTAGCTCAAAACAACCTACATACCACAGAGGGAAATCTAGGGGTAACTTTTCTGGATCCTCTACAGGAAACTTCTTTAGGTAGTTAAATCCAATGTGAGAGGAGCTAGATTTTTATGTTGCCAGTGTCATGTTTAAATACAGGAATTTGTCCATTTTCTTTTCTCAAGCCAAGTCCTTATGAGACACATAAAATAGAAAATTGAGAGAATTGAATAAATGCACCTGAAATGTAAGAAGGTAATATTTTCTCGTGAGATTATAGTGTGTGAACTCCCAGCTCACACACTATACAGTTATGCCCAAAGAAGTTAGTTTTTCTCCTTTAAATTGACTAGATATTTATTTAAATTTTCTACTTTTCAAGTGTTTTTGTAGGAAACTAAGCTATAGAGATTATTTACCTACAAAGATAAAACAAAAGTGGACTTTGTAATTAATTAAAAAATTGAACAGAATATGACACTTTGATTTCAGCAAACTGAAGGAATGTTTCAAATAAAGTGAGCAACTCCACAAATGTACTATAAAAGCCTAAAAATTCATAAGAATGACCTAAAAACTATACTCATTATTCCAACAGCACTACCTAGAAAAATACTACAACCTCGCAAAAGAAGTGAAACCATTTGTTAGAAGAAAGGACAGTAGTCCTGTTGTTAAAAAAATCCAAGAAATGCAGAAGTTCCTGGGGTTGGAGGTGACGGGGAAACTGGACTCAGACACGCTGGAGGTGATGCATAAGTCCAGGTGTGGAGTTCCTGACGTTGGAAGCTTCACTACCTTTCCTGGCATGCCAAAGTGGAGGAAAACTCACCTTACCTACAGGTAATGGGTCCCAAGAGGTTTTCACATAATTCTGACAGTTCACACACTGTAATCTCAAGAGAAAATGTTACCTTCTTTAATTGTTCTCGTACAGGATTGTGAATTATACACTGGATTTGCCAAGGGATGCTGTTGATTCTGCCATTGAGAAAGCTCTGAAGGTCTGGGAGGAGGTGACCCCACTTACATTCTCCAGGATTTATGAAGGAGAGGCTGACATAATGATCACCTTTGCGGTTAGAGGTAAGAGAAACAAACAAAAATCAGGAAATGCATCCATTTACCTGGTGGTGTTTTGTTAGAAAAGTTTCCAAAGAGATTCTAATTACCCATCCTTCCAATATTTTTTTCTCTATTAGATCATGGAGACTTTATGTCTTTCGATGGACCTGGGAAGGTTTTGGCTCATGCCTACCCACCTGGGCTGGGGATTTATGGAGATGCTCACTTTGATGACGATGAGCAATGGACAAAGGATACAGCAGGTTAGTTATACATCTCCGAATGATTTTGATTTTTTTATATTTGGAAAAGTCTTCATAACTAAGAATAGTCAAGAAATGCCTTGCTTTGTATTTCCCCATGGGTGAAGGACCAGCAGGATATATTTTGTTTTAATCATTATTAAAAATGTTTTCAGATGTCTAAAAAATTCATTCTCTGCTTTGGTAAGCACAATATAGGAAGCGTCATTAAGTATTTCTTTGATGACTCTGTTTTGTGTGTAATCTTAGAATCATCATTAAGGACAATGTCTCATATCAAATTGTAGATATCCAATCTGTAGTATATTGTATTGAATACATACTAACATGCGCCCTGGATATTGCTTATATCCAATGGAGGAAAATGTCCTCCGATTACTTCTTCACTGATCCAAACAGAAATAAGAATTAACTTCCAGAAACTGAGGTTTCAGTTCAGGTTTTTATGGTTAGAATGACATTTACTTTCTCCAGGTTAAGAAGGTTATTATGGACTTATTCTGGAGGAAAGAACTAAACTTCAAATAAAAAGTCCATACTCTTTAAGGTCGAGAAGAATGTTTCTCAGTCCGGATACAAATAATATTACTTCTGAAATTTAACTGGGATTTATAATCAAAATATAAACAGAATCTCTGTAGAGAGTACAAAAGTGAGATTAGTGCTGGGTAAAATTCTTTGATTGAATTAGCAACTCCTTCCTTCAAAGAAAAATTACTTGTTATTTTCAATCATAATTACCTAATGCCCTCCAATTTCAACATTCTAATTTATTTTTATTATATGGAGAAAATTATCTGAGTACAGCTAGTATTTGTGTGGCCAAAATCACTTTTGTGATAAATGCTAGGTGAATTGGACATGTTATATTTTAAACCTATCTTACAAACCCTATGATATCTATTATTATTAATATTTTTGGACTCAATATGTACTGAATAATCATCATGAAACTGAAAATAATGCAAGCAACATTCCAATGGCAAATAACAGGAATAAGATTAAGGATTTCAGAATCAAGATGAATAAATTGTGATTCATTTAATTTAGACTAACCAACAAATGGCAATACATTAAACAGTATTTAGCTTTTCATTGACAAATCAAAAGAAGTATTTATTGATATGCTAAACTAGTAGGTTCATTCTATTCCAGAGTGCAATAAAAGGAACCTCATTCTCATGAAGTTAATAGGTTCCTGAGAAGGGAGTAGGTGGATATGGCTTGACAATTTGTCTCAAAGGTTGATGTCAAGAATGAGCCTTGAAAAACACTTAGCTTTACATTACGTGCAGATCAGTTAATTGATGAGTTAACCAAAAATCAAGGCAAAAATAATCACTGTGCCTCCAGGCAGTAAACAAATATAATGCACAGCTGATCTGTGTAATGTACATGTATTTAAGGAATAAGTAACTCTTATTTATGATTTCCTAAATAGGGACCAATTTATTCCTCGTTGCTGCTCATGAACTTGGCCATTCCCTGGGTCTCTCTCACTCGGCCAACACTGCAGCTTTGATGTACCCACTCTACAACCCACTCACAGACCTGGCCAGGTTCCGCCTTTCTCAAGATGATGTGAATGGCATTCAGTCCCTCTATGGTGAGTGGTGCTGGGAAAATTAGGCCTTGTAGCTTTGCAATGACAGTCTTCAGGAAAACTTGAAAATGCTTCATAAAGTATTTGCAGTCGACTCGAAGCACTTCGAGAATGTTTGGGAAGCACACCCATTGGCAGAAGCATCACATTTCTCCCGACATTTGCATCCTCACGTCTGTTCTCTTTAGGACCTCCCCCTGCTTCCCCTGATGAGCCTGTGGTGCCCACAGAGTCCGTTCCTCCTGAGACTCCAGCCATGTGTGATCCCACTTTGTCCTTCGACGCCGTCAGCACTCTGAGGGGAGAATTCCTGTTCTTTAAAGACAGGTCAGAGCAGAAACTTCTACTTTCCCTTCTATTCTTTTGATGTGCAATGCTTAGAAATGAAAACAAACAAACTTGATAGAGGTTTTTAAACATTTCAAACAAAAATGATTCCTCTGAACTGAAAATTCCTCTGCTCTGGTGCTCCAATTCCCACATTTACCTGAAACTGGCAAGTCCATTTTTGAAGCCCTAGACAGCATGATTTAATTCTTGACCTCTAATTGTTCCCAAATGTTACAACTCATGGTTGCTTTTTAACAGGCACAAGTAGAACTTTAAAATCGGAATTTTGTATTTACCTCCTTAAAAAAAAGACACCAAAATAATATTACATTTAATCAATTAATTTACTCACTGCTGGATAAATATGCACATGATAAAACATTTAAACTGCACCAATGGGAAGAAAGTTAATAACAAGTGTTCCTTACATCATTGATCTTGATTCCCCAGTTCTCTCCATCATCCATAGCCAAAGACCCTTTTTTATCCTTCCAGAAATGTTCACGCACATACAAAAATATACTTACACCATCCATACACTTACACATACATCTATCTTTTTGAAAATGGAAAAGATGATATAACATACACACTGTTTTACATGAATTTTAGGTGTTTAAAGTTTACAATCAGCTAACTAACTTCCATTTCATAGAAGATGTTACTCTGTAATCTTGCGGCAAGAGGTCCAGTGCAGTTTTCTGAAGAAAAGAGACAAATGTTTTCCCAGGGGTAGTATACCTGATTCCTGTGTGTAATCGAGTCTAGAAGATGAGGGAATGGGGAAGATGGGTGAGATGGGACAATGAGGAAAATACTCTAAAGATGAAAAGAGTTTTTAAATTTTCTTTATTTTTTACATGTATTTCAGACATTTTTGGCGCAAATCCCTGAGGATTCTTGAACCTGAATTTCATTTGATCTCCTCCTTTTGGCCCTCCCTTCCTTCAGAAGTGGATGCTGCGTATGAAGACACTAGCAAGGATATCGTTTTCATTTTTAAACGTAATTACTATAATATTAATAATTTCCTGAACTTGTAGAAAGAAATCCTCTCACAGGAAAATTGAATACAACTTTAAGTTTTTCTTTTATACCAAATTCTGTCTACTTTATTACACTAAGGTAATGAAGAAATGACTGAAACTGATATTGTTTTATTTATGCATTTTATAGATGATAAAAATGAACACAATAATATAAATTGCTTTAGAGTTGTATATTCCCTCATTTGATCTGTGCTCATTCGTTCAATGGGTTAATTTTTGTTAAATGCCCACTTCAAGCTGGTGACTAAATCTAAAATTCTGGCTTCTTCTTTACTGTAAAATCAAAGATGCTAAAAAGTATTTCTAAAGACCAAAGGTTTAACTGTTAAAAATTCAGTGTGACTCTGAACTATTCTTTTTTTAAACAGGAAATCAGTTCTGGGCCATCAGAGGAAATGAGGTCCAAGCAGGTTACCCTAGAGGCATCCAAACGCTGGGCTTTCCTCCCACAGTCAGGAAAATAGATGCAGCCATTTTTGATAAGCAAAAGAAGAAAACATACTTCTTTGTAGAGGACAAATACTGGAGGTAATATGCCACTGAAATGACTTTTATGGAGCCTAATTAAAGGAATTATTTTCCTTCTCTGAAGAGATTGCCTGCCTTACTCAGTTCTGCTTCCCTGTCAATAGGAAGATGGGGCTTTAGACCACTGTGGAGGAAGTGTTTACTGCCAGGGGTGTCCAACCTGTGGCCTGCGGGCTGCAGGAAACCCAGAATGGCTGTGAATGTGGCTTCACACAAAATTGTAAATATACTTAAAACATTACAAGATTTTTTTTTTGTGATCACATGTTGCAATATATTTAATGTGTGGTCCAAGACAACTTTTTCTTCCAGTGCGGAGGTGCCAAAGGTTGGACACCCTTGCTATTGGTGCCTGGTCACAGACATTTTATACGCTCTTCTGTTCTGAGTCCTGTGTAGAGCAGGAGGGAGCTTCTTTTTGTGCCATTGCCCAATCTGCCAGAAGTGCCCTTTTCTCTCATCCACCTACCCAAAACCCACCCATCCTCAAGTCCAGTCAGGAGTCACAAGTCTCATCACCTCCATAAGGCTTTTCTGCTGGACTCTAAACCTAACTGGGCTTTTCTTCTTTGAAAGAAGCCCTGAGAATCCAGGCCAAAATTTAGTATTCTTTTCCCATTGTCTTAAGGTCTACTTATTGTTGCGTTGGGTGCTTTCTCTTGTCTTCCCAACTTTGCTCTATGATTCTCAAGAGCTTCCTTAACCTCACCCACTCATTACCTTGACCTGTTTCAGGGGAAAATGAGCAGAGGCAGTGTAGTTTCATGGATAGAACCCAAGACTCATAGAAAGACTGATTCATGGTCATCTGCCCAGACTCTGAGACATCTGAGCAGACCACCCAAGGTCTAGTCAGTAAGTCCCAAAGACATTTATTGTGATTTGCTGCTCATTCTAATCCCTTTTTCTAAGAGAATGCCATAGGAAATCCTTTTGTGCAGGGTGAGGGGGGTGTATACGATGAGCCAAGTATGATGAAGAACTTGAAATTTGTATTTGAGATAAATAATTCAACTCACTTTATAATCTGTTCACATCTTCATGTTTTTGTGATAGAAAAATGATTAAGGTTCTTTCTGTCTATGCTTAAGAAATATAATAATAAGCAGCATCTTCTAGATCAAAATGCTGCCTCCATTCCAGGTGAAAATACAGTTTAAGAGCTAAGTTTGCAGTTGCACTAAAGTCACATATTTCTGTAGTGCTAAACATATTTGACATTTATTCACAGTACTTGGAAAGTTTACTAGAATTCTATATTAAACCTGACATGACTTAAGAATTTTGGTAATGTGGCCTCTACGCAATGCTGAGCTGCATTTTTATTTGGTGCAGATTTGATGGGAAGAAACAGTCTATGGATCCAGGATTTCCCAGGCACATAGTAGAAGACTTTCCAGGGGTTGACTCCAAGGTGGATGCTGTTTTTGAAGCGTTTGGTAAGAGGATACTTATTTCGTTGGCAATGAGGTGCTTGAAATATTTTATGGTATCAGAAGGAAGATAATTTAAAAAATTTTTAATAATACGTTTTCTTCAACTAGTTCCCTCCCCCTCCCCAAATTCAAATTTATCAATTTTAACCAATTATACAACTACTTCATATAATAAGTTGTTTTGAATCATGACTATATTTAACACAGGTCTCTCTACTTTATACATCCAGATAAAATCAAACTTCTCAGGCGTCATTTCCTTACACCAAGAACCTATTACCTTTCAAATTACCATGTCAGGATAAAAATCCCCTCCTGTGGAGTGTCCAGATTTAATACTGGCTGGCCAGCTTTCCCCTCCACTCTATGCTGTAACTATCACTAATTCCCAGGGAGATGTTTTCTACATTTCCTGGGAAGTCAATTGCAAATATTTATGTTTCCACATACCCCAAGTTTTTTAAAGATTTTTTTTGCTACTCAAGGGTAAATGGGTGGAGGCCGATGATCCTGGTTGTGGGGTAACCAGAGCACCTTGAGGGCAGAGCCCAGTGGGTCCCCTGTGCTTCTCTAAAGCTACAGATGGCCCATAGGGTGCCATGTGGGGAAAGGAGAGGAGGAGTATTAGGAAGAAAGAAAATAAGAGATCATAATTTCCCAAGAAGCAGAGATTTTTACCTGCTTGGAAGCAGAATAACCTAATAACCCAGAGTCTGGCTTTGCTACCGGACAGAGCTGCAACAGAACACTGTTTCCTCTTTTCCTTGTTGAATGACTTTGAGCAAGCACTCAAATTTGTCTCAACCTCAACTTGCTCATCTGTAAAATGGAGTTAGCTATACTTACCTCAGAGGACTGTTGCAGAAATAAATGAAAAAAAGTGTAAAATGTTTAACACATAATCTCTGGCATATAGTAAATTCTATAAACACTTGCCATTTCCGTTTATCTGTTATTCTGCGTTTTGTATATTGCCAAATTTATTTATTTGAAAAAATATCTCACTATTTCCCTTGTCTGTATTTGCAGGGTTTTTCTATTTCTTCAGTGGATCTTCACAGTTGGAATATGACCCAAATGCAAGGAAAGTGACACATATTTTGAAGAGCAACAGCTGGTTCAATTGTTAAGAGATGTACATAGGAGACACAACATGGGCATTTTAAATGAAGCTAATAATTCTTCATCTAAGTCTGTGAACTGAACTGGTGCATTTTCTCCCACAAGCACAGTGCCTGAGAATGCAAGTATGGACTCTGTCTCACCAGTCAGCCTCACAAGTATCACGGGGCACTCAGACCTGTGCTGAACTTGTACTTGGGTCTTGTGGAACAAACTTCAGAGGAGAAGGGGGAAGCACTCATGTGCAACAGAAAAGGGATTGTATATAAAGTATTTCCTTGTTACTTAATAAAGAAGATTTGTCAGTTATTTTCATTTCATTTTTTTTTTCAAGCAAAAGTTGTTCTCACAGTCTTGCGCACACTGCTGTGGACTGAGCAGTAGACAGCCTGAGATGCTGAGCCATTGGAGATGGCAGGAGGGGGTCTCCATGGCTGTGGCCTCACAGTGGCTCATCCAGAACTGAAGACAATTTACCACTTGCCCTCCCCAGGCGTCCTACAAACAGATGTCTATTGCCACCACCCAAACAGCCTGTGTTCCTGACATACCCTGGGAGAAAGATTTAAGACACTTGTTACCTTGTAGGGCAGGGTCTGAGACAAACTGTAAAGCAGAATCTTATAATTATGAGGGAGGCCCCCCAAAACCCCATTTATTTTAAAAAATTGTGTATTTACTCTTACATGTTCAAACTTCCATCACCTTCAAAATACTCTTCATTTGATGCAATACACCTATTGACACTTTTTCCCACTGCTCAGACAGGTTTTGAACTCATTGATTTTGATGCCTTTTAGTGCTTCTGCCATTTTTTGTTGCACCTCTTCCACGTCGGCAAAACATTTCCCTTTGAGGACTCTTTTTCACCTGTGGAAGCAACAACAAAAAAAGTTGCTCGGGGCAAGATTGGGTGAATAGGGAGGGTGGGAGCTGAGGGTCATGATGTTTTCGGTTAAAAACTGCTGAACACTCAGCGCAGTGTGGGCAGGTGAGCTAGTAAATCACCCGTCATGAAATGGGCAAATGAATTCACTGAAGCCAAATGCAGCCTCTCACAACACCAGCTGGTACACTGATACAGATGGGTTCCTAGAACACTCATTTCGTGGAGAAAGCCTGTACTACAAGGGGCTTACGCACCCCTTGCAATTAATAGTTCCACCCCTTGTAGATAATTCCAGTATGTAAGCATTTCTGTTGATTATATTCCTGTCCGTCTTTTCCATTTACTGATGTATGCCCTCAGTGGAGCCCCTTCCCTGCTGTAGCCAACAAATTTGCTCATATCCACCCCATTCACATATGAAACCATTCTCTCGCACTCATTTTGTATCTGTCTCCGCTAGAAGTCCATGGGCAAATGCTTACACTAAGACAGATTTATTGTCCCCAAGTACCATGTTTAGAACATCATCTGCTACACAGTAAAAGCTCATCCACTCTTAAACTTATTTATTAGTTTGAGAATAATTAACCAATTATATTCTATGTGCCAGGCATCATGATAGGCTATAGGCACAGGAGCCTGAGGAAATGAACACAGCCCCTGACTTTATTAAGATTATAATCCAGCACTCGACAGCAAACATGTACATATAATCATATATTTAAGAAGATTTACAATGAAAAAATTGACTTCCTTGTTAGAATAATAGGAGGATTTACTTTGCACTAAGTGATTTTAATGGAAGTGTTGAGGGAATGGCTTTAGAGAAGGTCTTGAGGGGAGGCGTAGAAATGAGGTGAAGGGACTGATGGCTTGGGCTGAAGTGGTCACACTGGAGAGTCAGAGACGAGAATAAACAGTATGTGTACGAGACAGACCATGGGACTCCACAATGGATTGGTATGGAGTTTAAGAGCCAGGGAAGTGTCCAGAATAATTCCCAGATAGCTTCCTTGAGCATAAGGGTTGTGGGTGAGAGTTTTTACTGAGACGGGGAAAGACTTGGAGAGAAGCAATTTTGTGAGAAAAGGGTAAGAGGAAGAATTGCTTAGTTTTGCCAATCTTTGAAATGTCTGAGAGTTATACAAGAAGGCCATAAGGTAAATGAGTCTGAAAGAGAGGATTCGGTAACCATGTGTGGTAATACATGTTAATTAAATTTACTGTGGTACTCATTTTGCAATATATACATACATTAAATCATTATGTTGTACACCTAAAAATAATACATGGTATATGTCAATTAAATTTCAAGTTTAAAGAAAGAGAGAAGATATAAATATGTGGAATTTGTCATCATTCAATTGTTCTTAAAACCATGACTATGAAAGAGATCATATGGGAGATTTTAAGATGGTATTTTAACAATATTCTTCCAGGAATTACATTTACTAATTAAAAAATAACCTAAATTTATTTTGTTTATTTTTGTGATAGCTACTATGTAGACACAACACAAATTTAAAGGGTAAAAAACATTATGCACAGTTAATTTTCTTCACATTCCTGTCACTACCAACCACTATCTAGTTGCTTTTCTTAGAGGGAACCAAATAGACTCTTATGAATCCTTTCAAAATTATTTCATACATACACAAGCACTAATATCACCTTTTGAAATTAAAGTGCTGGCATGCAAATTCAAGCTGCTCTTCTTGTTGCTGTTTTCACAGCTTAATATATCTTGGCCACTGTTCCACATTATTGCATGTAAAATTGTTCTACTCTTTCATTGACTGCATTCTTTGAAAACAATATGTAATTTATTGACTCAGTCTCCTATTGGTGACTAAACTACTAATTAAATAAATGCATATTTCAAATAAAATTTAAAAATAAATAAAAATAAATACATTCAAAATAAATATACATATTTATTATAATAATTTAATAATGTATAAAATATACATTTAAAAACTACAGGATATATTTGAAATAAAAATAGTAAAAAATAAATGAAATAAAATTGTGTGTCTCAGTAGATTATTTTCAGTATTCAGTATATCAGTAAGTTATGTTCAACATTTCACTATTGTTCCCAATGCTACAATGAATATTCCTGAGCACACTTGTGTATCTGATGTAAATTTAACCTTCAAAATCTTAGTGAGAAGGAGGAGCAGGAGAACTATCTGCTGGATTCTCCAGCATGCAGCCCATTGGATGCTCTTTACAACAGCAGTATTGGTGGAGAGACAGAACTAAAAGATTGAAGTGGGTAGAAATATTGGTAAGTTAAAATGCTTTTTGTTATGGATAGCAAAAAAGCTACCTAAAAATAAAAAAGTTTATCAAAATAAAATGTAAAATATTATCAAAAACAGAAAAGACAAGTGTTGGTAAGAAGGTGGAGAAAAAGGTACTCTTGATGAGCATGTAAACTGGTGCAATCATAATGAAAAACAGTATGGAATCTCTTCAAAAATTTAACAATAGAGCTACCATATGATCCAGCAATATCACTTCCAGGTATATATCTGAAGGAATGAAATCAGTATCTCAAAGAGACACAGCACTCCCATGTTCATTGCAACATTATTCAGAATAGTTAATACATAGAAACAATCTAAGTAACTGCCTGTGAATGAATGAAAACAATGTGTTTCATATATATATGAAAAAACCCAAGTTCTACCATTTGTGGCAATGTGGATGAAACTTGAGGTCATTATGCCAAGTAAATTAAGCCAGACACAGAAAGGCAAGTACTGCATAATCTCACTTATATTTGTGAAGAAAGTCAAATTTATAAAAGCAGAGAGTTTGAAGAAATCTAAGGTGGTGGAGGAGTAAGTGGAAGCTACACTAACCTCCTCTCAGGATCAACCTGGAATTACAACTAAACTGTAGAGAAATTGTCCTGAATAATGAACTGAACGCTAGCTGGAGAGAAACCTTACAACCACGGACAGACAGAAGAAACCACTTTACCACAACGAGACGGGTAGGGAGTGTGGAGGAGGTGTGAGAGGGCTGACTGGGCTCCCATGGGCAGCCACTGATGTTCCAGAGGGATATCTCAGCAGCTGGTGGGTTTCCCCTGAGAAGTGTGGGGTCTAAACCCTAAGCTGGGCTCCCTAGCCTATAACACCAGACCTGGAAAGGAACCCAGATAACATCCAGTAGTGAAAAGCAGCAGGATTTCTGTCTGCCATGGAGAAATGGTTGAAAACTCAGAGAGCCTCTTCAGAAATGCACAAAGTTTGTTTTGCAGCGACTTACCATGGGCTCCAGCAGAACGAGGGCAGAGTGGACTAGAGATGCTTAAGGAGAATCTGGGGTTGGTGGGTCTGGGGAGAGAACTGAAGGAATAGCCACCAGGATCCCTGTGCTATGTCGTTCCTCATACTACAGAGGCCCTCTTTCTCAGGCAGAGCACTCCTCTCCAAGTGGTATCAGCCTGAGGTGAAGCAATAGTCTTACCTAGAGGAGTTACTCTGCCCCACCCTGTGGAGCTTAAGCTGGGCTGTTGATTACAGCTTGAGACTATATCACTGATTAGTTTATAACTCAGGTGGATCTTTGGGAGCTCTGTAAGACCAGCTAACCCTCTCCTAGGCTCTGTGCTGATAGAAATCAGCCTTGGTGCACAGCCCAATTCTTTCTACACACAGACAGGCCCAGCAGAGGGAGCCACATTCTGTGGATCACTGATAGCTCCAAACAGTTTGACCAGGGCCAGTCACAAGGAGCATCTGACAAAGGCCTACAGCAGAGTCTTTGCACAGCTACCTAATACACAGAAACAAACACAAAGAAACAGACCCCAAATGAAAGAACAAAAGAATTCTCCAGAAGAAGAGCTAGATGAAATGGAGGCAAACAAATTATCACATAGTTTAGAGTAATGATTATAAGGATACTCAACAGCATGAAAGAAGACATAGAAACCATAAAAAAGGACCAGTCAGAAATAAGTAATACACTGGAAGGAATAAACAGTGCTTAGAAGAAGCAGAGAATCAAATCAGTGTTTTGGAAGACAAGGCAGAAAAAAACACCCAGGCAGAGCAGCTAAAAGAAAACAAAATAAAAAAAAGAAGGGAACTTAAGAAACATTTTGACAACATGAAGCATAACAACCTCCACATCATAGGAATACCAGAAGTAGAAGAGAGAGAGTAAGGGATTGAGAACCTATTTGAAGAAACAAGGACCTTAAACTTCCTTAATCTGATGAAGGAAAAATACCCACAAGTCCAGGAAGCTCAGAGAATCCCAATCAAGTTGGACCCAAAGAGACCTATACCAAGACACATCATAATTAAAATGACAAGGCTGAAAGACAAGAAGACAACTCTAAAAACCACAAGGGAAAAGCAGGTAGTCAGATACAAGGGCATACCAATTAGACTTCCACCTGATTTCTCAACAGAAACATTTCAGGCCCAAAGGGAATAAAGTGAAATATTCAAGATGATGAAAGGCAAGGGTCTACCATGAAGGCTACTTTACCCAGCAAAGCTATCATTTAAAATCAAAGGAAAATAAGAAGCTTCCCAGACAAGAAAAAGCTAAAGGAGTTTGTTAACATAAAACCTTGTGTACAGTAATAAATATTCAATGGCTTGCTTTAAGAAGAAGGAAAAGAGGAAGAAAAAAATAGAGGAAAACAGTTACAATAAAATGGCACTAAATACATTTGTGTCAATAACTGCCTTAGATGTAAATGACTTTAATGCTCCAACCAAAAGACATAGGGTAGCTGAATGGATAAGAAAGCAAGATCCATATACACTGCCTCTAAGAGACACATCTCAGATAGAAAGATACACACAGACTTAAAGTAAAGGGGTGGAAAATGATACTTCATGCAAATGAAAAGGAAAGAAAAAGCTGGGGTACCAGTACTTCTATCCAATAAAAGAGACTTTAAAATCAAGTCTGTAGTAAGAGACAAAGAAGGAAACTACCTAATGATAAAGGGAAAACCCAACAAGAGGCTTTAACCCTAGTAAACATTTATGCACCAAACACAGGAGCACCTAAATATGTGAAACAAATCTTGATGGACATAAAGGGAGAGATCAACAGAAATACAGTCATAGTCAGGGACTTTAACACCCCATTGACTTCGATGTATAGATCTGGGCAGAAAATCAACAAGGATACAGCAGCTTTAAATGACACACTAGATCAAATGGATTTAACTGATATCTTCAGAGCACTTCACCCCAAAGTAGCAGAATACACATACTTTTCAAGTGCACATGGAACATCTTCAGGATAAATCACATGTTAGGACACAAAACAAGTCTGAAAAAATTAAGAAGATTGAAATAATATCAAGTATCTTCTCTGACCACAGGCTATGAAACTAGAAATCAATCACAAGAACACTGGAAAAAATGTAAAGACACAAAAGCTAAATAACTTGTTATTAAACAATGAATGAGTCAATGATAAGATCAAAGAAGAAATCCAAAGATAACTTGAAACAAATGAAAATGAGGGACATTGGGAAAACAATCCTGAGAGAGAAAGTAACAGCATTACAGGCCTATCTCAAAAAAAAAAAAAAACCAACAACAACAACAAAAAGCTCAAAGAAACAATCTAACTATACACTTACAGGAACTTGAAAAAAGAACAACAAACAAGGCCCAAAGTGAGTAGGAGGAAGGAAAAAATAAAGATCAGAGCAGAAATAAATGAAATAGAGTCTAAAAAATGATACAAAATATCAATGGGTCCAAGGGCGTATTCTTTGAAAAGGTAAACAACATTGACAAACCTTTAACTACATTCATCAAGAAAAAAAGAGAGAAGGCCTAAATAAAAAAAGAGAGAGAAATGAAAGAGAAGAAATAACAACTAACACCAAAGCAATACAAAGGATTGTAAGAAAATATTATGGACAAATATTTGCCAACAAAATGAACAAAATGGATAGATTCCTAGAAATGTACAGTCTTCCAAAACAAAATCAGGAATAATCAGAAAATCTGAATAGACAAATTACACCTAGTGAAACTGAAGCGGTGATCAAAAAATCTCCCAACAAACAAAAGCTTCACAAGTAAATTTTAGCAAACATTCTGAGAAGAACTAACACCTCTCCTTCACAAAATATTTCATAAAATTCAAGAGAAGGTAAAGCTCCCAAACTCATTTTATGAGGACAGCATTATCCTCATTGCAAAACCAGATAAATACACTATAAGGAAAGAAAATATAGGCCAATATCTCTGATAAACATAGATGCTAAAATTCTCAACAAAATATTAGCAAACCAAATACAACAACAAATCAAAAAGATCATACACCATGCTCATGTGGGATTTATTCTGGGAATGCAAGGTTGGTACAGCATTCACAGATCAATGAAGGTGATTCACAACATAAATAAAATGAAGGATAAAAACCACTTGATTAATTATATCAATAGATGCAGAAAAAGCATTTAATAAAAGCCAGCACCCAGTTATGATAATAACTCTCTGCACAGTGGGATTAGAGGGAACACAGCTAAACATAATAAAGGCCATGTATGACAAATCCACTGCGAGCATCATACTCATGGGCAAAAACTACAAATGTTCCTCTTAAGATCAGGAACAAGACAGGGACGTCTGCTTTCACTTCTCTTATTCAACATAATACTGGAAGCTCTAGCCACAGCAATAAGGCAATAAAAAGAAATAACAGGCATCTAAATTGGAAAAGAAGAAGTAAAATTGTCATTATTTGCAGATGACATGATATTTTATATAGAGAACCCCAAGGATCCCACCAAGAAACTACTAGAACTCATAAATGACTTCAGCAAAGTAACAAAATATAAAATTAACATCCAGAACTCAGTTGCATTTTTACATGCAAATAATGAACTAACAGAAAGGCAAAAAAAGAAAACAATCCCATTCACATTTGCTACAAAAAGAATAAAATACCTAGGAATAAACCTAACAAAGGAGGTAAAAGACCTATACTTGAGCAATTATAAGACACTGAGGAGAGAAATTGAAGAAGATACAAATAAGTGGAAGTACATACCATGTTCATGGATAGGAAAAATTAATATCATTAAAATGTCCACATTACTCAAAGCAATCTATTGAGTCAATGCAATTCCTATCAAGATTCCAATGATGTATTTTATGGAACTGGAACTAATATTTCAAAAATTTACATGGAACAACAAAAGGTCCCACATAGTAACAATGATCTGGAGAAAGAACAAAACTGGAGGAATCAAGTTACCTAATATCGAACTATACTATAAGGCCATAGTAATCAAAACAGCATGGGACTGCCATAAATATGTACACATAGATCAATGGAACAGAATAGAGAGTCAAGTAATAAACCCATACCTTTATAGTCAATTAAAGTTCAACAGAGGAAACAATCACATACAATGGCCTAACTATAATTTATTCAATAAATGGTGTTGGGGAAATTGGGCAGATACATGCAGGAAAATGAAACTAGACCACCTTCTTAGACCACACACAAGAATAAATTCAAGATGTTAGCTCTGAAACCATAAAAATCATAGAAGAAAACACAGGCAGCAAAATCTCTGACATTGCTCATAGCAAAAGCAATATTTTATGAAATATATCCCCCCAGGCACAGGAAACAGAAGAAAAAATAAACAAGTGGAACTACATCAAACTAAAAAGTTTTTTGCACAGGAAAGGAAATCATCAACAAAATAAAAAGACAACCAACAGAATGGGAAAACATATTCAATAATACATCTGATAAGGGGTTAATATCCAAAACTTATAAAGAACTTACAAAGCTCAACACCAAAAAACCAAACAACCCAATTAAAAAATGGGCAAAGGACCTACGTAAACATTTCTCTAAAGAGTACATACAGATGGCTAATAGACATATGAAAAGATGCTCAATGTCGCTAATCACTAGAGAAATGCAAATTGAAACTACAGTGAGCTATCATCTCACACCTATCAGAATGGCTATCGTCAAAAAAATCAACAAACAGCAAGTGCTGGCAAAGATGTAGAAAAAGAAGAAACTTTTGCATTGTTGGTAGGAATGTAAACTAGTGCAGCCACTGTGGAAAGCAATGTGGAGATATCTGAAAAAATTAAAAATTGATCTGCCTTTTGACCTAGTGATCTCACCTCAGGGATTTTGTCCAAAGGAATACAATGCACTAATTCAAAGGAACATAAGCACCCCTATGTTCGTTGCAGCATTATTTATAATCACCAAGATATGGACACAGTCCAAGTGTCCATCAGCAGAGGAGTGGATAAAACAACTGTGAGACATTTACAGTGGAATTCTACTTGGCTGTAAAAAAGAAGATGGGCCTGGAGAGCATTATGGTAATTGAAATAAGCCAGTCAAAGAAAGACAAGTACTATATGATTTCACTCATATGTGGAATCTAATGAACAAATGGAATGAACAAGGAATATGAGGACAGACTCATAGATGGAGAGAGAGCAGGATGACAGCCAGGTCAGTGGGGTAGAGGTTAGGGGGTGGACGGATTGAGCAAAAAGGAAAGAGGACTTGTGGACATGGACAATAGTGTGGTGATTGCTGGGGAGAGGGTGGTTTAAGGGGGCTAAATGGTACTGGAAAAAATTCATAAAGATTAAATTTAAGGAAAAGAACACAGGTAAACCCCCCCCCCAAAAAAAAAAAGTAGAGAGTTTAAGCTTGGCCATGTGGCTCATTTGGCTGGAGCATTGTTCTATACACTGAAAAGCTGAGGGTTCTATTCCCGCCAGGGCATATGCCTAGGTTACACATTGGATACCTGTTCAGGATGCAACTGATGTTTCTCTCTCACGCTGATCTCTCTCTCTGTTTCTCTCTTCCCCCTCCAACATCCCCCTTTCCCTTTCTCTAAAATCAATACACATATCCTCTGGTGAATAATAATAATTAATAATAATAATAATAATAATAGGGACTTTAACAGTGGTTGCCAGGTGCTAGAGGGTGGGGGAAATAGGGAGATTTTGGTCAAGTGGTACAAAGTTTCAGCTATGCAAGATGAAGTTTTGGAGATCTAATATATAGCATGGTGACCATAGTTAATAGTACTATTTATACTTGAATATGCTAAGGGTGTTCTCACCACACACACATTCACACACAAATATGGCTTCTTCACTCTCCTCTTATCTTGACTCTGTTCTCTGTTTCCGTTTCACCTTCAGGCTGGCTTTTCTCCCGGCAGTAATTCCAGGAAACACACCTGCGTAAAGCACTACTCCCAGCCTTCAAACCACACTTCTGAGCCTCCCCTCCCTCTGTTGGAGCACCTCCAATCACATGGTATCCTAGAACAATCAGTGTGGCAAGGAGGATGGGTGGATTTCACCCTAACCACGTCGCTGTCACATAGTGGGGGAAATATGCTGACACAGCAATCTCTGTCCATCCACCACAAACAGAATCAGGGAGGTGAGAAAGTTAAAATAATAAGTGCAGACAATTCTTATGAGAAATTGGGCTGGGAAGGAAGCAAAACATATATATACACACACACATTTTTTGTACTGCTAGACTTGATCATAGTTCATATGCAGGTCTTTTTGGGGTTGAGAAAAGAAACTAGATAAATTTTTATTTACTGAATAACTGTTAGGTTTTGTTTTTTTTTTTTTGGTTGTTGTTGTTTTGTGTTTTTTTTGTCCATATACTACACTAGGGGCATGATGTGTACTGTTCATTTAATCCTTCTTATGACTAATGAGGTGGTAGTTTGTCTCAATAGCACAGAAATGTAAGCTTAAGTGATTTAGTAACTCGACCATGGTCACGTTATAAGCAGCACAGTCAGTATCTAATTTCATTATCTTCTTGGTTTCAAAGGCTATATTCTTATTTTGTCTAGAGTAACAGAAAAATAAATCAGTGTGGATGGTCTTATCTTACTGAGCTTTGACTCTGTCCTAAACTAGATGTTCCTCTGTATTATACTGCGTGACCACAAAGGGTGGGGTCTGACTCTTCCTTAGCCCTGAAATTTACAATCCCCATAGCCCAAGAGACAGTGTTCTTCTGTTTGCATCTGACAGCTAACCTCTCCAAACTTCCCAGTACTACTCCCAAATTATAATGGACAATGGGGAACCTCACAGCTACTACCATTCCCCTCTGTACGTTTCCCCAAGCAGCGTTGTTCCCGAAAGGCAAGTGTTTCTGTGCTGGCAAGCCCATTCACCCGTGTTCCTGACGTCAACAGAAAGCCAAGACCAGAGATCAGACTTGTAGCCTCTGTCAGGACAAGTCCGGCCCCAATGGTTATGTAACACCGAATCCCAGAATGATGATCAAGAACTGGTTTAATTCCGCTTGCTTTGGAAATTGGGAGAATGTTTGCATTTATAGTAAGTGAGTTAGTAACACTAGATCGGGGGTAGGGGGAGGAAAGCACAAGCCGGGCACCAGACTGGAACTTAGTAATGAACCAACAGAATGGTAGATTTAACAGATGAGAACATAAAAAGTAAAGAATGTACAGAATCTCACCAGTCAGTGAATACATAGGTCATGCTCTCAGAAGCATTTTAGCCGGCCATAACCAAAAATCAAGCAACGTGGAGATTCATCATGATCCTATTGTGAAGAGACTGTGGAGAGAGCATACTGCATCTCCTCAAATCCTTCAGGAATAGTTTGTGAAAACAATATTCTGTAAAACTGAAATTGTCAGGCCTTAATTATAAGAAACTATTTAGTTTGATAATTTAAGATTTGGGTAGAATCCTTTTGGAATCAGTACAAAAGTCCTTTCCTTTGATCTACAATCACTGGTAATAATCAGTATGTATAACTTTAGTGGCTATAGAAGACTTGAAATAGTAATTATCTTCTCTTTGGTTAGGGAGCAAATTAGCCACTTCTGGGAGGAGAGTATCTAAATATGTATAGACATGATAATAATGAATACAATGTTGAGGCTTTTATTTATGCTGTGATATGCTTTGTAATAATCCTACTGTTTTGGATATGTTTTTTTCTATTTTAAGATGTTTGAAAAGTGTATGAGGATACTATTTACGGCATTCAATTCTTTGCTTTATTATATTAATAAGATATACTTAAATACTTAAAAATACCTTACTTGTTGGTTTTAAAATCTGCATAACAGTTCTGGATTATTTGAAAGAATTGGCTATATTAAATTCACCATTATAATTTAAAATGTAGATTAAAATATTATTTATGAATGTAAATATTATTAAATGTTTAAGGATAATTCAATATTTTAACAATAAGATTCAATTAAATATTATTCAAAAAGCTAGTGAGAGTGATAGTACTTATTTTTATGCACATTTACTAGGTTAATAAACACAATAACAATATTAAAATTTGAATTTAAAGTCTTTTTATTCATTTCTATATATTGAATTTCTTTTCAGCTTTTTCTAGGAATATTTTATTTTGTTTAATTAATTAATTAATTTTTATTTTTCTTCTGTTATAGTTGTCTCAACTTTTCCCCCTTTGCCCTCCTCCACTCGGCCCACCCCAGCCTCCCACATTCAATCCCAACACTGTTGTCCATGTCCACGGGTCGTTCATACATGTTATTTGACTAGTCCTTTCCCCTTCTTTCCACCATTATCCCCTTTCCCTTTCCCCTCTGACCACTGTCAATCTGTTCCATGTTTCCACACCTCTGGTTCTATTTTGCTCATTTATTTTGTTCACTAGATTCCTCATATAAGTGAGATTATATGGTATTTGTCTTTCACTGACTGGCTTATTTCACTTAGCATAATAGTCTCCAGTTCCAACTATTATTCAGGACTATTATGCTGTTGCAAAAGGTAGGAGTTCCTTCTTTCTTCTGCTAGTATTCCTTTGTGTAAATGTACCACTGTTTTTGATCCATTCATCTACAGATGGACACTTTGGCTATTTCCAGCACTTGGCTATTGTAAACAACGCTGCTATGAACATAGGGCTGCAATTCTTTTGAATTGATGTTTTGGGATGCTTAGGATTCCCAGCAGTGCAATCGCTGAGTTTAAAGGCAGTTTAATTTTTAATTTTTTAGGAAATTCCATACTGTTTTCTGCAGTGGCTGCACCAGTCTGCATTCCCACCAACAGTGCACTAGCATTCCCTTTTCTTCACATCCTCTCCAGAAGTAGTTGTTTGTTAATTTATTAATGACAACCTTTCTGACAAGTGTAAATTTAAAGTCTTTTAAAAACTTAAGATTTGTCTTTGATAAATTGATTGTTAATTATAATACAAGTAAAACTATTAATGGGCATGCAAAAAAACTGCCCTCAGACATTAACAAATCCAACTGAAACCCTGATATATTTACTAGTCTTATTTTAAATCAGAAAAGAAATAAATACACATACTATCTTATTTAATTTTCATTTGCGAAGTAAATATTATTAAACCAATTTTACAAATATAAGAATTGCTGCTGCTCATAGAGGTTAAGCCATGTTCTCAAGGTCATGGAGAAAATAATGACAAAGCAAGGGATCTAATCCTTCTTGACTGACACCAAGCTTATGTTTGATTCACTCTACTGCCTCCTTACTCTTGGTTTTGATGGGAACTGATCTATAAATATGACTAAGAGCAAAAGGAATGAACAAAGAAAAGGCTGAAAGAGGTAATAGAGTAAGAGTGAAAATAGAGGAAGGGCTTGACTCTTTGTAGTGGGTTGAATCAAAAGAGGTAGGTTGAGCCCTGACTTGTGTGTCTCAGTTGGTTGGAGCATCACCCCACAAAGCGAAAGATCGCTGGTTCAATTCCCAGTCAGGACACATGCCTAGGTTGCAGGTTTGGTCTCTGGATCTCGGCACCTACAAGAAGCAACTGATGATGTTTCTCTCCCTCTCTTTCTCTCTCCCTTCCCCTCTTTCTAAAAATAAAGAAATAAATGAAAATTTAAAAAACAAACAAAAACAAGGGGTAGGTTGAAGTGACATTCAAAAGTCAAAGGCTCATAACTTGAGAAGTTCCTATGAGGTTGTTTTACATTACTTTCCCACTTAGATAAAGAATGTCTGGGGGAACCCACCCAGCAAAATGGGGGAGTGGTTGAGAAGTGCTGAGGAATGCGCATGCGTGCATTGTCCTGGAAACCAGGACAAGCCCTGCTCCCATCCCCACTGTGGCAAGCTGCTGCAGCAGCAATGCACCCATGGCTTGTGCCCTCCTCCAGATAGGGCCTGTTAATGAGGGCAGTTGCTGCTCCGTATACCACAGCCCAGGCAGGTGGTTGGGCCCATTGCACCAATGTGTGGGATGGGGCTAACAGACCAGTCCATGCTAGTCCCGAAAGCTGCGTGGCCTGGCTGAGCTCTGCACCCTCCTCCACACTGGAAGCAGCAGCAGTGTGGATGACCTGAGCTGTGCTGCATGAGTCCTGCCTGGCCAGGCATACAGACCCACCTAGGGGCAGCGGCTGGAGGAAGAGGAGAGCCTACTGTGAGTAGGATGCCTGGACCCACACACTCTGAAGGATGCTCAAAGCCAGACAGCCACTGGAAGCCAGTTAAGCCACCTACATTTCTTAAAGGACAAAGACTTTGAGTGGAAGAAGAGGCTCCTGGCACAACCTTGAAAGGAGTTGGCAGAGGGTGGCAGGGTGATTTTCTTAGGGTGTTTTAGAGGAAATGGGCTTTGAGACAGAAACCTGCCATTATTTCAAATTGCATAAACTTGAACTAAAAGACTCCTTTTCCTTTCCACTGAACTCTGTCTCCAGACTTTTTGCCTATTGGCAATAAGCTGCAGGACCCCACTGGTTGTTCGGTCACATTGTCACATAATAAAATACTTCACATGTATCTGTGTGTATAGGAATATGGTCTGTCATTAATTTTGAAAGTACTCATTTCATAATTCAAGAATATCTGATGATTTGTCAGTTGGATTAATCCATTAAGAAATCACTGCAAAATCTGTTGCCATAGGAAAGGGCCTGGGTGACTCATAAAATAACATTATGGAGGGCTTCCACACTCATAGGACATGTCACATGTGAGACTACAAATAGATTTTTAAAGGCACAAAAAATTATAGATCTGTTACAGAACATTAAGTCAATATCCTTGACAAGGTCTACATCTGAAAGTGAAAATTTAATCCTTAAAATTTTACTGTATGTTGTTTTGAATTTCTTTTCCCACGAAGTCCTAACATGTTACAGTTTGCCTCTGAGGCAAATTACGGTCTTTTTTTAAATGCTCCTAGCCCACATCAGTCTTGTGATTAATCAGATTCAAATCACATCCTCATGAGTGAGTGATAAACTTCTGAGAAAAATCACAACCACGAGACTACAGTTCACAGAAATTTAGGTCCAAATTCTATGCTACTAAGAAAAGACAGAAATGTGTCCTACGCTTTGGGAACTCACAATCTGGGAGTGATGCTACTGTAAGGAGATAGATGTAAAGGCAGACAGGGTGGGAGCTAACTATTTGTTTTTTCACTTATTCACTGTTCTGGAAATGTTTACTAAGCACTATATGCCAAGCACACTGCTAAGAGCTTGGATAAATCACTGAACAAAACAGACAAAGATTTTTGCCTTCTTAGAAATTATATGTACAAAGAAGGCAGATAAGAAACTAGAATTATAGATTTAAGTACACTATATGATATGTTAGAAGGAAAATAGGTGTTATGGAGAAAGATAAAAAGTACAGTGAAGTAAGAGAATTAAAAGTGAAGAGGGTTGAAGTTGGTGATGGGTTGCAGTGTAAACAGTGTGGTCCAAATGAGCCTCACTGAAAAGGTGATGTTTGAGCAAAGATGAAAGAGGAGGGAGAGCTTGCCCAGTGAATCTTGGGGAAGAACACTCCAGGCAGAGAGAACAGCTAGAGTAAAAACTCCTGAAGTGGAGTGTGCTCAGCATATTCAAAGAACAGCAAGAGCCCTGGCCATGTGGCTCAGTTGGTTGGAGCATTGTCCCATACATCAACAGGTTGTGAGTTCGATCTTTGGTCAGGGCTCATACCTAGGTTATGGATATAGTCCCTGGTTGGGATGTGTATGGGAGGCAACTGATTGATGTTTCTCTCTTACATCAATGTTTCTCTTTTTCCCACCTCCCTTCCCCTCTCTCTAAAATCAATAAACAGATCCATGGATGAAGGTTGAAAAAAAACAGCAGGAGGACTATTTACAACAATGAAGCAAGTGGGAGGGAGATAGGATTATGGAAGATGAAGTCAGAGAGGTAAGAGTTGAGGTGGGGAGCAAATCCTAGGGGGTTATATGGGCTAATGTAAAACTTTGGTTTTTACTTTGAGTGAACTGGGGAAGCCATTGGAGGGTGTGGATCAAAAAAGCCTCTGAATAAAGGGAAGAGCCTTTGTTTAATTGGATTTCAGGGGGAGCAAAGGTAGAAGCATGGAGACCTATTACTATGCTATTGAAGAATTCCAGGCAAGACAGGATGTGGCTCCAACAAGGTGGTATCAGTGGAAGTGGACTGAAGTTACTCTGGATATGTTTGAAGATAGAACCAACAGGATTTAATGAAGGATGCTCTGTGAAATGTGAAAAAAAGAGAAAGGTTTAGAATGATTTCAAGTCTTTTGCACTTAGCAACTGGAAAGATGAGGCTGCCAAGTTGCCATCACCTAAGATACGAAGGTTGTGGGTGAAGCCTGCTTTGATGGGAAGGTCAAAAGTGCAGTTTTTGACCTGCTGTACATTTCAGATGTCTATTGGACATTCAAGTAGAGATGTTGGATATATGAGTCTGAAGTTTAAGGGAAAGATCTGGTTTGGAGTTATAATTTGGGAGTCATTAGCATGTAGATAATTTTTAAGTCTTGAAACTGGATGATTTTAACAGTAGATTAAGAATCTATAGAAGAGACATGGCCCAAGGACAGAGTCCTGAGTGCCTCCAACATTGAATTACAGAACACATGCACAATACTTATGTGTCTGACCACTCTTCTGTAATACTGAATTGAAGCATCATAGTTATTGATGAAATAAGTCAGCATAGCAGATATACCATAGTTTATAATTATAGACTGCCTCTTCTTTCTACTTGTGAGAGTCAGAGATGTGAATTATTATATTCACATAAATGTGTCTGAGGAGGATGTGATGTGCTGGTGGTACTGCCAGTTTGGGACAGGAATATGTAAATCCTGACGGATGATCCAATGATGAGCAGATGTTGAGTGGAGGAGTTTCTTAGCAGGTCAAGGAAGGAAATCAGGAAGAAACAAGTGAAGAAGGGAAAGGATTAAGATGACAAATTATAGAATCACATGTGAAAAACAATCTCAATTGGTCATGTAGGAAATGGATAGCAGACAAGGCAGAGAGAGGTGGCTGTAGAGAATTTTTATTGAATCCCAGGATTTAAACCAGAGAATCTGCAGGAGGGCTTTCATTTCTCATGAACTAGGGGTCAAGAGAGGGCAAGCTGGTCTACCTAACCAAAAACCGGAACTTAGTCCTCCAAGAAGAAAAGGGGTGTTGCTGTGGCTAGACTCAACTTCATCTCATTCATTGATTTATTCATTCTTTAAACAAATATTTACTGAATGTCTAAGATTGTCAGATACTCTGCTTGGGATAAAGATAAATTCAGATGAGGTTCCCATTTATAGTCTAGTGAAAGAGACAGAAAAATGAACAGGCAATCGGAATGCAGAGGGATATGAGCAATCGTCAGAGTAAACACACACCGCTAGGGGAACGCAGGACTAGCCCAGTTTTGGAAGGTCAGGGAAGGATTTCAAAAGAAGTACTTCCAAGCAGAAATCCAAAAAGGCAGATACTTAGTGAATAAAGGAGAAGAGGAATGATGTCCCCTACAGGTATGTGTGTTTATTATGTGTAAGGGCCTGAAGAGGAGAGAACGTGACTCTTGATTGCTTTCAGTCCTTATAGTGGCATCAAGACCATTCATACTTCCATCCCTGTGTCCTTTATGTCACCTCTCACTGTGTTCCACCCTAAATACTGCCCTCAGCCACACTGAACCACTTGGGGTTCCCTGTGCATGCCTCCTCCAGCCCTGTGCTTACTGTACCTACCATCTGGCATAATGTAGATGACATACTTGGCATGCCTACCCGTTTTTCCTTCTCTAGACATATCCTCTCAAAATTCCAGTGGATGTGGTGGGCCTAACCAACTACATTTGTACCAGCAATCACATAGTTGTGCCCATAGCTGATTGGATTAGAAAAGGGAACAAGGATGAAATAGAGCCAATCAGGTGCTCTCCCAGAATTAGAAACAACACCCAAAACACATGGCCAGACCATGTTGGGGACAGGATTTATCAGACCACCCAGGGATGGAACCAGAATTAGGTCCAGGGCATGTCAAAGTCCTTGCACAGGCTCTTGCTATGGGGAGCATCTTGAAGCAAAGCTGATCTACAGACAGGTAAAAACAGCAAACATTCAGGCTAAAGCTAAGAACATGAGAAAGAGAGACTGAGAGAGAGGAAGAGAGACAGAGAGAGCCTTTAATCTTCCCATTTCTCAAGAAGACGGTCTGAAGACTGGATTCTAAGAGATGCCCCCAAGTTCCTTATTATAAATCCATTGTAATTAACCTCTTAACAAAATGATTTTTGGCTCAGACATAAAGTGACAGTGGGTGGGCAAGCCAGACACCTTTGGGGAACGTGTGGAGTTAGCTGTGGGGTCCCAGCAGGGCAGAGGAAAATGCCATGTCACCGTGACAACAGCAGCCAACAAGGAGAGGATGAAAGGCAGCAGGTTCAACTGGCATCGTTGTTAAACTGTCTCCGGAAACTCCAGCTGTGGACATCCCGAAGGCAAAGTTTTAGGGTGTTAGAATGAAAAGTAAAGGTGTCTGAAGTCGTTGGTTACTCCCTGTCATCTAAAGTCTACAAGGAAAGAGACATAGTACAATCCAGGTTTCTTTATTAAAAATAAGTGAAAACAGTAAATACCTTAATTCTACTGGCAGAAGTCCTTCCAACCTGTTATTCCTATTTATACTATGAAGATGTGTGTGGAGGGGCTCCGCCCACAGAGCCCCATCTGTCTGTCACAGATGAGAATAAAACTACCAAGACATGATCTGCTTGGGGTGGAGAGGTGGCCAATCTCTCAAAGAGAAGGGCCAAGAGCCCCTTCCTCAATGGCTTTTATTAGGTTCGCAACACACAAGAATACAGGTCAAGCTCATCAATCAATGTCAGGCGGCAAGGATCAAACAATACATAACATTTCAAAGAACTCTGAGGGTTTAATTGAGTCAGGGTCTGTCACCTAAGGGGTTATAAAATTCTGGGAGACAAACTCATTTCCTGCTCAGGCCCTTATCATTTATATGAGAGCACTCTTAGCAAAGCAGTTTTCACAGGACTTTACGAATTCTTTCTTATGCCCAATCACCTGGGGAGCCATTCTGGCCAGCACAGGGCTGCCCTGCCCTCCCTCATAGTTTCAGGCTTAAGTGGATTAAGACCAGGATGCCAAGAGACAAGGAAAACTTCTCCCAGATAGATTAGGGACTCAGGCTATGTCAGGATGGCCGAGGGGCAAGGGTCCATCACCCCCTCTTTGCTGCAGCCCCCCAAGTCCTTCCTTGAGGGCCTTCCAAGTGGTCATGCCTGGCTTAGGCGACCCCTCTCTTGAGGGAATCTTACTCATCATTGGCTAACTGACCAAGCATTGGAGGCCAGAGATGGATGAAGCAGAAGTGGTGCTCCTGCCAGGGAGATAAGCTTTGTCTCCTTAGTGGCTTGCAGACTGAAGGTCGCTCACTCAGCCTTAGCCATGGGGTAGGGGTTACAACTCCTGAAACCAGGTCAAATGATTCCCAACAGATGTGCCCAGAAATTAATCATAGATTTGGTTGAACAGTGACAGATGGATGCTCTGCCCTGAGTGCTAACAAGAATGGTAGCGTTCTCAGTGGCAAGAACTAGTTTAGGGACCATGGAGAAAAGCTGGTGGAGGACATTGGAGGGATATAACTCTAGTTATCCAACCCATCCCTTGAAAACCTTTTCTCATTATTGGAATCCATGAGATTCCTCTGATTCTTTAAAATAAGCCTCCCTATAATTCAGTCTGGCTTTCTGGTTCCTGATGCAAACAAATGTGCCGTTCTCCCAGTTCTCTTGCTCTGGAACACCCAGCTCGTAGGTTACCTTCTCCGGGACACAATCATTGACCTCCCCTTCCTGCCCTTGGCTGTGTTCAATCTTCCCATTATGTGCTCCCATTAATACACAGCATGCTGTGACTGTCCTCTGAGATATGTCCCACGTTGGACTGCCCCCACTGTCCAGCACTGTGCTTGTCACTTAATTATTGCTTTTAATAAACAAGTTAATGAATGAATAATAAGTTTGAGAGGGAAACAATGCTTGACTCTAGATGCAAACAACCACTGAGAGTATATAAGGCCAAAGGTGGAGAGGAAGGGCCATGCGATGGCGTGAGACCGGAGGGAGCACACACCGTATTTGGGGAATCACAGAGAGTTGGTTTGACTATACTGAACAAAAGGGTTTTTTTCCCTCTGAATTATATGGTAGAAGGAAGACTATTAAGTATTCAACTTGATAATTATATAATTAAGAACATTGAATTTCATCTCATAATGTAACAGAAAATACTCCCCAAAGAATATTAATTAATTAATTCAGTCTGTGAGTAATTCCACAGCAAATCCATTTTAGACGTCGTCAGGCTGTAATCAATAAATTAAACTATTAACTTACTCTGCTAACAATTTTACAAGTACCTCTTGCACATAAGTAAATTTCTTAAGCTTCTCTGGAGTAGATTAAAAGTGCTTCAGAGAGGGGTGAAGAAGATGGGGGATAAGCACCCTGCCTTCTGAGGATTTAGAGAAGAGAGGAGCTTGAGGATCCCACATCCTCAGTTACTTAATCCCTGAAGGTCAGTAGGAAAAAGCTGGCGAGGGTAGAAGTCCTGTGCTATGGTCCTGGTAAGTGACGGGACACAGAAAAACAGCTGACTCTTAGCATACCTACATTTATCAATACAACCTCCGTAGCATGATTAAGAGGAAAATGTGTTTCACTTTCCTAAGAAAAAATTAAAGGTGTATGAGTATGACACATGACTTTCTGGCCAAGATTTATACAATAAAAATAATTTCCACCTTGACATTTATTCTTGGAATCACATGTAGCTCATAGCAATAAAAGCTATGACGGTAATGCAGCACCTTGTATTGTGGCTGTTCCTTGGGCAAGGTTCCAAAGTTAATAAAGGGGGTAACTTACTGTGTTAGTTTATGGTGTGCATTTAACTATATATATTTAGCAGGCATACATATACATATGTATAATTGCCATTGACTTGATTTAATTGCATACTAACCATTTCCTCAAGAATTATATTTGCTTTACATTGTAGGTTATTATTTACTGTTAATATTTAATACACTGATACAGTCTCATCAAGACTTTTGAACCATAGTTCCAATAGTTTTGCTTTCAATGAAATAAAATAAATAAAAATTTAGGCTTGATTTTCTCATTTTCAGTGTGAGAGGGTTAAGGTAGGTGGTTTGGTGTGTCTTTCCAGTCTAAGAGGAGTCTGATCTCACTGAGCGGCTACTGTGCAACAAGCATGATGTCTGCTGCATTCGGGGGTTTAACTAAACTATCCTCTACACTGTCGTGGCAGATCTTAATATTATTATTTCCATTTTATACACAAGAAAGTGAAATGTCAGAGAGGTTAACATGCCTAAGATTACAAGTCTAAAAAGCTGCAAAATCTAGATTTGAACCCAAATCTGCCTTACACAAAAAGTAGTTTTCTTTCACATCAGAATGCTGTTTCTAGTTCTGTACTCCGTTTCTGTGTACATCCAATAATGCTGCGTTTGCCGTCAGACTGCCTAGAGTATCCATCAGTGGAATTTGTAGTGTGTGTATAGTATGTTGGTTAATATTCTAGGGAACTGTTTATCTTTTTATTTCAAGAAAATACTAACTATAGATTCAGAAAGTGGGTTTTATGTCTGTGAATCCTTGATTACCTTGTATTACTATGTAGTAGCTGATCATGGAGACAGTCTTAAAAGTCAGAAAGTAAAGATGACTACAATACAGGGTGGAGCAAAAGTAGGTTTGCAGTTGTGAGGATGCCAAACACTGTTTATTCTTGTATTATTATTTATTAATTATAATATTATTATCTATATGAACAACTGTAAGCCTACTTTTGGCCCATGCTGTATGTAGTCATTCAATTTTTGAAGCACCTGTCAGTTCAATTCTTTCATAAACAAATGGACTCAGCATTATTATTTCCTTTGCACAGGTGATAACATCCGAGATTGCTCAGCTGTGATTCAAACCCACATCATTTGACTGAGAACTCTGTGCTTTGTCTACCACACCCTTTGAAGGGTGCTTAACAGAGGATTCTCCTACACACCTGCTCCCCATGAACAAGGTAACTCTGCTCACTACAATGAGAAAGCCACCGTTTTTGATTTTTTGTTTTTTTGCATGAATCACTGATATCCGAATGTGAATTGACTGGAAGCAGACAGCCCTAGATTTACATTTCCACTCTGCCACCTAGCGGTGCCTTGGAGAAGGTAATGTCTGAGTTTCGATTTTGCCTCACCCGTGCTATGGAATATCCGGCTCTAAGGGGTCCAGCCTCCCCAGACCATCTCACAACCACCCCCAGGAGCTTCCAAGGAGCCGAAAGTGGAGCATGAGTCTTTATGCCTGCTGGGAACTGCCCAAGTGTTACCCTTTCCAGTTTAACAAAACTGCTCCTCTTTTCAAGTTTCCTTCAAACCTTTTTCCTTGCCCCCCTTAGCTGAAGACACTTGGCATAACCTCCTCAAATGATCTTGAGCTTTCCCCAAAATTGGAAAGAGATATTACTTTCAATCGAGTAGCTTTTGATTGCAGTCCTGAAGACACTTCTGTGACTAGGGAACATGAAGTTTTTGGCAAGATCAGGGGAAATTATGCAGCAAAAAACACAATTTCACATCTCAATATATTATCCTATGACATATACACTCCATAGAATTATGTGTATATGCATTTATGTGTGTATGTACATGGAGACATGCATACACATATATGTAAAATATGCATTACACACTGGTCTCATTTTACACAAATTCCTTTTTATACGGATCTCTTTATCCCTTTGTGTGTGGATTTACTTTAATGACCTTGACAGCAGCACCTTGGGAGAGGTGAGAAACAGGACTCTGGGGGATTACAGAGGCTCCCTAACTTGAGGTGGAGCTCCAAGGCCAGGGACTAAAATGGCCCCAGGCTCTAATTGTGTAGTTTTTAAGACAGAGCCTTTTGAGTGATTCTGGCTTTAATTCTTGAAGAAGATTTCTCTAAAACTTATGTTTCAGTCATTCTGTCTGCACACATTCTCCCACTCTACCATAGGGATTATCCTCTTGAAAGATGTGTAGCCTGGGAACCTAGCTTCATTTCGCAGAACCAAGGAAGGGCGCCAGGCTGGTGCCTGAGGGCCGGGCACTGTCTTTTGGGAGCTATCACAGGGAACCTATGGCAGCCCGAGGCAGCCACCGACTCTGGTTGGAAGTGACAGGCTACGGCTATACGGCTATCTTGGAGCCTCACAATGAATTTAGTTTGCAGAAGGCAAATAATAATAACAATAATCAAGCTAATTTCTCGTTAGCACGTATTTTATTATTCTGTTCCGCAAACTCTTCTAATTACATGTGATTTATTTGTAAAATTATAAGATTATGGTACCTTGATTTCAAAGACCACTAATATGAAATAAGGAAGCAGAAGTTGGTTTCCTTTTCAGTTGATCTTTAAGATTAAGTTATTTCATGAGGCAATTCAAAAACTCAGTAACATAGCCCTTTTTCTGTAATAGATCTCCAAAATCCTCTCCAATGTCATATGTGATTCTGAAATTGACTAGTTGCATGCTTTTACCCCCTACACCAAATCCCAACTAATACTTACCATGTTTTGGTGGGCAGAATGGCTTGAGATCCCTTCATCTTCGTCAGCTCCCCAGGACTCAACAGAAGACCCTGCAAGGAGAGCTTATTGAAACACAGTCCAGAAACTACCTAACCATACAGCTGCTTTAAGTTTCTCTCCACTTATTCCTCCAAAAATGCCCAGCTGATGTTACCTTTGCCAATATGACAAGATCTGTCATCAGTACTAGGAAGCACCAGACAGAAGCATGCTTCTTTGAGTAGCAAAAAGAGATTTTGATTAAATTTGTTTTAGCCATTAATAGATTTCTGGATAAGTTGGCTAGAAACCACATATTTGTATTATGACTCTTATTTTTCCTGTAGTCTTCCATGATAATTTTGGAGATATATGCCTATGTAAATATTCACTGGTATAATATACAATATGTTACACCTAAGATTTTAACAACTACTTGAGGAAATGATAATGTATACAATAAACAGACTGCGTCCATTTCATGAGAAAATTAACTCCTGAGAAGAAAATTGGTGTCTGATTTTTTTTTTTTTTTTTGCAATTCCTAGTATGTAGTTTGATGCCTTACATATCATACCTGTACCAAGCCGGTAAGTCCAGGAGAATGAAAATGGATATGAACACAAATAAAACACCAGCTCTCTTGCAACAAATTATCTTCCTTTAAGAGAGTGAAGTAAAGGTAAGGATAATATGAAAAATGCTTTAAGAAAGTATAATGTTCTATGAAAATTCAAAACAGAAGTATCTCAGAGAGGAAAGGAAAGAGAAAACTTCGTGAATGAAGTAACATTTAAACTGGACCTTAAAGAATGGGTAGAGTTGTATTAAGTAGAAATAAAAGGTATGACAAAGTAGGGGAATAAGGTGCAAGACATATCTGGAGAACAATGTAATTCTCTTCTAAGTTTGTTTGGAAGAGTGGGACTGGGGAGTCATTTTTAGACCTCAGTGTGGAGGGTCTTCAGTGCTACAGTTAACTTATATTTGCCCTGGTAGATAACGGAAATCACCAAGAATTTTACTAATAAAAATAATTACGAACATTTATGTATGCTCTCTATGCATCAGCCATTATACTAATATATTAAGCATATATTATCCTATTCCAGGCTCAGAAAACACCTCTAGGGCATGTGCTGTTATTCTACTTTTTAGATAAGAAAATCAACATATAGGTCACTTAGCTAATGATTGGCAGAGCTGGTATTTGACCCCAAGTCTGTAGTTTAAGAAGTCCTGTGCTAGATAAGAAGTGGGAAAGTGACAAATAAGAGTTCTGCTTTCAAAGGAAACAATATCAGATACATCCAGGTGGAGGTGCCCTGGGTCAGATGAAACTGAGATTCAGGAGAAAACTGGGGCCAGGCATTTCAACTCCTGGCCAAGATGAAGGTGTAGGTAGATATGCTATGCTTCCTTGAACAACCAAAAGGACAATGGCCAATTTAAAAACAAAGAACAACCAGAACTTCCAGAAAATCTAACTGTATGGAAGTCTGACAACCAATGAATTAAAGAAGAAACACTCATCCAGACTGGTAGCAGAAACAGAGATGGGCAGCCAGGGTGGACAGGACGCGCACCAAGGCAGCAGCTGGAGGACCAGGTTCCTATTTTCACGTGCAGATAAACTGGTAGCAACAACTGGAGAGAGAGAGTGTGCAACCCAGCGTTCCAGCATGGGGAAATTAAAGCCTCAAAACCTCTGGCTGTAAAAACCTGTGGGGGTTGCAGTGGCAGGAGAAACTCCCACTCACACAGGAGAGTCCATCGGAGGGACTCACAGGGTCCTAGAACACACACAAGCCCACCCATCCAGGGAATCAGCACCAGAAGGGTCCAATTCACTTATGGGTAGCAGGGGAAGTGACTGAAAGTGGCGAGCAAGTGGCATCGTTTCCTCTCTGACCCTCTCCCACATATAGCACCACAACACAATGAAGTGGGTTACACTGCCTGGCAAACACCTAAGACTCTGCCCCTTACAACACGTACACCAAGACAAAGAAATGTGGCCCAAATGAAAGAACAGATCAAAACCCCAGAAAAAAATACAACTAAGTGATGAAGAGATAGACAACCAATCAGATGCAGAGGTCAAAACATTGGTAATCAGGATTCTCACAGAAATGATTGATTATGGACACAAAATAAAGGAAGAAGTGAAGGCTATACAAAGTGAAATAAAGAAAAAGATATAAGGAACCAACAGTGATGGAAAGGAAACTGGGACTCAAATCAATGATTTGGAACAGATCGAAGAAATAAATATCCAACCAGAAGAGAATGAAGACACAAGAATTCAAAAAAAAAAAAACAAGGAGAGGCTCAGGAATCTCTGGGATATATCTTTAAGCAATCCAACATCCCAATCAATCGTAGGGGTGCCAGAAGGAGAAGAGTAAGAATAAGAAATTGAAAACTTACTTGAAAAAATAATGAAGGAGAACTTCCCAACCTGGCAAATGAAATAGACATGCAAGTCCAGGAAGCTCAGAGAGTCTCAAAGAAGTTGGACCCAAGAAGGAACACACTAAGACACATCATAATTAGATTACTCAAATTGATGATAAGGAGACAATCTTAAAAGCAGCAAGAGAAAAGGACAGAGTTACCTACAAAGGAGTTCCCATAAGACTGTCAGCTAATTTCTCAAAAGAAACCTTGCAGAAAAGAAGGGGTTGGAAAGAAGTATTTGAAGTCATGAAAGACAAGGACCTCCCATGCAAGTACTAGGGAGGTCCTTATCTTTCATGACTTCAAATACTTCTTTCCAACCCCTCCCATCTAAGTACTAACCAGGCCCGACCCTGCTTAGCTTCCGAGATCAGGCACGTTCAGGGTGGTATGGCTGTAGACAATATAAGCGCTTCTCAGATAAGGTCAGGTTCAAGGAGTTCATCATCACCAAGCTCTTATTATATGAAATGTTAAAAGGACTTAGCTAAGAAAAAGAAGATCAAAAATATGACAGTGAAAAGACAGCAAACTCACAGCTATTAAGAACCACACCTAAAACAAAAGCAAACTAAGCAAACAGCTAGAACAGGAACAGAACCACAGAAATGGAGATCACATGGAGGGTTAGCAACAGGGGAGTGGGAGGAGGAGAGAGGGGGAAAGGTACAGAGAATAAGTAGCATAGATAGTGGGTAGAAAATAGACAGGGGGAGGGCAAGAATAGTGTGGGAAATGTAGAAGCTAAAGAACTTAATGCACATGGACATGAACTAAAGGCGGGGAATGTGGGTGGGAGAGGGTGTGCAGGGTGAGGGGAATGATGGGGGAGAAATGGGACAACTGTAATAGCATAAGCAATAAAATATATTAAAAAAAAAGACAAGGACCTACATGCAAGATTGCTCTATCCAGCAAAGCTATCATTTAGAATGGAAGGGCAGATAAAGTGTTTCCCAGATTAGGTCAAGTTAAAAGAGTTCATCAACACAAAGCCCTTATTATGTGAAATATTAAAGGGACTTATGTAAGAAAAGGAAGTTGATCAAAACTATGAACAGTAAAATGACAACAAACTCACAACTATCAACAACTGAACCTAAAAAACAAAAACAAAAATAAATTAAGCAAACAACTAGAACAGGAACAGAATCACAGAAATGGAGATCATATGGAGGGTTATCAGTGCAGAGGAGGAGGGAGAGAATGGGGGGGAAAGGTACAGGAAATAAGAAGCATAATTTTGCCCTGGCTGGTGAGGGTCAGCGGATTGAGTGCTGGCCTGCAAACCAAAGGGTCACCAGTTCAATTCCCAATCACAACATGCGCCTGGGTTGCAGGCCATGTCCCCAGAAGGAGATGTGAGAGGCAATCACACATGGATGTTTCTCTTCCTCTTTCCCTTCCCTGTCTCTAAAAATAAACAAATAAAATTTAAAAAATAAGAATCCAAATCGGTAGGTACAAAATAGGGGGAGGTTAAGAATAGTATAGGAAATGGTGAAACCAAAGAACGTGTATGTACAACCCATGGACATGAACTAAGGATGGGGAATGTTAGAGGGAAGGGGGTGCAGGGCAGAGGGGGATAAATGGGAGGAAAAAAATGGGACAACCGTAATAGCATAATCAATAAAATATACTAAAAAAACTAGGGCAAGATCTTAGGGAAAACTGTTTGTGAGAATATTGGCTGAAGTTATAGGAGGTAGATAAGACTGTCCTGGGGTGGGGGTGGGGTGGGGTGGGGTGGAACAGGGGTGAGGTGGGGTGGGGCAGGGAAGGCCAGAGATTAAAGATGAGGACTCAGAACAAGACCTTGGTGCATGGCTAGATTCAGGAGGAGAAAAAGGAAGACATGACAGCAAAGGAGAGGAACTAAATCAGAATGGTACAGGAAGAAAAAGTTCTATAACTCACAAACCAAGGATGGAAGAATTTCCAAGACTGAGCATCAAATGCCAAAAAGGATCAGTGAGAATGTGATCTGAGAAAAAGCCATTTGTTACAGTGATGGGAGTTAGTAGTAAACGTTGAGAGTCTAGTGGGTTGCAATAATAGTATCAGTGTGGTCATTAATCTGTTTCATAGGCAGACCTGTTCACAGGATGAAGGAAAAGATCTCTACCAGAGGAAACACTTATGTAGAAGACACAACAGTTGCAATCCCAGGGGGAGACATTGGCTTAAGCAAAAAAGGGCTATGCTGTCTCTTTGGCTGTTTCAACAATAACATTCTACCAGAACTAAAAAATGCATCCCAACACCATGTAAATAAAAGTATCCGCATGGTTTATGTTTTGTAGTAAGAGCTGAGTCACCTGATTTCATAACCACTGACATAATTTTAAGTTTCTTTCTCTACCACTTGCTAGTGGAACAACCTGAATGAATGACTTAATCATGAAAAGTTGCCAGTTTCTTCATTTATGTAATAGAAATTGTAGTATATGCCTTAACCACTCCAAAGATTTGTTGTGAGGATAAAATAGTCATGTATGTTAAAGTTGTCAAGGACCCAGTAAATGTTAAATGCCACTTCTTTTACCCAGCATTCTTAAGGGTTAACTGACTCAGAAAATCAGCTAGCCAGCCTAACTCTCGTTGCAATGAATTATAGCTGGTGTATAAGTAGTTGAGAGGTATTTTTTTTTAACTGCGCAAAAGGCTAGTGGGTTACTGGACCTTCCAATTTGTTCAAAACACAGAAAAATTCTGCAGCAGTAGAACATAATTTGAGGCCTTAAATCATAGACAAAAGTTCTGAAGACAGCACAGGTACACACAGCAGAGACTCCCCCAAAAGCAAGCCATAGTTCTAGGCGTTGCTGCATCACCAGAGTCTCACAGGGATGACCTGGGTTTCCTTGCGCATCTCACATTCATGGGCGCAGTCACATGGGCTGAGAGAATGGTTCCAACGTGTCTGAGCTGAGCCCTGGTACGAGCGGCCCTTATCCCCACCAGGGACCTTGGTTGGAACTTCTTAGGAGAGAGGTACAGGTGCAAAAGTTTGTAGGCTGGTCTCAAGGCTTATACAGGCTCCATAGAAGCATTTTCCAGAGTGTCTAGTAATATTCAGATGGGGAAATATTATTGGCATCAAATCAGTAAAATGCTCAAAATATTCAAAAACTAAATGGTTACAGCATGGCAGGCAAATAGCCAAAAGTAAATGTTTAGTGCTTCATTCAAAATCTTCACTCAACGGACATATACAATTTTTTTCTAATATATTTTAAATGATTTTAATCTTAGGAGAGCAGATAAAAGAAATAAAAATCTAAGCATGTGGGCATAAGACATTTTGCAGGCAATTGAGCCTAATGAGAAATGGCCCTTTTATTTATACGATTTAGTATCTATTCATTGATTTATTCATTCATCATTTCATTTAACAGTCATTTGTAAACACCTACTAAGTTGAGGTAATAACAATAAACTGCAATTTCACGAATTTCATTAAAGGAAATAAAGGTCGTTGAGTGATGATTTCAAGATTCCTTCAGGCCTAAGGGGCAGGGTGGTGGCACGGAGAAGTCATAGATGTGACAGAATTAATGTTCCAACCTAGTGTCTCGCAACATTTTCTACACTGTTGAGAAGGGATAACATTTCTATGCCCAGAGCCCATGTCTACGTCTGGTGACAGGAGCACCGTGAAGACTGCCAGGGGGTGGACTGGAGTCACACGGATGCTACGGGGTTGCTGTATCAATCACTTCTACCTGGAGGGTAAGCGCGAGCTCCAAGGCAACCGACAGAACAAAGTGCCTGTGGAGCGGCTGGCGCACAGTTGGGCGCACAGCTGCCGCAGTGGGTGGGGGCGGGGAGACATGGGGTGGGACCCAGCGTTCCCTCGTGTCATTCCCAAAGCAAAACAGCATCGAATGTTGAAACTTTCTAGCTAAATACCATTTCAAGACTCGTAGCATCAAAGAAATACAAAATATATGACACTCAAATTGAATTCCAAAATTGAAAACTTTGAGTTTCCAAACGTAAAAAATATGAATCAAAATTGGAATTCCAAGACTGAATTTCATATGGAAGAATACAAACACGTTTGCGTCTCTTCACAGAGCAGTCAGTGTGAAGCAACCAAGAAAACCACGGAAAGGAAACAGTCAGGAGTTAGTGGGCACAGCCACAATCACGGGAACCTCTTAAACCAGTCACTCCCCTGGGGGTAAAGGGCACAGGAATAGTTTCCTCCAAATTACATCCAAAAGGAAATTATGGGTAAAGGAGAAGCTCCTAGACAAAAATATCTGGATGTGAAGAGCAACAAAGTTTCAACATGTTTTTGGTTTCTCGGAAACTAAGCCAAATCCAGGCATTGCTAGGATTTGGGTAGGCCTAAATCCCTAGCTTCTTTGTTCAAGATTTTTAAGTTTTCTCTTTCGCTCTCAAGTAGATCATGAACTGGCGCTAGCTCAGAAGTTACATGTGTTCTGCTACAAATACCTAACAGGAAATTTCAAGATTCAGGGCAACATGAAACTTTGCAGCTTGTTGCTTAGCCAAAACTTAATTTAAAATTCTTCGTTACTTTAGGAAGAAATTTAACAAAAAGCTGTTTTAAGTAACCAATTTCCAGTCCACATCAGCATCATTGAAGTTGTGAGGAGATACATAGAGTTTTTAACTCAAGAGCTCCTGGACTTGGGCCAGGAGAAACTGGTTCAAGTCCAAGTTCTACCTGCCACATACCCTCCCCTGTCTGTATCCTCCCTTCCAGGCAGAGGTGTGACCTCCAATCTGTAGGCAACTTCTCTGTCCTTTTGTTTCTTCTGGAAAATCAAGGTGCTGGACTAGATCCATGATTTTTAAGCTTCACGCCACTGAACCATTAACACCGGAGGCCTCGCTAGGGAAAGGGGGGCCTGGGACACAGTGGGGGTGAGTGGGTGGCACTCCCCGGCCCCATTCCTCCTTCCATCAGAGCACTTCTTCGTTTATCTGGTTTACAAACTGGTTTCCCAAAAGGGATTTTAAAAAAAGGATAGAGTAGTTTTAAAGTTTGAAAACTTCTAAACTGTAGGATAGACAGACTTCTGTCAGACTGAACCTTGTGTGAGACTCTTCCAGAATGACATCTTATGTAATTGATGGCCCAGTTCAAATGGTCGCAGTGCTGGTCTCCTGAGTTAATTCTTGTTTCCCAGGCCTCAGACCTGGGAGCAACCTTATCACCTTGACCAGAGTTCCTAACAGCCAGGGTGTGTCTGCCACCCTTGACTTGGAAAACAGTCGGTGTTCAACCTCTAGCATAAGGAGCTCCTTTCACTATTTTCCCTTGCTTGTGCTGGGTCACCTCAATTGCTACTTTTCTTTGGTCATTGCCCCACCTTTTAGCTGATGTCTTTGGGAAGGGGAGGATTTCATATTGTGAAAACTTCTCCCAATTCCTAGTACTCTTTTGAACTTTCATATCATTCTACTTAGATGAGGAAGTTGTGGTTAAGTGATTAAGGAAGAAATGAGTTCTTTTCTATCAGTCTAACACATGTTGAAGCACCATATATGCGTATGATGCTGTTCTTAGTGTAGGGAAGAAAACAGATCGGTGAGATGAGAAGAGTCCTGAGAAAGCAAATCTGACCCGGTGGGTAAGGTGGAAGACGCCACGCGGAAGCAGTGGAAGAAGGTAGGCAAGTGTTTCTCAACTTTGTGTCTCCTTTAAACACTTTCAAGAAGGAGGGTGAGAATTGAACACAGGAAGCTACAGACTTAGACCAACTTCACTCTCCAGGACTGGGATGGGTGCCATTGGCAGTGCCCGGAACAATTGGACGTGGAACATGAAAACATAAGTGTGCGTTTTTCATAACACAATCATGTGTTTATTTTAACGTGCATACGAAAAAATGGTTCATTTAGCTATGATTTTACAGACATGATAGCCTATAAAGGGGCAAAATTTTTCCAGTAAATTTAGGAAAAATACAAACAAAATAGTAGAGGTGGTACTAGTACTGGCAAAGATTAAAAATTATGACAGAAGTAAGTGGATTTATGGTTGGGAAACAGGGCAGGACCAGCTCCAGAGTCTCTTCCCAGTGTTTTTTGTAAAGCTAATCTGTGAAACTTTATGCTGACTTTCATTAAAAACATCTTAGGTGTCCCATAAGACGTCTTTTCATTAATTAGCTGCTCCTGTAGTAATTGGTGCACAGAGGATGCTAAATAAGATCATCTGAATGAGTGAATACATAAATAAAGAGTAAATAATCATGCCTAGCCCCATGGAGGAAAGATTGCTCACATTGAGGAAAACGAGGATGATTAAAAGTAAAACCCCACACTCACATTTGTGGCACCTGGTTCACTCCAACAGGTTTCAGAGACGGAACCTGTTTTTCCCATGATGACGATGGGTAGGGTCCACACAGAGCAGAGAACCACCTCATACCCACCTGTGGACTAGGGTCTTCTCAACCAAGGCTCTCAAATCCTGGGCCTGAATAAAGATGAAGGGAAACCACGGTGCTATGCAAACAGCATACCAAGCAGCTTATCAGGGAACCCCACTGAACCCAGGAAAACTGCCACAAAGTGAATGCCTGTGGAGCTAAATGAATTTCAGCCGCTACAGGTGCCGAGCAGCCATGGAGCACAGGGTGTCAGCAATCCTGCCCTCTGCCCTGGAAGCGAGGTGTGTGCACACCCCGGATCACTTTACGACAAGCAGAATCAAGTAGCAAAGCCCATTTCTAAAAACGATCGTGGAATACTCTGTGATCAGTGTCCTATATAACAAGGCCATGTCCAAGTAGAACAGAAACAAACTGGAGAAAACAACTGTTTACATGGTGGAGTGCATCTCCTTCTCACATGTCCCATCTGTTATTAATCATAAGATTACCACACCAAGCAAACCCAAATAATCTACTCCGAGTCATCACTTCTGATGATTGCTCAGGCTATTCACTACTAATCAAGAGGATGTTATGAAACGTGAGTCAGACCACTTCCGGCTTTCTGGAAGTGTAAGGACTCTATATATGAAGCGGGAGCTTCCTAGTTGAGATACCAGAGCAGCAGGCATCAGATTTCTTTAGCTGAGAAGAAGACAGAGGCCAGCATGCACAGCCTTCCTCTGCTGCTGCTGCTGCTCTGGAGCGTGGGGTCTCATGGCTTCCCAGCCTCGACTTCAAAAATACAAGAAGATGATGTGGAGATGGTCCAGGTAAGTGCTGAATTTCAAAGCCAGAAACGGAAAAGACTTTATTTACATTTTTCCCACAGTACACCAGAGTAGTAGTAGTTATTATCATGAAATTTATTTAAGGGTGGGTTTTCTATAAAGACATTTTTGTTAGAACGGTCACTGTCCCCAAAAACGCATCCACAAAAAATGTAGCCATACATAGATGCTCCTTTTCTAGTTGGAGATGAAAGGGAACTAAAGGAACAATGTGCATATTTGGCTCTACGAATTATAATTCTGACTTCATAGTAACTAATGGTAGGGACATTACTCTCTGAAATTAGTTTCTACCAGTGATAAAGTAATTAGGACCATGAAATCTAAATACAATCTTTGAAAGTAGTTCTCTGTTTCACTAAAACTTCATATGGCCAATCTTTAGAAAAATGAGCAAGATTTTCCTTCCAGTGTTAGAATAATATTATCTTTCACCAGAAATACCTGGAGAACTACTACAACCTGAAGAATAATGGGGAACAAATTGAAAGGCAGAGAAAGAGTAGCCTCGTGGTTGAAAAACTGAAGGAAATGCAGAAATTCTTTGGGCTGAAAGTCACTGGGAAGCCGGATGCTGAGACCCAGAAAGTGATGAAGCAGGCCAGGTGTGGCGTGCCAGATGTGGCTCGGTTTGCCCTCACGGAGGGGAACCCTCGGTGGGAGAACACACACCTGACCTACAGGTAACCAGACTGAGCACCAGACTAGAATGCTACTTCCCATCAGAGCTGTAAGAAATGAGGTCCGATACATTTCTATTGTACTTCATTTTTAGGATTGAAAATTACACACCAGATTTGTCAAGAGCAGATGTGAACCACGCCATTGAGAAAGCTTTTCAACTCTGGAGTAGGGTCTCACCCCTGACTTTCACCAAGATCTCTGAGGGTCAAGCAGACATAATGATATCCTTTGTCAGGGGAGGTAAGCTCTTCCTGTAGCATGAAAGTATCCTCACCTTAACTTCACCTGACCCCTTAATCTCTTCAGCTTCACAGCCAGAATTCCTTGTTTAAGAGAAATGTTGATTTTATGGGCTTAAGGAGGGAAACTGTATCACATTTGATGGAAGTCTGTTGGATGCTTAGCAAAGCAAGGACTTGCTCCCCTGCATTGCCATAAATAAGAACCAAGAGGGATGTATGTTGAATTCTGTGTCTTGCAGATCATAGAGACAATTCCCCCTTTGATGGACCAGGAGGAAACCTCGCTCATGCTTTTCAACCAGGCCCACATTTAGGAGGGGATGTTCACTTTGATGACGATGAAACATGGACCAGCAATTTCAGAGGTAAGTCGATTAATCTTGCCTTTTTCAATTCCCCCACCCCTTTGTGATTCATTGTAATAATTAATAATGTAACTGAAAGAATTCATTTATAGAAGTATATACTTTCCACTACTATTTAGTAAATTTATGATACATTTAGAAAAGTGTAAGGAAAGGATATTCCTATTAGTAACAACATCTTATTGGTTACAAACAGGCCACACTAAAATCTGTATTAAGAAAATGTTGAAAATCCTAATGGTTTACTTGTGGGCACCTCCATAGAATTTTGTTTTACTAAAGGACACACCAAAAATGAATAGTGGTTGTAAGATTATGTGGAAGTTAAGGAAGGAGAGGCTGTATGTGCTTTACAAAACCCCCAGAACTGAGCATGTATCAGCTTTGTAAATAGAAAAAAAATATGTTAATAGAAGTCTCTTGCTTCTCTGAAATAATACATATTATCTAATCATTGGCAAGCCTGATGAATCTGTACTAGACCCTCAAGGGACCGAGTTTGCCTCTTTGTTCTATCAGTACAATCACAGAGTTTAGGCTTTAACCTAGCTCTTCACTATTAATGAATTCTTCCCACCTTTGAAAAAAAGTTTTATATGTTTTTTAAAAAGCTGTGAAGAAAATATGAGCATTAGTTCTTTTTTTTAATCAGTATTTTTTAATTGTTGATATTGTACAGTTTTCTGTCTTTTACCCCGCCCCAGCCCACCACCCCAGCCCTCCCCACCTTCCTCCCATTTCCACCCCCCATAGTTTTTGTCCATGAGTCCTTTATACTTGTTGCTCTAAACCGTTCCCCCTTTCCCCTGAAATTCCCTCCCCTCCCACTCTGGACACTGTCAGACTGTTCTCAAATTCAGTGTCTTTGTTTATATTATGCTTGTTTGTTTGTTTTGTTGATTAGCTTCCTGTTAAAGGTGAGATCATATGAGCATTAGTTCTTGTAGAGTTGTAGATCACTTCTTTATTAAATATCTTAAAACTGAAAACATTTCAAGTAATGGCAAATGGGTTTATCGGCCCTTTTAGATTACAACCTGTACCGTGTGGCTGCCCACGAACTGGGCCACTCCCTCGGACTCTCTCATTCTAATGATATCGGGGCTTTGATGTACCCCAACTACGTCTTCAGCGGTGACGTTCAGCTCTCTCAGGATGACATCAATGGTATCCAGGCCATATACGGTGAGAATAAAGGAAAACATCACAGACGAGGGGCCCCAAGAGCAGCCATTCGCTGTACCTTCTAAGAAACTGTCTTTCATTATTCACGTAATTTTCCCATGCCAGGCACACTAACTCCAGATCTCATTTTTTCCTTAGGACCGTCCAAAAACCCCATCCAGCCAGCAGGCCCACAAACCCCACAGGTGTGTGATAGTAAGCTCACCTTTGATGCTGTAACTACGATTCGGGGAGAGGTGATGTTCTTCAAAGACAGGTAAGGCATCAATTCTCATTTTGTGTTCATAATAATAATAACAGTCACTACTATGGGTCCATGTGGGCCATTACTATGCTTCACACATTACTTATATTTGTTTACATAATTATATGACAGCACTTTTTTGCATGGGACAAATCTAATGAATTTATAACAACTTTGTTTTCCCACGTGTATTCTGCCATTTGATTCTCAGGGGAAAAAAATACAATTGAAGCAGAAAGCCAGTAAATATAATCCCATTTTACAAATCAGTAAAGCAAAGCAGAGAGAAGGATAGAGATCCTTAGGGCACAGTGTTCATCGGTGACAGAGCGGGAGTTGGTCTTCTTACTCCCACGCCAGGGCTCCTTTCACAGGGCGCTCTGTGTGATGACAATATGTTAGCATGTACTTTACTGAGAGAAATCAATCCTTCTCATAACACCATCATGCTGATACCCTTCAAGTATCACACCTTCTGTTCTGGAAAAGATGATTCTCCCAAGCCCTGTGGTGGTGACAGGTCCCTGTGGCCCCCAGAGGCCCAGGGGTGGGTAGGAGCCACGTTGTGAGAATTCCCATAAGTTCGAGAGGCCCCTCTCTTGGGTGGGTTGAACACCCCCAATGTGCTCCCCTCTGCAGTGTGCGACCTCAAAAAGCCTAGGGTTCCCTCCCATGTGAGGAATAAACCTACTCTATGCACTGTACTGATCCCTAAAGGACCAGGCAAAGTAATAACACAGTCCTCTTCTGAACGGTGCAGTCCGCAGCACATACTTTCATAGGGGTGCTCAGGAGATCTCAGTTCTCTTCAGCCACTGTTTGGAGTGTCGTTGCTGCTCTTTTAATACATTGTGGTCATATCTACCCCAGAATGCAGGACATTGGCTGCTAATGCATTTCATTTTAGTCTTCTTGACTATTTTTGAGTGTAAAAGAGAAGGCTGGGTAGAATTCCATTGTGTAAATGTACCACAGTTTTTTGATCCATTCATTTACTGATGGGCATCTAGGTTGCTTCCAACACTTGGCTATTGTAAATTGTGCTGCTATGAACATAGGGGTGCACAGGTTCTTTCGGATTGGTGTTTCAGGGTTCTTAGAAAGAAAGAAGGAACTCCTATCCTTTGCGACAGCATGGATTGAACTGGAGAGCATCATGCTAAGCAAAATAAGCCAGGCAGTGAAAGACAAATACCATATGATCTCACCTTTAACAGGAACATAATCAACAAAACAAGCAAACAAGCAAAATATAACCAAAGACACTGAAATTGAGAACAGGCTGACAGTCACCAGAAGGGAGAGAAGAGGGAATTTCAGGGGAAAAGGGGAAGGGTTTAGAGCAACAAGTATAAAGGACATATGAACAAAAAGTATGGGGGGTAGAAATAGGAGGGAAGGCGGTGGGGAGGGCTGGGGTGGTGGGCTGGGGTGGGAATAAAAGACAGAAAACTGTACAAGAATAACAATTAAAATAAAAATTAAAAAATAAAAAATAAAAAAATAAAAGAGAAGGTTGGGTGTAAACCATCCAAGGTGTGGCTCGATTCTGGGAGTGCTGAGGAAATAACCCTGGGAGTGTTGAAACAAAGGTCTCAGTATAGCAGGGCACCTATTCAAGCAAGTATTTGTGGAATTACTCTAAGGAATAAGACCAAGTCTAGAGTTTGCAGGAACTAAAGGGACACTAAGATCATTTAAATGTCACCAAGTCATGAAGACATAGAAGTCTAAAAACAGTGCTAGTGACTGACTTGCCCAAGGACTCGCAGTCAGTCAGATGCGGGGTCGAATCTAGAAGTCGGATTTCTGACGGCCAAGGTCATAGTTTCCTGTGGCCTAGAATCTGGAGACGCTTCTGTCAGCCCACATGACGGTCTATGCTTTGCTATTTCCCCAGTCTCTGTGGACTGCGGAATCAACCTTGTAAACCACCAACCATAGCCAGACAAAGGGAGGGGCTGCCAGACCTGAGTTTAAAATTAATCTTTATGTCTTATCAACTGTGTGGCCTTAGCTCCCTTCGCCTCCCTTCGCCTCCCTTCTCTTAAGTTCTTATCTGTAAAAAGAGAGTAACATTTTCTCGCAGGGTTGTGTGAGGTAAGGCAGGATGTTGGTGAAGGGTCTGGGTGTGGGAAGTGTACAGCAGTGCGGGACGTCAGTGCTGTGCTCCCGCCGGCCTTGGCTGCAGGGGGATCCTATGGGCTCACCGAAGCCGAGTTCTACATTTTAAGAATTTTGCAAGATGGTTGTTAAACACAGCCATTATTAAAAGTTAAATTACATCAACTCATAATTATATTTAAACCAAAGGTAATAAAATTAATTAAAACTCACCTTTTTGTAATTATTTTACTCTTTATTTATATTCCTGTATTGTTTTTACCTACTGTGTTTGTGTGGTAGGAATGCTACACAATGAGGTGCTACCACAAATCTCTTGAAATCAGCCCCGGTGACAGTATTTCCATCCTAGAAATATGCAAATGCTACAAACCAGGACTCCTCCCAACCCTCACCTTAGAGAGCCGGGTGTCAAACATTTACCAGCACACCACTAGTGCCAGTAGTAAGAAGGAGCTGGATGTCAGCCAGAACTTGCTGTAGACTAGATCAAAACTTTTTTCTCTTTTCTTCTGTTTTTCAAACCAGGTTCTACATGCGCATTAGTTCTCACTACCCGGAACCTGAGCTCAATTTCATTACTGTTTTCTGGCCAAATCTACCAAGTGGACTTGAAGCTGCTTATGAGGTTGCTGATAGAGATGAAGTCCGGTTTTTCAAAGGTAATGCTTCCAATTATTTTATGAATTAACTTTTCATTGGCTGCCATAGAAGAGAGTACTGGTTTCTTTCTCTCCATGGTGTTTAAAAATCTAAGTCTCCACAAATCAATGGCAATCCATCACCTTAATTAAGAATTGCATAGTGCATTTCTCAGGCATTTTAAATAAAAAACATATGACTGGAGATACAAATTTTCTGGTCTGTTTTATGAATCTAGACTTCTGAAAGTATTTACTGTGAAAACTACTTATGTATTTTAAACCCTCTCTACACCCCCAGGGGTGCTGAGAAATACAATTGAGAGACTTGGACCAACACTGTAAAAAGGATGCAACAGAAACATTTGTATTATGTGATGTCCTAGAGCTATTTTAACGCAAATGACTCTCCTGAGAGGGCTGGGGAGGACCTCTCAATGGGCGGCGGGATAGGGATGCTGCAGCCTTGTGATCAAAGGGTGATGCTCAAGCCAACAATGCTGACATCACCTGGAGTTTGTAAGAAATACAGAATCTCCCTGAGCATAACGCCCTCAAGGTCCATTCATGTTGTCAGGTCCCACTCCAGACCTTCTTAAATTTTAACAAGATTCCAAGGTGATTTGTATGTATATTAAAGTATAGGAAGTGCTGAATTACCATGAAATGACTATGCCTGAGGTGGCATCATGAACTCTAGTCATTTGAATATCCTTGTTTGGATAAAGTCCCCAACTCCATAAACCAGTCACTCACAAAGATGTTATATATTAGAATCATCTAGAAAACTCTTTAAAATATATTGACTTCATTTGTCTGGGGTAGGATACCAACATGAGGATTTTTAACAATCTCTCTGGTTAATTGTGCTGTGCAGCTAGGACACTGTTCTAGCACATAAGACTAACTTAGCTGGGAATCTGCTCACTGTCTCTTGGTGTCCTGGGTGAGTGTTTCATCACTGTCTCTTGATTGGCAGGTCATAAGTACTGGGCTGTTCAGGGACAGGAAGTGCTGGCTGGATACCCCAAGGACATCTACAGATCCTTTGGCTTCCCCAAAAGTGTGAAGAATATTGATGCTGCTGTTTTTGAGGAAGCTACTAGGAAAACATACTTCTTTGTTGCTGACAAGTACTGGAGGTAAAGACTGAGTGCAATAATTGGAACCATTTACAAATGATTCCCATATTGCCTTGGCTAGCTGCCTTTTCTATGAATGGCTGTGGCCAGTCCAGCATCCAAGTCTTTTGATTAATAATCATCATGCAATACCTGTGCCAGGAATCCAGGGAGCTCTTGGGGCTGAATTTGAAAAAGAAGACGCAAAAAGGAGGGCATTCATCCTCATAGAGTTAATTTACCCAACAGGAATTTATCTTTAGTTACATTGTACCTTAAAAGGACACTGTGTGGCACCAACTGGAAAGTTAAAATTGGATGCTGGAGTCTAGGGGGACCTTATAAATCCTCTAGTCTACCCAACATCTTACTGCACCTCATCCCACCTGCCCACCTTCATTTTACTCATGACCTGTGGAATTAAAAGTTCTTATTACATTCCTATTGCTGAATTTCCTGTATTGATTTTGAGAGGGCTCCATGTTTAACCAATGGTTGGTTCTGACACTTTTAATTACTTTTTGACCAGGTATGATGAATATAAACGATCCATGGATGCAGGTTATCCCAAAATGATAGCAGCTGACTTTCCTGGAATTGGCAAAAAAGTCGATGCTGTTTTCCAGAAAAATGGTAAGTAAATGTATATATAGTTCTCCTATTTTGTTGCCATAGAATAGCATTAGTATTATTATGTAGAACAACAAATACCAACAATTATTTGTTCTCACAAATGACTTGAGTTTTTCAAGAATTCAAGTTAAACCTAGAAATTACTTGCATAATGTAGTAAGTCTCTTTTGTTTTATTTGTAGAATTTCTCTACTTCTTCCATGGAACAAGGCAATACAAGTTCGATCCTAAAACAAAGAGAATTTTGACTCTCCAGAAAGCTAATAGCTGGTTCAACTGTAGACAAAATTGACCAACTGCTTTGATGTTGAACAGAAAAATTTATTTCGAGAGCCTAAGGAAGGTATTTTCATGAAGAGCCAAATTTTTAAAAAATACAGGACTATTAAGTATAATTTTCTTTATACCTCATTCTGCACATGCTTTTTATGATTTAGAATGTCATATTTTACGTACTGTTATAATTTAGTTCCACAAATGAGTGCTAAGGAAGGTCAAGTTCATGGCTTCTCATTACACATCAGCCAGTTTTGGAAAAAAGAGAAGCTCTTTTTCAAAGTGTAACACTCTGATACCAAACCTGGGGAGCAACCGCAGTGATGAACATCCCCTTTCAAGAAAGAAAGAGAGACATACGAGTCTTCACCAGAGAAAACAGTTCAAGAACATCTGCACAGCCACTAGCTTATTATCCTGATGTGCAAGGACAACTTTTGTTACAGAAAATAAAATGTTTTATATTTGGAATAAAGCCTCTTTGTCTCTACTGTTTTATAAATTTTCTATTATACTTAAGTTATAATATTGCTATTCCATGATTATAAGGCCATACTTACAGAGCTTAAGTTTTAAAATTTGAAATGGGAAGTAAACAACTATGCAAAATATTCATGTCGGTAATTAGGAAATGCAAAAATTCAAATATTTTTCATTCTCATGGAATTTACATCATATAGAAGGGAGAAAAAGTCTATTTCCCATGTCTTATATATAAGTATTCCAAATTGGTTTTAGGTAAAGCAGTGATGGCACGATAGAGTTTTCTAGAGATGCACCCTTCTCTCTTCTTCTGGGCACATGGGCAGATTATGTTTCCCCACAGTCTAACTCCCTGTCATTGTGGGGGGTCAGGCGAGCAGTGGTATCTGACTTGCTGGGGCCTGTGGATTGTGCCCAGAAGTGACCATCATCACTTCCAGATGGGAACATCTGATGGCTGGTACAAATCTCCCCAGTGATCTCCCTCTGCTGTGCTGATTTTAGGAGCAGGTCTCAAGAGAGTTTCCACAAGATAAAACAAGCTTGAATTGTCTACTACTCTAAACAATTACCCCAAACTTCAATATATTTTGCTTAAGAAATAATCTTTTCCTTTTGCTAAGCTACGAAGATTTTAGATTTTGTTAAAGCCGAATACTCTAGTCTTTCTAGACAAGCACTGTCTAGTCTCTCATACCTGATTGGGGAGGATGTTAATGTATGTAGGAGTCTTGCAGGTAGCTTCCAGCCTCATGAATTTTGAGTCACTCAGAAGATGCTCAGAGTGTTCGCAGACTTTCCAAGTCCAAAGAGAGTCTTGAGAATATTTTGAGGTGCTCATGATTCTGAGGAAGGAAGTTTTCAACTCAAGAATGTGGAGAGCAGTGTAACCTCTCCTTTGGCCAGTCCTCCCTCTAAGAAACATGTTTATATTGAAGTATAACATGAATGCAGAAAAAAGCACATGCCATAAATGTTTATACCAGTGAGTTATTGCAACATTAACAACCCTTGTAACTCTGGCCCAGCTCAAAAAAGAGAACATTCCCAGCACCACAACAGGACCCCCCAAGTCCCTTGCATCAATGCTTGCCTCTGTGTAGCTTACTTTTCCAGGATCAGAGCCTGGAATGGGAATTCACTGTGGCCATGGGGGATGAACGCTTTCAGGAGAAGAGCAGTAGGGGAAACATTTTAGAGTGGGGAAAATGCTAAAGATGGTAAAGAATGTGATCTCAGATATTCTGAGTAAGGTTAAGAATGAGCAATCATAAGATTGCTGTGATCTTATGAGCAGGGAGCTATGAGCAAAAATTGAATCAGTTAGTCCTACCTCGGGGCAAAAGGAATGAGCCTTGTGCACCCCTGTGTCCATCAGTCATCAGCTGAGGTCTGGTTTCGGGGGGAGGGGCAGAGAACACTGGGCGTTGTCAGCCACCACCCCTCACGGTGGCCAGAAGGCTGGCTGCAGTGGTGCTAAAGAAGGTCTGGAGAACAGCACCAGCAGCATGCACTATGCGTGCTCTATTTCCAAAAGGTACCCACTGCTTGACTTGTAACCTCTTAGATTACAGTTGCCTATTCTCGCACTAAATTGAGTCAAGAATATGTTCTCTTCGATGTGCCTTATTGTGCTCAACATCACGTGTGTGCATTTTGTCCACTGGTGATGGGCTTTGGGCTGCTTCAGGTTAGGGGTTTTAATAAATAATGCTGCACATACTGGGGCGGGGGCAGACCAAAAAAACCCAGAATGTATTTATAAAAAATTGGGTATTTATGTTTACATGTTTAAACTTCAGCCACCTTCAAAGTACTCTCATTTGATGCAACACACCTAATGAGACATTGTTTCTGCTGCTCAAAACAGTTTCTGAACTTGTCCATTTTGATGCCTTTTAGTGCTGCTGCTGTTTTTTGTTGTGCCTCTTCCGTATTGGCAAAATGTTTCCCTTTGAGGACTTCATTTATCTGGGGAAACAAAAAACGTTGCTCAGGGCTAAATTGGGTAAATAGGGAGGGTAGGGCACAGGGGTCATTCTGTTTTCAGTCAAAAACTGAACAGTCAGCCTGGTGTGGGCAAATGTGCTCCTAAATCACCCATTATGAAATAGACAAATGCATTGAAAGAGTCTTCAAAAAATATTTCCCTGAAGCGGAATGCAGCCTCTCCCAACAAAGCTGGTTGGTACACTGATACAGATGGGTTCCTAGAACACTCACCTAGCAGGGGAAGCCTGCACAAGGGGCCTGCCCTCCAGAAGATAATTCTGGTATGTAAGCATTGCTGTTGATTATATTCCTAAGAGTGCAATTGCTAAGTCATAGAGATTATCAGACACCTCTTCAGATTCTTTCTTCACCTCTTCTGTCTTCCATCCTAACCACAGCAGTGGTGACGGATTCTGTGAATGTTTTAAAACAACCTCTATATTCACAGCTATTGCCCTGGCTGATGTGGCTCAGTGGTTGGAGCATTGTCTTGTACACTGAAAGGTCGTTGGTTCAATTCCTGTCAGGGCACATACCCAGGTTGCCATCCCATCCATGGTCAGGGTGCATATGGGAGGCAACTGATCAGTGTTACTCTCTCACATCGATGTTTCCCTCTCTGTCTCTCACCTTACTCTCTCTTAAAAAAAAATCAATGAATGCCCTCATGTCTTTGGGTGAGAAAAAAAAATACATCCATCCATACATACATAAGATAAACTGACAACTGTTCTTGGGCCTGCACACTGGGCTTCTTGCTTCCTGCTGTCAGGTGTTTCTGCCTTTTCTGATGATGTCCCATCAAGCTTTGCTGTGGGACTCTCTCAGAGTTTGTGCACATGCAACCTAGAAGTGATACCTTGTAGAGCAAATATTGTATCAATATGAGAGAAATGAATGCATAAATGTATCTTCCTTTCTTTCTTCAGAAGGATGTCCCTAAGATATATATTTTTGTATTTTAATTGTTGTTCAAATACAGTTTTCTGCCCTTTACCCCCATTCCAGCCCTCTGCCCCCACCCTCCCTAGCTTCCTCCCATCTCCACCCCCCACTTGTTTTTGTCCATGTGTCCTTTATACTTGTTCCTGCAAACCCTTCCCCCCTTACCCTGAAATTCCCTCCCTTCTCCACTCTGGACACCGTCAGCCTGTTCTCAATTTCAATGTCTTTGGTTACATTTTGCTTGTTTGTTTTGTTGATTAGATTCCTGTTAAAGGTGAGATCATATGGTATGGTATTTGTCTTTCACTGTCTGGCTTATTTTGCTTAGCATAATGCTTTCCAGCTCCTAAAATATATTTCAAGTGGGTCTTCAGTCCCATACTGAGCAACGTATTTCTCATATCTCTGTCCAGGCGACAATTCATCTTTATTTTGTCTCTCTCACTTTCCCTGCTTTGCTCTCTCTGGCCTTCAATCCAGCCCTCAGTAGGTATTTATGCTTAAAATTTTGTTCCTAGCTTTGCTTTCTAGAAATGCCAAATGAAGATAATTTGTTTAGAAAGTGGGATAGTGAAAATTCTTGGTCTGTAGTGTCATCAGTTTCTAAGAATCTTGCCTGCGGATGACCGTGAAGAGATAAAGGTGAATGGTGAGGTGTTGAGTAATCAGGTGGTTGTGGCACTTCAACAGTTGGAGAGGAATGGTAATTACAAGTGTAAAGTTGACTGGTTAACTGCTCTGGGAATTTGATTGAAGAAAGTAATAGGCTTAAGACAAACAAATATCAACTCAAGACACTCTGAAAGCCAACAGACATTAATGGCAACACTTAAGGAAATCTTGTATCTCTTACAAGAAGATCTTTGAAGATCAGTCCCAGATCTAACTGCAAAGTTGGACAATTTCTAGTTGGAATAATGAAGTGTATAAACCTGAAAATCTTGAACATCTGAATTTCCCTCCAAGTTCCATACAGGCAAAAATCGTGTCTCCCTCTTGCCAGAGGAGTGCAACCTCCCTGGTCTAGAGAATCAACAAAGACCTTATCTGAGTCAATTCCTCACAAGATATTAACTTCTCCCAAGTTGTTTCCGTCACCCACTATTATTTTCAGGCAAATAGCTAAGGTCAGGTGTCAGCACAATTCAAATCCTAGCTATAACAACAAATTATTTACAAACCAAAGGAATTAGAGGATCAGGCCCTTAACTGGGGGCCATGTGTAGGAGGCTACCTTAAAGCATTGGACTGGGACAGGGAACTACAAGGCTGGACAGGGAATAATTTATTAACATGCTGCACTCATTCGTGACTTGAGAGCCTATATTCTGGAAAGGAAACCAAGGGTTTGTCTGATGCTCTGCTGACATGGATTCTCAGATCTTTGGTACAATGATGTCTTATAGTATATTAGGTAGAGATGCCCAAACTCCTGTGGCCTGGTGTTATGGAAGGAGTCAGAGAGCATATAGAAATGGAAACCTTAGAATGATTTTATTACATGAAATCAGAGAACCCATCACTGGACTCTGTTCCCTAAGATGGCCCAGAGGACAGGCCCTTTACTGAGCTCATAAAGAAGACACTAGTGTGTAGACACACTGGCGTCTCGTTGATACACAATGGTGCTTATTCTCTGCTTGGCCACTCTACTCCCTGTGATACTAAGCAAATGATTTGGCCTTTCTGGATTTCAGTTCCCTATCTCTGAATAAGGGAAAATATTATCTCCCAGGATTGTCATGAGGATGGACAAGGCCATATCACCTAGCATAGAGCCTGCCATGTATAAAATATTGAATTAATGACAATTGCCTTTTCCTTCCCACATCTTCCTAAGGCCAAAATTCTCCTTCAGGGTTACTCTCCTCCCTAGCAAGCTTCTCCCCACCAAAAATCCTACCATACAATGAACCAGCCCCACAAAGAACCCTAATCCAAATTGATAACATATATTATGTACCCAACTGCTTTAATAATAATGACTTTTATGTTACAATATTTTAATTACAATACAACACTTTCTAATATTTATGCCAAGTACCGAAGCCACAATTCTGAGATAGCTCTAACCCCTATGTTGATGATACTTTGAAATTACATAATTGAGGTACAGTAGAGTTAATTTATCTTTAGTGAGGAAAAAATATAATTCTATTATGACAAGAATTTTAAGGTCTTCTACAGTAATAGTTAATTTGATAAAACAGGTACTGCAGACTTATTATGTAAAAAGTACTATAGTTGGCTGAGGGGAAAAAGAGAGAGAAAGAAATGCTACTCATTAGCAGAGGTGAGTGCTTAGATAAGGAAGATTTGAAATCATTCTCCATTAGATATCTAGATCCATCTCTTCCTCTGTACTTGGGAGTGAAGAAAAGAGAATAAAAAGAATGTTTTTAAAAAGAAAATAAGAAGAGGAAGTTAGGAGGAACATTTCAGTCTAATATGCAATTTGATTTATTTCCATTTAATAGGTGGTTATGAAGTGGTTACTATAAACAAACCATTTATTCTGGAATCCATAGCATCCATTGAAAATGAGTGAACAGCAGAGAAGAATCAGTATACTCCTTCCCTCTCACACAGACTCTTCCTTCTCGCTGTGCTCCTGCTCCAGGGCCAGTAAATCCATCTGAAAATCAGCAATAGCTATTTTAAACAAGGACTCAAGAAATAAAATATTTGTTCTAATAGCTTCCTATACAAGCAATTCACATATTTAGACAATTATATTTAACATTTTACTTATCTACCTATTCCTGACCAACTTATATTTGAGTTTAAAATATAATCCTTTTAAAATAAAATTGCAAGAAAAACAAAGTATCTAAGAATAAACCTAACCAAGGAGGTAACAGACCTGTACTCAGGAAATTACACAACACTGAAGAAAGAAATTAAGGAAGACACAAACAAACGGAAGCATGTACCATGCTCATGGATCGGAAGAATTAATCAAAATGTCCATACTTCATCAAAATGTCCATACTTCCCAAAGCAATTTATCGACTCAACGCAATCCCTATTAAAATTCTGATGATATATTTCACAGATATAGAACAAACATTTCAAAAATGTATATGGAACTGCAAATGACCCTGAATAGCTGCAGCAATTTTGAGAAAGAAGAACCAAGTAGGAGGGATCACAGTACCTGACATCAAACTGTATTACAAGGCCACTGTAGTCAAAAAAGCCTGGTACCAGCATAAGAACAGACACATAAATCAATGGAACAAAATAGAGAGCCCAGAAATAAACCCAAGTCTCTATGGTCAATTAATACTTGACAAAGGGGCAGCAACATAAAATGGAGTAAAAATAGCCTCTTCAACAAATGGTGGCAGGATAGCTGGACAGCTACATGCAAAAAAATGAAACTCTAGCACCAACTTACATCATACACAAAAATAAATTCAAGGTGGATAAAAGACTTAAATATAAGTCGTGACACCATAAAAGTTTTAGAGGAAAACATTGTCAGGAAAATCTCAGACATTCCACACAGCAATATTTTCACTGATACATCCCCTAAAGCAAGGGACATAAAGGAAAGAATAAACAAATGGGATCTCATCAAAATAAAAAGCTTCTGCATGGCCAGAGAAAACAGTATTAAAATGAAGAGAAAACCAACCATATGGGAAAACATATTTGCCAATGATACCTCAGACAAGAGTTTGATCTCCAAAATATAATAAAGAACTCATACAACTCCACTCTAAGAAGACAAGCAACCCAATTAAAAAATGGGCAAAAGACTTGAACAGACACTTCTCCAAGGAGGACATACGGAGGGCCCAGAGACATATGAAAAGATGCTCAGCATCACTAGCCATCAGAGAGATGCAAATTAAAACCACAATGAGATACCACTTCATACTGGTCAGAATGGCCATCATAAACAAATCAACAAACAACAAGTGTTGGAGAGAATGTGGAGAAAAGGGAACCCTAGCGCACTGTTGGTAGGTCTGCAGACTGGTACAGCCACTGTGGAAAACAGTATGGAATTTCCTCAGAAAACTAAAAATGGAACTGCCTTTTGACCTGGCAATTCCACTAATTGGATTATATCTCAAGAACACTGAAACACCAATCCAAAAGAACCTATGCACCCCAATGTTCATAGCAGCACAATTTACAATAGCCAAGTGCTGGCAGCAAACTAGGTGCCCATCAGTAAGTGAGTGGATCAGAAAACCATGGTACATTTACACAATGGAATACTACACAGCAGAGAGAAAGAAAGAGCTCCTACCCTTTGTGACATCATGGATGGGACTGGAAAGCATTATGCTGAGTGAAATAAGCCAGGAGGTGAGGGGCAAATAGTATGTGATCTCACCTTTAACTGGAACATAATCAACAAAAGAAAAAAGCAAGTAAAATGTAACCAGAGACATAGAAATTAAGAACAATTTGACAGTAAACGGAGGGGAGGTGGGAGAGGATAATGGGGGGAAGGGTTTTCAGGAACTACTATGAGGGACACATGAACAAAACCAGAGGGGAGGATGGAAGCAAGAGGGGGAGGTAGGTTTGACTGGGGTAGCAGGGAGTGGTGGGGGAAAATGCAAACAACTGTAATTGAACAAGAATAAAGGAAAAGAAAAGAGAAGAAATTGCACTAGTTTTTAAATGTCTCAACATATGGCATTTTACCAGGTTTATCAGCTACCTCTCAGTAAACACAGAAACATGAATTATCTGGTCAATTCTTTTTCCTCTTTACTAACACATAATATCATTTCCTGGAGATTAATCCTTTCTTGATCGTTCAAGTTTAGAAGGTTGGGGGAAATGACTGACGTAGGCTGTATCATCTTTACTCTGGATTTTTCTGAATACTCCTAATGTCATTGAGAGTAAGAAAACACATGCATGAACCGTATTATTCGGGCATAAGCATGGCCTCCATATAAAAGGGCAGCCACTAGTTGGTAGACACAGAAACCAATAGGTGAAGGTGTTTTCCTACAGTAACAACAGTGAGAATGAGCCATCTCACCATCTTAGTGCTGTTATATCTGGCAGTCTGCTCTGCTTATCCTCTGAACAGAGCAATGAAGAAGGAGGACCCAAACATGGATCTTGTCCAGGTACATACTCACTAGTTGCAGCCATTCCAGCCATGGACCAGCCCAAGTGGCGAAAGATGTGTAATTTGATTGGAGGGTTACTGTGTTGCCATAATTTATCACTACACAATGCAAAAGTGCTGGAGGTAGAAAGTCCCTTTATTTTCACAGAGAAGGAAAGAAAGGCACAGAAAAGGGATAGAATTACAGAAGGCTTTACAATAAAATCATAGCAACTTTAGAGTTAAATGAAAATAACAAAAAAATGCATGAAACTTCTCTTGCTTCAGATTTTCTTTAGTTATTTAGTTAAAAATATTAGGGAGGAGGACCTTGCTCATTTTGATCTTCAAATAATTTCAGGTTCATATGTTACTTGTCAAAGGAATTCATTCCACTTCAGTCTTAAACCAAATCTGTATTAACAAAGTGGGTAAAGTTATATATATTCACCCAAACTCTCCACACAGTCAGGCCAAGGAAGGCTTCTTTTTCCATAAGTACAAAGGATGTGGATTTTCAACTTCAGATTGATTACTTGGTGAACAAACTAAATTGCAATGAATTTAAAATTTAGTATGAACATAAAAAAATGGGAATCTTAATAAAAATCAGATTGTCTGACAACCACTTTTGTTTTAATAAACAACACAATAACTAAATTGTGAAATTCAGGTAAATGGCTAAAAATAATAATAAATGACCTTGAAACTGCATTTATTATTCAATTAGCAATATCTACAAAAGTACTGCAACCTCGCAAGAGAGGTGAAACTATTCGTGAGAGGAAAGGGCAGTAGCCCTGTTATTTAAAAAATCCAAGAAATGCAGAAGTTCCTGGGGTTGAAGGTGACGGGGAAGCTGGACTCAGACACACTGGAGGTGGTGCATAAGCCCAGGTATGGAGTTCCTGACGTTGGAAGCTTCACTACCTTTCCTGGCATGCCAAAGTGGAGGAAAACTCACCTTACCTACAGGTAAATAATACTGACAGTTCACACACTGGAATCTCAAGAGAAAATGTTACCTTCTTTAATTGTTCTCGTACAGGATTGTGAATTATACACTGGATTTGCCAAGGGATGCTGCTGATTCTGCCATTGAGAAAGCTCTGAAGGTCTGGGAGGAGGTGACCCCACTTACATTCTCCAGGATTTATGAAGGAGAGGCTGACATAATGATCACTTTTGCGGTTAGAGGTAAGAAACAAATAAAAATCATGAAATGCATCCATTTGCCTGGTGGTGTTTCATTAGAAAAGTTTCCAAAGAGATTCTAGTTACCCATCTTTCCAATATTTTTTTTTTTTTTTTTTTTTTTTTTTTTTGTCTATTAGATCATGGAGACCTTTTCCATTTTGGTGGACCTGGGAAGGTTTTGGCTCATGCCTACCCACCTGGGCTGGGGATTTATGGAGATGCTCACTTTGATGACGATGAGCAATGGACAAAGGATACAGCAGGTTAGTTATACATCTCCGAATGATTTTGATTTTTTTATATTTGGAAAAGTCTTCATAACTAAGAATATTCCAGAAATGGTATGTTATAGATTTTCCAATGGGTAGAACATCTACAGAATATATTTTTCTTTTCATTGTTACTGAAAACATTTTCAGATGTCTAAAAAGTTTATTCTCTGTCTTGGTAAGCAAAATATAGGAAGGATCCTTAAGCATTTCTTTGATGACTGAAGTTTTTGTATAATCTTAGAACCTTTTTTAAGAACAATTTCTCATTATCAAATTACAGATATCCAAGGGATAATGTATTGCATTAAATATACACTAACATGTGCCCAGAATACTGCTCATATCCAATTGCGGAAAACGTTCTCCAATTACTTCTTTACTCTCCCATACAAAAATTGTTTCTAGACTAAAGAGGTCCATTTGCCTGTGCACATCAGAGCCCAATAAGACATGAACAGGAGCTTGCAGCAGAGAAGGTAGTAGTTTACTTTTAGAAAGTGGTCCATGCCCAGAATGACAGGTAAGCTAATACTCAAAGATGTGGCTCTCCAGTGGCCTCAGGGAATGGGTTATATAGGGGAAAATCCAATAATCACGGTGACTAAGGCAGTTCCAATCGTGGTTAGGGTGATGACCTCTACTGATGGGTGGTGGGTGCCAGGGAAGTGTCGATTAAGGCATCTAGTCCTGATGTCAGCCGTGACATCACCATGGTTTCACTTCTTTCCTGGCCTAGAGCTGGAACACACTGAGGCCTAGATGTCATCTTTAGTTTGCTGACAACTGTCTCCGTGGTCAAAAGACCCAAGGCTGGTTTCTAAGATTATTTGATACTAATCAGAACCTCATTGCTGAGGGTTTAAGGGCAAAGGAGGCGGGTGAGTCAGGATGCTGAATGAGGCCAGTTTGAATCCAAAGGAAAGGAAGGAGAAAAGGTCATATTAAAGAAGTTTCTATACAGTTTCAAAATGAGATTTAAATTCCAGAAACCGAGGTTTCAGTTTAGGTTTTCCTGGTTAAATCAACATTTTACTCCCTTTAGGTGAGAGAATTTTTATGGACTTGTTCTGAAGGACAGAATTAGTCCCAAATAAAATGTCCAAACTTTTTAGGTAGAAGAATGTTTCTCAGTTCATAGCTATATACTTTGAGAAATGGCTTCCAATATTTTCAAACAATTAGCTAACTTATTATTCCAATTAAATAAAACAAATAATACTATCTCTGAAATTTAACTGGTAATTATAATCAAATCATAAACTTTATCTTTGTAGAGAGTATAAATGTAAGGTTACTGTTAGATAAAATTCTTGGTTTCATTAAATTAACTTCTTCCTGAAAAATTTTAAATGAGAACTTTGCTAGAATCACAAGTTACACAAATAACACTTGTAAAAATAAAGTTGACTTATTTGTTATGTCAATCATAATTACCCAATGACTTCCGATCTTCACAATACTTTTTTCAATATGAAGAAAAAAACTGGAATACAGATAGTGTTTGTGACAAATACTAGACATGATTGGACATGTTATAATTTAAACCTACCTTACAAACCCTATGATATCTATTATTATTAATATTTTTGGACTCCATATACACTGAATGATCATCATGAAGCTGAAAGTAATGCAAGCAACATTCTAATGGCAAATAACAAGAATAAGATTGTTTAAGGATTTCAGAATTGAGATGAATACACTGTGACTCATTTAATTTAGTGACTCAAAAGTGTTATTTCTTTGAAATAGTGTGAAGGTCTTCACTGACAAATGAAGAGAAATATTTATTGATCTGCTAAATGAGTGGGTTCCTTTCATTCTAGAGTACAAGGGAAGGGACCTTGTTCTCATGAAGTTCATAGACTCCTGAGACTGGAGAGGGCCATAGTTGGATATGGCTGGACACTTTGTCTCAAAGATCGATGTCAAGAATGAGCCTTAAAAAACACTTCGTTTTCCACTAAGTGTGGAATCAGTCAATTGGCCCATTAACCAACAGGACAAAAAAATCCCTGTGCTTCCAGGCAGTAAACAGATATAATGCACCCCTGATCTGTGTAATGTACATGTGTTTAAGGAGTAGATAACTCTTATTTATGACCCCAGCTAAGCCATGGCCAGACACTCATCTCACAGAAAATAATAAATGTGTGTTGTTTTAATCCACTAAGTTTGTGGTCATTTTAAGTCTGCAACACATGTCTTATACTGTGAATTATGTAGAGTCATTGACGTATAACATTTAACCAGATCATTCAAGTCAAAATCCAGCTAAAGAAGGTCTGAAGGCAGAAATGTCTCACCCATTTTTGGAACTCATAATCTGGCAATGATGTTCTTGACATAGAGAGAGAGACATATGACTCTGACTAAGTGAGGTCTGGGGCAAATTTTTGAAGTATGGAAAGTTGGCCATTGATGTCCTTGCTTGATATAGGGACCAATTTATTCCTCGTTGCTGCTCATGAACTTGGCCATTCCCTGGGTCTCTCTCACTCGGCCAACACTGCAGCTTTGATGTACCCACTCTACAACCCACTCACAGACCTGGCCAGGTTCCGCCTTTCTCAAGATGATGTGAATGGCATTCAGTCCCTCTATGGTGAGTGGTGCTGGGAAAATTAGGCCTTGTAGCTTTGCAATGACAGTCTTCAGGAAAACTTGAAAATGCTTCATAAAGCGTTTGCAGTCAGCTCAAAGCACTTCGAGAATGTTTGGGAAGCACACCAATTGGCAGAAGCATCGCATTTCTCCCAACGTTTGCATCCTCACGTCTGTTCTCTTTAGGACCTCCCCCTGCTTCCCCCGATGAGCCTGTGGTGCCCACAGAGTCCGTTCCTCCTGAGACTCCAGCCATGTGTGATCCCACTTTGTCCTTCGACGCCGTCAGCACTCTGAGGGGAGAATTCCTGTTCTTTAAAGACAGGTCAGAGTAGAAACTTTTACTTTCCCTTCTATTCTTTTGATGTGCAATGCTTAGAAAAAAATTTAACGAGTTTTTTAAATGATTGTATTTACTTTTGGAGAGAGAGAAAGGGAGGGAGAAAGAGAGGAAGAGAAAAATAGATGTGCAAAAGAAACATCAATTGGTGGCTTCTCGCATGACCTCAACCAGGGTCCTGGCCTGCCGAAACCCAGGCATGTGCCCCGACTGGGAATCGAACCTGGGACATTTTGCTTTGCGGGACAAACAATGCCCAACCCACTGAGCTACATCAGTCAGGGCAGAAAGAAAAAAATTGATGGAGATTATTAAATAAAACGTTTCCACTACATTTTAAAATTATTCAGATCTGGTTTTTGACGGATTTTATCATTTTCTTAAAATCATCCAGTTCATTTTTCCAGACTTACAAAGATGATTTTTGGTCATTAGAAAGTAAGATCAATGAAGGCAGTGGGCTGACTTGCTTTCTTTCTTTTTTGTTTTTCACTTTTACATCCCCTGAACATAGAATAGGCCTGGAACAAGCAATGAATATGTTGAAAAAATGAATTAGTAATTGTTGCATTCAAATGTCATAAATCATGCAATTTCTTCTAAAAATGCTGGCAGACCTTCAGAAGCAGAACTGTATCTTTACCTTTGCTAATAAATGCTTTTATTAAAGTTAAATTAATTAACTTTAGGTAAAGTGACATATGCTTATGGCACAATATTAAAACATCATCAAAAGAAAACTATCTGTGTCCTACACAATCCCCAGTTTTCCCCATATGTGATTGTTACCAATTTCCTTTGTTTCTTTATAAGATGTCCTATTCACATACAAGCATATATAAGTATATTTTTCTTCTCCTTTTTCCCACATGAGCACATAATATACACACTATTTTATAGACTTTTAGAATGGACACTATGCTAAATAAATAATTAGTACATTGTTAACACATTTCCCCACAGATTTTATCATCCTGGGATCATAGATGACAGAATAGTCTAACACAGACATCTGAATTAGCATGGATTGAAACAAAATGACTATGGTTCTTTTAAATACATATAAAAAGGGAAAAGACAATTGTAATTAATTTTTATGTATTTCAGATATTTTGGATGCAAATCCCTCTGGAAGCTGGAACTGAATTTCATTTGATTTCTGTGCTTTGGTCCTCTTTTCCTTCAGGTTTGGATACTGCATGTAATGTTCCTAGCAAGGGTACCATTTTTATTTTTAGAGATAAGTACTATGTTAATTTTTTAACTTGTTGAAATAAATTCTATTGCAATAATTTCATCAAATAGTGAGTTTTCTTCATTATGTTCGATGTTGGATGGTTTATTACCATAAGACAAGTGATAATGCTTAAATAAATATGTATAATGAACATTATAAGTTTAATTTAAAAATATTTAATGAGACCAAAGTAAATAGATGATATCCTACATTCATGGGTAGATAAAGTTCTATAGTGTAAAATTGCCAATTTATCTATAAAGAAAAGGAAATTTCAATTCAAATGCCAAAATATTTTTCATGGAATTTGGCATATTATTTCCATAATTTACATGGAAGAACAAAGGCCAGGGATAGCCAAAAACTTCCAGTGAAGAATAAGAGGAGGGGTAATACCCTGCTTTATAAAGCCCTAACGGAGAAGGCAGTGCAGTGTCAGTGCAGGGAGAGATGAATTAACTCGGGGAGCTACCCGGGCTCGCTGCCTCCTTGTCAGCTCCTCGGTCAGACTTTTACGCGGCTGTTTCAGTCTGGTCTACTGTTCCATGCTGTTTGAGCTTCTATTTCTTGAGTTAGTTTTGTAAACATATTTTTCCAGGAATCTGTCTATACATTCTATTTTCAAAGTGACTGTTATAAATTTTTCAGAGTATCATTTCGCTGTTATTTTAATTATTGCTGAAGTTTTGTTTCCTTTTTCATTCCTAATACTGAATCTTTGTGCCTTTCCTTTCTTTATCAATTTCATAGGATAAATAGGATATTTGATCATTTTATTGGTCTTTGCAGAGAACTAACTTTTGGCTTTGTTAATCATCTCTATTGTGTTTTGCTTTTCTATTTAATTATCCTCTGCCCATATCCTTATTATTTCCTTCATTTTTATTTTCTTTGCATTTATTCTGTTACTATTTTTATAAGTTTGATACTTACCTTATTATGTTGTAGTGTTTCTTTTTTTTCTAATATAAGCACTTACGCTTATAAATACCTCTTATTTCCAAGCTTTTGCCTCATCTTACAAGTTTTGACATGTACTACTTTCATTGTGTTCATTAAATTTTTTCTTGACTCATAAATTATTTTAGTATTTTAAAATTTCCATTTTTAATGTAGATTAAAATATTTTATGTAATTTTAATATACATTTCTAATCTCATTTTTATGAGGATTAAATGAAATAATGTAAATTACATTGGCAATTGTAAAGGGTTATATAACTCTAGAGTATTGCTACTACTCATTAATTTACCTAACATTTATTTATCACTTGCCATGTGCCAAGAACCATGCTTATTTGAGGAGGTCAAAACTAAAGGTGCTCGTATTCTAGAGCTGGCTGCAGAGATAAAGCTGCAATTGTAAGTGCTGGAATTGAGGGAAGCTGGATGCCATGGGAGCCCAGAGGAGGAGCACTTGACCCACACCCAGGGTTCAGGATGAATCTCTGAGAGGAGGTGATGTTTAGAATGAGAGTTAAAGGGAAAGAGTTTTGCCATGTGGAGAGGGGCTGAGTGTTTAGAGAGTAGAAAGGCAGAAAGAAGTATTTATACAAAAGTAAGAGTATATCTGGAACTTCTCAGGCAGGTACAAGTTATTCAGTTCAGGTGGGTAAGGGACGTACAATAGATTGACATTTTGGGTTAGTTAACTGGGCAGTGATGTGAGGAAGCGATTCAGGGTTGGCATGGGAGGAGTGATGTAACAAAGTAGAAGCAGAGAGACCGGCAGAATTGCATTGTCCTGATGCACTCAGATTTGTGTGGGTTACTCGGGCACTCAGCGGCTGCAGGGACTGGGCGAGGTGATCAGGAGTTGGCCAAGACGAAGTGTCTCCTCCGTTCCTGACTTACCAATGCAAAGCCTCAGGAGGAGTACAAGGTTAGAAATTTAGAGTAAGAAGTCCCCAGACACTATAAGAAATAACTAGGAATGGGCACTATTATATATAAATAATAAATACAAGTCCAGAAAGGACAGCGGACCAGAGTTATCTGTTCATTTATTTATTCACTCCTTTATTCAATCACGTATTCAGGGAATATTTATTAAGTATCAGCTAGGACTGGACATTGGGTTAGTGGTTGGAATTAAAACCAAGACTTCCTCTCTTCACAATAATGCACTAAAATCATTTATAAAATCAAAAGACTTCACTCAAAATTTCTTGTTGCTTTTTTTAAAAATAGGAAATAAGTTAGGGGCCATCAGAGGAAATGAGGTGCAAGCAAGTTATCCAAGAGATATTCACACCCATAAGGAAACCAAAAGGGAAGTTGATGCAGCTGCTTCTGATGAGGAAAAGAAAACATGTTTCTTTGTAGAGATAATACTGGAGGTAAGAAACAGTAGAAATGAGTCTGTATGGAGCCTAATCAAGAAAATTATTTTTCTATAAGGATATTCCTTCCCCTTGCCCTCTATTTTCCCTGACTTTAGACTTTGTGGTTAAGAGTGTGACCACTTACAGTTATTCAACTTCCCAGGTATAATAAAGGGCTCTCAGAACAGCTGGTTACTATCCAGATGCCAAAAGACAGCAGGAGAGACCAACGGATGTCCAGACAGTGGCCACCAGAGGAAGCCCATGTGTGGCAGACAAAAAAAAAAAAATGTTTACAGGACAAGCGTGATAGGAAACCAAAAGTTTATTTTTAGTCAAATGATTTAATTAATTTTGTATTTTATGTGTATACAGTCTTCATGCATTTCTGGCAAAAAGGCACTTGGGCTGTATTTGTTTAGGCTTAGAAAATTGACCTCAGACATATACACAGAACATCTGTAGAAGAGTGTTGTGTCCCTGTTTCTGGAGAAAATACTGTTTTATGTGCTGAGTTTAAAATCCAGGAAAGTCACATATTTTTGTAGTCATAAAAATGTTTAATGCCTCCTCGCACTGTTTGAGAATGAGCCAGGATTCCCTCCAGAACATTAACATGACATCACGCCGCTGCGTGGAACGGGGCCTGTGCACAGTGTAGCACTGTGTGCATTTCATGTGGCACACCTTTGATGAAAACAGCCAGTCTGTGGGGCAAGGCTTCCCCAGAGTGACAGCTGATGACTTTCCAGGAGTTGAGCTGAAGGTTAATGCTGTATTACAGGATTTGCTAAGAAGACACTCAATGCATTGCCAATGGGAATATTTTGGGGCACTTGATATCATACTGATTTAGAAAATCAAAAAAATTTTGAAATCATTCAGTCTGTAGCCTTTTAACGCCAAATTCTTGAAAATTTTGACTTTCTAATTTATGCAAATTAGGTTTAAATTTTGTTTTTTCTTGAATAATTTCCAGATCTCTGTTTCATACCTGCACATAAAATCAAAGGATACACCTTAGCAGCATAGCCATTATTGTTCAGGTCACCATGTTGGCATAAAAATACAATCAAGTGTAAGCCAGGTTTACTAAAGGCTGGGCATCATTCTCCACTATCTTGTTCTCATCTCTTTTTTTAATAATTAAAAATATATATATATATTTGTTTATTTTAGAGAGGGAGAGAGAGAAACATTGATGTGTTTTTCCATCTACTCATGCACTCACTTGGTTGCCTCCTGTGTGTGCCCTAATCACAACCGTGCTACATTGGGATGACACTCTAACCAACTGAGCTGCCCGGCCAGGGCTCATTCTCTTCTATTCCATCCCAAGGTGCCTTGTCTGGCCTTCTGTTACAGTCTGCAACTGCCTGCATTAAATAATTCATTTGTAAATAAATAGTAGCCCAGCTATATGCTCAAAATTGACCAGACTTAATTCCTGGCAATGGGAAGATAAGAAAGTAAACTTGTTCTTTTTCTGAAGGAGTGCTGGAGGTAGCTGCTGGCTTAACAACCATAATGCTCATGAGGCTGATGATCATCTTGTTAGTACAATCATTATTAGCCTTAATGTTCAGCAGGAAGTGGACCCCCGTGCATTTTATTGTTAGTCTAATTCTCTTGGGTCCAATCTCCTTCCAAGCTGTGATTTAGGGAAGAGGAGAATAGGAAGAAACAGAGGAATAAATTAAGGTTTAAAATATTATTGATTTGGATGTAGTATAATTTAATTTTTAGAGCACTGGCTTAGGAGTCAGATGAGATGAAGTGCTTCCTCCATCTTCCATGAGAGATATTACTTTGGGAAAACTGCAATATCTCCCTAATTTTCAGGGTTTCCCTCATTGGTAACACCTTACACTGTTTCTGTGAGTACAGATGAAACAAAGCATGCAGAGCACTTACTATAGTGCCTGGCTCAGAGTAGCCGTTTAAATGCCATGATTAACTCACTCTGAGTTATGTCTGTTGCAAAACTGATTTATTTGAAGAATTCCTTATCATCTTCCTCATTACATGTACAGAATTTTTCTATTTCTTCAGCGGATCATCAAAGTTTGGGTCCAACCCCACTGTCAGGATGGTGACATGTGTACTGAAGAGTAACAGCTGGTTATGTTCGGTGAGGTGTGGAGAAGACAGGTCCATCTTAAATGAATCTAATAATTGTTCACATAATTTATTGCAAGTCAGAATTTTTCCTGCATGTGCAGTGGCCAAAGAAGAGCCTTGGGTCATCTTCACATGTCATGGAGCCTTTATCTGGACCACTTCACCTGCTGTTGGGTTATATTAAGGAGAAGCGGGAAATGCAATAGGCAGAGACTATATCTCGGTGGGTGTTTTATTTACTGTTTAATACATATTTTTATATTTTGACTGCTTTTTACTTTCTAGAATAATTTATTTTCAATACAATGACCATGCTGTGCACTGAGCACTTGACAAACATTCTGCTATTCTACTAGTACGTGTGGTGGGAACACACACGCCATGGATGGGCGTGCTGCTGCCACATGCCCTCCCACCTTCTCTCCCCCAACAGGATCTTCATTTTTACCCCCCAACCTTGTAAGTGTTCCTTACACATCTAAGGAAGAAAGACCTTAATCAATGCTTGTCCTGTAGAATGGTTCTGGATAAAATTGGGAAATAGGATTCTAGAATATTGGAACTTAGCAACGTGGGAAATCATGTAGTCCATGTTGTCACTGACAGGGGAGGAAACAAGTGAGCTTGGGATTTGCCTTTTTTTTAAAAAACTCAAATGTCTCTTCAGTAGTGTTCCCTGACTGCTCTGAAGATGAATTTCTTCCATCCTCCTCACTGCCTTGTCAAAATGATCTGTCACCATTTCATGCTTGGCAGTTAGATGTCAATTGTATGACAGGTTAATTGTCACTGTACACCATGCCAGGTGCAACATAGAAACTTGTTCATTCTGTCATTGATTCACTTAAATGGCATCACTGTCTTAGGTGCAAAGTATAGGACACTGAGGAAAATACATTTAATGAAACCTCTTTAAGTTTTGTCTAGTGGAAGTAAAAAATCAAACAAGGAGAACACAAATAAATATATAATTATTAATTATAAAGATGTTATTAAAGAAATGACTGAGTGACAAGGGAGGATAATATTGTGGGGGGAAGAAACCATCTGCTTGCTGGCCTAGTGTCGGAACAAAAATCCCCAAGAAACTAAAACAATACTAGTTACCCAATGTGAAGTCAAGGACAATTGACAGACTTGAACTTGCACATCAGGGCAAGCAGCACTAATGGTGAATTGGGAAGGAGTCCCACAAAGAAGTACAGTGGTTGCTTTAGTGATTCCTTCCTTTAGCCAGTTTTGGTTCAGGTAGTTGAAAGAAGTTGAATGCACCTACAGGAAGGTGATTCTAGCTTTGGGGAGATGGAGGGATGCTGAGGTGGTGAACAGGCTGGGGTTTGTCAATAAATAGCCACAAGATGTGGTAATGAGTCTGAAAAGAAAGTACAATCTGAGGGGGATTTGGAAGCAGATTGCTCCCCTCCAGATAATGCCATGAGATCTTGTGCAGAGACCTCAGCTAAGCCATGGCCAGACACTCATCTCACAGAAAATAATAAATGTGTGTTGTTCTAATCCACTAAGTTTGTGGTCATTTTAAGTCTGCAACACATGTCTTATACTGTGAATTATGTAGAGTCATTGACGTATAACATTTAACTAGATCATTCAAGTCAAAATCCAGCTAAAGAAAGTCTGAAGGCAGAAATGTCTCACCCTTTTTTGGAACTCATAATCTGGCAATGATGTTCTTGACATAGAGAGAGAGACATATGACTCTGACTAAGTGAGGTCTGGGGCAAATTTTTGAAGTATGAAAAGTTGGCCATTGATGTCCTTGCTTGATATGGGGTATCTTTCTCTTTTTGTATTTTACTCACCTCCTTATCCAGGCATCAAGTAATGCTCTTGCACAACATTTGCAGCCATTAATGAAATTCTGAATGATAATATGATAGATGTGTTTGAGTTGTAAATGTCCCTTTCTTACTATTGACAAGTATTAGGGTTTGTGTGTTAAATATGCTTGTAAGAGACAGAAAAAAATGGCAGAGCCAAAGCAATACAGACACAGAGATAGAGAGAGGGAAGAGACAGAGAAAGAAGGAGAAATGGAGAAGGAAAAAGGTAACAGGGTAGCAAGAAGAACAGGTTTAGGCAACAGTGTGAGAACCACATTTGAAATGCACGAAGACGATCCAGACATGCACAGACCTAAGAAGGAGAAGTCTGTGAAGTGGTGGAGAGGTAGAGTGAGGAAGGATTAAGATGATAGAAGGCAGGACTACATTAGGGAGTTACGCAAGGCCAGGCCATCTAGTGAGCCCCCTGGAGATCAAGGAAGGGAGAGTAGTCTGAAGAGCCATTTCATTCTAAATCCTGGGGTGGACCAAACACCTGATGGAACGGTCTTTATGCCTCAAAGACCAGGATCAGAGAGAGTATAAGCTGGTACACCTAAGAGGCAAGCACTGACTATTCAAGTGGAGGGAGAGGTGCTTGCATGAAGTAGGTTCCTGGAGGTCAGATGACAGCTGTACATCCTCAGCTCCTTCATTCTTTCATTAATTCACTCATTTAACAGATAGTCAGTGAGGTCTACTGTATAGTAGGTACTATATTAGGGACACAGGACATGAACATTTACAGACATTGCTCCACTCTTCCAGAGCTTATATTCTCCAGAAGAAGATAGTCTCTGTGATATAACACCAAGTGCTATGAGCATAATGGGAGAAGCACGCAGAGCTGTGAGATCATGTAGAAAGGGCTCCATCCCAATATCCAATACTGACAAGTCATGAGAAGCCACCAAGGGGAGGAAAAATCTGAGTGGAAAATACAGAGCAACAATTTAGGGAGCAAGGGGGAGGGAGGTGGTCCAGGCAGAGAGAAAAGAGAATATGGAAGGTGTTTATTATACTTTGTGATCTAAGCCAGTGCTTTTCAAGTCCTCAGTAGTTGAGAAGCAGTTTCTTAAACTTTCAATGAATTATGGGTCAATACTTTGTAAAATACAATAAAAAAGGATTACTAGGAAAATAAAATGACAGAGATTTTAAGGGTACCCAATTTTGAAATTATGAAATTTAATAGGACATAAATCACTCTCTCAAATTGCTAGAAAAGCTTCTAAGCACTTGGTTTCCATTTTTGTACTTATTATGGGATGATAACACAGTGCTTCCAGGCCAACAAAGGTGATACTTTGAGTGGCAGATATGCATTACAGAGAGGGGAGAAAATCAGGGAACTCCACTTTTTGGGTATAGCAGGCATTCATACTACTGAATGATCGAAAAATTAATTATGGGCCTGAGAGAACTGTAACAGTTAAATCCTCCAAACCCCTAATTGTTAACACCAGGGCTAATATTCTGATAGAGACAATGGGATCCCAGCATCTGTAACAGGAAAAGTAGAAAAAAGTTCAGGGAGGAGATGAGAAAAACTTTTTTTATCCCTTATTCAAAGTAATTTTTTTATTTGTTGCCATGCAAATCTTCTTACCATAAACTCTCTTTAGTACAATTGGATTGACTTGATTAAAAACGTAAACAGAAAATCAAACAACCCACAAGAGCTGTGCCCAACAATTTCTCTCTCTTGCTTTCCAGCTACCTGCTTGTACTGCAGGACTCAGCTTAGGAGCTACCTGTCTGAGGCACTCCCTCTGTTCTCCCAGATGTGTGGCATACATGCTGAGGTGTTCCCAAAATACTTCAAATTGATCTTGTATCAGTCTGCAGCTTCATTGAATTATTTATTGCTCTAACTTACTCAAGGGTATAATAATTGGTATGAGGTGGGTGGTCAATAAATGCTTGTTGAATGGTGAATAAATGGGTCCCTGAGCCTAGGAAGGAAGTGATGTTTGACCTTAAAGGATGAATGGGAGCTGTAAGACCACAGGTTTGGAAAGGAGCAGGGTTCCAGGTGCAGCAAACCCATGGGCAATGGCATAGAGGTGTTAGATGGCGTGCCATGTTTGGGGAGCTCCCAAGATGTTTGGTAAGAGCCAAGAAAAGTAGGCATTTTGTTATATATTTTGGAAATAGAATTATGAAGCATTCACCTTGTTAATTTATAGTTAAGAGCATGACATTTTCTTCAATATATGAAACAATAGAGTTAAATGTCTTCATGAAGTTCATGTCTAACTTACCTTATGTATTCGATGATTGATTTACCACACTCATTCATTTTTTTCATTCCACTGTCACTCAATCACAACATTAAATTAATTTCGAAGCAGGCAGGATGTAAATGAAAAAGCAATGTATTCAGCCAGCTAAGAAACACCGAACTACCCTTTGCTGCACGCATACTACATTTCTTCGAAAACTCAGTAGACAAACATTATTTCATAAGTGTGCAGGAGAAGGAATGAGCTGGTTTCCCAAAAATTGAATCAAGGGAGATTTGTGGTTATTTATTGCTACATAACACCACCACCACCAAGAACCACTCCAAAACTTAGTGGCCTAAAATGACAATCCCTCGTGGTTCTGTGGGTTGAATATTTACAGCTCTGCAGTTCTTGTTTGGGCCCTTATGTGGTTGTAGTCAGACGGTTACTGGGGCCGGAGTCATTCATTGCAGGCTCTTCACTCACATGTCTGGCGCCCAGCTGGAACGGCGGAAATATCCTGATGCCCTCCATGGAGCCTTCCATCTGGCTTGGCCTTCCTTATAGCATGTGACCTCAGCAAAGACAGATTTTGTACAAGGCAGCTCAGGGTTCCAAAAGCACATGTAAAACAGAAAGTAAAGGCTGCCAATCTCTTAAGGCACTGTGCCATTTTTGCCGTAATCTAGTGATCAAGGCAGTCACGGAATGCACCTGGATTCAACAGGCCAGGACATAGATGTAACCTCTCAAAGGCTAGGGGTGTGGGCAGTGAGAGTGAGGGAAATGTCAAAAACTTGAGGCCATGATTTTTAACCTGCTACAGACAAACTTGATTCCTGCAAAGTCAGCGAGAAACCCAGACCTCCGGGAAGTCTTCCCTGGAACATGGATGTGGTAGAGATAAGTTGATGCCCAGAAGCTGATTTGTAAGTAATTGTGTCAGTGAAGCTTTCCCCAAACATTAATGGGGTGGTGTTGCATTGTCATTAGCTAAACCAAAAGTTTGGTTATGCAAGATGCATGACTTTAGGGCCCGACTTGCCTTTCTGAGAAACATGCCATTTTGGCAATTATTCTGAGAATCCCGTCTAACTCACAGTCAGGATGACAGTGCAGGCCCACCTGATCACACGGTCATCTCTTGGGCAGGCTCCCAAACTCTTAAAGAAGAAGAAGTTTACAAGGTGGGAATATTTTTTTATCTTTGTTTTCCCTCACTGCACAGAAATAATTTCTTCAAGAGTCACATTTCCTTTAAGAGGTGGAAATCCACCTCCAATGGTTTCACCTTGTCCCTTAAGTCAATTCCCAATTGTTTTCTTGCTAACAAAGAAAACAACAGCATTTCTGGATCTGAGTCTTTCCATCTTTCACGTAAGAGGGTTTAATTAGATGATTTTTAAAAGATCTCTCTCAGTTCTAAGAAGGACCAGCACTCATTAGCCAATGTGTTTCACTGTGACAAGCACTTGAAGTACATATACATTATGCACATCATTCCATTTAACTCTCTGGGAAATTATTTTTGGAAAATGTTGCTACCACCCCTATACTCCCATCAAGGGGTCCAATTTCCATAGGGATATTAACCAACTAAGTTCTACATGCTTAACAGAAGAGTCAGGATTCAACCTTTTTTTCAGTCTGGCTTTCACCAAAACCTTAATCCTTTCACTTCAAAGTGCTGCCTTCCCTTGAATGTCTTGTGAACCCGTGATTATGAAATTATTCAGCGCTTGCAGTGAGGCTACTTAGGGTGTCAGTTGCTTGGGGTTGTAGCAACCAGTACTTGCTATAGAACTTTTTAGTACTTTTGTTTTTATATCTTCTCTTCTAATGCCAGAAAGATTCTCTATGAGCAACAGTGCTTCCCTCTATGCCTGATCACAGAGAAAACCATTAGGGAAATAATGATAGTTTTTATTAATACAACTCTCACGAGGGATTTATCAATATAATTATGCTTTTAATAACCTGTGGGTGGAGGAGCAGCTGCTGGCGAGCCGACCGACTGTGAGGGGCCTGGTGTGGAGCAGCAGTGGTGGCAGCGAGAAGCTTCGGAGCAGCCATGAGGGCCGGGTCCAGTCAGCAAAGTGTGATTGCTGCATGCATGTGTTGATGCAGGTCCGCTGTTCTAGCTTGACTACCTGGGCCGGGTGACCTGTCCTTCCAGCTTCTTTCTCACACGCAGATAACACTGGGCTTCAGAAATTGTGAAGGTTCCCCAGCAGAAACATGTTCACCCTACTGTGAAATGCCTTGACACATCAGCCTACAGTCCCTACCCGACTCAGGCTGTCACCAAGGCAGGCCTGCTTGCATTGTCCAAGTGCCAGCCAAAGCATATTCAAGGACTTCCAGGGCACCCCAGCCTGGTTGTTCCCTGAGGCCATCATGAAACTGGCAGTGGCACCTCTGCTACTGCAGGACCCAGCACTTGCGCCCACCCCCAACCCCAGGCTCTGGCCACCAGCAGGCCCTGCAGCCTGCACAGACCCTGACCCACACCCATCCCTAGGTGCTGCAGCACCCTCAGGGTATCTCCCCACCCCAGGCACTGTTCCACCTTCAGAGCCTCCAGGAGCCTCAGGGCTTGGGCCACCTCAGCCTATGGTCCAAACCCAGGGCTTGGTCCACTTTCAAGATCTGTCTCACCAAGGTCTCCATCACTACCTCCCACCAAATACCTTGTTGCATGGAGGTTGGAAGATGCCAGACTCAGATGCCCCCAAATGTGACCATGTCTACCTCAACTATCCCTTTTCAATGGTGGACCCTGCAGTACAGCCAGCCCCTGGACCTGAGCAGCATTGTGCACCAGATCAACCAGTTTTTGCCAGACAAGGTCAGGCTTCAGCACAATCTCAGTGTGTGAGGGTCAGATCGCCAACCTCAGCCCCGTTAGTCACAGTTGCTCATCAATAAAGTGCCCAGGTGTTGACCCACAGTGTCTCCAGGCTTCATGTGTGGTCAGTCCTGCGGAGCACGTCCATGTGGCCCCAGCCGCATGGCCTGCAGCAGGCCCTGTCAACCTGCCTGTGGGCACCTCTTGAGCCCCTACTGGGTACCCCAGCAACCTCAAGCCAGGCATCTGGGACCAGCATCAGCTGGCCCACCTATAACAGATATGCAGTGAGGTTGCTGGGATGTTGGTCCCTGGACTGACAGGCAAGCATGTGACAGGATGTGAGTTGGCAGGGCCTGGCTTTGTGGGCAAGGACCCTGCCTAACCACAGGATTTCTGCCTGGTTCAGTCTTTCCATTTGAAGCCACCCTGGAGAAGCCACCCCATCCCCAGCAGTCAGTCAATGGCCTGGCAGCCCCACTGGCCTACCCCAATGGTCACCACTTCTAACCCCTGTGGAGAAACAGTCTGTGCACTCCCAGTAGCCACAGCAGGGGGGGCTCAGAACCTCACCATGCTCTTCCACAGTGGGCATCCAGGGGTGCACCCCTCAACTGTGCAGTAGCTGCTAGGATTCACTACTGAGCAGGGATGAGGGTGGTCCAGTGGGAAGCCAGAACAGCTTGATGCAAACAGTGGATTACCTAAGTGGGACTTCCAACAGGCTTGCTGCAGAGAACGGAGCTTGGCCATGCTGAGCAAGGTTCACCGAGACCCTGGCAACCGAGCCCCTGATCCCACAGACAATCAAAGTCTTCATATTCTGCACCCTTGGTATAGATACATAGCCCTGGTGCCCTCCATAAGCTACGTATCGAACACCTCCTCCTCGGTTCAGTCTTACTTTTGAGTAAGTAAATTAATAGTTTCAAAGTTTTACTGCTCTAATGTGATCATTCTTCGGCGTCTAAGAAAGGGAATTCGATGGGATCTAATTGAGAACTAAAGGAGATGCTCTGTGCCCCCATCCTCTCCCCTCCATCAGCCCCTGCAGCTTTGGGGTTTATGTTAGGAACCAATCCCAATCCCAAGCTTCTTTCTTTGCTGCCTGCCTGTCAGTCAGTCCTATGCCATGTCTGTCCTCTTCTCCCACCTTGCATGTCCCACCAGCCACCTCCTGTCTTTTCCTGCTCTGCCCATCTCCCTTAGGGCTGAGGTGAGCTACGGAAACGGCCCTAGGTGAGGTAGCTGTAGGTGCCCAGCCTCCTAAGCTAGGCCTCTCCCTGTTTGTCTCTCTCTTTCTCTCTCTGGGACTAAGAAGCCAGACTTTCCAAGTGCTCTGGGAGCAAATTCTTTATTCATCCCAGAGAACTCAAGTCAAAACTGACCAGTCTTCATTTCCTGTCATCCTCTCACCCTTCCTCAAGCCTTTGTTTTACGTCTACATTGATCCCAGAGCCACCAAACTTGTTCTTGCCACACTTCTCACGGGCACCCCGCAGGCACTTGGCCATAACCTTGAGCTATGGGGAAAATGTGTCTGTGCATTGGTATCTCGGTTCCTGACTCCCCTTCTCAGCTCTAGAGAAATGTAGTGACCATCCAGTGTACCCAAGACCCCTTTCTCACTGTTGCCTCTCCTAGCCCACCTGCTGCTCTCATCCCTCACACCCCTCAAAAAAGAAGGAAAACAAAAAGAAAAGTGATCTTACTTGAGGAATTAGGTAGGTAAGAGATGATCACATGGGAGTTTGGAATGAAAAACACACACAAAGGAAGAAAACATTTTGGTTCTCTCTACACTGGTTAAGAATGGTGCTCTGTGCTGTAAGTTGTAAGTGTCAAGTTTCTGTACGAAGCTGGGTTTGAGGAGCATTGTGTGTGAGTGGCCCCAAGTACTCACCTTCTAGACACCTCCTTTCATAGCCCCTCCATTTCATGAAGAAAAAAAGGAAGAAGAACAAAAATAACCTAGTGGGTAAAGGATTATATATAGTAAATGGGTTTTTGTTTTGTTTTTACAGTTGAACAACATATGGGTTAAGGAAGTTCTCCAGGTTTGCAGAGTTTATAAGGGTGGAGGTAGACCTCGAACCCAACACTTTGACTCTAACCCTGTGCTTTTTCAACTATGCTGTTTGGAAGGTATAAAAGGACCACCACCTTCCTCAAAATGCACAACTTTCCTCAGACCCAAAGTAATAACTTTAGAGAACAAAGCACAAATACCAGAAAGAAGACTGATTTTGAAATCAGTTCATCCTGGGCTTAAGTCCAGGGTGTTTCCCCATCCCACCCTGCGGAGGTTAATCCAAGTCCCAATATTTTTTCAGCTGTCAAGAGCTCAACCAGCACCTTCTTGCGGGTGAGGACTGGCCTCCCTTATCAAACCATGGATGTCCTGAGGGATCTTGACTCCTCACATGTGTTGCCACTGAACTCAGAATTCTCAGGCTGATGGTATTCTCCAGGCTGATGGGATGATCATGGTGGTCAGTTTTATCTATATTTATATATGTATTTTTTGTCTATTCTCTCTCTCTATGTGTGCGTGTATGTTTCCAAAGGGCGAATATACCAGAATTCATCTGGCCCACCCTTGAAGGATATTTAGGTGGTTTCCAATTGGAGTCTGTTACATACAGTGCTTCTGTAGACAATCAGAGCTTGTCTGATGCGTAGCTTTTGAACACTTTTCTGCATTTCTACAGACAAGATACTGGATCTTAGGGTATACATATGTTCAGCTTCAATAGATATTACCAGACAGTTTTCCAAAGTGATCGTACAAACTGTTTGTGCTATTTTAAAGCAATCATTTCTTTATTATAATAGCCACATTTTCAAAGACTATATCTCTGGTTTAAAATGAAAAAGAGAAATTTACATAGTAATTATGTGGGGAAATACGAAGTTGTATAAGAAGTTCAGATACTCTTCCTTCTTACATAATATTGTATATGTCACATGGAGTGAGAGGGAACCCTGGCGACTGACCTTCACTTACCTTGTTTTCAAACTAAACCTTAGATCCAGCAGGGATGAAGTCATCAGATCTGGTAGTTTTATGAGCTTCTCTCAAGGTTCCTGTAGATGATTTAGCCTCATAAGTCCATGGAACCTTCTGAAATGTCCCTGAGCATCAGGTCAACATGGTTTTCTTTGGGATACTGAGGTGCTCAGTGGGCCATAATTTTCAACCCGTGAGCTTGGAGAGGAGGGGGAGCGCCTTGGCCAATCTTCCTGGGACAGGCACATTGGGCAGCGCTGCTCCCTGCTCCAGAGACTCTCTGAGGCCTATTCCACACAGGCCAAGAAGCAGTGGCAGGAGACATTCCATCCTGGTCCTTCTCAAGGGAAAAAGCCTGCAAAATACCCCCGAGCCAAAACTGGCTTCGTCGGGGTCCTCACTCCCTCTGAGTGTGCTCTGCTCTCACCAGTTCCTTCCTCTCGCCTGCTGAGCGGTCCCAGGACCTCCACATTGCTGCGTGAGTGAGCTGAACCTTATTCACAATTGGGTTTAAATAAAAGACTGCTAAGTCTTTCCAGTTTACACCCTGTTTGGTACATTTGTTTCGGGGGTAGGGGTGGGGAATGGTAGAGATTCAGATGGTAACAAAGAAGACAATGAAGTGAGATTTCTTTTACAAGCATTTGGAATAGGGAAACTTTCTGGAATCCTCCCAAATATACTGACAAGCAACCTTCTCTACCACTGAATCACGTAGCTCACTCTGGGGCATGCATGGGAACTGTCTGAATCCGAATGATCCACATGTTTCCCTGCTGGGAAACCTACCCGCTTCATTCTGGGAACCTCTTCTCCCCACGCTGCAGCCACACCACTCTGCAGCAGTCTGCCTGTCACGGTCCTCCGGCACTTGGTCACTGCTAGTTGTTTGGGGTTAGATGACAAAGTCAAGCCAAATAGAACCATTCCCTGAGATTTTTTAGTCTGAAAACCTGGAAAAATAAACAAGGATTGGAGTAAGAGCTCTGAGTTAGAGTAAGGTTCAAAAACGTCCAATACTATCTTTCTTTGGATTTCATGTACCTTTCATCCTATGAATGATACCAAACAATAACAACGATCCTTTATAAGAATACTTACAAGACCTGAGGTTCTGGCAGGAAATATGGCACACTTACATGGGTGACTGAGGGGGATTTCCGAAAAAAGACAACCTGTAACATATGGGCATTGTTAAAGGAAACCAACAAATCAGGATGAAGCTGCAGGTAAGAAGCATGGGAAAACCAGCACCCATAAAGCCTGACCCAGCAAGCAGAGAACTGAACCAAACAGAGAGCGTTAGCAGGGCCTAGAGCTGGATTAGAGAGGAGATCAATAGAAACTGTGGCCTTTGGTAGAGAAATGCAGTCGCTGCCAGCTCACATCTGAAAGGACAGAAATGAGGGAGTGAATTCCCTAATATCTCTCTGTCTGCTAGTCTGTCATCTCATGTGGTGACTCCAACTGGACAAAAACAACTGGAAGTCAAAGGTGACAGAGCCCAGTTGAGAGAGCCCAGGGAGGTCAGCCCTCCAGCGCTCAGAATGGTAGAGCCTGTTATAATAAAGTGATAAAAAATACAAAATAGAGGTTGTCATTTTGGAGTTTGAAAACTGGGACCACAGCTAGGCAAAACCCCAGAAATTCTCCAAAGAATTATCTCCTCTCTCATCCTATCTGGTTACTGTCATATTTCAATGTCTTTGGTTATATTTTGCTTACTTGTTTTCATATATTTTGAATTGAAGAAGACAAGCAAGGTTTTCCACTCATCCACTTTCCATTCAGCCCTTTTTAACATGACAGACTCCCTCACTTTTCACACACTCTTTCACTGCACGTTTATTCTGCACAAAAACCAGCCCTGATGGAGCAATAAATACTCTTCTTCTTCCTGTTGTTACTACTGTGCTTAAGTTCTTTACTGAGTGTGGACAATCTCAATTGTGATTTAATCCAGGAGCTCAATGGGTCCCCAATCAGAAAAGCACATCATTTCAATAGTGGGTGGGCAATTATGATGACAACAGGAGGAAAGAGAATGAATGCAGCTTTTGAGATGGGTGGGGAGTGTTTTAGGGAAAGGAAACCAAAAGTGGTTTCTTGAGGGAGGTCACAAAACTGCTTTCAAGTGTTGGTTTTGTCACTCGCTGTTCCTAGCCCTTGGGAAATCAGTTTGTCTCCGAAATGGTGCACTGAGATAATGCACAGATGCATATAGTTCTGTGGGGACCCACGCAAGCTTGGGCTCTCATTGTGTGGTCACAAGGTAACATCAGGGCCTGGCTCAGGTGGTGGATGTGTCAAGGTTATTCGAAGGGTAACGACACAGCATGAACAGTAGAAATTTACTCTCCCTGCCCAGAGAACTTCCTCTTCTGGAGCCTCAGGACTCAGGAAAGTGCTGATCCCATAGCCACTTGGCCAGAGAGAACAGGCACACTCTAATGAGACACCTAGAAGTCTCGGAGTCCATTCCAGGTGTTAGCTAGAAGACCAAGACATCTTGCTAGGGGTCATGAAGACTTTGAATGAAAAAGCCACTTTAATGCAGACCAAGTGGGGTGGGGTAGGAGTAAAGGTGAACATGTGACAGTGGACCTAGGAAAGAAGGAAAGACAGTGCAGAGACTTTTTAGTGGAGGCTCATCTCCATTTCCTTAGGGAGACCTCAGCCCACTGCCATTACCTCTTCTGTCTCTTCATAGTTTGTGGTATAGATGTTTGTTCAGTACATTGCTTGGACATACCAGCTGTTCCCAACCCATGTTCAGCTATTTTCAAAGAGCTCTGAGTCTATGCTTGATTTTAAGTAATGAGTTACTTAAAATACCGCAGGCATCCTTCATAATAGAACATTCTGGATGGATTTCAGGCTCTTTTATGCAAACATAGGTCTATGCTACTGCCCTCCATGAGCATTTTAAGGTGTGTTTTCTACTCAAAGCCACATTCAAATTCAGACTTCTTTCTGCTGGCTCTGTTAATAGGGGCCTCAGGATTCCTAGCTGAGGAAGATTTTGCTAAAATCTCAATGATCCTGCCAGCCTCTGAGATTCTTGCTTATTGACAGGGTCTATGAGAGATAATAACACAATTCTGAGTTTGGCATCTGTCCCTTGTTGCTCAAGCCTGTGTAATCCCAACAAATTATACATTGGAATGAACCTTAGATTTTTGTTATGTTTATTAGTCAACCTCTGTTTGCATATATGTGACTACATGGTGCTTAACTCCTTTGGAGCTTTTTTCCCTGATGTGTGTGTGAGATCATCATGATATCACAGCATTGTTCATTATCAATAATCATTATCCATATCATTAATGAAGTTCAATAACTGGTTCTTATGATTATCAAATCCTAGTCCCACTTCACTATATTATAATATGCTGGCCAATACAAATACCCTTGGTTTTCATTCCAGGAGAATAAAAATTTCTGCCAGGCTATACTGTGAAATTGTGATTTAAAAAAAGAAGGGTTTGGCCAGAGCCATAACAGCATCCAAGCCCCACTGGACTCCGCACTTCCTGAGCCATGTTTACTCTATCAGGTGCTGCTGAAGCAGTTTGAGCAACCGCCTCATTTAATCTTCGGTCCCCTATTATGAACCTCCATGAGCTATCTGCCTGAAATGCTGGCTACACCAGATCATTAGAAGGGGACTTAGTGGAAAGCAAAAATTGTGTCTCAACCATTTCTTTTATTATCGACAGTGATCTTCAGTGGGTCTCCCAGACGGGACGAGAGAGGATGTGCAGCGCCCGGAGCCAAGCGGAAATGCAGAGCCCTGTTCAAAAGCAGGGAAAAGTTCAGTCCCTTCTCTTGCAGTCCAGTCTCTCTCTCTCACCTGGTCAGGACGTCTGGCTTTGCTTATTATGCCCTTTTTTACTACTGACTACTCCAGTGTGTCGTTCCTAAAACAAGGAGATTCTCTTACCTATCCACAGAGTAATGAACAAATTAGAAAATCAACATTGACAAAATGACATTCTTTATTCTAAAGAACTAATTTAAATTTTACCAAGTATTCCAATAGTACATTTTATGTTATTTAAACCTAAAAAAAAGCAGTTCACCTATTTTTCACACCCTTAACTTCCTGCCTCTGGCAATTACCAATCTGTTCTTTGTATCTACGAGGTTGGTTTTGGGGGTTTGGGGTTTTTTGTAGATTTCACAGAGAAGAGACATATAGTTTGTCTTTCTCTGTCTGATTTATTTCACTTAGCATAACACCTTCAAGGTTTCTAAATTTACTATTTAATGTCATACTTCTTTGAGCACTGAGATAATTGTCAGGCAAGTGCAGACTCTCCCTGGAATGCCTTCTTGGCAATTTGGGGGTGCACGTGCATGCTAGGTCCGGGGAGCTGCTGGTCCCCCTTCTTGGAGTCACAGGAATGCCTGGCAGAGGACAGAAAGTTGGAGCCAGGCATTTTCCCATGGGTGGCCGCCACACAGTGGACAGGCGACGCCCAAGGGCATGGCAGTCTCTGCCCCAGATGTGCCTGTCACTGCGAGCAGCAGGACACCTGCACCCAGCAAAGTTCATGCTGCACAGACAGTGACACAATGTTCCCACATCAGCGAAGGAGATGATTTAGCTTCTTGGTTTATTATGAAGAAAATATTGGGTTTTTCTTCATTTTATCTTATTACACAACGATAATTTCCTTGACTCATCATCTCCTTTCGTAAGGTTAAATCCTCTTGAAATGATCTAACTCTGTCCCTTGAATCATAGTCACAATTGTTTTACTTTCTAAGAAATAAAACTGATAGTTTGAAGGCCTGTTTCCTCACTTCCAATGTAAAAGGGTTTAATTAGGTATTTTTAGCTCTTAGAAGAATCAGCGCTCATGAAACACTATGTAACAAACATTAAAATACATGTAAATATTATACATTATTTTGTTTGATTTGTCTAAAAACGATTTAACTGCAATATTATTTTATTATTCCAATTTTCTAGTCAAAGGACTGGAAGTTTACACACCTAGTAAGGAGTAGGCTCAGATTTCAAATCTCTGCCTCATAGCAAAATCTCAACTAAAGTATTGCTTCTGATTCAACATCCCATGAGCCCATGATTATAAAATTATTCAGTATTTTCAATGAAGCAACTTGGAGTGTCAATTAATTGGGGATTGTATTATGCTGTCTGAAATATTTAGTAGCCTGGTTTATATTCCTTCCCTTAGAGCAAGAAGACATTAACCATGAACCAAGAAAATGGGTTACATTTCCCTGAGTATCTCTGTTTACCCTCTATTACCATATAACACCTGATCCCAGGAAAACTTTGTAATGACAGGAAAGAATTGCTGTCATATTAGTACAATATACAAGACACATGTCTATAATAGCATATTTATAAAAATGTGGTAGTTTATTTTTAAGTATATTTTATTGATTATGCTATTACAGTTGTCCCAATTCTTTTCTCCCCTTTATCCCCCCTCCACCCTGTACCCCCCACCCTCCAGCATCCCCCCCACCCTTAGTTCATGTCCATGAGTTGTACATATAAGTGTTGAGGACCATTCAGCCTGGTTTCAGGAGTTGTAACCCTCACCCCATGGTGGGCTGAGTAAGACCCAAGGGACCTGCTTCATCTGGGTCTGTTCTGTCAGGAGGATGTGAGCTACTAAGGAGACAAAGCTTATCTCCCTGGCAGGAGGGCTGCTTCTGCCTCATCCATCTCTGACCCCAATGCTTAGTTGGTTAGTCAATGATGGGTAAGACTCCTCATGGGAGGGGCAACCTAAGCCAGACACGACCACTTGGGAGGCCCTCATGGAAGGACTTGGGGCGGGGGGCTGCAGCAAAGAGGCGGTGATAGACCCTCGCCCCCTGGCTATTCTGACATAGCCCGAGTCCCCATTTCCGTCTGGGAGATGTCTTCTGCTTCCTGGGACTAATCGGTTTAAAGCCTGAAACTATGAGAGCAAGCGGTGCAGCCCTGTGCTGGCCAGAACAGTTCCCTGGGTGATCGGGCATAAGAAAGAATTTGTAAAGTCCTGTGAAACCTGCTTTGCTAAGAGTGCACTCATTTAAATGATACGGGTCCAAGGAGGAAATGGGCATGTCTCCCAAAGTTTTGCAACCCCCTTTCCTGACAGACACTGACTCAGATTAAGCCCTTAGATTTCTTTGAAATGTTAACCATTGTTTGATCCTTGCCGCCTGACATACCTGTATTCCGGTGTATTGGAACCCAATAAAAGCCCAGTGAGGAAGGGGCTCTGGGGCATTCTCCTTTGAGAGTTTGACCACCTCTCCTCCCCAAGCAAATCATGTCTTGGTAGTTTTATTTTCATCCATGACGGAGGGATGGGGCTCTGTGGGCAGAGCCCCCCCACATATAAGTTTTTGGCTTCTCTATTTCCTACACTATGCTTAACCTCCTCCTGTCTATTTTATGTCTAATAATTATGCTTCTTATTCCTTGTACCACTCCCCCATTCTTCCCCTCCCTCTCCCCACTGATAGCCCTCCATGTGATTTCCATTTCTCTGATTCTGTTCCTGTTCTATTTATTTGCTTAGTTTTTGGTTTGGATTTTAGGTTCAGTTGTTGATGGTTATGAGTTTGTTGTCATTTTACTGTTCATTGTTTTTGATCTTCTATTTCTTACATAAGTCCCTTTAACATTTCATATAATAAGGGCTTGGTGATGATGAACTCCTTTAACTTGACCTTATCTGGGAAGCACTTTATCTGCCCTTCCATTCTAAATGACAGCTTTGCTGGATAGAATAAACTTGGATGTAGGTCCTTGCCTTTTATGACTCAGAATACTTCTTTCCAACCCCTTCTTTTCTGCAAGGATTCGTTTGAGAAATCAGCTGATAGCCTTATGGGAACTCTTTTGTAGGTAACTGCCTCCTTTTTTTTCTTGCTGCTTTTAAGATTCTCTCCTTATCTTTCATCTTGGGTGATATAATTATGATGTGCCTTGATGTGTGCTTCCTTGGGTCCAACCTCTTTGGGACTCTCTGGGCTTCCTCGACTTCCTAGAAGTCTATATCCTCTGCCAGATTGGGGAAGTTCTCCTTCATTATGTTTTCAAATAAGTTTCCAATTGCTTGCTCTTCCTCTTCTCCTTCTGGTACCCCTATGATTCAGATGTTGTCTCCAGGTAGATAGTGTCAGAATTGAGTTCACTTGTAGGACACCCAGCTGCTGTTAGAGAAGTGTTTGCTGTGCAGGGGAAAAAACACACATCTGATATCAGAGTACTTTAAGTGTGGTAGTAAAGTGAGAGTAAAAAATGAGCACAGGGGAATGCAGGTTTTCTAAACAGGTGGTATGAAAGAACAACCTCTATCCTTATACACACACAACTCCCCTCAGGCCAAAAGTCATTACTGGATACCTCAAATGATATTGTTTCAAGCAACTAAGTTTGTGGCAATTTGTTATGCAACAATAGATAATTAATACACATGGGAAAATTTCCTGGAAAGCAGGGACTTATATATTAAATGATTCTTTTTCTGTTACGTCTCATAAAAAATTTGGGGATGTGTGCCCACCAAAATATTATTTCTTCTATAAAAATTGTGGTGATTTGTGGCTTCCTAGAAACCTTTTGACCTATAACACATAAAAACCATACTCAAACTTCCTACAGAATTTTAAGGACCATAGCAACATGCCTTTC